>CM074719.1:221621334-222931117 GCA_037306005.1 Rhinophrynus dorsalis | reverse complement strand
TAAAAGAATGGATCAGGTCACAAATCATAGTGCCACTGAGAATAACTGGTTGTATGTGCAACACACAGGCCAAAAACAATTACATGAAACTAAAGGTGAAAAAGTTGGCCTTGGTGTTGTGTATGCAATCATTTACTCGAATTTACATATCTCACATTTGATTCACATATGGATCCTCAGGAGTGCTGATGCCATGGATGGATGGTACACCAGCCACTATTTGCAGGATACATATGGGAACCAAGTATGAACCATTGAGGTTTGGTCAATAACAGGCCATGAATTATGGATATCTATGATCGGGTCTGGCTGCCTCACACAGAAGGATGTATGGGCTGATCCAGGAAAAAAAAAGGACTCAATCAAAGATATCCTTCAATACTGGCTTGATTGTTGCCCCCTCAGGATTCAACTTGAACAGACCTCATGGACAGGATCCTGTAATGTACATCAGTCCCTGATTGCCACGGTGGTATCCCATGCATCACAATGCAATGCATAGGATGCCATCATGACAACCAGAGAGTGATATGTAAGGTCTGACAAAATCCAGCACTGCACGGGATAAACTGATAACATAGGGATGAATACCACTTGAATCACACTGCAGATCAATTACAAAAAGATATGTACAGAAAGAAAAACGGGCAGATATGTATGTGGATATGTCCCTTTCAAATGGGTACAAATATGTCCCAACAAGATGTGAACCCAGAGTTCAGTTCAGTACGTGTGATTGTCCTACTGTCCATATATGTGCACCCTTAACAAACTAACTCATATTGATATCATCATCAGAGTTCACATACCTAGTATATTACACCTTACTTAGGCCTAGATTTAAAGGCAGCCGTTAAACCATCCGCTAAGTAAAAAAGGCACGTCGGCCGCAAAGAACACATTGTTTACGGCAGATTCAAAGGTAAGCGTTCAAGAATAGCTATCGGGCGTAGGCACTACAAAAACACGTTAAACAAAAACCAGCGTCGCACCTGATTTTGCATCACCGTGCATCCCAAACACCCGTTAAAACACAACTTAACTCAAAATGTTACATTACGGCTGCCGTTGTCTAGCAACCCTGATAGATGCACAAACAAAATTCAAACCTACAGCCAATCCCAAGGCCCCAAAGTATCAAAAATGTTCAAATACACCTATATATACCTCAAAATAACGGTTACACCCTGTCTGTGTTTCGAGTTTCAGCAAGCTAGAGCACAGGACCCAGGAGTGGAGGATAGCATTTAGAGAGAGAGAGAGAGAGAGAGAGAGAGAGAGAGAGAAGCATACAGAGGAGTAAGGTAGAAGGATTTTGGAGAGGAGAGAGTTACATTTAAATAGACACATAGCACACTTTTGCACATAGCACATACATCCATACAAACACATACACATACATACACATAGTCTTTTTTTTTTCATCACACCTTACACATTTTAAACTTTATTTTTACAGTGTGAATCCGTGAGTGAAAGTGTGTGACAGAGAGTGAGTGGGATCGAGTGTGTCTGTGAGGGCGTGTGAGAGTGCCTGGGTGTGACTGGGTGAATGATGGCCAGGAGAGGAGGACAGGAGAGAGGGATGGGGAGACTAGTGGAGGAGGAGGAGGAGGAAGGTCAGGAGGGGATCCCTCAGCAGAGCAGGGGTGGGAGAGGGAGATACGCAGGGCGGAGGGGGACCAGGCCCACAAGAACAGGCACACAAAGAAGAAGAGGGACAGATCCTGCAGTGGGACGAGGGGTAGTGCCTGGGGACCACCACACACAGGCAGGGGCAGAGCAGGCAGGACACTCCGGGTCTGACTCCTCGCATGCCAGAGCTGAGGGGGACAGGCTCAGGGATCCCCGATATACCGAGGAAGAAAACACGGCCCTCGTGGAGGCTGTGCTGGAGAGGGAGAGTGTCCTCTTCCCGGGGGACAGACTCCCTGGCCTGTCTGCGAGGAGGAGAGCTGCCTGGAGTCAAATCTGCAGCAGAGTTAATGCGGTGGCCACCTGCAGACGGGATGTGGACTCAATCAAGAAGAGATGGGGCGACTGCAAAAGGCAGGTGAAGAGGAAGATGGGGGATGCCGCCCTGCACGCCAGAGCCACCGGAGGTGGGCCACCTGTCCCCATCACCTACAGCGCATGGGAGGAGAGGCTGCGGCAGACACTGTCGTCCACCCTCATTGAGGGGGTCCCTGGAGGATCAGACACTGGGGAGGAGAGGAGCCTCCACACCACCGGTAAGTGCATCACCCCAAAACCACACACCACCCCAAACCACACACCCATCACAAACAAGCACTCACATCCCAACATCTGCTCTTCATTCAACCACACAATTGCACCAACACAGCACCCTGATGGTTTAAACAGGGATCAAGACAAGGACAAATGTCAATGTTCAACAAGGCCAAAACCTGTCCAACTCCCTGGTTAACCCTCATGTTGCTGTGCTCATCACACACAATACACACAAACCATGCTCAGTAAAGTGTTGTATGTTAAACATCACAATTGTTGTCACACAGTGTTACCCATGTTCACACAGGGAATCCAACACATAACCCCATGAGTGCCAGAGGGATCATCAATGCATCGATCAACAATGCTTTGGCAACCCCTCTGGTACTCAAAGGGTTAACCATACAACAAACACATGTCGATAGGTTAACAATTACATGACACATAGGGGACATTCACTAAGCGGTGAAAAAGAGCTGATGTAGTGAATTTGACACTTGCATACCCTCACTTTACCAATTACAATGTTAGTCTATGGAGAACATCCAATAACAGGATTCAAGCTGCACAGGCCCCATTGTGTGGACTCCATAGAAAACATTGCAGATGGTGAAATGAGGTCAGCGGAGAAGTCAGCATCATAATCAGTTCATCAGGTCCACTTAACCGCTTACTGAATCACCAACAGGATGGATCAGGTCACAAATCACAGTGCCACTGAGAATAAATGCTTGTATGTGCAACACACAGGCCAAAAACAATCACACATAAGTAAAGGTGAAAAAGTTGGCCTTGGTGTTGTGTATGCAATCATTTACTCTAACTTCAATTTACATAGCTCACATTTGATTCACATATAGATCCTCAGGAGTGCTGATGCCATGGATGGATGGTACACCAGACACTATTTGCAGGATACATATGGGAACCAAATATGAACCATTGAGGTTTGGTCAATAACAGGCCAGGGATTATGGATATCTATGATCGGGTCTGGCTGCCTCACACAGAAGGATGGATGGGCTGATCCAGGAAAAAAAAGGCCTCAATCAATGATATCCTTCAATACTGGCTTGATTGTTGCCCCTCAGGATTCAACTTGAACAGACCTCATGGACAGAATCCTGTAATGTACATCAATCCCTGATTGCCACGGTGGTATCCCATGCATCACAATGCTATGCATAGGATACCATCATGACAACCAGAGAGGGACATGTCTAATCTGACAAAATCCAGCACTGTACGGGATGAACTGATAACATAGGGATGAATACTACTTGAATCACACTGCAGATCTCTTCAAAAAAGATATGTACAGAAAGAAAAACAACCAGATTTGTATGTGGATATGTCCCTTTCAAATGGGTACAAATAGGTCCCAACAAGATGTAAACCCAGAGTTCGGTTCAGTACGTGTGATTGTCCAACTGCCCATATATGTGCACCCTCAACAAAATAACTCATATTGATATCATCATCACAGTACATATACCCAGTATATTACACCTACTTGGATGGGTATCACTTGTATCTATGAAAGTTCATTTGTGATGGCTGTACATATATAGGCAGTTAGACAATCACATGTTCTGAACAGATCTCTGGGTTCATATCTATCAAGGATATGTTTGTACCCGTATGAAAGGTACATATACACACATATCAGACCATATTCCTCACTGTGTACCTTGGCATGGCAATGGTTAATTTCACTTGATGTAACCTTGCAGGCATCATAAAGAGATGTTTAGAAAGATGTTACTGTATGTGACAGCTGGAGATGTCAGTCATATGACCACACGGAGGCTCTTCAGCAGACCCAAAATTGAAACAATTGGAGATGGATCCATCATTGACATGGTCCACAGAGCGTGCTTACAAACCAGGAACACTTAGTAGACAATGGCAAAGATGTAGTTATCTCCAAATGGGTCAATGTGGAGTCTGCTGAAGAGCCTCCGTGTGGTCAAATGACTGACATCTCCAGCTGTCACATACAGCAACATCTTTCTAAACATCTCTCTATGATGCCTGCAATGTTACATCAAGGTGAAATTAACCATTGCTATCCCGTTAAAGAGATAGTAATACCTAAAATGTGAAAGGAAAAATACATGTCATAGGATTGATCCACCGGGTAATGCAAGGGTATCCCCACTACTGAAAGGTGTTTCATCACAAGAGTATAACAGCTCAAAGTTGAATATTCCAGGGACAATATCACTGTGGCCTGAAAATGTACTATGCCAATGTTGCCAGACCATCCTCTGGCTAGCTTTGGTCCAGGGAACAGATATCCACAAAGGATGATGTGGCAACAGCGCAAATGTACAATTTCAGGCCACTGGGATGTGGCACCAAAGGAATTCAACTCTGAGCTGCAATACATGTAGAATACAACACCCATCACCAGTAGGAGTACCGTTGTTTCACACAGGGGGATACACCATACAACATATATGTTCCTTTACACATTTCAAGTATTAATATCAATTTGACACCATCATGGCTAAGTTTACTGATCACACAATCTCAATCCTCCACACAGGTTATGTGTCTCCAGCACATCAGGAGCCCATGGAGGAGGCCACCTCACCACCCAGTGAGGAGTATTTGGAGGAGGGGACCAGCCAGTGGGCACCGTACCCAACGACATCCACACCTCTTGGCCAGCTGGATGCACCAACCCTGCCTGCACCAACTCTGCCTGCACCAACTCTGCCTGCATCAACTCTGCCTGCACCAACTCTGCCTGCACCAACTCTGCCTGCACCAACTCTGCCTGCACCGACTTATTACAGTGACTGGATGCCCCCCACCACCTCCAGGAGCTATTATCCCCCAGCAGCAGCAGCAGCACCACCACCACCAGGGAGGCAATGGCTGCCCGGTGATGTGGCCACCACCCAATACGGGCCATACCCACAGATTGACCTACCCTCCTGGATGGCTCCCCAGCATGGCCCCAGGTATGATCCTAGGTGGGGGCCAAGCACATACCAGTGGCCAAGGTTTGACCCTTGGCCACTCGACTACCAACACCTGGGCCTGCTTGGGGAGCCCCAACAGCCTATGCGAAGGGACGTGTTTACCCCACCACCTCCACCAGCACAGACATCGGTGGGCAGCAGTGGGTCAATTGATGTGGTGGGCACATACCCATCTGCAGCACAACCAGCACCAGCAGAGGAGGACACAGCAGCAGCAGAGGAGGACACACCAGCAGCAGAGGAGGACACAGCACCAGCAGAGGAGGATACAGCACCAGCAGAGGAGGACACAGCAGCAGCTGATTCACCAGGCACAAGCATCACCAGCAGTGAATGGCCCACGGGGATGGAAGCTGAGTGTATGGCTCTGCAAAGGAGACTACTCAGGTCAAGCCTCCGCACCAATGACAACATCACCAGGAGCCCTAGGGAATCCCGTATAAACACTAACAGGATAGAGGCAAGGATCCATGCCCTGGAGTCGGAGGTCATGAGGATCAACACTCAACTCCATCAGCTACACACGGGGGTGATGGACCTGCTTGCACAGCTACTGGTGGAGTTGAGAGAGCTGAACCGCAGGGAGGACTTACGTTTGGAGATGGAAAACCTGCGCTCCACAGAGGGATCCACTGCCCCCACCACCCCCTCTAATGTGACCCCCGAAGCCACACCTAGGGGGCAAAGGGTGACCAGGAGATCATCCAGGTTATCCACTTCTGCCACACAGTCTAAGCCCCCCCCCCAAGAAAAAAAAATAAAATGCCCAACATGTTAAATTTCCCCTGAATAAAGGAACATTGTGCTTTTGAATCCTGTCTGATCTGCTTTGAATTTGGTCATAGATTTGGGTGGCAGAGTTGTCTCCAATGCATTGCCAAACAATTCAGTGAATACAACTCCTGCCTAGGTAAGATGTTTGTGGGATGTTACAACATGGGTTCACATACACATCGTTGTACAAAATCAACTGTAAAAACATCCCTGTTGCCATATTACACAACTGTGTTATATGGCAATGTTGTGTGTTGATTTTGCATAACAAAACATTCCCCTTAGCCCAACATTTGGTACAACATTGAACATTCATCTACATCATATGTAGTGTTTAACCCTTTGATATCCAGAGTGGTAGGCAACGCATTGCAAAGAAATGCGTTGGGTACCACTCTGGCACTCAGAGGGTTAAGGGGATAACCAAACAAACGGCTTAGCGGTGAGATAACAAGCAGGACAGATAAATGGGACATGTATCCATATTGTCTTGGATTCACACACTCATTGTGCAACAGACTGACTGGGGAAGCCAATGTTTTCAACCTAGGATTTCAATGTGTAGCACACACATTGATATCCTGGGGTGAGCATTGGGGCCTCCAGTAAGTTGACTTGTTGTTTTTTCTAAGGGTGTAACAGACTTCCCCAGTGAAAACACTTGTCCACTTGGTCATGTACTGTGATATGTCCCAGTGGAGCAATATCACTGAACATTGATTATACTGAGCAACACATTAACTGTGGACAGGAATTCACTGTGGAAGTATGTCCCCTTTATCACCTCTTTATCACTCCCACAACACATTAGTGTATCACTGCCACCATCTGTTAGCGTGAATACATCACTGAGTCCACTCACTTGCAAACAAGTGGTGGAGTCCTGTGATATGGGTGATGCCTTTCCATGTATGGGGATACTCTACCCTGGGTGTGGTAACGCATTGACAACTGTGTTCTCAAATATATCCTCCTACAGACACAGATAGAATGGTGATGGTTCATCTTTATTGTGTCTCAAAGTACATTAGAATGTACATGTGTTTTCTGTGTATTGCCTATATGCATTGAACACCTGTATGAGAACACTAAATGTACTTTGAAACAAAAAAATAGTACTTTAGTAACACTGCTGCCCAGCTCATGTGTTGTCCACAAGGTTTGACAACTCTGTAGCTGAGCATCCTAACTGTACAGGTTATAAAACTCAGGAATTAGTGTTTTCTGTGTCTATATGAAAATGATCCAGTAGAGGTTTGTGTGAACCTCAGGTCAAACTTTGCATCACCAACAACATCAACATAAACAGCAAGGGGTGATCTCCATGAAGGTGATGTCAAGACATCAATCCAGTCACATAGAAGAACTTCAGTTCAAGGATGGATCATGTTACGGATGCCTGTGGAAGAAGAGGACAGGATTTGGAGTAGTTGACTTGAACTGATCATCAAGCAACAACAATTTAGTCTTTTTGATCCCCTCAATTTTCACAGTTACAGGTGAGTACACAAACCATTGCTTGACAATGTGTTGTGTACTCATCTGTAACCAATTATGTGGAGAACTAAGGACATGTGCCCCAGCCCTATGGATATGTGCCCCTGACATGGATACACACATCAACAAGTGTTCTGAGAGCTCCATGGAAGTAATGAATTTGGGCTGCCACTGTTAATGTGACAGTGGCAGCCCAATGTCATTTGTTCCATGGAACTGTTAGGACACATTTGTTGATGTGTGTATTCATGTCGGGGGCACATATGTCTGCACACTCACAGGTCAGCATGGTGTCCCTGGTAATCTGATCTACGTCTCATGACCTCTACATTGTGTGCCCATACCACTGTACATCCACCCCTGTGCTGCTCTTCTCAGCTGTAGCACAGTACAGGTTCCATATTGAGTCCAATGGCCCTTTAACCCCTGATGTGACGGAGTATTATCCAATGCATAGCATTGGATAACACTCTTTCGCTACAAGGCTAGCATGGTTGCTCTGGCTATGCTCATGGCAAATCAAGTTAGCTGCTGTCAATCAAGCCCTGTAAGGCGATGAACATGGGTTATGTGTTGTACCTTGTTTCTCCTGAGGGTGTGCGTGATATCCTTGGGGTCTGTATGTCAACGTGGAGAGTGGAATGGAGGATGGTTTTTGAGTCCACACACACAATTTGCCACGTCCGCTGCAAGTGCAGTGCTGTGTCACTGTTCCTGTGGGGTGAGACAGAACAAAATGTGCAGTGTGGTTAGTGTCACAGGACTGATGGGGGACTTGCATGGATTGTTTGCATGCCTGTGTTATACTCACATGTAAAGTGTTCCGTGATGAGCCTGTCTCTGATCTGTGTCCCTCTCAGGGTCTCCTCAACGTGTCCGATGTCCATGGGCACTTCCTGTATGGGGGGGGCCTGGATGTGCTCCAGCAGCCTGGTGTCCACTGCGATGTTGTGCAGTATTGCGCACGCCACAATGATGTCGCACACCTTTCCAGGTGCATACTGCAGTGCTCCCCCCGAGTGGTCCAGACATCGGAATCTTGACTTGAGGAGGCCAAAGGTCCGCTCAATGGCATTCCTCGTTCTGCCATGAGCCTGGTTGTAGCTTTCCTGGGCATGTGTTCGAGGATTGGCCAGTGGGGTCAGTAGCCAGGACTTGCATCCATAGCCAGCATCACCTGTGTAATGTGAGTGACATGGTGAGACAGGGAGCACATGTTGTGTGAATGATGTTTTGTGTGGTAGACGTAGTAGCTGTGGGTCAGGAGCATGCTAAGCAGCGTTGTGTGTACGCCTGTGTATGTGATGTGATTTTGTATTGTGAACTCACCCAAAAGCCATCCCCCTGTAAAAGTTCCATTCTCGAAATCTCTGTGGACTGAGGAGTTTTGGAGAATGTATGAATCATGTGAGCTGCCAGGATACTTTGCACAGACATTCATTATCCTCATATGGCTGTCACACACCATCTGCACGTTGATGGAGTGAAAGTTCTTCCTGTTGATGAATATCTGTGCGTCACGTGCTGGGGCCTTAATTCGGACATGGGTGCAATCTATAGCACCCATGACCCTGGGCATGCCTCCCCTGGCGTAAAAGGCCTGCTTGACTTGTATCCAGTCCATGTCGGTGGTGGGGAAATGTATATAGGTACTGGCCTTGCTTTTGAGGGCTGGCAGGACCTGGGCCAGCACCCTGGAGAATGTGGCCTGTGACATGCCAGATGCGTAACCCTCTGTGGACTGGAAGGCCCCGCTTGCCATGAAGTGCATGGCACAGAGTAGTTTCTGCAGGCCAGTTAGGGCATGGTTGTAGATGTAGATGGGATCCACCTGCTCCTTGATGACCTCATACAAGGCAATGATGCTGTCAGGCCTCAACCTGTAGCGATCAATTACCTCATCATCGGTCATTCCAAAGAGGGTGACCCTTGGGCGGTATACCCTGGGCCTTGGTGGTCGTCTATACATCCTGTGCCCTCCAGGTGGGGATGGGCTCCTGTGTGGCTGCTGAGCCAGAGCCTCCTCACTTGCAACAGGTGGTGGCTGTTGATCAGGCATGCTTGGAGGTTGCTGATGTTCCCTAGCTCTCTCCCTTGCACGCCTTCTCTTCAGTCTTCGCAACAATATGTAACCCAACATACTGTTTGCTCTATCTATCTGTCTCTATCTATCTGTCTCTCTCTCTCTCTCTCTCTCTCTCTCTCTCTCTCTCTCTCCCTCCCAGAGTGGAAAACAAGCCACAAGTGAGTGTGTTGAGTTGTCCCTTTAAGTACTTGCTAGGGCGTTGTGTGGGTGTGGTGATGAGGTGAGTGCTGACCAATGGTGAGTTGTTTTTGTCCAGGTAAGTGTTTGCAGGTGTGTGTGTGTTATAAGATGTGGTGTGTTGTGCTTGATCTGTGTGTGCCATTTGCGGACATGCAGTTGTGGGGTGCAGGTGGCGTGTTGATGTTGCCCAGGTGAGCTTGTATTTGCAGGTGTCCGCTTTGTGTGATGACCCCCATTGTTCCGTGCCATGTTGTGTTGTTGTTTTTGTGTGTCGTTGTCCCTGTGGTGTTGGTTGTTGTTGTGTGTATAGTGATTTGTGTTGTGTGTGCATGTTTTTGTGTTGTTTTGGCATTGCACGGGTTAATTTTCCCATTTACATGGTTGTGCGGTAAGCCTTTTGTGTCTTTTCCTATGTAACGGGTGTTTTGTTTTGGCCGTTAAGTGTCTAACGGCTAAAAAAAGTGGGTCTTAACTTTTAGCCGTTAGGTGTGTCTTTTTTTCAGCCGTTATCAGTACCGCAAGCCTTTGAATAGCTCTGGGGTATGTTTTTCCATGCGTCTGAATGCACGTAAGTGTATCGGCCGTAAGGATTGTACAACTGCCGTTAGCTGGTCTTTAGACGGATCTTTGAATTGCAACATGTCACTTAACGCACCCGTTAGTGATTTTTTTTGTTAACGGCTGCCTTTAAATCTACCCCTTAGATGGGTATCAGTGGTATCAATGAAAGTTAGTTTGTGATGGCTGCACATATATAGGCAGTAAGACAGTCACATGTACTGAACAGATCTCTGGGTTCATATCTATCAAGGATATGTTTGTACTCATATGAAAGGTACATAAACACACATATCAGACCTTATTCCTCTCTGTGTACCTTGGCATGGCAATGGTTAATTTCACCTTGCTGTAACATTGTAGGCATCATGAAGAGATGTTTCGACAGATGTTGCTGGAGATGTCAGTCATTTGACCACACGGAGGCTCTTCAGCAGACTCAAAATTGACCCATTTGGAGATAAGTACATCTTTGGCATTGTCTACAAAGTGTGCCTGGTTTGCAAGCACACTCTGTGGACCATTTCAATGACGGATCCATCTCCAAATGGTTCAATTTTGGGTCTGCTGAAGAGCCTCCGTGTGGTCAAATGACTGACATCACCAGCTGTCACATACAGCAATATCTGTGCCCACATTGTTATATCAAGGTGAAATTAACCTTTGCTATCCCGTTAAAGAGATAGTAATATATTGCTCTCCCTCTAATGGGATAGTAATACCTAAAATGTGAAAGTAAATATATATGTTATAGGATTGATCCACCGAGTAAAGCAAGGGTATTCCCACTGCTGAAAGGTGTTTCATCCCAAGAGTATAACAGCTCAAAGTTGAATATTTGATGGACAATATCACAGTGGCCTGAAATTGTACTATGCCAATGTTGCAAGACCATCCTCTGGCCAGCTTTGGTCCAGGGAGCATAAATCCATAAAGGATGATGTGGCAACAGAGCAAATGTACAATTTCAGACCACTGGGATGTGGCACCAAAGGAATTCATCTCTGAGTTGCGGTACATGTATAATAAAACACCCTTCACCAGTAGGAGTACCATTGTTTCACACAGGGGGATAAACCCTACAACATATATTTCCCTTTCCACATTTCAAGTATTAATATCAATTTGACACCATCATGGCTAAGTCTACTGATCACACAATCTCAATTCTCCACACAGCTTATGTGCCTCCAGCACTCCAGGAGCCCGTGGAGGAGGCCACCTCACCACCCAGTGAGGAGTATACGGAGGAGGGGACCAGCCAGTGGGCACCGTACCCAACATCCACACCTCTTGCCCAACTGGATGCCCCACCTCTGGCTGCACCACCTCTGGCTACACCATCTCAGGCTGCACCACCTCAGGCTGCCTCACCTCTGGCTACACCACCTCTGGCTGCCCCACCTCTGGCTGCACCACCTCAGGCTGCCCCACCTCTGGCTGCACCACCTCAGGCTTCACCACCTCAGGCTGCACAAACTCTGGCTGCCCCACCTCTGGCTACACCACCTCTGGCTACACCACCTCTGGCTGCAACACCTCTGGCTGCTCCACCGTATTACAGTGACTGGATGCATCCCACCACCTCCAGGAGCTATCGCCCTCCAGCAGCAGCAGCACCACCACCATCAGGGAGGCAATGGCTGCCCGGTAATGTGGCCACCACCCAATACGGGCCATACTCTTCCCCGATTGACCTACCCTCCTGGATCGCTCCCTAGCATGGCCCCAGGTATGATCCCAGGTGGGGGCCAAGCACATACCAGTGGACAAGGTATGACCCTGGCCACTCGACTACCAACACCTGGGCCTGCTTGGGGAGCCCCAGCACCCTATGCCAAGGGACGTGTTTACCCCACCACCTCCACCAGCACAGACATCAGTGGGCAGCAGTGAGTCCATTGATGTGGTGGGCACATACCCATCAGCAGCACATACAGCACCAGCTGAGGAGGACACAGCAGCAGCTGAGGAGGACACAGCAGCAGCTGAGGAGGACACAGCACCAGCTGAGGAGGACACAGTACCAGCTGAGGGGGACACAGCAGCAGAAGATTCACCAGGTACAACCATCACCAGCATTGAACGCCCCACGGGGATGGAAGCAGAGTGTATGGCTCTGCAAAGGAGACTACTCCGGTCAAGCCACTGCACCAATGACAACATCACCAGGAGCCGTAGGGAATCCCGGAGAAACACAAACAGGATTGAGAAAAGGATCTATGCCTTGGAGTCGGAGGTCATGAGGATCAACACTCAACTCCATCAGCTCCACATGGGGGTGATGGACATGTTTGCACAGGTGCTGGTGGAGTTGAGAGAGCTGAACCGCAGGAAGAACTTACGGTTAGAGAGGGAGAACCTGTGTTCCAAAGAGGGATCCACTGTCCCCACCACCCCCTCCAATGTGACCCCTGAAGCCACACCTAGGGGGCAAAGGGTGACCAGGAGATCATCCAGGGTATCCACTTCTGGCACACAGTCTAAGGCCCCCCCCCCACTAAAAAAAATAATAAAATGCCCAACATGTTCCATTTCCCCTGAATAAAGGAACATTGTGCTTTTGAATCCTGTCTGGTCTGCTTTGTATTTGGTTATAGATTGGGTGGCAGAGTTGTCTCCAATGCATTGGCAAACAATTCAGTGAACACAACTTCTGCCTAGGTAAAATGTTTGTGGGATGTTACAACATGGGTTCACACACACGCACACACACCGTTGTCCAAATTCAACTGAAAATACATCCCTGGAGCCATATTACACAACTGTGTTATATGGCGATGTTGTGTGTTGAATTTGAACAACAAAACATACCCCTTAGCACAACAAATGGTACAACATTGAACATTCGCGTACATCAAATGTTGTGTTTAACCCTTTGATTGCCAGAGTGGTAGGCAACGCATTGCAAAGAAATGCGTTAGGTACCACTCTGGCACTCAGAGGGTTAAGGGGATAACCAAACAAACAGCTATGTGACTTAGCGGTGACATAACAAGCAGGACAGATAAATGGGACATGCATCAATATTGTCTTGGATTCAAACTCTTATTGTGCAAGTGACTTACTGTGGAACCCAATGTTTTTAACCTAGAATTTCAATGTGTAGCACATACATTGATATCCTGGGGTGAGCATTGGGGTCTCCAGTAAGTTGAGTTGTTGTTTTCCTAAGGGTGTAACAGACTTCACCAGTGATAACACTTGTCCACTTAGTCTGGTTGTTCGTTGATGTAGCCCATGTACTGAGATATGTCAAAGTGAAGCAATATCTCAGAACATTAATTATACTGAGCAACACAGAAACTGTGGACAGGAATTCACTGTGGAAGTATGTCCCCTGTATCACCTCTTTATCACTCCCACAACACATTAGTGTATCACTGCCTTCATCATCTGTTTGCATGAATACATCACAGAGTCCACTCACTGAAAAACAAGTGGTGGACTCCTGTGATGTGGGTGATGCCTTTCCATGTATGGGGGATACTCTATCCTTGAGTGTGGTTACGCATTGACAAATGTGTAATCCAATATATCTTCATACAGACAGAGATTGAATAGTGATGGTTCTTCTTTATTGTGTCTCAAAGTACATTAGAACGTACATGTGTTTTCTGTGTGTATTGCCTATATGCATTAAACACTTGTATGAGAACACTAAATGTACTTTGAAACTAAATCGTACTACTTTAGTAACAATGTTGTCCTGCTCATGTGTTGTCCACAAGGTTTGACAACTCTGTAGATGAGCAACCTAACTGTACAGGTTATTACACGCGTGAATTTGTGTTTTCTGTGTCTATATGCGAATGTTCCAGTAGAGGTTGCTGTGAACCTCAGGTCAAACATTGCATCACCAACAAAATCACCCGAAACAGCAAGGGGTGAGCTTCATAAAGGGGTTGTCAAGACATCAATCCAGTCACATGGAAGGTCTTCAGTTCAAGGATGGATCATGCTATGGATGCCTGTGGGGCAAGAGGACAGGATTTTGAGCAGTAGACCAGAACTGATCATCAAGCAACAACAATTTCGACTTTATAATCCCCTCAATTTTCTTAATTACAGGTGAGTACACAAACCATTGCTTGGTAATGTGTTGTGGAGAACTAAGGAAATTTGAACCAGCCCTATGGATATGTGCCCCTGACATGAAACGCCTGGAACGCCTGGTATTCTCCCGCTTAATCTCTTTTCTCAATAGGAACTCTCTTCTCGACCCTTTACAGTCAGGTTTCCATTCCAACTATTCCACCGAGACAGCTCTAACAAAAATCACAAATGATCTACACACAGCAAGGAACAAAGGACACTTTAGTATACTAATCCTACTAGATCTATCTGCTGCTTTCGACACTGTTGACCATGCACTCCTACTGGACACACTGCATACACTTGGAATCCGTGACACACCTCTAGAATGGATCTCCTCCTATCTCTCTAAAGTACTTTCAGTGTTTCTTTTTCTAACACTTTCTCATCTCCCCTCGACCTCTCGGTAGGTGTACCTCAGGGATCAGTCCTGGGACCACTTCTTTTTTCACTCTACACACTCTCACTTGGTGACTTCATCTCATCTCTTGGATTTAATTACCATCTGTATGCAGATGACACACTAATCTATCTCTCTGTCCCTGACCTCACTCCAGCTGTGCAGTCTCGAGTCATTCAATGTCTCTCAGCCATTTCATCATGGATGGCCCACCGCCACCTTAAACTTAATATGGCTAAGACAGAGCTGGTGGTGTTTCCTCCTAAAACCCATCCACCAACCCCCTTCTCCATCACAATAGAAAACTGTGTTATACACTCAGCATTCAAAGCACGCTGTCTTGGGGTCATACTTGATTCTAAATTAACCTTCTCCCCCCATATCCAAGCTGTCACTAGAACTTGTCACTTCTTCCTAAAAAATATTGCAAAAATACGTCCGTTCCTCTGCTTATCAACAGCTAAAACACTATCTCAGGCACTTGTTCTCTCTAGACTTGACTACTGCAACATTCTACTCTCTGGTCTTCCTGCTTCTCATCTCTCTCCACTTCAATCTGTTATCAATTCAGCCGCAAGAATCACCACATTTGCTCCCAGATACCTTCCATCTCATCTCCTCCTGAAATCCCTCAATTGGCTACCTATAAAGTATCGTATTTCTTACAAGATTCTCCTCCTCTCCTGTAAGTCACTCTGTTCTTCAGCACCCTCTTACATTTCTGCCCTTATCTCCCGCTACACCCCTTCCGGTCCCCTACGGTCTTCTCAAAGGTTCTTCCTGTCCTCTCCCTACACAACTCGAGCCATCTCTCGACTACAATCTTTCTCACTGGCTGCTCCTCGACTCTAGAATGCCCTCCCCATCACCGTTCGACAATCATCCACAATCATCACTTTCAAGCAACTCCTCAAAACCCACCTGCTCAGGGAGGCATCTCAATAGCAATGTCCTCCTTCTGCACACTGACAGTCACATCAGAATCCTTCTGCACTTCTTTCACCACACCTTGTACCTGCACTTATAATACTCCTCCTAGTGTCTCTGTTTGTCAATATGAATTCAGCCTAGATTGTAAGCTCCTTGGGGCAGGGTCCCTTTCCTAGTGTATGATTCCCTTGCTGCACTTTCCCTCACAAATAATGTAATGATTGTACTTAACCTTAATGCTCTTAACCCCAGTTCTGTCGTTTTTGTATTGTATTATTTCAACTTCTGTAAGCACTGTGTACATGTATGGCGCTATATAAATAAAGATACATACAATACACACATCAACAAGTGTTCTGAGAGCTCCATGGAAGTAATGAATGTGGGCTGCCACTGTGAAAGTGACAGTGGCAGCCCAATGTTATTTGTTCCATGGAACTACTACGACGTATTTGTTGATGTGTGTATTCATGTCAGGGACACATATGTCTGCACACTCACAGGTCAGCATGGAATCCCTGGTAATCTGATCTACGTTTCATGACCTCTGCGTTGTGTAACAATACCACTGTACAACCACCCCTCTGCTGCTTTTCTCAGCTCTAGCACAGTACAGGTCCCATATTGAGTCCAATGGCCCTTTAACCCCTGATGCAAAGCACTGGATAATACTCTTTCGCTACAGGGCTAGCATGGTTGCTCAGGCTATGATCATGGCAAATCAAGTTGCTGTCAATCAAGCCTGTAAGGTGATGAACATGGGTTATGTGTTGTACCTTGTTTCTCTTGGGGATGTGCGTGATATCCTTGGGGTCTGTATGTCAACGTGGAGATGGGAATGGAGGATGGTTTTGGAATCCCCACACACAATATGCCACGTCCATGGTATGGTTGATGTTTGGGGCCATGCTGCTGCCAGTGCAGTGCTGTGTCAATGTTCTTGTGGGGTGAGACAGAACATCATGTGCAGTGTGGTTAGTGTGTTGGCACCAATTCACAGGACTGATGGGGGACTTGCATGGATTGTTTGCATGCCTGTGTTATACTCACAGGTAAAGTGTTCCGTGATGAGCCTGTCTCTGATCTGCTCCCCTCTCAAGGTCTCCTCAACATGGCCGATGTCCATGGGCACTTCAGGTATGGGGGGGGTTCTGGATGTGATCCAGCAGCATGGTGTCCACTGCGATGTTTTGCAGTATTGCGCACGCCATAATTATGTCGCAAACCTTTCCAGGTGCATACTGCAGTGCTCCCCCCGAGTGGTCCAGACATCGAAATTGTGACTTGAGGAGGCCAAAGGTCTGCTCAATGGCATTCCTCGTTCTGCCATGAGCCTGGTTGTACCTTTCCTGGGCATGTGTTTGAGGATTGGCCACAGGGGTCAGTAGCCAGGACTTGCAGCCATAGCCAGCATCACCTGTGTAATGTGAGTGACATGGTGAGACAGAGAGCACATATTGTGTGAATGATGTTATGTGTGGTGGACGTACTAGCTGTGGGTCAGGAGCATGCTGAGTAGCGTTGTGTGTACACCTGTGGATGTGGTGTGATTTTGTATTGTGAACTCACCAAAAACCATCCCCCTGTATAAGCTCCATTCTCGAAATCTCTGTGGACTGAGGAGTTTTGGAGAATGTAGGAATCATGTGAGCTGCCAGGATACTTTGCACAGACATTCATAATCCTCATATTGCTGTCACATACCATCTGCATGTTCATAGAGTGGAAGTTCTTCCTGTTGATGAATAGCTGTGCGTCACATGCTGGGGCTTTAATACAGACATGGGTGCAATCTATAGCACTCATGACCCTGGGCATGCCTCCCCTTGCGTAAAAGGCCTGCTTGAGGTGTATCCAGTCCATGTTGGTGGTGGGGGGAAATGTATATAAGTACTGGCCTTGCTTTTGTGGGCTGGCAAGACCTGGGCCAGCACCCTGGAGAATGTGGCCTGTGACATGCCAGATGCATAACCCTCAGTGGACTGGAAGGCCCCACTTGCCATGAAGTGTATGGCACACAGTAGTTTTTGCAGGCCAGATAGGGAATGGTTGTGAATGTAGATGGGATCCACCTGATCCTTGATGACCTCATACAAGGCAATGATGCTGTCAGGCCTCAACCTGTAGCGATCAATGACCTCATCATTGGTCATTCCAAAGAGGGTGACCCTTGGGCGGTATACACTGGGCCTTGGTGGTCGTCTATACATCCTCTGCTGCTGTGGAGCATCCTGTTGCTGTGGAGAATCCTGCTGCTGCAGCTGTGCATCTGCAGGCAGGTGCTGTCCTCCAGGTGGGTATGGACTCCTGTGTGGTTGCTGAGCCAGAGCCTCCTCACTTGCAACAGGTGAAGGCTGTTGATCAGGTGTGCCTGGGGGTTGCTGGTGTTCCCTAGCTCTCTCCCTTGCATGCCTTCTCCGCAGTCTTCTCAACAATATGTAACCCAACATACTGATTGCGCTCTCTCTCTCTCTCTATCTCTCCCTCCCTGAGTGGAAAACAAGCCACAGGTGAGTGTGGTGAGTTGTCCCTTTAAGTACTTGATAGGGCATTTTGTAGGTGTAGTGATGAGGTGAGTACTGACCAATGGAAAGTTGTTTTTGTCCAGGTATGTGTTTGCAGGTGTGTGTGTGTTATAAGATGTGGTGTGTTGTACTTGGTATGTCTCTGCCATTTGCGGGTGTGTAGTTGTGGGGTGCAGGTTGACTGTGCATCTCGTGTTGATGTTGCAGAGGTGAGCTTGTATTTGCAGGTGTCCGTGTCGTGTGATAACCCCTATTGTTCCGTGCCATGTTGTATTGGTGTTTTTTGGGGGTCCTTGTCCCTGTGGTGTTGCTTGTTGTTGTTTGTGAGAGTGATTTGTGGTGTCTGTCCATGTTTTTGTGTTGTTTTGTCATTGCACGGGTTAATTTTTCCATTTACATGCTTGTGCGGTAAGAGAGAGTCTGTGATTCAAATTATGTGCTGATTAAAAACTAACCTTTATTATTTTAATGTTTATTTGTTGTTTACTTTGGGTTTATACTTAAACCTTATTTGAAATTATGAGTGGATATCTGGGACTGTAGCCTGTCTTACTAATACACAGAGTGTGATTTTAAAATGTCGTCTGTCATAGATCATCACTGTTCACACACAATGTCACCCATGTCCCCACTGGGATGTCAGCACTTAACCCCTTGAGTGCTAGAGGGATCATCAATGCATCGATCATCAATGCTTTGGCAACCCCTCTGGGACTCAAAGGGTTAACCAGACAACAATCAAGTCAATAGGCCAACGATCACATGCTACACAGGGGACATTCACTAAGCGGTGACAAACACATGGTGGAGAGAAATTCACCCTTACACATCCTCATTTCACCAATACCAGTGTTAGCCTATGGAGAATATGCAATAACATGAATCAAGTTGCTAAGGTCCCATCGTATACACTCCATAGAAAACACTGGAAATGGGGAAATGAGATCACTGGAGAAGTCAGCATCATGTACACTCCATCATGTTGACAACACCACTTACTGAATCACAAAAAGGATGGAGCAGGTCACACATCACAGTGGCACTGAGAATAACTGCTTGTATGTGCAACACACAGGCCTCAAACAATACCCCAGAATTAAAGGGGGAAAAAGTAGGCCTTGGTGTTGTGTCTGCAATCATTTACTCTAACTTCAAATGACATATCTCACATCTGATTCCCACATGGATCCTCAGTAGTGATGATCGAGCACCCCAATGCTCGGGTGTTCGGGTGCTCTGGCCGAGCGCCCCCGGAGGCTCGAGTGCTCGGCCGAGCACCCGAGCCCCATTGAAGTCAATGGGAGGACTCGAGCATTACACCAGGCACCCCCTGCTCTGATGAGGGGAGGGTGCCTGGTTCATAGGAAAAGGTCAGAAAATGATGGAAACACCACAGAAATGGTTCAGGGACAGCATAGGGAGGATGTCTGGATACATCTTGGACTCCAACATCGCTGCTGGGAACGATGTTTCGCCCGTAGTACGCCATTTTTACAGACTGACCGTAAAACACACAAAAAGGAAGATAAAAACGATTTTAGGCGAAAAATTGTTACCAAACAGTATTTGCTGTATATTTACTTGAACTATCAGGATCACGTCCACTTCCCCGTCCCTTTTTACCCGCCTTCTTCATATTACACGGAATATGTGCCGCTAATCTGCGGCTAGGCACACTAAACAGAATGTGACGCTAATCTGCGGCTAGGCACAGTGAACGGAATATGTGACGTTAATTTGTGAATTTGCACACTAAACAATATGTGCCGCTAATCTGCGGCTAGGCACACTAAACAGAATGTGACGCTAATCTGCGGCTAGGCACACTAAACAGAATGTGACGCTAATCTGCGGCTAGGCACAGTGAACGGAATATGTGACGTTAATTTGTGAATTTGCACACTAAACAGAATGTGACGCTAATCTGCGGCTAGGCACAGTGAATGGAATATGTGACGTTAATTTGTGAATTTGCACACTAAACAATATGTGCCGCTAATCTGCGGCTAGGCACACTAAACAGAATTTAACGCTAATCTGCGGCTAGGCACACTAAACAGAATGTGACGCTAATCTGCGGCTAGGCACAGTGAACGGAATATGTGACGTTAATTTGTGAATTTGCACACTAAACAATATGTGCCGCTAATATGCGGCTAGGCACAGTGAACGGAATATGTGACGTTAATTTGTGAATTTGCACACTAAACAGAATGTGACGCTAATCTGCGGCTAGGCACACTAAACAGAATGTGACACTAATCTGCGGCTAGGCACAGTGAACGGAATATGTGACGTTAATTTGTGAATTTGCACACTAAACAATATGTGCCGCTAATCTGCGGCTAGGCACACTAAACAGAATTTAACGCTAATCTGCGGCTAGGCACACTAAACAGAATGTGACGCTAATCTGCGGCTAGGCACAGTGAACGGAATATGTGACGTTAATTTGTGAATTTGCACACTAAACAATATGTGCCGCTAATCTGCGGCTAGGCACACTAAACAGAATTTAACGCTAATCTGCGGCTAGGCACACTAAACAGAATGTGACGCTAATCTGCGGCTAGGCACAGTGAACGGAATATGTGACGTTAATTTGTGAATTTGCACACTAAACAATATGTGCCGCTAATATGCGGCTAGGCACAGTGAACGGAATATGTGACGTTAATTTGTGAATTTGCACACTAAACAGAATGTGACGCTAATCTGCGGCTAGGCACACTAAACAGAATGTGACGCTAATCTGCGGCTAGGCACAGTGAACGGAATATGTGACGTTAATTTGTGAATTTGCACACTAAACAATATGTGCCGCTAATATGCGGCTAGGCACACTAAACAGAATTTAACGCTAATCTGCGGCTAGGCACACTAAACAGAATGTGACGCTAATCTGCGGCTAGGCACAGTGAACGGAATATGTGACGTTAATTTGTGAATTTTCACACTAAACAATATGTGCCGCTAATCTGCGGCTAGGCACACTAGACAGAATTTAACGCTAATCTGCGGCTAGGCACACTAAACAGAATGTGACGCTAATCTGCGGCTAGGCACAGTGAACGGAATATGTGACGTTAATTTGTGAATTTGCACACTAAACAATATGTGCCGCTAATCTGCGGCTAGGCACACTAGACAGAATTTAACGCTAATCTGCGGCTAGGCACACTAAACAGAATGTGACACTAATCTGCGGCTAGGCACAGTGAACGGAATATGTGACGTTAATTTGTGAATTTGCACACTAAACAATATGTGCCGCTAATCTGCGGCTAGGCACACTAAACAGAATTTAACGCTAATCTGCGGCTAGGCACACTAAACAGAATGTGACGCTAATCTGCGGCTAGGCACAGTGAACGTAATATGTGACGTTAATTTGTGAATTTGCACACTAAACAATATGTGCCGCTAATCTGCGGCTAGGCACACTAAACAGAATTTAACGCTAATCTGCGGCTAGGCATACTAAACAGAATGTGACGCTAATCTGCGGCTAGGCACAGTGAACGGAATATGTGACGTTAATTTGTGAATTTGCACACTAAACAGAATGTGACGCTAATCTGCGGCTAGGCACAGTGAACGGAATATGTGACGTTAATTTGTGAATTTGCACACTAAACAGAATGTGACAATAATCTATGGCTAGGCACAGTGAACGGAATATGTGACGTTAATTTGTGAATTTGCACACTAAACAATATGTGCCGCTAATCTGCGGCTAGGCACACTAAACAGAATTTAACGCTAATCTGCGGCTAGGCACACTAAACAGAATGTGACGCTAATCTGCGGCTAGGCACAGTGAACGGAATATGTGACGTTAATTTGTGAATTTGCACACTAAACAATATGTGCCGCTAATATGCGGCTAGGCACAGTGAACGGAATATGTGACGTTAATTTGTGAATTTGCACACTAAACAGAATGTGACGCTAATCTGCGGCTAGGCACACTAAACAGAATGTGACGCTAATCTGCGGCTAGGCACAGTGAACGGAATATGTGACGTTAATTTGTGAATTTGCACACTAAACAATATGTGCCGCTAATCTGCGGCTAGGCACACTAGATAGAATTTAACGCTAATCTGCGGCTAGGCACACTAAACAGAATGTGACGCTAATCTGCGGCTAGGCACGGTGAACGGAATATGTGACGTTAATTTGTGAATTTGCACACTAAACAATATGTGCCGCTAATCTGCGGCTAGGCACACTAAACAGAATTTAACGCTAATCTGCGGCTAGGCACACTAAACAGAATGTGACGCTTATCTGCGGCTAGGCACAGTGAACGGAATATGTGACGTTAATTTGTGAATTTGCACACTAAACAATATGTGCCGCTAATCTGCGGCTAGGCACACTAGACAGAATTTAACGCTAATCTGCGGCTAGGCACACTAAACAGAATGTGACGCTAATCTGCGGCTAGGCACAGTGAACGGAATATGTGACGTTAATTTGTGAATTTGCACACTAAACAATATGTGCCGCTAATCTGCGGCTAGGCACACTAGACAGAATTTAACGCTAATCTGCGGCTAGGCACACTAAACAGAATGTGACGCTAATCTGCGGCTAGGCACAGTGAACGGAATATGTGACGTTAATTTGTGAATTTGCACACTAAACAATATGTGCCGCTAATCTGCGGCTAGGCACACTAAACAGAATTTAACGCTAATCTGCGGCTAGGCACACTAAACAGAATGTGACGCTAATCTGCGGCTAGGCACAGTGAACGGAATATGTGACGTTAATTTGTGAATTTGCACACTAAACAATATGTGCCGCTAATCTGCGGCTAGGCACACTAAACAGAATTTAACGCTAATCTGCGGCTAGGCACACTAAACAGAATGTGACGCTAATCTGCGGCTAGGCACAGTGAACGGAATATGTGACGTTAATTTGTGAATTTGCACACTAAACAGAATGTGACGCTAATCTGCGGCTAGGCACAGTGAACGGAATATGTGACGTTAATTTGTGAATTTGCACACTAAACAGAATGTGACAATAATCTATGGCTAGGCACAGTGAACGGAATATGTGACGTTAATTTGTGAATTTGCACACTAAACAATATGTGCCGCTAATCTGCGGCTAGGCACACTAAACAGAATTTAACGCTAATCTGCGGCTAGGCACACTAAACAGAATGTGACGCTAATCTGCGGCTAGGCACAGTGAACGGAACATGTGACGTTAATTTGTGAATTTGCACACTAAACAATATGTGCCGCTAATATGCGGCTAGGCACAGTGAACGGAATATGTGACGTTAATTTGTGAATTTGCACACTAAACAGAATGTGACGCTAATCTGCGGCTAGGCACACTAAACAGAATGTGACGCTAATCTGCGGCTAGGCACAGTGAACGGAATATGTGACGTTAATTTGTGAATTTGCACACTAAACAATATGTGCCGCTAATCTGCGGCTAGGCACACTAGATAGAATTTAACGCTAATCTGCGGCTAGGCACACTAAACAGAATGTGACTCTAATCTGCGGCTAGGCACAGTGAACGGAATATGTGACGTTAATTTGTGAATTTGCACACTAAACAATATGTGCCGCTAATCTGCGGCTAGGCACACTAAACAGAATTTAACGCTAATCTGCGGCTAGGCACACTAAACAGAATGTGACGCTTATCTGCGGCTAGGCACAGTGAACGGAATATGTGACGTTAATTTGTGAATTTGCACACTAAACAATATGTGCCGCTAATCTGCGGCTAGGCACACTAAACAGAATTTAACGCTAATCTGCGGCTAGGCACACTAAACAGAATGTGACGCTAATCTGCGGCTAGGCACAGTGAACGGAATATGTGACGTTAATTTGTGAATTTGCAGACTAAACAGAATGTGACGCTAATCTGCGGCTAGGCACAGTGAACGGAATATGTGACGTTAATTTGTGAATTTGCACTCTAAACAGAATGTGACAATAATCTATGGCTAGGCACAATGAACGGAATATGTGACGTTAATTTGTGAATTTGCACACTAAACAATATGTGCCGCTAATCTGCGGCTAGGCACACTAAACAGAATTTAACGCTAATCTGCGGCTAGGCACACTAAACAGAATGTGACGCTAATCTGCGGCTAGGCACAGTGAACGGAATATGTGACGTTAATTTGTGAATTTGCACACTAAACAATATGTGCCGCTAATATGCGGCTAGGCACAGTGAACGGAATATGTGACGTTAATTTGTGAATTTGCACACTAAACAGAATGTGACGCTAATCTGCGGCTAGGCACACTAAACAGAATGTGACGCTAATCTGCGGCTAGGCACAGTGAACGGAATATGTGCCGTTAATTTGTGAATTTGCACACTAAACAATATGTGCCGCTAATCTGCGGCTAGGCACACTAAACAGAATTTAACGCTAATCTGCGGCTAGGCACACTAAACAGAATGTGACGATAATCTGCGGCTAGGCACAGTGAACGGAATATGTGACGTTAATTTGTGAATTTGCACACTAAACAATATGTGCCGCTAATCTGCGGCTAGGCACACTAAACAGAATTTAACGCTAATCTGCGGCTAGGCACACTAAACAGAATGTGACGCTAATCTGCGGCTAGGCACAGTGAACGGAATATGTGCCGTTAATTTGTGAATTTGCACACTAAACAATATGTGCCGCTAATCTGCGGCTAGGCACACTAAACAGAATTTAACGCTAATCTGCGGCTAGGCACACTAAACAGAATGTGACGCCAATCTGCTGCTAGGCACAGTGAACGGAATATGTGACGTTAATTTGTGAATTTGCACACTAAACAGAATGTGACGCTAATCTGCGGCTAGGCACACTAAACAGAATGTGACGCTAATCTGCGGCTAGGCACAGTGAACGGAATATGTGACGTTAATTTGTGAATTTGCACACTAAACAATATGTGCCGCTAATATGCGGCTAGGCACAGTGAGCGGAATATGTGACGTTAATTTGTGAATTTGCACACTAAACAGAATGTGACGCTAATCTGCGGCTAGGCACACTAAACAGAATGTGACGCTAATCTGCGGCTAGGCACACTAAACAGAATGTGACGCTAATCTGCGGCTAGGCACAGTGAACGGAATATGTGACATTAATTTGTGAATTTGCACACTAAACAATATGTGCCGCTAATCTGCGGCTAGGCACACTAAACAGAATTTAACGCTAATCTGCGGCTAGGCACACTAAACAGAATGTGACGCTAATCTGCGGCTAGGCTTAGTGAACGGAATATGTGACGTTAATTTGTGAATTTGCACACTAAACAGAATGTGACGCTAATCTGCGGCTAGGCACACTAAACAGAATGTGACGCTAATCTGCGGCTAGGCACAGTGAACGGAATATGTGACGTTAATTTGTGAATTTGCACACTAAACAGAATGTGACAATAATCTATGGCTAGGCACAGTGAACGGAATATGTGACGTTAATTTGTGAATTTGCACACTAAACAATATGTGCCGCTAATCTGCGGCTAGGCACACTAAACAGAATTTAACGCTAATCTGCGGCTAGGCACACTAAACAGAATGTGACGCTAATCTGCGGCTAGGCACAGTGAACGGAATATGTGACGTTAATTTGTGAATTTGCACACTAAACAATATGTGCCGCTAATATGCGGCTAGGCACAGTGAACGGAATATGTGACGTTAATTTGTGAATTTGCACACTAAACAGAATGTGACGCTAATCTGCGGCTAGGCACACTAAACAGAATGTGACGCTAATCTGCGGCTAGGCACAGTGAACGGAATATGTGACGTTAATTTGTGAATTTGCACACTAAACAATATGTGCCGCTAATCTGCGGCTAGGCACACTAAACAGAATTTAACGCTAATCTGCGGCTAGGCACACTAAACAGAATGTGACGCTAATCTGCGGCTAGGCACAGTGAACGGAATATGTGACGTTAATTTGTGAATTTGCACACTAAACAATATGTGCCGCTAATCTGCGGCTAGGCACACTAAACAGAATTTAACGCTAATCTGCGGCTAGGCACACTAAACAGAATGTGACGCTAATCTGCGGCTAGGCACAGTGAACGGAATATGTGACGTTAATTTGTGAATTTGCACACTAAACAATATGTGCCGCTAATATGCGGCTAGGCACAGTGAACGGAATATGTGACGTTAATTTGTGAATTTGCACACTAAACAGAATGTGACGCTAATCTGCGGCTAGGCACACTAAACAGAATGTGACGCTAATCTGCGGCTAGGCACGGTGAACGGAATATGTGACGTTAATTTGTGAATTTGCACACTAAACAATATGTGCCGCTAATCTGCGGCTAGGCACACTAAACAGAATTTAACGCTAATCTGCGGCTAGGCACACTAAACAGAATGTGACGCTAATCTGCGGCTAGGCACAGTGAACGGAATATGTGACGTTAATTTGTGAATTTGCACACTAAACAATATGTGCCGCTAATCTACGGCTAGGCACACTAGACAGAATTTAACGCTAATCTGCGGCTAGGCACACTAAACAGAATGTGACGCTAATCTGCGGCTAGGCACAGTGAACGGAATATGTGACGTTAATTGTGAATTTGCACACTAAACAATATGTGACGCTAATCTGCGGCTAGGCACACTAAACAGAATTTAACGCTAATCTGCGGCTAGGCACACTAAACAGAATGTGACGCTAATCTGCGTCTAGGCACAGTGAACGGAATATGTGACGTTAATTTGTGAATTTGCACACTAAACAGAATGTGACGCTAATCTGCGGCTAGGCACACTAAACAGAATGTGACGCTAATCTGCGGCTAGGCACAGTGAACGGAATATGTGATGTTAATTTGTGAATTTGCACACTAAACAATATGTGCCGCTAATCTGCGGCTAGGCACACTAAACAGAATTTAACGCTAATCTGCGGCTAGGCACACTAAACAGAATGTGACGCTAATCTGCGGCTAGGCACAGTGAACGGAATATGTGATGTTAATTTGTGAATTTGCACACTAAACAATATGTGCCGCTAATATGCGGCTAAGCACAGTGAACGGAATATGTGACGTTATTTTGTGAATTTGCACACTAAACAGAATGTGACGCTAATCTGCGGCTAGGCACACTAAACAGAATGTGACGCTAATCTGCGGCTAGGCACAGTGAATGGAATATGTGACGTTAATTTGTGAATTTGCACACTAAACAATATGTGCCGCTAATCTGCGGCTAGGCACACTAAACAGAATTTAACGCTAATCTGCGGCTAGGCACACTAAACAGAATGTGACGCTAATCTGCGTCTAGGCACAGTGAACGGAATATGTGACGTTAATTTGTGAATTTGCACACTAAACAGAATGTGACGCTAATCTGCGGCTAGGCACACTAAACAGAATTTAACGCTAATCTGCGGCTAGGCACACTAAACAGAATGTGACGCTAATCTGCGTCTAGGCACAGTGAACGGAATATGTGACGTTAATTTGTGAATTTGCACACTAAACAGAATGTGACGCTAATCTGCGGCTAGGCACACTAAACAGAATGTGACGCTAATCTGCGGCTAGGCACAGTGAACGGAATATGTGACGTTAATTTGTGAATTTGCACACTAAACAATATGTGCCGCTAATCTGCGGCTAGGCACACTAAACAGAATTTAACGCTAATCTGCGGCTAGGCACACTAAACAGAATGTGACGCTAATCTGCGGCTAGGCACAGTGAACGGAATATGTGATGTTAATTTGTGAATTTGCACACTAAACAATATGTGCCGCTAATATGCGGCTAAGCACAGTGAACGGAATATGTGACGTTATTTTGTGAATTTGCACACTAAACAGAATGTGACGCTAATCTGCGGCTAGGCACACTAAACAGAATGTGACGCTAATCTGCGGCTAGGCACAGTGAATGGAATATGTGACGTTAATTTGTGAATTTGCACACTAAACAATATGTGCCGCTAATCTGCGGCTAGGCACACTAAACAGAATTTAACGCTAATCTGCGGCTAGGCACACTAAACAGAATGTGACGCTAATCTGCAGCTAGGCACAGTGAACGGAATATGTGACGTTAATTTGTGAATTTGCACACTAAACAGAATGTGACGCTAATCTGCGGCTAGGCACACTAAACAGAATGTGACGCTAATCTGCGGCTAGGCACAGTGAACGGAATATGTGACGTTAATTTGTGAATTTGCACACTAAACAGAATGTGACAATAATCTATGGCTAGGCACACGTTTAAAATGGCCCTTTTTGTCGCTGCGTTGTACAATATTTGTCCCTGTGCACCTAGTACAATGTCACCTTACTAATATCCCACCTTAAAAAAAAAATGAAATTGTGCCCCCCCAAACAAAATATAAATGCTGCCCCCACACACAACAGTCCTAAAAAGGACTACCAACACTTTTATTCTCCCTACACTGACTTTCCCTGCCTGATCGCATCTCTCCCTGGCTGAGAATGAGCAGAACTCGCGAGTCGGGTGCTATACAGCACCCGATCACGAGTTCTGGCCAGCCAATCAGTGTAATGCCAGCAGCCAACATGGCTGCTGGCATTACACTGATGTCAGAGCCTCCCCGCATGTTTATTGGCTGCGCAGCAGCCGCAAAACGTGCGGGGAGGAGACCCGAACATGGCGGGCGAGCACATGCGGTACTCGTACGAGTACCGCCATGTGCCGAGCAGAGCGATGCTCGAGCCGAACCGAGCTTCGGCCGAGCATGCTCGCTCATCACTAGTCCTCAGGGGTGCTGATGCCATGGATGGATAGTACACCAGACACTGTTTGCAGGATACACATGGGAACCAAATATCAACCATTGTACCTTGGTCACCAACAGGCAATGAATGATAGATATCTCGGATTGAGTACGGTTGCCTCACTCAGAAGGATGGATGGGCTCATACTCAAAGAAAAACAGGCCTCAATCAGAGATATCCCTCACTACTGGCGTGATTGTTGCCCTTCAGGATTCAACTGGAACACACGACATGGACAGGATCCTGTCCAGTTCATCAATCTCTGATTGCCAGGGTGGTATCCCATGCCCTACAATGCAATGCATAGGATATGATCCTGACAACCAGAGAGTCACCTGTCAAGTAATGAAAAATTGTGAATTGGACGGGATCAACTAAGAAGATAGGGTTGAATAACACTTGATTCCCACTGCACATCTGTTCAAACAAAGATATGCACACAAAGGAAAATGGTCAGATATGTACCTTTCAAATGGCTCAAAATATGTCCCAACACGATGTGAACCCAGAGATCATCTCACTGCCTGTGATTGCCCTACTGGCCAGATATGTGCATCCATCAGAAACTAACTTACATTGATACCATCCAAATACACATACCTAGTATATCCCACTCTACGTAGATGGGATATACGAGGTATGTTCATATCCATCATATCAATCCAATGTATATTTTGATGGGTGCACATATATAGCCATTAAGGCAATCACACCTACTGAAATGATCTCTGGCTTCATATCTGGAAAGGATATATTCATATCCATATGAAAGGTACACATCCACATGCATATATGACCATTTCTCCTTGTATGTAACTGTAATGGCATAGCAATTGTTAATTTCACCAACATGTGGATCCATGTTAGTCCTATCCCTCCAACCCTCATGGTTAGACAGATATCGCTCTATTTGACAGCTGGAGATTTCAGTCATTAGACCACATGGAGGCTCTTCAGCAGAGCCTAAATTGCCCCATTCAGAGATGGATACATCTTTGAGATGGTCAACAAAGTGTGCCAGGTTTGCAAACACACTCTGTTCACCATTCCAATGAAGTTTACATCTCTGAATGGGGCAATTTAGGCTCTGCTGAAGAGCCTCCGTGTGGTGAAATGACTGTCAAACATGTCAAAATGACTGTCAAATAGAGCAATATCTGTCCAACCATGTGGGTTGGAGGGATAGGACTAACATCGATCCACATCTATCTCTTACAATGCCTACAATATTACATCATGGTGAAATTAACCATTGCTATTCCATTAAAGGGATAGTAATACCTAACATGTGAAAAGAAAAATATATTGCAGGGTTCATCCCCCGAGCAAAACAAGGGTATTTCCACTGCTGAAAGGTGTTTCATTCAAAATGTAGCACAGCTCATAGTTGACTACTCCAGGGGCAATATCACAGTGGCCTGGAACTCTAAAATGGCGATGTTGCTAGACCATCCTATGGACAGCTTACGTCCAGACGCAATAAATTCTCATAGGATAATGTAACAACAGTGCCAATGTACAACTTCAGGCCACTGGGATATAGCACCAAAGCAATTCTATTCTGAGCTGGGAGACTTTTTGAACAAAAACCCCCTCCAGCAGTGGGAGTACCCTTGTTTCACTCAGGGTGATAAACCACAAAACATATATTTCCCTTTCTGCATTTCATGTATTAGTATCCCATTAATCCCATCATGGCTACTTTTACTAATCATACAATCTCAATTCTCCACACAGCTTATGGGCCTCCATCGCAGCAGGAGCCCGTGGAGGAGCAGACCACACCACCCAGTGAGGAGGATACAGAGGAAGGGACTAGCCACTGGGAACCGTCTACAACTACCACACCTCCTCCCCAACTGGCTGCATCACCACTGCCTGCCTTTCAACTGCCTGCCTCTCAACTGCCTGCCTCTCAACTGCCTGCCCCTCAACTGCCTGCCCCACCACAGGATGCTCCACAGATGTACAGCGGCTGGATTCAGGGGGAGAGATGGATGCATCCCACTACCACCGGGAGCTATTACCCTCCAGCAGCAGCACCACCACCACCAGGGAGGCAATGGCTGCCCGGGAATGTGGCCACCAGCCAATATGGGCCATATTCCACCGAGATGGATCTACCCTCCTGGATGGCTCCCCAGCATGGCCCAAGGTATGATCCCAGGTGGGGGCCAAGCACCTACCACTGGCCAAGGTATGACCCTTGGCCACTTGACTACCAACACCTGGGCCTGATTGGGGAGCCCCAGCGCCCTCAGCCAAGGGACTTGTTCACCCCACCACCTCAACCAGCACAGACATCAGTGGGCAGCAGTGGGTCCCTTGATGTGGTGGGCACCAACACACCGTCTGTGCAAGCCACTCCACCAACACAAACAGCAGTAGCAGCCACAGCACACCCAGTACCAGCAGAGGAGACAGCAGAGGCTGGGGAGATAGAGGCTGAGGAGACAGCTGAAGCTGGGGAAACAGAGGCTGAAGAGACAGCTGAAGCTGGGGAAACAGAGGCTGAAGAGACAGCTGAAGCTGGGGAAACAGAGGCTGAGGAGACAGCTGAAGCTGGGGAAACAGAGGCTGAGGAGACAGCTGAAGCTGGGGAAACAGAACATGTGTCACCGGCCACTCCCATCTCCAGCAGTCAACGCACCACAGATCTGGAGGCTGAGTGCATGGCCCTTCAAAGAGGACAGCTCCGGGCAACCCACACCACCAACGACAACCTCACGAGGAACCGGAGGGAATCCCGGAGGAACACGAACAGGTTGGAGACCAGAATCCAAGCTCTGGAGTCAGAGGTTGCCAGGGGGAACACACAACTCCACCAGATACATAAGGGGATGATGGACATGTTTGCACAGGTGCTCGTGGAGTTGCGAGAGATTAACCGCAGGGAGAACCTGAGGATGGAGAGGGAGAACCTGCGTTCCACAGAGGGGTCCACTGCACCCACCACCCCTTCCGGTGTTACCCCAGAAGCCACACCTAGGGGACAGAGGGTGACAAGGCAATCAGCCAGGGCATCCACCTCTGGCACCAAGTCTAAGGCCCCCCCAAAAAAAAGAAAAAATGAAAGGCCCAACCTGTCATCTGCCCCCTCAATAAATGAAAATTGTGCTTTTGAATCCTGTCTGATCTGCTGTGTATTCACTTATAGATTGGGTGGCAGGGTTGTCTCCAATGCATTGCAAAACAATGCAGTGAACTCAACCCCTGCCTGGGGGAAATGTTTGTCTGATGTTACAACATGGGTTCACACACACCCACACCGTTGTCCAAATTCACCTGGCAACCCATCCCTGTAGCCATGTAACACGATAGTGTTACATGGCTATGATGTGTGTCAGATTTGATCAGAACATACCCCTTAGCACAACAACTGGTGCAACACTGAACATTCGTCTGCATCAATTGTTGTGTTTGAGGGGAAAACCAAACAAACAGCTATGCGACTTAGCAGGGAAATAACAAGCATGACAGATGGAACATGCATCAATATGGTCTTTAAATCAAAATTCTATTGTGCAGCTGACATACTGGGGAACACAATGTACACCCTAGGATCTCAATGTGTGTGTTACACATTGTGATCCTAGGGTGAGCATTGTGTTCTCCAGCAAGTCAGTTGCACAACAGAGTTTGAATCACAGCCTAACTTACTGCATAACCCAATGATCTTCCTAAGATTTCATTGTGTAGCAATCACATTGGAACCTTAGGCTGAGCATTGGCTTATGTATTAAAGGGATAGTAAACCTTGAGAATAAGTTCATTCTATATTGTAGCCCTTAAAAACATGTAAAATGATATAAGTCTTATCTCCCAAACCATATATGTTTGGTAGATAAGACTTATATAATTTTTCATGTTTTTTAAAGGGCTACAATGTGAAATAAACTTATTTTCCAGGTTTACTATCCCTTTAAGTTGTGTTGTTGTTTAACTAAGGTTGTAACACACTTCACCAGTGATAACACTTGTCCACATGGTTGTTTTTGTTGATGTAGCCCATGTACTGAGATATGACAACCTACAGCAATCTCAGGACATTGATTATATTGAGCAACACACAAACCGTGGACATCACATCACAGTGGAAGTGTGTCCCCTGTATCACCAGCTAATCACTCACAACACACATCAGTGTATCACTGCCATCATGTCATTGCATGTATACATCACAAAGTCCACTCATGGTCAGGCAACTAGTGGACTCCTGTGATGTAAATCATGCCTTCCTTTGTATGAAGGATACTCTAGCCTTGGGTACGGTTCCACATTGACAGGTGTTTGATCCAACATTCATTCATACAGACACGGATTGAGTAGTGATGATTCTTGTGTATTTAGCCAATATGTATTAAACACTTGTATGAGCACAAAAAGGTACATCTGAACTAAATAGGAATACATTATAAATGCTAGTGAACTGCTCATGTGTTGTCCACATAGTTTGGCATCTGTGTATGAGCAGTCTTACTGTACAGATCTGATACCTGGATGTTAGTACACACATTAATTTGTGTCCATATGTGAATGTTCCAGTAGAGGTTGCTGTGAACATCAGGTCAAACATTGCATCACCAACACAATCACTTGAAACACCAAGGGGTGAGCTTCATGGAAGTGTTGTCCAGACTTCAGTCCAGTCATATGGAAACTCCTGTTCAAGGATGGATCATGCTATGGATGCCTGTGGGACAAGAGGACAGGATTTGGAACATCACCCTCGAAGTGATCGTCATGCAACAGCTACAACATCATGATCCTCTTAATCTTTCCCGTTACATAAGTCTACACAAACCACTGCTTTGTAATGTGTTGTGTACTGGTCTATGAACCATCATTGGGGGGAACTAAGGGGATGTTAACCATCCTTAGGGATATTTGCCCCTGACATGGTTACACATATCAACAAATACGTCCTAATAGCTTCCTGACAACAATATATTTGGGCTGCCACTGTCAGAGACAGGCCAAATATGTTTGGTTCATGGAGCTAGTAGGACATATTTGTTAATGTGTGTATTTCTTTCTGGGGCACATATCACTGCACACACACACACACAGGGCAACATGGTGTCCATGGAGATGTGATCCACATTTCATGAGCTCCATGTTGTGTAACACACTATTACTGTCAATCCACCCCTCTGCTGCTTTCTTCGACTGTAGCAAGCTACTGGTCCCATGTCCCCACGAATGCCCCCTGAACCCCTTATATGACGGAGTGCTATCCGATGCATTGGCTTGGATGAGACTCCCTCGCTACAGGGAGTCAACATGGACGACAGGTTGTCAGATGTATTCGGAATCTCTAGGCCCAATCTGACTGGTCCACGGAATAGTTGATGCTGGTGGTCCATACTGCAGTGTCAGGGCTGTGTCACTGATCCTGTGGGGTGAAACAGAACATGTGTGTTGTGGTGGGTGTGAATGCATGGATTGTGTGCATACATGTATTATACTCACAGCAGAAGTGATCCCTGATCAATCTGTCCCTTGTCTGCATCCCTGTTGGGGTTTCCTCACACTCAACGATATCCACAGGGTCTTCAGGTCTGGGTGGGGGATGGACATCGTCGATGAGTCTGGTGTCCACCGCGATATTATGTAGGATGGCACATGCCACGATGATGTCGCAGACCTTGCCTGGTGCATACTGCAATGCTCCCCCCGAGTGGTCCAGACATCGGAATCGGGACTTGAGGAGGCCGAAGGTCCGCTCAATGGCATTCCGTGTTCTGGCATGAGCCTGGTTATATCGTTCCTGGGCATCGTTTTGGGTATTGGCGACCGGGGTGAGGAGCCATGGCTTGCATCCATAGCCAGCATCACCTGTGGAAAGTGAGTGACATGGTGTGACAAGGAGCACATATTGTGTGAATAATGTTTTCTGTGGTGAACGTACTAGAACATGTGTATGTGGTGTCATTTGGTGCTGTTAACTCACCCAGAAGCCATCCGCCTGTATAGGTCCCATTTTCGAAATCCCTCTGCACAGATGAATTTCTGAGTATATGTGAATCGTGACAGCTCCCGGGAAATTTCGCACAGACATTCATGATGGCCAGGTTGCTGTCACACACCATCTGCACATTCATGGAGTGGAAGTTTTTGCGGTTCAGGAACATATGTCCCTGACGTGCTGGTGCTTTGATACGGACATGGGTGCAATCTATTGCACCCATGACCCTGGGCATGCCTCCCCTTGCATAGAAGCCCTGCTTCAGATGTGTCCACTCCATATCGGTGATGGGGAAACGTATGTAGGTACTGGCCTTGGCTTTGAGGGCTGGCAAGACCTGGGCCAGCACCCTGGAGAATGTGGCCTGGGACATGCCAGATGCGTAACCCTCTGTCGACTGAAAGGCGCCACTTGCCATGAAGTGTATGGCACACAGGAGTTTTTGAAGGCCAGTTAGAGCATGGTTATGGGTGCATATGGGATCCACCTGCTCCTTGATGACCTCATACAGGGCTATGATGCTGTGTGGCCTCAACCTGTAGCGATCAATAACCTCGTCATCGGTCATTCCAAAGAGAGTGACCCTTGGGCGGTATACCCTGGGCCTTGGTGGTCGTCTATGCATCCTGGGCTGCTGCAGGGGTCCCTGTGGCAGCTGGGGAGCACCCTGTTGCTGCAGCTGTGCATCTGCAGGCAGGTGTCCCCCGGGTGGGGATGGGCTCCTGTGTGGCTGCTGAGCCAGAGCCTCCTCACTTGCAACAGGTGGAGGCTGTTGATGAGGCGTGCTTGGAGGTTGCTGATGTTCCCCAGCTCTCTCCCTTGCATGCCTTCTCCGCAGCCTTCGCAACAATATGTAACCCAACATACTGTTTGCTCTATCTGTCTCTATCTGTCTCTCTCTATCTATCTCTCTCTATCGCTCTCTATCTCTGTCTCTATATCTCTCTCTCTCCCTCCCTGAGTGGAAAACAAGCCACAAGTGAGTGTGTTGAGTTGTCCCTTTAAGTACTTGCTAGGACGTTGTGTAGGTGTGGTGATGAGGTGAGTGCTGGCCAATGGTGAGTTGTTTTTGTCCAGGTAAGTGTTAGCAGGTGTGTGTGTGTTATAAGATGTGGTGTGTTGTGCTTGTTCTGTGTGTGCCATTTGCGGGTGTGCATTTGTGGGGTGCAGGTCGCGTGTTGATGTTGCCCAGGTGAGCTTGTATTTGCAGGTGTCCGCTTTGTGTGATAACCCCCATTGTTCCGTGCCATGCTGTGTTGTTGTTTTTTTGTGTGTCGTTGTCCCTGTGGTGTTGGTTGTTGTTGTGAGTGTAGTGATTTGTGTTGTGTGTGCATGTTTTTGTGTTGTTTTGGCATTGCACGGGTTAATTTTCCCATTTACATGGTTGTGCGGTAAGCATTTTGTGTGTTTTCCTATGTAACGGGTGTTTTGTTTTGGCCGTTAAGTGTCTAACGGCTAAAAAAAGTGGGTCTTAACTTTTAGCCGTTAGGTGTGTCTTTTTTTCAGCCGTTAGCAGTACCGCAAGCCTTTGAATAGCTCTGGGGTATGTTGTTCCATGTGTCTGAATGCACGTTAGTGTATCGGCCGTAAGGATTCTGCAACTGCCGTTAGCTGTTGTTTAGACGGATCTTTGAATTGCAACATGGGACTTAACGCACCCGTTAGTGATTTTTTTTGCTAACGGCTGCCTTTAAATCGAGCCCCTAATCCCTAGATGCCGGAGTGGTCACTAAACCTTTGCTTAACCTCAATGGGTTAAAAAGCCCTATTCAAACAATGGGAATTAGGGGAATGTTTCAGTGAACCTATGCTACAGCTGGTCTGCTTCAGATTTGCATCTCTAGCTTCCTAAATATGGCCCTCAACATTATTTGAACATTATTAAAATTTCCATGGATTTTAATAGGATGAACACTTTAGATAAAAAGTGTTTTTTATATATTTTTTTCTTCCAGTATAGGAATAATTTAATCATTCCTCATGGAATACTTTAGTTTGAAACAAAACCTTAGAGGAACCAAAAACATTCAAATTACTTAATCCGTTAGACATAGTCACTACTTAGTGTGGTCTCCTTAACATCAAAAGGGTTAAGACAGAATTGGTGTCAAATCTGAATGATAGTTGATACAAGGGGTATGTGGAACTTTCTGCCTTGATTGTTGAAACTTTGCACTGTTGCATGTTGCTGGAAGCTATAGAACCTTCTGAAGAGAAATACACTTGCATTTCTTGGACACAAAAATGTAAATTTCTACAAGGAGGAAGTGCAAAGTTCCACACATCCCTCAATGATACAGGAAATTTTAGTGCAATAAATAGTAGTTACCAGGTAATTGTAACATATAGCGCTAATTATTTTATAAAAAGTGTAGTAACTGTATATTAGAGATGAGCTGAGAGATTTTGTAACTTTGAATTTTCACAGTAACAGTTTTTTTCCCAAAACATTTTTTTTTATTCTAAGTTTCTATGGTTTGAAGTTTCATTTTAAAAAAAAGGTTGTCCTCTTACCTTTAAACATTATTCACAGCATGTTCTGGTCCAGGAAAGTAGTCTGTTCAATACAGAGAACTTTTCTCCTCTCCCACTTTTCTTATTCAGTTAGTGTCTCATTGCCTACCCTGAGCTCCCCTCCTTTCCATTTCCTAAAGGCTTCTGCCCTTCCTTCCATTTACTCTGGTCCACTTCTCCCCTTCAATCTCCTCTGGCCTTCTTAACTCCTTTCAATGTTCTCTACTCTCACATGCATTTAATTTTGTTTGCCTATTACCCTCCATTCAGTTCGCTCCAGCCTGCTACAGCCTTACACTTCCTCTGGCATGATCCCTTTCTATTCCTTCCAGCTCACTAACCTCCTTTAAATTTCTTCAACAGACATGTATTGGAATGGTCTGCCCCTTTCCCTCTACTCTCTCTGTCCCTCTTTTCTCCCTTACCCTGTCCCTCCATGATGCATTCTGGATCATTTCTGATTGTTCTGGAATTTTATCCCTGGTTCAATACACAAAGCCAGTCATGGATGTTTTGCTCATCCATTGTTTATTACAAAATAAAACTTGCAGAAGACAAATTTCTTTTTTATGGAACAATTCCTTTTTTTTCCTCCTTACAGTCATAATAAACTGCATACAGAAGAGCAGATCTTTTCTACTCATGTGCACTCCAACTTTGTGCTGTTACTGAGACCTGGTCTCCCAAAATGATGCAGCTGTGAAGGCTGCTGTTTCACATGGAGGCCTGTATTTCTCATACTTTCATTCTTTCTCTCCTCTGACACTTTTTCTCTCATACTTGACAACATCAACTGATGCATTCCCTTACATGGGCCTCACGCCTGTTTCACCTAACCTCATCCTTCACCCTTCGACAATGAACTGAATTTAGCACACAAAAATTGTCACTCCCTTCAGTTGGCATTCACAAAGAACTATTCCTACCAGATTTATCTGTATCCCCTGTTCCACTCTCTGACCACCATCTCATAATCTTTTCCACAACTCTTTCCCTCCCTCCCGACAAAATAAGATCACACATTATGCCTGAAACCTTCGCTCTCTAGACATCTCTGCCATAGGTACTGCATTGCACTCCATCCTCTCCTCCTTCAACACTGTTTCTGAACCTGACAGCCTTGTTGAATCCTGCAACAATCTCCTCTCCTCATCACTTAATCTATATGCCCCCTCTAGGCCTATTACAAAAGCCCCAGAAACCAACACCCTTGGCTAAATTCTCAAACATGGTTTCTTCACTCCCACACATTCTTCAAACAGAAGATTTACACAATACAAAACATAATCCCACACTTTCAATCAGAATTGTATCTATATGATCCTCCATCCTACTTATTTGATTCTTTAGCTTTGTTCACAAAAGCAGTGCGGTCTCTCTTTTGCTTTCCACTTCACCACTCATCACCTGGAGCAGATGGTGAGTATTGAAGTGGACAGAAAGGTAAGTAGACAAGAGTAGACTAGGCACTCAAGGGCTTTTGATGGAAAGGGCAAGAAAGATAGAGGGTGGTAGATGGATGAGGAGGGGGATCTGATGATACTACTGATGGTTTAAAGTAGGAGGAGAAGATGCCAGAGGATAGGGAGGAAACATGAGAACTAACGTGAATGACAAAGGATTGAGGAGGTGGGATGGTATAGGATCAAGGGAGCCATTCCATGTATGATCTAGGATTGTCTGACTATCCATCCTGGTGTGACCTGTGGTTCTGTCTGACTATTCTTCCTGCATTATCATTTGGCATAGTAGACATCCAATCTTGTGCATACCTGTGGCTCTGGCGGACGCCTGTCTCTGGTATTGACCCCTGGCTAGCCCAACTATAGGCTCTGGCCAAACATTCATTCTGTTTCTCCCCAGGTGGTCTTTACCCACTATACTGACTGCAGGTGTGAGTCAGTAAGAGTCTCCCTTGTCCTTTTCTTTTAGGAGTACTCTGCTGTCGCACTCTTGTGGTTGTCCTACTCGCTACTCCGAGACTACCATTGGCAGTCTGCCTACTCTCTTGCAGAGATGTTCCCCAAGCAGCCTCCTATTTCTGGTAGGAAGCACTGGCTTCTTCTGGTACCCTCTGCACCTTGTTGGCGACATTCTGAACTGTGTTGTGTTGCTCTGGCTAATCCTCTCTCTGTCCTCTGAGCTGTTGCCTGAGCCTGACCCAATAGCACTGCTGAGCTGTAGTTTTCCTTCTCGAACCTGCCTTAACCCTAGCTGTGCCGGTTGCCTCAGTTATCAGACCCTGTTCCTTTCACTTGCCAAGCCTGAGAGTACCGTTTGAGCCAGTTAACACGTTCTGAGCCTGGGCAGTATCAACCAAGCCTACCTTTCGCACTAGCAGAGTTGTTGTACTCTACCGGTGCCCGTGTGCGCCGCGACAGCGCAGGTTGGCGTTGGTACCTCCATTGGCTCTTGCAGTGTGTGCGCTGTATGACACCGGAAGGGTGTCCCCAGCTCTGGTCACCAAGTGCTCTAAGTGTTCTATCCATCTACTGTATCTCCATTACTTGGCTCATTATCACTTGTGCAGTGATTGCTCCATTCTGGCACCCATCGGGTGTGTGCGGCTCTCCTTCCGTTGGCATACGCAGGGTTACATCGGTAATACTATTAAGGGCGATTCAGGTTATGGTCCGTTTGCTCCTGCAGTGGCTTTGCTCATGACTATTCCACTAAGGTGGTATAGGCTCAGCTCTGGGTATTCGCTGGTCTATCTGGGCGTTCATGTGCAAAAGTATCTGAGAGTGATTAGTTCAGGCTCACATTACACCCTTCTCTGCACCATCTAGAGACTGATATCTACTTCTGGACATTGGTCAATCAGTTTACTAACCAGTCAATTTCTCTATTAACCCTGTATCTGTTGGGCTTACCTGTGCTATATATCACTGCTATACTATTGGGCTTGAATCTCCCATTACCATTTCTGGCCCCTAGGGGCACTGTTTATTCATTTTTATTTTCAATACTCAACCACTGTCTGAGTGTCAGAAAACAGTAACAGTATGAAAGGGCCATGACCTCAGATGGGAAAGGTGACGGTAATACACAGAACCTCCACTGGAGGATGGATGTTCACGAGCAACGTCTAGACCAGTTGGCACTGGTCATGCAGACCTTACTAGAACGTACGGTACACCTTGATAAACCTAACCAAAATCCGGTGGTCCCCCCAGTTATGACGCCGGATAATACTACTGGGCAAATGGTGGCACCCTCCAGAAGTTTAACGGCGGCGGCGCCGTTACCGTTAAGATATGATGGCGAACCCACACTGTGCAGAGGGTTCATTAACCAATTAGAGATATTCTTGGAACTAACCCCTTATGCCTTTATGGGAGCAGGCAAAACCATGTACTCTGAACTTCCACGAATTTGTCAAAAAGTTTCGGAGAGTATTCGAGACACCTGGGAGAGCATCTTCTGCTGCCAAAAGATTGATGGAAATACAGATGGGCAATCGTACTGTAGGTGATTACGCTATAGAATTTCGGATATTGGCAGCAGAAGTAGCTTGGAATAATGAGGCACTGCTGGCAGCCTTTGCCCAAGGGTTATCGGACCCCATTAAAGATGAGATCGCGGCCAGGGAAGTGCCTACCGAGTTGGATGAGTTTATAGATTATGTGATTCTCATCGACACCCGCATGCGCGAGAGGCGCCTGGCAAAAAGGGCTAGTCCCAGAACCTATGGGCACGATAGGTCTTTAAACCCACCCTCGCCTCCCAATCCTCCTGACCGGGTACCCGAAACGGGGGAGCCTATGCAAATCGGGTTCACTAGGCTTTCTAAGGAGGAACGGGCATACCGCAAAAAACAGGGCTTATGTCTATATTGTGGTAAAAATGGGCACCTCCTACGTACATGTCCGGTACGGCCGGGAAACGCATGCACCTAGGGTACCTTGGGGGACAGGCCCTAGGTGGTGTACAACCGTCCCCAGATCCCTGTTCCAAGAAACCCACTATACCGGTGAGTTTTTTCCTAGGTGACCAAACTGTGGAGGTACTAGCTCTGGTAGATTCTGGTGCAGCAGGCTATTTCATGGACCGGGCGTTTGCTGAGACACACAATATTCCGCTGATGTTCCTGCTCCGAGATTGACCCGGCTCTGGCTGACATTCCTGCTCCGTGATTGACCCGGCTCTGGCTGACGTTCCTGCTCCGAGTACCGACCCAATTCCGGTTGGATTCCTGCTCCGTGATTGTTCCTGAGTTCCTGTGTATCCTGGCCCCTAGGGGCACTGTTTATTCATTTTTATTTTCAATAAAACTGTGTTTTTACTCAACCAGTGTCTGAGTGTCAGAAAACCGTAACAAGAACCTTCTTCCCTCAGTCAAGGCACTGAAAATGGGTCATGGATGGGTATTCCAGCGTGACAATGACCCAAAACACATGGCCAAGACAACAGAGGAGTGACTCAAGAAGAAACACATTAAGGTCCTGGAGTGGCCTAGCCAGTCTCCATACCTTAATCCCATAGAAAATCTGTGGAGGGAGCTGAAGGTTCAAGTTACCATACGTCAGCCTCGAAACCTTAATGACTTGGAGAGGATCTGCAAAGAGGAGTGGGACAAAATCCCTCCTGAGATGTGTGCAAACCTGGTGGCCAGCTACAAGAAACATCTGACCTCTGTGATTGCCAACAAGGGTTTTGCCACCAAGTACTAAGGCATGTTTTGCAAAGGGGTCAAATACTTATTTCACTCAGTAAAATGCAAATCAATTTATAACTTTTTTTGAAATGTGATTTTTTTTCTTGTTATTCTGTCTCTCACTGTTCAAATAAACCTACCATTAAAGTTATAGACTGATTATTTCTTTTTCAGTGGTCAAACGTACAAAATCAGCAGGGGATCAAATAATTTTTCCCTAACTGTATATTACCAGTCAATAAAGGTGGTTTTACTTTACAGTACTGACTCCTGGTGCATTCACTGAATCCCTGACAGCAAATACCAATGGGCATTTCTCTCTTCTTTGTTTGCTTGACTTATTAGCCATATTTGACACAGTTGACCATAATCTTCTATCGCAGGTTGGCATCTGTGGCCTGGCACATATCTGGTTTCTATCCTACCTCTCTCAACAACCTTTATCATATTTCAACAACTCCTCAATTCCTATCCCCTTCTTAGTAGGTGTACCCCAAGGCTCTGTTCTGGGCCCACTTCTTTTCTCTCTGTATACCCTTTCTCTGGGGCAACTGATAAAGTCCTTCAGCTTTAACTACCATCATTATGCAGATAATACACAAATCATGTTAAATGAATTGCTTCTGAGTGCACTAGGCTGGATATACTTTATTCCATTCATAATAGTAGTAGTTGAGTTTTTATTGTGTTCACTATTGTGTCCACCATTTTTTTTCCTTTTTTTGGGTGGGGAGTAGTTTACTTCTATAAGATGTATACATATCTGTTGAATGTTTTTATAGCCCTGACCTGTTAGTAAAATGTAATTCCCATCTTTACTTGTAGTTTACAGAAATTGTAATAGAAGTAAAAAGCCTTTTATACTTCTTAATTATTTTCTCAGACAAAACCTAAGTATAATACCCCAGTGGTTAGACTTCTCAAGGAGCTATCTACAGAGAAAAATGTTCTGATCTGAGAGAGCAATATTTCAGTTGATCTATGTGCTGGATGTCCTTTCAGAGAGAGACATACATGATTAAACTGGCTGCTGCAACTTTAGATTTTAGAGTTGATGTCCCTCTTTGACTCCCAGATGAGACTATAACAAGATTATCTTGTCACTTTACTTAAAACAGGTATTTGCTATTTATTACTGCTCCATTGTAAGGTTTATGGGATCTTGTTCTTCGGATGTATGTGATTATCAATTAGGACATAGCATGCAAGATTTATTAGGAATCCAGATTAATGTTCTGGCAAGCACACTCATACACTTAAAACAATAAGAGTGCAACCTGTTTTCAGCAAATAGCTATTACAAATGTAGACAATAGTGCCAGCTATATTGGTATATTTTTATATATATATATATATATATATATATATATATATATATATATATATATATATATACTAGTCTGAAAACAATCATATTAGGTACCTGGGGGAGGTTAAGGTTTGCATAAGTCAGTAAAAGCTACACCAACTTCCAAACAGAAACTTAAATTTTAATAACTGTAATGCAAACAATTTTGCCTAAACAACTATTTCAATATTAAACACCCTCCCTAACTCTTCCTGATACCTAGGGCTCGATTAAAAAAGGTATGGTAAACAGTCGGTAAGGCAAAAAGCATTTCCGAACATTAACCATGTCTGTGTAGCATAGTTATGCAATAAACAGTCTACCAGAATGGATAATGAGAGTAATCTGCACAAAAACACGTAGCCTCATAATGTACGTCACACCTTTTTTACCTCACCGTGTATTCTTTTCAGTTACTAAACAATGCCAGATATGTCAACTTCAGTGGAAAGAAGCTAAAGTTCAATGTTACCTGGCGATGCTAAACTTTGTTAAAACAAGTTCAAAATCATAGCCAATCACAACACATCAAAGTAACAAGGTCCCATGAGTGCAGGATAGATGTATCAAATGAGAGAGACATGAGCATACATTTGAGACAGGTAGACTTGGAGTGGGGAGTGGAGAGAATTGCATTAAAACACATAATACATTTTGGCACATATTGCATACATCCCAGACACACACAAACACACACATCTTTTGTTTGTGGACACACAACACATGTTTGTTTTTATTTCATACAGTGTGATTCAGTGAGTGCAAAAGAGTGCCAGAGAGTGATTGTGTCCAAGTGCCTCTGTGAGTGACTGGGTGTGAGTGGTTGTGTGAGGGAGCTAGGAGAGTGGTAGTGAGATGGAAGGGAGAGGAATGGAGGCTGGAGGGATGAGGAGAGGCGGAAGAGTGGAGGAAAGGCAAGATAGGATCCCCGGTCAGAGAAGGAGGGTGAGAGTAAGACCAGGTGAATGGAGGGGTACCCAGCAACAGGCAAGTACACAGCAGCTTGGTAGCAACACGGCAGTGGGAACCAAAGGGGATGTAGTACAGGAACATACATATAAAGAGACAATGCAGGCAGGGCCTGACCACCAAACTGCCACATACCATTCTGATACATCTCAGACTGCATTGGAGGAGGACAGACTGCGGGACCCCATGTATACACACAAAAAGAACATGGCCCTGGTGCAGAGCATCATTGACAGGGAGCACATAATCTTTATCACCAAAAAGGCCAGAGGGATTGGTGCAAGGAAGGAGCTTGCCTGGCGTCAGGTCCAGAATGCAGTCACCGCTGTGTCCAAGTGTAGGTGCACCACAGACTCCATCAAGAAGCGCTGGACAGACTGCAAGAGAAAAGTAAAAAACAAGATGGATGACTTGGCCCCTCAACCTAGAGGCACTGGAGGTGGTCCCCCAGTGAACATCACATTCAGTGCCTGGGAGGAGATGTTCTGACAGAACTTCTCCCCGACTTCTATTGAGGGGATTGAAGGCATCTGTAACACAGATGACAGCACCCTCCATCCTTCTGATAAGTCAGTTAGTCCATAACTGTCCACTACACAAAGTCTCTTAACTAGTATCGCACAAAAAAGTGCCAGCTGAACACGTGTCCAGCTTTGAGCTCTCCAAGTTTACCAACACAACTCTGATAGTTGTCAAACGAGAAGATAATGCTATATATCCAAAACTGAAATGTGATCCAGTAAGCAGGCCAAATCATATCCAAGTACAAGTTTAACCCCCTCAGTGCTGCATTTCGCAAACATATCTCACACAAACAATGATTACTATCACGTTGTAATAAAAACATTTCTTATGTTCTTAAACAGTGTTACACATGTTGCCACAATGATGTCAAAACTTAACCCTTTGAGTGTTAGAGGGCTACCAATGTTATGCAATGAGTTGAGTACCCCCTCTGGCACTCAAAGGGTTGACAGAGGATGAACATACCATACCAGGATCATGTTGCACAGTACTACAGGGGTCATCACTCCCATGATAGTTGAACAAACACATATGCTGCATGGTTAATAACCCCATGGGCTCAAATCACACATTTGCACTGTTGCAACAACCATGAAAAAAATGTAAAAAATGGCAGTACCGCACACAAGCAAAGCAACTCACATTGATGGGGGAACACAGCAACACAAGCAGCTTGAGAGCACATGTTTCACCCACAAGGATAACTGTAACAAACACACATTCAAAAGTGATGCTTGCATAAACACTCGAACTTAGGTTAGCAAAACTGCCAAATCATACCATTAGGGAACCAAAACACTCATCTTAATAAGCACATGAATGATACATAATTGTGAACAATGGGAATGGTGATAACATTATCCATGTAGTCAATGTTGACCATCCCTGGATTCAAACATACGTGTCCTCTATGTCATAAAATGTCCTCAACATATAGGAATACTTCCTTGCCATTCCTGCTGTTCAGGATACATATGATAATGAAAGCTCAACCACTGTTTTAAGGATCTTGTCAAGTTGTTTACTCAAGGAGTGCCAGGAAGGTATTCCATGCATTGCAATACAATGCATTGGATTCCATACAATCATTCAAGACATGTCAATGTAATCACCTTGCATCCCTTTTGCCATTGTTCAGGCTGCTATTCGCATGCATGTCTGCAGCAGAGCAGGAAGACAGTGAAGGAGAAGGAGGAGCAAACAATGACCTCCAGTGACAGAACAAGCTGGATGCCACCACCACCACCACAGTCACAGTACGGGCTGCTACCCACAACAGCCAAAGAGTGGATGCTACAGGAGTCACACCAGTGGATTCCACAATAGTGTTGGATGCCACCAACATTTGGATAGTACTGGATGCCCCGCCAACACCATAAATAGGACACTGCTAGATGCCCAGCAGTGTCAGCACACAGCAATATGTATCATCTGTCCCCACACCACCTCCACAGGCACACAGCTGGATGCCTACACAGCAACACAGCAGCCGGCAGCCACAAACCAGGTGGGAAGAGAACACATCCCGTGCCCACAGTATACCCCATGGCCACTCAATTACCACCATCGTGGCCTCATAGGTGAGCCACAGAGACCATAATCAATCACTTACTCAATACACACCACCTTCACAGACTGAATCAGATTAACATGAAACTGCAGTGAGTGAGGAGACCATAGATGTGGTGGGTGCAGAATGCTCACCCTCAAATGCATCACATGCTGGCCCCCTTATACCTGTGTATACATTTGCCTCACCAGCAGCTGCAGCATCAGAGGCATACTCAACTCAGACCATGAGGGAACCCTCATTCAATGGACAGACTCAGAGCAAGGAGGAGAGGCAACAGCAGCACCAACATGTGCACCATCAACACTCTCATCATTGCCACAGCTTCCAGAACCAGCAGATTGGATGAGGAATACATCACAATCCAGAGGAGGCTACTAAGAGAGACAAGACGCTTCTCCAGGAGATGTCTGTGGACCATGGAGAGAACTGCAGCCAGTGTCACTGGCTTGGAAACCCAGTAAACCATGCTCCACACAGAAACCCTCCATATTGGGACTGGACTCAATGACTTGCTTAGCCAGGTGCTCGTTGAAATGAGCAAGCAAAATCACATTCAGAGGATGCTGGTGGAGAGAGCTCAACAGTCAACTGAGAGCTCATCTGCAATGACCACCTGCTCATGTGTGACACCCACAACAACCCCAAGACAGCCAAGAGTCACCATACAGTTGGTGAAGGCATCCACTCCAGCAACCCCTCCCAAACCTAAAAAAATATAATAATAGAGCCACATGTCATGTTTTCACAAACTAAACATGCACATGTCTTACATTTGTTCAGGTCTCTAAAAAGATCAGTGGCAGGGATGTCTACAATGTATTGCAAAGCAATGCATTGAACACAACTCTTGCACATTTTGCTTTATAGGGAAGTGTTTGACAATGACTACTAATCCCCATAGACAGGGAAACAACGAATTACCTTCTAAATGCACTCTTAATAAACTTCTAAAGGTCATTATATACAGATACCCAACAGAAAGAAAAATAAATTAAATAGTTAAAAAAAACTTCTTCAATGGGAAATTGGTAAATAAACATAATACATCTGCTGTCGTCCAATTTCAAATCACAATGAATCTAGAAAATCATACATCTGGAATGTGTTGTCTGGGTATGATGTGAGTTGAAAACAGCTGATGGGAAACATTTCACAATCTTATTCTGGTCAAACACAGGATCACTATTACCACACAGGTGTAGTAGCACTCCAACACAAAGGTGCACCTCCTTAACATAAGATCATGTCAGGCATGTGGCACAGAGATCACACTGCACAAACTAAACTCTCAGAATAGACAGAGTCTAAAACGCAAACATATTCTTTACAGCAATGAGGGTGCATCCCCTAGGTCTGTGTTCATACAGGTGTGCTTGTGGGTGGTGGTGGAGTCTTAGGGAATGCCTGGGATGCCAGTGGGGCATTCAATTAATCACACATATATGCGCTGTGTAACCCTCGTGCATTACAAACTACAGGCTTCTTGAACATAAGCAATATCCACATGTTGTCCTGACAGAAGAACTGGTTAAATGTCACTGTTGATCTATCTTCATAATGGCTTCTTTCTCAGTTACATTGTTATGAGTAAGTGACTATCAATTTTTCAATAAAGTTTTTGAAAACAAAAAAAATAAAAAACAAAAAAAAATATGAATGGTGAGCTGGTCCTCAACATATTGTATACAAGTATAGTAGTCCCTGCTGAGCCTGCCTCATGGATCACATGGTTATGTGGATGATGTTGTGTAATGGGGACATAGTTCTTGTGTGTCATGAATATGCAAAGCTGGGATTTTATTACTCATGTGCAAGCCCCTGTGGATGTGATGCAATGTGTAGATTGGTCACTAACCCAAAAAACATCCTCCTATATAGGTCCCATTCTCAAAGTCTCTGTAGATGGAGGAGTGCCTGAGGATGTAGGAGTCATGACAACTGCCAGGATAAGAAGCACAGACATGGGTGATCCTCGTGTTGTCATCATGTTGTATATATAACGTTTGTGTAAATATATAACCCAGTTCTTAACCCAGTTTCCAGTGGAGTGTACAACCCATTGCAAGGAGATGGGTTGTATACCCTTATGGAACACAGTAGCTTCATAGGCTAATGATGGTTAGACCTTTTATTACCAGAGAGTTATTCAGTGCAGTTTCAAGTCCTGTCATTCCCTCCTACAGGCATCCATGGCATGACCCATTTTGATACAGAGGGATGTCCAAGTTACACTGCTGAAACGCTGACTCCACTTCCATGTAGTGCTCTACCTGCTTCTTCCTAGTGCTACTGTATGTTAAAATCATATGGCATAATGTCATGTCATTGACATAAGTCATATGGTGAAACTTGATGAGGGCACATCTGTTCAACACAATGGAACAAAAGAGAGACATGACCAATCCCCAATGAGCAAATGCTATGTTTGCCCTGGCACAATGTTGCTGTATCCATACAAAATCCATATGTTGTTCCAGCTCAAGGGACATTATCTGAATACCACACATGTTCCTTGTTTGGAATCTTGCACAATCTTGATATACATCTCCTAATCAAAGTGGAGCTGAGACAAGGTCCTATACAATGATGTAAGCGACCTACATTGGTTGAGCTTTGGTTATCATATGTATCCTGAAAAGTGGCGATGCTATAAGGTATGCATTCATGTTGTGTACATATTATTTGACATGTATGATCCATCTATTTGAAGCCAGGGGTAATCAACTGTGGCTCCACTGATATTGTGAGCACCATTATCATCCCCAATCATGTATAATGTGCTTGTTAAGACATGTGTGTTGTGGTTCCCTAATGGTCTGACTCGTGAAGTATTGCTAACCCATGTTTGTTCCAGCATCACATTTTGGATGTGTGTTTGCTTGGATTCTCCTTGTAGGTGAAACATGTGTCCTCCAGCTGCTTGTGTTGCTGTTCCACCATCATTTTGTTTTTGTGGAGTAGCTTTGTCTGTGTTCAGTGGTGTCACTGTTTTAACTTAGTTGTCATGATTGTGTGAACGGTGCACATGAGTTGTTTGGGGCCATAAGAGTTATTACTCACATGACCCATGTGTTGAACATGCAATTGTTTTGTGTTAGTTGAACTGTCTTGTGTGTGCTGACCCCTGTAGACCTGTGCAACATAACCCTGGAATTGTATGTTCATCCTCTGTTAACCCTTTGAGTGCCAGAGGGGTAGCCAACACAATGTGTTGCATATTTCCCTAGCACTCAAAGGTTTAATTATTGTCCTCCCTGTGGCTACATGTGTAACATTGTTGAAGAGCATAACAGATGTTTGTATGATGGCAGTCATTGTTTGTGTGAGGTATGTATGATTGATCAACACAGCACCAAGGGGGAGAAACTTGTACTTGGACATGATTTGGCCTGCCTACCCCATCACATTTCGGTTTGGAATCTACAACATTTTCTTCCTGTTCAAAGTCTATCAGCGCTGGGTTGATCAAGTTGGGCGGTTCAAGGCTGACTATGTTGTGCCACACTATCTAAGAGACTTTGTCTTGTGGACATTGATTGCCATATGGACTTACCGGGAGTCTGGAGGGTGCTGTCATTTCTGGTGTCACAGCCACCATGGACCCCATCAACAGTAGTCGTAGAGAGGTTGTTTTGGAGCATCTCCTCCCAGGCTTTGAAGGTGATGTTCATAGCTGGACCACCTCTGGTGCATCTTGCATGCAGTGGCAGGTCTCCCATCTTGTTCTTAACTTTGCTCTTGCAGTCTGTCCAACACTTCTTGATGGAGTCAGTATTGCGTTTACACCTGGACACAGTGTTGACTGCGTTGAAGACCTGACACCCAGCAAAGCTTCTTTCTAGAACCAATCCCTCTGGCCCCTTCAGTGTTGAAGTGTATGTGCTCCCTGTTGAAGATGCTCTGCACCAGGGCCATGTTGTCCTTGTAGCAGTACATCTGGTCCCACAGACTGTCCTCTTCCAAATCAGTATGGGACATATCAGAACTGTAGGAGCTAGTTTGCTGGTCAGGTGCTGCCTGCACTGTCCCTGGATGTGTATGTCCCAGCCGCACATCCCGGTTCCCACTGGTGTGTCAGTCCCTAGCTTCTGTGTTCCTGACCATTTCCATGTACCCACCTGGTCTCCCTCTCCCCCTCCTTCCCTGACTGGGGATCCGCTTGTCTCTCTACTCTGCTCCTGCACCTCTCCCCCATCCCTTCAGCCTCCACTCCTCTCCCTGCCATCTCATTAGCTCTCTCCTAGCTCTCTCATACAGCCACTCACACCCTGTCACTCACTGAGTCACTTGGTCACAATCACTCTCTTGCACAAACTTGCACTCACTGAATCACATTGTTTGAAATAAAAATAAAGATGTATTGTGTGTCCAAAACAAAAGATGTGTGTGCTTGTGTTTGACTTTGTTTGCGATGTATGCAATATGTGCAAAAGTGTATTATGTGTATATTTCAATGCAATGCTCTTTGTTCCTCACTCCAAGTCTACCTGTCTCCAATGTATGTTCCTCTCTTTCTCTGTCACTGGGGTATATATAGGTTTATTTGAATATACTTGTTACTTTGTTGTGTTGTAGTTGGCTGTGATTTTGAACTACTACTGACAACTTTTAGTCACTAGATAACATTGACTGTTAACTTGTTTACTTTGAAGCTGTAGTATTTCGAGTTGTTTAGAGACTGAAATGAATGGAAGGTGAGGTAAAAAAAAAAAGTTGTGCATGTTATTAGGCTACATGTATTTGTCCTACTCTAGTTAACCATTCTGGTAGACGATTTACGGCATAGCTGCACTACACAGACGTGGCTAATGTTCGGTAATGCTTTTTGCCTTACTGAATATTTTACCATGCTTTATTGGATTGAGCCCTAAAGCTTCAACTACATTTCAGTACAGTACTATACAGAGAATGTGCTGAGATTTTTTTATGGTAATGCACTATTGTTTAAAAGTGAGATTTGCTAGAGATTTTCTGGGCTCTCCCTCCAAAACATTGACTTTGAAGTCAGATTTAAAAAAAATCAATGTGGTTACGACTTTACAGTTCAATGAAAGAAAGTGTACAAAAAGTATGTTGCACATTTATCTAAAACAGAATATGGTGCATATGATCATTTTATAATTCCATTCAACATTAGTGATCCCTATCAGAGACAAAAGAAGTATGTTGCACATTTTCTCTGTCTCAGGATAAGGGACATCACACTACTTAGTAAATCCCAGCTAGTAGGTGTAGGTGGGAAGTGCAGATTCCTTGGGGGTTATGCACTAAGGCGTGATAAAGAGGTGATAATGTGATGATAACTTCTCCAACAATATAATTCCTCCAGTTCCTATGCTATTCTATAGAGCCTATGCACTGTTATATCCAAAGTTGGAGAAATATTGGTGGATTGGCTCCATAGAGTAACATAGGTATTAGAGAAATTATATCACAGGAAAAGTTATCACTGTGTTATCATCCCTTTACCATGCCTTAATACCTAACTCCCTTTGTGTACAGGACTGTCCGCATCTGCTTTTCAATATACAACTCATTCATCTTCATGGGCAGGCAGAAAGAAGTTTATAGTTTAGAGTTTGTTATTACATAAAGTCATTTGCAATAGTCTTCAAATGTGCAACCCAGGAAATAGAACATTGTATGTTGCTGGAATAGTCCTTCCTTACTGTGGTCTGTGCTTTTTATTAACAAAGCAGATAAGAAACCACCAAAAGAATATGGTGAGAAGAGATGGTTGTTTAATTTAATCTATATGTTGTTGGAATGTAACATATCCATGTTTTTAAAGAGGGTCAGGGATGTAATTAACTTGGACATAAGCATGGCTATGTGAGGTGACAGACTGGGATTGCTGAACAATCTATTACAATGAGAATCTGTAGGGGTAATTTAGTAAGCCTTTCTCTGCTGATTATTTTAAAGTGATCACCTGCAGCTAATACTAGGTCTTTTTATTTGATTCAGAGACAATGGAGTAAATGTAAAAATATGATTCTGTGCTACATCAGACACTGGAATTTCTTGTTTTGCTCTACATCAGCCTATTGTTAATTTATTATGCTTCTAATTCCAATTTTTCTTCCTTTATCCAAGGGTGGGGGGGCAGTGGGCTGGTCTATATGAATTTCAAGATATTCTTTTCCTCTACACATTGTTTAACACTATGTATTAAAGGGATGGTAATACTTAAATTATAAAAAAAATATATGTTGTAGGGTTTATCCCCCTGAGTAAAACAAGGGTACTCCCACTGCTGAGAGCTATTTTATTAAAAAATGATAACAGCACAAACTTGAATTTTTTTAGTGCAATATCACAGTGGCCTGAAATTGTACAGTGGCGCTGTTGCTACACCATCATGTGAAGATTTATGGTCGAAGGACCAGAGCTGTCCATAGGATGGTGTAGTAACAGTGCCACTGTACAATTTCAGGCCACTGTGATACTGCACCTAAAAAATGTAGCTTTGAGCTGTAATAACTTTTGAATAAAACACCTTTCAGCAGTGGGAGTACCCTTGTTTTATTCAGGGGGATAAACCCTACAACATATTTTTTTTACATATTAAGTATTACTATTTCTTAAACAAAGACATAGCAGATATGGTGTGGATTTGTGGATAATGCATGCTATTGTGCAGGTATAGGCAGTTTGCTGGCATTAAAATCCTAAAGATGGAGGAGCGTGTGCACCATTATGCACTACAGTGATCATACGCTGCTGTGCATACATTAACCTCTTCAGTGCCAGATGGGTAGGCAACGCAATGCTTTTAGTACCCCTCTGGCAATGAAAGGGTTAAAGCTCAGTTACTGGTGTTAAGAGTTAATAGCAGGGGAGCTCTGTGCTGACTTATTCTTACATTCATCCCACTGTTCCTACCCAAAGGAACTTATATTTTTACCTTTTATACAAAGTTTATGAGTATTAGGGACATGTGTGCAAAGTTGTGTGCATAGATGCATTTATTAATGAAAGGTACAGAAGTCACTGGTAAGCAATTCATTCTGTACCCCTCTGGCACTCAAAGGGTTAAAGGGATAGTAATGTTTCATAATAAAAGCAGCTCCAATTAATCTTCATAGTATCTGAGCCATAGAGAGTGTTATTTCAATACTACAGAGTTGTAGTTTAAGAGTAATTGAATGTTAAAGTATCCATTCCTGCCCCTTTTTCCTAGTGTAACACTACTCACCTCAGATGTGGAATCTGGTCTTGAGACCAGACAGAGAACAGCAAGGGACAATCTTCTTACTGTGAGAACAATGAAAGCCCTACTCCCCTTTGACAGGTTTTTCAGGTTTTTCCCTTAAGCTAAATGAACATAGTTCCTCTCTGCAAGCCATCTGGACAGCACCTTTCTGCTCTGAGGTGAGCAGTGTTACATCAGTAAAAGGGGCAGCAGGGGGATTCTTTATCATTCAATTACTCTTGAACTACAACTTTGACAGTACTGGTATAACTCTCTCCATGGCCCAAATACTATGAAGATTAATTGGAGATGCTTTTATTATGAAACATTACTATCCCTTTAAGGGCCAGTATAAGCCAAAGTCTGCACTCAGCAAAACATAAAACTCAAAAAACATTATCCACTTGTGTGGAAATTTACTGCACACGTGCAATATTATAACTTAGATGTCAAAAAGATCTCAGGATTGGGAAAACCAGTTTCTGAGTGGTAAGTGAAAGCAAATATTAGCCCTTAAGATCTAATGATGTGTGAAATTTGGTGTATATACATTTAATAGATTTGGCGTTCGTAATGTCTAAAATTTTGTTACAGCCTGAAAAGTATAAACTTCTAAATTTCAGATTTATTTTCCAGACCATTCTTGAATGCATTTATAAAGCAGTATTTAAAGGTATAGCTATGATTTAAGGAAACATTTCTATTGCATTATAGCATTAATGCCAGTCATACTCTTTAATAATATATAGTTTTGAAGTTCAGATCTTTTTTATTCCCTCTCTCCTGTCCCTTTCAATTATGATCGTGCAGTGAAGGAGCTGAACATATCAGTCAACTGACACCGTCTTGGTTGCCATGGCAACCTGATGACAACTCACAGTCACGTAGAATACAAAGAGGCATTTGCCTACATGTAAAAATTGTAGGTATTGACTACAATTCATATAAAACAAGAAAAAGCTGCTCCACTGCGTGATCTAGGATTATGTTAATAAGCTCTGGGAGTGGATTCATACAGGGATATCTAATCATGACCCCGTTATTTTTACTTTGTCTTAGGGAGGGTAATAGATTTGTGCGTAAACGTGCTGATCCTGAATGTCTCCATCCAATATAATTACACACAAATAAAACAATGGATAGCACTGGAAGATAGCAGTTCAGCAGAATAATACCACTGTTGTAAAACCATACCTGCTACTTCACATAAAGATGGTATTGAAGGGAGACTTATGGAGTGGCAAGGTGGTAAGTGGTGCAAGGTGTAGGGGTCAACGCGTTTTACGCCTTAGAGGAGCTTAAAGGGATAGTAATACTTCGTTTTATCTTTAGTTTATTTTGTAGGCATTAAAAAAACATGAAGAACGATATAAGCCTTATCTCTCAAACCTTTATGGTTTGAGAGATATTCACAAGCAAAGTTTCCCCTCCCGCCCCTTTTACCTAGTGTAAGCCATCTCTTCTCAGATGTGGAATCCAGTCCATAGACCAGACAGATAACAGAAGGGGACAATCTTCTTCCTATGAGAACAATGAAGGCCCTGCCCCCCTTGACAAGTTTTTCCCTTATCTTAACTGAAGATTGTCCCTCTCTGCAGTCTACCTGGGCACCTCCCTTCTGATCTGGCTGAACAGTGTTACATCAGTAAAAGAGGAGGGAGGGGGATACTTTGTCATTGAATTACTCTTGAGCTACTCTGACAGAATTGAAATAACACTCTCCAAAGTCCAAATACTATGATGATTAATTAGAGCTGCTTTTATTATGAAACATTACTATCTCTTTAATCTTGACTGTACAAAAGGAAGACCTCCAGCATACTGGCATTTAAACAAATCTTGACCAGTCAGCTGTCGTGGAGAGGCCAATCCTATTGTGGCCAATTAATAATCACTGTCTCACAGTTCTTAACCCCATAGAACCTAAAAGCAAAAGGCAAAACCTACGTGTGTGTGTATGTATATATATATATATACACACACACATTTGCATTTTGTTTGGAATGTACAAAATGTAGAGAAAATTAACTGACCTGGGTATACATTGATAGAAACAAATGATACATAGAGTTCATGGGGAAGGACGGCACTCATAGGGTCTTTTTTAAATGTTCAGATGAAGTTACATTGATTCCAATAAAATGTAACTTCATCTGAACATTTAGAAAAGACCCTGCAAGTGCCATCTCCATGAACTACATATATGTACGTATATATGCATTCAAAGAGAAACCTCTAGCTGCAGCTCCAAACAATACAGCTTCAGTCATCACGGGCAAACAGAACATACCCAAAATCACTGAAGTCTATCAGTAAAGATTTTTATTTTATCAAATGGAATAATGATAATAAATACATTTTCCCAATGTCTTCCACAATGCCAAAGCCCTAGACAACTGAACAAGGAAACCCCTACATGGGCATACATAATACAAACTTCACCCTAACTACTCTTGTAAACTATATCGAGAGTCAAGCACAAAATTAAGAAAACACGTTAAACCATGAAAATCCCTATATATTATAGTGAAGAAAAAATGAATCTAAAATTCACAGATATAAATGTAATATCTTCAGCACACCAAAGAAGAGATGTGTCCCACTCATTTGCCGCTCTAGAACATGAGCCTCTTGCAGACACAATCAGGGCAGTTCAATAAATTATATGCAAAATTGCAATAAAATCTCGCTACAGACAAAAAAAAAAATCACTTTATATATGGTGATAGTTCTGCTACTGAGCCCCAGGAGAGCAAAAAAGATGACCATCACTCCCTTGTTGCCTAAACACATGGCTTTCTAGCTATACACTACCAATCTCTCAAAAGCTAAAATTGATCACAAGCAATAAAGTCTTATATAAGGAAAAAAAACACTACATGCAATAAAAAAAGGACCAAAATACAGGTCTCAAAACTGCACATAGTAGTAAACTACCGTAAAATCTCGCGTATAATACGTACAAATTTGCCCCTCTTCACCTCATGTGAAGTGGGGGGTGCGTATTATACGCAAGACATTAATTTTCTAAAAAAAAAATCCATTGCTACCCGTTTCCTCCCTCCCTCCCGGCTTACCCATCTCTTCTTCCGAAGTTCCTCCGTTTGCTTCAGCCTGACAGGGTGGCAGCGGGCGGCATGCTTGCATCCGCCGCCCTCTTCCAGCGTGGCCCTGCCAGGACCTCTCCTTTACAGCCAATGGGTAATGTTATGCGAGGACTGCAAGGTCCTCGCAGGGGAATACCATAAATTCTAAGCGCAACTATGCGCTTAGAATTTATGGTATTCCCCTGCGAGGACCTTGCAGTCCTCGCATAACATTACCCATTGGCTGTAAAGGAGAGGTCCTGGCAGGGCCACGCTGGAAGCGGGCGGCGGATGCAAGCATGCGCCCGCTGCCACCCTGTCAGGCTGAAGCAAACGGAGGAACTTCGGAAGAAAAGATGGGTAAGCCGGGAGGGAGGAAACCGGATTTTTATTTGTTTGGCATGGGAAAACAAGGGTGCGTATTATACATAGGCACTCTTGTTTTCCCTGAAAATCTTGGGTATAATACACACCTGCGTATTATACACAGGTGCGTATTATACCTGAGATTTTACGGTATTATTGTCCCCAAATGTCAGTTCAACTGATGTTCAATAAGAGTCATCCACTCAGTACAGAGCAATACTTCAAACAAGGCTTATATACTTATGAATGGCAATTGACATTCTTATGTCAAAGAACTGTGCTCAATATACCAGAACTAAAATCATTGCTCTATGGTGTTAATCACTGGAGACAGTATAAAGATATTATAAAATAAATTCCTGATTTAATGCCTATCCTGGAGATCTCTCATAATATCTTAATAGTAAAAATAATTGTCTTGATACGCAAGCCATTATGGAAGACTGTACAATCCAATATTATTTAAAGTGCTGTGAGTACTTTAAGTCATATACTTAGTGGTCAGTTTTTGAATTGAAAGACCCACCTTACTGACTGAGGGAGACAAAAAGAGTTGTAAGGAGCACACATCAAGCACGAACAAGATTAAGTGTCTTGTTCTAAGGCATGGTAGCCTCTCAATTGTGCTACAACTCACATTTTTCACTCCCATGTGCCATTGCAGAGAGGAAATCTCCATATCAGACTGGTCCTGCCCACAGACAGACCAGCCCCGAAATGTCAGGCAAATCCTCTCCGCATGAGAGAAACGGCAAAACCACAGATGTATGTTTCAGCCTATGCGAGACTCGTCAGTGTGGTGCAGCCAAATCCCTCTAGGCACATGGAAGCAAGGGCCCATGCCTGGGATACCCTTATACTTAGTGAGACAAAAAGAGTTGTGAGGAGCACACATCAAGCACGAACAAGAGTAAGCGTCTTGCTCTAAGGCATGGTAGCCTCTCAATGGTGCTACAACTCATGTTTTTCACTCCCATGTGCCATTGCAGAGAGGAAATCTCCATATCAATATCAGACTGGTCCCGCCCACAGACAGTCCAGCTCCGAAATGTCAGGCAAATCCTCTCCGCACAAGAGAAACTGCAAAACCACAGACATACATTTCGGCCTATGTGAGCCTCGTCAGTGTGGTGCAGCCAAAACCCTCTAGGCACATGGAAGCAAGGGCCCATGCCTAGGATGCCCTTATACTTAGGTAGACAAAAAGAGTTGTGAGGAGCACACACCAAGCACGAACAAGATTAAGTGTCTTGTTCTAAGGCATGGTAGCCTCTCAATGGTGCTACAACTCACGTTTTTCACTCCCATGTGCCATTGCAGAGAGGATATCTCCATATCCGACTGGTCCCGCCCACAGACAGTCCAGTTCCTAAATATCAGGCAAATCCTCTCCGCATGAGAGAACCGGCAAAACCACAGATGTACATTTCGGCCTGTATGAGCCTCAGCAGTGTGGTGCAGCCAAATCCCTCGAGGCACATGGAAGCAAGGGCCCATGCCTGGGATGCCCTTATACTTAGGGAGATAAAAAGAGTTGTGAGGAGCACACATCAAGCACGAACAAGATTAAGTGTCTTGTTCTAAGGCATGGTAGCCTCTCAATGGTGCTACAACTCACGTTTTTCACTCCCATGTGCCATTGCAGAGAGGAAATCTCCATATCCATATCAGACTGGTCCCGCCCACAGACAGTCCAGCTCCGAAATGTCAGGTAAATCCTCTCCGCACGAGAGAAACGGCAAAACCACAGACGTACGTTTTGGAGCTGGACTGTCTGTGGGCGGGACCAGTCTGATATGGATATGGAGATTTCCTCTATGCAATGGCACATGGGAGTGAAAAACGTGAGTTGTAGCACCATTGAGAGGCTACCATGCCTTAGAACAAGACACTTGTTCGTGCTTGATGTGTGCTCCTCACAACTCTTTTTGTCTTCCTAAGTATAAGGGCATCCCAGGCATGGGCCCTTGCTTCCATGTGCCTAAAAGGATTCGGCTGCACCACACTGATGAGGCTCACATAGGCCGAAAACATACATCTGTGGTTTTGCCATTTCTCTCGTGTGGAGAGGATTTGCCTGACATTTCGGAGCTGGACTGTCTGTGGGCGGGACCAGTCTGATATGGAGATTTTTTTCTCTGCAATAGCACATGAGAGTGAAAAGTGGGAGTTGTAGCACCATTGAGAGGCTACCATGCCTTAGAACAAGACACTTAATCTTGTTCGTGCTTGATGTGTGCTCCTCACAACTCTTTTTGTCTCTCTAAGTATAAGGGCATCCCAGGAATGGGCCCTTGCTTCCATGTGCCTAGAGGGTTTTGGCTGCACCACACTGACGAGGCTCACATAGGCCGAAATGTATGTCTGTGGTTTTGCCGTTTCTCTCGTGCGGAGAGGATTTGCCTGACATTTCGGAGCTGGACTGTCTGTGGGCGGGACCAGTCTGATATGGCTATGGAGATTTCCTCTCTGCAATGGCATATGGGAGTGAAAAACGTGAGTTGTTGCACCATTGAGAGGCTACCATGCTTTAGAACAAGACACTTAATCTTGATCATGCTTGATGTGTGCTCCTCACAACTCTTTTTGTCTCCACCTTACTGACTGAAAATACAGTATATGGGGATCCATCCAGAGATGATCTTTCTGGTATTAGGTGACTAGCCTGGAGAATACAATCACACTAAGGGGGAATTACAGAGACAAGGAATGGACAGTATTTAATCTCCCAAAAATGTTCCAACAAGAGAACTGCTAGTTTTCTTAGATTACAACCATGCAAACATTTGCATATGAATTATGCAACATGTAATGTCATATTCCCTGTTGATGCCAAGTGGAAACCTTGTTCTCGAAGTGAAGATCCAAACTTCTCTTTTACTCAAAAGATCATCAAAGTCTCCACCTATAATCCCTACTGTACCTCCTTCCACCCCCTGTACTTTGAAGGACTCTAGACTCCCACCATGTGCCAACTTAAAATGTGAGGAAACAGTTGACCTAAACTATGTGTTTTTAATATCCTTTAGGTATTCCCCAATACTCTTCCTAAGGGATCTAATGGTTTTACCCACATACTGGCTCTGACAAATTGTGCATGTTATCAATTGATATAGCTCTTTGAAGCAAAGACTTTCTTAGTTACACATGATGAGACACGTTTTGATTGTAATATATATTTACAGATCCCACAGTGGCTACTACCGCATTTATAAGTCCCCTTTAAGGACAGCCAAACTTCTCTCCCATCCTCCCCCTCTCTAGAAAAGGGGCTCAGGGAGATAGAGTTGGCTATTGTAGGAGACCTCTTGGCAACAAACCTGAAGCCCTTAGAAATCGTTGTCTGTAAGTTTTCATCCCCATATAAAATGGGGTTGTATTTCTTAATTAGCCCAACAATTTTATTATGCTCTACACTAAAGGGTGTCCTGTCTTTTCTTTATCAACTTTATACCACTCTTGTGAGTTTTTTGCTACACTGAATACTATCTACTCCACTGGCTAACACGGTACCATCTTTTTTATGTATTTTTATCTCCAAAGACGCAGGACTCCTCCCATCAACCCATATAAAGGTTTTCATAGGAGGGGGTGAATTTGACCCCCATTGAATTCCCACTCCTTTGGAGATAAAAAGTCCCATCAATCTGGAAAAAAATGTTTTGTTAAAAGATATTCCACAATCAGTATTGAATACTCTTTCAGCTCATCTGAGTAATTACTGTAACAATCCAAGTGGTACAGTAAGGTTCTAATCCCCAAGTCATGCAGTATACATGAATTGAGCAATTTACAATTGCAACTTATCCATGTAAAATGGGTCTACCTTCTGGGCCAGAGATTTGTGTACCTTAGGGAGGTGATGGGATATGAGAGTAACTGGATGTTCAAGAAGGAGGAGATCCTCCTCTCTCCTGAACAATAATCCCATAAATACACCTTTCTCAGTATCAGAGCCAAGAAGTTTAGAAAACATACAGGGAGGATCATTGGATAACTTCTTGATCTACCAACTGTCTTATTGCTTCTAATCTATACTTTTCTTTGTTCTGTATAACTATAGATCCCCCCTTATCTGCATTCTTAATGATCATATGTTTTTGTTCTTTCAACCTATTCAGACCTTCCCTCTCCTTTCTAGTCAGATTCCCAGCACTCCTTTCTTTATCTTTATCTAATTGAATCAATTATTCTTCAACTAGATCTTGAAATCAATCCAGGAACTTTCCTCTACACCCTACAGGATAAAAACTAGATTTACTGTTCAAAGATGGTCTATTATTCACTGTAGCCATAGATGGTAAACCTGACCCTTCATGTAGGATATCCACCATATCCATCAAACAACTGTTATCTTTAAATGACAGCTTGGTGGTTTCCCTTTGTTCTACAGTGGAGGTGACAGCAGTCACTTCCAAGTGAATGATGTCATCATTATCTACATCATCCTTACAATAAACATTTATAAGGGTTAGTTTTCATACAAATTTATTTATATCCAGGATTGTATCAAAAAGATTAAAATGTCTAGATGGGACAAAATTCAATTCCTTTTTCAGGACTTTTTTCTCAACGTCTGACAAGTCATACTGTGAGGGATTGATTATGGTCCTGTCTTCTTGGTCTTAATAGGCATCTTTTTTGGCCTGAATCCTCTTCTTCCTCCTCTTCCTCTTCTTGTATTTTTCTTTTTTTCTTTGATTTCCTCAATCTTGAAGATGTTCTTCTTTGTACCTGATTACAATTCAGTTAATGTTCAGGAAGCATTCAAACCGCTCATATGGAATCAAATACCTCAGTGTATGTGAGCTGCAATAATCTAATATTTTTAGTGTGGTGTGCAATGACATAATACAATGCTTTTTACTACCACACAAACAAACTGTACACCCTCCCATTTCCAAAACATAGAGGAAAATTAATTTGATTGATGGATTAACCCTTTGAGCACCAGAAAGGTGTGCACCATACTGCAGGGCAGTTGCATGCCCTCCGTCATTCAAAGAGTTAAAACTTTTTTCCTGTCTACAGAATTTCTTCTTTATTAAGTACAGCATTTGACTTCAGTTCCGATATGTTTTATTCTAATGTATTCTGTTCTGGGAGTGTATTAATTCACTGAAATCCAAGTCACTGCAAATAAATATCTACCAGAGTGTTCTTTTTTTTCTGATGGAAAGTGAATAAGAAGTGAGAATATTAGGTCTTGTATATTAATGCAATAAGCAAAACACATCTGAAATAACTGCAACTTTCAGGCCACAGCAGTATTTTAATCTCAGTTCACAATTCAACAAGATTAGACCCTAATGTATGTAGCGCAGCTCTTTGGTTCTGCTTTTTAGTTGACATTTGCAAGCTGTAAAGGCAGCAGCAGTTCCTAACCCTTTGTATGCTACATATCTCTGTAATGCACTCCAAAAATGCACTGGAAAGTCCTCTAGAATCCAAGAAGATACACATCTAAATTATAATGTCTATCTAATGTTATTCTGAGAAAATAAAACATCTAGAACAGAAATTATCAACCCTGTCCTAAAGAAACACTAATAATGCACTCCCATAGTTATTTTGTTTTAAAAGGTAGAGTTAAAATAAAGCCTTTTGGTATACATTTTCACAATCATCCCCTATAAAATGGACAATTATGGGAGCCCTAAACTAATGACTCAACAAGAGTAAACGAACTGCAACAGGGGTGTAATTAGAAACTACTAAATTCTCAGGGCAAAATTTTAAAAAGACATCCCTCTGCAAGCTCACTCCACCTGGTCTTGTACTTACATCACTCTAGCTCACTTTTTCTTGCACTCTTAGCATCCACCTGATACAGTTTGCATTTTATTAATTTACTAGTTGAACAGCCCGTTACACGGGCCACAGTGCCTCTGGCAGCCGGTCGCGGGTCTCCCACGCCTCGGCTGATACAGAGCCTCTGGCCTCGGAGCGCCCAGCTCTGTATCAGCCGCGGCGCGGGTACTCTCTACTGCGTGTGACTGTCGTACGTGCAGCAGTGTCTACTGCGCATGTCAGGCGTTACACACAACTTGGCGAATTATTATATAGGATAGTATGTATATGGAATGGTCAACATGCGGATCTCCAATGATCTAATACTATCTATCTATCTATCTATCTATCTATCTATCTATCTATCTATCGGAATACAGAGGGAGAGGGAAAGAGAGAGAGAGAGAGTGGAAGGGTTAACAGGGGGAGAGAGAGAAAGGTGAGAAAGAGAGAGAGGGTGAGAGATAATGGGATGGAGAAAGAGAAAGAGGAAAGGAAGGGAGGAGGAAGAGGGAGGGAAAGTGGGGGAGGGGGAATAGGAAGTTGAGAGAGGGAAAGACAGTGGGGGAAGGAAGAAGAGGGTGGAAAGAGAGGTAGAGAGAGAGAGAGCCAGGGAGAGTGACTGTCAGGCGTAAAGACACATGAAGAGACAGGGAGAAGGGGAGAGAGAGAGAGGGAGAAAGGTAGTGGGAGAGGGAGGGAGAATGGGAAGAAGAGGGTGGGTTAGAGATCCTTGGTTCTATGGCCATAGAGAAATGGATAGTCCGAGTAGGAATGGGTGAAAGTTTCTGCCCCAAAAGTGAAATATGGAAAAAAAATATTTTCATGAAACAGTTCAATTTTCGACAGATGTTTTCAATTGGAGAAAACTTTCTCCCCCCATACTACAAAACCCCAAAACCTCTTACCATGCAGTATGTTGTAGAATAAACAGGTAGAAGAACAGAAGCAGAGAGCATAAATGGAGAGAGAATAAATGTAAAATAGTTGATTGGAGTGCTGGCTAGCACAATAAGCAGCAAAAGAAGCTGGTGGGGCACTGCTGCTGAAATAGATGTGGAGAAATCTAGCAGCTGCGACAGTGACAGGAGCCCCCTTCCCTCTGCCCACATTACCCTAAGTCCCCCTACATTATCCCTAGGGATATGTAGAAACATTATAAATAAGGGATCACTGGATAGCAGTATCAACACAGGTGCATGTACCTGCTGCTGCTGCTGCTGCTGCTGCTGTCAGTATGCCACCTTCTGAGTTGAAGGCAATAGTGACATCAGGGGTACTTCTGTCACATATGTCATCACCAATCAGTGCTACAGACAAACAAGTTACTGGTACTGGTGGCAAAGGTGATGGAGCAGTTGGTGTGGAAAAGAGTATGAGGACAATTTTGGCAGAAAGTGATAAGGAATGGTTGAGAGAGATGCATTTGGCATGAGCATCACCACCACCATTGGCAGTCACATTCTAGCATTTTTGTTGCTACTGAAATTCTTGCTGCTAAATCAGGTGCATGTGCTTCTGCAGAAGTAGAAGACCATTCTTCTCCAACCCCCCCCAACACACACACACACACATAAACACACACGCGCACACACACTAAAATAATGGGTGTGGAACTATTTGTCCTTTTCAGCAGGACAATGTAATCATCAGTGACTGCATGATGTAATATGATATTGAAAATGGGAAAGAAGGGGACACACCTTGAAACATCTGCCCTCATTAAGCACATGCAACATAAACATCACTTAAGTATGTGAAAGCCAAAGTCTAAAAAGGAAACTGAGTGTATCCGTCACTGTGCCCCCTGTCCTTCACCTTTCTTGAGTGGAAAAAAAGGCCATAGTGACAGTGATACCTGATTTCATGGGGGATGGTTTAACATTGATAATCTAAACATCAAGGTGGTTGTTGCAGTTACTCCATTGACTTTTGTAAAGTATGAGAGAAGATATGTCACTTGTGAATGTTCCCAGTCCTTCTGCTATTTTCACAATGTTTCCACACACTGTACACATTGTAGTTGCTGATGATGAGGCACAGTTCCTTCCTGCTCTCAAAGGAAATAATAATATACCAACATATACATGATTTTATAGGTGGTAGAGGAGGAGAAGCATAAATGACTAATGTCTTCTAACCAGGTGCACCTGAAGTGGTGAGGGTTTATTGTGGTGTAGCTTTTGCCTCAGCAGCACTAGGGCTAGGGACAAGTGGAAGCATCATTGTTCAAACACCTGACTAATGTCACTGATGATGATCCCAGTCCTATACAGCATCCCCTGCTGCTTAGGTGACTTAGCAGGAATTATATTAGTAGCAAATGTCAGAATGTCACTAGAAGTGGGTGTCACTGGGTGGGAAAATGTTCATGGTGATGGTTTGCCTCCATCATCAGGCACTGCTGACATAAGACCAGTAGTACATACATTGTTTCAGGTCTTGTTAGGCAAGCCTGAATCCAGCAAATCATTTTTCAGGGCTTGCCTTGTTTAAAGCCTCAAAGCATTTTTTTTCAAAGCCAGTGTTGCTTTAATATTTTGAAGGTTTCACTTTCAGTAAGCCTGCAAAAATTATTTTCCAGGCTTTTTCTTTCTGTAAGCCTGCTGCAATGTTAATCATTATTTTCAAATAGATGAATATAAAAGAGTCTGCACTTAATGTGGTAGATGTGTATTGTGGTGTGATTAATGTATTTATATATCACCATGATTCAGAGGAAAGAATGGTAGACAAAGTATTTCCATTATCATGTTTAAATCCAGTTTATCCTTGCATTATTATTAAATTATTGTCAAACATTAACCTGTGGTAGGTGGTAGCAACCCTTCAAATCCCATCTCATCCTTGGTGCTGATCTTAGTATTGCATGTGCCATGGGCTTCTCTGTCATGTGTGGTTTTGTCCAGTTCTGCTACCTGATACTCAGATGGTTTTAGATGCTGGTTCATTTGTAGTAATGAAAGGCTACCAACACTGCTGCTTGATAGCCATGTCCTACAATCAATTACAATATAAGCAGCTGCACTTAAAACCCACTAAGAATGCATGCTTGCTGATGGGCAACTAAGAGTTTCCTTGGTATCACATGTCAATGATGGCTACATATACTGTTTTGTTTGTCAGAAGTAAATGAGGTCATCTTTTTGGCCTAGAAGCAGCTATTCAGCAAGTATGCTGTAACCATTCAAACATAAAGTGGGGCCATTCCTATGAGTTATACAGTGCTTGTGTAGATTAGTTACCATTACCAACCCATACTCTGGGAGCAAGTAACACTAATGTTAGATTTCCACCCCTGAGACACATGAATTGCTTTCTGTGATGATAGAAACAAATAAAACAGAACAAAAAGAGGTTCTCATAGGGTTAATAAGCTCCTGGAACCAAAGATAAGTATAAAAATTTAAATGCGCTCACATTTTCTAGTGGCCACATTCAGATCACTAGTGGCTAAGAGGCAAGTGGGGGGATATTTTACTGCCTTCCACACAGATATTTCTCGCGACAGCAGCTCACTGGATGACAACCTTCAAAAAAAGAAGGAAGACAGCAGTAACAGGATACAAGAAGACAGAGGTGCCTCCTATACAACAAAAGTTGATAAAAGATTGTTAAAAATTCATTACTCATAGTTTTGAGTCAACCGGTTGAATCAGAAACAAACGGTAATGGCAACAGCACCCAAAAGGAAGTCAAGCAATTACTCTTCAAATTACTAGCAATAATATAAAATTATCATAAAAGCGGAACTGGAATATATAACTAAGGACAACGTCCTACTCAGTCTCCGAAAGAATAAAAAAATCAAAGCACAATTTAATCAAATTCTCTCATATACCCAATGAGTTAAACATCTGAAAAAATGTCTATGCGGCCACAAATGACTGCTCCTGTGTTCTTGGATCAGCACTCTAATATTTAACTTCTGATCAATAGATAAGCAATCTAAAACACACTTATAGCTGTAACAGATCATAGTCCATTATTGGAAGCTCTCTCTGGGCGAACGGATTGTCAGCCCATTGTCGCAGGCTATTGAGAACTTTGGGACATTATACTGGCGGACAGCTATGCCAAAAAGACTAAAATCATAGCCTGCTGACTTGCTTTAAAGGGACTGGGCAGTTAGGTGTTAATTATTTGTGTTTGGGCAAGGCTTCTTCAAATGTGTATTGTATTACTGTCAGGTCCAGAGGTCGATTAGGGTTCCACCTACTAATCTCCTCTCTGTTGTGTATCCACTGTTGCCTGTGTGATGGAGTTAGTCTTGGGTTCTGACTGTATGTAATACCTGGTTACATTGGGCTGTGTTGGTGATTGTGTCAGTCATACTGCCTGTCACAGCCTCTGTCTTGTCCCTTTCTTCATATGTGTACAGTAACCTCAGGAGGTCCTGCTGTACTGTGTGGCTGATTACATCAGTCATACTGCCTGTCACAGCCTTTGTATTGTCCCTTTGTTCATGTGTGTACAGTAGCCCCAGGGGGTCCCACTGTATTGAAAGCCCTTTCCCAACAGTCCATTGTGTCATGTCTCCACCATCTGCTGTTTCCTATTGTATCTATTGATTTGTATTACGTTGCTATTTTTTACCATGTTCGGAAATTCCCAAAATGCTGTATAAAATGCCCTGTGTTGTTGAATAAAGAGAGTTAGTCGTTTGGAACTAAGAAGGTTTCCTGTGTCCTTATTCCTGGGTGGTGTAAAGTGTCTCTTAGGACACCCATCCAAGCCAGATAAGAGCTCTCTGTTTCCAGCTTGTGTTCCAGCTTTCCCAGTGTTCCAACATTCCAGCATACCAGCCAGCTGCAGTGATCTATCACTTCAGAGTACAGTTACCAGTCTGCTTTCCCCAGCTACTCCCCTTGTAGCTGACAGTAGGAGCCCAGCAGTTTACAATTGATGCTGCAGTTCCAGAGATTCAGCCAGTTATCCTGTTTCATCGGACAGGTTACCAGCTTGTAGCAGCATCCAGGAGGGAGAGACTCAGAATGACGGTCTAAGTCAGCCCAAGGACTTAGGCTCCCTTTACAATAGCCATAAATTAAACAATCCTAGAGCATTTATACTTAGCCCACAATCATATTATAGCAATAAATGAAACAATCTAAGATCACATACAGAGTTATATTGCCAAGCATGTATTATCAGACTACCACTCTTAGTTATTTTTATACTTTCATATATGTCAATTTCCCATATTAACCACCATAAAGAGAAGAGAAATATATTAGAAAAAACAAAGTTTATGATCACCATAGGATTCAAACCCAGACGGAAGACTCAGAGTAAACCGTACTTTGACCAACTCTCCATTAATCAAAAAGCAAAATCAATTTTATGCTCTCATATATGTTCATTTCCCATATTAACCACCATAAAGAGAAGAAAAATATATTAGAAAAAACAAAGTTTATGATCACCATAGGATCCAAACCCAGCTGGAAGACTCAGAGTAAACGTTCATCAACCAACTCTAAATAATCAAAAACCAAAATAAATTTTAAAGAAACAATCTAATATATACTATGCTTTGAGTGACTTATCTAAATATTTATTCCTTGTATATATCCCAATAGGTAAATATGTAAATGTGTGAAATTAACCAATTGGATTAAAATTAACATATTTATAAAATCATCAAAAAGTATAAATTATTATTTATGCTTTTCCTTGAGTGACATATTATATAAATATTTACTCCTTCTATATATCCCAATATGTAAACATGTAAATATGTAAATATACTATGCCTTGAGTAACTTATATTATTTAAATGTTTACTCCTTGTACATATCCCAATATGTAGATGTGTGAAATTAAGCAATATAATTAAAATTGATATATTTATGAAATCATCAAAAAGTGTAAATTATTATTCTCCAAATTAGAGTAACAAATTAATTATCTATTTTATGAACAAAATGAATTAATTGAATTTCCAATACATCCCATGTGACAACATTAATAAAATAAATTATTAATCTATAATCAATAATAACATGACTAGTAATATAAATTATATTCATTAATCTGTGTATATAATATATACTATACACCATATATAAATGTATAAACATAAATGTATAAAGATATGATTTTAAATTTAATATGAAAACTTACCAATACGTAATGTATATTATTTTCAAAAGATGGCAAAAAAGTTAGACAACATCGATGTCACTGGAGGTCACAATACTGTCTCCAAATGCTTGTTTAGACCCTCTGGTGTCATTGTACAATGCCTAAAAATCCAGAAAGCCTTTCTGTTATTGAGAGTAACAATTCTCCTTGACTAATCAAATAAATTGATCTTCTTTATCGGTGTAATCCTCACACAGGACACTTCACTATTATGTAAGTGTGTAACATGCTGCAACACACTATGTAATTGAAACTTTTTTACATGTTGGCCGAATCTGGTCCATAGTCTTTGAGTGGTACTACCGATATACTGAACTGCAATTACAGGTCAGTAAATAAATCACAAAAGAGGACCCACAGTTCATAAATGATCTAATATTGAATCTCTCTTCTGTGGTATTTGAAACAAAGCTAGTAACCTTATGATCTATATAAGGACAAGTTAGACATCTGCTTTGATTACACTTGAAACTACCACATAAATTCAAAGGGCCAAAAGTATTAATAGTCTTCCTATTGTTCTTATTATTTCTAAATTTGCTTGGAGCAATTATATTTTTTAGAGTCTTAGCTCTTTTGGATGTTAATAGAAGCATATCAGTAAGATCAATTTTTAGAAAGAGGTCCAACAGTAATGTAGGCCAATGCTCGCTTAGAATTTTCCTAATTTCAGTATGACCCGAATCAGACTTGGTTAAGAATCTTACTGTGCGTTTTTCTCCTCTCTTTTCTTATGCTCCAAATATTATCTCTATTTAGAGCTCTAGCTTTGGAGCAAGCTCTATTTACCAAATTGTCATACCACTCAAAGATTATGGACCAGATTCGGCTAACATAGCCGAAATATTGAAAAAAAGTTTCCATTACATAGTGTGTCACGGCTTGTTCTATACTTTCATAATGGTGACTTTCCTGTGTGAGGATTACACCAATAGAGAAGATCAATGTGTTTGATTATTCAAGGAGAATTGCTGGTCTCAATGACAGAAAGACTTTCTGGATTTGTAGCTTTGTACAATGACACCAGAGGGTCTAAACGAGCATTTGGAGACAGTATTCTTACCCCCAGTGACATCGATGTTGACTAACTATTTTGTCATCTTTCGAATATAATATACATATTGGTAAGTTTAATATTACATTTAAAATTGTATTTTTATACACACATATATATATATATATATATATGTTGTATGGTATATATTATATATACTGATTATTGAATATAATTTATTTTACTAGTCATGTTATTATTGATAGATTATTCATTTATTATTTTATTAACTTTGTCACATGTGATAAGTATTGGAAATTCAATTAATTTTGTTTGTAAAATTGATAATTAATTAGTCGCAGAGAATAATAATTTTCACTTTTTTATGATTTCATAAATATATACATTTTAATTCTATTGCTTAATCTCACACATTTACTTATTTACATATTGGGATATGTACAAGGAGTAAACATTTAAATAATATAATTCAATCAAGTCATAGTATATATTAATTTGTCTTTATAAACATTTTTTTTTTTTGTTTTTGATTAATGGAGAGTTGGTTGAAACTTTGTTTTTCCAAAATATTTAATTTCTCTTTATGGTAGTCTACACAGGAAAATAAATAAATATATATATATATATATATATATATATATATATATATATATATATATATATGAGAGTCTAAAGTATATGAGTGGTAGTCTAATAATACATCCTTGACAATATAATACTATATGTGATCTTAGATTGTTTAATTTATGGCTATAATATTATTGTGTACTAAATATATATGCTCTCGGATCGTTTAACTTATGGCTATAAGTGTGTTTTAGATTGCTTATCTATTGATCAGAAGTTAATTGGAGTGCTACTCCAAGAACGCAGGAGCAGTCATTTGAGATGTGGCCACATAAGCATTTTGTCAGATGTTTAACCCATTGGGTATATGAGAGAATTTGATTAAATTGTGCTTTGATTTTTTGATTCTTTTGGAGACGGAGTAGGACGTTGTCCAAAGTGACATTTTTATGTGCGCCTCTAGAACCAAACAAATTAATGATTATTAAAAAGCAGAATTTCTCATATTCATAGTGATCCTTATATATTTCATTTAATTATATATTCCAGTTCTGCTTTTGTGATAATTTTATATTGTTGCAAGTAATGTGAAGAGTAATTGGTTGACTTCCTTTTGGGTGCCAGAGAATGGTTCAGTGCATTAGGTCGATGCACTTGATATTTTCCCTGACACTTAGGAGGTTAGTTTTATATTCTCTTTTTTATTAGTTTTTATTATAATTTAATGTTTTAATTTATTATTTTCTTGAGACCGCGCTGTTTAAAATAATTTCTGTGATGATGATGTTGGGATGTTCTTGTTGATGGTGTTGATACTGCTATAAAATTTGAACATTTTTATGTTTAAGGAATGTATTCCTCATTGCTTCTAATGTATTCTATGCGAGGATCCTGCTCAAAGCATGCTAACATGTGATTCACTAGTTGGTTAATGTGTGTGTTATCATTATTTCAATATTCATGAGCCATGTTCCTTAGTTTTTTCTGCAGTAAATATATATTGGATGAATTTCCACCACAGCATGACTAACCAGAAAGGTGGCCTCCTCAAAAGGTTTCAGCAGCTCACACAACACGCAAGTTAATTTCTACTAAACAGGAGGCAAAGTGCATTTTATACTTGTTGGTGGCTTTATTCTGCTTGTTCAAATACTCTAGCAAATACAATGTGGAGTTTCACCTGGTAGGGACCTCTATTTTCAGCTGGTGATGGGGCAGGTTGCTAAGCTCTTGTATGGAATATAATGCATTGCAAGCTAAAATGTGCACAGATTGTGCAGTCAGTACTCAGAATCTGGCCACAACAAAATTTAGGACATGGACCTCTTAACGGGTCTCCCTAAGAGTTTCATGTGTGATGTCAGGGCGTTTGTGCCAAGACGTATTCCCTCCTTTCCTTTTCTCACTGACTTGTCACAAATTGTGCACAGTGCCTTTGGTGATGACTGCACTGTGTCTGCCCCAAGAGAAAAATAGCCCAAAACCCATGTCTCACTCCCTACGTACTGCTGCTGCTCTATTACAGACATATCACTGATGCTTGGAGGAGGTGATGAGCAGTGTGACAGAGGGTCCCCTAATGTCACACTTGTCATTTCTTGGTGACATGAAGAAGGCAGACTGGCAGCAGTAGCAGCAGGCAAAGACAGCTGATCTGTGCTCCTGCTGGTGGTGGTGGTATTAATTCTGAGCCTGCTCTCCTCCCCCAATACCAGTTCAGGCCTCTACCAGACCATGTTCCACCTGGGCACTGTAGTGAATGGAAGGGGAGGACTCCCAGTCACAAGGTCAGAGGAATGGTAAGGGCTTCCTTGACCGCTAGTCTGGATGCTTCACCATTACTGCTACTACTACTAACACCAACCACATCACGTTCAGCCGCAGAGTCTTCCTCCAATAATATGAGGATATTGTTGATTACCCCTTCCTTCACTCCTAATGCAGTAACACTAGCACTGGCAGGACTGATTGGGAATGGCAAGTGTGACTTAGGGTCCTCTGTTGTGCAGGTTCAGCACTGGCAGCAGGTAAAGCACTGGTGGCAAAAGGGGCAGTACTGGTGGCAGTAGGTTCAGCACTGGCAGCAGGCACAGCACTGGTGGCAGCAGGGGCAGAACTTCCAACAGCAGGCACAGCACTAGTGACAACAGGGCAGCACATCTGACAGCAGGGACAGCACTAGTGGCAGCAGATGCAGCAAGTCTGGCAGCAGGTACAGCAATGGTGGCAGCAGGAGCAGCAGTCTTGCAGCAGGCATAGGCAATTGGTCTGTTCTGTTCTCACTAGTACTACCCTTCTCTTCCTTCATTCCTATTAAATTCCCCAAGATCCTTAGGGGTGATTTATGGGAACTGGACAGGATTCATTCAATAGTGCTGACTTCTTCCTCCTCCTCAGACTCAGTAGACACATAAGGATCCTTCCAGTTCCTCCTTTTATTATTTTTAAACTTTCTCATAGTGATAGCAGTCACTATGAGCCTCTCTTGTCTCACCTTTCCAAACAAATAACAGCAGAACAGCACAGTACATCTACTTCACTCTGTAGCTGCTTCTATTGTGTTGTACTTCTGCAAATGCATCACGTTTTTATAGTGAAAAGGAGAAAAACACATAAATCAACAGGTTAAATCTTTCTAGCGATTGAAAAATTGTCGAGGAATTTTGGCCAATGGGCAAAAATCACAAAGCTTTGAATCGCTGGTTTAAAGGGATAGTAATGTTTCATAATAAAATCAGCTCTAATTAATCATCATAGTATTTGGACTTTGGAGAGTGTTATTTCAATTCTGTCAGAGTTGTAGTTCAACAGTAATTCAATGACAAAGTACCCCCCTCCCACCCCTTTTACTGATGTAACACTGTTCAACCAGATCAGAAGGGAGGTGCCCAGGTAGATTGCAGAGAGGGACAATCTTCAATTAAGATAAGGGAAAAACCTGAAAAACTTGACAAGGGGGGCAGGGCTTTCATTGTTCTCATATGAAAAAGATTGTACCCTGCTGTTATCTGTCTGGTCTATGGACTGCATTCCACATCTGAGAAGAGATGGTTTACACTAGGTAAAAGGGGCGGGAGGGGAAACGTTGCTTGTGAATATCTCTTAAACCATAAAGGTTTGAGAGATAAGACTTGTATCGTTCTTCGTTTTTTTTAATGCCTACAAAATAAAATAAAGATAAAACGAAGTATTACTATCCCTTTAAAAGCAGATTTTCCTGAAAAAAAGTTGTCAATAACGTGGTTTTTGTGGGATTTCTCTTGGGATCATGGCTACAACTTCTGCCCACCCCTAGATAAGACCTGATGACATTTTTTAATTTCCTTTTGTTTTTTGTTATATTTTGGCTTTCTCTGTCATTATACTATATGTTATATGACTCTTCTCATAGTGTAGTCTTGTAAATAATTGGATGAGGAGAAGGGTGTTGTGAAGAAACAGGAGGTTAAACTTTCATGTCCCTGTGATATATGAGGACTGTGGGATTACATGGACATTCCAGCAATACATCTGTTATGGACTTTTCCTATCTCAAGTACTTTGAACTTAACCTCACCATCTATTGGTTGAACCTTGCATTGCAGCATTGTACTATGCACTGCCATCTATTGGTTGAACCTGGCATTGCAGCATTGTACTATGCACTGCCATCTATTGGTTGAACCTTGCATTGCAGCATTGTGCTATGCACTGCCATCTATTGGTTGAACCTTGCATTGCAGCATTGTACTATGCACTGCCATCTATTGGTTGGTGACCTACATTGCAGCATTGCTGTGTCCCATGCGAGTATGCAAATATGTCAGTGTTGCATGCTGGGACTTTCAGTTTCTCTCCAATGTTTTCATAATACTCCCCCATCCAACACCCTAAAATTTTTATACCATGTTATGTTTGTTGTATGTCTTGTCTTCTATGTGTTATGATATTTTGTTACATGCATGTCACCACAAGTTAAACGAAGGCTGTGAAAGGTCTAGTATTCAATTTCAATAAACTGAGATGTGTTTCACTACCCACTTCTGAAAAAGATGTTTAGGTTATGTTATTGGGTGGGCGGTATTGATAATACTGGGCCTGTGTAGTCAAAAGCGCCTTATTATTTTACCAGGGCAGAGGGGCGAGTTCCTGCAAGTAGAAGGTGTTGTCATTGCAGAGGGGTCAGTGCCTGCCCAGAGGGGATGTATCTGCTCTGCAGTGACCTGTTCCAGTGGGTAGAAGCGCGAGTCCCTACCCAGGTCACTGCTCCCCTTTGGGCTGGCTGCACCTGGAGGTCTTCCAATCCGGTTGACTGCTCCTCCTCTGGGTGGTGCAGCTAGATCCAGTGGCAAATGGCCCAGGTCTGTCCGGTGGTCCTTTGAGGCCAGTCCTGTGTAAATGACAGGATAGGTGCCCCTCTAACGCTACAGGGGCGGGTGCCTGCTGCGGGGGCCTTTCACATATGTTACTTTGTTTCTTTCCCATTGCTCTTTAACCAGTTGTGTATCAGAGTTTACTTAGCACGGTGGGTTTGTTTGTTTTTGAGTCTATGAGTTAGAGCTGTCAAGTGCGAAATGTGTAAGATGATTTTGGGACCTGTTTCCCCTATTCTTGTCACGCTACACCATTGTCCTTCTTAATTATTGTATAAATTTTTAATACTTTTTCAGTAAAGTGGATTTTTACAATATCCGTGGAGATCCTTATCTACATATGTTTAATGATTAGTGTGCTATGGCATTCTTTTATTTTCATAGTGTTGGTGCCCAGTGGTGGGAGGGAAACCCAAAGAGCAGTGACTGTCATATAGTATGTACTCTGGTGGCTTTTCCACATATCAGTTGTCAGGTGGATTTTATTGCCATATGGGTTTTCCACCACTTTAACCATTATACTCACCACCTGCTTGTACAATTCAATCACAGCAGTCCTTGGAAAATAACTGTGAATAGGGATAGGCCAGTGGGGTAGAACACATAACATCAGTTCTTTAGAACCTCTGTTTTCTACAAAAGGTAGCATATATCAACTGTCAATATTTTTGCAAATTTTCCATTCCACATATGTACTTTGGGATTATTTATGTGAAGGTTTTGATTTCTTTCTAAAAACTCAATACGTGTGAGTTGGCAGTATATAGTGGAAGAGCTGAGTAAATGTATTAATTTAACAACATGGCTTGAGAGGTGGAGGTAGTGGGGGTGGCAGGCAGTGGCAAGTGTAGGCACTTTATGACTTATTTCCACCAACAAACTCTGAGGTCCATACTTCTCCGAGTTTGCAGGACAGCAGCAAAAGCAATATGTGTTGTTTCAAATGAAGGAAATATTTCACAGTTGTAATTTTGAGATATTGTGTGGGAGATTAATGCAGAAAATTAATGAGAGAGAGTAGAGGTTGGACAGGCTGTTGATCTGGCTGTGTTCATAATGGTTATGGAATTAGGTCACTGAAGATGTGAGTTTTCATGGACTGTATGAAGATTGGAAGGCTGGGGGCTAGTCTGATGGGACAGGGGAGTGGGGTGGGTGAAAAGTCTCATTGTATCCCACAAAAAGTCAGTGAAAACACATGGTTGTCCTCTTTTTGTGAAAAGTCACCATAAACAAAGCCCTTAAAATCATTGTTGTTTTCACCTGTTCTATATTTTTCAATGGCTACACACTTTTTGCCCTTTTTCTTACATGTACTTCACATTTTCATGTCACAAACATTACATTTTCAGAAAGAGAAACACAATACAAGCGGCTAGGTACTAGATTGGTTTGCAGAGCAAAATTTTTAAAAATGAAAGCAGGAGAGGCTCATAATGTGTGCTATCACTATGATCACATGGATGACAAAAAAAGAAGATGATGGAAGGACCATGATACATCCAGTGAATCTGAGGAGGAAGTGACCACCATCAGCATTGAAGCACCTGGAAGCCCTGATTCTCCAGACCCAATGATGCCCAATCCCCCAACACTGTCTCTTAGGATCTGGGGGAAAATAGTGGCACAGTCACTAGCACAGAAAGAAGTGGGAAGCAGTGTAAGCAGTACAGGTCAACTACCTGTTCCTGATGCTACTGCTGCCAGTGTTACTTTTGTGATACTTAGGAGATGGGGGAGGAGAAGATGGTAAGTGTGACAGCAGGGGAACCTAAGTCACACTTTCCATCCCCAAACAGTCACACTTCTACTATGATGCAGCAGCTAGAAACTCAGAAGTTTTGGAGTGAGGGAGGGGGTAATGGTGATATATCTGATTCTGAAATTGATGTTGTTACTGTAAGTGAAGCAGCTGGTGGAACTAGCATAACTGCTGTAGATACTAATACTGAGGTGGAAGGGGAAGTGAGCCGAGCAGCCATACTAGTGGTCAAGGTAGCCCACAACATCCCCTTCCCATGGCATTGTGCCTCTGGAACCTGATCCTGGGGAAGGCAGAACTTTCGGGTATCCTCAGTAATACCACCATGAGCACAGATCAGCTGTCTTTGCCTGATGCTAGTGCTACCAGTCTTCCTTCTTCACCTCTAGAGATAACAAGTGTGACAGTACGGGACCCTTTGTCACACTTGTCATCATCACCAACCATAGAGGCTCTCATAGAGCAGGAGCAGCAGCAGCAGCAGCAAGGAGTGCTGGTGATGATAAGGGTGAAAGTGGAGCAGTTGGAGTGAAAGAGGCCATTCTTCTCCACCTGTCCCCTCCTCCCTGAAGTACTGGATGTGGTATTATTTTTCTCAAGGGCAGGCACAACGCAGTCATCAGTTATGGCACTGTGCCCAGTTTGTGATGTCAGTGAAAAGGGGAACGAAGGGAACGCATCTTGGCACAACCGCCCTCATAACACATATGAAACACAGACACCATGACAATTATGTGAAGCATGTTAAAGCCAAGCCCCCACCAAAGAAATCGGTCACCACTGTGCTGTACCCCTTGACTCTCCCCAAAGGCAACAAGAGGCAAGGAGTAAATCAAAGAGGAGGAAGAATAGAGAAACTCAGCCAGAGTCTGAAAGTTTGTTGAGGAGTGAAATACCTGGCTCGCCATCACCTTCTGGGCATGGGAAAACGTAACTACAGCTTCTGGCAATCCACCAGGTTTCTCTTTACCTCCCCCACAAACTGATTGTAGATGTCTGTAGATTCTGTAGATGTCAGGTTGTGACAGTTTGTGTCCACCCAATACACGTTGTGTGGTGCACTCCCTGTAGGAGAGGATAATTGCAACCAGGGCATTAAGCAGCATCTGAGGAGATTCCTTCCTACAGAATAAGCTAAGCTGATGGAAGAGAGGGTTCATCATTATTTTTAATGACACCATGGCATTTGCCAATGGCCACTGGCCACCATAACATGATCTGCTACTAGGCCAGTAGGGCATATATATATATATATATATATATATATTATTTTTTTTCCTCAGGGCTTGTGAGGCTGACAAACCTGAGTAGCAAAAAATGATAACTTATTCCTCAGAGATTGTGATGCTAACAAGTCTGACTGCAAAAAAGTATAACTTATTCCTCAGCTCTTGTGAAGCTAACAAGCAAAGTCCTACACATCAATGTTTCCTCAGAGTCGGGGCCTAACAGGACTAAGTCCTACAAATCAATGTTTCCCCAGGACTTAGGGCTCGATTCAAATGTTGGGGTTAAAACCAACGTGAAGAAAAAAACTGCCTTCGCTCGTTAAGCAAGACCAGGTAACGTGAGATTCAAATTTTCCTTACTCAGAAAGCCTAACCAGCGATAACCAACAAAATACTTGTTAACCTTAAACCTGCGTCGCATAGAAAATCTTACCTAAAAACACACAATAAAAATGTTACCTAGCACCACAGCCAATCACAGCACTGCAAAGTATCAAGTTCAGTCAGAAAATCCAAAACCCACGTCGACAGTTCTGAACAGCTTTCTCTGTACTTCCCTACCCAGCCACTAGGGGAACACAGAGATGGCTTTCAGCACCATGGACTGCTTTGAATGCCATAGGGATGTGCACTGCTCACCCCTGTGGCATTCAAAGGGTTACAGTCAATAAAACTAGTACACCAAGCACTACACAATGCCCCCTTCCACACATCCCCCCTTAGTATGTCACATATATTGCATATATGTGACATACTAACCCCATCCACATCCACCTCATGGACTTCCATGTAGTGGACAGTTAACCCTTTGAGTACCAGAGAGGTAGGAAGGCATTGCTTAGCATGTTTCCTACCCCTCTGGTACCCAAAGGGCTAATAGGCAAGGTATGGACTACATACCTTGCCTGTATATATGTGTGTGTGTTTGTGTGTGTTTTAAACTTTTTTTTATTAAAATACTATTATTATTAGACATTAGTTTAAATTAGATCTCATTCATTTTTAACCCCCTACCTCCTGTGTCCCATTGCTATTAGTACTTTTGCTCCACTCTCCTTCAAAGGGAGAGTGGAGCAAAAGTACTAATAGCAATGGGACAAAGGAGGTAGAACATTATAAATGGATGAGATCTAAGTTAACCCTTTGAGTGCCAGAGTGGTACGCAACGCATTGCAAAGCAAAGCGTTGCGTACCACTCTGGCACTCAAAGGGTTAAAATACAACTGAGGGAGCAGGCTGCACTGTGACTGCAGCGCTTCCCTCATCTTCATTTATAAGCGCTCCCTTTGCTGCGGGTGGCTGTAAAGCCCGCAGCATAATACAATACAAGCATGTACAACGCATTGTGAGAAGGGACAATTGTACAAGGCGACGCCAATTGTACAAGGCAACGCCAGGCAGCTGGGCACAATGCCAACGCGTGAGGAGAGGTATCGGAGGAAGCGGGCAGCAAATACAAGCCTACCACCCGCTTCCTCCTATGTCTCTGTCCCCTCCTCCCGCTTCCTCCAATAGCTCTCTAGTCCCCAGGTTAATACTGTATTATGCTGCGGGCTTCACAGCCACCCGCAGCAAAGGGAGCGCTTATGAATGAAGATGAGGGAAGCGCTGCAGTCACAGTGCAGCCTGCTCCCTCAGTTGTATTTTAACCCTTTGAGTGCCAGAGTGGTACGCAACGCATTGCTTTGCAATGCGTTACGTACCACTCTGGCACTCAAAGGGTTAACTTAGATCTCATCCATTTATAATGTTCTACTTCCTTTGTCCCATTGCTATTAGTACTTTTGCTCCACTCTCCCTTTGAAGGTGAGTGGAGCAAAAGTACTAATAGCAATGGGACACAGGAGGTAGGGGTTTAAAAATGAATGAGATCTAATTTAAACTAATGTCTAATAATAGTATTTTAATAAAAAAAAAGTTTAAAACACACACAAACACACACACATATATACAGGCAAGGTATGTAGTCCATACCTTGCCTATTAACCCTTTGGGTACCAGAGGGGTAGGAAACATGCTAAGCAATGCTTTCCTACCTCTCTGGTACTCAAAGGGTTAATTGTGGAATAAAAGACAGATTTGTCCACCTCATGGAAGTCCATGAGGTGGATGTGGATGGGGTTAGTATGTCACATATATGCAATATATGTGACATACTAAGGGAGGGGGGATGTGGAAGGGGGCATTGTGTAGTGCTTGGTGTACTAGTTTTATTGATTGTAACCCTTTGAATGCCACAGGGGTGAGCAGTGCACATCCCTATGGCATTCAAAGCTGTCCATGGTGCTGAAAGCCATCTCTGTGTTCCCCTAGTGGCTGGGTAGGGAAGAGCACAGAGAATGCTGTTCAGAACTGACGACGTGGATTTTTACTCTTCCTCCAGCGCTATTCTCAAAAAAAAATAGGCGTTAGATTTCTGGAGAGAAATGTTGCAATTTAACGCGAGTTAGCCCTAACTCCAACATTTGAATAGCTTTTGGCGTCGCTTGTACATTATCATCTATGGGTGAGATCTTGCTGTTCTGGCGACAGGCGGCGTCTGTTTCAGAACTGGCGTCGCTTGTTTCTAGTGGAACATTTGCATTGCTCAGTTGATGTTAAAAGCAGCGTCGCCAGTTTTTTCTGGCGACGCCAACATTTGAATCGAGCCCTTAGTCCTATAAATCATCTTCTACAAAATACTCTATCCCGTCAAGTATCAGTCTGCCTAAGTCACAGCTTACATCAGGGAAGCCCTGTCTCTGTCACGTTATATACCAATTTCTTATTTTATTTATTTATTTTTTACTAACTGTACCCCAATTCCAGTCAACAACCCCCCAAAAAATGTCTCTGTTCAACTGTTTCTTTCCCCAGTCTCCACAAACACAGGCACCCTCCTCAGAATCCTTTTATAACGTCTTATTTATTTATTTATTTTATTATTTTGTTATACTGTCTTCAATACACATCAACAACCCCCCCAAAAAATTCCCTGTTCAACGGATTCTTTCCCCACACTCCATCAACAAAGGCCCCTCAGACCCCTTTCATACTACACCTGTGGGAAATAAAATACAATTTGAAACGTTGTTTTCCCTTTGATTTCAATGCAATGGCTTAACAAAAAAAGCAGAAAAATTGTACTTTTCACAAGAAATTTTTCTCTAGGTGGTAAGTGCCATTATTCACAGATTTTGGCTTGAGATGGAAATTTTCACCTTTTGCCTACAAAGGCTAACACAGTATATAGATCACTTTTAATTTTCTTTTAAAAGAACTAAATTTAGCTTAAGGTGACAGATCCACTTCAAGGTTTGAGTAAATGGAAATGTAAGGTTAAGGGAAAGTTAGCATAAGGGTCTTTGTAGCTTTTTCAGTACATGAGAAAAGTACACCAGTCAGGTAACATTGGGCTCACGTACAAAGGCAAAGGGAAACTCCTGTGGGGCATACCAGTTGCATTATAGGGAGTTAGAAAAATCCCCAAATCTTAGTGGTACATATAACCCCTTGAGTCCTAGAGTGGACTCTAACAGATTGATTTGCAATCTGTTGGAGACCTCTCTAGCATTCAAGAGTTTAAGAATCCAAACCAATAGTTATTTGTATTTGGTCTCAGTGGGGCAGCTGGTTAGCCCCAGAATAGTTCTGCTTTGCAATGCCCATTGTATGTTATGAGGTTGCTCACACTGGCTATTTACTCAATACATGTCTTGTGTCACTGCAGTTTGGTGCATCATTTTTCTCACACTGCGTATTGTCATCATCAAAAATATAATATAGGTTTCAATTAAAGCGTAACTTTCATATTCCCTTAACCCCCTCCCAATATGTTTATTGTAGACATCAAATATTGTGTTGACATGTAAAGAAACATTCCCCATTCCTGTACGATACCCTGATCTTGGAGGGCATCGGGAGAGAGAGCGCATCCATGTTCTTGACGTCCTTGTTAATGGGCGTTGCAAAACTTCCAAATGCTGCCCCTTTTTGATTGCTATCCCTCTGAGAACCGAGCTACTCCTGGGTTTCTGTACTGGGGGAAGAACTAATAAGCCATGCGGTACAGCTTGTACCACACAGAGATACTGTCAGTATACTGTATGAATAGAGATTGCTCTTTACAGGGTGCAATGACAAAAAAAACAAAAAACAAGTTTATGACACGGCAACTGAGCATTGCATAGGTATTTAATTTAACTATAGTGAAAGTTCCTCTTTAAATTGCACTTGTAATGTCGGTAGCTGGATTTTTAGTGTGTTTTTGATCAGCTGTTTATATTCTAGGGATGCTGAAAGAAAAATAAAAAAATTGCTTTGCTACAAATTGCATATAAATCACAAATAAAAAGGCATTAAAAACATAAAAAATGAAGTGTATCTCTATTTTGTTTTTCCGTGTAGACACAGGGTAAACTATACATTGTTGAATGCCACTTTAAGGAATAAAGGTGTTAACCTGGGAAATAGAACACAATGTTCTGCAATTGAACAATGCAGGTAATAATCTGAACAGAATTCCAAGTCAGGAGAAGGGGGGCCGAAACAAGAACCTAACTAATTCAGGAGTTTCATTAAGACAGACACATACAGAGGGGGGTTTCTTCTATGACACATGGATATTAAAGTCTGTAATGGAGTCAGCCAACTGGTAAATGGAGCTTTAAAGCACTTTCTGTGCTCCCCATTAATGAATTTGACATTGATTTATTCTGGCAGGGAGGGAAGTAAAAGTGGTCAGCAAAATGTCTTTTTTGTGCTCAGTTTTAAAGTGTGTGATATAAGAAATCACACTGATTTGCTCTAGTTAAAGTGGTAATACTGAGGCTGATGTACTAAACATTTCTGGAGCAATAGGACTGTGTTTTTCAACATAAGTGCTCAGGAGTCAAGACATACAAACAGGAACTCCCCCTGGAAATAAACACAGTTTTTCTATTTAACTGTGCTGTCAAAAACAACCGAAGAGTAAAAATGCCCAACGTACACAAAATTTGCACCCATTGGACATTTGTTTTGTATTCTAATTACATGTGGGAGCTTCAACACACCTTAAAGTACTCTATTTTTTTTGCAAAAAAATTGTAGGTGAGTCCCTAACTTGCACTGAAAACCACTGACGTGTATTAGAACCATGGTTTCCAACACACACACACATGCGTGGCTAGTGATCCCTACACTAGTCACATGTGGATATATATATATATATATATATATATGGCCCTTATCAATACATCCAAGGAACTAAAAAGTGATTAACACAGTTATAATATATTAACACTTTGAGTGCCAGTGGGGTATGCAACACATTACAGAGCGTTGCATACCCTACTTGCACTCACAGGGTTAATCCTCCTCAAGTTGACACATCCCCTGAACAGAACCATTTACCTGTAATCCTGATGTATAAGGGGTCCTCAGCACCCTGGTCAGCTACTGTCCTTCTTTGTCTTTAATCTTCTCTCTTCTTCTTGTTTCTTTCATCTTACTTCTTCTTCTCTTCTCTCTTCTAATCTTCTTCTTTCAAAATCTGTTTTTGTAAATGAAAAAAAAAAATCCAGTGAAAGATGAGTCCAAAAAATATGCCCCAAAGATATGTATGTCTTAACCCTTTTAGTGCTGGAAGGATAAATGCATGCTGGCATATCAAGTCGAAATAAGATGCAGCCATCAAAAAGCAGAAATATAAGTCCGTGGCCTGACTCACAATGTGCTAGTCACATAACTTGAGTTTTAATATATTAATTTTTGGACTATATACTCAATTTGGTAAATATACCCATCCTTTACTCATGTTCACCCATTTGTGTGAGTGTCTCCTCCTACTCCTGAATAGTTTCTTCTACCCTCTCTAGCGCTCTTTTCATACTAGCATCATAAGCGCTAACCTCCTCATAGTCATATACTGTCACACTTTACCCTATACTAATTTTACTAATCACTCATTAACAACGCCCCTCCCAACTTGCTAGTCACTCACATTCTCACCTGGTTGGACTATCTGTCCAACACTCCACTTATTGCATAGCTCCTTCATCCTCTCACTCCCTCTAACCTGTTCCCTACTCCCTAACACTTAGGTCCTATCACATAAATCCAGACTCACAGGAGGGCACTCTCTCGAATGACTGTCTCATTTTCCTTTACATTCACCTTCCCCCATAGGCCTATGGGAACCCGCCGTACACTTCTTAGCTCTAGATTTAATGTTCAATGGCTCACACAAGATACTCTCTGAATCTCTCAGTTTTCCATAATCATACTAATCTTTTTCTTACATATTATAACTCACTACATCATGCATTTCTTTCCCCTTCCCGCTTCTATCCCCTGTTCTCCTTTTTTTTTTCCTCACAACATGTTTTCTACAGCACCTGGTCCACCCGGTATTACACTACTTAGGTTAATTACTTATGCCACAGCTTAAAATAACTACACTCAATGTAAAGGGTCAGAATTCTCTAGGAAAACTCTCAATTGCCCTTCATGAACTTGAACGACTTTCTTCAGATATTGTTTTGATAAAAGAAACTAATTTTTACTCCAACACCCCTCCAAAATTCTCAAACAAAAAATACCCCAACTCCTACTTTCCATCGGCTCCAGAAATTACAGACAGAATGGTAGGTATATCATACTCAAAGGGGTCCTGTACAACAAACCCTATATTATTCTAGACGTAAATGGTCCCAACTCCAATCAAATATTGCTTCTACAAAATACCTTGTCATGACTAGATCCTTTGCTGGAGAGGAAGATTTTAATATCTCCTTTCATCCACAACTTGATACTTCGTCTGATAAATCAATTTTCAAATACTGTCACCTCAAAAAAATGAGAGCCAAACTCTCCAAACTTCAACTGTTAGATGCCTGCAGATCAACTCACCCACTAAATAAGGATCACACCTTCTTTCCCCCCTCACTCCTCCTAAAGTAGAATAGGCTACATTTTTATCTCCAATTTTCTCCTACAGGTCCTTTTCTTTGCCAAAATTAACCCAATTTCCCGGTCTGACCATGTCACAGTCTCTCTCTCTACACCAGAGATGCTGGAATCACCAAAAATCTGGAACTTAAATGAATCCATCCTGTCCAATCAAACCTCACTTTGAACTATTAAACAGCAACTGGAAGAGCACTTCCTACTTAACTCATCACCATAGGCTCCAGCTCCCATTATACGGGAAACTCATAAAAGCATTATCAAAAGTACAAATAGGTGCGTAGAAGAAACAGGAAAAATGAACACTGATTCATGAGACATTCACTAAAATCAAACTACTAGACTCCACACATAAGAAGACTCTATTTATTGCAGACTTAGCAAACTTTTTGAAACTCAAAGCTGAATTAACCCTTCGAGTGTCAGATGGGTAGGCTACACATTGCTCTACAATTCATTGTGTACTCCTCTGGCAACCAAAGGGTTAAACACTCTCTTGCAACACAATACAATTAAAGGGATCATCATAGTATTTGGACTTTGGAGAGTGTTATTTCAATTCTGTCAGAGTTGTAGTTCAAGAGTAATTCAATGACAAAGTATCCCCCTCCCGCCCTTTTTACTGATGTAACACTGTTCAGCCAGATCAGAAGGGAGGTGCCCAGGTAGACTGTAGGGACAATCTTCAATTAAGATAAGGGAAAAACCTGAAAAACTTGTCAAGGGAGGCAGGGCTTTCATTGTTCTCATAGGAAGAAGATTGTACCCTTCTGTTATCTGTCTGATCTATGGACTGGATTCCACATCTGAGAAGAGATGACTTACACTAGGTAAAAGGGGTGGGAGGGGAAACTTTGCTTGTGAATATCTCTCAAACCATAAAGGTTTGAGAGATATCACTTATATTGTTATTCGTGTTTTTTCAATGCCTACAAAATAAATAAAGATAAAACAAAGTATTACTATCCCTTTAAATATTATACAGTAATGTGCAAAAGTTTTAGGCAGGTGTGAATAAATGCTGTAAAGTAAGAATGCTTTAAAAATAGACATGTTAATAGTGTATAGTCATCAATTAACAAAATACATAGTGAGGGAAGAGAAGAAAAATCTAAATCAAATCAATATTTGGTGTGAGCACCCTTTGCCTTCAAAACAGCATCAGTTCTAGGTGCACTTGCACACAGTTTGTTAAGGAACTTGCCAAGTAGGTTGTTCCAAAACATTTTTGAGAACTAATCAGAGTTCTTCTGTGGATTTAGGCATACTCAGTTGCTTCTCTTTCTTCATATAATCACAGACACACTTGATGATGTTGAGATCAGGGCTCTGTGGTGACCATACAATCACTCCCCGGACTCCTTGTTCTTTTTTATGCTGAAGATAGTTCTTAATGACTTTGACTGTATGTTTGGGGTTGTTGTCATGCTGTAGAGTAAATTTGGGGCCAATCAGATGTCTGTCTAATGGTATTGCATGATGGATAAGTATCTGCCTGTACTTCTCAGCATTGAGAAGACCATTAATTCTGACTAAATCCCCAACTCCATTTGCAGAAATGAGCACTCAAACTTGCAAGGAACCTCCCCCAGGCTTCACTGTTGTCTGCAGACACTCATTCTTGTACCATTCTCCAGCCCTTCAGCAAACAAACCGCCTTCTGCTACAGCCAAATATTTATAATTTTAACTCATCAGTAGAGCGCCTGCTGCCATTTTTCTGTACCCCAGTTCCTGTGTTCTTGTGCATAATTGAGTCGCTTGGCCTTGTTTCCACATCGGAGGTATGGCTTTTTGGCTGCAAGTCTTCCATGAAGACCACTTCTGACCAGACTACTCCGGACAGTAGAGGGGTGTACCAGGGTCCCACTGTTTTCTGCCAATTCTGAACTAATGGCACTGCTAGACATCTTCCTTTTGCAAAGGGAATTAAGCATGATTTGTATTTCATCTGCTGCACTTTGGCCAACCACTGCCAGAAGATCTTGGACTGCACATCTGGAAACCCCTGCCTGCCCTGAAATTTCTGCCTGAGAGAGACCTTGCTGATGCAGTATAGGTGTCTTGTTGCTGTGCCCAGTATTGCCATGGTGTATGACTTTTGACATTAAACTGTCTTCAGCAACCTCACCTTGTTAGCTGAAATTTGGCTGTTCTTCACCCAGTTTTATTCCTCCTACACAGCTGTTTCTGTTTCAGTTAATGATTGTGTTTTGACCCACATATTAAATAGATGATCATTAGTATTAGTGCCTGTTTGGCATCATTGTTTAATCATGCACCTGGCTATATGTTTACAAATTCCATGACTTTGTTCACGTGTACCCAGAAGAATTGATGCTGTTTTGAAGGCAAAGGGTGGGCACAACAAATATTTATTTGATTTAGATTTTTTTCTTCTATTCACTCACTGTGCTTTTTGTTTATTGATGAATATAAACGATTAACATTTTTGAAAGCATTCTTATTTTACAGCACTTTTTCACACCTCCCTAAAACTTTTGCACATTACTGTATGTGGCTCAGATACCACCAACGCATTACTAACAATAAATGTGGAAGATCCCTGACCCACTTAATTAAATGTAAAAGTAGGACCAACATGGTTACTCAAATCCACACCCCATCTGGTTCTCTTATTAGAAACTTCCCAAAAATACCAGCCTCTTTTTGGGACTTCAATACTGTTTTTTCTCATATTTTTAACTACTTTCAAGGTCAATGACAAGATTTACTTAATTGGATATTAGATTGTCCGATTCTGATCATGGCCACCCATGAGCAAATAGCTCTATCCAAATGAACCCCTTGAGGACGAGAGGGGTGTGCAACATATTGCTTAGTAATGTATTTCTCACCCTCTGGTTGGCAAGGGGTTAAAATTACTGTATGATCCTTTGATTTATATGTTAAATAGCTTTCAAGACAGCCAACAGGAAAATGACCATCTGATATGTTCACTGTGCTTAAAATGACTTGCTGGCACTAGAATAAATGTTGACAGTTTAGATGTTTTTACAATTCATTATGGCAGCCATCAAGTGTGAGTTTACTGTATAGTTAAAATCAGAGGAGTGTACTGGAATAGGTGATGTAGATGGAAATTCAAGTATCGCCTCCATCTCATATTCCTTCATTTGGCAACATGCAAATTTCCTTAACTTAGATTTATACTCTCTAGACTTCTTGCCCATAGTGGTAGTAGTCAATATGCAAATCAATTGGTGGTATGTAGAAGCAAGATGCTTTGCAATGCATTCCATACCCCTCTGGCACTCAAAGGGTTAAGCTATATTGGAAGTATACAGCTGACCCATCTTATCACTCCACTCGTAGCACACCAAGCCAGGCATATATCTGCAAAACCTTTACAGATGAAATTGTGCAGAGTGATGCACAGATCAGATATATTAATTGATCTCTATTTTCTTTTTTCTTTCCTCCCCAACCTTCCTCCCAAAGGGAAGGCTGAGTATAGAGGTGCCTTTTGGCAATATTTAGGCACAAATCCTAGGATGAGGAGACAAGTATATTTCAGTGTTCATAGCTTCTTTTCCCCTTGCACAAACAGGCCTCACTGTATAGCATATATTGTGTTAAAGAGGATGTTGGTATAGCGTTGCTGTATGCTACTGACCCAAGGCAGATACTCAAATTATTTTGTATGCTGTGTGCTGTATTGTTATATATTGTGGCACTGGGTACTAGTATGCTCCAATGTTAGGTCTCCCAGACACCAATATCCTCCACAACCACCAGGGTGAAGATAGCAGGCCAGTCAGCCTCCAATGGCTCAGAGAAGCCGCCACTGTATTCCCTATGGCAAACAAAATAAGCGGGACCACTGGCTGTCCCCCAGTGGCTCAGGATCTTATTAATGCTTTGTTATGGCCTCCATCCTGGCTGCATGCTACCAAAATAGATCCACCAATAATTGTGTCCACAATGTTCCCCTGCTAGTCACAACATACACAGCTGCTGCTGTTTCCCCAATAGTTTAGGATGTCCACTTATTTAGGTGTGGGGGTACGGCCTATATCCACATCTCTCCAGTATCTGGCCTGCTATGTGTGGTCTCCGTGGCAAGGAAGGTTGGTCTGTTGGGCTGTATCGGGATACTGTTTTATCTCCTGTTAAATAAATATATTAGGTGCCAGACAGCTGACTTGGAGCCTGGTATGAGCTCTGTGACTGAGACAGACTTGATACACAAAAGACGACATTGAGAATTTTTTTGAGGCAAGACATCACACTCCACCAGTTGTATAGTGTAGAGAGTAAAAATACACACAGTAGTTGTGTAATGTCCAGGAAATGTACAAGAGGCAAAGGGAGGAGGAAAGGTGGAGCAGTGCAGGGAAGTGAGAGTAAAGTGGTAGTTCAAAAATGAACTGCAGCCATGGTTTCTGCAGTGTGTACAATAAATGATGATGATCCCTTTGCCTCCCAGATATGATTCAGTTTGTCAAGGTCCCACCGAAGGTTCCACCAAAACCATCGCCAGTACAACATTGCCAATATCAGTGAACCAACTGCTGCATCTGACAGTGAGACATGCAAGCACCAAACACACCTGTCCTCAAAGTGGTAGTGAACTTTGTGAAAGTAAAAGTAAAATGACAATGTTTGACACCTCTAAAATCTTAGAGGAATTTAAGGGTAGTGGGCAAGAAGCGGCATGTGATTCTGATGCTGAGGATGACCTAATGATGACCTCCAGCATCCTCATCTTCTTCAGATACAGATGAAGTTGAGAGTGAGAGATAATGACATGGCAGAAAGTTAGCAGAAAGGCAAAGGCTCAGTCTTCCACCATTGAAAAGGAGAAGTGTGCCTGTCTATAAACTGTTTGAGAAATCCACTGGAAATTCTGACCCTGGACAAGCAAAGATCCACCTTTGACACCTAGTAGCAGTAGAATTCCATCAACATCTAGCCCCAGGAGTAGTAGCAGCCCTCCAGGAACCCCTCAAATACTTCACTCAGGATCCAAAAAAGCTAAGCATGTTGCTATCTGTTGTCTGTATAGAAAGCATGTGAGCAGGGGGAAAGCAGGCTCACATCTAGGCAGTGACACCTCCTCTATGAGATCAAACGTGAAGCACAACCACAGGTCAGACTTGTAGACAAACTATTATCAGGTCAGAGGTGCCACAACTAGCAGCATCAAAATCACTTTCAAATGTTCCTAGGGCTCCGGGGCAGATAAGAGAATTCGTGATGATATTTATGTGACAGAGTTAGATAATTCCAAATAACACCTATAGCTCCTGCTGCATAGGACTATGATGACTCTGGGTTTGCTGTAGGAGATGGCAAGAGTCATAGACTGCGCATATATGCTGCTTATACCTCCACCACCTCCTCTAGTCATGTTCTTAAAGCCATAAAGTTAGAGGGTTCTCAAAGTACACCTGTGTAATGTCAAGGTTGCCAAGATTTTGGCAGTGGACATGCTGCTCTATTCTTTTGTAGAAAACCAATGTTTTTGAGAACTGATGTAATTTGTAGCTCCACTCTGGCATATCCCAAGCCACAGTTATTTTTCCAGGACGGTGCCTGAGGTGAGGAGGAGGGATGTGAAAAAGGGTTGCTACCATTTGCCACACTTGGGATCAATGCTATGACCAATAAGTAATGTATATCAGTAGTCTGAGAAGGATAGCTTACATTTGACATAAACATGATAATGGTAAAATCTGCTGTAGGAACATATATATATATATATATATATATATATATATACACACACACACACACCACTCATACCATGCCAGTGCACCACCACCACCACTACCATCTGCTACATTGTAGGTTTTACTTTTTTATCTCTTGACATCATCATGAATATATGTAAGTGTCACTTAAGCAGGAAGTTAGTGTTGTAAGCAAAGGACAAAGTCACTCTGCATGCTAACACATTTTTCAAGGCATATCTTGCGGTAGGACTCACAGCTTTGACTTTCAGCTACTGCAGCCCTCAGAAGAATTAATATTGTGGTGGGAAATGTTGTATCATTGGAAACATGGGAGAAAAATTTGCTGGAATTGATGAAAAGGAAGAAACTTTTTCACTGGCGAAAAGGAGAAAACATTTGCAAAACAAGCAGAAAATCATCCATTTTTCACAAAGGCATGCTTTCACATATGCACATATTTGGGTATTATGCAATATTATTACATCCATCTCAATTGGAAAATGTATGATTTTTTCAGTCTGAGAGATCATTTTTAGACATATTTAACCTTATGATTGGAAACTTTTTTTAGTTGAATTTCTAGTTGCTTAGTTATAGACATGACATAAATAGACCCAGGATCTTATCCCTTTAATAGTATTACAGTTAGTACTATCAATAACAATGATTTTCACTTAACAATTTATGTGTATATCACAAGTTTGCAGGAAATGCATTTTTTGAGAACACACCATAAATGTATGCCAGATGGTGTCCTCCGTATGATATTTTTATCATATAGTGACCAAATTCCAAATGTCAGCGAAATTCATTAATCTATCCATAGACATATATGCAAGGACTGGTTACGTTCGCAGCACATCACATTTGTTCTACTTACAGGGCTCCTGCGGGAGCGCTGTAAGTAAAAATGGTGTCTGAAATTGATGGATCCAACCCTGTAACAGGTTACATGTACCGGCATGTCAGCAAGGATCATAGTGGTCATTAAGGGAGGGCAACTTCCCTGGACTGCTGGTCCTTAAGAGGTTGAACATTTTTTAGAGATATTGGTGTGTGTTCTGTGTACTATGCAGGACTGAGATTAGCCAAACACTAGCCCTGACTTGTTAGACAGAAAAGCCCTGAGAAAACATTGATTTGTAGGATTTAGACTTGTTGGCACAAGCCCTGAGGAAAAATTGACTTGTAGGTCTTAGACTTGTTATAGGCACAAGCCTTGAGGAAAAAATGATTTTTAGGTCTTAGGCTTGTTAGAAACAAGCAATCAAAAATTGGTTTGTATAGGCCACTGGCTTGCCAAGAACAAGCCCTGAGCCAGCAGATCATTTTAAGCACAGTGAACATATCATATGGTCATCCTCCTGTTGGCTCTCTGTAAGACTATTTAACATATAAATCAATGGAGCATACAGTCATTTTAAATTCTTGTCAACCAGATGGTGAGAATTGCATTACTAAGTAACATGTTGCACACGCATCTGATCCTCAAGGGGTTCATTTGGCTTGAGCTAGTTGTTAGTGGGTGGCCATGATCAGAATTAGACAATTTAATATCAAATTAAGTAAATCTTGTTGTTGACCTTGAAAGTTGTTAAAAAACATATTTGGCAAATATTAGTGAAATGTATTCCAAAGCTCAAAGGCAATGTTTGAGAGAAAATTAGATTACAGAAGTAGCAGACAGAGCATATCTTTATGCAGTATATGAAGTGCAAAGATATTGTGAGACTCGTCATCTAGAAATGAGAACAGAAGATGTAAGAGTCCTGATACTCTATTCTCGCTGGTGCTGAAAGAGAACTTCAATGAACTTTCTCAAGAACTTTTTGAACTACTACATCTGTTTGAATTCAGATACTGACTGTGTTGTGGAATGTTGTATGAATACATTAAATCAGTACATATAGCTGCCAATGCCCCGCAGTACAACACCTGTATATCCCTTAGGTGATATTGAAAATGAGCACTCCATGAAGTTTGGCATCACCCAGCATTGCCAGCAGTGCCCCCTCCTTTACACAGCCATGACCAGCCATTTCCCTTCCTACCTGATCCAATTCAATATGTGTCCCTTTGTCATCATGAAAACATCAGAACAGAGCCTGCCAGGTTCTTAGTGCAGTCACAGATCAATCGTTTCCAATGGTAATGAAGAAAAGCAAGTCTTTTCCAGGGGCTTTAGCTAAAGTGCCTTAAGGCCAACAGTAATCAATAAAACATCACTACAGATGCATCCAAGCTAGAGACGCCAATGCCTTGGGGGAACTCCCGTCCAGCCTTTCAACTAACATTTTTGATGATTATTCTAGTAGTTTCAATGCAAGAGACAGAGCTATTTTTAAACTATATGGCTTTCACCAACTATTGGCTTGCTGTCACTATTGTTTATATTCACTTACTGATTTCCATGATCAAAGTGCAATCCATGACACACATATACATACACACACACACACACACGCACACATACAGTGTTTTATAAATATATTAAGTGATATATAAAGATCAAGTTTGTTAACATAGAACAGTAATTTTTCCTCCAACACTGTCTAAACAGTGTTTAAAGCAAGCCAGTAATAAGTGAAATATTTGTATTTGTTATAGATAACCTCATAGCTTTATAGGATGAACATGTAGATCAGTGGTATGCAGACAGTAAAGATTTGTAAATTATCTGAGTGACCTGTGGAGAATCTGGATGAAAAACACATCTACATAACTCACATTATTATTATGGTCGATAAAGTTTGTTTGCTTTTCTTGTTACGGATGGCCAGACAAATATCCTTATACAGATACATAAGGCAAAATAAACTGTTTTGGTGCATAAATAAGGGTAAATAACTGCATTTGTGCACTAAATTATCCCATTATTGCTGTACATCTATATACAAAACTGTTTCTGTGACAAAAATGGCCAATTTGTACATTATGCCAAATGCAAAGAGCTACACTTCTGGTGCAAGCTAACTGCACCATAAGGGTATGATAATGTGTGTTGGAGACCTCTAGTATTGAAAGGATTAAAAGTATCATTGAAATCAAATCGGATTTGGAGAAATGTAATTTCCCCTATATAGTGCAGCAGCTGGCTTGCTCCAGAATTGGCCCTCATCCTGTATAATAATTCGCTAAAACGTGTGTAACGACAAAGTCATGTGCAGTAGAGACTGCTGTGTGTGCTGCAGTCATGCGCAGTAGAGACTACCCGCACCGCGGCTGATACAGAGCTGATCGCTCCTTCAGAGCATCCATCTCTGTATCAGCCTCAGCGCTGGCAGTCTCTACTGCGCATGACTGCCCCACAACCGGCTGGCAGTGGCACTATGGCCTGTGTAACGGGCTCTTCAACTAGTTTACTTTATACAGAGATCTAGAGCAAACCAACTGCACCATATGGGGGGAAATGAAAATTCTCAATTATGTAAATGCGGTTTTAACCCCTTAAACATTTGGAGGTCACCACTTCATAGTATAGTCCGAAACCCCTTTTTAAATTAATGGGAATTTGAGGAATTTGGAGCAGCTGGTTTGCTCCAGAATTGCACTTCTGAATAAGGCGCTTTATACCCAGCGCCAAGAATGTGTGCAGTATGGCAGTGACATGCCTTTCCTTTGCACCCAGGAGCAGGCTGTGCACAACTAGGTTTTGGGTGGCATTGGACTAGATGCAGAAATCTTACTTTCCTTTCCATCTGCTATGGGGAAGGGGGGATTTTGAAGGGTTGTTTACTTATATGTTGTACACTGGATGCGTTGTACATCAATATGTATAAAATGAATGTAAGCACAGGAACAGATGCAGATTTTGTTAAATTTTTTAATGGAGCAGGTCCATCCTTCCATATAGCCTCAGTTATATTTTTGGTGCCTTTGACAGTTAATGAGCCTTGCTTACATTCACAAAATGTCAATACTGATATTAACCAAGGTTTTCTGCTTTAGAGACATTGGACAAATGTATTATACAAATTAAAAAAAACAAACAAAAAAAAAAAAAACAGGTGCTGGAATTGGTTTTCTAGTCATGTGCCAAACTATTGTCAAATTTCCTAATTCTGCTTGCCCCAAGGAGAGAGCAATGGGACAGTCTATGACCGTTTTCAGCTATTCTTTTCCTATATGCCTTGCTGATCATTATGTATTAAACAAGAGACAGAGGAAATGGTGCATGCAGATGCAGTGGGGCAGGAATACTCTGCTTGTTTTATTTAAAGCCTTGATGAAGGCATAGTGTGTCTGCTGGTGGTATGCACCAATGGGATGATAAACTGTAGTGCATTCCCTGGAGTGCAGCCATAGTTATTTCAGGCTAATGCCAATGGAGTTGTGCTGGCGTTTTTGTATTTTCACTCCAATAAGACTTGTCTATAGGCCCAGGATGTCAATATATAAATTGAACCAAGCTTTTCTGCTTTACAGTCATCAAGGCTGATGTAGAAAAAGCACTGGAGTAATTAGGAGCAAACCAACAGTACCCTCAGGGACAAACTATTGATTTACATTGCTTCAGAATGCATTGAGACTTCCTTAGCTTTTATAAGATTAAAATCTATTTTAAATTAATAGGAATTTGTATTTTTTTTCACATGTGGTGCAGTAGATTTTGCTTCTTAGTATATCAGCTTCAGTGTCAGTCAGTGAGATTATCAACTACAGTGCTCCATCTCCCCATGTCTCTCCTTATTTGAATAACATAGGAAGAGAGTCACTAAGCGGTGATAAAGAGGAGATAAAGTGGGGATGACTTCTCCAGTTTATCACTTCTCCAATTCCTATGTTATTCTATAGAGCCTATGCACTAAGATCTCCAAAGTTGAAGAAATCTTAGTGCATAGGCTCGATAAAATGACATAGGAATTGCAGAAGTGATAAACCGGAGAAATCATCTCCAGTTTATGACTTCTTTATCACCGCTTAGTGAATCTCCCCCAATAAATCAACTCTAGTGCCTGATTTAGCACATAATTGTAGTAAAATATCCACCTCTTATGATTATCTGGTCTATGAACTGTACTGAACATACTTGGATATCACAGGAACAAACCTGTGATTTACAGAGATATTAAATAATACTAATCCAGAATTAAATTTGTTAGCTGTAGCTTCATGTGCATAGACCATAAAATTGTGGCTGGCTGGATAAGGAATTGTGGCCCAACAACTGAAGGGTTATGTTTACCGATTCCTGGCATATGCACAACAGCAGAAAAATTGTTCACTGCTGAGGTACTTCAACATAAATATTGTAATTTTTCTGATCTGCTAAACGATAATAGTGCATGAAGTTTTCTGGGCAATTGAAACCCATTTCTTGGCTTGTCTTGTATCACAAGAATGCAGAAGTTGAAGTGGAAAGATGGATGTGAATCCCAATGACTACTTAATGGGTGGGGTGTACATGTATCAGTGCATCTCCACTAACATTAGACTTTAGACCGTTGCCTGCACTTTGTGTTATGCATTAGATACACACACTCTTTTAATAATCTTTTGAACTGAGCAAGCCCCAAATTCATCTCTAATATCATATGCATGGAAATAGCATTGTTATGCCAACGTCCTCTACTCTGTTAGTACATTTCATAAAACAAGGAATAACCTGAAATGAACATGACCTTCAATGTCCACCATTTGGTGCAAGGGCTGTTAATGGAAGAATATTAATGTAGGTTAGTAAACTGGCATGCATTAGGCAAGCACAGAATTGTGTTAGTACACCCCTCACCAATAATGGTCAAGCCATTTTGTTAGTTCAGTACTGAGAAATGTATAACCAATTCTGACCCCTTTATAAAATGTAATTATTTTGGAAAGGGACGATGAGGAAAACATGCAAATGAAAATAAAAATGATTATGTTATGCATAAAATCAAGGTGCTGTTACTTTTAGGTAGAGTGCATGAATTAAATAATACTGAGTGACAGAAATAGTGAATTAAATTGAATTAAATGGGCAAGTGTAATGATATTGTACATATGATGAGGTTACCAGAAATATGTTGTTAATAAATAGGGATGAGTGAAAATTTTAGTCTCGAACAAAAATCGGCAAATAATGGAACTTCCCACTTGGTGAATAATTTCCCACGAAAAAGTACTGTATTTCCACTTTTTTCGCTAAGCTCATTCCGTTGAAATCAATGGGAACATTGAATTTACACATAACACATAGCAAATGTTGTTTTATTTCCCAAAGGCATAGCATAAAAGGGGCATGAGGGTGCCTGTGTTGATGGAATGTGGTGAAAGAATCAGTTGAACAGGGAAAGCTTTTTGCGGGGTTGTTTACTGCAACTGGGGGGACAGTTAATAAAAACATAAAAATGAAATATAATAAAAAAAAAAAAGACATAGTGAGATAGCTCAGTGGTAAATTCCCTGACTATGGCACCTATTCAACCTCAGGGTTGCAGGTTCAAATCCTGGCAGGGTCAGCTCAGCCCTTCATCCTTCCGAGGTTGATAAATGAGTACTATTGATTGGGTAATAATAACATCTATTATTTCAGCTGCCGATTTGTTTAATTCTAAGAGCGTGCGCTGAAAGCGCTTTGAGTCCCACTGGGAGAAAGATGCTATATAAATACTAGTTATTATTATTATTATTAAAAAGGGTCTAAGGAGGGTTCCTTTGTTGATGGGTGGTGTCTGGGGAAAGAATCAGTTGAACAGGGAATTTGTTTTGGGGGGGTGTTGACTGTTATTGGGGGACAGTTAAAAATAAATAAATAAAATAAATTAAATTAAGAATTTTTAATGTGATGTGACAGAGCCAGGAGTAGACTGATACTTGATATGATAGAGTAGAGGATGATTTGTCAGATTGTTGTTAGAGGCCCAAGCCCTAAGGAAATATTGATCTGTGGGACTTAGACTTGTTTGGCACAAGCCCTGAAGAAACATTGATTTGTAGGATTTTGTTTCTTTGATATTTATTGTTTTGGAAGCCTACAGTTATTTGTTTGTTTGTTTGTTTTTTAAAGAACAAGCCCTGAAAAAATGCCCTACTGGCCTAGTGCCAGCAGATCATTTTGTGTTGGCCAGTGGAGAGTGGCTATTGTCAAATTCCCTGATGTAGCTGTGGAATTTGTACCTGCTGTTCTTTCTGCTGCTGAGTTGTTTAAGCAGCAGGATGATTAGGCAGCTCAGAGGGAGTTCCACTTGCCCCAACTAGCTCCAGTCATGTGCCTGAGGCAGTAGCACCATAACTAACCCCCACCACTTCAGGTATATGTGGAGAAAAAGAAGAAGTTGGCCAATAATACTTTACCATGTTTATGTTGAGAATATAAATGTGTCCCTTTAGAGCAGGAATTGTGCCTCTCATCAGCAACAGCAATGTGCACAATGTAAATAAGGGAAGAACTGGAAGCAATGTGCACATCTGCACTCAAATGAAACACCTGGCACAACTCTATCCAAACACCATGACACTTAGTGTCCCCAATGTGAAATCCCCCAACAGAAACCAAGTACTGCTACTGTCACTATGCCCTTTGTCCACACCCCACTAAGAACATATGACAACTTGTTGACAGTTTAATAGTAATGATGAACCCTTTCTGCCACCAGCTTAGCATATTCTGTGGAATGGAATCTCCTCAGATGCTGCTTGATGCCCTGCTTGCAATTCGCCTCCACCATGCTGCCATGTGTGGCCAGTGCAACACACAGTGTGCAATGTGTGGACATGAGCTGACACATCCTGACATCTACAGAATGGCTATCACTTGGAGGCAGAGGTAACGATGATGAGGTGGTTTGTTAGAAGATGTAGTTACCCTAGAGCAAGAAGTTGATGGAGAGCTAGTTGTTTTGCTCATCATCGAACTTTCAGCATCTGGCTGGGTTTCTCTATTCTTCCTCCTCCTCTTTGATATCCGTCTCTCCTCTTGTTGCCTTTGGGGAGAGTCAGGGGGTACAGCAACAGCTGTGAATGATCTCTGTGGTGAGTGTTTGGCTTTAACATGTTTCACATATATGTCATGGTGTCTGTAGTTCATGTGTATCATCAGGGTGTTTGTGCCAAGGTGTGTTCCCTCCTTTCACCTTTTAAAGGACTTGTCACAAATTGTGCACAGTGCCTTTATTGATGACTGCACTGCGTCTGTCCCAAGATAAAAATAGTCCCACACCCATGACTTCAGGGGGGAGGGGAAAGGTGGAGAAAAATGGCCTCTTTCTTCTTGTCCTCCACATTCTCCTTCACTGTCTGGGGCAGAGGATTATGTTGCTGCTCTTGCTGCTACTGTGTCAGAATCAGCACTGCAACTAGGACCAGGAGTATTGCTGCTGCTGGAAAATGGAACCTGTCCAGTGGTCTGTGGCACTCTAGCCCTTATAACTCAGCAGCAACAGGAATTAGAGCAGTTGCAATTTCTGCAAATTCCAAAATCTCACTGCTGGTGGTGGTGGTGATGCCCATAACCATCCCTGTCTTCCATTCCTTCTCAGTTTGGGCTAAAAAGGCTGTTAATGTCTCTTTGACACCAGCTTTTCCACCATCTAGTGGATGCTCTGCATTGCTTCCCTTACCACTCCCTTAACGCTACTCCCACCAGCTGCTTCACTATCACTGTTAATACTACTAACACAAACCACATCAATTTTAGTCCATGACCCAGTTGAGTCATCCTCCTCACTAGTAATATGATGATCACACCTTCCCTCACTCCTAACACTCAGTACAAGCTGCTGCACCTTAGTAGTAGTAGTAGTAGTAGTAGTACTACTGCTTAGGAATGGCAAGTGTTACTTAGGGTCCCCTGCTGTGACACCTTGCTCATTTTCTTCCTCCCATGAAAAAGACACACTGGCAGCAGGTTCAGCACTGGCAACAGGGACAGCATTGGTGGAAGCAGACACAGCACTGGCAGCAGGCAAAGGCAGATGACTTGTCCTACTCACACTACTACCCTCTTCTTCCTCCCATGAAATACATTTCCCCAAGATCCCTAGGGGTGATTTAGGGATTCTGGCCAGAACTGGGAATGGGGAATCTGGGCAAGCACACCCATTAATGTGGGTAGTGGTCACTTCCTCCTCCTCTTCAGAATCACTGGACACATAAGGGTCCTTCCATATTCTCGTTTTATCATTCTTTAACTTGCCAATTGTGATTAAGGATGGGTGAAAATTTTCACCTCAAGCTGAAACTGGTGAAAAATGTCACTTTCCGCTTGGCAAAAAGTGCTGTTTTTTCCACCTTTTCACACTTTTTTCACCTAGCTCATTGCATTGAAATCAATGGGTAGAAAAATGTTTCTCCACCTCACGAAAGGCTCTCACAGCATGCCATTCTGTGTTTGTGAGAGGAGAGAGCAGCATGTTTTTGATATAGAGAAGATAGGCAAATAAAGAGGAATTGAAACTTAGTTTTAGGGAGTCATTTAGATAGGACATTTGTTCTCTGTAGTAGGGGACTCTAGGGGGAACAATGAGAATAAGAAGGAAAGAACGAGGTTGACCTAAAATACCTCAAAATTTGGTGTGACTGACTGGCAAGACACAGACAGCTGGGGTCCAAATTGCTTGCTGATTTTACTTTTATTGTCTTTGTGCTGGGGAAGTCTCGGGAAAGAAGCTGTTGATTTGTTTTTTTAGTTATATATATATATATTTGGAACTAACTGTGATAAGATATGGTAGACAACTTAAAAATAAATAAATAAATAAGAAAAACCATTAATAATTAAACAAATAAATATATTAAACCGCTGACTGGGAGCTCTGTGACTGAGGCAGACTTGACAGACAGCAGACGACATTTGTTGAGGGCCAAGGCAAGACATCACACTCCATCAATTTTGAGTAAAAACACACACAGTAGATGAGTAATGTCTAGCAAATGCACAAGCGAGTGGGAGAAAGGTGGAAAAAGTGCAGGGGCGTGGGAGTAAAGTGTTAGTGCAAAAACTGACTGCAGCAATTGTTGCTGCAGCATGTACAATAAATGATGATGATCCCTCTCCTCCCGTTGTGGATGCAGTTTGTCAAGGCCCCACTAGTCACACCACATCAGTCCCCTACCACCACTACCATACACATTTGCCACATTGTAGGTTATACTTTATTTTTTTTAATCACTTTACAGCATCATGAATATGTGCCAGTGTCACTTAAGCAGGAAGTAAGTGTTGTGGGCAAAAGACAAACTCACTCTGCATGTTAACACATTTTTCAAGGTATATGTTGCTGTATGACTCACAACTTTGACTTCCAGCTACTTATTTCTCCACTACAGCCCTCTGAAAAAGTAATATTGTGCTGGTAAATCTTGCACCATATTAAACATAGGAAAAAATGTGTTGGAATAGGAGAAACATGTGTGCAAATAGAAGAAAAATGTGTTAGAATAGGAGAAACGTGTTAGAGTAGGAGAAAAATGTGTTGAATAAGCGAAAAATGTGTTAGACTAAGTGAAAAATGTGTTAGAATAGGAGACTAATGTGTTGGAATAGGTGAAAAAAATGCTGGAATTGGTGAAAAGGAGAAAAAGTGAAAACTTTTACGAAAAAATTGAAAAATCTGCCTTTTTTTGCAGAAAGTCATGCGAAAAATTTTTCACACTTTTCACCCACCCCTAATTGTGGTAGCAGTCACTATGAGCCTCTCTTGCTTAAATTTTTCTCTTAGCACACAGCACAGCAGCCTAGCACCTCTGTCTTACTTTGTAGCTTTGTTTTTAACTTCCTGGAAAACTGCATGTTTTTCTAGTGAAAAGGTGAAAAACACGTTAATAAAGGGGCGAAAACTTTCTAGCCATTGAAAAAATAGCAAAGATTTTATTCACTTTATGTAAAGCAATATTTCCCGCAAAAAAGAGGACAACCACGTGGGATTCCAAGATTTTTTCACTGGAATTAGAGGGACCTTTCTCCAACCCCTAGTCAGCACACCTCACAATGTGCAATGGGTGGACACAAACTGCCACATCCTCACATCTATAGAATCGCTATCAGCTGGTGGGGGAGGTAACAATGACAGAGGTGGATCAACAGAGGATGTTGCTACCCTTACACAAGAAGGCAATGGCAAGACAGGTGTTTTGCTCAACATCAAACTTTTAGGCTCTGTCTGGGTTTCTCTATTCTTCCTCCACTTTCATTTACACCTCATCTTTTTGTCTTTGGGGAAAGACAGGGGGCAAAGCAACAGCGGCTCCTGATTTCCTTTGTGGGGCTTTAATATGCTTCACATAAATGTCATGGTCTGACTCTGTATTTAATGCATATCATGAAGCTGTTAGTGCCAAGATGTGTTCCCTCCTTTCCCCTTTTCACTGATTTATTGTATATAGTTCACAGTGCTGTTGCTGATGACTGCACTGTGCCTGCCCCAAGAGAAAAACAGTCCCACGCCTTGGACATCAGGTGAAAGGTGGCGAAGAAGGGCTTCTTTCTTTTTCTCCTCCATAATCCCCTTAACTGGGGGGGCAGAGGATGATGTCGCTGCTGCTGCCTCAGAATCAGCACTAGAACTAGAACTAGGAGTATTGCTGGCAAATGGAACTTGTCATAGTCCCGCATTATTAGTGCTGGACCCCATTCTCACAGTAGTCATGTTGGTCTGTGGCACACTAGCCTGCTCCTCATCAGCCTGCTCTTGCTACTCAGCAGCAGCAAGAATTGCAGCAGCAGCAAACTCTGCAAATTATACAATCCCACTGTTCATGGTGGTTGTGATGCACATCCCCATGTGCACATCTGTCTCCCATTCCTTTTTACTTTCTGCTAAAAAGGCCATTAATGTCTCTTATATCCCACCTGCTCCCCAACAATCTCATCACCAGTCTCTCCTTGCTGATGCTGCTCTATGAAAGTCTCCAACTTGGTGATGATGACAAATGTGATAGAGGGTCCTCTACTGTCACACTTTTCATCTCTACAGGTGAACAAGGCAGACTGGCAGCATTAGCAGCAGGCTTGGGCAGATGATTTGCACTGATGCTACTACTGCTGCTACCCAGTTCCACCTTCCTTAGCATCAGGTCCCAGAGACATAATGCAGGGGGAAGGAGAATCACAGGGTCAGGGGGATGTTGTGGGTGTTCTTGACCGCTAGTCTGACTGCTCCGCAACACTTTCCCTTCCACCTCAGCAGGATGCTCTACAGCCTTTATGCTAGTCCAACCAACAGCTGCTTCACTATCATCACCTTTATCATCACCCCTCCCTCACCCCAACGCTCTCTAGCTTCTACATGGTAGTTGTGGACTGCTTGGAGATGGAAAGAGGGACTTAGGGTCCCCTGCTATCACACTTGCTATCATCTCCTCCTCCTCCACCTCTTCCTGAATATCAGAAGGCAAACTGGCAGTAGTAGAAGTAGACACAGGTAGCTGACCTGTACTGCTCACACTGCTACCCAGTTCTTCATGTGCCTTTGTTGGTTTGCTCATAAATTTCCCCCTAATCCCAAGGGATGATGTTTAGTGGTTGGGCATCATTGGGACTGGGGAATCAGGGCTCCCAGACTCTTGTTTGATGGTGGGGTCACTTCCTCTTCGGACTCACTGGATGCATCATGGTCCTTCTAGCTCCTCCTTTTTTGTCAGATGGCTGCTCAAATAGTTAGCCAACAGTCTGAGCCCCCGCTGCTTTAATTTCTCTAAACAAATAGCTTCAAAATAACGTAGCACTCTATCTCTCTAGCTTCTTGTGTTGTGGTTCACTCCCAGGAAACATTACTTTTTTAGTGTGAAAACCCGAAGTACATATATCTAAAGGGGAGGGGAGTTTGTGGTCATTGAAAAATATAGCAAAAACATTTTGGCAGTAGGCAAAAATTGCAAAGATTTTAAGGGTTTTGTTTAAGGCTGATTTTCCAGTGAAAAAGTGGACAACCACATGGTATTCACTGATTTTTTTCACTGGGACACAACTGGACCTTTCATCCACCCCTTATTAAGGAGGAAGGAGTTGGGAGTAATTGGGATGTTTAAGGTTCAGTAGGTGAGTTGCTGAAAGGGCTGAAAGGGCCCTGGGTCAAAACCTATCCCCCACGTGACCAAAGTAATATACCCCATCCTACTCTATAGAATGCTTTTTTCCGTGCCAACACAGAAGAAAGATGGGAGCCTGGCACTCAGAAGCCATTGAAATTTCTGCTTTATTCTCTACCTGGCATAAAGCCAACTTGATAAGTGTGGATCAGGTCATGGAGAAATGGTTTAAGTTTTGAGCTCTGCAAGTGTTAATGGAGACTCAGCGAAAGGAGAAACAGCTCTGCAAGTGTTAATGGAGGCAATCCACGATCAGCCCTGCCACAAGCACAGCGGAAGTCAGAATGTCACCTCGGCGACACCAAGCAGCAGGAAGCTGGAACGATGGCAGGGTCAGTAGTAGTGATGAGCGAGCACCCCAATGCTCGGATGTTCGGGTGCTCTGACCGAGCACCCCCTGAGGCTCGAGTGCTCGGCCGAGCACCCGAGCCCCATTGAAGTCAATGGGAGGACTCGAGCATTACACCAGGCACCCCCTGCTCTGATGAGGGGAGGGTGCCTGGTCCATAGGAAAAGGGCAGAAAAAGATGGAAACACTACAGAAATGGTTCAGGGACAGCATAGGGAGGATGTCTGGATGCACCTTGGACTCCAACATCGCTGCTGGGAACGATCTTTCGCCCGTAGTACGCCATTTTTACAGACTGACCGTAAAACACACAAAAAGGAAAATAAAAACGACTTTAGGCGAAAAATTGTTACCAAACAGTATTTGCTGTATATTTACTTGTATATCATCTGCAAATTCTCCCAAAAATTTCATCGATTTTCTGAAGTGAGGCCATGATTAAGAGGGAAACGTGCGCAGAGGCAAATTATCCCAAAAATTTCCTTGATTTTCAGAACTGAGGCCATGATTAAGAGGGAAACGTGCGCAGAGGCAAATTCTCCCAAAAATTTCCTTGATTTTCAGAACTGAGGCCATGATTAAGAGGGAAACGTGCGCAGAGGCAAATTCTCCCAAAAATTTCCTTGATTTTCAGAACTGAGGCCATGATTAAGAGGGAAACGTGCGCAGAGGCAAATTCTCCCAAAAATTTCCTTGATTTTCAGAACTGAGGCCATGATTAAGAGGGAAACGTGCGCTGAGCTGACCATCTAAAACATTATGGGTGAGGGTCTGCTGCAGAGCTGACCATCCTAAACATTATATGCGAAGGCCCGCTAGTGAGCTGACGCTATAAAACATTATATGAGAGGGCCCGCTAGAGAGCTGACCCAATAAAACATTATATGAGAAGGCCCGCTGGTGAGCTGACCTATATAAAAATTGGCAAACAGGGCCCGCTGGTGAGCTGGCCCTATATAAAAATTATATCACAGGGCCCGCTGGTGAGCTGGCCCTATATAAAAATTATATCCCAGGGCACGCTGGTGAGCTGGCCCTATATAAAAATTATATCCCAGGGCATATGGAAGAGGAGGAGGAGGATGAGAACATTAAGAGTCAACCATATACCCGTTTTTGGGGTGGAAGGGGTGAATGGGAATACAGAGTATTCCCATCATTGTAAATAACATATATAAAGTGAGTTTATGTTCCCCCGGGGCTTTCCTCCAGTGGAGTGGAGAAGTCAGGGGAAATCCAGGCCTTGTTCATTTTTATAAGTGTCAACCTATCAGCATTGTCGGTGGAAAGGCGGATACGCTTATCTGTTATGATGCCACCAGCAGCACTAAATACCCGCTCAGACAGAACGCTGGCGGCAGGGCAGGCCAGCACCTCCAAGGCGTAGAGTGCCAGTTCATACCACGTGTCCAGCTTGGACACCCAGTAGTTGTAAGGCACAGAGGGATCATTGAGGACGCTGACACGGTCTGCTACGTACTCCTTCACCATCTTCCAAAACTTTTCCCTCCTTGTGACACTAGGCTGCGCATCAGGGTGAGGGTGCTGGCGGGGTGTCATGAAGGTGTCCCACGCCTTGGAGAGTGTTGCCCTGCCTTTGTCGGAACTGCTGTGTGCTCCCCTTTTCTCCCCTTCTCGGTTGGCCAAGGTAGCACGCACTCTGCCGCCAGCGTTGTCAGATGGAAAATTTTGGAGCAATTTTTCAACAAGAACCTTCTGGTATTGCACCATTTTGCTTGTCCTCTCCACCGGAGGAATGAGAGATGAGAAATTCTCTTTGTAGCGGGGGTCCAGAAGGGTGAACACCCAGTAATCCGTGTTGTCTAAAATGCGTACAACGCGTGGGTCACGGGAAAGGCAGCCTAACATAAAGTCAGCCATGTGTGCCAGAGTACCAACAGTCAAGATTTCGCTGTCCTCACCAGGAGGCTGACTCTCAATATCCTCATCCTCTTCCTCCTCTTCTGCCCACCCACGCTGAAGAGATGGAACTAAAGTTCCATGGCTACCCTCTGTAGCGGAGGCAACCGTGTCTTCCTCCTCCTCCTCCTCCTCCTCCTCCTCCTCCGCCTCCTCCAATTGTCGCTGAGAAGACGAAGTGAGGGTGCTCTGGCTATCACCTTGTGTAAGCTCTTCCTCCCCCATTTCCACCTCTTCCACATGCAAAGCGTCGGTTTTAATTGTGAGCAGCGAGCGTTTCAGTAGACACAGAAGTGGGATGGTTACACTGATAATAGCGTTATCGCCGCTCACCATCTGTGTCGATTCCTCAAAATTGCGTAAAACCTCGCAGAGGTCTGACATCCATTCCCACTCCTCACTTCTGATTACAGGAAGTTGAACGGAGAGGCGACGACCGTGTAACAGCTGGTACTCCACTACTGCCCTCTGCTGCTCACAAAGCCGGGCCAACATGTGGAAGGTGGAGTTCCAGCGCGTGCTCACGTCACACAGCAGCCGGTGAGCTGGCAATTGTAAGCGCTGCTGCAGCTTCAACAGGCCGGCCGAAGCTGTAGATGACTTACGGAAATGTGCACACACGCGGCGCACCTTGGTCAAGAGATCATGCACATTGGGGTAGGTTTTTAGAAATCGCTGCACCACTAAATTAAATACATGCGCTAGGCATGGTACGTGTGTGAGCTTGCCGAGCTCCAAAGCCGCCACCAAGTTACGCCCATTATCACACACAACCATGCCTGCTTGCAGGTTGAGTGGCGAGAGCCACTGCTCGGTCTGGTGACTAATCCCCTGCAACAGCTCTGAGGCCGTGTGCTGTTTGTCCCCAAGGCAGATCAGCTTCAGCACGGCCTGTTGACGCTTCCCCACTGCAGTGCTACACTGCTTCCAGCTACTGGCTGATGGGGGAGTGGCGGTGTGTGTAGAGAATTCGGAGGTGGAAACGGAGGAGGAGGAGCCAATAACGTAGGTGCTGGTGGAAACCCTGATGGAGGTAGGGCCCGCAATCCTCGGCGTGGGTAGCACCCGTGCCATCCCAGGGTCCGAGTCGCTCCCAGCCTCCACGACATTCACCCAGTGTGCCGTCAGGGAAATGTAGCGTCCCTGGCCACAAGCACTTGTCCATGTGTCAGTCGTTAAGTGGACCTTCCCAGTAACTGCGTTGGTCAGGGCACGGGTGATGTTACGGGACACATGGTGGTGTAATGCGGGGATGGCACACCGGGAAAAGTAGTGGCGGCTGGGGACCGCGTACCGAGGGACAGCTGCTGCCATCAGGCTGCGGAAGGACTCAGTGTCCACAAGCCTAAATGGCAGCATTTCGATGGCCAGTAATTTTGAAAGGTGTGAGGTTAGTGCTATGGCCTGTGGGTGGGTGGCTGGGTATTTTCTCTTGCGCTCAAATGCCTGGGGTAACGACATTTGGACGCTGTGCTGGGACAGGGAAGTGGATGTGGTCGCTGATGGTGCTTCAGATGCTACAGGTGCAGGGCGGGAGGTATGCGGGCCTGCGCCTTCGACAGGCGATTGGCCGGCACCGAAAACAGGGGAAGAGGAGGCAGTGGTGTGGCCTGCAGACACAGATGGGCGATCCAGGCGTTCCTCCCACTTACTACGGTGCTTGGATGCCATGTGTCGGATCATGCTGGTGGTGGTGAGGTTTCTAGTGTTCATGCCTCGGCTCATTCTGGTGTGGCACAGGTTGCAAACTACAAATCTTTTGTCGTCCGCACTTTCCTTAAAAAAACGCCATACCGCGGAACACCTACCCCTTGGCAAGGTAGATTTACGCAAGGGGGTGCTCCGTGGAACATTTGCGGGCCGGTTTGGTGCGGTCCGCCTTCTTTCTGTAGCCACACCACTGCCTCTTCCAGCCTGTTGCGGTGCTGCAGATGGCTCACCCTCAGGACTGCTGTCATCGCTCGGCTCTACACCTTCCCAGGTGGGGTCAGTCACCTCATCGTCCACCAAGTCCTCCTCCACTTCCTCACTCTGATCATCCTCCTCAAGTCTTGATCCCACCACATACTCGGTCATTGACAACTGTATAACATTCTCCTCAACAAGGTCTTGAGAAGGAAATAGTGGTTGATTTAATGGCAACTGTGTCTCATCATCATCATCATCATCCACTACTTCCTTTGACCTTAAATGCCGTTCACATCTGTCATCTTCTTGTGATTGGGTAGCCTCTAGAGGTTGTGAATCAGGGCACAAGATGTCATGTTCCTCTGCAAGCGTGCTTGGAGAGAGGGTCAAATGAAGGATTGGTGATGAGACGAGCTCATCACTATATCCCAGTGTGGGATCACTTCTTTGACCAGACCGTGTATGGTGGGAGGAAGGATGATCAGAGTGAGGATTATGTTGACCAGACTCTTGGCTACTGAGAGTGGACTTGGTGGAAGACAGGGTGGTGCTTAACCGACTGGAAGCAGTATCAGCTGTCATCCAACCGACCACCTGTTCGCACTGGTCGGACCTCGAGAGTGATGTCCTGCGACGCCCTGTGAAATCAGACATGAAGCTAGGTATGGTGGATGTCTTTCTTTCTTGTGCTCTGGCACCAGGCACAGTTTCTCCGCGTCCTGACCCGCGCCCTGAACTTTCAGGATCACGTCCACTTCCCCGTCCCTTTTTACCCGCCTTCTTCATCTTACACGATATATATGACTTTAATATATATGAGTTTGAAAACTTAACAGTATTTCTTACTATTCTGCAACTCTGCAGAGTACACAGAATAGGCTGCTAAACTGCGGTGACACACACTGAATGGAATAAGTGACTTTAATATTTGAGTTTGAAAACTTAACAGTATTTCTTATAATTCTGCAACTCTGCAGAGTACACAGAATAGGCTGTTAAACGGCGGTGAAAGACACTGAATGGAATATGTGACTTTGATATTTGAGTTTGAAAAATTAACAGTATTTCTTACTATTCTGCAACTCTGCAGAGTACACAGAATAGGCTGTTAAACGGCGTTGAAACACACTGAATGGAATATGTGACTTTAATATTTGAGTTTGAAAACTTAACAGTATTTCTTATAATTCTGCAACTGTACAGAGTACACAGAATAGGCTGTTAAACGGCGGTGAAAGACACTGAATGGAATATGTGACTTTAATATTTGAGTTTGAAAACTTAACAGTATTTCTTATAATTCTGGAACTGTACAGAGTACACAGAATAGGCTGTTAAACGGCGGTGAAAGACACTGAATGGAATATGTGACTTTAATATTTGAGTTTGAAAACTTAACAGTATTTCTTATAATTCTGGAACTGTACAGAGTACACAGAATAGGCTGTTAAACGGCGGTGAAAGACACTGAATGGAATATGTGACTTTAATATTTGAGTTTGAAAACTTAACAGTATTTCTTATAATTCTGCAACTGTACAGAGTACACAGAATAGGCTGTTAAACGGCGGTGAAAGACACTGAATGGAATATGTGACTTTAATATTTGAGTTTGAAAACTTAACAGTATTTCTTATAATTCTGCAACTCTGCAGAGTACACAGAATAGGCTGTTAAACGGCGGTGAAAGACACTGAATGGAATATGTGACTTTGATATTTTAGTTTGAAGACTTAACAGTATTTCTTCCTATTCTGCAACTCTGCACAGTACACAGAATGTGCTGCTACACTGCGGCGAAGCACACTGAATGGAATATGTGACTTTGATATTTTAGTTTGAAGACTTAACAGTATTTCTTCCTATTCTGCAACTCTGCACAGTACACAGAATGTGCTGCTAAACTGCGGCGAAGCACACTGAATGGAATATGTGACTTTGATATTTGAGTTTGAAGACTTAACAGTATTTCTTCCTATTCTGCAACTCTGCACAGTACACAGAATGTGCTGCTACACTGCGGCGAAGCACACTGAATGGAATATGTGACTTTGATATTTTAGTTTGAAGACTTAACAGTATTTCTTCCTATTCTGCAACTCTGCACAGTACACAGAATGTGCTGCTAAACTGCGGCGAAGCACACTGAATGGAATATGTGACTTTGATATTTGAGTTTGAAGACTTAACAGTATTTCTTCCTATTCTGCAACTCTGCACAGTACACAGAATGTGCTGCTAAACTGCGGCGAAGCACACTGAATGGAATATGTGACTTTGATATTTTAGTTTGAAGACTTAACAGTATTTCTTCCTATTCTGCAACTCTGCACAGTACTCAGAATGTGCTGCTAAACTGCGGCGACGCACACTGAATGGAATACGTGACTTTGATATTTTAGTTTGAAGACGTAACAGAATGTGCTCTAATCTGCAACTTTGCACACTAAACAGAATGTGCTCTAATCTGCAACTTTGCACACTAAACAGAATGTGCTCTAATCTGCAACTTTGCACACTAAACAGAATGTGCTATAATCTGCAACTGTGCACACTAAACAGAATGTGCTCTAATCTGCAACTTTGCACACTAAACAGAATATATATATTTTTTTTTTTTTTTTTTGTTTTTTTCCCCCCACACCAAATAACCTGCTGCCCCCACACACAGTAGTCCTAAAAAGGACTTTTGGTTCTTTTTTTTTCACAATTTTTGTTTTTTTCCTCCCTACACTGCCTTTCCCTTCCTATCCTCAGCTCTCCCTGGCTCAGACTGAGCCGAACTCGCTGGTTAGGTGCTATACAGCACCTGACCACGGGTTGTGGCCAGCCAATCAGTGTAATGCCAGCAGCCAACATGGCTGCTGGCATTACACCGATGTCAGAGCCTCCCTGCACGTTTATTGGCTGCGCAGCAGCCGCAAAACGTGCGGGGAGGAGACCCGAACATGGCGGGCGAGCACATGCGGTACTCGTACGAGTACCGCCATGTGCCGAGCAGAGCGATGCTCGAGCCGATCCGAGCATCGGCCGAGCATGCTCGCTCAACACTAGTGTATACAAAAATCCTTGCACCGGCCCTGTACACACTAGAGAAATGACATCTTAGAGGGAATATGATAACATTATATAAATATGTTCAGGGACCATACAAAGGGCTCTCCAAAGACCTGTTCATTAACAGAACAGTACAAAGGACAAGGGGTCACCCACTTAGACTTGAGGAAAGGAGATTTCATCTACAACAGCGGAAGGGATTCTTTACGGTAAGGACAATAAAGGTATTGAATTCACTGCCTGAGGAGGTGGTGATATCTATTAGATATCTTTAAAAAGGGCCTGGATACTTTTCTAAAAGAGTAGAACATAGAGGGCTATTTATGTTAGTATTGGGATTAATATTTAGTTAGTGCTTGTTGATCCAAGGAAAAACCTGATTACCATTTTGAATCAAGAAGGAAGTTTTTTCCCCCATTCAAAGCAGAATATGAAATTACAGTATTGAGGGGTTTTTTGCCTTCTTTTGGATCAGCGATGGAAAACAGGAATAGGAAAAGGGTTGAACTTGATGGACACAAGTCTTTTTTTCAACCTAAATTACTATGTAACTATGTAAATAAAGTGATTATAATCTTGGCAAACATTTTTTTACTAGTTTTTCAATGGCTAGAATGTTTTCACCCCTTTAATCACATGTTTTTCTCCATTTTTCACGAAGTGAAACACAATACAAGCAGCTACAGAGTGAAAACGAGGTGCTAGGATGTTGCGTTGTGAATTAAAATTGAGGCAGGAGAGCCTCATAGTGACTGCTATATCTATGATTTACAAGAAAAAAAAAAAAAAGGCCTAAAAAAAATAAACAATTTTGAGGGGCTTGTTTCTAATAAGCCTAAGTCCTACAGATCAGTGTTTCCTCAGAGCTTGTGCCAAACAAGTCTAAGTCCTACACATCAATGTTTCATCAGGGCTTGGGCCTCTAATAAGCCTAAGTCCTACAAATCAATGTTTCCTCAGGGCTTGTGCCAAACAAGTCTATGTCCTACAAATCCATGTTTCATCAGGGCTTGGGCCTAACACAAATCTTATTTACTATGATTAATCAATGTTTCCTCTGGGCTTGGGCCTCAAACAACAAGTCCTACAAATCATTCTCTATAACGTACTCTATCCCGTTAAGAATCAGTCTTCCCCAGTCATAGCTTACATCAGGGGTCCCTATTTGGTCCTCCAAATACCAGTCAAAACTCCCCCCCAAAAAAATCCGCTGTTCAACTGATTCTTTCCCAAGACTCCACCCACCAACACATGTACCCCTCCTCAGACCCCTTTTATACCATGTATAGGTTTTATTTTTTGTATTTAGTTTTTCTTTTTTTATTAAAGGAGCAGTAAACTTTTTTTATGAAAACACATATTTTATAGATCTTTTCCTGCTGAATAAAACAAGGTCACTCCCAGCGCTGTCAGATGTTTTATTCCAAATTTATAACAGTTCAAATAATCAGGAAGTGAATTTACTGTGTTTACTTCCTGATAGTTCTAACTGACAGGAAGTGACAGGCAGTTTCTATCTCATTCTATGGAGAACTGTATGTCTCTGACTTTTCCGACTTTCCTCTCCATTAGAATCTAACAGGAAATCTAATTAGAATTTGACCACTAGAGGGCACTGCTAATGCAAAAAAACATGGGTTTAAACTGTAATAACTCTGGAAATATAAATTTCTCAGCAGTGGGAGTGTCCTTGTTTTACTCAATAGGAAAATCCCTACAATATATATTTTTTCATAAAAAAAGTTTACTGCTCCTTTAACTGTCCAACCAATACCAGTAAACATCCTGCCAAAAAACCATTTCCTGTTCAACTGATTCTTTCAATACACTCCGCCGACACAGGCACCCTCATGCCCCTTTTATACTATACCTTTGGGAAATAAAATAACATTTGATATGTGTTATGTGTGATTTTAAGTAATGAGCTTGGTGAAAAAAGTGGAAAAACTGCACTTTTTGCGGGAAATTATTAGCCAAGAGGGAAGTGCATTTATTCTTAGATTTGGTTTGAGGTGAAAACTTTTGCCTATCCCTAGTTACAACTTCACGTTCTCTGATACTAACAAAACACAGATGTACACTAAGAAATAATCTTTTGCAGAAAACAAAGTATATAGAAAAGGATTTTCAGCTGAAGCAAAGTTTAACCTTTTGTGTGTCAAAGGGGTGTCCAAAGCATTGCTTCTCAAAGCGATAGATATCCCTCTGGAATTAAAATGGTTAGAACCCCATGCATCCATCCCTCCCTCCATCTCTCTCTCTCTTAATGTGAAACAGCTGTTTTTCTGCTGCATCCATCATCACCACAATACCCAAATAAAATGATTAGTATTTATGTTAAGTCATGTATGTTTCAATGGGACAAATAGTTCAAACATGAACTGATGCTTTTACAAATGAAAGCACAATTCCTTTCGGAATATCTTTAGCAGCTCCAGCTTTATGTAAGCCTTGTATTGCCTCTCGGCAAGAAAACACGTTCTGACGGCAAATCAATGTCGTATTGTGTTAGAGAATTAACTAATGTTGCCCGGTTAACAAGCTGATCTTTGATTATTACTCATAAGTAGAGACGCCATGAGGGCAGACATTAAGCTGCCCATATAATTAACACCATGTTTATTGAGCTCAGCTTATTGATAAGTCAAATGTACATTAATGTATTGCTAAATCTGTTTGGTTTCAGTAGACATTTTAGAGCAGTGGTTCCCCTCAGGAACACAACAGAACATTTTCATGCACAAATGCCAAGACGTTTTGATTTTTTTATCTACGTGTCGCTACTTAAAGGGATAGTAACACTTCGTTTTAACTTTATTTTATTTTGTAGGCATTAAAAAAAGATGAAGAATGATATAAGTCTTATCTCTCAAACCTTTATGGTTTATGAGATATTCACAAGCAAAGTTCCCCTCCCCGCCCCTTTTACCTAGTGTAAGCCATCTCTTCTCAGATGTGAGTCTGGTTGTATGACAGTACAGATAACAGAAGGGGACAATGTTCTTTGTATGAAAACAATGAAAGCCCTTCCCCCCTTGACAAGTTTTTCAGCTTTTTCCATTATCTTAATTGAAGATTGTCCCTCTCTGCAGTCTACCTGGGCATCTCCCTTCTGATCTGGTTGAACAGGGGGGGGATACTTTGTTTGTGAATATCTCTTAAACCATAAAGGTTTCAGAGATAAGACTTATATCATTCTTCATGTTTTTTTAATGCCTACAAAATAAAATAAAGTTAAAATGAAGTGCTACTATCCCTTTAAACTACAACTCTGACAGAATTGAAATAACACTTTCCAAGGTCCAAATACTATGATGATTAATTAGAGCTGCTTTTATTATGACACATTACTATCCCTTTAAACACATTGACTACATATTTCTATAATGGCAAAATTGATAACTGCTATTCTGCAACTAGGATCCAAAGATGTGTAATGTGGTATTCATTTCTCATGCAGTGAAAGAATACAATCATTATAGCTGATGTACCAAGAAGAACTGAAGTAATAGGACTTTTAACCCTTGCAGTATATTTCTTTGCAGTGCATTTAGTGTGTTAAAATCCCTGTTTATCTAAATAGGAATTTTTATTTGGTCTTCATTGTACACATGGTTTACCCCATAATAATTCTAAGTTTATTAGTACATCAGGCTCGTTGCATGTCATTGGGATGAGTAGTGGTACTGCATTGTTGAAATGTGCTGTGCAAACCCCTTTGGTCCTCAGAGTGTTAAAGGTTTCAATTATAGATTTTTTTTATTTTCCAGATATTCAAACAATGAAATGAGTTTTGATTTTCTGATTCACAGAAAATAAGGATCAGCACAAAAAATAAACAATGCATTATTAATACGCCGTAGAATAAAAGGGCTGAAAAAATATGAAACACTGAAAAAAATACCAATCAAGAGCTTTTATACTTATTCAAACCATGTAGTGGGTTAATGTACACGTGCTCTGACATCGCTGATGATACACATCTGCTCATTCCTCCCCAAGTACAGAGTCAGAAGGCCAAAGATGTCACGCATCCCTACATAGACTCTGAAATTCTCTTCGGAATAAAAATGTAGATATTTATACATTGTTTTAATCATGTCAATTGCCCTTTATTAGAAGGGTAATACTATAATAACCATTCAATTCTCCAGGTTTTAGTTTTAGAGATATTCTGAAAGCAGCTGTTTAATCTATCATAAACACAGGTTAATCTGTCAAAATTACCATGCCACTGTTTTATACTTGCATGCTGTTTTAAATATATAATCACTCCCAGTTCATAAGCTATTTTCTCTGCTTATGTGAAAATAAGATTGACTTTGAGCACCTACGCTATAAGCCCTTATAGCCAGAGCATCATTATAACAGCACATCTTATCATCATAACTGTGAATTCTACAGATCTGACTTGGAAGCTCAGGTACAATTTATATTCTAACTTAGTCTCCTTCTCTGGACTTGAGTTTCCTGTGACCTTTCCACTTTGTTTACCTTCCCTGACTACTCCCTTCCATATTCTAACAACTCCCCACCTCAATTCCATGAACTATATCCCTCTGCAACATTCTCCACCTATTTGATGCATCCCTTGCATTTTAATTTTGTCCTCAAGGGACATCCAGTACTCTTTAGCTTAGATTCATATTCACCCAGTATACTCATCACCTAACTTAATAGTAAGCTACCGCTGTAGCAAAGGGTTCTTCAGTTCTAGACAGAGCTTATCCCCTTCTTTTATATTCCATTGCATCTGCTGATGCATGCTTAGACCAGCCTGAGATATGAAATAGTGTTAATGACTAGTCTGCTATCAGTAATGCTGGGAAAATGTAATAAAGAAGGTCATATCAGCTACCAGCTGGCTTGGACTCACAGTCTAATGGAGAGGATTGGTTTCCTAAGTTAATGGCTATCAAACCATTATCAAAGTCCACCGATATTTACATTTTAAAGATTAAAGGGATAGTAATGTTTCAAAATAAAAACAGCTCCAATTAATCTTCATAATATTTGGGCCATGGAGAGTGTTATTTCAATACTGTCAGGTTGTAGTTCAAGAGTAATTGAATGATAAAGTACCCCCCTCCCACCCCTTTTACTGATGGAACACTGCTCACCTCAGAACAGAAAGGTGGTGTCCAGATGGCTTGCAGAGAGGGACAATCTTCAGTTAGCATAAGGGAGAAACCTGAAAAAACTGTCAAGAGAGGCATGGTTTTCATTGTTCTATCAGTAAGAAGATTGTCCCTTGCTGTGAACTGTTTGGTCTTAAGACCAGATTTCACATCTGAGGGGAGGTGGCTTACACTAGGTAGAAGGGGCAGGAGGGGGATAGTTTATCATTCAATTACTCCTGAACTACAACTCTGACAGTATTGAAATAACATTCTCCATGGCCCAAATACTATGAAGATTAATTGGAGCTACTTTTATTTTGAAACATTACTATCCCTTTAAAGGTTTCCAATAGTGCACTATCACACAGGTATCATCAATGTTCAATAAGATTGATAATTGCCCATTGTTTACACAATAAAGTAACATAATGTAGGATACTTGCACTGCATTAGATTAATAAATGTTGTAGTTTATTTGACGCTACTAACACAATAATAAAAACGCCAGAAATAAACAAGTAAACTATTTTTGGGACACCAGTACCATGAAATATTCAAAACATTATTCATCACGCTAGAGGTGCCGTTCTGGAGAAAAACAACTGCACCATAGGTTTGAAAATAAGAATCTGAAGATATCCAGTGATGGTAAATGGTTATTTAACTCCCTGAATAATAGAGTGGTTTCCAATGGATTGGGAAGGGGTTAAGAGATTCACGTAAATTCATTGGAGTTTTCATTTCCCCCTATGGGGAACTTTGATTCTTTCAAATCTGCATCTCTTTAACTGATTCGGATTAACAGGTCAAGAAAAGCATTGATGGCTGTGGACATCACTGACACATTTATATAATGAAACTGGTTTTGGGCTTGGTGCAATATTTAGACAACATCCTACCTACTTTTCATACACTTTCCAAGTGAAACTGCACTTTTGACAATTTGTCCCTGAGGCAATTATAAGAGTTTTTGATGAAAATGAGATTACTATGCAGGTGCAAACAACATCCATGTTTCTTTTGTGCATCAGATTTTCAAGTGTACAGGCTACTTTTAGCTCTGATAAAGTGGTGTTCTTGACGTAAAATGCGTAAGCGTTATATAGCCTATTTTTATTTATAATACACTTTTATTTTATTGTACATTCAAGCCTCTGCCTGTTCATCCAGAGGAAGTCCCTTGGTTTAACCTGAACGGAGACTGTGTAATTCTTCATGTGCCCCGATATCAGATCAGTTGATAACACTATCTGACCTACACATTGTGTGAATAGAAACATTGTGTTTTACAATTTGATACATCATAATGGTGTTATACTATTGTGGTGATTTTCTTCTTTTTTATGGTTTTACTATTATCACAAACAACACCAAAGTTTTTTTATTCACTTAGATTATACATAAAGGAGAACTGACAGCTTCTAATAATAACCCTCTACTTCCTTACTATTGCCAGAAATCTTAATGTACCCTATCAATTTTGCCGTTGCACCTTTATTCAAGACATCTTCAATTTCTCTTGGTGTCATGTTTTGCTTTCATAGTGCAATGTGTCACAGATACAACCAAGAGTCCAATAGCTGAAGTACAGAAGACAGTGCCTATAAGAAGCAATCACTCTCCTCCAGAGGTCGAGTACTCAGGTTTATACTTCAGCAAACAGGCTATTGGAGGAAGTCCAAAGCAAGGTACCAGTATTGACAAAGAAATCCAAAGAAATTGAGGCAGGGAGGATGGTTGGTAGGTACATTAATTCACCTTCCTTTTGAAAAACTTTGTTTGCTCCCCTTGGGTCCGGGACCTAAAAAGAAGACAGGATATTTCAGGTTAATTTATCACCTTTCATTTCTGGACAGGTCATCTCTGAATGATCAGATTGATAAGGATTTATGTTCAGTGTTATATACTTTATTTGACATGGCTCTGAAAGTGATAAGGGGGTTTTGGTCAAGGCCTTTAGGCTTTTACCCTGACACCCCTCCTGCTTTGGTTTCAGTTTTTAGGATATTTGTTTTATAATACTTGCCTACTGATGGATTGTGCATTACTATTTTGAATCATTAAATTCCATTTTAGAGTGGATTGTCAGGCAAGACATGGGTTGTAAAAGGGTTTTACATTATCTTGATGTCTTTTTATTTGTGGGTTCCAGGGATTCAGCAATATGTATATAGCTCCCCAATTTTGCTGGATTGAGAACGTTGATATGATATACTAGAAACAGCTAGGTGAAAAATTAACAAGTACATGGTTAAAGTGATGCACAGTTTTGGTGGGATATCATACAGGCATGTAGACCTAGAGGATGGTGATGAAGGCTTATATCACACAGACTGGGTTCATCTGTTTGATATCGGCATTGATATTTTGCATAATGGTATTGAAGAGGCTATTGAAAACAAGTTGGTATTGGTGGAGGGGGCCACGCCTACCTATGTTTAGCCAGTTTTGCATTGAAGGGTCTTAGAGTCTGAGAAGCCATTATGGCTTATGATTACTTAATGAAAGTTTAAGGTCATACCAGTTATTTTCTGGCTGTTGGGGTGGATCTAGATATTAATTTACTCAGGAAGTCTGGTTATGAATCTTAGGTTATTAGAGCTAAGAAACTTGTATTTATGAATCAATTTTTATATGGGATAATTGTCGATTAAATGGTTAAATATATGATTAAAGTTAATAAACTTCAGCTGTGGCCTTTCATCACCTTTTAATTGGATGTATGTGTCTTTATTTAATTATGCTGGTTTAAGTTTGTAGGCCATCTTCCTTACAGCTCTCATAAAGGGCTGCTAGCCATCATGAGGAGAATAATGACTCTTCCTGCTTGGCGAATAATGTCCCACGAAAAGTGCAGTTTTTCTGATTTTTTAGCCTAGTTCATGGCATTGAAATCAATGGAAACATTGAATTTATAAACAACACATAGCAAATGTTATTTTATTTCCCAAAGGCATAGTATAAAAGAGGCATGAGGGTGCCTGCATTGGTGGAGTGTGGGGAAACAATCAGTTGAACAGGGAATTTTTTTGGGGGGGTTGTTGACTGGGATTGGGGGACAGTTAAAATAATAATAATAAATAAATAGACATTTTTAAAAAATATGACATGGTATAAATTGAGTCTGATGAGGAAGCCTGTTTTGGTGAGTGGAGTCTGGAGAAAGAATCAGTTAAAAAAAGTGATTTTTTTTTTTGGGGGGGGGTTGTTGACTGATATTGGGGGAGTGTTAATAAAAAAAGAAAATAAGAAAGTGCTATTTAAAATGACAGATACAGGGACCCCCTGATGTAAACTGGAACTGGGGCAGACTGATACTTGACGGGGTATATTATTTTGTAGAGGATGATTTATAGGAATTAGACTTGTTTTTAGAGGCCCTAGCCCAGAGGAAACTTTGATTTGTAGGACTTAGACTTATTAGAGGAACAAGCCCTGGGGAAACATTGGTTTGTTGTAAGACTTTGACTTGAGTTATAGGAGGACACAAGCTGACACATCCTGACATCTACTGAATGGCTATCAGGTGGTGGGGAAGTAAAGATGAATGAGGTGGATTGCCAGAAGATGTAGTAACATGATATTCCTGTGTCCAGACCCTAGAGTAAAAAGGTGATGGCAAGCCAGGTGTTTTAATCACCAGTAAACTTGCAGGCTCTGGCTGGGTTTCTCTATTCTTCCCCCTCTTTTATTTATGCCTCACCTCTTGTTGCCTTTTGCGGAAAGTCAGGGGGTACAGCAACAGTGGTGCCTGATTTCTTTGGTGAGTGTTTGGCTTTAGTCTGTTTCACATAAAAGTAATGGTGTCCGTGTTTCACATATGTTATTTCTTCTTCTCCTCTACATTCCATTTCACTGCCTGGGGAAGAGGATGATGTTGCTGCTGTTGTTGCTACTACCTCAGAATCACCACTGCAACCAGAACCAGGAGTATTGCTGCTGGCAATGTCTCATTCACCCCAGCTTTTACACCATCATTATCACCACCATCAGTCAATCCTTGCTGCTGGTGCTCTATTACAGATGTCTCACCGGTTGGAGGAGGTGATGAGAAATGTGACAGAGGGCCCCCTTCTGTCACACTTGTCATCTCTTGTTGAGCTGAAGAAGGCAGACTGTCAGCACTAGCAGCAGGCACAGTCAGCCTATCTGTGCTCATGGGGGTGGTGGTAATATTGCTGATAATAGCAAATGGTTGTCCCGGTGCTGTATCTCTTGTGTAAAGATACACCGAAAGGGATAGAGCGCAACAAGAGAATAACTCTAATATATAGAATAGTATAAATTCTATACAATAGAGGATAGACATTATCCCTAAGTGGCACCCTAGTGTACATTCAATCGTTAATATTTATAAATTCTTGCACTACTGCAGCTAGTCTTGTAGTTGCTTAGATCCAAGGATAAGCCCAAAGACCAAGGAGTGTGTAGTTATGGTTAGACAGAACATATTTGTCATAACGCTAGTCCCACCAGCTGCTTCACCATCACTATTAGTTCTAACACCAACCACATCAATTTCAGTCCCTGAGTCTTGCTCCTTACTAGAAATATGATCACCCCTCCCTCACTTCTAACACTCTGAGTCTGTAGGTGCTGGATTTTCTTAGTAGTAGTAGTAGTAGTGGCGGGACTGCTTGTGGTAGCAAGTATAATTTAGGGCCTCCTTCTGTCACACTTGGCACCATCTCCCCCCATCCTCAGAATAACAATACACACTGGAAGAAGGTGTAACACTGGCAGTAGGCACAGCACAGGTAGCTGACCTCTCCTGCTTATATTACTACCCTCTTATATTACTACCCTCTTCTTCCTCCCAAGGGGTGATGTAGGGGGACTGGCCATCATTGAGTTTGGGGAACCAGTGCATCCAGACCCTTTCATGTTGGTAGTGGTCACTTCCTCCTCCTCAGACTTGCTGGAAACATAACAGTCCTTCCAGCTCCTCCTTTTATTAATATTAAACTTGCTCATAGTGATAGCAGCCACTATGAGCCTCTCCTGCCTCAGTTTTGAAAAACAGCTCACAGCACAACAGCCTAGCACCTCACTCTGTCTGTAGCTGCTTGTATTGTGTTTCACTTCCTGGAAAATGCAGCTTTTTATAGAGAAAAGGCTAAAACCATGTGATTAAAGGGGTGAACATTTTCTAGACATTGAAAAAAATAGCAAACTTTTTTTCCACTGACAAAAAAGGCAAAGATTTTAATTGCTTTATTTAAAGCGGATTTTCCCGAGAAAAAAAGTGGTTTTTTGCTGATACTTTCTCAGGAACACAACGGGACCTTTCATCCATCCCTATATGACATCCAAGACTGAATACAATCTCTTGATCCAAAGCACAAGGACAACATTTACAGGGGCTATTAGGATATTCTGGGACCAGTAAGGTAATGAGGATGGATTCATTATTAAGAGGTGTTGGTTCGGTTTTAAATCACCTTATAGTCTTGCAAACCAAAAAAGACCAACTAAACCATACACCTGTGTAAGTAAATGTAAAAGGTAAAGAAAGTAAAGAAAAGGGTTAAGCACAATGTTTTGATAGTGTTTTGTCTAATTAGATTGTAAGCTCTTTGGAACAGGGTCCCTTTCCCAATGTATGATTCCTTTTGCTGCACTTCTTCCCTGCTTATAATATAATGATCACACTTTAGCCTCATGTTCTTAACCATGTCCTGTATTTTTGTATTGTACTATTAAGCTCTGTGTACACGTATGGAGCAATATAAGTGAAGATACATGCATACATAGTGGAAGATATATTGGAGCATAGTTTTCAAGTTAAAATTAGTAGAATAATTTTAGTAGAGCAAAGATCTAGCTCTGTAGGTATCAAATAGAAAGAGCAATCCTTCTGTTCTCTAAACATTCACTTGCAACCAATCCAAAATGTGAGCCAGGCTTTTCAACACCAAATGGGGTTGCTCACAGACAACCCAGTCAAAGCTAATTAAAAAAGGATTCTTGTTTCCCAAGCTGTATGCAAGCCAGGTGAGCATCTGTGCTCTGCAGAGGGCATGTATCTTTCAAACAGGAAAGCGTTACATTTCACAGACAGGAGGGAATCGATGTGTGCATCTGCATGAAATGGATGCTTTAATCACAAGGATAATTTAGCATTGAACTGTCACAAATGACAATAGATGGAAAACAAACAGGAAAATGAGTTGCACATAAAAAATAATTAGAATCAGAAAGGTAGGTAGGACATTTGTGCTTTACTGATGAGAAGTCATGTAGAACATTGTTTCGCAACCTCCTCCATATCAAATACACCTATCTCCTCAAAAAATTCATATCGATGCACTTTTTTTAAATTAGGAACAGAGGGAAGTTCTTCTTAGTAAAATCTAGTAGGTTCATACCACTATGTTACATGTGAGTCTCTTTGGATGCTCAACTGAGAAATCTTGGGGGCAGGTGCACTAAGGTTCAATAAGGTTTTAGGATGTGATGTAGTGTTTGATATGTGTCAATGGTACATTGATAATATGCACTAATAATAATAATAACTAGCATTTATTTAGCACCTTTCTCCCATCAGGACTCAAAGTGCTTTCAGCGCATGCTCTCAGAATTAACCAAATGGGCAGTCGAAATAATAGATGACATGATTACCCAATCAATGGTACTCATGTATTGACCATGGATGGACGAAAGGCTGAGCTGACCCTGGTGGGATTTGAACCCGTAACTTTGAGGTTTGAACAGGCTCCATAGTCAGGGAATTTACCACTGAGCTATCTTGTCACTAACATGTATTCACCATCAAATGCTCATCAATCTGCCACCAATCCACCATTGCCATGAATCTGTCATGCCTTCAACAGATTTATGACATTTAACACATCGACAATTGCTCATTTTCATATGAAAATGCAGGTTAATGAGCCACTGCCGTATGCATGTGAGTGTGTTTATACATTATTGTGCCCATGCACTAAGCTCCCATAGCTGTCTCTGCTGTCAGAATTCACAGTTCCAACAATACCTACCTGACACAAACGATGTTGAGATCTCCATGTAGCTTCCTATGGAGCCAGAGGACAGTTTGCTATTTCTAAAGAGCAGAGACATCAGAGACCTCCTGTAACCCTTTTAGTGCTGTAGGGATGTTCACTGTATACAACAGTCACACTGAAAGGGGCAGGAAAGTTGTAGTAAAAGCAGTAGATGATAGACTAGATAGACAACACAGTATGACAGGAATTCATCCCACTGTTTGCCTGTGAAATGTATAGCTGCAAAGAGTAATAGAAGTCTTGTTTGAACATTGTGTAATAGTCTGAATGCAAGCTATGCACAGTGTGTCTAGTGATGTGACTTTGACAAGAGGTGCAGAATGGACACATTCTCCAACCCTGCCCTTCACTCTCCCCTTACCACCCATTCAGCCATGCATAATGTCCATTCAACTGTCCCCTATGCCTCTCCACTTGTCCCTTCCCCCTTTTTCTACATGTATCTTGCTACTATTGATAGGAATGGTATTATTGAAAGGATGCGCTAGGGCTTTATCCCTTTGGGTGAAAGAGAGATACACATTTAATCTACCTCTGAAGAATGAAAGGTTGAGTTGGTTTTGCCTGGACTAGAACCTGTGAACCTGAGGTTTAAACAAATTCTACAGCTGGTGCATTAACCAGCTGAGCTATCTCACTTCACTCATGTTTTTTCTTATAGAAATATCACTTCAAGATCATTTCCTTATGAATTTGTCCAGTTTAACAAACAACAGAAGAAGGTCAGATGCAGAGCACAAGCAAACACGTATACCCCTCTCTAACACTGATACCTCACTTGAAGTAAGATGATAACTGAACAAATTATAAATCATTCTTACTATCAGTGTGTCCTTGGTATGTTTAGATATTGGTATTACCCTTTTCTTTGCCCTCTCCATCCTTCTCATTTCCCCCTAAATATATGGGTCTTTTTTTTTTTACAAGACTTCCACCAGGTAATATAATCTGTTTGGATCCTTCAGTTTCAACCAACATTCTCTTATCTCCTTCCACACATCTGAGTTCAAGCATATTCCCAAAATTGTGTCTGGGTACTGGATCTACTTTGGAATCTCCAATTTATATGACCTGTCTTAGGGGGTCATCATCATCAGCATCATCATCTTCAGCCATTGTTGATCCACTGCAGGATGAATGCCTCCTCAACAAGCCTCCAACAACTTCAGTCCTGTGCCTTTTGTTGCCACTGTACTGACAAATTTGGTAATTTCATCTACTCATCTTGTCTTTGGTGTTTTTCTTGGGTGTTTAGTATCGGGTGGAATCCATTCCAAATTTATTTTGGTCCATCTACCATCAGGTCTTCTTACTACGTGGCCTGCCCATTTCCATTTCAGGTGCTTTACTCTTTCAATTATGTCATAGACCTTTGTTTCCTGATAAATCCATGCACACGTTTTTCTACCTCTTTTTGTTATGTTTAGAATTTGTCACTACATACTCCTCTTTCTAATCTTAAGTTTTTGTATGGCTTTGGCACTCATTGTCCATGTTTTACAGCCTGACGTAAGGACTGGGAGAACACACTGGTCAAAAATGTTTCACTTCAGGCAGAGTGGTGCATTTTTCTTAAAGACAGTACTACTAAGTTTTCCAAATGCTTGCGATCCCAATTTTATTCAAAGCTCAGTTTTCTTCATGATGTTGATATCTGTTGACATTTCCTGTACAAGGTAAACACACTTGTCCACTTTTTCTAGTTCATGTCCATCTACTATGATTATCCTTGGTATAGTAAATTTGATAAAAATGACATGGGTTTTGTTGATATTTCTTTTCAGGCCAAATTTTTTGCTTTCCAGTTCTTAATGGCTTCTGGCAGAGAATATGATGTCATCTGCAAAATCTGCAAAAGTGAGGCTGGTAGTCTCCATTGATTTTAATCCCTATTTTGTCCCAATTTAGTTTGCAGAAAATTTCTTTGAAATAAGCAGCAAATAGTTTTGGGGAGATTGTGCCTCCTTGTCCCCTTTTTCTATGTAGATCTGGACAGTATCATTTCCTGACCTGTACTGATGCAGTTACATTTTCATATATTGATTGGAGGATATTGATGTAAGCACTGGTTGATCAGGGAATCGATGAAGGCTATGCACTGCATTCAGTTGTTGTACTTCATCCTTATAAAGATTTGAAAGAAATTCTTCCACTCTACTCATTTAAGTGTTTGTTGTTAACGTTTTGCTGTTGTACAACCTTCAAGCTTTAATGCAAACATTTGGCTCCTATGTGTGGCCATCTTTTGTTTTGCATTCTTTAGCTCTTGATTTTCTTCCACTGTCGTTTTGATGAGCTCAGCGCGTTTCTTCTTTAATGTGCTTCCTTATGGATTTGCACAGTTCTAGATATTCTACCCTGTTTTTGTATTGTATTGTATATCTTTATTTATATAGTGCCAACCTGTGTACTTGGCACTTTACAGTTCACATTTAGTATAGAAGGGCTACAATAAGTGTAGTGATTAAGTGCTTACATAGACAATTATAAGGTGAGTATACATTAGGATAAAAGGTCCCTGTCCATTAGAGCTTACAATCTAAGTATAGGATGGGTGACATACAGATACGAGCTGGTAGAGGAGGAATGCAGTTTTTGACATATGAGATAAAGTTTCCCTAATTACAGAAGTGCTATATTTAAGAGGTGCTCTTTTAGGTTTGATTTGAAGTTGTTGAGGGTTGGCAAATGGTGGATGGTATGGAGTTCCAGAGGTAGGGAGCAGCAAGGGAGAAATCCTTCAGTCATGATACAGCAATAGTGGTTAAAGTGGCAGAGAGTCGTACACTATGCGTGGTGAAGAGTGGATGTGAAGGTATATGGCAGGATACTGTTGTTGTTTTTTTTTCCTGTTTCTAATCTAATATTTATCCTGTTTCTAATATTATCGTTTTGATTAATTTCCTGTTGCTTTTTTCATCATGACAACTATTTGTTTTGGTATTTGGGTTGTTTTTTTCTTGTTTTAAAGGTGCATGTGCATGAGCAATATCTACAAGGGTCTCAATAACGTTTTCATTGTAGGTTGAAATGTCTATGTCCTGAATATCTTGCAGCAAGCTGAAGTGATTATACAGTGCTATCTCAAAATTTGTATTTCAGTACTTGGCTACAGTCGGTTTTCACGTTTGTTGATTTTATAATTTCCTTTTGTTCTTTCTTGCAGTCAGTTTTGATTTTTGCACTTACTAGACGATGGTCACTTCCAACGTTAAAGACTGTGCAGTAAGTGAATATCATTATATTATTTGTAAGTATGAAGTCGATTTTACTTGTATTACCATTAGGGCTTTTCCATATCCGTTTTCTCTGGGCCTTTTTACTGTACAATTAATTGATGATGTAAAAATGTAGTTTTTCTGCAAATATAATTAGTTGGTTGCTTCTATTGTCTCTTTTTCCAGTTCCATGTGGTCTGATTGATTTTTCTCCATTTTGGATATCACCAATTCTTGCACTGAAATCTCCCATTATAAACTTGTAGTGGTAATTGTCCTGTTTGTAGAGGTTTAATAAATTCAGTATTAAAATAATAATAATAATTATATAAATATATATATATATATATATATATATAATAAAAGAATTTTAAACTATAAAAAACTGCTGACACCAGGACACAAGAAGATCAAACTATCAGCCTGCTACAATCCCTAAACCGGTGTTAAAAATCTCTATAGCTCACACAAAAATATATATTGTTATGAGACCGCTATATGTAATTAATCCAACTATGGTTAAATCACAAAGATCTATGTAAGGAAAGGATTAAATATCCACTTGTGCCATAATTAAAAATAAATCTAAATAACCAAAAAGTGACTGGATGAACATATATTATATCATTAGTAGGGATGGGCTAAACTTTCCGCCTCAAACTGAAATAGGCAAAAAATGGCACTTTCCGCTTGGTGACTTTTCCTGCGAAAAGTGCTGATTTTCCACTTTTTCCGCTTTTTTCGCTCATTGAAGTCAATGGGAAAATAGAAGTTACACACAACACATTACAAATAATATTTTATTTCTCAAAGTTGCAACATAAAAGGGGAATGAGGGTGCTTGTGTTGGTGGTGTGTGGGGAAAGAATCAGTTGAACAGGGGATGATTTTTGGGGGGTTGTTTACTGGGATTGGGGAGCACTTAATATAAAAAGAAATCCTAAATAAAATAAAAACCATAAGACATGGCATAAAGGGGTGTGAGGAGGGTGCCTGTGTTGGTGAATGAATGAACCATTTGAACAGGGAATTTGTTTTTGGGGGGTTCTTGACTGCTGTTGGGGGGGGACAGTTAATAAAAATGTAAATCAATAAAATAAAATAAGACATTTGTATTTAAAGTGACAGAGACAGGAACCCCCTGACATAAGCTGCCACTGGGGTGGACTGATACTTGACTTGATAGAGTAATTTGTAGAGAATGATTTGTTTGATTTGTTGTTAGAGGCCTTTGTAGGACTTAGACTTATTAGAGACCCAAGCCCTGAAGAAACACTGATTTGTAGGACTTAAGCTTGTTTGGCACAAGCCCCAAGGAAACATTGATTTGTAGGACTTAGGCTTGTTAGTAACAAACACCACAAAAATTGTTTATTTTTTTTTGCAGGAACAGTTTTTATTTATTTTTATTTATATTTTTATTTTAAAACACAAGCCCTGAGAAAAAAATAAAAATACCCTACTGGCCTAATGCTAGCAGGTCATGTTGGCCAGTGGCCACTGTCAAATGTCCTCCTGAGTCCTGAGTTGCAACTACTGTTCGTACTGCTGATGCTGAGTTGTTTAAGCAGCAGGATGATTAGTCAGCTGAAAGGGAATGGGATCAACAATAGCAGTAACATGGCAGATGGATGATGAAGGTTCCATTTGCCACAACTGGCTCCAGTGATGCGCCTGAGGCAGTAACAGCAGAATAAGTAGTCCCCAGTATTTGTGGAGAAAAGAACAAGTGGGCCATTAAATCTTCTCCACCTGCTCCTCCTCCAAAATCATCATGTGTGTGTTGTTGTTAGAATGTATTTTTTCCCTTGAGAGCAGGATCAGTGGGTCTCCTCAGCAACTGCAATGTGCACAATATGTGTGTGGTAAATAACATTTTGGGGCACAACTGTATCCAAACACCATGACACCAAAACCAAGTACTGCCACTGACACTGTACCCCTTTTCCACACCCGCTAAGGACAAATGACAACTTGCTGACAGTTTAATAGTAGTGATGAACCCTCCCTGCCACCATCTTAGCATATTCTGCAGGATGGAATCTCCTCAGATGCCTCTTGATGCACTGATTGCGATTCTCCTCCACCACACTGACATGTGTGGTTAGTGCACCACACAGTGTGCAATGGGTAGAGATGAACTGCCACATCCTAACATGAATAGAGTGGCTATCATTTTCGTGGAGGAGGTAATGAACGAGGATGATTGGCAGAAGATGTAGTTACCCTAGAAGGTGATGGCAAGCTAATTGTTTCACTCATCCTGGAACTTCCAGTCTTTGCCTGGGTTGTTCTATTCCTCCTCCTCTTTGATCTCTGCCTCACCTCTTGTTGCCTTTCTGGCCAGTCAGGGACAGCAAAAGTGGTGCTTGATTTCTGTGGTGCGTGTTTGGCTTTAACACAGCAGGGGCAGCACATATGGCAACAGGTACAACACTAGTGGCTGCAGGATCAGAAATGGTGGCACTGGCATCAGGGGCAGCACATCTGGCAACAGGTACAACACTAATGGCTGCAGTTACAGAAATGATGACACTGGCAACAGGGGAAGCACGTCTGACAACATGTACAACACTAGTGGCTGCAGTTAAAGAAATGATGGCGCTGGCAGCAGTGTCAGCATGTCTGGCAACAGGTACAACACTAGTGGCTGCAGGATCAGAAATGGTGGCACTGGCAGCAGGGGCAGCATGTCTGGCAACAGGTGCAATACTAGTGGCTGCAGTTACAGAAATTATGGCACTGGCAGCAGGGGCAGCATGTCTGGCAACAGGTACAACACTTGTGGCTGCAGTTACAGAAATGGTGGCACTGGCAGCAGGGGCAGCACGTCTTGCAACAGGTACAACACTAGTGGCTGCAGGATCAGAAATGGCGGCACTGGCAGCAGGGACAGCACGTCTAGCAACAGGTACAGCACAAGTGGCTGCAGTTATAGAAATGGTGGCACTGGCAGCAGGGACAGCACATCTAGCAACAGGTACAGCACAAGTGGCTGCAGTTATAGAAATGGTGGCACTGGCAGAAGGGGCAGCACTAGTGGCTGCAGTTACAGAAATGGTGGCACTGGCAGCAGGGGCAGCACGTCTGGCAACAGGCACTGGCAGCTGACCTGTCCTGCTCTCACTATCCTTTTTTCCCCTTCCTTCCCATTCCCTTTTCTCCCTTCCTTCCCTTTCCTCCCTTCCTTCCCTTGCTTCCCTTCCTTCCCATTCCCTTTTTTATGTCCCTTCTTATTAAATTCCCCAAGATTCCTTGGGGTGATTTAGGGGGACTGGACAGCATTGGTTGAGTACTTCTAGTAACTTCTTCCTCCTCCTCCTCAGATTCAGTGGACACATAATAAGGGTCCTTCCAGTTCCTCTCCTGCCTCAATTTTTGCTAAATATCACAAGAGAACTGCACAGCACGTCTATCTTGCTCTGTAGCTGCTTCTATTGTGTATGCCTTCAGCGAAAATGTGACATTTTTATAGCGGAAGTGCGAAAACAATGTAAATCAATGGGCAAAAACTTTTTAGCCATTTAAAAAATGGTGACAGATTTTGGCCAACGGGCAAAAGATGCGAAAATTTTAAGTGCTAATTTTAAAGCGGATTTTCCTGTGAAAATGCGGATAACAATGTGGTTTTTGCAAAACTTCTCGCGGGAACACGGCAACAACTTTCTCCCATCCCTAATCATTAGTGTTTAATATCAAATACAATAAAACATGCTTATATGCAAAGTATGAAGGTATAAAAATAGTACAATATAATGTTCTATAATTATAGAATCAATTCAATGTAGTCTTCTATATCTGGAAAAGAAACTAATAGTTGGAAAGTCCGCTTTGGCACTATTAGCTGTTATATTACCTCTCCCGGCAACTTTACTGTGCAATCTTAGGACCTGTGTTTGTAGAATGTTACCTCTACCAGCAATCAAACAGTTCTGTTGTGCACTCTTGTGTTCTCCAGACCTTGTGAGGTATCTTGTTTTAGAGACACTTTATCCTCACTGTCTACAGAGTAGGAAAGAGTGCTTCTGACGTTGTTTGTCTTGGCTGTGTTGTTTAGGCTTACTGTCTCTTTTGGATCTTCAACAGGCAGTGTGATCAAAAAACACAAGTGGGCAGAGTATTTCACTGTGCTGTATCTTTCTTGGTTTCAGTGGAGATTTCTTAAGCAGCATAGTGGATACAGGATATTTTTTCAACGCGTTTCCTGTCTACTGGACACTCATGGATTAATTTTCCAGTTTGAGGGATCTTCCTCACAGATGACCCACACATATTTGATTACGAAGAGACAGTCCTCAGCTATGTAGTTTGCAGAAAATTGAAGGAACTCCCTATTAACCCCATACTGACTGAATGAATACATTCAGTCAGTATTTCTGTTCCATACCTATGGAACTCCATACCCCTCTCCGTACATCTTGAAAAACTCCCCACTACCTTAGGCCAAACTAACACTTGTAATCTCAGCAATTGACACCTTCTTACCCTGTTGTCTGTCTCCTTTTACCCATTTAGACTGTAAGCTCCTTGAGACAGGGATCTCTCTCCTATTGTTTGTATGAATGTGGCACTCATTTTATCCCCTCTTATTTATTGTAACATACGTCTGTTGTAAGGCACTGCGTACACTGTGTGATGCCATATAAATAAAGATATACATACATACATACATTCTACATGTTCATTATATTAAAATTCATCAAATATACAGTATGCTAATCACGTCCATCCTAGTCACCATTGTAAAGTTATCAAATGTAAAATTCATATAGTGTAACAATGATGTATAAATAATAAAATCATAATATGCTGAATTATCTCTGCAATAGAGTTGATACCAAGAGTTATAATTATGGAGTATATTATCAGATTTAGTAATTGTAATAGTAATAGTGGATATAGCCCTGGAAAGATACTAAGGTGGCATTGGAAGACTTTAAAGATATTAAGGATGGGTGTCAGGGAGAGGGTTAATCCATACTTAATATCTTTAAAGTTTTCCAATGCCACCTTAGTATCTTACTTACTAAATCCGATAATATACTCCATAATTATAACTCTTGGTATCAACTCTATTGCAGAGATAATTCAGCATTCTTAAAGGAATAGTTTGTAGTAATTCACATTTAGGAAACCCTATAAGATATCTCCAAAACATTGTGAACAGTCTGTCCCCTCCAACATGGATCTCAGCTGGGGTCCCCCGTAATAAGGTCCCACAGATTTTCCATTCCATGAGGCAGAATGTTCACATACAAGAGACAGAAATCCCATAATAAAAATAGATACTAATCCCTAACTACTTAGTGGAGCAGTATTATAAATGTCTCTAGAATATTTGTGGACAAACTTCCCACCCCACATGGACCCCCAGCAGGAGCCCTAATGTAAAACAGGGCCCCACCATGATCCCGCTCTGTGGGACAGCATGTCCATCCACCTGAGACATACTCATACATCCTATAGGCAAAAGCCTAATCCACTTAAATGTGAGATCTATGCCCCCCTCAATGGAGATATATCAAAGGTCCACCCCATATGGTATCTCTTCCAACTGAGCATTATCCAACTTCAGAAAGGAAGCAGAAGAAAAGTCACATGGGATATGTTTATATGAAAGTGTATGTGTCCAACTTATCATTATATCCTAAAGGCTTAAGTGTGTCACAAACATATGTCCAATAAGACTCTCTATTACAGAGACATATGAACCTATCCCCACCACTAAAGGTGTGCTCTAGCAGCATAAGATAAGTATTATCCAAACGATTACCATGAAATTCTCTATAATGTTTGCTAAGTGGGTTTCTAATATCTCCTTTGATAATATATCCCATATGCTCTAAAAATCTATGCTTAATTGCTCTCTTAGTCCTACCTATGTAGCATTTCTCACAAGGACAGGTAATGCAATATACTATATATGTAGTGTTATAGTTAACGTGATGTTCTATATGATGTTATCTCCCCTTTGCATCCTGAAAGTGGGAACTACCATGCATGATATGTCCACATGTAATGTATTGTTTCAACTCACACCGATAACCCCCTATGCCTCCAGAAGATTTGGCTCTACTACTACTCTAGGCCACTGCCACAACTGATTTATACACTTTTTGGTTATTTAGATTTATTTTTTTAATTATGACACATTCGGGTATTTAACCATTTCCTTGCATAGGTCTTTGTGATTTAACCATAGCTGGATTAAATTACATATAGTGCTCTCCCAACAATATGTTTTTTTTTGTGATCTATTTCTTTTGCTGTCTGCCGCTATACTAGCTAGCATCAATAATCCAGCTACTTTCTCTCCCAGACTCAGACTGAGAACATTTAGGAAATGTAAACCTCCTCTTATACTTTAACATGAAAACATGGTGGAAACTCTTCACATGGGATTGAGGATAATAATATTGTTATTGATTTAAATGTAATGAAAATAATGGGGAATTATTGGAAGACAGGAAGGACTGTTTGTTTGCATGTTTCTACTTTTAGGTGAAAAGTTTTGTCCATCACTTATAGGCATTAAGTATTCTCAGTGGAAGTTGTATATTTGTTTACGTCTATGTGCTATTTTTCACTGTTCTTTACTATTTGGAAGCACAGTATTATTTCATGGGTTCCAGATATCTTTAAAAGTCAGACTTTAATATTTCTTCATAAAAGTAAATATCTCCAGAATCATATCTGTTATTCAGATTACCCAGTCTGCCAGTCTGGGGTCTTGTCTGTTTTCACAGAACAGCGAAGCACATCTTTAATGCAATAATACATTGTTTATAAAGACTATAGGTGGCAGAATTTAATCTAACACAATCTGGAGCGAGATTTTACAAAACTCCTTACATCTCAAAAGATATAAATACTCACAAAACAGCAAATATTTCATTCAAAACCTCCTTCCAGTAAATTGTGAATGCAGGGCACTTCCATCATAAATATCACAGAGCACCAATTTGTGTATTGCAGTTTCAACACATTGGAATCTATATAATAGTTTCTATATAATGGCATAGTTGTGTAAGGTAGCGTGAATAAAGTTTTGTTGCATTTGTAACCACAGTTTTGAAGATACTTTTTAAAGTGACTCCAATAACAAATAGTAAATCATTACATGGTAATATACTATTAGGGAGCTCCTACATCACACTCCAATTTGCTTTTAGTTAGATAGTTCATTTTCATTCTTGAAGATTTTTTTGTGCAAAAAAAGGAACATAGGAGGAATTGTAAAAATGGAGACCAATGGAAATTGATTGTAGCAGTTACAATAGGGGTTATGCATGAAGGTGTAATGGTGTAAAATAGGAGATAACTTCTCCAGTCATATCACTTCTCCAGTTCCTGTGTTATTTTATTGAACCTATGAAGTAAGATATCTCCAATTTGAGAAAGCTTAGTGCATAGGCTTCATATTATAGCATATACATTGGAGAAGAGATATCACTGGAGACATTATCCCCTCTTTATCACCACTTTTCTAAACTTTAGTGCATCTCCCCAATATGTTATGAAGAAGGATCATTTTCATTAACATAACCCTTTCTGTCCAGAAATACTTCTTCTCCCAGCTGTTCATATCTTGTGTCTTTTATTGATAAGAGGAATGTGATTTTCATAAAATTAAAATTTAGGGTCTGATACACGTTGGATACGGAAATATTTTTTTCTATTGCGAGCCAATGATATGAAGTTAATTTTGAAATAGTCTGCAGCACTGATGAGATTTAAAGTTCAAGACTACACCAAACTTATACATTTCTTTGGTTACACAACTTTGTGAAAGTTAAAAGTAAATCATCTTAAAGGCATTTGTATTAGTGGTTTGTTCACTGGGGTTTAACTGAGTACAATAGTTTTACAGGTGACTTTCGAGTTTAAGATTCATCCTGGCACTTGGTTATTATAAATGTTTCATTTTGCTGATACTTCTCTATCCAGGGACTATATCAATCCTCATTCAGATCAACATTCTTCTGAACCATGCTCTAGTGGAGTGGAATTTTTGGTAAAATAAAGTGTGATTAACCTAGCACTATCCTTTAAAGACAGGATACTATTGTAATGTGGCTGCAAGTCTTTCTTAAAAGTCTATTTATTAAAATTGCTCTATATTTGTTTTTTTAAATTGTGGGTTTTGAAGCAAACATTTATCATTTTATTTGGGTTTATTATGACTCTATTCATACTAGGTAGACTCAGTATCCTGGAAGTACATAGCATATGAAACAGATATTAATACACTATTGACAATACATTCATAAGTTCTTTTAATTGTATTTTATTAAGTCTGAAAAATAAGAATTCACTTGACTGAAAGCAAAAATATCTTTTTTCAAATTGAAGCTACTGAGTATCTTTAATATGATTCACAAGGTAAAAAAATGCAATTGTATTTCTTCAAATTGCATATGTCAATTACATCGCAAAAATATAATATTTGAAGAACATACACTAAAAATAAATAACTATTGAACAATTTTAATAACAGGCAGAAGGGGTAACAAATAAGTGTTTATTCTTGTGTAGAATTGACAATGTGATTAACCCCTTAACGACCCTTGACAGTCCTGGTACGTCATGGGTAAAAGTGACTGAACGACCCATGACGTACCAGGACCGTCATGGATTTCAGGGCTCCCCACACGGTGGCATGCCTTTCGAGATGCCCTGAGTTGCATCGACAAATAAAAAAAATGCTCTGTGGTCCTTTAGTGACCGCCGCATGCCTGTGCGGCCGGTCGTTAAGGGGTTAAATGAAAAAAATACCCCCAGTGATGGAGCAGTCCGCAGTCCTTGATGGATGAGAGGTCCACCAGAAAGTATGAGTCTTTATGTTATATTGGGGGCCTCTGTTGCACCCAAAGATTACACTGTGCTTTGCTGTTCTCAGTAACTCCCCTACCACCACCACCAGTACATCTCTGTTGTCACCAGCTCAGGCCTGTCTGTGGCTACTGTTGGAGTAGCTTTGCAATTGCATATGCTTAGTACAGGCAGGATTTGGAAGTGGGTGTAAGAAGGCAGCAACACATGTAAGGTATCTGATATCTGGCTCTGAAGAAGTACTCAGCAGAGAATGTGTAGATAGCTATTATTATGAAATGGAACACCCAAGGCAAATAATATGCTGGGGTAACAGGAACTGAAAAAAGGACAGAAGGCTAGAAGATTACCCCAGTAGCAATGATGCTAGGGGGTTCTGGATGGGGAGCAGTGCTGGATAGCAATGACTACCCCTAGGAGATATTGCTTCTGCCTAAGCTGAACTAGAACTGCTTATCACAAGACCAGATTAGTTTTAACTGGATGAGTTGGCCCACACCCAGGATAACCACATAGGTAGGGAATGGCAAATCTTTTTGCCTCAAACTGAAATCAGTGTAAAAATGGCATTTTCCACTTGGCGAATAATTTTCCACTTTTTCCCGCTTTTTTCGTCTAACTTATTCCATTGAAATCAATGGGAACATTGAATTTACACACAACACATAGCAAATATTATTTTATTTCCCAAAAGCATAAAAGGTGCATGAGGATGCCTGTGTTGGTGGAGTGTGGGGAAAGAATCAGTTGAACAGGGGATGATTTTTGGGGGGTTGTTTACTAGGATTGAGGGTATAGTTAATAAAAATAAATCCTAAATAAAATTAAAAAGGGTATAAAAGGGGTCTGAGGAGGGTGCCTGTGTTGGTGATTGGAGTCTGGGGAATGAAACAGTTAAACAGGGAATTTGTTTTGGGGGGTTTCTAGACTGTTGGGGGTGCAGTTCATAAAATAATAAATCAATAAAATAAAATAGGAAATGTGTATGTAAAGTGATAGAGACAAGAACCCCCTGACATAAGCTGCCACTGTGGCACAAGCCCTAAGGAAACATTGATTTGTAGGACTTAAGCTTGTTAGAAACAAACCTCCAAAAATTGTTTATTTTTTTTGTAGGCCTATGGGTTTTTTTTCAAAGCACAAGCCCTAAGAACAAAATAAAAATGCCCTACTGGCCTAGTGCCAGCAGGTCATGTTGGCCAGGGCCCACTGTCCATTGTCAAATGTCCTCCAGTCCTGCTGAGTGCATAATTGCGGAATTTGCAACTGCTGTTCTTGCTGTTGCTGCTGCTGAATTGTTTAAGCAGCAGGATGATTAGGCAGCTAAAAGGGAATTGGATCAACAATAGCAGTAACATGGGTGATGGATTATGAACGTTCCACTTGCCGCTACTATCTCCAGTGATGCGCCTGAGGCAGTAGCAGCACAATAAGTAGCCCCCGGTCTATGTGGAGAAAATAAGTAGTTGGACAATAATTCTTCTCCACCTACCCCTCCTCCAAAATCATGGGTGTGTTGTTATTAGAATAGAAATGTTTCCCTTGAGAGCAGGAGCTGTGGCTTTCATCAGCAACTTCAATGTACACAGTGTGTGTGTGGTAAATAACATCTAGGGACACAACTGTATTCAAACACCATGACGCCAGAACCCAAGTACTGCCTCTGTCACTATACCCCTTGTTCAGAACCTTCTAAGGATACATAACAACTTGCTGACAGTTTAATAGTAATGATAATATCAACTGTCCCTGACAGCATCCTAGCATATACTGTGGGATGGAATCTCCTCAGATTCCGCTTGATGACCCTTTATCGATTCTTGAAAAAAAGAAGTCAGATGGGTTGCAATCCCAATCTTGCAGTGTAATCCTAATACACAACAACAGAACTGATACAATCAATAAGAACACCGGTTGGACTCTCTGACAATGGTATAGCAAGCAGGGATTTATATATCTGCCCTGCTACAGATATACTCCTCTCTGGATGAAATATGTACTGGAACCAAATGTGTATATAAAGTACGTGTCAAATTTAATAAAATAAGTAAGCATACAAGATAAAAATGTGACTGAGAGTATACAAGCCCAAATGCATTTCATAACAGTGCTTCTTCCTCAGTAGCAAAAAATTGAGCTAATGCAACAACCTACGTGCTCAATGTCACGTGATAAAAACATATACATTCACACTTACTTGAACCATTTAGCGTTTGGGCATGTATACTCTCAGTCATAGTTTTATCTGGTATGTTTACTTATTTTATTAAATTTGATACACAGTATTGGTGGCAGCAGGTTCAGCACTGGCAGCATGCACAGCACTGGTTTCAACAGGGGCAGAATGTCTGGCAGCAGACACAACACTAGTGGAAGCAGGGGCAGCACTGGTGGCAGCAGAGGCAGCACGTCTAGCAGCAGGCATAGACAGCTGACCTTTACTGCTCTCACTAGTACTACCCTTTTCTCTCTCCCTTCCCATTCCCATTTCTTCCTCCCTTCCCATTCCTGTTTCTCCCTCCCTTCCTATTAAATTACCCAAGATTCCTTGGGGTGATTTAGGGGGACTGGACAGCATTGGTTCAGTAGTGCTCACTTTCTCCTCTTCTTCAGACTCAGTGGACACATAAGAGTCTTTTCAGCTCCTCCATTTATTATTTTTAAACCTGCTCATAGTGATAGCGGTCATTATGAGCCTCTCCCACCTCACTTTTAAAAAAAAAGATCACAGCAGAATAGCACAGCACATCTACCTTGCTCTATAGCTGCTTCTATTGTGTTTGATTTCAGGAAATGCGTCACCTTTTATAGCAAAAAGACAAAAAAAAAAAAACATTGTAAATCAATGGGTGGAAACTTTTTAGCCATTGAAAAAATGGCGAAAAATTTTGGTCAATGGGCAAAAAATTTGAAACTTTTAATCAATAGTTTTAAAGAGGATTTTTCTCTGAATTTCTCACGGGTCCACGGCAGGATATTTTGCCCACCCCTACACGTAGGGCATAGCAGCTAACTACTGAGGAAGCTGGAGATGTACCTTGGGTCTAAGATGAAAATTTCTGCTGAAACAAGGAGCAAAGGAAAAATAGTATCCAAGGCCGAAAGAGAGGTTGACTGAGAGTAGAACAAGTCTTAAAAGAAAAGCTGAAGACAGACACTTTCCCAACGCTCCTGGGGTCAGGCGTGGGGACAGTGCACAGTCCACTACCAGGAGCTGACACTGAACCTAGCCAGACTGATGAACCAGCTTGGAGTGAACCAGTAGAGAGAGAGCAGAACCACAGAGGCAGCAATAGTAGTAAGCATGCTCTACAGCAGAGCAGAAATTGTAGGTCCACAACCTGAAATGCTAGGATTGCAACAGAAATACCCTAGGATGCTAAGGTTACCGAAACTACCACTCATCCTAGAACGCTAGGGGCACAACAATCCCCGGCAGGACTAGGCACTTCTGCACTATGGACGGGACCTACCTGACCAAGGACTGAGACTGCGAGCCTGCAAGGAGGGTGCCAGGCCTCAGGAAGCGAGAGTGAGACAAGCCAGTCAATGGGCAAACGATTCAGGTAGTCAAACAAGCCAAAGTACTTAGCACGGAGTGTGAAGTCAGACAAGCCACAGTACTTAGCACTGAGCGGGTAGTCAGCCAGGCCAAAGGTCATACATGGAGAGGTTAGTTGGACAAAGCCAAAGTTGACACGGAGCGGTCAGTCAGCCAGGCCAAAGGTCCAGGCACAAATCGGCAGTCAAACGGAGCCAGAGTCATACACAAAACAGATTCAGCAGCCAGAAACGGAGCACAACGGGAGACTCAGAATGCGCTCAGGTACACCATGAAAGGGCACTGAGGCAATGATAGGACGTAGCATATAAGGCCTCTCTGGGATAATAGAACAGTGCCCCTAGGGTCCAGCACAGGTATAAACAGTATTGGCAAATACAGACAAAGTAAGTGCAATACAAAGATAGGAGTATATGTATATATATAGACTGGGGATAACCCCACAGGGTTAACAGGAGCAACTGGAGTAACTCAGTCTTAGATTGGCCAATGCCCAGGATATGGTAACAGTCTCTGGATAACAGTCTCTGAATGGTGAGAAAGGAGTAAAGTGTCTGCACTGAATCACTCTCAAGGTAGGAAAAGGGAGCACACCTATTGCCCAGAGCTGAGCCAATACCACCACCGTGGGCTTAGGAGGAATGCTACTGCCAGAGCTGAAGTAACCAGAACCTGAATCGCCCTTAACGTGAATTGGTAGTAACCCTGCGTGTGCCAACTGGATTGTGCCCAGACACTCTTAGGATGCCAAGATGGACGGTTGCTGCACAAGCTACAATGAGCCGAAGCACTGGGAAGTACAGGAGATAACGTACACCCTGAGCGTATGTGAGCCAGAGCCAGGACACCCTTCCGGTGTCGCACAGAATCCTCACTGCAAGAGAGGACAGACTACCAGCGCCAGCCAGCGCGGTCACGCTGCACACCGAACACCGGACAGGCAGTGCTCTGCAAGTGATAGTATGGCTTGGTCTAAAGGCACTGAGAGAAGCAGCTCGAAGGGTAACCAGAGGCTTGGCAAGCAATATATGAGGCACGTAACCGGAGACTACAGGCACTGCACGAGTTAATCTGGTTCTGTACAGGAGAGAACAGCTCAGCAGACAGCGGATGGCAAAGCAACCACAGGCTACAGCTCAGAAGAGAGAGAGAGAGGATCAGCGAGATACTAAACAGTTCAGAATGTCACCAGAGCGACCGGAGCAACACAGGAACACCGGAACAGCACACAGGACATGAGCGTCAACCGGAACCGGATCAATATGGCAGTAGGAACCTCAGCCGGAGAACGGAGCAATCACGGAGCAGGGTCGTCAGCCAGAACCGGGTCAATCACGGAGCAGGGTCGTCAGCCAGAACCGGGTCAATCATGGAGCAGGGTCGTCAGCCAGAACTGGGTCAATCATGGAGCAGGGTCGTCAGCCAGAACCAGGTCAATCACGGAGCAGGGTCGTCAGCCAGAACCGGGTCAATCACTGAGCAGGATCAGAAGAGGAGTCAGACAAGCCGGGTCGGTACACAGGAGACACTGGAACTCAGCAACAAGGCGCATGATCAGGAACACCATGAAAGGGCAACTGACAAGTGCCCAAGAGCCAGTATAAGAAGGAACATCCTGGGCGGGCCAATCAGCCTCCTCCAATGAAAAGGTAACACAGTCAAAGATTGACAGGGAATCACGGGGACCGTGATAATATGACTGGCAGGGGCAGAGGTTTGACTAGCAGTGGAACGAGTTGAACACAATGGGAGCAGGAACAGAGGAAAGGGCAAAAGAGTCTGAGTTTGACTAGGCCAGAACAGGGAGTGCCAGTAGTAGTTTGGGATGGTCAAACATTTTTGCCTCAAACTGAAATTGGTGAATAATGGCACTTTCTGCTTGTCGATTAATTTCCAGTGAAAAGTGCAAATTTAACACTTTTTCCCACTTTTTTGCCTAGCTCATTCCATTGAAATCAATGGGAACATTTAAGTTAAACACAACACATAACAAATTTTATTTTATTTCCCAAAGAAATAGTATAAAAGGGGCATGAGGGTACCTGTGTTGGCGGGGTGTGGGGAAAGAATCAGTTGAACAGGGAATGTTTATTTTGGGGGGTTGTTTACTGGGATTGGGGGAGGTAGTTATACAAAATAAATCCTAAATACAAATAAAAAAACCCATAAGACATGGTATAAAAGGGGTCTGAGGAGGGTGCCTGTGTCGATGAATGAATTAATCAGTTGAACAGAGAATTTGTATTGGGGGGGTGGGTTCTTGACTGGTGGGGGGACAGTTAATAAAAAAAAAATCAATAAAATAAAATAATACATTTGTATGTAAAGTATAGAGACAGAAACCCTGTGACATAAGCTGATTTGTTGTTAGAGGCCCAAGCCCTGAGAAAACATTAATTTATAGGACTTAGGCTTGTTAGAAACAACCCCCCAAAAATTGTTTATTTTTTTTTGTGTAGGACTATGATTTTTTTTTTTTTTTTGAAAGCCAAGCCCTGAGAAAAAAAATGAATTCCTTACTGGCCAGCAGGTGATGTCCTGTTGGCCAGTGGCCACTGGCCGTTTTCAAATGCCCTGATGTAGATGCAGGATTTGCGACTGCTGTTCTTTCTACTACAGGTGAGCTGTTTAAGCAGCAGGATGATTAGGCAACTGAATGACAATGGGATCAATTACAACAGTAACATGGGTGATGGATTATGAAGGTTCCACTAGCCATGACTAGCTTCAGTGATGCACCTGAGGAAGTAGCAGCACCATAACTAGTCCCCTCCACATCTGGTATATGTGTTGCTCCTGGCAAGTGGAACCATTCCTAGTCCCAGATCACTTGTTGACCCCATTCCCACTGTGTCCACGTTGGTCTGTGGCACACTAGCCTGCTCCTTATCATCCTGTTGTCCTTGCAACTCAGGAGAAGCAGGAATTAGAACAGTTGCAAATTCTGAAAATTTCCAAATGCTCTCTGCGGGTTGGAGGAGGTGACGAGCAATGTGACAGAGGGTGCCCTAATGTCACACTTGATATTTCTTGTTGACCTGAAGAAAGCAGACTGGCAGCACTAGCAGCAGGCAGCTGATCTGTGTTCCTTGTGGTGGTGGTATTATTGTGGTGGTGCCAATTCTGCCTTCTTCAGGATCATGTTCCACAATGACAATGCCGTGGGGGGAAGGGGGCTCCCAGGGTCAGGGTAATGGGGTGGGTTCCTTTGACCGCTAGTCTGGACACTCTCAATTGATTCCCCTACCACTCTCCTAATACCAGTTCCACCAGTTGCTTCACCATCACTGTTATCACTACTACTACTACTTACACCAACCACATCATTTTCTGCCCCTGAGCCTTCCTAGTCACAGTCACTGTTAATAGGAGGATATTGATTACCCTCTCCTTCACTCCTAATGCTAAAAAGCTGCTGGACCTTAGTAGTAGTAGCAGTACTAGCACTTGGAGATGGTAAGTGTGACTTAGGGTCCCCTGTTGTCACACTTGGTACATCTTCTCCTTTCCCCACTCCTGAATATTACAAGAAACACTAGCAGCAGCTTCAGCACTGGTGGCAACAGGTTCAGCACTGGCAGCAGGCACAGCACTGGTGGAAACAAGGACAGTACTGGCAGCAGGCAGAGCACTGGTGGTGGCACTGGCAGCAGGGCAGCATATCTGACAGCAGGCACAGCACCTCTTACAGCAGACACAGCACGTCTGGCAGCAGACACAGCACAGGTATTGCAACAGGAAGCTGACCTGTCCTGCTCTCACTACTAATACTACCCTTTTGATCCTCCATTGACAGTCATTTCCCCAAAAACCCTAGGGGTGATGTAGGGGAACTGACCAACATTGCTTCAGTAATGCTCACTTCCTCAAGCTCAGTGGACACATAATGGTCCTTCCAGTTCCTCCTTTTATTATTTGTAGTCCTACTCATAACGATAGCAGTCATTATGAGATTCTCCAGTCTCAATTTTGACTCAAAATCACAGCATAACCGCGCAGCACATCTGCGTTGCTCTGTAGCTGCTTCTGTTTTTCACTTCCTGGAATACATCACGTTTATATAGCAAAAAGGCGAAAAACACATAAATCAATAGGTGTAAACTTTTTAGCCATCGAAAAAATGGCAAAAAATTTAGGCCAATGGGCAAAAAATTTGAAAATTTTAATCAATAGTTTTAAAGCAGATTTTCCTGTGAAAAAGAGGAAAACAATATGGTTTTTGCAGAATTTCTCTCAGGAACATGGCAAGAGTTTTTGCCCATCCCTAATACTAGTACAGGCCTAGAAACACCTCGCCGGAGAACCCAAGGAAGGACTAGAGTACAGGAGAAACAACTTACAACTACAGGGGCTGGAGATACAGAATGGTCATGCTAGCTGGGTCAGTAACAGAGGACCAGGGTACAAAATCAGCTAACTGATTAATGGTCGATAAACTGAGTCGGGTAGTAACAGATAATCCACTGAGCGAGGTATAAGAGCAAAAGACAAGAGAGAGGTTAGTAAACAAGGCCAAGGTCAGCAGATAAAGGTTCCGGAACAAGCAGGAAATCTGGAAGACAAGATAACCAAATAAGACCAGGCATGGAATGGTAAAGTTTACCGGAAAGATGGACACAGCTTGACAGTGGGGTGTTATAATTTTGCTCAGCTGTGCACTACACATGCCCCCACATTTTATGGGCTACATACATTTTGCATACACCAGCTATTCTCTGTCCTACTCCTCACCTGATGAAATGGATCATCATCCAGCGAGTACCCTACCAATACTTTGCTGAAACAGATATTCAGTATCAAAATGTAAACTTTAACACTGTGTTCATATACGGAATATTGGTGTGTATGTTAAATACGTCAATGTAGTGTTTATGGTAGTCCACCCCTGGCCAGCTGTAAAGTTTGACCCAGTATTCACAGTGTCATCGTTTATCACACACCGAATGGGTGTACAATATGCATTGCTTTACAGTATGTTGTCTGTTGTGTACCCTCTGATGCTCAAGAGGTTACTCAATCATACCTGATTAACCTCTTGATCTTCTTAGGGGTGTACAATGCCATGCAAAAAATGCACATTGAACCCTTATTTGGTCTTTAGGGAATTAACTTGTGGCAAATGATGACATTGACATTGAGTGCTAGGTTAAGGTTTAAAGCTGGCCAGGAATGAGCAATTATATTATGACTGCTCACTCCTGGTCAGCTTTAAAACCAGTATAGGTAGTCATTGTCATCATAATTTGCTTGCCAATCCCTGGTCAGCTTTAACCCCCTAGGATTTCTGAGAGGTCACCAAAGCATTGTGAAACAACACACTTGGCACCTAACTAGCATCAAAGATGTTAAACCCACTCAGTAATCAATCTCCTTTTTTTGTCATGTTAACCCTTTGAAGACCAAATGGGATTAAAATGTTTATTTCTTTGCAATGCATTGTGCAGAGCCTCATGCCTGATTGACCTCTTGAGGAGCTAAGTGATTCACAATGTCTTGAAAAGCAAAGCACATTGTACAACCATTAGCTTATGACAGAAAGATAACATTGACTGCTGTGTTTAAAACTGGCCAGGGACTGGCAGTCATATATGAAAACCTCATTCAGGTACAAATATATTTAAGCAGAATGATGAGCAATACACTGATTCCTAATGCATTGCTTGCCCATCTGGCACTCAGTGAGTTAAAGGGGCCCCACTCTTCCCCTGTTCAGAAAATTATTTCCCACTTCCCTCCCAGTTCTCCCTCCCTATACATCTCTAGGAACATATATCACTTCAGAGGTTTTTTTTACCCTTTGAGTGCCAGGATGGTACTCAATGGGTTAATTGAGTAATCATATAAACAAGTGACTGTACACCACAGATAAACATGAGTTTTGTATATTATCATTAACCCTTTGAGTGCCAGAGGGATACACAAAGCAATGCTTTGGGTACCCATCTGGCACCCAAGGGTCACTACACCACACAATAGAAGAGCACATTTATTAAAATAGGAATCCATTATCCCTTTGAGTGCCAGAGGGTTATGAAAAAGAATTGCAAAGCAATTGCGTGTGTGTTGCGTACCTCTCTGGTACTCAAAGGGTTAACTGTGAGGACAGCAGTCGTGTCGGATTGAACAAGGGACAGCAGTATATGTCAGACTGAATGGGGGAGTTTATGTCGGAGGGTGGCAGTGCATGTCGGATTGAACAAGGGGTGCAGCATTTGCCAGAGATGGATCTGTGGCTACCAGTGGTCAAGGGAACTATTCTAGTGGCCAGGCAGTGTATATGGGGTTCTATGACTACCAGCGGGCAAGGCTATGGGGTAAATGGTAGCCACAAATCCCCACAGATGCTGCCTGACCCCCAGCCTTGTTCCCATTGGAGTGCACAACATGTATTATGTATGAAACAAAACTAAGGGGATAATTGTTCAGTGCTTGGTGTACTTTTTTTAGTCCTTTGAGTGCCACATGGATGAGCAGTGCACATCCCTATGGCATTCAAAGGGATAAGGGAGTGATGCTGTCCATGGTGCTGAAAGTACCTTCTCCACTCTCATACTGGTCAAGTAGAGAAGCAGAGAAAATGCTTTTCAACTTTAGAATTCTTGTAGTGTTGGTGATGTTTGAATGGAGGACATCCCTTCCACATTGACAGCACTTTAACATTCCTGTATGCTAATAGGGACCTTGTCTATCCCTCACCTTGCATCTGAAAATTTTAGTGAATATGTTGATGTGTGTGTGTTCCTCGAAATGTTGAAGTGTTTAGAATACATCGACAAAATCATATTGACCTTTAGTGAATCTAGGCCATTGTTTTTTTGCTTTTCCTGTTGGAAATATTGTCCATAAAGAAACCCATAGATTTTCCACTGTTTTGGTAAGGGCACAGGAAATATCATGAGAAAGATTCCTTTTCCTGCCTATGTTAGTCAATAGGGAAAATTTCCCACCCAGAAAAGGAGAGTGGCAGGAGATACAGAGAGAGAGAGAGAGAGTGGGAGAGAAATAAATTAAAAACAAATATTAATATAAAATGAAATGGTCCATAGTGCTGGCTGACACTATGACCACCACCACTGGAAAAAAAAGATGGATGGACCCTGATGCTACTGAAGCAGAGGTGGAGGAGGAGGAGGAAGTCATTAGCAGTGGCACCATCAATAAAGGGACTGGGAGCCCACATTCCACAGACCCAATGATGCCCAGTCCCCTGACATCATCCCTTGCTATCTAGGGGAAAATTTTGAAGGAGGAAGAAGTAGGTAGCTATGTGAGCAGCACAGGTCAGCTCCCTGTGCCTGCTGCTACTGCTGCCAGTGTGCTCTTTTCTTCTGAGGAAAAGGCAAGTGTGAAAGCATGGGACCCACAGCCAAAACTGTCATTCCCAAGCAGTCCCACCACCAACTAGAGTTTGGTGGGGGTCTTGATGAGAGTGAGGGTGGTGGTGGAATAACTGCGTTTTGAAGTTAAACTGATTTTTCAAAATTAAATGGCAACTTTTTTTCCAGCCAAGAAATTGCCAACTGATGCACAGACTGCTTTTTTGTTTATTTGGGATGTGATCCAATTCAAGTGAAGTAGCATCAGACAGGTTCACAATTCACCCTGAGTCTAATGGCCAGATGGAGTGAGCCAACCAGTCCCTGGAATAATACTTGATGCTTTACATCATACCAACAGGATGATTGGATCGACTTTTGTCCCCTCACTGAACTCTCATACAATCATGTCCATGTTTCTACAGTACATGTATGTCTCCAATTTATGCCAATTATGACATGCATTCTGATTCCTTTCCTAGATCTATATCCATGTCAAAGGCCCCCGAGATGGCTGGTAGGCTTCTGTCCCTCACCTCTATCCTTCATTCTTCTATCGGCACAATCAGAGTACAAGACAATGGCTGATCATAAGCATCACATTCTTGTGTCGTTTCAACATGGTGAAGAACTTAGACTGTACAATAAACATCTGGACTTGTCTGTGCACACCAAAAAATTGGGTAGTCATATTAATGGTAGGGGTGGGCAAAGGTTGTATTCCCATGGGAAATTTCGCGAAAACCACGTTGTTATCCACTTTAAAACTAGCGGTTAAAATGTTAGCATTTTTCGGCCGTTGGCCAAAATTTTTCGTCATTTTTTCAATGGTTAGAAAGTTTCCGCCCATTGATTTACATTGTTTTTGCACTTCCACTATAAGAACGTGATGTTTTCGCTGAAGGCAGACACAATAGAAGCAGCCACAGAGCGAGATAGATGTGCTGTGCTGTTCTCTTGTGATATTTTGCAAAAAGTGAGGCAGGAGAGGCTCATGATGACTCCTATCACTATGAGCAGGGTAAAAAATAATCACTGGAGATGCTGGAAGGACCATTATGTGTTCACTGAGTCTGAGGAGGAAGGGACCACTATTGTACCAGTGCTGTCCAGTCCCCCTAAATCACCCCAAGGGATCTTGGGGAATTTAATGGGAAGGAAGGAAGAAAAGGGAATGGGAAGGGAGGGAGAAATGGGTAGTACTAGTGAGAGCAGGACAGGTCAGCTGCCTGTGCCTGCTGCAAGACATGCTGCCCCTGCTGCCAGTGCCACCATTGCTGTACCTGCAGCCACTAGTGTTGTACCTGCTTTCAGATGCGCTGCCACTAGTGTTGAACCTGCTGCCAGTGCTGAACCTTCTGCCAGTGCTAAACCTGCTGCCACCAATACTTTGCCTGCTGCTAGTGTTTCTTGTAGTACTCAGGGGGGGAAGGAGAAAATTATGCCATGTGTGACAGCAGGGGACCCTCTGTCACATTGCTTGTCACCTCCTCCAAGAAGCAGTGAGATGTCTGGAATACAGCAGCAGCACGTAGGGACTAGTGATGGTGGTGCTGGAGAAGTTGGGGTGGAAGAGACATTGATGGCCTTTTTAGCAGAAACTGAGAAGGAATGGGAGACAGGGATGAGGATGGGCATCACCACCACCACTAGCAGTCAGCTTTTGAAATTAGCGGAAATTGCAACTGCTCTAACTTCTGCTGCTGCTGAGATGAAATGGCAGCAGGGTTCTGAGGAGCAGGCTAGTGTGCTACAGACCACCGTGGACACAGTGGGAATGGGGACTAGGACAGATTTCACTTACTAGCAGTAGCAATACTCCTCCTGATCCTAGTTGCAGTGCTAAATCTTAGGCAGTAGCAGCAACAGCAGCAACATTATCTGCTGCCACAGAAAATGAAGAGGAATTTGGTTTTCACATGGATCCTCAGGAGTAGTGATGTTATGGATGGATGTTATACCATCCACTATTTGCAGGATACACATGGAAACCAAATGTCAAGCACTGTAGTTGGCACACCAACAGGCCATGATTGATGGATATCCCTGATTAATCAAGTCACTGAAAAATATGGAAAAATTGATCCAAACAGCAACAGACCTTAATCAATCAGAGAAATCCCTCAAAACTGACCTGATTGGTGGCCTGGGGAATTAAGTTGGACAGACCTCATGTATCTGTGATTGCCAGGGTGATATTCCATGCATCGCAACGCAATGCATAGGATACCATCATGACAACCAGAGATCCACATGTCAATTAAATAATCTTGCATATTAGAAATCACGCCATTTAATTTCCTTACACAGCATATGGGCCTGCAGAACAAGAGGACGGGGGAGCAAGAGGACAGGACTGGCACATGGTCACCCTACACAGCTGCACCACCACCTCCAGCATCTTCAGCTGCACCACCACCTCTAGCATCTTCAGCTGCATCAAAACCTATAGCATCTTCAGCTACACCACCACCTCCAGCATCTTCAGCTACACCACCACCTCCAGCATCTTATGCTGCACCACCAACTACAGCCACTTAATATGCACCACCACCTACAGCATCTGCTGTCCCACCAGATGCTCCCCCACACTACACTACTTATTTATAATATTTATCTGCTTTGATTAGATCTTGAATGTGACACTGTTATTTGCCGTGTCAATACGGTGATCTGTCAATTTGACAGGATGAGTTGATCTATGGCCCAATTAGAACTAATCTGCCCACTTTTGAGGTGGAGTTTGGCCTTTTAAATAGCAGCCGCGAAATAGCGCGGCGTCAGATATCATGCCTTTGAGAAAGCATTTGTAGCGAAACATACGTTAGGCATAAAGGCATTTTTTGCTTAATCCTGTATCTGCCCGCATCAGGGACTTTTTCTTTATATGGCAAGCCAGAACAGCCCCGGTATCTAGATCTACTTTACCTAGGTTGTTAGGAAGTTATTTGGCAAGCTGGATAAGCCCCGGTATTTATTCAAGTATTAGATAGATAGTTATATGGTTAATAGGATCAGTCTCGATATTCAGTTTGGTATTATACTGGTTTGATAGTCTGCATTGCAACTATCTTTATTCGGCAAGCCGGATGAGCCCCGTCATGCAGTTTCACTAACTAGATAATTACCTGATAGACCGGATTAGTTCCGGTATACAGGTAGGACCTATATTCGCTAGGTAGTTTAGTGCATTCCATTAGTATCTGGCAAGCCGGACAAGCCCCGGTATCTAGTTTATTGTTAGCTAGATAGCCATATGGCAAACCGGACAAGCCCCGGTGGTTTATTTTACACTACTTAGGTTGTTGTTTAGTATACTAGATTTAGTACCGGCATTTAGCTTAGTTTCATATTAGCCATGCAATATAGTAATCTGTGGTTAGCCGGATTACTCTTGTCATTGAAGAATTGTTTGTTCATTTTGGATCACTAATGCGGGCAGATGGATTTCTTTATGTTATCCTGGATTTTTCATACATATATTTCTTCCTTAAGATGATAAGCCGATATTAATTTCAGTACAGTTTGGGTTAATAATAGTGCAATAGGCCGATTATATTTCGGCAAATTGCACGATTTAATTTGTGTCATTTGGTTTGTGGACTCTGTGCCAGAACCAAATATTAGACAAATTAGTAGTGGTTAGTCGGTTTAGCAAATATTCCGACAATATACATTTGTTGTCTATGTTGACTGTTATGTTGATTGTGCTGGAACTTTAAGAGAAATCACTAGGAACTAATATATTAAGGATTGAATAGGAAGGTGATTGTTTTATTTTAATATTTAGCCCGATATTTTAGCTTCTGAATAAAAGTTATATTTTATCTATTTCTACTGAGAGGGTACATTATTAGATTATCAGTCCCAGTATGATGATTTATCATGAGTGCTAGTACAACAGGGTATTTTCTTTCCTTCTTGCTCCCCCACACTACCAGGACTGTTTTTATTTTGAGAGGTCCATGTAGCCATCCTCCTCGGGACCTTACCAACCTGCTGCAGCACCACCACCACCTGAAAGGTCCTGGCTGCCCGGGACTGCGGACACCCCTACGTATGGGCCATATGTCCATTCTCCAGACCTACCTTCCTGGATGGCTCCCCAGCATCGGCCCAGGTGAGACCCAAGGTGGGGGCCAAGCAGCTACCAGTGGCTACTTGAATACAAGCACCTGGGCCTGATTGGGGAGCCCCAGGGCCCTCAACTGAGGGAAAACTTCACTCTCCCCACCACCACCACAGGGATCAGTGGGAAGCTTGGGGTCACTGGATGTGGTGGGCACATGGCCGACATCTGCAGCAGCAACCCCACAAGCAGACACAGCACCGACAGACAGAGCAACCCCACCAGCAGACAGAGCAACCCTACTGGCAGACAGAGCACCAGAAGACTCTCCCCCAGCAGCAAACCCCCCCAGCACACTCCCCAGGCACATGGATGGAGGGGGAGTGCCTGGAGTTACAAAGGAGGTAACTCAGGGAATCCCAGAGGACCAACACATACATCAGAAGGCTCCAAATGGATTCCCTGAGGAACACTCAATGGATACTATCCAGCATCCATGCCCTGGAGGTACAGCAAATGCTGATAAACACAGAACTCAGGCAGCACCATGCAGGGATGATGGACATGATGGGGAAGCTGCTGATGGAGGTCAGAGACCATAACCGCAGGGAGAACCTGCGTGTGGAGAGGGAGAAGCGCTCCACAGAGGGTTCTACTGCACCCACCTCTCCCTCTAGTGCAAGCCCTGAAGCAACCCCAAGGGTGCAAAAGGTGACTAGGCAGTCAGCCAGGCCATCCATGTCTGGAACCAAGCCCAAGGTCCCCCCAAAAAAGAAAAAAATAAAGAGGCCAACGTTATTTTCCCCCCAAATAAAACACGCACTTCTGCATTTTAATACTGTCTGAGAAGGTTTGTGGTTACTGATAGATTAAGTGGCAAAGATGTCTCCAGTGCATCGCAAAGCAATGCAGTGAACACAACTTCTGCCAAGGTTACATGATTGTACAATGTTTGAACATGGGTTAGCACACACATCACATAAAATTTGTCCAAATTCAAACTGAAATCCACCACTGGAGCCAAATAACATGACAGTGTTATGTGGCCATGATGTGGGTTGAATTTGAACAACAGATACCTACCCCTTAGCACAACAACTGCGGCAACACTGTGAACGTTCATCTGCATCAATTGTTGTGGTTTAAGGGGTTAATCAAACAAATTTGACTTAGCTGAGAACTAATAGGCAGGATAGATGACAGAACATTCAGTTAAATAGGCTGTGATTTACATTCTGATTGTGAAACTGACTTACTGGAGAACCCAATGTTCACCCTAGGATTTAAATGTGTGTGCTACACATTGAAATTATAGGGTGAACATTGGGTTCTCCTGTAAGTCAGTTTCACAATCAGGGTGTAAATCACAGCCTAACTTACTGGATAACCCAAGGATCAAGCTAAGATTTCAATGTGTAGCACACACATTGAAACCTTAGGGTGGGCATTGGGTTATCCATTAAGTTGTGTTGATGTTTTACTAAGGTTGAAACAAGCTTCACCAGTGATATCACTTCTCCACTTAGTCTGTTTGTTTGGTACTGTAGCCCATGTACTGAGATATGTCAAACCAAAGCAATCTCAGAACATTGATTACATTCACCATGTAAACTGTGGACATGACATTACTGTGGAAGTAATGTCCCCTGGATCACCTCTTTATCACTCACAATACATATTAGTGTATCACTGCCATCATCTCCTTGCATGAATACATCACAAAGTCCATTCATGGTCAAACAGCTAGTGGACTCCTGTGATGTGGGTGATGCCTTTCCATGTATGGGGGATACTCTATCCTGGGTGTGGTTACACATTGACAAATGTGTAATCAAATATATCCTCATACAGACACAGATTGAATAGTGATGGTTCTCCTTTTTTGTGTCTCAAACTACATTAAAACATACATGTGTTTTCTGTGTATATTGCTTATATGCATTGAACACTTGTATGAGCACACAAAAGGTACATTTAAACTTAATATGAATACTTTGCAAACACTACTGAACTGCTCATGCGTTGTCCACAAGGTTTGGTAACTCTGTAGATGAGCATTCTTACTGTACAGGTTTGATACCTGGATGTTAGCACACACATGAATTAGTGTCTTCTGTGTATATGGGAATGTTCCAGTAGAGGTTGCTGTGAACATCAGGTTAAACATTGCATCACCAACACAATCACCTGAGACATCAAGCGGTGAGCTTTATGGAAGTGTTGTCAAGGCTTTGGTCCAGTCACATGGAAACACCTCTGTTCAACGATGGATCATGCTATGGATGCCTGTGGGACAAGAGGACAGGATTTGAAACAGCAACCTCCAACTGATCGTCATGCAACAGCTTCAACATGATTATCCACTTAATATTTTCTGTTACTGGGGAGTACACAAACCATTGCTTTGTAATGTGTTGTCTACTCATTTGTAACTCATTATGGGGAGAACTAAGGGGATGTCAACCAGCCCTAGGGCTATATGCCCCTGACATGAATACACATATCTACAAATATGTCCTAATAGCTCCATAAAACAAATGTATTTGGGCTGCCACTGTGAGAGTGACAGTGGCAGCCCAAATATATTTGTTTCATGACGCTATTAGGACATATTTGTAGATGTGTGTAGTCAGGGGCACATATCACTGCACACACATACAGGTAAGCATCGTGTCCCCGGAGATCTGATCCACATTTCATGACCTCTATGTTGCATAACACACTACCACTGTAGATCCATCCTTCTGGTGCTCTTTTCAACTCTAGCAAACTACAGGTCCCATGTTCACTCGAATGTCCCCTTAACCCCTGATGTGACAGAGTGTTATCCGATGCATTACAGTGGATGAGATTCTCTCATTACAGGGGTACCATGGTTGCTATGGCTCTGATCATAGCAAAACACTTTAGTTGGTGGCTATGGAGCCCTGGGATATGCTGAACATGGTTACAGTGTTGTACCTTGGTTTCCAGGGAAGCATGCATGATATCCCTGAGGTAGCAGTATCAACATGGACGACAAGGTGTCAGATGTCATTGGTATCCCTAGCCCCAATATGACTCATCCATGGAATGGTTGATGTTGGTGGTCCATACTGCAGCCAGTGTCAGAGCTGTGCCACTGATCCTGTGGAGTAAAACAGAACATGTGTGTTGTGGTGAGTGTGTATGCATGGATTGTGTGCATACATGTATTATACTCACAGTGTCACCTGAAGTGTTACCTGATCAATGTGTCTCTTATCCGCATTTCTCTTAGGCCTTCTTCACCCTTGACAATGTCCATAGGGTCATCAGGGATGGGTGGGGGCTGGACATCTTCAACAAGTCTGGTGTCCGTTTCGATGTTGTGTAATATAGCACATGCCATAACGATGCTGCAGACTTTGCCTGGTGCATACTGCAATGCTCCCCCCCCCCGAGTGATCCAAACACCTGAAGAGGGATTTTAGGAGCCCGAACGTTCGCTCAATGGCATTTCTTGTTCTGCTATGAGCCTGATTGTATCGCTCCTGGGCATTGGTTTGGGGATTCACCACTGGGGTCATTAGCCATGATCTACAGCCATAGCCCGAATCACCTGTGGACAGTGAGTGACATGGTTAGACAGGAAGCACATGTTGTGTGAATGAGGTGGATGTGCTAGCTGTGAGTGAAGAGCATGCTGAGCAGTGTTGTGTGTGCACGTGTGGATGTGGTGTGATTTCATATTGTTAACTCACTCAGAAGCCATCCCCCTGTATAGGTTCCATTTTCAAAGTCTCTGTGTACAGATGAGTTTCTGAGTATGTATGAATCATGACAGCTCCTGGGCTATTTTGCACAGACATTCATGATCCTCAAGTTGCTGTCACACACCATCTGCACGTTCATGGATTGGAAGTTCTTTCTGTCGATGTAGATATGTGCGTCTCGTGCTGGAGTACCCATGACCCTGTGCATGCCACACTTTGCATAAAAGCCCTGCTTCAAATGTATCCACTCCATGTCGGTGGTTTGGAAATGTATATAGGTACTGGCCTTGCTTTCGAGGGCTGGCAAGACCTGGGCCAGCACCCTGGAGAATATGGCCTGTGACATGTCAGATGCGTAACCTTCTGTCGACTGGAAGGCCCCATTTGCCATGAAGTGTATGGCACACAGGAGTTTTTGAAGGCCAGATAAGGCATGGTTGTGGATGTAAATCGGATCCACCTGATCCTTGATGACCTCGTACAAGGCGATGATGCTGTGCGGTCTGAACCTGTTGTAATCAATCACTTCGTCATTGGTCATTCCAAGGAGAGTGACCCTTGGGCAGTATACCCTGGGCCTTGGGGGTCATCTATACACTCTACGCTGCTCCAGGGGTCCCTGTGGCAGCTGGGGAGCATCCTGTTGCTGGGGAGAATCCTGTTACTGCAGCTGTGCATCTGCAGGCAGATGCTGTCCTCCAGGTGGGGATGGCCTCCTGTGTGGCCTCACTTGCAAAAGGTGAAGGCTGTTGATCAGATGTCACTCCTCGATTGTTACAGCACACACTTCATCAAAACTTACGCTGGTGCTCCTGGCTTATATAAATCCAAATCTCACTCCAAAGTTAACCTGGTTAACTTTGGAGTGAGTCGTTGATCAGATGTGCCTGGGGGTTGTTGGTGTTCCCTAGCTCTCGCCCGTGCACACCTTCTCCACAGTCTTCACATCAATATGTAGGTGAACATACTTTTTTCCCCTCTCTCTCCCTCTCCCTCTCTCTCCCTCTCTCTCTCTCTCTCTCTCTCTCTCTCTATCTCTCTCCCTGAGTGGAAAACAAGCCACAAGTGAGTGTGGTGAGCTGTCCCTTTAAGTATGTGGTAGGGCGTTGTCTAGGTGTGGTGATGCGTTTAGTGATGACCAGTGGGAAGGTATTTGTTGTCCAGGTAAGTGTTTGCAGGTGTGTTTGTGTTTTAAAATGTGGTGTGTTCTGATTGCTGTGTCTCTGTCAGTTGCAGGTGTGAAGCTGTGCTGTGCAGGTAGTGTCTGGATCGTCTGGTGATGTTACACAGGTGAGCTTGTTTTGTATTGGCAGGTGTCCGTGTTATGTGATAACCCCCATTGTTCTGTGCCCTGTTGTGTTGGTGTTTTATTGGAAGACCTTGTCCCTATGGTGTTGCTTGATTGTTGTGTTGTGTGTGACAGTGATTCATGGTGCACGGGCATTAAACGTATATTTTTTTTCTGGCGTTAGCAGTTCCGCATTCCTTTGAAGACTCTTAACCCTTTGAGTGCCAGAGGGATACGCAACGCATTGCAGAGCAATGCGTTGCGTATCCCTCTGGCACTCAAAGGGTTAACATTCTCCACTGCTGCTGGGACACTATTCTCCTGATTGTACAATAACATCTATTTATAAACCATGGCCAATTGTTAGCACATCAAATCATATATAATAATTTGCTAAAATGTATGTAATGCCGCAACATGCACAGTAGACACTACTGCGCGTGCTGCAGTCATGCGCAGTAGAGACTGCCCGCGCTGCGGCTTATACAGAGCTGGGCGCTCCGAAGGAGCGTCCAGCTCTGTATCAGCCGTGGCGCGGGCAGTCTCTACTGCGCATGACTGCCCCGTGACCGGGTGGCAGTGGCACTGTGACCCGTGTAACGGGCTGTTCAACTAGTATTAGTATTAAAGCACCATGGGGTAGATTCTATTGCAGGTGCTAATTTTATCACTGCTTTTGTCTGCAGGTTTCCCCATAGACTTCAATAGGAAAAGGTTTGATAAAGCGGGTATTAACATTTATCATCTGAATTAGAATCCAGCCCTAGATCCTTTACTGGGATGTCTGTGGCAGAAGATGATGCAATCATTCTCTCACAAAATTTGAGAAAATTGGAAACCCTGAATTCGATCACCTCTACTTTAACAGGACATGAATATGCTGTTCTGCATAAACATACATAGAAAATAATTACAGCAGAGTATGGTAGCGACAGCAGCTGAATACAGCAGGGTTGTCATTTTCTGGGTCAAATGTGGAAATGAGAGCACTTGCAATTATGCTAAATGGACTGCAATTAAACTGAATACATTTAAAAAGTGCACCCCCTATATTCCTACTATTTGAGACATCATCCCCTTGAACAGAGAATTAGTATTGTGTATTAATGCTCTCCTTGGCCACTGGCTAGTGCATTAACCCTTACAGTGCCATGATATTTTAAATTTATGTGTATGATCAGGATGGGGAATTGGTTACACCCTCCCATTTCTGGACAAGGGTAATTTTGACAAAAGGTTTTGAATACATTGACCCCTAATTGTAACCTCCATATCAACAGAGGGGTTAATCATGTTTTTGATGGAAGGTTGCTGGTGGTGGGTGTTTTTCCATTAATCTACTCATGGATAACCAATTGGTTTCCAGAGAAGATTGCAGTGATGTGGCAATGGATGTGGTAACTATTTCTTTGGATGGGGTGACAAGGGGTGGTTGGGGTTTGCATATGTATTTTTTTTTGTACTTGGAGGTTAACACATTCATTGCTGAAACAGTGAGATCACTTCAATTCAGCATAACAGGAATGCTGGGAGGGTGCCCTGGTACATAAGGATTCAGACAGAGGACTGTCTTCCCTGGTCCCCTGTCTGATCCAGCCCAAGACAACTGAATGAAAGACTTGCTTTAGAGTCATTTTTAAGTGTTTTTTTATTGCTTCAAAAGGGTTCCAAAGGGGTGATTGTTGGAGGATTATAATCTCAATTCCGCAATTCAGTTATGACTCTTGGCCAGAATGTGATTTCAGAATTGAGTAGCTGAAAATTTCTGAATATGTGTAATGAATTAAAAAATTTCCTACTAATAAAAAAAGGGAGTCATGTCTGGGCTAGGGGAGAGATCAGTGGCAGAGAGATGGGATTGGAGAAAAGGGGGTTAGTGTAAGGGGAAGGGGTGGGATTTAAAACTTAATAAAAGGGGGTTACCTGCTGTGACCACTTCCTCTTTGATCTACAAAGCTGAATTTCCCTCCCTCCCTGTTCTGTGTGGTGATTTATTTTGGTGTTGTTCGGGTCGTAAAAGCACCTGGCGGTTTGTTTTGTCACAGCTGTTGGTGCTTTGGGCCCTTGCCAATGGGTTAAATGGTAAATTAATTGTGTACGTTTTATGTTTAACAGGTGGAAGTCAGGCCAATGGCGCTGGCACATATTGCACCTGGTCCTTGATCGCGGGTTATGTCACTGCTCCCCATTGAACTGCATAGACCAGCTAATGGGGTATGGGGGGATGGAGTGCAAATGTTGGTTGAGCTTTTGTTCAGTAGGGGTGGGGCATACATTGTATGCCTTGATACTTAGCAAGGGCTTAAAGTGGGGTTGTTGTAATATGTTAAATATTTAATAAAGCTGTAGCTTGGTTTCAGCCATAAAAGTTTGTGTGTATTTCTAATGAATATAGAATTGCTTCACATTGAGCAATATAACAGGATAATATAGTTTTTTTTCTGCTCTACTGCAAAAATTTCCACAGCCTCCTGCCAGGCTGATAGAGACAATAATTAAAAAGATGGAAAACACACTCTAGATATGTGCAAAACACACAGCTATCCCTGAGAATTTAACAGTAAAACAACAAAAATTTGATATGTAAGGGTACAAATTCCCTCCCTTCATCAAGAATGATGATAGTGATAGCTAGAGGTTTTGCCAGATCCAAATTGTGCTCTCCATCTATTACTAGTGTTGAGCGAGCATGCTCGGCCGATGCTCGGATCGGCTCGAGCATCGCTCTGCTCGGCACATGGCGGTACTCGTACGAGTACCGCATGTGCTCGCCCGCCATGTTCGGGTCTCCTCCCCGCACGTTTTGCGGCTGCTGCGCAGCCAAAAAACGTGCAGGGAGGCTCTGACATCGGTGTAATGCCAGCAGCCATGTTGGCTGCTGGCATTACACTGATTGGCTGGCCAGAACCCGTGGTCGGGTGCTGTATAGCACCTGACCATCGAGTTCGGCTCAGTCTTAGCCAGGGAGAGCTGAGGATAGGAAGGGAAAGGCAGTGTAGGGAGGAAAAAAACCAAAATTGTGAAAAAAAAGAACCAAAAGTCCTTTTTAGGACTACTGTGTGTGGGGGCAGCAGGTTATTTTGTGTGGGGGGAAAAAAACAAAAAAAAAAAAAAAAAAAAAATTCTGTTTAGTGTGCAAAGTTGCAGATTAGAGCACATTCTGTTTAGTGTGCACAGTTGCAGATTAGAGCACATTCTGTTTAGTGTGCAAAGTTGCAGATTAGAGCACATTCTGTTTAGTGTGCAAAGTTGCAGATTAGAGCACATTCTGTTTAGTGTGCAAAGTTGCAGATTAGAGCACATTCTGTTTAGTGTGCAAAGTTGCAGATTAGAGCACATTCTGTTAAGTCTTCAAACTAAAATATCAAAGTCACATATTCCATTCAGTGTGCGTCGCCGCAGTTTAGCAGCACATTCTGTGTACTGTGCAGAGTTGCAGAATAGGAAGAAATACTGTTAAGTCTTCAAACTAAAATATCAAAGTCACATATTCCATTCAGTGTGCTTCGCCGCAGTTTAGCAGCACATTCTGTGTACTGTGCAGAGTTGCAGAATAGGAAGAAATACTGTTAAGTCTTCAAACTAAAATATCAAAGTCACATATTCCATTCAGTGTGCTTCGCCGCAGTTTAGCAGCACATTCTGTGTACTGTGCAGAGTTGCAGAATAGGAAGAAATACTGTTAAGTCTTCAAACTAAAATATCAAAGTCACATATTCCATTCAGTGTGCTTCGCCGCAGTTTAGCAGCACATTCTGTGTACTGTGCAGAGTTGCAGAATAGGAAGAAATACTGTTAAGTCTTCAAACTAAAATATCAAAGTCACATATTCCATTCAGTGTGCTTCGCCGCAGTTTAGCAGCACATTCTGTGTACTGTGCAGAGTTGCAGAATAGGAAGAAATACTGTTAAGTCTTCAAACTAAAATATCAAAGTCACATATTCCATTCAGTGTGCTTCGCCGCAGTTTAGCAGCACATTCTGTGTACTGTGCAGAGTTGCAGAATAGGAAGAAATACTGTTAAGTCTTCAAACTAAAATATCAAAGTCACATATTCCATTCAGTGTGCTTCGCCGCAGTGTAGCAGCACATTCTGTGTACTGTGCAGAGTTGCAGACTAGGAAGAAATACTGTTAAGTTTTCAAACTCAAATATTAAAGTCACATATTCCATTCAGTGTGTGTCACCGCCGTTTAGCAGCCTATTCTGTGTACTCTGCACAGTTGCAGACTAGGAAGAAATACTGTTAAGTTTTCAAACTCAAATATTGAAGTCACATATTCCATTCAGTGTGTGTCACCGCCGTTTAGCAGCCTATTCTGTGTACTCTGCACCGTTGCAGAATAGTAAGAAATACTGTTAAGTTTTCAAACTCAAATATTAAAGTCACATATTCCATTCAGTGTGTGTCACCGCCGTTTAGCAGCCTATTCTGTGTACTCTGCACAGTTGCAGACTAGGAAGAAATACTGTTAAGTTTTCAAACTCAAATATTAAAGTCACATATTCCATTCAGTGTGTGTCACCGCCGTTTAGCAGCCTATTCTGTGTACTCTGCACAGTTGCAGACTAGGAAGAAATACTGTTAAGTTTTCAAACTCAAATATTAAAGTCACATATTCCATTCAGTGTGTGTCACCGCCGTTTAGCAGCCTATTCTGTGTACTCTGCACAGTTGCAGACTAGGAAGAAATACTGTTAAGTTTTCAAACTCAAATATTAAAGTCACATATTCCATTCAGTGTGTGTCACCGCCGTTTAGCAGCCTATTCTGTGTACTCTGCACAGTTGCAGACTAGGAAGAAATACTGTTAAGTTTTCAAACTCAAATATTAAAGTCACATATTCCATTCAGTGTGTGTCACCGCCGTTTAGCAGCCTATTCTGTGTACTCTGCACAGTTGCAGAATAGTAAGAAATACTGTTAAGTTTTCAAACTCAAATATTAAAGTCACATATTCCATTCAGTGTGTGTCACCGCCGTTTAGCAGCCTATTCTGTGTACTCTGCACAGTTGCAGACTAGGAAGAAATACTGTTAAGTTTTCAAACTCAAATATTAAAGTCACATATTCCATTCAGTGTGTGTCACCGCCGTTTAGCAGCCTATTCTGTGTACTCTGCACAGTTGCAGACTAGGAAGAAATACTGTTAAGTTTTCAAACTCAAATATTAAAGTCACATATTCCATTCAGTGTGTGTCACCGCCGTTTAGCAGCCTATTCTGTGTACTCTGCACAGTTGCAGACTAGGAAGAAATACTGTTAAGTTTTCAAACTCAAATATTAAAGTCACATATTCCATTCAGTGTGTGTCACCGCCGTTTAGCAGCCTATTCTGTGTACTCTGCACAGTTGCAGACTAGGAAGAAATACTGTTAAGTTTTCAAACTCAAATATTAAAGTCACATATTCCATTCAGTGTGTGTCACCGCCGTTTAGCAGCCTATTCTGTGTACTCTGCACAGTTGCAGACTAGGAAGAAATACTGTTAAGTTTTCAAACTCAAATATTAAAGTCACATATTCCATTCAGTGTGTGTCACCGCCGTTTAGCAGCCTATTCTGTGTACTCTGCACAGTTGCAGAATAGTAAGAAATACTGTTAAGTTTTCAAACTCAAATATTAAAGTCACATATTCCATTCAGTGTGTGTCACCGCCGTTTAGCAGCCTATTCTGTGTACTCTGCACCGTTGCAGACTAGGAAGAAATACTGTTAAGTTTTCAAACTCAAATATTAAAGTCACATTTTCCATTCAGTGTGTGTCACCGCAGTTTAGCAGCCTATTCTGTGTACTCTGCACAGTTGCAGAATAGTAAGAAATACTGTTAAGTTTTCAAACTCAAATATTAAAGTCACATATTCCGTGTAAGATGAAGAAGGCGGGTAAAAAGGGACGGGGAAGTGGACGTGATCCTGATAGTTCAGGGCGCGGGTCAGGACGCGGAGAAACTGTGCCTGGTGCCAGAGCACAAGAAAGAAAGACATCCACCATACCTAGCTTCATGTGTAATTTTACAGGGCGTCGCAGGACATCACTCTCGAGGTCCGACCACTGCGAACAGGTGGTCGGTTGGATGACAGCTGATACTGCTTCCAGTCGGTTAAGCACCACCCTGTCTTCCACCAAGTCCACTCTCAGTAGCCAAGAGTCTGGTCAACATAATCCTCACTCTGATCATCCTTCCTCCCACCATACACGGTCTGGTCAAAGAAGTGATCCCACACTGGGATATAGTGAGGAGCTCGTCTCATCACCAATCCTTCATTTGACCCTCTCTCCAAGCACGCTTGCAGAGGAACATGACATCTTGTGCCCTGATTCACAACCTCTAGAGGCTACCCAATCACAAGAAGATGACAGATGTGAACGGCATTTAAGGTCAAAGGAAGTAGTGGATGATGATGATGATGATGAGACACAGTTGCCATTAAATCAACCACTATTTCCGTCTCAAGACCTTGTTGAGGAGAATGTTATACAGTTGTCAATGACTGAGTATGTGGTGGGATCAAGACTTGAGGAGAATGATCAGAGTGAGGAAGTGGAGGTGGACTTGGTGGACGATGAGGTGACTGACCCCACCTGGGAAGGTGTAGAGCCGAGCGATGACAGCAGTCCTGAGGGTGAGCCATCTGCAGCACCGCAACAGGCTGGAAGAGGCAGTGGTGTGGCTACAGAAAGAAGGCGGACCGCACCAAACCGGCCCGCAAATGTTCCACGGAGCACCCACTTGCATAAATCTACCTTGCCAAAGGGTAGGTGTTCCGCGGTATGGCGTTTTTTTAAGGAAAGTGCGGACGACAAAAGAATTGTAGTTTGCAACCTGTGCCACACCAGAATGAGCCGAGGCATGAACACTAGAAACCTCACCACCACCAGCATGATCCGACACATGGCATCCAAGCACCGTAGTAAGTGGGAGGAACGCCTGGATCGCCCATCTGTGTCTGCAGGCCACACCACTGCCTCCTCTTCCCCTGTTTTCGGTGCCGGCCAATCGCCTGTCGAAGGCGCAGGCCCGCATACCTCCCGCCCTGCACCTGTACCATCTGAAGCACCATCAGCGACCACATCCACTTCCCTGTCCCAGCACAGCGTCCAAATGTCGTTACCTCAGGCATTTGAGCGCAAGAGAAAGTACCCAGCCACCCACCCACAGGCCATAGCACTAACCTCACACCTTTCAAAATTACTGGCCATCGAAATGCTGCCATTTAGGCTTGTGGACACTGAGTCCTTCCGCAGCCTGATGGCAGCAGCTGTCCCTCGGTACGCGGTCCCCAGCCGCCACTACTTTTCCCGGTGTGCCATCCCCGCATTACACCACCATGTGTCCCGTAACATCACCCGTGCCCTGACCAACGCAGTTACTGGGAAGGTCCACTTAACGACTGACACATGGACAAGTGCTTGTGGCCAGGGACGCTACATTTCCCTGACGGCACACTGGGTGAATGTCGTGGAGGCTGGGAGCGACTCGGACCCTGGGATGGCACGGGTGCTACCCACGCCGAGGATTGCGGGCCCTACCTCCATCAGGGTTTCCGCCAGCACCTACGTTATTGGCTCCTCCTCCTCCGTTTCCACCTCCGAATTCTCTACACGCAGCGCCACTCCCCCATCAGCCAGTAGCTGGAAGCAGTGTAGCACTGCAGTGGGGAAGCGTCAACAGGCCGTGCTGAAGCTGATCTGCCTTGGGGACAAACAGCACACGGCCTCAGAGCTGTTGCAGGGGATTAGTCACCAGACCGAGCAGTGGCTCTCGCCACTCAACCTGCAACCAGGCATGGTTGTGTGTGATAATGGGCGTAACTTGGTGGCGGCTTTGGAGCTCGGCAAGCTCACACACGTACCATGCCTAGCGCATGTATTTAATTTAGTGGTTCAGCGATTTCTAAAAACCTACCCCAATGTGCATGATCTCTTGACCAAGGTGCGCCGCGTGTGTGCACATTTCCGTAAGTCATCTACAGCTTCGGCCGGCCTGTTGAAGCTGCAGCAGCGCTTACAATTGCCAGCTCACCGGCTGCTGTGTGACGTGAGCACGCGCTGGAACTCCACCTTCCATATGTTGGCCCGGCTTTGTGAGCAGCAGAGGGCAGTAGTGGAGTACCAGCTGTTACACGGTCGTCGCCTCTCCGTTCAACTTCCTGTAATCAGAAGTGAGGAGTGGGAATGGATGTCAGACCTCTGTGAGGTTTTACGCAATTTTGAGGAATCGACACAGATGGTGAGCGGCGATAACGCTATTATCAGTGTAACCATCCCACTTCTGTGTCTACTGAAACGCTCGCTGCTCACAATTAAAACCGACGCTTTGCATGTGGAAGAGGTGGAAATGGGGGAGGAAGAGCTTACACAAGGTGATAGCCAGAGCACCCTCACTTCGTCTTCTCAGCGACAATTGGAGGAGGCGGAGGAGGAGGAGGAGGAGGAGGAAGACACGGTTGCCTCCGCTACAGAGGGTAGCCATGGAACTTTAGTTCCATCTCTTCAGCGTGGGTGGGCAGAAGAGGAGGAAGAGGATGAGGATATTGAGAGTCATCCTCCTGGTGAGGACAGCGAAATCTTGACTGTTTGTACTCTGGCACACATGGCTGACTTTATGTTAGGCTGCCTTTCCCGTGACCCACGCGTTATACGCATTTTAAACAACACGGATTACTGGGTGTTCACCCTTCTGGACCCCCGCTACAAAGAGAATTTCTCATCTCTCATTCCTCCGGTGGAGAGGACAAGCAAAATGGTGCAATACCAGAAGGTTCTTGTTGAAAAATTGCTCCAAAATTTTCCATCTAACAACGCTGGCGGCAGAGTACGTGCTACCTTGGCCAACCGAGAAGGGGAGAAAAGGGGAGCACACAGCAGTTCCGAGAAAGGCAGGGCAACACTCTCCAAGGCGTGGGACACCTTCATGACACCCCGCCAGCACCCTCACCCTGATGCGCAGCCTAGTGTCACAAGGAGGGAAAAGTTTTGGAAGATGGTGAAGGAGTACGTAGCAGACCGTGTCAGCGTCCTCAATGATCCCTCTGTGCCTTACAACTACTGGGTGTCCAAGCTGGACACGTGGTATGAACTGGCACTCTACGCCTTGGAGGTGCTGGCCTGCCCTGCCGCCAGCGTTCTGTCTGAGCGGGTATTTAGTGCTGCTGGTGGCATCATAACAGATAAGCGTATCCGCCTTTCCACCGACAATGCTGATAGGTTGACACTTATAAAAATGAACAAGGCCTGGATTTCCCCTGACTTCTCCACTCCACTGGAGGAAAGCCCCGGGGGAACATAAACTCACTTTATATATGTTATTTACAATGATGTGAATACTCTGTATTCCCATTCACCCCTTCCACCCAAAAAACGGGTATATGGTTGACTCTTAATCTTCTCATCCTCCTCCTCCTCTTCCATATGCCCTGGGATATAATTTTTATATAGGGCCAGCTCACCAGCGGGCCCTGTGCTATAATTTTTATATAGGGCCAGCTCACCAGCGGGCCCTGTGATATAATTTTTATATAGGGCCAGCTCACCAGCGGACCCTGTTTGACAATTTTTATATAGGTCAGCTCACCAGCGGGCCTTCTCATATAATGTTTTATTGGGTCAGCTCTCTAGCGGGCCCTCTCATATAATGTTTTATAGCGTCAGCTCACTAGCGGGCCTTCGCATATAATGTTTAGGATGGTCAGCTCTGCAGCAGACCCTTACCCATAATGTTTTAGATGGTCAGCTCAGCGCACGTTTCCCTCTTAATCATAGCCTCAGTTCAATAAAATCAAGGAAATTTTTGGGAGAATTTGCCTCTGCGCACGTTTCCCTCTTAATCATGGCCTCAGTTCTGAAAATCAAGGAAATTTTTGGGAGAATTTGTTTCTGCGCACGTTTCCCTCTTAATCATGGCCTCAGTTCTGAAAATCAAGGAAATTTTTGGGAGAATTTGCCTCTGTGCACGTTTCCCTCTTAATCATGGCCTCAGTTCTGAAAATCAAGGAAATTTTTGGGAGAATTTGCCTCTGCGCACGTTTCCCTCTTAATCATGGCCTCAGTTCAGAAAAATCAAGGAAATTTTTGGGAGAATTTGCAGATGATATACAAGTAAATATACAGCAAATACTGTTTGGTAACAATTTTTCGCCTAAAGTCGTTTTTATTTTCCTTTTTGTGTGTTTTACGGTCAGTCTGTAAAAATGGCGTACTACGGGCGAAAGATCGTTCCCAGCAGCGACGTTGGAGTCCAAGATGCATCCAGACATCCTCCCTATGCTGTCCCTGAACCATTTCTGTGGTGTTTCCATCCTTTTCTGCCCTTTTCCTATGGACCAGGCACCCTCCCCTCATCAGAGCAGGGGGTGCCTGGTGTAATGCTCGAGTCCTCCCATTGACTTCAATGGGGCTCGGGTGCTCGGCCGAGCACTCGAGCCTCAGGGGGTGCTCGGTCAGAGCACCCGAACACCCGAGCATTGGGGTGCTCGCTCATCACTATCTATTACATTTTGGTTCAATGTGTAGATACATGCTCTTGAGATCCTACCTTAAAGCACTACCACGTGTCTGACTGGGAGACAAGCTAGCATGTTAGAGGTTCACTGACTAACAGCAGTAGAAGCATTCTTAAAAGTGCATGGGGCCATAGTAGTGTTGTCTCATAGAATCTGGTATAATTTTACTCAGTAACAAAAAAACCAATGTCTCCTACTCCTACTATTGTGCAAATCCAAAACATGGAGAAAGGTGACTCTGAGTATGTTGAAGGAGACAGAAGTCATAGAGTTCTCACACTAATTGAAATGCCTTCCACCATCTCTACTACTCATGTTGTTAAACCAATTAAATTACACAGTTATTCTATGTGCTGCCAACACACCTTTGAAAGAAGTAGAACAATGAACAAAATATAGCTGTGGAATGACAAACTTATCAAAATGTTGACAGTTGGCATGCTGTGCTATTCTTTTGCTGAAAACACAAAACTGATGTTATATGTTGTACCCCACTGGCATAGCTGAAACCACAGTTATTTTTCAAGAATGTCTGTGCCAGAGTAGAACAAACCATTGGCTAGTTTTGTGGGCAAAGGGTCTCAGCTTGCCAAGAATTTTTCCAAGGATTATGTTGTTGTGTTAACAACATATACTTTTTATTGCAGTGGGAGTTCCCACTGTCGTCGAAAGTATAGGTGGAAAATGGTAAAGTTCTCTTGGGAAATTCATCTGAGGTAGAGAAAAGGCAGACATTTTCTGTATTTTCTATGCACATGTGTTACAACAGAAAAGCAGCAATGTGTTTTTTTTCTGTGTACATTCCTATAAAAAAGAAATTAAACTTTTGTCTTCTACTTATATTTGGGATTTTTTTCTTCTCTGATACTATTATTCTCACTCTATTGATATGGTTTAGAATAATGACCCTGTCTAGATTCATTAAAATGTGTGGTTTCTGGGTGTCTTTGGTTTTCTTAATGGTCCAGATTTTCTGGATGAGACAACACAAGAGTCAAGAAATAGTAAAAAGATGTCAAATGGAAGATGAGTGAGAGGTAGGTGTTGTATTTCCTTTCAAACAATTCATGCTATACAGAGTCATTCTTTGTGTTTTTTTATTGAAACTACATCATTGTAAGGGATGGTTTTTGGTGTTCTCCTCACGGTCAGTTGGGGGTTAATGCTCTGCATTAGTTTAGCAACAGCAGAGGGGCAGGCACTGTGAGGCCACGTGATGTTTGTAAGAGTAATTTGGAGATGTCTCCTATACTCAGTGTTATATAACCAAGCACATACGCATGCGTAGTTTTAGACATCTTAGGGCATAGCCTGTTTTTTAACCTGTCATCAAGACAACAGTGTTTTAGAGCCGTTTTGGAGACTTAGGGAGTGGGTACCTGGGTCTCAAGTCGGAGAGGTAGAGATTATTACCTCATCCAAACTTGTGTGTTGCTGTTTAGCCATTTGGAATGTCAGGTCTGTCGGGCTATTCACCTGTGATCCTACGGAGTTAGCGTGGAAAGGCTCTCCCACACTGATGTTTTGCTCCAGGGGATAGATAAGTAACTTGTTTACTTATTGTATGTTTGTTTTGTATGTCTCTCTTATGTTTGTGTCTGTTTAGATCCCAGGGTCGGGTATGTCTCCCATATTCCTGTGAACTCTGGCAAAAAGCTCTTTCTTTTTAAATCCATTCCGGAGTTGGTATGCTGTCATACTTGTGTGAACTCTGGCCATAACCTGTTTAATTATTGCATGTTTAAATAAACTGCATTTCACTTCAGTGTTTGTCTTTATTCTGAAATTCCAAACTTCTATTTGTAACAATCATCCATTATTATTGTTCTTTAATTACAGACTATCAATCATTTCGATGCTAAAGACATATCTAATGCATTTTGAGGCAATGCATTGGAGACATATATGACACTCAAGGAATTATTCAGTTATGGTATTCCAGCCTCTCAACAAAACCTTTTACTGCTTCCCAGCAGCAATAAAGCCAAGGATAGTAAAAAGAGATCTGAATAACATGTCCCTTGTTCGGACCAGGGACAGAGGTATCTCCCCAGTAATGGCAAAGTGTGCCTACTGATGGGTGTCTCATAGCTTATCTTGGATAGCAGACATATAGGAGTCCCAGTCTTAACAAAAGTTTTACATTTATGTTGAAACTTGTACATGATAAGCTAACTACACTCATTTTCATAAAGCTTGTTTTATCTTTGTCAACGTTCCAATTACTTCTTCACTGAGATTGATAGATGGTCTTTGCACAACTCAACCCAAGTATGATTTTCAATTAGCCACAGAAGTGGGTTGCCTACCAACAGAATAGTAAAATACAGATTAGCCATTTGGTTAAGATGAGTGGAAAATATTAATTATGAAAAAGGAAAGACAAAAGCACTCACACAAGAAAGCAAAAACCCATATATCTAAGCTTATTATGAAAAAGAGATGATGAGCTAATAGAGGTACATTTAGGATTGAATGTTAATTAATTAACATAAAATGTTCATAGATAAAATAAAAGGATGTTATGTAAAAGATAATAAAAAGAAGATAATGATAGCCAGTCATAAATTATCAAAACTAGGAATGGGCTAAAAGTCAGATAAAGTTCCCGCTGTAATTTATGCAAAAAAACAACAATTTCCCACTTTTTTCACAAAAATTCACATCCATAGAAAATACATAAAATGTTTGCCCTTTCTCCACTTGCAGTACATTTCCATTTTTCACCTATGTTTTCTATGACTGTAAGATAATTTGCCACAATAAGATTTCTTCTGAGGGCTGAAGTAGAGAAATAAATAGCAAAAAATAAAAGTTGTGAGCCCTACAGCAACATATATCTTGAAAAAATTGTTAGCAGGCTGAGTGTCTTTTTCCTTTCCCCACAACACTAACTTCCGGCTTAAGTAAAATTGGCACACCCATCCTTGAAAGATAACTGTGAAATGGGATATTCCAGCAGGGTGCAACACATTACATAAGTTATTTAAAGCCTCTGTTTTCAACAAAAGAAAAGGGCAGCATGTCATCCACCAACATATTAAAAATTTTACTATTCCAGAGGCGAACATTTGCATTATTTTTGTACAGGTTTTGATGTGGATCACAGTTGTCTGTGTCTTCCCAGACAGTCAACATCATTTTGGGGTATTTGAGGTAATGCTCCTTTGCTCCCTTTTCACAATCCCAGACAGCCGTGACACAGAGATAACAGCCAGATCAAGAAGTAACTTGGATCACAGCTTCCTCTGTCAACTTGGTCCCACAAAATGTGGAGGTATTTAAGGTAAACCTCCTTTGCAACCTTCTCACACCACCAGTCTACCCTAGCACAGAGATAACCACCAGATCAGGAAGGATCTTGTACAATGGCTTCCTGGCTCTTCCCAGTCAGTCACACAAAATGTTGGGATATTTTGGATAATATACCTTTGCTCCCTTCTCACACCCCCAAACCTAGCACAGAGATCACAGTCAAATCAGGAACTTGGATCTTGTCTGACTGTGTCTACTCAGTCACACAGAATTTTGGGTTATTTGGGAGTAAACCTTCTTTGTTCTCTTCTCACACTGCCAGACTCCCCTAGGACCATGATAAAATTTGGGGCACCCCTGCCTGTGTCTTCCTAGTCAGTCACACATAATTTTGGAGTATTTAGGGTAAACCTCCTTTACTCCCTTCCCATACCCCCAGACTCCCCTAGGACAGAGATAATGCCAGATCAAAAAGAAACTTGGATTATGGCTGCATGTGTCTTCCCAGTCAGTCACATCGAGTTTTGGGGTATTTGAGGTCAACCTCCTTCCCTGTCCCCCAGAATCCACTGATACAGAGAACAGATTTCCTGCCTATAAGACTCTCTAAACTAAGCTTCAACTCCCCTTTATTAGACTGTCTTATCTAGCTCAAAACTGTGCTGCTTTCTCTCACAAAGACGGAATGGAATGCTATGGGAACCAGACACACCTTTTATACTATGGCTGTGGAAAAAGAAGGGATACTTACCACATGGTGGGGAGAAATATAATCTTCTCCTTTATTTTAATTCAACGAGCTAGGCAAAAAAAGCAAAAAAGGTACTTTTCACATATAATATACCACTGGACAAAGTGCCATTTTTCTCCTGTTTATCTTTTGAGGCAAAATATTTCACCCATCCCTAATCATAACCTGCAGGTTTGGTACACATTGCATTTGGTCATATATAAGTGGATTACATAACTAAGGATAACACAGTCACTAGCATGTCAGTCATTGCAATCTGTGAAAAGTCAGTAGAATTTAATTTTTTATAAGAATGTTGTGCCATAGTTCCGACTGGTGATCATAAGAGGTCTATGTCTTAGTAATCAAGGTGGTATCTTTGAAATTAACAGTTTATTCATTGCAAACAATATATGCCCATGCAAGACTGACAAGAGTCAGTTTTCTGTAAATAGGGACAAACAAAATCACTGCAGTTTGCTTACACATACTCATACACCACTCCAGAAGTCCTGCTTTGCCCACACAAGTTGTATCCCACTACAGCAATGTTACAGCCTTGTTCAGAAAAGTAGCTTGCCAGAGAGAAATTAATTTTGAATGATAATGATAGTGTGCCAAGCCAGTGTTTTTCTGACACAATGTGATAACATTCTTTTTGTATGACTGGGTAAAATATGTACAATACATATGTTTCGTGAAAAGTGTTTTGGCCCTTTCAAATAGGCAGTCTAGGAATTGATATTTTGAACCCTATCTGAGACTCAGATTTAGAAGCTTATTCAATTGAATGTGCGCTCTTTTCTAGGATAATGGATGTTCCAGAGCCACAGTCTGTGATAAAAATGCTCATTCTACAGATGGTTTCTCATTACTTGTACGCAGCACTTTGCAGTTTAAGGGTTTAGACAATGCAAGTGCTTTGCAAAGTGAGGAAGTGAGGTTCCTGCCCGAACGCTTAAAATCTAAAGTGGTAATGGGAAATATATAGAGTACATAAGGGTCAAGTGCAGAATGTTAGCTTTATAGTAAAGGTCTTCAGCAACAAGTAGCAAAGCCTTATTCTGCACTTCATGATCTATTCCTCTAAAATGGAATTTGAAGCTGGAATTTTCTTCATCAATTATTGTGATTGTATCTGTATTATGAAACTGCATTCAAAATCTGATTATAATTAATATACACTTGGATACTGATCTTGACATTCACAATATTAGGGACTACTTATGCTATTAACTTGTGAGGGAGAATCAAAGCCTACTATTGCTTATAATTAATTAAATGCTAGTGACTCTTCACTAATTGTAATTACTGACATATTTGTGACTATGTTATCTGTTATTCATATTAACCAGTTACACAAATATATTTATACCAGACATGTACTAATTTTGATCCCACATGACTTGCTATCATAATCCAATCTTTCTCTAAGTTATTATTTGCCACTTTTTGTTATTTAATATATACTTTAAACACAGTGCCATGATTTACCCATATAGTTATATAGTTATAGTCTATAGAAACGTAGAATTTGATGGCAGAAAATAATCAATTAGCCCATCTCATTGGCCCTTTTCCCCATCTATTAGGCTAACCAATCATATTCATCCTAGATAGGTATTGCCCACAAACTTAGTAACAAAAGTATCCCTGGATGTCAAGATGACAGATCACAAATGAGCAAATATGTATGTTAACATTTTGTAATTCTGACAATAGTTTACAAAATATTTAACTTAATGTATTTGCCAGTAAATGCAATGAGCTAGTATTGGCTGTCAGGATGGGGCACTTGGGATGCAGAGCAGTATGAAATGCTAGCGTCTGTTAGCATGCATGTCTAATGTGCTTAAACTGACAAATAAACAAAACTAAAATATTACCTAAACCAGGGCTTTCCAAGTTCTTTCCTCAAGGGTCACCAATATGCCAGGATTTAAGGATTTCCCTGCTTAAGCACAGGTGAGTTAGTCACAATTAATGAGCCACTGATTAACTCATCTGTGCTTAATAATGGAAATCCTTAAATTCTGGCCTGTTGGTGGCCCTTGAAGATTGAAATTGGACTACCCAGTCCTAAACTGTTCTGTAAAATAAGAAATAGCTAATTTAAATAAAGGGGATTTTGAAATCTTTTTCAAAGTCATGCTTTTGTTACAAAGAGACCATTCCATTTATATCTGATAAAACCTCATTTTTCTATCACTGTTATACCTAATGTTTTGTAATCCCTTTCATTGGCTGGGCTATTTTTCTTTCTGCCTGGGTTTTTGCATTTCTGATAATGTACCCAGCCTCCCTCTGTTTATCCTTAAATACTTTACAGTCTTCATCCAACAGAGTTTACCTATATTTCTTATAAGAAAACAGTTAGCCTTAACAACACCAGCTACTTTCCAAGAGAACCAAATGGCTTTCATTTTATATTACTTTTACTAGTATGCCTTATGCAGAATCCAGTTGCATCTAATATTGCAGGATTTAACCAAACCACACAATAATTTCCTCCCAGCAAAATAGTTACTCAAGTATTTGCCATATATGAAAAATCATAATTTCAATAATCCAAGACTATTTTTTTAGTGTTACAACACACTACATTTACCTGTGTACCTAACCACATTGATTGGTGATCACTGGATCATAAGATTTCTTCCGCAAATATATCAAGTACTATCAAAATTTGTGAGTTATAAATTTATTATTTTTTGAGTTGGCTCATATATCAGGTGTCTAAATGATGCCCTGTTCGATGAATAAGGATATTCCCACTCCTGGGACCTTTTATAGAAGGAATTTTCCAATCCACATCTCAAATATAAAGACAACACCGTAACATAGTAACACAGTAACACAGTAAATTAGGTTGAATAAAGACACAAGTCCATCAAGTTCAACCTTTGCCTCATAGGCCAGTGACTGAGAATTTTATAGCTTTCCTGCTGCCAATTAAGTTAGTCTTTATCAGACCTTCCTGATCAGCCTACTAAAAACAGTATATCTCTGTATGTTCCCTTTTGAAAGAAATATATCTAATCTTCTCTTAAATGTATCCATTGTATCTTCCATAACCACCTCCTTGGGCAAGGAATTCTACAATTTAAAGACCTTACTGTAAAAAAAAAACCCTTCCTCTGCTGAAGTCTAAACCTCCTTTCCTCTAATCTCAAGGGGTGTCCGCTGGTCACCTCATCAGGCCTTGGAATAAATAGCTCATTGCAGAGATCCTTGTATTGACCTCTAATATACTTGTACAATGTGATAAAGTCTCCTCTTAGTCATCTTTTCTCTAGAGTAAATAAACCCAGTTTGTCTAGTCGTTCCTCATATGTCAAGTCCTCCATTCCATTAATTAATTTTGGTGCTCTTTGCTGTACACTCTCTAGTTCTAGTATATCCTTTTTCAGAACTGGTGCCCAAAATTGCACTGCATACTCAAGGTGAGGTCGTACCAATTATTTGTATAATGGCAAAATAATGTTATCCACTCTTGCTTTGATACCTCTTTTTATGCAAGACAGGATTTTGTTTGCCTTTGCTACTGCTGTGTGACATTGGTCACTATTTCCAGGTTTGTAGTTGACAAGGATACCTGGGTCTTTCTCTAGCAATGAGTCCCCTAAAATGATTCCGTTAAGTTCATAAGTAGCCTTGGGATTATTTCCTCCCAAATTCATGTCTTTACACTTCTCCACATTATTTTGTCTTTGACACTTTAAATTTTTCCTCCATCAATTTTTTTGTCTTGTTCCATAAATTACCAAATGGAAAACAGCTCTGTCTCCAGTTTCTGTGACTTACCAAATAATCTCTGATCTGCCTTCTGTATCTTGTATTAATTATCTTTTATGCTGTTCTTAGCAGGTCCTCCAGCTCCTATTCTGTCTTTCCCTAGCAAACTGTAACCTAGTATGACTCAGGCACAGTCATGAGGTTCATCATACCAAAAGTATATCTAGCAAGTCTAAGTCATCCCTATTTATGTATAAATTAGTTCAGGGAGTTTATTCCTTAAACTAAGTAGAATTTTAAAAACACCATGGAATGTTATTGCTGTTTTTTCAATGTTTATTTTAGTCCACACACTATTCATTTGTATCATTCTTCCTTTTATGAAAAAGAACAGGCCATATTTAAGCTAATTTAGCAGACAAGTCCTGTCTAAAATTCTTATGACGTTGTGGTAAGCAGGTGGATATATCATTCCTCAGAGAGCTTCACCCCTTATACAGTTTAAATTTGCCAGAGATTCTGCCTTGGTGGAGCATAGAGGGTTAATTTTAAAAACAAAATTAACTGAAATTCTGTTTTCAGATGTGTGTAAATTACTTCATCCTTAAAGCAAAGGAGGCCTCTTTGTTCAATATGGGAGTGAAATATTTGAGCAACTTTAATGGTGATTGATATAGAATTACAGACAACCACAGTCTCAAGCAGTATTAGTATCTTATTAGAAAATCTCAAAAGTCTAAAACAGAGACATACTCCCCTATGGGAAAGTCTAGTAAAGTGACATATTTATGTGACATAGGGTCATATACCCATTTCTTCTATATTTGAAGAAACCTAATTTTCTTATAATTTGTCTTAATTGGACTGGCCAACCATTTGGGATGAATGATAATAAGCTATATTTGCTCTAGAAATTCTGAAATTAAGCAGAATTCATTTATTATTGGTAAATTGTCATATTTTGCCAAATAAGAGTAATAATAGTTCATAGCAATTAGATTTAATAATTTGGTATATATATTAGTTAATATAATTCTTGGTAATTCTAGAATAATATATTGTGTTTCTGGTAAGATTATAATAGCTAATATTTAATCTGGGGAATACTTTGAATTAATTTATTAACCCTTTAACTACTATTTGTCCATTTATTTGAGGTATTTCTTTGGATTTCTTTGTGTTGATTTTGGATCTAAACATTTGTAGAGTGAAAAGTTTTTAAGCATCTCACTAAACAAAAGAATTAGCCATCTTGATTTAACCCTTGGAGTACCCTATAGGTTTTACATAGGACATACATAGTCATATTTGTGATATATGTTGCACGAAGTTTAATATACTGTCTAGACATATATTATTGGATTTCATTCTAAGTATATTCTTGGTATAATATATTCATGATTATATTAATTGCAATTTATGTTTTATTCAGAAGGTATGCAATCTTTTGAAATCAGTACATAATTAAATTATAGTGATCTCTATTTGGGATTTTATTCCAGTTAGTTTCTCTAAAATTTTGCTATTGCATATGGTACAAGGAAAATTATCAGAAGACCTGGCTTCATATTAAAGTTGATTCACCTGACAATCTACCTTAAACCTCAATTAGCATAGTTTTTACAGTTTCTGGGGCAGAGGTATTCATATACACTGCTGCCAAATGTATTTTATTAATTGTAAGGATCAATTGTCCTTTTCTATGCTGCTGAGAGCAATTATTGTTATCTAATACCTCAGAATATATCTATATGAGGTTAACCCTTTAATTGCTGGTAATCCTAATGGTGATAATTGTGGTTTGAGTTACTATATATCTACTTTAATTGCTGATCACTCATTTATATCATTGTTGTTTACACTTTATATATAGTATATTGTATTTAATAAATTATATATATTTTGCACAAATATGCGGGATTGATTATTTTATTCAATTCTTTACTGTGAAGTAGTGTGTCAATACTTAATATAGTGTAAAGTTCTCAAAATTATTTAATATTGTCATTTATCGATTTATGTGAAGATATCCAACCTGATTGGTTCTCTTGTTTTAACCCTTTGAATACCTTCAACATAATTGGTTCGACAAATTATGGGTAATAAAGCATCTATTCTCCTTACATTGTAGCCCATCAGCACAATCCTCCTCACAATACTCTGATCAGGGCTAGGTTTGGGAGAGTGACAATGTAAATTCACCTGACAAACTACACGGCACATGCTGGTTTCGGAGAACAGATGCCTCTAATATGTCTCCACTGACATATAAAATTGCTCCCTGAGGTCCCTGTGTGTTCAGGTAATAAAGAGTGCTAGGATATCATATGACATCATATATTGGTGATCTGTAATAATATGACAAATAAAGACCTCATGGAAACACTGAAATAGAGCTCTGTGCCATAGGCAGCACAACATTTTTTGATGTCTTGAAAAGGTGGACACCAGGGATGATGCCCAATCCCGCACCAGGAAAGGAAAGCAAGTGAGACAGATAGAGCATGTGTGGGAAAGAAATGTGTGTGTGGAAGTAAGAAATGTGTGAGAGAGAGTGCATGTGTGTTTGAGTGCATAAGAATGTGTATGCATGGGAGGGAGTGTGATAGAGTGTGTGTGTGTGCATGGGAGAGTGTGTGAAAGTGTGTGTGTTTGGGGGTGTGCGTGGTGAGTGTTTGTAGGCAGGGGACTCCCGCAGATTTTCATTGATTTTAACGGGGCTTTAGCCTTGTTTCAATGCAGTAGCAGCCATATAATGGGCAAACCAAGTTCCTCCAGCTGCCAACAGGGGACTACAACTTCCAGGGAATGATGCATGTTATAGTCTGGCAACAGCTGGAGGGTCTCGTGTTGACTACCACTTGCATTGAACAGCACATATTAACTTCCAGCCTTGTCTCACTGCACTGGTGGCAGCTATATAACCATAGCTACTGAGGTTTAACCCCCTCCCCCCAGTATTACAGCAAGAATTCTCCAGTATAGGCAAACATTTCACATAGGCAATTGATTGGGGTTAGTGAAAAGGCAAAGATTATGTTTATGTGTTGGGATTTCTGAGAATAAAGCAGTAAACTATCGTGTTTCCATGAAAATTCCTTCTTAATAAACATATGGTACAGAATTACAAGACATGCTCAAGGTAGTCTTATAATGAGAATCATATGGGCATCAGAGTGCGTGGCTAATGTTTGTGTCCCTAATCATACCTAGGTACATATTTCCACTGATCCATAACAACATGATATTGCAAAGGAACATTTCCAGTATATTAAGGAAGGGATGTCTTGAATATAAGTTGCACCTGTACAATTAAGATCTACACCTGATGGTAAAACTATCGATAATATTTCTTACTTTTACTTAATGTTGCAGAACATAACATATGATATACTGCTACTATCTAATACAGTATATGTTAATGTTATGTGAGTCCAAAGGTTCACGGAATCAGGAAGAATCACATGAGGGGAGAATCACTGGCAACAAAGGTGGGAAGTGGAACTGCCATTTTGAACAAAACATCATTATTATTATTTATAACGTGTTAACAGATCTTACAACACTATACAACAGAGGGCAATGAAATAAAAAGAGTGAGGGATAGTGTTGAGCGAGCATGCTCGGCCGAAGCTCGGTTCGGCTCGAGCATCGCTCTGCTCGGCACATGGCGGTACTCGTACGAGTACCGCATGTGCTCGCCCGCCATGTTCGGGTCTCCTCCCCGCACGTTTCGCGGCTGCTGCGCAGCCAATAAACGTGCAGGGAGGCTCTGACATCAGTGTAATGCCAGCAGCCATGTTGGCTGCTGGCATTACACTGATTGGCTGGCCAGAACCCGTGATCGGGTGCTGTATAGCACCTGACCAGCGAGTTCGGCTCAGTCTTAGCCAGGGAGAGATGAGGATAGGAAGGGAAAGTCAGTGTAGGGAGAAGAAAAGCTATTTAAAAAAAAAAAAAGACCCAAAAGTCCTTTTTAGGACTACTGTGTGTGGGGCAGCAGTTTATTTTGTTTGAGGGGGCAGAGATATAAAAAAAAAAAATCTTCATATATTCTGTTCACTGTGCCTAGCCGCAGATTAGCAGCACATTCTGTTTAGTGTGCAAAGTTGCAGATTAGAGCACATTCTGTTAAGTGTGCAATGTTGCAGATTAGCAGCACATTCTTTTTAGTGTGCAAAGTTGCAGATTAGAGCACATTCTGTTCAGTGTGCAAAGTTGCAGATTAGCAGCACATTCTTTTTAGTGTGCAAAGTTTCAGATTAGGAGAACATTCTGTTAAGTGTTCAAACTGTAAAATATCAAAGTCACATATTCCATTCACTGTGCGTAGCCGCAGTTAAGAAGCACATTCTGTTTACTGTGCAAAGTTTCGGATTAGGAGAACATTCTGTTAAGTGTTCAAACTGTAAAATATCAAAGTCACATATTCCATTCAATGTGCGTAGCCGCAGTTAAGAAGCACATTCTGTTTACTGTGCAAAGTTTCAGATTAGGAGAACATTCTGTTAAGTGTTCAAACTGTAAAATATCAAAGTCACATATTCCATTCACTGTGCGTAGCCGCAGTTAAGAAGCACATTCTGTTTACTGTGCAAAGTTTCAGATTAGGAGAACATTCTGTTAAGTGTTCAAACTGTAAAATATCAAAGTCACATATTCCATTCACTGTGTGTAGCCGCAGTTAAGAAGCACATTCTGTTTACTGTGCAAAGTTTCAGATTAGGAGAACATTCTGTTAAGTGTTCAAACTGTAAAATATCAAAGTCACATATTCCATTCACTGTGCGTAGCCGCAGTTAAGAAGCACATTCTGTTTACTGTGCAAAGTTTCAGATTAGGAGAACATTCTGTTAAGTGTTCAAACTGTAAAATATCAAAGTCACATATTCCATTCACTGTGCGTAGCCGCAGTTAAGAAGCACATTATGTTTACTGTGCAAAGTTTCAGATTAGGAGAACATTCTGTTAAGTGTTCAAACTGTAAAATATCAAAGTCACATATTCCATTCACTGTGCGTAGCCGCAGTTAAGAAGCACATTCTGTTTACTGTGCAAAGTTTCAGATTAGGAGAACATTCTGTTAAGTGTTCAAACTGTAAAATATCAAAGTCACATATTCCATTCACTGTGCGTAGCCGCAGTTAAGAAGCACATTATGTTTACTGTGCAAAGTTTCAGATTAGGAGAACATTCTGTTAAGTGTTCAAACTGTAAAATATCAAAGTCACATATTCCATTCACTGTGCGTAGCCGCAGTTAAGAAGCACATTCTGTTTACTGTGCAAAGTTTCAGATTAGGAGAACATTCTGTTAAGTGTTCAAACTGTAAAATATCAAAGTCACATATTCCATTCACTGTGCGTAGCCGCAGTTAAGAAGCACATTCTGTTTACTGTGCAAAGTTTCAGATTAGGAGAACATTCTGTTAAGTGTTCAAACTGTAAAATATCAAAGTCACATATTCCATTCACTGTGCGTAGCCGCAGTTAAGAAGCACATTCTGTTTACTGTGCAAAGTTGCAGATTTGCAGCACATATTCCGTGTAATATGAAGAAGGCGGGTAAAAAGGGACGGGGAAGTGGACGTGATCCTGATAGTTCAGGGCGCGGGTCAGGACGCGTAGAAACTGTGCCTGGTGCCAGAGCACAAGACAGAAAGACATCCACCATACCTAGCTTCATGTCTCAGTTTACAGGGCGTCGCAGGACATCACTCTCGAGGTCCGACCACTGCGAACAGGTGGTCGGTTGGATGTCAGCTGATACTGCTTCCAGTCGGTTAAGCACCACCCTGTCTTCCACCAAGTCCACTCTCAGTAGCCAAGAGTCTGGTCAACATAATCCTCACCCTGATCATCCTTCCTCCCACCATAGAGGATCTGGTCAAAGAAGTGATCCCACACTGGGATATAGTGAGGAGCTCGTCTCATCACCAATCCTTAATTTGAACCTCTCTCCAAGCACGCTTGCAGAGGAACATGACATCTTGTGCCCTGATTCACAACCTCTAGAGGGTACCCAATCACAAGAAGATGACAGAGGTGAACGGCATTTAAGGTCAAAGGAAGTGGATGATGATGATGATGAGACACAGTTGCCATTAAATCAACCACTATTACTGTCTCAAGACCTTGATGAGGAGGATGATATACAGTTGTCAATGACTGAGTATGTGGTGGGATCAAGACATGAGGAGGATGATCAGAGTGAGGAAGTGGAGGAGGACTTGGTGGACGATGAGGTGACTGACCCCACCTGGGAAGGTGGAGAGCCGAGCGATGACAGCAGTCCTGAGGGTGAGCCATCTGCAGCACCGCAACAGGCTGGAAGAGGCAGTGGTGTGGCTACAGAAAGAAGGCGGACCGCACCAAACCGGCCCGCAAATGTTCCACGGAGCACACCCTTGCGTAAATCTCCCTTGCCAAGGGCTAGGTGTTCCGCGGTATGGCGTTTTTTTAAGTAAAGTGCGGACGACAAAAGAATTGTAGTTTGCAACTTGTGCAACACCAGAATGAGACGAGGCATGAACACTAGAAACCTCACCACCACCAGCATGATCCGACACATGGCATCCAAGCACCGTAATAAGTGGGAGGAACGCCCGGATCGCCAATCTGTGTCTGCAGGCCACACCACTGCCTCCTCTTCCCCTGTTTTCGGTGCCGGCCAATCGCCTGTCGAAGGCGCAGGCCCGCATACCTCCCGCCCTGCACCTGTACCATCTGAAGCACCATCAGCGACCACATCCACTTCCCTGTCCCAGCACAGCGTCCAAATGTCGTTACCCCAGGCATTTGAGCGCAAGCGAAAATACCCAGCCACCCACCCACAGGCCATAGCACTAACCTCACACCTTTCCAAATTACTGGCCAACGAAATGCTGCCATTTAGGCTTGTGGAGACTGAGTCCTTCCGCAGCCTGATGGCAGCAGCTGTCCCTCGGTACGCAGTCCCCAGCCGCCACTACTTTTCCCGGTGTGCCGTCCCCCGCCTTACACCACCATGTGTCCCATAACATCACCCGTACCCTGACCAACGCAGTTACTGGGAAGGTCCACTTAACGACTGACACATGGACAAGTGCTTGTGGCCAGGGACGCTACATTTCCCTGACGGCACACTGGGTGAATGTCGTGGAGGCTGGGAGCGACTCGGACCCTGGGATGGCACAGGTGCTACCCACGCCGAGGATTGCGGGCCCTACCTCCATCAGGGTTTCCGCCAGCACCTACGTTATTGGCTCCTCCTCCTCCTTTTCCACCTCCGAATTCTCTGCGCGCAGCGCCACTCACCCATCAGCCGGTAGCTGGAAGCAGTGTAGCACTGCAGTGGGGAAGCGTCAACAGGCCGTGCTGAAGCTGATCTGCCTTGGGGACAAACAGCACACGGCCTCAGAGCTGTTGCAGGGGATTAGTCACCAGACCGAACAATGGCTCTCGCCACTCAACCTGCAACCAGGCATGGTTGTGTGTGATAATGGGCGTAACTTGGTGGCGGCTTTGGAGCTCGGCAAGCTCACACACGTACCATGCCTAGCGCATGTATTTAATTTAGTGGTTCAGCGATTTCTAAAAACCTACCCCAATTTGCATGATCTCTTGACCAAGGTGCGCCGCGTATGTGCACATTTCCGTAAGTCATCTACAGCTTCAGCCGGCCTGTTGAAGCTGCAGCAGCACTTACAATTGCCAGCTCACCGGCTGCTTTGTGACGTGAGCACGCGCTGGAACTCCACCTTCCACATGTTGGCCCGGCTTTGTGAGCAGCAGAGGGCAGTAGTGGAGTACCAGCTGTTACACGGTCGTCGCCTCTCCGTTCAACTTCCTGTAATCAGAAGTGAGGAGTGGGAATGGATGTCAGACCTCTGTGAGGTTTTACGCAATTTTGAGGAATCCACACAGATGGTGAGCGGCGATAACGCTATTATCAGTGTAACCATCCCACTTCTGTGTCTACTGAAACGCTCGCTGCTCACAATTAAAACCGACGCTTTGCATGTGGAAGAGGTGGAAATGGGGGAGGAAGAGCTTACACAAGGTGATAGCCAGAGCACCCTCACTTCGTCTTCTCAGCGACAATTGGAGGAGGCGGAGGAGGAGGAGGAGGAGGAGGAAGACACGGTTGCCTCCGCTACAGAGGGTAGCCATGGAACTTTAGTTCCATCTCTTCAGCGTGGGTGGGCAGAAGAGGAGGAAGAGGATGAGGAGATTGAGAGTCTTCCTCCTGGTGAGGACAGCGAAATCTTGCCTGTTGGTACTCTGGCACACATGGCTGACTTTATGTTAGGCTGCCTTTCCCGTGACCCACGCGTTATACGCATTTTAGACAACACGGATTACTGGGTGTTCACCCTTCTGGACCCCCGCTACAAAGAGAATTTCTCATCTCTCATTCCTCCGGTGGAGAGGACAAGCAAAATGGTGCAATACCAGAAGGTTCTTGTTGAAAAATTGCTCCAAAATTTTCCATCTGACAACGCTGGTGGCAGAGTACGTGCTACCTTGGCCAGCCGAGAAGGGGAGAAAAGGGGAGCACACAGCAGTTCCGACAAAGGCAGGGCAACACTCTCCAAGGCGTGGGACACCTTCATGACACCCCGCCAGCACCCTCACCCTGATGCGCAGCCTAGTGTCACAAGGAGGGAAAAGTTTTGGAAGATGGTGAAGGAGTACGTAGCAGACCGTGTCAGCGTCCTCAATGATCCCTCTGTGCCTTACAACTACTGGGTGTCCAAGCTGGACACGTGGTATGAACTGGCACTCTACGCCTTGGAGGTGCTGGCCTGCCCTGCCTCCAGCGTTCTGTCTGAGCGGGTATTTAGTGCTGCTGGTGGCATCATAACAGATAAGCGTATCCGCCTTTCCACCGAAAATGCTGATAGGTTGACACTTATAAAAATGAACAAGGCCTGGATTTCCCCTGACTTCTCCACTCCACTGGAGGAAAGCCCCGGAGGAACATAAAGTGACTTTATATATGTTATTTACAATGTTGGGAATACTCTGTATTCCCATTCACCCCTTCCACCCAAAAAACTGGTATATGGTTGACTCTCTTCCATATACCCTGGGATATAATTTTTATATAGGGCCAGCTAACCAGCGGGCCCAGTGATATAATTTTTATATAGGGCCAGCTCACCAGCGGGCCCTGTTTGACAATTTTTGTATAGGTCAGCTCACCAGCGGGCCTTCTCATATAATGTTTTATTGGGTCAGCTCTCTAGCGGGCCCTCTCATATAATGTTTTATAGCGTCAGCTCACTAGCGGGCCTTCGCATATAATGTTTAGGATGGTCAGCTCCGCAGCAGACCATCACCCATAATGTTTTAGATGGTCGGCTCAGCGCACGTTTCCCTTTTAATCATGGCCCCAGTTCAGAAAAATCGAGGAAATTTTTGGGAGAATTTGCCTCTGCGCACGTTTCCCTCTTAATCATGGCCTCAGTTCAGAAAAATCAAGGAAATTTTTTGCAGAATTTGCCTCTGCGCACGTTTCTCTCTTAATCATGGCCCCAGTTCAGAAAAATCGAGGAAATTTTGTGCAGAATTTGCCTCTGCGCACGTTTCCCTCTTAATCATGGCCTCAGTTCAGAAAAATCAAGGACATTTTTGGGAGAATTTGCCTCTGCGCACGTTTCCCTCTTAATCATGGCCTCAGTTCAGAAAAATCAAGGAAATTTTTGGGAGAATTTGCCTCTGCGCACGTTTCCCTCTTAATCATGGCCTCAGTTCAGAAAAATCAAGGAAATTTTTGGGAGAATTTGCCTCTGCGCACGTTTCCCTCTTAATCATGGCCTCAGTTCAGAAAAATCAAGGAAATTTTTGGGAGAATTTGGCTCTGCGCACGTTTCCCTCTTAATCATGGCCCCAGTTCCGAAAAATCGATGAAATTTTTTGCAGAATTTGCAGATGATATACAAGTAAATATACAGCAAATACTGTTTGGTAACAATTTTTCGCCTAAAGTCGTTTTTATCTTCCTTTTTGTGTGTTTTACGGTCAGTCTGTAAAAATGGCGTACTACGGGCGAAAGATCGTTCCCAGCAGCGATGTTGGAGTCCAAGATGCATCCAGACATCCTCCCTATGCTGTCCCTGAACCATTTCTGTGGTGTTTCCATCATTTTCTGCCCTTTTCCTATGGACCAGGCACCCTCCCCTCATCAGAGCAGGGGGTGCCTGGTGTAATGCTCGAGTCCTCCCATTGACTTCAATGGGGCTCGGGTGCTCGGCCGAGCACTCGAGCCTCCGGGGGCGCTCGGTCAGAGCACCCGAACACCCGAGCATTGGGGTGCTCGCTCATCACTAGTGAGGGACAATAAACATAACTGCTTATTAAAATGAATGGAAAAAAATATTGATATGAAAGTATAAATTTTAAGCTCAATAGAGCTTTTAATTGTAGGAAGTATAGATGGATTGGTAAAGAAGGTCTAAGTGCTTGGTATTACTCTCTTGTACATCCACATAGTCTGACACAATAATGAGAGAAAATTGACGTGTTGTAGAGTTCTGTAAGGGCTAGCCAATCAGCTTGAAGCATCTTGGATATTTTATGAAGCACAAGCATTCAAGAGAAGAAAAATATATGTGCATTAAAAAGCTGGACAAAGAAAACAGCTTGTCCAAATGTAGAAGTAGAGTACGGGTGCAATGAAGTTCAAACACAAAACAAGACAGTATAACAAAACAGACATTATGTTACAAGGAATAGTACACCAATCTGTGGTTACAAGTTGTTTTTATTTTATAATTCCTATCATCCCCAGCCAGACAAAACCTCTCTTAGTCTGATGGGAATGGTAGGTTCACAACAGCTTTTGGGCTAAAAATTGCCTACCACTGTACTAATTAGTTGTTTGTCTGTTATCCATATTTGTTTTAAATATGTGTATACGTGTGATTATGAACAACAGATTTTTAGGCAATACTGTACCTTTAAATGCATGCAGCATTGTTTCTGGGACTGTGGTTTAAGATGCACTTTTCATGAACTCATGAGTGAAAAAAAGAGGAATATAGTTAAATAGTAAAAATGTAATCAATATGTCTTTTGTCTCTTTTATGACTAGCTGCCATCATTGTGCTACAAAGTACTTGTTCTCAATACTGCAATGTATGAAGGCCAATTACATACACTATTAGCTGTCTTGTGAATCAAAAGCTGTTATTTGGAGTACTGAAGTGGAAGCAACTAACACATGTCATAAAAAGTTAGCTGCATTTGTTTTAATATATCTAGCCCCAATGTGCTACAGACAGAGAAAGCCATAACATTCTGGCAAAAGTTCTATTCAGTTATATCACTGGTGTATAGTTAGAACTAAATTACTCTGTTGTGTTTATGTTGCACTGATTTACAAATACTTATATTAGTGACTAGATTGGATAACTATTATAAGAGCAGTTAGCAGAGGAATTATAATGTTTACAGGAACCAGGTAATGGAGGAATTATAGTGGTGATAGGAGCAGTTAAATTAGAAAATATAGTGACTATATAGGAGCTGTTAGGAGAGGAATTATATTGGTGAAAAGAGCAGTTGGTGTGGATTTATACTGGTGAAAATAGCAGTAAAGAGAGGAGATATGTGGTGCAGTAAAAATAAAGATAAAGGAGCAAATGAAGCATTGCATATTGCTGTACTTAAGTCTAATGTTCACAAATAACATAATATAGAAATAAAAAAAGTTGGTGAGTGCCCTACGCTTGCAAGTTTACAATGTAGAATAAACAGGTTACAATTTATATTGGATTTTAGCTGCATGCCATTTTTGTTTGTAATCATTACTCCTAGTATGTGCCAAACAATTTGTTGCTTTGTAGTTTAAATAAACGTATTAATAATAATGAAGATTATGGAGATAAACTGGAAGCACGTAGTAAGATCAAACAAAAAGCAGGCCCAATATTTCAGAAAGGAAAGGCAAGGGTCTCACTACAGGTAATGTAGAGGCTGCATCTGTGATGGAGCACAGCATCCAAGGGGGCAATGGACCCCAGGGCCTAAATTGTCCTCTGTTGCTTAAGAATATTTTTGTTAGGGGGCTCAAAAGTGTTGCACAGGTCCTCCAATGACCAGTAAAAACACTGTAGAAAAGTAATGTCATCACAAAACCTGGGAACAAGGCTGGGGCAAGTGGCTGCACAAATCCCCATGGATGCTGCCTGTCCCCCAGCCTTGTTACCTTGGGAATGCATAACATGTATAATGTGTGACACAGAGCTAAAGGTATAATTGTGTAGTGTTTGGTGTACATGCACATCCCTATGGCACTCAAAGGGATAAGGGAGTGATGATGTCCATGTTGCTGAAAGTGTTCTCTCCACTCCCCTATTAGCCAAGTGGGGAAGCAGAGAGAATGCTGTCAGACTACAGGATTGTTGTACTACTGGTGATATGTGAGGGAGAGTATCTCTTCCACATTGAAAACAGTTTGACAATCCTGTATGCTAATATGCACCTTTTCCTCCCCTCCTCTTGCATCCCTAAATTTTAGTGAATATGGCAATGTGTGTGTCTACATTGAAATGTCAAAGTGCTATGAACACATCAACAAAATCATATTGCCACAGCAATGACCTTTAGTACATCTCCCCCAACATTACCTTACTACAGTGTTATAACTGGTAATTGGAGGGCCTGCACAACATTTTTGAGTCCCCTAATAAAAAAATATTCTTAAGTGACATAGGACCAGTTGGAACCTGGGGCTCATTGCCCCCTTGTATGCTGTGCCCCATCAAAAATGCAGTCACTGCATTCCCTGTAATGAGTCCCTTGCCTTTCCTTTCTGAAATATTGGGCCTGCAGTTAGTGATACATGGACATAAATACATATAATTCCTAGTATTACCACGTCCTAAATGTCCTTTTCTATCAGTTCTATCTGTGAGAAACTCCCACCGAGACAGAACCAAATCAAGTGTTTAGTTCAAGGCATGGTAGCCTCCCAGTTTCTGCTCAAGTCATGTTTTTCACTCCCATGTGCCATAACAGAGACGAAATGTCCATATTCATTTCAGACTGATCCCACCCTCAGACAGTCCGATTCCAAAATGTCAGGCCAATACTCTCTCAATGAGATAAACAGCACAACCCCAGAGGTAATTTTCAGCCTATATGGGCCTCACTAGTGAGGTGTAGTTGAATTCCCCTAGGCGCATGCAAACCATGGTCCTATTCCTGGGATACTGTTCTACTTAGGGAGACTAGAAGAACAAAGAGTGTGATTAATGCATACCAAGACAGCACAGAATTAAGTGTTTTGTTCAAGGTAGGCTCTCAGGTGCTGCTCAAGTCACATTTTTCACTCCCATGTGCCATTGAAGAGTGGAAATCTCCATATCCGACTGGTCCAGCCCTCAGACAGCCCAGCTCCGAAATGTCAGACAAATCCTCTCAGGTGCTGCTTAATTCACTTTTTTATAAATGTTCCTACAAGCATTACCTATACACCACAAGATATATTAATAGTAAAAGTAATCATAGCATGTTTAACTTTTTTTAAGAAATCTAAATAAATTAATTGAATATGTTGTTATTCTGTCTTCAACAGGTCATATTGTCACACTTTAGCTCTGGTCTTCATTTTGTTATTAATCTACACTTCTCAATTCAATCTAGCTTGCTATCTAGCCAAAGTTTCGACTTTCCTCCATCAAATCTATGTCCCTTTTTGTTTCCTAATTTAATTACCACTATGAGACAGTCTGAGTAGGGATGGGCAAACATTTTCTCCTCAAAAGAGAATCAGGGGCTTTTCACTGAGCTGTAAATTAGTTGTGAAAAGTATTGTTTTTTTTATTTTTTTTCGCCTGGCTAATTGCATTGAAATCAATGGGAAGACTGAATCCCCCTCCCCCATGTGGCAAGTTTCTATCCTTTTCCTGCAGGTATAGTACAAAAAAGGGTGTCAGATTCTTGCCGTATGCCTGTCTGTGTTTGTGAAAGAAAGAGAAAACAGTACATTTTTGAGCTAGAGAAGACAGGTTACTAAAGTGGAAATGAAGCTTAGTTTAGGGAATATTGTAGGCAAGAAATCTGTTCTCTGTTTTAAGGTACTTTGGGGCCTCTAGGAGACAGGAAGGGAGAAAGGAGGTTAACCCCAAATACACAAGAATTGTGTGTGACTGACTGAGAATATACAGGTAGTGGTGTTTCGAGTTTCTTCTTGAGCTGGCTGGCATCTCGGTCCTAGGGCAGTCTAGGGTGTGAGAAGGAATCAAAGGAGGTTTACCCCAAATATCCTAAACAAGTAGTGTAAAAGCCAGTGTACATGGGTCACAGTGTGCATTGTAGTGGGAGGTGTAGTTCTGTGGTAGCACACCTGCCGTGTAGTCTTCTGTGCATTCGTACAGTGTCTACTGTGCATGACTGCATTGGAAAAACATACATGTCTTTTATATTATAGGATTTTTGTATGACTCATTGGAAAGAAACAGGTAACCATGATCCAAGTTTTTTCCTGATTTGGCTGTTATCTCTGTGCTAGAGGAGTCTGAGTGTGTAAGAAGGGATCAAAGCAGAATTACCCCAAGTATCCCAAAATTCTATGTGACCAACCAGGATGACAAAGGAAGCCATTATCCAAGTTTCTTCCTGATCTGGCTGTTATCTCTGTGCTAGAGGAGACTGGGGTTGTGAGAAGGATGCAAAGATTTACCCCAAATATCCCCAAATTCTGTGTAACTAGGAAGCCATAGGCAGCCATGATCCAAGTTCCTTCCTGATCTGGCTGTTATCTCTTTGTCAGTGAGTCTGGGGTAGGGATGGGCAAAGTTGTTCCCGTGAGAAATTTTATGAAAACCAGATTGTTATCTGCTTTTTTGTGGGAAAATCCGCTTTAAAACTAGCGGTTAAAATTTTCGCATCTTTCGCCCATTGGCCAAAATCTTTCACAATTTCTTTCTCCATGGCTAAAAAGTTTTCACCCATTGATTTACATTGTTTTCACACGTCCACAATAAAAACGTCATGGTTTTGCTGAAGGCATACACAATAGAAGCAGCCACAGAGCAAGATAGATGTGCTGTACTGTTCTCTGGTGATATTTAGCAAAAATTGAGGCAGGAGAGGCTCATAGTGACTCCTATCACTATGAGCAGCAAAAAGAGTAACTGGAAGGACCCTGAGGAGGAGGAGGAGGAAGTGATTAGCAGTACTCAATCAATGCTGTCCAGTCCTCCTAAATCCCCCCAAGGGATCTTGGGGAATTTAATAAGAAGGGAGGGAGAAAAAGGAATGGGAAGGAAGGGAGAAAAGGGAAGAAAGGGAGGAAAGGGAAGGAAGGGAGAAAAGGGAATGGGAAGGAAGGGAGAAAAGGATAGTGAGAGCAGGACAGGTCAGCTGCCTGTGCCTGCTGCAAGACGTGCTGCCCCTGCTGCCAGTGCCACCATTTCTGATCCTGCAACCACTAGTGTTGTACCTGTTGCAAGACATGCTGCCCCTGCTGCCAGTGCCACCATTTCTGATCCTGCAGCCACTAGTATTGTACCTATTGCCAGACGTGCTGACCCTGCTGCCAGTGCCACCATTTCTGTAACTGCAGCCAATAGTGATGTACCTGTTGCCAGATGTGCTGCCCCTGTTGCCAGTGCCACCATTTCTGATCCTGCAGCCACTAGTTTTGTACCTGCTGCTAGTACTGAACCTGCTGCCAGTGCTGGACCTGCTGCCACCAGTACTTTTCCTGCTGCTAGTGTTTCTTGTAGTACTCAGGGGGGTAAGGAGAAAATGATGCCAAGTGTGACAGCAAGGGACCCTAAATCACACTTGCCATTCCCAAGCAGTCCTGCCACTGCTAGTACTACTGCTACTAAGGTCCAGGAGCTTGTTAGCCTTAGGAGTGAAGGAGGTGGTAATCAACAATATCCTGATATTACTAATGACTGTGAGACTGAGGAGGAAGACTCTGAGGTTGAACTTGATGTGGTTGGTGTTAGTAGTAGCAGTAATGGTGAAGCAGCCTGAGTGGTAGGGGAAACATTTGACAGCATCCAGACTAGCGGTCAAGGGAGTCCACACCATTCTCCTGACCCTGGGACTGGGAGTCCTCTCTCTCACTGCAGTATCCAGGTGGAACATGAACCTGAAGAGGCCAGAACTGGTGTAGGAGGAGGAGAGCAGGCTGAGAATTAATACCACCACCACCAGCAGGAGCACAGATCAGCTGCCTGTGCCTGCTGCTATTTCTGCTAGTGCTAGTCTGCCTTCTTCTTCAGGTCAAAATGCAATGAAAGTGTGACATTAGAGGACCCTCTGTCCCATTGCTCATCACCTCCTCCAAGCAGCAGTGAGATGTCTGGAATAGAGCAGCAGCAGCAGCAACAACAACAGCATGTAGGGACTAGTGGTGTTGGTGGTGATGATGCTGGAGAAGGTGGGGTGGAAGAGACATTGATGGCCTTTTTAGCAGAAACTGAGAAGGAATGGGAGACAGGAATTAGGATGGGCATCACCACCACCACTAGCAAGGACATCTTGGAATTAGAGGAATTTGCAACTGCTCTAATTCCTTCTGATGCTGAGATGCAACGGCAGCAGGATGCTGAGGAGCAGGTTAGTGTGCCACAGACCACCGTGGACACAGTAGGAATGGGCTCAACAAGCGATGCGGGACTAGAACAGGTTCCACTTGCCAGCAGTAGCAATACTCCTGATCCTAGTTGCAGTGATGACTCTGAGGCAGTAGCAGCAACAGCAGCAACATTATCTGCTGCCACAGACAATGAAGGGGAATGTGGAGGACAAGAAGATAGAGGTCATTCTTCTTCACCTTTCCCTTTCCCTCTGAAGTCATCATGGGTGTGGGACTATTTTTCCGCTGGGTCAGGCACAGTACAGTTATCAGCAATGGCACTGAGCACAATTTTTGACAAGTCAGTGAAAATAGGAAAGGAGGGAACACACCTTGGCACAAGCACCCTCATATCACACATAAAACACAAACACCATGACATTTACTCCAAACATGATAAAGCCAAACACACACCATAGGAATCAAGCACCACTTTTGCTGTCCCTGACTCACCAGAAAGGCAACAAGAGGAGAGGCAGAGATCAAAGAGGAGGAGGAATAGAACAACCCAGGCAGAGACTGGAAGTTCCAGGATGAGTGAAACAACTAGCTCACCATCATCTTCTAGGGTAACTACATCTTCTGCCAATCCTCCTCGTTCATTACCTCCCCCGCCAAATGATAGCCTCTCTGTTGATGTTAGGATGTGGCAGTTCGTCTTTATCCATTGCACACTGTGTGGTGCACTGACCACACATGCCAGTGTGGTGGAGGAGAATTGCAATCAGTGCATCAAGCGGCATCTGAGGGGATTCCATCCTGCAGAATATGCTAAGATGGTGGCAGGGAGGGTTCATCACTATTATTAAACTGTCAGCAAGTTGTCATGTGTCCTTAGCAGGTGTAGAAAAGGGGTAGAGTGACAGTGGCAGTAATTGGTTTCGGTTTCATGGTGTTTCGATACAGTTGTGCCCCCAGATGTTATTTACCACACACACAAAATGTGCACATTGCATTTGCTGAGGAGACCCACTGATCCTGCTCTCAAGGGAAAAAATATTCTAACAACAGCACACCCATGATGATTTTGGAGGAGGGGCAGGTGGAGAAGATTTAAGGCCAACTTGTTTTTTTCTCCACAAATACCGGGGGCTACTTATTCTGCTGCTACTGCCTCAGGCCCATCACTGGAGCCAGTCATGGGAAATGGAACCTTCATCATTCATCTTCCATGTTACTGCCATTGTTGATCCCATTCCCTTTCAGCTGCCTAATCATCCTGCTGCTTAAACAACTCAGCAGCAGTACAAACAGCAGTTGCAACTCAGGACTCAGGAGGACATTTGACAATGGCCACTGGCCAACATGACCTGCTGGCATTAGGCCAGTAGGACATTTTTATTTTTTTCTCAGGGCTTGTGTTTTAAAAAGTAAATAAATAAATAAAAAATAAATAAAAACTAGTCCTACAAAAAAATAAACCATTTTTTGGGGTTTTGTTTCTAACAAGCCTACGTCTTACAAATCAATGTTTCCTTAGGGCTTGTGCCAAACAAGCTTAAGTCCTACAAATCAATGTTTCTTCAGGGCTTGAAGTCCTACAAAGGCCTCTAACAACAAATTAAGTAAATCATTCTCTACAAAATACTGTATCAGGTCAAGTATCAGTCCAGCCCAGTGGCAGCCTATGTCAGGGGGGTTTCTGTCTCTGTCACTTTAAATACAAATGTCTTATTTTATTTTATTTTATTTATTTATTTTTTTTATTAAATGTCCCCCCAATAGCAGTCAAGAACCCCCCCCAAAAATATTTCCCTGTTTAAAGGATTCATTCATTCACCAACAAAGGCACCCTCCTCAAACCCCTTTATACCATGTCTTATGTTTTTTTTTTCTTTAGGATTTATTTTTTTATTAAGTGCCCCCCAATCCCAGTAAACAACCCCCCAAAATCATCCCCTTTTCAACTGATTCTTTTCCCACACCCCACCAACACAGGCACCCTCATGCCCCTTTTATACTATGCCTTTGGGAAATAAAATAATATTTGTAATGTGTTGTATGTAACTTCTATGTTCCCATTGATTTCAATGGGTGAAAAAAGCAGAAAAAAGCAGAAAATCTGCACTTTTCGCAGGAAAGTTTTCACCAAGGGGAAAGTGCCATTTTTCGCTGATTTCAGTTTGAGGCAGAAAGTTTTGCCAATCCCTATAAGGGGGTATAAAAAGGAAGCAAATGAGAATAACCCTAAATACCCAGTGACAGTGATAAGGATGGAGGGGGACAGTTAATTTACAAAAAAAAAAACATGTGACAGATACAGGGACCGTGACATGAGCTGTGACTGAGGCAGACTGATACTAAAAGTGGTAGAGTATTTTTTAGAAGACCAAGGCAAGACACACACAATCAGTTCTATTGTGTATTTTACAGTAAAAACCCACATAGTAGTTGAGCAATGTCCAGCAAACTCACAAGGAATAGGGATAAGGTGAAATGATTAAGACCAGTGCAGGGATGTTTCAGTAAAGTAGCTGTAGCAGTCCATCAGGAACCCTGCAGTCTATGAAGTTCACCGTGTGGAGATAAAAAAAAACTCAGGATCCAAAAACTGAGCATGTTGCTATCTGTTGTCTGTGTAAGAAGCATGTGAGTAGGGGTGCAAGCTCACACATTGGAACCTACTCAGTGAGATCCCACCTGAAGCATCATCATAAGTCTGACTGGGATGACACACCATCTACAGGTTAGAGGTACTACAACTAGCCAGAGCAGAAGCACTCCTAAACGTTCTTGGGGCTCTGAGGTACATGATAGAAGTGCTACTAATGTGCCATAGAGTACACCATTTTCTGCTCCTGATGCAGAGGTGTATGACTCCGAGTTTGTTTTTGGAGATGACAAGATTCATAGAGTGCCCACGCATACCGGCAACACCCCCACCAGCTCCACAAGTAAGGGCTTTAAACTAATAAATTTACACAGTTCTACCACTATATACTACCATCCCTCACTTACTAAGTTCTTAGAAAGAAGTCAAAACCTGTAAAAAATAATACAAAAGTACACCTGATGAATAGTAAACTTGCCAAAATGTTGATGGTTGATATGCTGCCCTTTCCTTTTTGAAAACAGAAGCTTTAAAGAACTGATGTCATATGTTGTGCCCTGATGGAATATCTCAAGCTGCAGTTGTTGCAGCAGTCTAAGTGTCACAGTATTCAGGCAAAGAAGGACAGGCACAATATAAAATTTATAGCCCACACAACCCCAGACCACAGGATGAAAGGACCCAGGCTCCTACCCGGAACTGCACACTGTGCTGTGCACTGCACTACTCATGATCCGAGACTAGCAAAGAGGCTCGAGTAGAACACCAGAGTGAACAGTGTATATAGCGTAAGTCACCACTCTGGGTCTTGCAAACGGAGGCAACAGGGAGCAAGAGCAGGCCAGGGGCCATACCTCGGATGCCTCCTGGCTTCCTGATGTCCACGTGGGTGGCTGAGGCCTGGCCCAATTGATGTACTCCGCTTGACCTGGCATTTGAACAGTCTGTGGCATCCTGTGCCTTGCCATAGGCTGCGGTGGTGGAGGAACCTGGAGGGCAGGATCAGGCTGTAGCTGCTGCTGCTATGGACCCTGGAGGCCATGCTGGGGCCACTGCTGCTGTGGCTGCTGCTGGGGGCCATGCTGGGGCCACTGCTGCTGTGGCTGCTGCTGGGAGCCATGTTGGGGCCCTGCTGATGTGGCTGCTGCTGGGGGCCATACTGGGGCCACTGCTGCTGCCACTGCTCAGGTGGTGGACCCTGGGGGCCATGGTGCTCCCACTGCTGCTGTGGCTGCTGTTGCGGTGGACCCTGAGGGCCACGGTCCTCCCACTGCTGCTGTGGCTGCTGTTGCGGTGGATCCTGAGGGACACGGTGTGTCAACTGTTGCTGCTGCTGTGGTGGTGGCAGATCCCTGGAGGTGGTGGCCTCAGAGGAGGTTTCCCCTGACTCCTCCACTCTTGCTGTCTGATATGCTGTGTGGAGAAATTACATGATGTAATTAGTGATGTGAGCTATGACAGGCGTGCTGCAAGACTACTACACTGACATGTGAACCGTTGAGTGGCAGGATGATATCCACTGCATTGCTTTGCAATGCATTAGTTACCATCCTGACACACATTGCTGAGCTTGACATGATCCCATACATTGATTATACTAACCTACAGTAATGTAGATTTGGCCATCATGTGTACCCTGAGCAGTGAGGATGGCAAGGCATATACCTCCTTGCTATCCCCATTCATCAGGATACATGTGGTGAGCAAAACTGAACCATCACACCTTGAGTGACACAAACCCATTGCATGTCCTACACCTAGGCCTCAACAGCAAACACACTAGGACCTCTAAACACAGCAATGCACCAGTGATGGCCAATGATGTCAGCAACAGTAAAAGACACACCAAGCACACCAACCAACATGATCTGTGGAACCCAACAACACAATCAGCTGGTTGACACACGAACACACCCCAGGACAGCTAAAATCCTAACACACAGCAAACATGTGCATGGTTATACTGTACTACTGGAGGTTACTTCTACCTTTTCCTATGTAATCCTATGAAGCTTAATCAATGGTATGTCACGAGTTGTTTAGATCTCAGTGCATTGGCTCCACAGAATAACACAGGGATTGCAGGTGTGATGACACTGCAGTTGTCATGTACACATTGTCACCTCTTTCTGACACCCTAGTGAATGTCCCCCCCCGTCATGATTGAGCCTTGTAAATCACATATGTCCTGCAGAGTGGTGATGGCGATGAATGCCCCCTTGCTACCCTCACTCTGCAGACTACATATGATGCAGAAAGCTGAACCTTGGCTATTCCACTTGGACTAACTACCTACATGTACAACGCCTATCCCTGACATGCAGTAACAATACAATAGGAAACACACCAATTCCCCTCCTTGCTATTTCTGGTAACCCTTTGGGTGCCAGGGGACTAGCCAATGTATTGTCGAACAATGCATTACTTATCCCTGTGGCACTCACAGGGTTGCGTGCTGACCTCTTTGTCACTCTAAGTATGACATTGTGATACACATAACAGTTACATCTTTGACTGACACATGACGGTGTGCATTGTTTTTGTGCTGTGCATGATGTTGTTGTACACAGCATGAAGGGGGTTCAACAGGGACTTAACCATTACCAATCAGACTGGGTTTGTCAGGTATTCTGTCCTTGTTTGACGTCCCTCCAAGCTGTGTTGCTGAATTGTGGTGTGGAATGCTGTCCATGTGTTCAGGAGTCACTGTGTTGGCCTCTGTCTGGTAAGTGTCAAGATTTGTGTGATGTGTGTGTAGGCCTTGATGCACTTACCAGTGTAACTCCATTCATTTATCTCCTGCACCAATATTGAAGATATTGTCCTGCGCACAGCCTCCTCCCACTTTCTGTACTCCACACGCAGGGGCGGACCACCCCCTGTGCCGGCAGCAGGCAAGGCCTCCTCTCCCATTTTTTTTGTTCTTCACCTTGCCTTTACAGTCAGTCCACCTTTTTTTAATAGATTCCAGCAACCGGCTGTGGCTGGAAACAGCATTCACTGCAGCCGGGACCTCCTTCCTTGCGCCTTTCGCTTGGCCTCCATGCCGACGACCTTTCCCTTGGGGAACAGGAGCCTCTCCTTGGTGATAACTGCCTCAACCAGGACAAGGTTCTCCTCCTCTGAGAACTTGGGGTCTCTCGCCCTGTCCTCCTGCTCACCCCCAGGGGTTCTTTGAGAGCCTTGGCTCTCAGGTCCTGCCTGAGATGGCCCTGGCTGCGTGTGGATCCGCACTGTATTACTTGTCTTGACTTTCCTTATTCTCTCACCCCAAGAATAAGGAAAATCAAGACAAGTAATACAGCGTGGATTGAAATGAATTCTGAAAGACGGAGGAAGGTTGGGTTTGCATTTATTGCCCACCAGTGGGATAGCTGTCTGTGTGTGCAGCAGTTACTGTAACAGGTCAGTGGGGAGAAAGCTGGGACCTAAATAGGGAAAAAAGATTTAACCCATTCTGATTCTCCATTGCTTTCCAACCAGCTGGGCACTAGCAGTCATTCAAGTAGCAAGACTACTGTTCATACATCGGGGCAGGGTCCTGGTTCTGATTGTGCGTATTACACACTGGATACAAGTCTCTCAGGGTTAATGTGACATCCAGTTCACTTAATACAATGTGGATCGAAGTGCAGAAAGTGAAGTGTACCTTCTATTTTTTAAACCCTGTGACATTTTGAATGTGTCGCTTGGAAGGTCTTCCACTTCGGCATGGGAGATTCTTCATTCCCCTTTTAAACCCTGCAACATTTTAAATGTGCCATTTGGTGTTTCACCCAATAGTGGGCAACATTTTCAGAGTGAACCGTCCTTTTTACACACTTTTACATAACAGGGTGATTACAAGGATAATATGCCTGAGAGCAAGGAGAAGGCACACTTGCACACGTTAAACCAAGGAGAAGGGCACTCTAAGGCACAGTTATCATATCTAAAAACTACAGAGGTATTTCACTCTCTTAAAAATGCTCCATTGTCCTTATCTATTAGAAGTGCAAAGATGGGACTATGTGACTTGTAGGCAAGCCCCAGGTAATTAGCAGTTTGCATGGAAAGTTTTATGTTTTAAGAAAACTACAAGTCTTACTGATATCCCTTCCATGGCTGATTAACCCCTTCAGGGATGACCGTGCCAGTTTTACTTAAGCAGGAAGTTAGAGTTGAGGGCAAAGAACATAAACTTTACTGAATGTGTGCCCATCCCTAATTATGTGTGATATACACAAACAGAAACAAGAGAAACTTATTGAAAGCTACAGAGGTCTCCAATGCATTTCAAGGGGTTAAAAGAGCCATTAAATTCAGTGGGACTTTATATTTCTCACAAGTGATGCAGATCGTTTGTCCCAGAATCTCTTCTGTTTTCTTTTGTGTAAATGACCCACAATATCTCATATTAACAACTGAATTAGGAAACAATATGGAAATAATACAGAAAAATACTGTATAACAGGTCTGAGTTTGCAATCCAGCCTGTAACTGTAACATTGTTAGTACATTTTTCAAGAGTGCACTCTGTAGGTCTGTTCAAAAGATTGAGAGCTCTGAGGGAGCAGTTTACCTCCTGATTGTAGGCTCTGAAGTGAACAGAAATTGCAATCTATAGGGGAAGTGCCCAACATAGCACAGGAAATAAGGACAGAGTTGCAAACAAATGTGAAAATTAAGCCTTAGAGTCTACAATTTACCAGCTCAAAGAATGTACAATGCAGAACCTGTGGTTTGGTATCCATATAGATTTTGAGTTCTGAGACTCAGCTCACCGATGATTGTTAGAGTGTGCAATTAACAGTGAAACTTACCTCAGTCCTAGGTATATATCCCATGTTATTATGCCACAATCAGACAGCTCCATTCACTGACTGCACTGGCTCATGTCTATGGCCACCAATGAAAGGCCGGAATCATTGGCCCATCAAACTGTAGGCAGGCTTATCTCCTTCAGTTTATGGTTTTTACTAATTCACTGAATAGAAGTTGGGACAGTGAGTAGGAAGCTCAAGTCACTGATGTATTGTGCTTGAAGAACATCTATCCCCATAATAGTTCCTCTTTGGCAGATCCACTCCCCTAGTAAATGTCCTGACATTGAAGCTCAGCAGACCACTGGGGGAGCAGAATGGGTGTCTGAAAGGTATCTGTAGACCTGCTAACAGAAGGGGACAATTTTCTTTGTATGAAAACAATGAAAGCCCTTCCCCCCTTGACAAGTTTTTCAGCTTTTTTCCTTATCTTAATTGAAGATTGTCCCTCTCTGCAGTCTGCCTGGGCATCTCCCTTCTGATCTGGTTGAACAGGGGGGGATACTTTGTTTGTGAATATCTCTTAAACCATAAAGGTTTCAGAGATAAGACTTATATCATTCTTCATGTTTTTTTAATGCCTACAAAATAAAATAAAGTTAAAATGAAGTATTACTATCCCTTTAACAGTTACTGTATGTTCAAAAGGTAGACTGCAAATTAACAGATTAGGGGCCAGATTCCATTGCAGGTGATAAGTGTTAACACCCTGTTTTATCAAACATTTTCCTATTGAAGTCTATGGGGAAACCTGAAGATAAAAGCAGAGATAAAATTAGCACCTGCAATAGAATCCAGCCCCTGAAGCACTGTGAATACGAAGACTACTTTAGACATAAGTATTTTATTATTATTATTATTATAGGGTAACATTTTAATTTGAGCAAGTCTTTTAACCCTTTGGGTGCTAGTGAGGTACCCAATGCATTGCAAGGTATTAAGCATTACATAAAGAAGTAACTTTAGCTCCCCATATATACTATATATAGTAGAGGCAGCAACAGCGAAATAATCCTATATAATAATTCGCTAAAACGTGTGTAACGCCGCGACATGCGCAGTAGACACTGCTGCAGTCATGCGCAGTAGAGACTGTCTGCGCCGTGGCTGATACAGAGCTGGACACTCCAAAGGAGCGTCCAGCTCTGTATCAGCCGTGGCGTGGCCAGTCTCTACTGCGTGTGACTGCCCCGCGACCAGGTGGCAGTGGCACTGTGGCCTGTGTAACGGGCTGTTCAACTAGTTAAATAATAAACAAATTATACTCTTGAATGCAATATTATGGACTACTATTTCATAGTTTCAAGTCTGCATCACCTGTCGACAGCCACCCAATGCAGCCCTGACTGTAAATCCAGTTGAAACCCCACTAGAGGTGGCTTTACATCTGGGGCTGCATTGAGTGGCAGATGTCACATACAGATTTGAAGCCATTAAAAATGAGTTTATCATATTTGTTTTTATCTGATTGCTTTGCATATTTAAAATAAAAATATCTTTATATTTTTTTGCAAATAAGCACTCACTGTGCCTTTTTTTACCTCTTTAGCAGCCTAATTTTTGTAGATTTATATTTTTGTGCACATTGGATTTTTTCTGTTTTAAGCATTAGTTCCCCTTTAAGAAGAGTGTATTATGTCATACTGTTCTTTCATTAAAATGTTTTATTAGCAGGTGATGTTAAATCCAATTAGCGAGCATTAAGTTCTACAGCACATTAATGAACAAGCACCTTGATACATGATTATTTAATAAATTCTGTATCATTTCCTGTTTTTTTTCTGACATTGAAAAAAATATTTTATGCTCTGGAACAGCCTTATTCCAGTCATTTAACCATTTGGATGCTAGAAACATTTGCAACAAATTGTTTTACAATCCAAATGGATAAGTTAATCTAAAAAACATTAAGAAGACATCTCCACAGAAATTGTTGTTCAATGTTCTTTCATGTACACATCGGTCAAGAGTTGTCAATTGTTGGACATACAGTTTATGGGTATGACAATTTTCATTATACCCAACAAGCCATTAGCTGGTCTTTGGCAACTGGAGGTCCAAGAGTTGACTCCCCCAGTACAGGATAAGGCTATGTCTCTGATCCAAAGATCTTTCCCAGCACTTTGAACAAGAGTAAATTTGCCATCCAGCCTTGAAATCTGCATAACTCAAATAAATAAAAAATCAGCCTATAGTTGAAGTCTAACTCTATCTCTCAAATGTATGTATTTGTTTCAGGAAAGGTAGGCTATTTGTGTTTTTCGGTACAACAGACCTCATAATTTTTTCACACCTCTAGGAGCAAGTGACAGCTTGCTTCAAAAGCCTAATTCATTTTCTCCCATGCTACACAAAGCTGCACTGTAATGTATGCACAAATAACGCATCAGAATAAGGTTATTTTCTGGGCAAATCTCGTCTTCCTGCATACTCATTTTCAAAAAGCAGCCATCTATAGAAAGCTATAAAAAGCAGAATATACAAAAAATGATTGCCAATAAAACAGGGGGGAGTTGTGCTCTTTTAGTTTAGGATTACAATTTAATTCAGTCGAGTACAAAAAAATCTGGTCCTATAATTATGCTAGAGTTTGATATACTAAATGTTACTCATTGCTGCTAATAACAATCCATTACTAAATACAGTCTCTCATTACAAGATGGTTTAAAGGTCTTTTTCTGGCTTCCCTAATTGGCTTGTATAATAAGCAACAGCATTACTCACAGTTAATAGGGCTTCATTTAGTTTGTGAGGTCAGCTATATATTATTATGAGGACATTCTGTTGGGTTATGTAACACATAGAATATCGCAAAAAAAGAAAGTAGTAAACTACTTTAGAAGAGTAATCTAGATGTACTTATAAAGATGACTTCCCTGTCTTATCTTGATTTGACTATCAGACTATAGACGTGAAAGTCTTTATAAAGCAATAATTGTCATAATTGCCTCACCGATATTTTATTGAATAACTAGTGTAAAAGCCTGTGTAAATGGGCCAAAGTGCATAAACAGCAGCAAGGGGAGCACGGAGACCTCTATGAAACACAGCTCGGGAGGATTTTCCCATTCATCAGTCGCAATGCTCTGTGGTAGACACAAAATGAGCAAGCTGTCATTCTGGGAGAAGGTGCTGGATGAGTCCAAACCGCTACCCTTTTAGTGGAAGACGCAGCCCTGACAGTGACCACTATGGGGAGACTGAGAGCAAGTCAGTCTCTACTGCGCATGACTGTATTGGACAAACATACATCTTGCCTTTTATATTATAGGATCATATTTTCATCATAGCTGATTTTTGTCCATTCCGTACTGCTTGGTACAGCAAATCTGACTTTTCCAAACTGCTATAAAATGTATATATCTATAAGCCTTGGGACCTTATGCAGAAAGAAGAGAAGCAATTATAGATCAAACCAAGTGAACCTTAGAAAATAAATAACAATGATAAAAAAAATCCCATTAATTTACATGGGAGGTTTAAAGTCCTTGAATGTAGTACATTTGGTTTGATGAAACAGTGCTCCTCTTTTTTGTGCATAATGGTTCTGGTCTTCTGTCATTATATCTAAATAATACACTTAGAAGTACATATGCATATCTGAGGACGTATTAAAAAAAACTGTATCCAATAAAGGATCTATATCTTACAGAATATCTACTGTATCCCAAAATATAGGCAACCTCCTGTTGTAGTTCCAGCAAGAAAAGCATATTCACATACATTTTTTTTGCTGTCTGCTCCACATGTGGAAGTGTGCATGTGGGGTTGAGTGTATGTGTTTGTGTCTATGTATGCTTGGTAACACATGTCTCAGTCCTTCACATGGGGACTTCTGTAAAAAAAAGAAATGCACGTCTGGGGTTGGCTGCTTCTCTTGTTTAGAGAGGAATTGCCTGGCATTTCATGGTTGGACTGCTGTTATGGCAAGACCAATATGATATGCTTTAGGATATTTCCTCTCTCTGAAAGGCATTAGTGGGTTAAAAGAGATTGCATCCTGGGTAGGACACCATTCCTATAGAGCCTGCATATTTGTATTGCAGGTTCATTCCTAGTTGAGCATATATGACTTTTAATATACATATGCAAATTACACTTGGGATTAGTCACCCCAAGGGTAATAGGGGGAATCCAGCATTGGGCCCCTTGCTCACAGTGCTTAGAGGGATTAGCTACACCACACTGGAGATGCCCAGCAAGACTGAAACATATGTCTGGGGTTGACTGATTCTCTTGTTCAGGAAGGAATTGCCTGGCATTTAGTGGTTGGACAGCTGTTATGGCAGGACCAATATCATTTGCTTTAGGATATTTCCTCTCTGTGTAAAAGGCACTAGTGGACTAAAAGAGACTGCATCCTGGATAGGACACCATTCCTAAAGAGCCTGCTCATTTGTATTGCAGGTTCATTCCTAGTTGAGCATCTCTGACTTTTAATATACAGAAAAAAGAAACAGATATCCTGTTCTATGGAAGTTCCTTGTGAGATAAAACATACCTCTAGTTACAGAAAGGTTCCAGTAGAGTTGAAAACTAGGGCAGGACAACATTTTTCACCTCAAAAGCAAAACAATAAAAAATGTGGTAAATCTCAACAGGGTAATAAGACTTGGTATGTTTTAATAAATGAGTGCATGTTCTGTTGCCCAAGAGAGAGGCGAGTTGGGACTCAGGGGATTAGGGGGGACCAGTTGGACAACATTGTATGCACTCATTTTGGTTTGTGGGAGTCCAAATGGTTAGGGGGGAAGGGATTAGTATAGTTAAAGAGGTTGTTCGGGATATGGTTGGAAATTAAATCTGGTATTGAAGGGACAGAAGGGAGAAGTGAATTTTCCCAGTGGTTGATTATGCAGAGTAAGGGCATAAGATTTTGTATCAACCATATTACCGGTTAATGAGGTGATCAGCTAGCAATATTTAAGTATAAGTTTCTTTTTAGGGCAGCACCGGCACTAAAGTGTACTCTGAACATGGGATTTCAGGGTTCTGTAATAGGTGGGCGCTCCACCTGGTGTGTGAGTAAGAGTCTGATGAAGGCTGAATGTAGCCTGGAACGTGAATATCAGTCCTTAAGGGTTGTGGCCTTATGGATAGGGGGTTTCGAGAGGAGGGGGTTGAGCTAATTGAGATATGTGTATTAAGTTTGCCTCAATTAACTGTCAAGGTTTGAACTCCCCCAAGAAAAGAGACTATTTATTTGATTTATTGACCAGATAAAAAGTAGATATATATTTTGTTCAATAAACACATTGGGACCAGATTGGGGAATTTTACTGGAAATATCGGAAATTTCCAGTGTTTTATACAGCAAGTCTGACTGATAATAAGAAAAGGGGAGTGGCTATTATTGTCTCAAAAAATTTTAAATTTCAATATATACACCATGAAGTTAATCTTACTGGTAGATTTTTGATCTTGATATGTAAATTAAATGATAAGATCTATACTTTGGTTAATTTGTATGCTCCTAATGTGTTTCCTGTAAGATTCTTGAATTCTCTGATGGAGAAAGGGGAAAAGATATCTAAAGGTACACTTATTGTAGGAGGAGACTTTAATTGGATAATGGATCCATCTTTGGATAAAAGTCTCCCGAAAGGAAAGAAAATAGACCCTAGGATCAAAACAATGGCTGCAAGTTTTTTAAAATTTATCGTAAAAAAATAGCTTATTGGACATATGGCGAACACAACATCCCATTGAAAAAGATTTTACATTCTATCCTAATGTGCATTTATCATATATGTTTTTGAAAAGGCCTTACAATCTAAGATGTTCCTCCTTCTACATAGGAAGTATTACTTGGACAGACCATGCTCCGATCTTTTTCCATATAAAGGACGATAATGGTGGGAAAGTTAAACCAGATTGGAGAATTAAGGAATACATTTTAAATTTTGATCTGTCAAGGGAGAATCTTAGGAAAGAGACAGAGTTTTTTATGGAGTATAATGATAATCAGTAGTATCGGATTCTATCTTACAGTGTGCTTTTAGGTGTGCTATGAGGGGGCATCTGATCAAAAGTGAGATTAACTGTATGAAAAAGAAGAGGTAAAAGTTTGAATGATCTTCATATTATATTGGCACAAAAACAACATTTAAATAAGATTTCCCCTTCAGTAAATATAACTCCGGAAATAGATCAGTTGTGAATTGAAATTAAAGAAAAATTAAATGATAAATTGAGTAGGGCAATTATGCATTTAGGTATAAATCTTATTATAGTAATAATAGAGTGAACAAATCCCTTACGGATAAAATTAAGGTTAGAACAGAGTGTAAAAGGATAAATAAAATAATAGTGAATAATCAAACTTATTTGGACCCTAAGCAGAATGGGGATGTGTCTAGAAATTACTATAGATCTTTATACAATATTCATGGGTCTAATGGATTCCAAATTTCAGAGTTTTTGAAGAAACTTAATCTCCCTAAGGTATCCAATGAGCAGCTTAGGCTACTTAATCAACCATTTAGGTTGGCAGAGATATTAAAAAAAAAAAAAAAAAAAAAAAAGGCTATTGCTGGATTGAGGGTGGGGAAATCACTAGGCCCTGATGGATTTTTTGCATTATTTTACCAGATACTGGACCTGGTGATCTCTCCACTTCTTCTTTGGTTGTTTAATAGAATTTGTGAGGTATCCTTTCCCAATGGAGATGTTGCAGGCCTCAATATGCCCTATTCCAAAGGCGGGTAAAGATCAACACTATGTTACTAATTATAGACTGATATCCCTCACCAACCTAGATGTCAAAATTTATTCAAAGATCTTGGCAGAGAGGTTGAGGGAGGTGATCGTGGACTTGATACATCCTGATCAGATGGGATTCATTGTAGGAAGATCAGGAGAGGATAATACTTGTAAGGGACTGAACCTGATCTCGGAGATTAACAGGACAGCTTTACCCTCGGCCTTTTTAGTGCTAGACACTGAAAAGGCATTTGATAGGTTTGGATGGAACTTCCTCTCAGAGACATTAAAGTAATTTGGTATTCTTGGCTTTTTTAAGAGTAAAACTATGGCATTATATTCAGGGTTGCTTGCTAAAGTGTTTGCTTTAATAGGATGGCTTAGGGCCCCATATCAACACATCCATGGGTCACTAGTGTAGGGATCCCTAATTACACATGTTCCACCTAACGTACTTGTGGCACGATGCAGGAAACGTGCACAATCGCTATTTCCCATGTGAAAGCCACTAGGGAATAGAATTGCGCATGAAAATTCAAGATTAGCGAACGGCTGCGTATATTATTTTTGTGGGTGTGGCTAAGTTTAACGAATCTGTGTGAGTGGAATAGCGAAAGCGCCTAATGCAGGAACTACTGTTGTGAATTAATTTATACGTCTGTGTCCTGTTGTTGTAAAATGGAATTTTTTATGCGCAATTCAAGAAGCATTCGGTATTTAGCTTCCTGGATTAGAACATGTGCAAAATCTGCGCACAAAAGATTCCTTTATCCGATGCAAACATTTCTTGCATCGCGCCATTAGTGCCTAGTAAGTTGGCCCTTATGTATGAAGATGCTATTGATGTTTGTTTTAGAGGTATTCAGGAAAAGGGGACTTTTCATCATATTTCGGGGGAATACGGGTAGGTTAAGTTGATCTGGGATAGAGTTAGTTCACTGTTTTCCCAACTCCTGCAAAAATATATCAGGCTTAATATAGGTAAGGCATTACTGGGTAGGAGAGTTTGTGAGGTTAGAAAGTCTGTGTAACGGCTTGTTTGACACACAGGCACAGTAGGTTTGGATAAAACACAATTTTATTAAAAAAATAAAGATCACAATAACCCTCACAGGTCCTGTAATAAATGCATAATATAGTACAGCCACTAGACAGGTTATACAGAGGTAAGCCCACACAGGTCCAGTATAAGTAGAGAGTCCATAGAACAATATACTGACACAGGTCAGGCAGATCTTGTGTGAGTCCCACTTTATTAGTACTGCATATGTTAATAGTAGGCAGCGAATGTTGACAGGCCCTAGTGTAGCAAAGCCTTTTAAGAAGCTCAAACAGAGGTGAGAGCTTTAATTCGAGTAACGCCCAAGATAATGGATACCAGACAATTGTGAACTACCGTAGCAGTAACGAAGACTAAGCAACTTGAACACTGCAGTAGCAGTAATGGAAACTGAGTGACTTAACGGCCGTAGCAGTAATGGAGACCAAGCAACTTGAGCACTGCCGTAGCAGTAACGGAGACTGAGCCACTTGGGCACTGCCATAGCAGTAACGGAGACTAGGCAACTGGATACTGCCGTAACAGTAACGGAGACGTGAGCAGCTTGTGCACTGCCATAGAGGTAACGGAATCTGGTCAGAGTCGGCACTGCCATAACAGAAACGGAGAACTGAGCAACTTGCCCTGAGAGGTACCAACCCTGGGATGGCTCGTAAGGCAAAGCAATAGAAATGTCACCAGGGCGACACGGAGGCAACCAAGACCAATCTGCAAAGCTGTCCAGAGACAGCGAGAGACAAGCACTACCCTTAAGCGGAGACCGGTCAGAGCATTCAGAGGAGGCAGCAGCCCAACCGGGAAGGATCCACACAGCACAGAAATGTAGAACAGTCCAAGTCGGTACACGAAGCAGGAACCACAGCCAATCCAAGTTGGTACACGGAGCAGGAACGTCAGCCAGTCCAAGTCGGTACACGGAGCAGGAACGTCAGCCAATCCAAGTCAGTACACGGAGCAGGAACGTCAGCCAAGCCAGGTCGGTACATAGGAGATGAGAAGCAGAATGGTCAGACAGTCTGGGTCGGTGCACAGGCAGGAAATAAGATGCAGAGTAGTCAGGCAGGCTGGGTCGATACACTGAGAGCACACAAGAATCAGGAACAAGCGCTGGTACTGGAACACCACGAAAGGGAACCGGAGATGTGCCAGAACCCAGTATTTAAGGACAATACTGGGCGGGACAATCACAGGTCAGCCAATAGGCGTTAGGCAGGAGTGGAAACTGACAGAATGTCGCAGAATAGCACGGGCACCGTGATAGTCTGAGGACAACCTAATTCTCAGTATTTGCCCAGGTACCAGACTGTGTATAGCCTCACAATGGAAGAACTTGGATATCTTTTGGAACTCTGTTTCAAATAGGAATCGTTGATACCTTGAGGAAGAGACCTAACCTTGAAAGCTTGCATCCTAAATCTGCTTAGTTAGCCAATAAAGGTATCAACAACTATATTTGTCTCCTGCATTTCTACGGCTAACACGGTACCAACTATCATCTGTTTTAGATAAAATCAATTTTATTTGTGTTAACGAATATTTTTCATCCATTGAGTTAGGTCAGTTTGATAGATTTTTGCTCACATGGTCCCCTTGGTTAGAGCGTCCTCATGGTCAATCTTCTAGGACATTATTAAGAACTTAGGGTTTCTTCTTCTTTTTTCCTCTTCTTCCAACTGATATAGTTTTAAATCTCTTTTTGTTTTGTTTTTTAATTGCATGCCACATTTTATTTTCTGGTTCCATATGTATATTACGTTACATTTAATGTTTTAAATTTGTAAGAATTTTTTTATTTCATTTATTTAATGATTTTCTGTATATTTTTAGTCTTCTGTTAATTTTAAAACAATACATATACTAAGTTTAAAACAACAAAAAAAGAACATAATAAAAGAAGACTTACAGTGGATGACAGATAAGTGTTAAAGCTATGGTGTATGGGTAATGGGATAGTGATAGGGCTAGTATTGCTTGACTTTCATAATATTGTTAGGAGTAGTGTATGGTTAGTCTTTGGAGGGTAACTGTTTTTAGCTCACTCTCATTGTTTAACACTGCGTCCAGCATCGAGATCTAGTTTCTTATTTTGTTCTTACAACTCATGCTATTTAGAGTGCATTGTGGGAACAAAAAGCTGTGACAACAGTTTGGCCGCAACATGAGTTTTGGCAGCCAATGCTCCTTGCATTGGATGCTGGCCAAGTCATAGGATTCTGACAGTACAACTGTGTGAACTTCTTTGGCCCCTAACAACTCTTTTAGTGCTGTTTAAAGTATCAAGTCTATAGTCTGCCCATTTTTCCTACTGTAAAAACCTCAAACCTTATTTGGTCCTTGGTCTTGTCTTATGTTCAGGACAACCTTATGCATGCTTAAATTCTTTCTCTGTATTAAACTCTACCACTTCTGCTGGTAAGCTATTCCACAAATCTACTACCCTCTACATATCCACTACTCTCTCAGTGAAGTAAAACGTTTTTTCATTACATCTAAACCTCTATCCCTCTAAACTTTCCCCAAAGTCTCCAAGAGTAAAATGGTCTTTTAACTCCTTGAATGCTGGAGAGTTTCCCATTGTTTAGCATTGTTTCGGTAGCATTTAAGGGGTTACAAGCCCCATTGCAGTTATTAGAATTTTCATTTATGTCGTATGATGAAGCCGGTTTGCTGCATTATTGCACCTCTTTAGCTTATTGAATACAACTCTTAATACCATTAAAAATGTATTCTGTGTTATTAGCTGGTGCTCATGTTAACAGCCTGATTTTAGTTTGAGATGTAATAATGTCTAAATAAATATTTTCCTATCAGTGGGGGTACCCTTGTTTTACTCAGCAGGAAAAGCCCTATAAGATTCATTTTTATATAATAAAACCTTACTTTTCTTTTAATGTACTCTTTCATACAATAACAAGTTCTGTTATTGTATTTATTTTCCTTTAAGCTATGGTGAAAAAGCTTTTAAAAACACATCTCAGAGAGGGCAATGCAATATTTATTCCCTAGGAAAAAAGTAAAATGCAAAGTATTCATAAAAACAAGTGCCTTTAGCTTCAGAAGGAATATTATTTTGGGACTGTAACACAGTAAATTAAATTTTAATGGTACTTCTGATTGCTAAGTAAAATATTGGCATACTTCTAGCTCAGGTCGATAATAATCAAGTTATTACTTTCTCCTTATATTACCATCACTATTTGATCTCTGGTAATGTACAGTACACTATAGATTATTTCCAGCCGTGCTAGATAGGGATACATGAAAGATGTACATATACACTAAATTGCAAACATCTTGGGGAATCCTCATTAGAGAAAGATTTAGGAATAATAGACTTCAAAGCAGTGTGCAGAGTCACTCAGCTGCAGAAAGAGCAAATAGGGTACTATCCTGCAAAAAAAGAGGTATAGATACATGATATGCTAATATAATTCTACCTCTATATAAATCCTTGGTAAGGCCTCAACTGGAATATGGAGTAGGTTTGGGCACTAGTTCTTAAGTAAGACTTTATTAAACTGGTAAAGGTGCAGAGAAGTACAACAAAGCAGGATCTGGGTTATAAAGAGAGACTAGCCATACTGTGCTTTTTTACATTAGAGAAGAGATGTCTAAAGGGCAATATGATCACCATTTACAAATATATTCAAGGTCAATACAAAGAACTCTCCAATTAATTATTTACTCAAAGAGCTGAGCTAAGAAAGTGAGGTCATCCATTAAGACTAGAGGAAAGGAGCTTTTGGTTAAAACAAAGGCAGGGGTTTTTTTTACAGTAAAGCCAGTAAAGCTTTGTTTCGGGGTGCTATGCTTGCAGATACTGTAACTGCTTTCAAAAAAGTAATGGATACCTATATAGCACAGAACAATATTGAGAATTATTACAGATGGCTTCAATGCAGACAGTTCCCTGGATCAACAACCTATCTGACTGCCATTTAGAGTCCTGAAGGATTTTTTTACCCACTTGGGGCTTTATTGAAAATGGCTTCAATTTTTTTTTGCCTTTCTCTGGATCAACAGGCATGATTTGGCATGGGCTAGACTTGATAGATGCATGTAACTATGTTACTATATTATGTATTTTGCTTCTCACAGGAGCTTCCTGAGGAAAGGAGACATGTTTCTCCTTTCCTCAGAAAGTTCTTGCAGGAATGAAAAATATATCAGCAAATGTATTATACTAGAAGATCAAGTGCATTGATTCCAATGGGCTTAATCTTCCAACATGCAAATTAATATGCATGCATATTTCATCACACACATGCACACAAACATACACTCCTCAATGCACATCCATATACATCACATGCATATATACATATTCACCCACCAACATCACTACAGATAGACATTGATGGAAACAATTTGCTATGGGAATTCCCACAGGAGAAGAAATAAAAAATCCTTGAATTAAATGTGACTTTTTATCCCCTCAGTGATAGAGAGATTTCCGATGCTTTGCTTCACCATGAGTTGTAGAACGCTATAACATTCAAGCGGTTAAAAAGCACCAATTAAGGAGGTATGGCTTAACTGCTGATTTGAATGGCCACATAACAGGATTAATTTAGCACGCTTTACATGTTGACACAACCTGCTAAGGTCCCACTCCTTTGCAGGATTCTTGGAGGATTACATATGGACCATGGTCCGTAGGAGACCTTTCTAAAAATCTCTCTCTTTCAACACCTTTTTTGCTTCTTAGAAAACACTACAGTCTGGGCCTAAAGGACTCAAAATTGCAGACCGCCAGAATGCGACTCTCTATGAGGCACCTCTGCTGCTGAATGATGTGACTCACACAGCCGATTTCCAAAAACTCTGCCTCTAGAAGCTATAGATACCCCGTCTATAAAGAGAGATATTTCTAATCTCCTCATAGACTTGAAAGCATTCCTGAGGGAGGAGATTCTTGAGGTTAAGAGAGAAATAACTCATATTCAAAGTTGAGGCCTTAGAGGAGAGTGTGATGCACTTATCTGTCCACCGCTCAGAATCCTCCAAATCCCTTAGCCTCCTACATCAGAAGCACACTGATCTGCTAATTAAAGTAGACAATATCGACAACTGCAACAGACGCCTCAGAGGGGTATCGGAGTCAGTGGATAATATCATCTTACATTAATTCCTACAACGCTTTTTTGCTTACCTGACTAAAGCCGTGGCAGACCTCATATTCCAGCTTAATCAGGCCAGTAGGGCACTCTGCCCCAAGGGGCCTCAAACTGAATCTCCAAGGGACATTATTCACAGATTCCAATCCTTTCCGGACCGGGATGAGGTCTATAAAGTGGCAAGAGGGCCTTCCTCCGTATCTTTTGAGGGATATTCCATTTTGGTATTCCAAGACCTGTCTCCTACGACAATCCATTGGAGAAGAGACCTGAAACCTACTACCACCGAACTAAAGTCTCACCAGATTAAGTATCGATGGGATTTCCCTATGTCCTTACTGGTCCCCTTCAATGGCACGACTCATGTCTTACGGTGCAAGGGCAACATCCAAGCTTTTACAGCAGCACTTAATCTGCAGATCCCAGATACTGCATTGTCTGGCCTGGACAAAGAGACTACCACTTTGGACTGCGGCCCCCCAACTCCCCATGGAAACCTGCATCCAAAAAGAGAAAGACTTCCAAGGTGATCCCAGTCTCTTGAACCCAAGGATCTGGATCTGTTGCTGTGGGGTCATTTTGTTTTAGGCATTTCCTGATACTCCATGGTATTCCTATTGTACCAACTTTCGCTGGTTGATCCACAGGTTTCATTCTTGGACCAGTAGTTGGCGAGGTCATAGTTATAACTCAAATTGTGTTAGGTTTATAATACTGACTTGTTTATTGGATATTATTTGGGGAGGACCAAAGCCTTTTTTTATGGGGTTGGTGGCTCTTTGGCCTCTCCCGGCAGACTGCCCCGATCCTGCCTATTTTCATATGGAAGGCAACAGTAGCTGATATAGGGAGAGAGCTCAATTACTCAGTTGGGGGGATTTGGGACCACTTATGGGCTGGGGATTTCTACTTTATTATGTTAGTTTCTCCATTTTAATGTTTATGTACATGTATTTTTATGTTATTCTATTGACAGCAGACAGGCAGGGCCCCCAGTTAGTTTCTGAGGCATTTGGAAGTGGTTGTTCCAGCTGGGGTCATCTCCGATGTGCCCTATACAGGGGGCCACACAGGGATGGTCCTGGCAGGAGGGGGAGGGGGCACTTTGTAACCTCTTTCTATGGTGTTTGATCTTGGCGTTTAACAATAGAGGTTAGTCCCTCTGTAAGGGCGTATTTCTAGATGCAGTCCTTCACTTTACTCTTCAGACCTGTAGTTATTGCTTCCGAGGAGGGGTCTTAAGTGGTTCTCTTGGGGGTTATAGGGGATAGTGGAGGTCATTGAAACTCATACACACACACATGCAAACGGACCCCTGCTTGTCTCCATAGGGGACCGTAGGATGTTTTGATTCTACCTGTTGCCTTATATGGTCATATTCTACTGTTATTTTTGTGTTTTACTATGCATTTGCTCCACATGTACTGTTTTACTTTATGCAACATTATGTCTTTTGAAACACACCTTAGTCCAGAGCTACTGTTAATCTGGAGAATTTTATTTTATTACATTAATAAGGACACTGTACAGATTAATATGGGACCAACCCTTTTTGGTGCTGGCATGCACCCATAGTATTTTACAGACCCTTTCCCTGCATGCGGTCTGAGTACTTCTGCTCTTTTCAGAATCTCCCCTCTCTTCCCACTGCAGGATTATATGCCCCTACCACCTCCCAAGGTTACGCATGGTGTCGCCTTGTCTCAGTTTGATGTTCCATGTGACCGAAGCACTGTATATTTTGAATGACCCCGTTAATAGTTCTCTCAAATAATAGTAGACTGGTGTATTGTAGTCCACTCATATACAATCTATAGCTTCTCTAGTTTTCCTTTGTTGTGTCCACTTTAGAGGCTTCACTCCTGTAGTACCCTTTAATAATTCAAATCTTACCATGTTTCTTAGTATCTCTTCTGCAAGTCTGGGTCCATTCCCAGACCTCCTGATTCTTTACTTTATCTATTTAATCCTTCTTGAGCTCTTATTGTTTTTACCGTTTGGATGGCGTGTGCCTGTTTCACCCACTAATCCAGGTGTGAGCCTACTATTTACCTTTCTGAATACATTTTCTGCCACCTGCTTGGGTGTTTCCTTTTCTACATGTCACCCTACTATGCTTTTTCCACCTCTCTACCCCTTCCTACTTCCCCCCCACACACATGTTTTTTTTTCCTCCTGGCACTACCATGTTCATAGGACGCATTTTAAAGTTGTTCATACTTATGATTCATTATGGCTCCTGGAACTATTATGACTCCTACTGTACCTACTTCTAGGATATCTTTGGCTCTTCTGTCATATCATGTGAAGGGGTTAAACTCTTCGGCAAAATGGTCAGTGGCTCTCCATGAATTTCATCGCCTGAAAGGTGATATTGTTTGTTCTAGAGACCCATTTCAAATGCTCTAGGAAACTGGCACTTACAAATAGATTCCATGTGCAGGCTTTTCTGGGATCTGCTCCCCAGACAAGCTTGGGGTGGCAATCTCGTTTCATAGAAAGATATCAATTTTTCCCTCTACCCCCATTCGGGGCCATCAGGGCCATTTTATTTTTGTGAAAGGCACAATTGATTCTCAATTATATATGTTTGCTTGCTTATACTCTCCTAACTCAGCTCAGGACTCTTTCTTCTTTCTTGTATTGGACAAACTAGATGCATTTCGAGAAGGAGTATTATTATGCTATTGCCAGCATCATGAACACTTGAATGTGACTTGTTCTTCTTATATGGTTGTTTACTTCTAATGGCACTGGTGGCGCTGGAACTAGTTTTGCTGGGACCCTGACAAACTGCATCCTCCCTTGGAGTAGAGGGATCATCATCATTGATTGCACATGCTGCAGCAACCATTGCTGCAATCAGATTTTGAATTACTACTTTACTCTCAAGTCCCTTCACTGTTCCACCCCTCCCCTTCCCCTTCCCCTTGTAATATTGCTGGACATTATGCAACCAAACTGTGTTTTTTTACTGTACGGTACACAACACAACTGATGGCGCTGTATGATGCCTTGTCTAAGCCCAGTCAGCTATCACTGTCACCTAATATATTTAGTTGTTTATTATTTTTTATTTATTTGTTTTATTTTATTTTTTTTGTAAGTTGTACACCCTGTTGTCTTATCACAGTCTGTCCAAAAAAATTATAACTGTAAAACAAAATCTTCAACTTCTTTCTCCAGACTTCCCCAACCAGCACAGAGACAATAACAGCAAGATCAGCAAGCAAATAGGCCCATAGCTGCCTGTGTCTTGACAGTCAGTTGCATGGAATGTTGGAGTATTTGGGGATCAACTTCCTTCCTCCCTTTTTCCTCCCCAGAGTGCCCCACTGATCTCCTAATACACACTTACACAGAACAAATGTCCTACTAAAGATTCCCTAAACTAAACTTCAATTCCTCTCTCTGTCTTCTGTAGATCAGACAAGGTGCTGCTCTCTCCTCTCACAAACACAAAATGGCATGCTGTAAGACTCTGACAGCCTTTTATATGGCTGTAGAAAACTTTCGTGTGGTGGAGAAAAATGTTTCTTCACATCAATTTCAATGGGTAAAAAAGGTGGGAAAAAGTGGAAAAATGGCACTTTTCACAGGAAATTATTCGCCAAGCGGAAAGTGCCATTATTCGCCGATTTCAGCTTGAGGCGAACATTTTCACCCATCCGTAGTTGTGATGGCCTTGTTTACTTAACAATGGTTTTAACTTGAACATTTGCATCAAACCCAGAATGGGGCCACTACGCCTTAAAGGTGACTTTCACCCATTAATGTTCCCAGCGCTCCTTTTTTTTGGAGTCATAGTCCACACATTTTTATTATATATGTGACCTCTAAGCTAGAAACTACATTCTACACAAGGGTCATAAATAAGAAGTTTCTAACGGAGTGTCATTAGCCAGGAGTGACTTCCATGTATCCAGTGCAAGCTATCTAAACTGAGAGGCAGGAGAAGCCTCTATATGAGAGCAGGCAATCAAGGGAAGTGGAATAATATTCCATTTATTATAGTACACCACTGCTATGCTTAAAAGTGTTTGTTGTGCTGTTCTTTTTCTTTCTATACAGCTTCCTGAAATTTGGGCCCTGGTTTGTGATACGCACACCTTACCGCAGTAATAAACTAAATATTATATAGACACATTAACTTCACTTGCTGACTACGCAACTAGACAAAAAGATTGAAATTAAACCTTATATACCTTCACTTCCCCAATCCCAGTGTTAGTCTATGGAGAATATTCAATAACATGAATCAAGTTGCTAAGGTCACATTGTATGGACTCCATAGAAAACATTGGAAATGGGGAAATGAGATCACTGGAGAATTCATCATCATGTTGAGTTCATCTGGTCTTCTTCACCGCTTACTGAATCACTAAAAGGATGGATCAGGTCACACATCACAGTGCCACTGAGAATAACTGGTTGTATGTGCAACACACAGGCCTAAAACAATTACACAGAATTAAAGGTGAAAAAGTAGGCCTTGGTGTTGTGTATGCAATCATTTACTCTAACTTGAAATTACATATCTCACATTTGATTCACACATGGATCCTCAGGAGTGCTGATGCCATGGATGATACACCAGCCACTATTTGCAGGATACACGTGGGAACCAAATATGAACCTTTGTAGTTTGGCCAACAACAGGCCATGAATGATGGATATCTCTGATTGAGTATGGCTGCCACACTCAGAAGGATGATTAAGGGCTGTGTTTTTTTTCTGCATGAGCCCAATCAAAGTTATCCTTCAATATTGGCTTGATTGATGCCCTTCAGGATTCAACTGGAACAGAATTCATGGACAGGATCCTGTCAAGTTCCTCAATCTCTGATTGCCAGGGTGGTATCCCATGCATGACAATGTAATGCATAGGATACCATCATGACAACCATAGAATGACATGTAAAATCATACAAAATCTTGCATTGTATGGGATAAACTGATAAAACAGGGATGAATAAAACTTGATTCCCACTGCAGATCTGTTAAAAAAAGATGGGTACACAAAGAAAAATGGTCAGATATGTATGTGGATATGTACATTTCAAATGGGTATAAATATGTCCCAACAAGATGTGAACCCAGAGATCAGTTCAGTAAGTGTGATTGTCTTACTGGTAGGGGTGGGCGAAACTTGTCAGCATGTTCCCACGGGAAATTTTGCGAAAACCATTTTGTTATCTACTTTTTCGCGGGAAATCCGCTTTAAAAATAGCGGTTAAAATTCTTGCATCTTTCGTTCATTGGGCAAAATTTTTCACAATTTTTTCAATGGCTAAAAAGTTTCCGCCCATTGATTTACGTTGTTTTTGCACTTCCGCTATAAAAAGGTCACATTTTGGCTGCAGGCAGACACAATAGAAGCAGCTACAGAGCAAGATTGATGTGCTGTGCTGTTCTCTTTTGCAAAAAATAAGCCAGGAGAGTCTCATAGTGACTGCTATCACTATGAGCAAGGTGAAAAATAATCAGTGGAGGAGCTGGAAGGACCCTTATGTGTCCAATGAGTCTGAGGAGGAGGAGGAAGTGACTAGCAGCACTGAAACAATGTTGTTCAGTCCCCCTAAATCACCCCAAGGGATCTTGGGGTATTTAATGGGAGGGGAGGGAGAAAAGGGAATGGGAAGGAAGGGAGAAAAGGGAATGGGAAAGAATGGAGAAAAGGGTAGTTCTAGTGAGAGCAGGACAGGTCAGCTGCCTGTACCTGCTGCAAGACATGCTGCCCCTGCTGCCAGTGCCACCATTGCTGTACCTGCAGCCACTAGTGTTGTAAATGCTGCCAGATGTTCTGCCACTAGTGTGGTACATGCTGCCAGTGCTGAACCTGCTGCCACCAATACTTTGCCCTCTGCTAGTGTTTCTTGTAGTACTCATGGGGGTAAAAAGAAAATGATGCCAAATGTGACAGCAGGGGACCCTCTGTCACATTGCTCGTCACCTCCTCCAAGCATCAGTGAGATGTCTCTAATAGAGCAGCAGCACGTAGGGATTAGTGGTGGTGGTGGTGTTGGAGAAGCTGGGGTGGAAGAGACATTGATGACATTTTTAGCAGAAAGTGAGAAGGAATGGGAGACAAGGATGAGGATGGGCATCACCACCACTAGCAATCAGCTTTTGGAATTTGTGGAAAATGCATCTCCTTTAATTTCTGCTTCTGCTGAGATGCAAGGGCAGAAGGGTGCTGAGGAGCAGGCTAGTGTGCCACAGACCACCGTGGACACAGTGGGAATGGGGTCAACAAGTAATGCGGGACTAGGACAGGTTCTACTTGCCAGCACCAGCAATACTTCTGGTCCTAGTTGCAGTGCTAATTATGAGACAGTAGCAGCAACATTATCCGCTTCCACAAAAAGTGAAGGGGAATATGGAGAAGAAGAAGAAAGAGGCAATTCTTCTCCACCTGTTCCCTATCCTTCTCCCCAGAAGTCATGGGTGTGGGACTATTATTCTCTTCCGGCAGACACAGTGCAGTCATCATCAACAATGGTACAGTGCAAAATTTGTGACAAGTTAGTGAGAAGGGGAACGCAGGGAACACACCTTGCCACAGCCTCCCTGATAACACACATGAAATGCAGACACCATGACATTTATGTCAAACATGTTAAAGCCAAACACCCATTACAGAAATCTAGCACCGCTGTTACTGTACCCCCTGACTCTCCAGAAAGGTGGAGATCAAAGAGGAGGAAAAATAAAGAAACCCAGAAAGACACTGGAAGTTCCATGATGAGCAAAACAACTAGCTCGCCATCAGCATCACCTTCTTCCTCTAGGGTAACAGCTACATCTCCTGCCAATCCACCTCGTTCATCGTTACCTCCCCCGCCAAATGATAGCCACTAGTGATGATCGAGCACCCCAATGCTCGGGTGTTCGGGTGCTCTGGCCGAGCGCCCCCGGAGGCTCGAGTGCTCGGCCGAGCACCCGAGCCCCATTGAAGTCAATGGGAGGACTCGAGCATTACACCAGGCACCCCCTGCTCTGATGAGGGGAGGGTGTCTGGTTCATAGGAAACGGTCAGAAAATGATGGAAACACCACAGAAATGGTTCAGGGACAGCATAGGGAGGATGTCTGGATGCATCTTGGACTCCAACGTTGCTGCTGGGAACGATGTTTCGCCCGTAGTACGCCATTTTTACAGACTGACCGTAAAACACACAAAAAGGAAGATAAAAACGACTTTAGGCGAAAAATTGTTACCAAACAGTATTTGCTGTATATTTACTTGTATATCATCTGCAAATTCTGCAAAAAATGTCATCGATTTTTCGGAACTGGGGCCATGATTAAGAGGGAAACGTGCGCAGAGTAAAGCAGGTGTTCAACGTGGTTATGGCCCGGGTAAGGTACAGCATTCAGGAACGGAGGCCGCAGCTACCACAGATTTTACAACATGTCCGTTTGCCCTTGTTAAGTCCAAAATTTATAGTCGGAACAGTGGGGTCTGATCCATTGAGTACAAGTGACGAAGTGACTTAGTGGATGAAGCCAAGAACTACCTTCTGCTCTGTCGAACACCCCAGCCCTATTTAATTCAATGGGAGGACCTGAGGCACTCTGATACAACCTGTATATCACAAAATGGAGGGCCTCATTCACATTGTGGTACAATAGTTCAGGTAGTGGTCCAACACTCATAAAGCCTATGCACTAAGTGAAAGGGCTGCCAAAAATTAGACTGAAATGTCACTTCAATACACCCTTTATTACACATAAAGGAGGGCATCATACACACCCTTGAAAAATTAGGATTAATGGCCTGCTGGTGACCCTCTAAAACATTAGGGGCGAGGGCATGCCGCTAAGCTGACCATCTAAAACATTAAGAATGAGGGTCTGCTGCTGAGCCGACCATCTAAAACATTATGGGTGAGGGTCTGCTGCGGAGGTGACCATACTAAACATTATATGCGAAGGCCCGCTAGTGAGCTGACGCTATAAAACATTATATGAGAGGGCCCGCTAGAGAGCTGACCCAATAAAACATTATATGAGAAGGCCCGCTGGTGAGCTGACCTATACAAAAATTGTCAAACAGGGCCCGCTGGTGAGCTGGCCCTATATAAAAATTATATCACAGGGCCCGCTGGTGAGCTGGCCCTATATAAAAATTATATCACTGGGCCCGCTGGTGAGCTGGCCCTATATAAAAATTATATCACTGGGCATATGGAAGAGGAGGAGGAGGATGAGAAGATTAAGAGTCAACCATATACCCGTTTTTTGGGTGGAAGGGGTGAATGGGAATACAGAGTATTCCCATCATTGTAAATAACATATCTAAAGTGACTTTATGTTCACCCGGGGCTTTCCTCCAGTGGAGTGGAGAAGTCAGGGGAAATCCAGGCCTTGTTCATTTTTATAAGTGTCAACCTATCAGCATTTTCGGTGGAAAGGCGGATACGCTTATCTGTTATGATGCCACCAGCAGCACTAAATACCCGCTCAGACAGAACGCTGGCGGCAGGGCAGGCCAGCACCTCCAAGGCGTAGAGTGCCAGTTCATACCACGTGTCCAGCTTGGACACCCAGTAGTTGTAAGGCACAGAGGGATCATTGAGGACGCTGACACGGTCTGCTACGTACTCCTTCACCATCTTCCAAAACTTTTCCCTCCTTGTGACACTAGGCTGCGCATCAGGGTGAGGGTGCTGGCGGGGTGTCATGAAGGTGTCCCACGCCTTGGAGAGTGTTGCCCTGCCTTTGTCGGAACTGCTGTGAGCTCCCCTTTTCTCCCCTTCTCGATTGGCCAAGGTAGCACGTACTCTGCCGTCAGCGTTGTCAGATGGAAAATTTTGGAGCAATTTTTCAACAAGAACCTTCTGGTATTGCACCATTTTGCTTGTCCTCTCCACCGGAGGAATGAGAGATGAGAAATTCTCTTTGTAGCGGGGGTCCAGAAGGGTGAACACCCAGTAATCCGTGTTGTCTAAAATGCGTGTAACGCGTGGGTCACGGGAAAGGCAGCCTAACATAAAGTCAGCCATGTGTGCCAGAGTACCAACAGGCAAGATTTCGCTGTCCTCACCAGGAGGATGACTCTCAATTTCCTCATCCTCTTCCTCCTCTTCTGCCCACCCACGCTGAAGAGATGGAACTAAAGTTCCATGGCTACCCTCTGTAGCGCAGGCAACCGTGTCTTCCTCCTCCTCCTCCTCCGCCTCCTCCAATTGTCGCTGAGAAGACGAAGTGAGGGTGCTCTGGCTATCACCTTGTGTAAGCTCTTCCTCCCGCATTTCCACCTCTTCCACATGCAAAGCGTCGGTTTTAATTGTGAGCAGCGAGCGTTTCAGTAGACACAGAAGTGGGATGGTTACACTGATAATAGCGTTATCGCCGCTCACCATCTGTGTCGATTCCTCAAAATTGCATAAAACCTCACAGAGGTCTGACATCCATTCCCACTCCTCACTTCTGATTAGAGGAAGTTGAACGGAGAGGCGACGACCGTGTAACAGCTGGTACTCCACTACTGCCCTCTGCTGCTCACAAAGCCGGGCCAACATGTGGAAGGTGGAGTTCCAGCGTGTGCTCACGTCACACAGCAGCCGGTGAGCTGGCAATTGTAAGCGCTGCTGCAGCTTCAACAGGCCGGCTGAAGCAGTAGATGACTTACGGAAATGTGCACACACGCGGCGCACCTTCGTCAAGAGATCATGCAAATTGGGGTAGGTTTTTAGAAATTGCTGAACCACTAAATTAAATACATGCGCTAGGCATGGTACGTGTGTGAGCTTGCCGAGCTCCAAAGCCGCCACCAAGTTAAGCCCATTATCACACACAACCATGCCTGGTTGCAGGTTGAGTGGCGAGAGCCACTGCTCGGTCTGGTGACTAATCCCCTGCAACAGCTCTGAGGCCGTGTGATGTTTGTCCCCAAGGCAGATCAGTTTAAGCACGGCCTGTTGACGCTTCCCCACTGCAGTGCTACACTGCTTCCAGCTACCGGCTGATGGGTGAGTGGCGCTGCGCGCAGAGAATTCGGAGGTGGAAACGGAGGAGAAGGAGGAGGAGCCAATAACGTAGGTGCTGGTGGAAACCCTGATGGAGGTAGGGCCCGCAATCCTCGGCGTGGGTAGCACCTGTGCCATCCCAGGGTCCGAGTCGCTCCCAGCCTCCACGACATTCACCCAGTGTGCCGTCAGGGAAATGTAGCGTCCCTGGCCACAAGCACTTGTCCATGTGTCAGTCGTTAAGTGGACCTTCCCAGTAACTGCGTTGGTCAGGGCACGGGTGATGTTAAGGGACACATGGTGGTGTAAGGCGGGGACGGCACACCGGGAAAAGTAGTGGCAGCTGGGGACTGCGTACCGAGGGACAGCTGCTGCCATCAGGCTGCGGAAGGACTCAGTCTCCACAAGCCTAAATGGCAGCATTTCGATGGCCAGTAATTTGGAAAGGTGTGAGGTTAGTGCTATGGCCTGTGGGTGGGTGGCTGGGTATTTTCGCTTGCGCTCAAATGCCTGGGGTAACGACATTTGGACGCTGCGCTGGGACAGGGAAGTGGATGTGGTCGCTGATTGTGTTTCAGATGGTACAGGTGCAGGGCGGGAGGTATGCGGGCCTGCGCCTTCGACAGGCGATTGGCCGGCACCGAAAACAGGGGAAGAGGAGGCAGTGGTGTGGCCTGCAGACACAGATTGGCGATCCGGGCGTTCCTCCCACTTATTACGGTGCTTGGATGCCATGTGTCGGATCATGCTGGTGGTGGTGAGGTTGCTAGTGTTCATGCCTCGGCTGATTCTGGTGTGGCACAGGTTGCAAACTACAATTTTTTTGTCGTCCGCACTTTCCTTAAAAAAACGCCATACCGCGGAACACCTAGCCCTTGGCAAGGGAGATTTACGCAAGGGTGTGCTCCGTGGAACATTTGCGGGCCGGTTTGGTGCGGTCCGCCTTCTTTCTGTAGCCACACCACTGCCTCTTCCAGCCTGTTGCGGTGCTGCAGATGGCTCACCCTCAGGACTGCTGTCATCGCTCGGCTCTCCACCTTCCCAGGTGGGGTCAGTGACCTCATCGTCCACCAAGTCCTCCTCCACTTCCTCACTCTGATCATCCTCCTCATTTCTTGATCCCACCACATACTCAGTCATTGACAACTGTGTATCATCCTCCTCATCAAGGTCTTGAGACAGTAATTGTGGTTGATTTGATGGCAACTGTGTCTCATCATCATCATCATCCACTTCCTTTGACCTTAAATGCCGTTCCCCTCTGTCATCTTTTTGTGATTGGGTACCCTCTAGAGGTTGTGAATCAGGGCACAAGATCTCATGTTCCTCTGCAAGCGTGCTTGGAGAGAGGTTCAAATCAAGGATTGGTGATGAGACGAGCTCCTCACTATATCGCAGTGTGGGATCACTTCTTTGGCCAGACCCTCTATGGTGGGAGGAAGGATGATCAGGGTGAGGATTATGTTGACCAGACTCTTGGCTACTGAGAGTGGACTTGGTGGAAGACAGGGTGGTGCTTAACCGACTGGAAGCAGTATCAGCTGAAATCCAACCGACCACCTGTTCGCAGTGGTCTGACCTCGAGAGTGATGTCCTGCGACGCCCTGTAAACTGAGACATGAAGCTAGGTATGGTGGATGTCTTTCTGTCTTGTGCTCTGGCACCAGGTACAGTTTCTACGCATCCTGACCCGCGCCCTGAACTATCAGGATCACGTCCACTTCCCCGTCCCTTTTTACCCGCCTTCTTCAAATTACACGGAATATATGCCGCTAATCTGCGGCTAGGCACACTAAACAGAATGTGACGCTAATCTGCGGCTATTTTCAGTGAACGGAATATGTGACGTTAATTTTAAAATTTGCACACTAAACAGAATGTGAAAATAATCTGCGGCTAGCCACACTAAACAGAATGTGACGCTAATCTGCGGCTAGGCACAGTGAACGGAATATGTGACGTTAATTTTAAAATTTGCACACTAAACAATATGTGCCGCTAATCTGCGGCTAGGCACACTAAACAGAATGTGACGCTAATCTGCGGCTATTTTCAGTGAACGGAATATGTGACGTTAATTTTAAAATTTGCACACTAAACAGAATGTGAAAATAATCTGCGGCTAGCCACACTAAACAGAATGTGACGCTAATCTGCGGCTAGGCACAGTGAACGGAATATGTGACGTTAATTTTAAAATTTGCACACTAAACAGAATGTGAAAATAATCTGCGGCTAGGCACACTAAACAGAATGTGACGCTAATCTGCGGCTATTTTCAGTGAACGGAATATGTGACGTTAATTTTAAAATTTGCACACTAAACAGAATGTGAAAATAATCTGCGGCTAGGCACACTAAACAGAATGTGACGCTAATCTGCGGCTATTTTCAGTGAACGGAATATGTGACGTTAATTTTAAAATTTGCACACTAAACAGAATATGAAAATAATCTGCGGCTAGGCACACTAAACAGAATGTGACGCTAATCTGCGGCTAGGCACAGTGAACGGAATATGTGACGTTAATTTTAAAATTTGCACACTAAACAATATGTGCCGCTAATCTGCGGCTAGGCACACTAAACAGAATGTGACGCTAATCTGCGGCTATTTTCAGTGAACGGAATATGTGACGTTAATTTTAAAATTTGCACACTAAACAGAATGTGAAAATAATCTGCGGCTAGGCACACTAAACAGAATGTGACGCTAATCTGCGGCTAGGCACAGTGAACGGAATATGTGACGTTAATTTTAAAATTTGCACACTAAACAATATGTGCCGCTAATCTGCGGCTAGGCACACTAAACAGAATGTGACGCTAATCTGCGGCTATTTTCAGTGAACGGAATATGTGACGTTAATTTTAAAATTTGCACACTAAACAGAATGTGAAAATAATCTGCGGCTAGGCACACTAAACAGAATGTGACGCTAATCTGCGGCTAGGCACAGTGAACGGAATATGTGACGTTAATTTTAAAATTTGCACACTAAACAATATGTGCCGCTAATCTGCGGCTAGGCACACTAAACAGAATGTGACGCTAATCTGCGGCTATTTTCAGTGAACGGAATATGTGACGTTAATTTTAAAATTTGCACACTAAACAGAATGTGAAAATAATCTGCGGCTAGGCACACTAAACAGAATGTGACGCTAATCTGCGGCTAGGCACAGTGAACGGAATATGTGACGTTAATTTTAAAATTTGCACACTAAACAATATGTGCCGCTAATCTGCGGCTAGGCACACTAAACAGAATGTGACGCTAATCTGCGGCTAGGCACAGTGAACGGAATATGTGACGTTAATTTGTGAATTTGCACACTAAACAATATGTGACGTTAATTTGTGAATTTGCACACTAAACAATATGTGCCGCTAATCTGCGGCTAGGCACAGTAAACAGAATGTGACGCTAATCTGCGGCTATTTTCAGTGAACGGAATATGTGACGTTAATTTTAAAATTTGCACACTAAACACAATGTGAAAATAATCTTCGGCTAGGCACACTAAACAGAATGTGACGCTAATCTGCGGCTAGGCACAGTGAACGGAATATGTGACGTTAATTTTAAAATTTGCATACTAAACAGAATGTGAAAATAATCTGCGGCTAGGCACACTAAACAGAATGTGACGCTAATCTGCGGCTATTTTCAGTGAACGGAATATGTGACGTTAATTTTAAAATTTGCACACTAAACAGAATGTGAAAATAATCTGCGGCTAGGCACACTAAACAGAATGTGACGCTAATCTGCGGCTATTTTCAGTGAACGGAATATGTGACGTTAATTTTAAAATTTGCACACTAAACAGAATGTGAAAATAATCTGTGGCTAGGCACACTAAACAGAATGTGACGCTAATCTGCGGCTAGGCACAGTGAACGGAATATGTGACGTTAATTTTAAAATTTGCACACTAAACAATATGTGCCGCTAATCTGCGGCTAGGCACAATAAACAGAATGTGACGCTAATCTGCGGCTATTTTCAGTGAACGGAATATGTGACGTTAATTTTAAAATTTGCACACTAAACAGAATGTGAAAATAATCTGCGGCTAGGCACACTATTAAAATGGCCCTTTTTGTCGCTGCGTTGTACACTATTTGTCCCTGTGCACCTAGTTCAATGTCACCTAAATATCCCCCCCCACAAAAAAAAAATGAAATTGTGCCCCCCCAAACAAAATATAAATGCTGCCCCCACACACAACAGTCCTAAAAAGGACTTTTGGGTCTTGATAGAGTTCCAACACTTTTATTCTCCCTACACTGACTTTCCCTTCCTATCCTCATCTCTCCCTGGCTAAGACTGAGCCGAACTCGCTGGTCGGGTGCTATACAGCACCCGATCACGGGTTCTGGCCAGCCAATCAGTGTAATGCCAGCAGCCAACATGGCTGCTGGCATTACACTGATGTCAGAGCCTCCCCGCACGTTTATTGGCTGCGCAGCAGCCGCGAAACGTGCAGGGAGGAGACCCGAACATGGCGGGCGAGCACATGCGGTACTCGTACGAGTACCGCCATGTGCCGAGCAGAGCGATGCTCGAGCCGAACCGAGCTTCGGCCGAGCATGCTCGCTCATCACTAATAGCCACTCTTTTTATGTTAGGATATGGCAGTTCATCTCTACCCATTGCACACTGTGTGGTGCACTGACCACACATTCCAATGTGGTGGAGGAGAATCGATATCAGGCCATCAAGCGGCATCTGAGGAGATTCCATCCCACAGAATAGGCTTAGATGGAGGCAGGGAGGGTTCATCATTACTATTAAACCATCAGCAAATTGTCATGTGTCCTTAGCGGGGTCTGGACAAGGGGTACAGAGACAGCGGCAGTACTTGGTTTCGGGTGTCATGGTGTTTGGATACAGTTGTGCCCCCAGATGTTATTTACCACACACACACACTGTGCACATTGCAGTTGCTGATGGAAGCCACAGTTCCTGTTTTCATGGGAAAAATATATATTCCAATAACAACACACCCATGATGATTTTGGAGGAGGGGCAGGTGGAGAAGATTTAATGGCCAACTTATTCTTTTCTCTACAAATAATGGGGGCTACATATTCTGCTGCTACTGCCTCACGCACATCACTGGAGCCAGTCATGGCAAATGGAACCTTCATCATCCATCTTCCATGTTACTGCTATTGTTGATCCCATCTCCTTTCAGCTGCCTAATCATCCTGCTGCTTAAACAACTCAACAGCAGCAGTACGAACAGCAGTTGCAACTCAGGAGGACATTTGACAGTAGCCACTGGCCAACATGACCTGCTGGCATTAGGCCAGTAGGGTATTTTTATTTTTTTCTCAGGGCTTGTGTTTAAAAAAAAAAAAAAAAAAAAAAAAAAAAAAAAAAAAAATAGTCCTACAAAAAAATAAACAATTTGGGGGATTTGTTTCTAACAAGCCTAAGTCCTACAAATCAATGTTTCCTTCGGGCTTGTGCCAAACAAGCGTAAGACCTACAAATCAATGTTTCTTCAGGGCTTGGGCCTCTAATAAGTCTAAGTCCTACAAAGACCTCTAACAACAAATCAAACAATTCATCCTCTACAAAATACTCTATCAAGTCAAGTATTAGTCCACCCCAGTGACAGCTTATTTCAGGGGGTTCCTGTCTCTGTCACTTTAAATACAAATGTCTTATTTTATTTTATTGATTTATTTTTTATTAACTATCCCCCCCAATAGCAGTCAAGAAAGCCCCCCAAAACAAATTCCCTGTTCAAATGATTCATTCATTCACCAACACAGGCACCCTCCTCAGATCCTTTTATACTACGGCTTATGGTTTTTATTTTATTTTATTTAGGATTTCTTTTTTATTAAGTGCCCCCCAATCCCAGTAAACAACCCCCCAAAAACATTCCCTGTTCAACTGATTCTTTCCCCACACCCCACCAACACAGGCACCCCATCGAATTCAATGGGAGAAAAAAGCGGAAAAATTCAGAAGATCTGCACTTTTTGAGGGAAATTTTTCACCAAGCGGAAAGTGCCATTTTTCGCCGATTTCAGTTTGAGGTGGATAGTTTCACCCATCCCTACTAACTGGCCATATGTGTGCACCCATCAGTAACTAACTGTTATTGATATCATCAAAATACACATACCTAGCATATCCCACCTTACTTAGATGGAATATATGAGGCATGTTGTTATTTATGATATCAATAAAACTTTGTTTGTGATGGGTGCACACATATAGTCAATAAGGCAATCAAACCTACTGAACTAATCTCTGGGTTCATATCTTGTAAGGATATATTTATACCAATATGAAAGTTACATATCCACATACATATTAGACCATATTACTTTCTGTGTACCTTTAACTGGATAGCAATGGTTAATTTCACCTTGATGTAATATTGTAGGTATTGTAAAAAGATGTGGATCGATGTTAGTCCTAACCCTCATGGTTAGACAGACATTGCTCTATGTGACAGTTGTAGATTTCAGTCATTTCATCACACGGAGACTCTTCAGCAGAGACAAAATTGCCCCAGTGTGCCTGGTTTGCAAGCACTCTCTGGACCATTCCAATGAAATATTGATCTCTAAATGGGGCAATTTTGGCTCTGCTGAAAAGCCTCCGTGTGATGAAATGACTGAAATCTACAACTGTCACATCGAGCAATATCAGTCCAACCATGAGGGCTAGGACTAACATGGATCCACATCTTTTTATGATGCCTACAATATTACATCAAGGGAAATCAACCATTGCTATCCCATTAAAAGGATAGTAATACTTCACATGTGAAAAGATCCATATTTTGCAGGGTTAATCCCCCCCTTAGAAAAACAAGGGAACTCCCACTGTTGAAAGGTGTTTCATTCAAACCTCATCACAGCTCAAAGTTGAATCTTGTAGGTGCAATATCACAGTGGCCTGAAATAGCACAGTGGCGCTGTTGCTACACTATCATATGGACAGTTCTGGCCCCGGGACCAGAAATCTACATGGTATGGTGTAGCAACAGCTCCACTCTAGTATTTCAGGCCACTGTGATATAACCTCAAAATTCATCTTTGACCTGTAATAACTTTCATATAAAACACCTTTCAGCAGTGGGAGTTCCCTTGTTTACTCAGGGGGATAAACCCAACAACATATACTTTTTTTTTCCACATATTAAGTCTTACTGTCCCTTTAATCCTATCATGGTTACGTTTACTAATCACAACATCACATTTCTCCACAAAAATTATGGGCCTCCAGCACAGTGGGAGCCCATGGAGGAGGCTACGTCACCACCCAGTGAGGAGTACACAGAGGAGGGGACCAGCCGGAGGTCACCATATCCACCATCCTCACCCCCTCCAACACAGTCTGCACCACCACTTTCTGCACCACCACAGGCTGTTTCACCACAGGCTGCAACACCACAAGCTGCACCACCACAGGCTGTTCCACTACAGGCTTCACCACCCCAGTACAGTGGCTGGATGCAACAGGAGGAGAGGTGGATGTATCCAACCACCTCCACCAGCTACTACCCTCCAGCAGCAGTACCACCACCACACAGATGGACCTACCATCCTGGATGGCTCCCCAGCATGGCCCAAGGTATGATCCCAGGTGGGGTCCAAGCTCCTACCAGTGGTCAAGTTATGACCTTTGGCCACTGGACTATCAATACTTGGGCCTGATTGGGGAGCCCCAATGCCCTCTACCAAGGGAAGACATCACTCCACCACCTCCACCAGCACAGACATCAGTGGGCAGCTCTACATCACTTGATGTGGTGGGTATATACCCATCATCTGCAGAAGCCATTCCACCAGCTGCAGCAGCAGCCACAGCAGCCACAGCAGCAGCAGAGGACTCAGCAGCCACAGCAGCAGCAGAGGACTCAGCAGCAGCATCCTCAACAGCAGAGGACTCAGCAGCAGCAGCAGCAGCAGAGGACTCAGCAGCAGCAGTCACAGCAGCAGAAGACTCACAAACAGAAGCAACCCCACCAGCAGAGTCACCAGGCACATCCACCTCCAGCATTGCACACATCACGGGGATGGAGGTGGAGTTCATGGTGCTCCAGAGGAGGCTACTCTGGGAATGCCACAGTATGGATCAGAACATTTCCAGGAGCAGAAGGGAATCCCGGAGGAACACCTCAAGGATAGAGGATCGTTTACATGCTCTGGAGTTGGAGCTGACCAGGATCTACACACAACTCCATCAGTACCACACGGGGATGATGTACATGAATGGGCATGTGCTGGTGGAGTTGAGAGACCACAACCTCAGGGAGAATCTGCATGTGGTGAGAGAGATGCTTTCGACAGAGAGGTCCACTGCACCCACCACTCCCTCCTGTGTGGCCCCTGAAGCCACACATAGGGTGCAGAGGGTGACCAGGCAATCAGCCAGGCCATCCACCTCTGGCACCTAGTCGAAGGTCCCCTCCCCCCAAAAAAAAAAAAAAAACTGCCCAACTTGTTATGTTCCCCCTTAATTAAAAGAACATTGTGCTTTTGAATCCTGTCTGATATGTTTTTTTTTTAGTGCTAGCTTGGGTGGCAGAGTTGTCTCCAATGTATTGCCAAGCAATGCAGTGAACACAACTTCTGCCCAAATAACATGTTTGTGGGCTGTTACAACATGGGTTCACACACACACTGTTGTACAAATTCAACTGGCAATCCATCCCTGAAGCCATATAACATGACAGTGTTATATGGTGATGATGCGGGTTGAATTTGAACAAAACATACCCCTTAGCACAACAACTGGTGAAACACTGAACATTCTTCTGCATCAGTTGTTGTGTTTAAGGGGTTAACCAAACAAACAGCTATTTGACTTAGCAGAGAACTAACAAGCAGGACAGATGGAACATGCAGCAAAATAGTCTTTGATTCACGCTCTTATTGTGAAACTTACTTACTGGGGAACCCAAGATTCACCCTAGGATTGTGTAGCACACACATTGAAATCCTGGGGTGAGCATTGGGTTCTCCGGTAAGTTGTGCTGTTGTTTTACTAAAGTTGTAACAGACTTCACCAGTGATAACACTTGTCCACTTAGTCTGGTTGTTTGTTGATGTAGCACATGTACTGAGATATGTCAGACTAAAGCAATCTCAGAACATAGATTATATTGAGCAACACAGAAACCGTCGACATGAAATCACTGTGGAAGTATGTCTCCTCTATCATTACCAGCACACATTAGTGTATCACTGCCATCATCTGTTTGAATGAATACATCACAGAGTCCAATCACTGCCAAGCAAGTAATGGACTCCTGTGATGTGGGTCATGCCTTCCCATGTATAGGGGGTACTGTAGCCTTGAGTGTGGTTACGCATTCACATATGTGTAATCCAACATTTCTTCATACAGACACAGATTGAATAGTAATGGTTCTTCTTTATTGTGTCTCAAAGTACATTAGAGCATACATGTGTTTTCTGGGTATATTGCCTATATGCATTAAACACTTGTATGAACACACTAAATGTACTTTTAAGCTAAATATTAATACTTTAGAGACACTACTGTACTGCTCATGTGTTGTCCACAAGGTTTGACAACTCTGTAGATGAACATTCTAACTGTACAGGTTTGATACCTGGATGTTAGTACACACATTAATTTGTGTTTTCTGTGTCTATATGAGAATGTTCCAGTAGAGGTTGCTGTGAACATCAGGTCAAACATTGCATCTCCAACACAATCACTTGAAACACCAAGGGGTGAACTTCATAGAAGTGTTGTCAAGACATCAGTCCAGTCACATGGAAACTTTTCTGTTGAAGGATGGATCATGCTATGGATGCCTGTGGGACAAAAGGACAGAATTTGGAGCATCACCCTTGAACTGATCATCATGCAACAACTTCAACTTCATAATCCCCTAAATCTTTTTCATTACAGGGGAGTACACAGCCCATTGCTTTGTAATGTGTTGTGTACTCGTCTGTAACCCATTATGTAGAGAACTAACGGAACGTGAACCAGCCCTAGGAAAATGTGCCCCTGACATGAATACACACATCAATAAATATGTTCTGATAGCTCCATGAAACAAATGAATTTGGGCTGCCACTGCGAGAGTGACAGTGGCAGCCCAATTTTATTTGTTTCATGGAACTATTAGGACATATTTGTTGATGTTTGTGTTCATATCACTGCACACACACAGGTCAGCATGGTGTCCCTGAAGATCTGATCCATGTTTCATGACTTTTATGTTGGGTAATAATACCACTGTAGATCCTGTGTGGCTGTTGAGTCAGAGCCTCCTCACTTGCAACAGGCCAAGTCTGTTGATCAGGTGTGCCCGAGGCTTGCTGGTATTCCCTAGCTCTCGCCCTTGCATGCCTTCTCCACAGTGTTCTCATCAATAAGTATCCCAACATACTTATTGTTCCCTCTCTCTCTCCCTGAGTAGAAAACAAGTCACAAGTGAGTGTGGTGAGCTGTCCCTATGTACGTGGTAGGGCGTTGTGTAGGTGTGGTTATGAGGTGAGTGTTGACCAATGGGAAGTTGTTTGTTGTCCAGGTAAGTGTTTGCAGGTGTCTGTGTTTTAAAATGTGTTGTGTTTTGATTGCTGTGTCTCTGCCAGTTGCGGGTGTGAAGTTGTGGGGTGCAGGTTATGTCTGGATCATGTGGTGATGTTGCACAGGTGAGCTTGTTTTGTATTGGCAGGTGTCCCCCATTGTTCTGTGCCATGTTGTGTTGGTGTTTTTTTTGGAAGTCCTTGTCCCTGTGGTGTTGCTAGTTGTTGTGTGTGACAGTGATTTGTAGTGTCTGCCCATGTTTCTGTGTTATTTTGGCATTGAACAGGTTAATTTTTCCATTTAAATGCTTGTGCGGTAAGCATTTTGTCTGTTTTCCTATGTAACGGGTGTTTTACTTTGACAATTTCATGGCTAAGAAAAGTGGGTCTTAACTTTTGTCCATTAAGTGTATCTTTTTTTCAGCCATTAACAGTAGCTCAATCCTTTGAATGGCTCTGGGGAATCTTGTTCCATGCATCTCAATGCACGTAAGTGTATCGGCCATAATGATTATCAAACTGCTGTTAGCTGTTCTTTAGATGGATCTTTAAATTGCTAAATATACCTTAACGCTCCCGGTAGTGCTTTTTTTCCTAACGGCCTTTAAATCTACCCCTATATCTCTTCATGTGTATCCATGTCTGTCTCCATCTTTATGTCCTAAAATATGTCTCTATCTATTGTGCACCCTCCTTCTCTGTTTCCCTCCACTTTCTCTAATTCCCTCATCAACTCTTTGTCTATCTTTGCTATCTGTCTCTATCGCCCCCTTCTGGCTTCATCCTCCCCCCTTGCCCCCCACTTAACTCATTAACACCAGAATTTCCCCGACTGTCAAAGACTTATAAATGGTACCATACCAAGTTTTTAATGGCCTACTATTAAAATACAGACTGGATCTCAACCCTATGTCCGTTCCTCCTGGCTCACACTTTTTTGCTTCCCATCCCGCTCAGATTTTCTTATTCTCCTAACCATCCAAAAGATGGTGCAGCACTGTTGAGAACAGTGACAGTTAATGAATAATTGACACATTTCCTCTATGTATTACATAACTTATTTCTTTTGTGTTTATTTGTTTGTTCAATATGATGTATGTATTAATAGGATTTCCCTTTTAACCTCAGTGAAACAATGTGTTATAGACCTCTCAATGGTTCAAAGGTTTTAAATTGTCACTTAAAGGGATAGTAATACTTGCAAATTACTAATCCCCATATTGTAGCTTTGTTAAAAAGAAATTTATTGCCTCCAGTCTTATCTCTCAAACCCTTATGGTTTGAAAGATGATAGCGCTCAAAGTTCCCCCCTCTCCCCCCCTTCCCTGACTGAACGCTGACTGCAGGGATATCTGGTATTACTTGCATCAGGCGGCTCTGCAGCTGTGCCGAGATTGGTTTTATAAAAGATAAATCTTTCACTAAAACGGTCTTCTATGTGTGCTTGCAAACCAAGCACACGTAGAAGATCGTTTCAGTGAAAGAATTATTTTTTATAAACATGATCTCGGCTCAGCTGCAGAGCCACCTGATGCACATAAGACTGTCGCATGACAGCGTTCAGCATTCAGTTAGGGAAAGGGGAGGGAGGGGGGAACTTTGAGCGCTATCATCTCTCAAACATTAAGGGTTTGAGAGATGACACTGGGGGCAATACGTTTCTTTTTAACAAATCTACAATATGGGGATTAGTAATTTGCATGTATTACTATCCCTTTAAACAAATGGTAATTTGGGGAATGTTCATTTCTTCACTCCGGTGTATTTGATTTGTCCTGAATTGCTCTGTTTCTTTATTTATATGACCCATAGAACTTTGCAGATAGAGGACAGCATCAATTATTTATTTTTTTATTTATTTATGTTTGTCAGGGAAGATTTCAGCTCCCTTCATTCTAATGGGGAGAAGACAACTTCACTGTAGGTTAAAGAAGGTGCTTTGAACAACTTCAGTGGGGAAACATCAAGGAAATTAACTTGAATATCTGCCACCTTGCAGCTAGTCTGAACTCTGCATGCAATCAAAACCTTTGCGTGTATTGATCATTTTAATGGCTGTACGAGGCAAGCAAGACAAAAAAGCACAGCTTTAAACAATGTGCTGGAGTCATAAAAGCCACTTTATCCCTCTGAGCCAAGCCTTTTCTAGCAGCAACATAAAGAAACATTTTGAGTAAAAAATAACCATTCATTTAAAATCCACTCATTAGTGAAAATGAGCTTTAAGTGTTTCTGTTTAAAAGGAAAAAAGGTTCTGTACATTACTGCAGAAAAAAATAAACTCCCTTAAATAGCTTGTTCTCATCCACTACCTGATGATTTTCAGTCATTTAACTCCACTGCAGGTCTGCAAGCTTTCTGTGAGGTAGGATTTGTTTGCTTTCCCTAGAATGTCGGATATAATTCATCTTGAGATGTTTATTTGCCTAATGTAACTTTTTATTGCCCTGTGTTATTTATTTCCTGTGTTTGTCAGCTGCACTGAATGCCATCTTCTGCCTGGAGCATGATTACCTAAAGTACCAGAGAGCCAGATCCTTTCATCCTCCCAGAGTGAATGGAAACATGTTTGTAGCCCAATAACTTCTCTTGAGAATAGAAAAACAGTCAAGACATTTCTAAAACAGAAAACTAAATTAAAGACACACTAACACCTTTGCAGATTTGAAAGATCCATTCATCCATCTAATCCATTCTAATCAATATGCTATACTTTGTTGATTAACAGACAGAACAGGGGACAAGGTAAGGAAGGAATAGGGGAGCTTGGGAAAAGTTGTGTGTGCCAGAACGTGGTGAGAGAGAGAAAAGGGTCTGGTAATGTCACCCTATAGGAGAGAGAGAGAGTGTAAGCACCCTAGAAACTACTCTGCTCAATGGAAGAGCACAGAGCTTGGCAGGGTGCTAAAATATAAAATAGAAGAAGAGGAAATATGAACCAGCTTCAAAGGATGAGGCAAGTTGGAGAAGAAGAAACAGGACTGATGCACTCTCCAGAGAGTACCAAAAAAACACCAGGGGAACGGGCTAGGAAAAAGAAGGGTCAGAGACAGATCCGAAGACAGGGCTGGCTGCAAGGAGGCGAGGCCCAGAAAGATGCGCTGAGGTCTGGTTACACGGAGGAAGACTAGACAGAGGAAAAAACCACGATGCGACTAGACACCAGGGAGAGAACTCAATAACTGAGCACCGAGGCCCAGCCGACAAGGTGTCTTATAGGCCTCGTGTTCATCCAGCGAAGTAGCATGTGACGTGACAGGGAACAACCCAGAAGCGACCGAGGAGAGCAACGCGCGCCTATACAAGCCGACGGCCGCCAGGTAAGGAGCACCGACATGACAGGTAAACAGGAATGAGTAGAGGGCAAAATACCAGTCCAAGGGGAGAAGGAAAGTGCAAAAAAGGGCTCTAAGGACATAGTATATAGGGAGTGGAGTAGAGAGAGAGAATGTAAGAGTGGGGGAAAGGGTTGGAGGAGAAAAATCAGGGGAAATGTAATGGAGGGAAATGGGTTAAGTAGATGACTGGGAAGAAAATGTTGAAGAACTGGCTGAAGAAGTGGTGGCAGAGGAAAGAAAATAAATTCTAGGTGATGAGGCATACACTACCAACAGGGCATTAGAATATATGTTTCCTATCGCAGCAACTGCCTTGGACCAGAATTTTTTTTGTGAAGCCAGGTATGTTTCTGGTACTGCAAAATGGCCTGTTTCAGTCTAAAAACAAATTAATAGAATTGCTTTACTCATCTTTAATAATCCTGACCAAAATGAATATTGTAAATTATGTATGAATTGGTTTAACAAAACTAATCTTTGATTAGCACTGAATATTGTGTCCATGGAGGCAGAACAAGATTATTTTTTCAGGTCTCCAGGACTAGGGATGGGTGAAAGGTCAGGAAAATTTGCCATGGGAATTTTTGCAGATAGCAAACGATTTCCTAAAACCATAAAAAAATACAAAACATTTTCTATGACTTCAAGATTTCCTGCCACAATACTACCTCTTCTGTTGGCTGAAGTGGAGAAATAAACACTTGAAAGATCTACAGTAACATATGACTTTAAAAATTCTTTAGGGGAGGAGTGTCTTTGTCCACACTATTTTCCTGCTTGTGTAACACTGGAATAGCCATAATGAAAAACAACTGTGGATTGGGACAACAGTAAAGCTCTGTTCTCAACAAAAGAATAAGGCAGTATGTCAACTGGCAACATTCCACAGGTGTACTTTTGCATTATTTATGTGCAGCTTTCACTTCTTTCTAACAACTTAGTATGTGTGGGAGGACAGTACATGGTGTAAGAACTGTGTAACTTTGTAGCTTTTATACCATCACTTGTGGTGGAGGTGGTCAGGGTGGTGGTATATGTCATCTCAGCTCAGTCATACTCCCTGCAGCAGGAGCAGAACATCTTGGCACACTCTATTACATATCAACAGTACTTTTGTTATGTACCCCAGAGCCATGGGAATGTTTAGGAGTATTTCTGTTGCTGATAGCTGTGCAACTTCTGACCTGTTGATGATGTAATTCCAAGTCAGATTTGAGGTTGTGCTTCAGGTGGGATCTCATTGAGGAGGTGTAGGTGTGAACCTGCTTTCCCCTTGCTCCACATGTTTCTCACACACACAACAGAAAACAACATGCTTAGCTTTTTGGGTTTAATAAAGTATCTCCATGCACTGAACTTCATAGACTGAGAGGCTACTACTACTACTGGAGCTAGATGTTGTTGAAATTGTACTACTGCTAGGTGTCTCATATGCCGCACTCTCGATTGCAGTAGAAGCACTCATCATAGGTAAGACTATGGATGCTGATAAACTGTTGTGTTACTGGTTAATCAACAGTATTAGTATGTGTGGATTAGTAGGACTTGAACATGGAAGTGGTGATGATACTGATGATGACTGACAGTATGATTTGGCCATAATCTCTCTCAATCTCAACTTTATCTATATCTGAAGAAGTAGAGGATGCTGGAGGGATATATATTAGATCTACATCATCATCATCAGTAATTAGGTAATTCTCAGCATCACCTGCCACTTGTTTCCCACTAGTTTTTTATTCTTCTAGGCATTTAGAGTTCTTAAACAATGTATTTTTACTTTTCCCCTTTCAGGGATTTTCACAGTTTTCGCTACTACTTTAAGAACAGGTGTTTTTGTGCTTGTTTGTCTCACTGTCAGATGCAGCAGTTGATTAAGCTGCTACACCTTCTTGCACTATGTGATCAACACTGAAATGTGACTTCCTGTTGTCTTCGGTGCTTTTAGATGGTTTATAAATAGTACTGGTGCTGATGGTGGTGGAACTTTTGGTGGGACTTTGACAAGCTACATCTTTCTCTGGAGTAGGAGAGAATTACAATGATTTATTGCACATGCTGCAGCAACCATGGCTGCAAACAGTACTTTGGAATTCCACTTTACTCACACATCTCTGCACTGGCCCTAATCCTTTCACCCTACCCGTACCTCTTGTGTGTTTGCTGGACATTATTCAACTACTGTGTATGCTTTTAATATAAAGTATACTTAGAATTGATTGTGTGTGATATCTTGGTTTGGATCGCTACAAAATACTCTGTCATCTAGTAATAGTTTGCCACAGTCACAGCTCACATCAGGGTCCCTGACTCTTATCAAATTTGTTTTTAATTTTATTGATTTATCTGTTTTAATTTATTGTGCACCCTATCCCTATCACTGTCAACTTAAAAACAACACTCTTCCTGTTTAACTACTTCTTTCCCTAGACTCCCCTAAAATATTATCACAGTCTACCTTAGAGGCCTGGTTATCCTGTGCTTCCTTCCTCTGTGGTGTGTCGGCCGGCATAGTTGTGGCCACCTCCGCATTGCTGACATCATGAAACAGGCACTGGCTAGAACACCGGTTTATGGGCCTATTCTGTGTGGCCTAATTGGGTCCCGCCTTCTCCTGCTCCATTATAAACCTCCCTGGGCCTGGGAGTCATTGCCCTTATGTGGTGTTTCTGATATTGTCTCTTGTGCTCCGTTGTGACCTGTGCTCTCCTGAGAATCCACGTATGACCACAGCTTGTCTGACTACCCACTTCGGTTCTGATCTGTGGCTCTGGCTGACTAACTCGCTCAGTGTAGTGCTTGGTTTGTCTGACCTCTGGCTCTTGTTGTCTATCGCTCCATCTAGTCCCCACCTTGTCTGACCTGTGGCTCTGGCTGACTACTGTCTTTGTACTCTGCAAACTTGCCTGACCATCAATCTCAGTGTTTCATGGTTCAGGTCTGCTCTCACTCCCTGTTGCCTCTGGTCGCGTGTCCCAGGGTGGAGATTTGTCCCTCAGTTACTGTTCCCTCTGGTGTTCCACCCGCACTGGTACTGGTATCTCACAGTAGTGCAGTGCACAGCACAGTGTACAACTCTGGGTAGGAGCCTTGGTTCTATCATCCTGTGTTCTGGGGTTGTGTGGGCTATACTATTATTATTGTTCTTATAAATAAAGTTGGATTTATATTTTATATTAGTGTCTGTCCTTATTCGTCTGATTACCGTGACACTACGTTAGGGCCATGTCTACTGAAGGTTCAGACAGTCCACCTAATCTAAGCATCCTATCCAGGATGGATTCTCAAGATCAGAGAACAGATCAGCAGTCTTTCGCTATACAGACACTGTTAAATCGCACGGCTCACCTTGATTGCTTTACCAAACAACTGGTGGTGCCTCCAGTATCTGCGCCGGTTGTGGCCACAACCTCTGAAACTGTGACTAGAGGTTTGTCAGGCTTCATTCCATTACCTCAAAGATTTGATGGGGAATCCACTCTATGCCGGGGGTTCCTGAATCAGCTGGGAAGTTTTTTGGAGATGGTACCACACGCATTCCCTACTGAGTGAAGTAAGGTGGGACTCCTGATCTCCCATCAAACCACTATGGGAGAAGGAGAAGCCCGCCATCCACAATTTCATGGAATTTGTAGCCTTGTTTTGGAGAGTCTTTGACATTCCTGGACATGCTACCTCCACTGCCAAATGTCTGATGACAATACTGGAGGGTGCACGTACTGTAGCGGACTACGCTATTGAGTTCCGCACTCTGGCAGAGGAGGTTGGTTGGAACAATGAAGACCTAGTTGCTGCATTCTCCCAGGGCTTGTGTGACACCATTAAGGATGAAATGGCAGCCTGGGAACTGCCTGGTGATCTGGAGGAGTTGATCTCAGTCACATCCTGTTAGATATGAGAATCTGTGAGAGGCCTTCATTCAAAGAGCAAGGGAGTAAAACTTTACCCCGGTTGGCACCAATTTCTCATGCCCACCCTGTCCTCCCTCACCTACCACACCTCTTAATTCTGACCACGCTGGGGGGGAAACCTATGCAGCTAGGCATCACATGCCTTTCTGAGGAGGAGAGGGCTCGGTGCAGGAGGAGGGGCCTTTGCTTATACTGTGGGGAACCTGGCTAATTCTTGAGTGCTTGCGCTATTTGGCTGGGAAATGCCCACGCCTAGGGTTAAGTAGGGGACAGACCCTGGGTGGAATTTCCCAGTCCCCAGAGAGAGTAATGGACAAGTCGTGTCTTGGGTCGAGTCTTCTGTGGTGGCTCCGGCACTACTGGACTCAGGGCAGCTGGGTTTTTCCATTGATGCAGATTTTGCAGCCAAACACGCTATTCAGTTGTTGCCTCTCTCCACTCCGTTGGCCATTGAGGCTATTGATGGCAGACCTCTACAGCCAGCACACGTTACTCATGAGACTCATCCCTTGTCTCTGAGGGTAGGGGCACTTCATGTGGAGACACAACAGTTCCAGGTGATAAATTCCCCCCATCATGCCATCATTCTGGGTTTCACTGGCTGCAGACTCACAACCCTAGAATTGATTGGCAAACCTGTGACATCCTGTCGTGGTCATCTCTATGTACAAGGTCTTGCCTCCAGCAGCCTACGAGAATATTGTGTACCTCTACCTTTTTACCTGGTGAGTATCAGGCCTACAATGAGGTATTTAATAAGGTAGAGGGCAGTACATTGCCACCACACAGGCCCTACGATTGTACTGTTGATCTGGTACCAGGAGCTTGACCTCCTAGGGGCCGAGTTTAGCCCTTATTGGTGGAGGAGAACAAGGCCATGGAGGACTATGTTGATGATGCCCTAGCTAGGGGCATTATTCAGAAGTCTTCCTCCCCTGCGGGTGCAGGCTTCTTTTTTGTTAAGAAAAAAGATGGGGAGCTCAGACCGTGTATTAATTTCAAAGGCCTAAATAAGCTAATGGTAAAGAACGCTTATCCTATAGCATTGATCACGGAACAATTTGATCGTATCAACAATTTTCACAAAACTTGACTTGAGGACCGCATACAGCTTGGTATGAATAAGAGAGGGCGATGAATGGAAGACAGCGTTTAACACTCAGAGCGGGCACTATGAGTATTTGGTTATGCCTTTCAGATTGTGCAACACTCCCGCTGTTTTCCAGGAGTTCATTAATGAAGTTTTAAGAGACCTAGTATATTTGGACGATATACTCATCCATTCTTCTACCTTGGAGACACATAGTTCAGATGTAGCCTGGGTTCTACAACTGCTAAGAGAGAACAAGTTGTTCTGCAAATTAGAGAAGTGTGAATTCCACAAATCCCAGGTTGACCTTCTTGAGATACGTGATTTCATCCACTGGTCTAGCCATGGATCCGTAAAAACTGTCTGCTGTCTTACAGTGGCCGCCTCCCGTGGGGCTAAGATCCATACAGAGGTTCCTGGGCTTCACTAATTATTAAAGGAAGGTTATACGAAACTTTTCCTCAGTCGTGAAACCACTCACTGACATTACTCAGAAGGGTGCTAATTCTTCAGCGTGGGCACCTGAAGTACTTCAGGCTTTTGAAGACTTGAAGTCCACCTTTGCGAAGGCCCCGATATTGTCCCACCCGAACCCCTCCCTGCCATTTACTCTGGAGGTGGATGCCTCGAAGTCCGGTGTAGGAGCTTTGCTATGCCAGCGCTCAGACCCTGTTAAGACATTGCTGCCATATGACTTTTTCCCTAAAAAAACTTTTGAAGGCTGAGAGTTTATATGATGTGGGTGATTGGGAATTACTCGTCATCATCTTGGCCTTGAAAGAATGGCATTATCTGCTGGAGGGCACGACGGTTCAGATCCTGATACTGGCGGATCACAAAAACCTCACATATTTATCGGAGGCTAAGAGGTTGTCTTCACGTCAGGCTAGATGGGCCCTTTTAATTTTGTGGTTTCCTATCTTCCTGGTACCAAAAATATTAGAGCAGATGCTCTCGCTCGACAATTTAGGCCCGAGTCCCAGAAGCAGTCTCCTCCGGTGCCTCCCAATCGCATCTTGGCAACGATACACACCAGTATTACATCTTCGTTGGGTGAGAAGATTTTGGCTACCCAAGCTTCCTCCCCGGTGGAGAGACCTAATGGGAGGTGTTTTGTGTCCGAATCCCTCCGTACCAGACTTCTGGAGACATACCATTCCTCAAAGGCTTCAGGACATGTTGATAGAGACCAACTGATACTATCAATGTCTAGACTCTTCTGGTGGCCCAGCATGAGGGCAGAGTGTTCCGTGTTTGTTTCAGCATGTTCCACTTGTGCGTGGACTAAGACTCCTCGTCACCTGCCGGTCGGCCTCCAAACGGGGAGCATCCATGGTCTCACTTATTAATTGACTTTGGCGATCTCTGAGGGTTACACAGTCATTCTTATGATAATGGTTAGATTTTCGAAGATGGCCCATTTCGTGGTATTTAAAGGGATAGTCAGATACTAAAGGATCTGAACATGTACAGCTTGGAGGAGAGAAGAGAGAGAGGGGATATGATTGAAACATTCAAATACATGAAGGGATTCAACAAAGTGCAGGATGGAAGTGTATTTCAAAGGAGTAAAAATGTTAGGACAAGAGGCCATAGTCTAAAAATAGAGGGACACAGGTTTAGATGTAATGTAAGAAAGTTTTACTTCACTGAGAGGGTAGTAGATAAGTGGAATAGCCTACCAGCAGAAGTGGTAGAAGTTAATACAGTGACAGAATTTAAGCATGCATGGGATAGGCATAAGGCTGTCCTTAACTTAAGAAAAGACCAAGGACCAAAAAAGGTTTGAGGTTTTTACTGTAGGAAAATGGGCAGACTAGATTGGCTGAAATGGTTCTTATCTGCGGTCAAATTCTATGTTTCTGTGTTAGTAATACTTACTAATTACTATATTGCAGTCATGTTAAAAACATATGAATTGCCCCTAGTGTCTTCTCTCAAACCTTTATGGTTTGAGAGATAATTGCTCCTAAAGTTCTCCCCTCCCTCACCTTTCCCCAAAGTCAGAGGTGTAGCTGACTACAGGGAAGCCTGTCGTATGACTGTCAGGCGGCTCTTCAGCACAGCCAAGATTGTGTTAATAAAAAATAAATCTTTCACTGAAACGGTCTTCTACATGTGCTTGGCTTGCAAGCACACGTAGAAAACCATTTTAGTGAAAGATTTTTTTTTTGTTAACGTGATCTCTGCTCTGCTGCAGAGCCGCCTGATGATCGTAAGACTGGATGTCCCTTCAGTCAGCTACAATGCCGATTTCGGGGAAAGGGGAGGGAGGGGGGTTCTGACCTGTGGCCCTGGCTTATTAACTCGCTCTGTGTATGATCCCGGCTTGTCTGACTACCCACACCGGTTCTGACCTGTGGCTCTGGCTGACTTACTCGCTGTCATGGTTTTAATGAAAGCTCAGACAATTTGGTTAAGGTAAAATAATGAAGCTTTATTAAACAAATAATAATGAACAGAAATGCCCTTCACAGGTCCAGATCCAAACAGAGGATAGCTCTTTTGAATCTGACACAGGTCAGGGTACAATAGAAACTGAGACGTACAAAATACAGTAATGAAGAATGAGGACTGGAACAGGAACTGGAACAAAACCCCAGCAGTACAGGTCAGGAGGAGCTGTAGGTGAGGTAAGTACTGCAGGGCAGAAATCCACAATGGAATGGGAGAAAGTAGGCTCTACCGGCCTTGCCTGAAAGCAGGTAAAGGCATCCCACGTGACTGCTCAAATCACCACACGGAGGTTATGCCCGGAGGCAACCGGATTAGGCACAGTCTGCAAGGTAGTGCAACCGGAGGCAATAGTAATATCAGACTGAGTATAGCGCAACCGGAGGCAATAGTAAGTGCAAGCAGTACAGCAGAGCAACTGGAGGCAACAAACCGGTACCAGAAGCTATAGTGCAACCGGAGATAGCTGTACGTCACAGGCAGTATAGAAGCGGAACCGGAGGCAACGGATAGGTGCAGACTGACAGGTAGTGCAACCACAAGTGACCATTAAGGCACAGGCTGTATAGTAGTGCAACCGGAGGCAACAGTGAGGCACAGGTTGTATAGTAGCACAACCGGAGGCAACGGATAGGTGCAGGCTGACAGGTAGTGCAACCACAAGTGACCGCTAAGGCACAGGCTGTATAGTAGTGCAAACGGAGGCAGCAGTGAGTCACAGGCTATATAGTAGCGCAACCGGAAGCAAAGGATAGGTGCAGGCTGACAGGTAGTGCAACCACAGCAACTGCTAAGGCACAGCTGATATAGGCAAACGGCAACCGTAAAGCAATGGCTATAGGACACGAGACTGGAGGCAACAGATGCACTAGCGGTGAAGCTAATGCTAGGTGAGTAGCCAATGCAGAGACGGTACCCTAGAGAGCGGAGGTAAGGCCTGGATAGTACACAGAAAGCAGAGTCAGCCACAGCCTGGATCGGTACAGAAAGTGTGGTAGTCAGCCAAAGCCTGGATCGGTACACAGAGAGCGGTAGTCAGCCAAAGCCTGAATCGGTACACAGCGAGCAGTAGTAACGGAATTGGTCACGGGATCGTAGTCAGACAAGCCGGATCATAAACAAATGGGGCAGTGAAGACAGGAGCAAGGTCAGACGAAACCGGATCATACACGGAACAGGAACACAGCAACAAACGTCTGGTCAGGAACACCACGAAAGGGCACCGGTATAGTGACAGGAGGGAGTATCTAAAGGCAAGCCCTGAGAGGGGTTGAAAATCCAGAGCCAATAAGAAGCAGCCAAGGCAAACCCGGAAGTAAGAATGTCGCTCAGGTAGAATCACGGGCACCGTGATACTCGCTCCGTGTAGTCCCCGGTTTGTCTCTGGCTCTTGCTGCCTATAGCTCCGTCTAATCCCCAACTTGTCTGACCTGTGGCTCTGGCTGACTACTGTCTCTCGAACCTGCCTGACCATCAGTCTCAGTGTTTCCTGGTTCAGTTCTGCTCTCGCTCCCTGTTGCCTCTGGTCTCGTGACCCAGGGTGGAGACTTGTGCCTCAGTTACCGTTCCCTCTAGTGTTCCACCCAAACCATGGTCCTAGTCTTGGGTATCTCGCAGTAGTGCAGTGCGCAGCACAGTGTGCAGCTCCGGGTAGGAGCCTTGGTCCTATCATCCTGTGTTCTGGGGTTGTGTGGGCTATACTATTATTACTCTACTTTTTAATAAAGGTGGATTTATATTTTATATTTGTGTTTGTCCTTATTTGCCTGTTTACAGTGACACAGAGATAACAGCTAGATCAGGAAGAACCTTGTATCACTTGTGCCTTCCAGTCAATCACTCAGAATTTTGGGATATTAAGGGCAATTCTCCTTTGCTCCCTTTTCACACCCCCAGACTCCCCTAGTAAAGAGAGAGAGAGCATCCAGATCCTTTTGCTCCCTTCTCATACATGCAGAGTCCCCTAGGACAGATATTTGGATCACCACTGCCTTTGTCATCCCAGTCAGTCACACGTTATTTTGAGGTATTTGGTGTAACACTCCTTTGCTCCCTTCTGACACCTCAGATTCCCCTGACACAGAAATAACAACCAGATCAAAAAATAATTTTGATCACAGCTGACTTTATCTACTCAGCCAGTCACACAGAATTTTGGGGTATGTATGGTTATTCTCCTTTGCTCCCCTCTCACATCCCCAGACTCCCTTGACACAGGGATAACAGCCAGATCAGGAAGAAACTTGCATCACAGCTGTCTGTGTCTACTTGGTCACACAAAATGTTGGGGTATTTGGGGTAAACCTTCTTTGTTCCTTTCTCATACCACTAGACTTCCATAGGAAAGAGCAAATAGCCAGATCAGGAAAAAACTTGGATCAAGGCTGCATGTGTCTTCCCAGTTAGTCACACACAATTTGGGGGTATTTAAGGTCAATCTCCGTTCTCCCTTTGTATCCCACAGAGTCCCCCAGGCTCCCCTTATACAGAGAACAGATTTCCTGCCTACAAGACCTAAACAAAACTTCAACTTCACTTTATTAGCCTCTAGCTGAAAAATATGCTGATTTCTATTCTACTCACAAACACAAAATGGCATGCTGTGGGAACCTGACTCCCCTTTTATACTATGCCTGAGGGAAAAGAAGGGAAACTTGCCATGTGGTAGGAAGAAATTCAGTTTTCCTATTGATTTTAATGAAATAACTGCAGCTTGGCATATGCCAACGATTTGTTACATGTGATGTGACACATCAGTTCTCTAAATCTTCGGTTTTCAACAAAAGAATATAGCAGCATATCAACTGCCAACATGTTGGCAACCTTTCTATTCCAAAGGTGTACACTGGAATTCTTTTTTGTAAAGTTTTGACATCAGTAACTGTGGGTTGGCAGTACATGGCAGGAGAACTGTTTAACTTTATTGCTTTAACAACATGACTAGAAGAGCTGGTGGAAGCATGACTCTTGTCATCTCCTACAGCAAACTGAGAGTCATACTTCTCAAAAGCAGGAGCCATAGGTGTTATTTCGAATGAACAAACTCTGCACACATTCTCTGACACATCAACATAGCTACTTCTTGTCATGGTTTGTTTTCACTCACAGACACAGGGTTAAGATAAAAACACAGCTTTATTGAAAAAATAATAAGAACCCTCACAGGTCCTGAACATCACACATATGTTACAGACACATGACAGGTTCAAGTAGTATAGCATACAATTATACAATGTATAGGCTCTACCGGCCTCACCAAAATACCGGGTAAGGCAGCCTAGAGGATGGCACAACGGGACTGAGGAGGCTCTACCGGCCTTGCCAATATACCGGGCAAGGCAGCCTAGAGGAAAGCACAATAGGACTGAGGAGGCTCTACCGGCCTTGCCAATATACCGAGCATGGCAGCCTAGAAGATGGGACAAAGGACTAAGGGAGCTCTACCGGCCTTGCCAATATACCGGGCAAGGCAGCCCAGAACCTGGCACAATAGAGCTGAGGAGGATCTACTGGCCTTACCAATATACTGGGTAAGGCAGCCTATGGCAGAAGTGACATGGTGTAGCGGAGGCCCTACCGGTGCTATAACAGAGGCAGCACTTGCAACCGGTGTTAGACTGGAGCTAACCAGTACCATGTACTGGACAAACACGGAGGCCCTACCGGTGCTATAACAGAGGCAGCACTATCGATCGGTGTTATAGTGGAGCAAACCAGTACCACGTACTGGACAAACATGGAGGCCCTACCGGTGCGATAACGGAGGCAGTACTAGCAACCGGCGTAGAGTGGATCAAACCAGTGCACTGACAGCCAGTGCAATCTCGGAGGTCAGAAGCCTGAAATCAGCGGTGCCAACCAAGGAAGGCACTGGAAGTCAGAATGTCGCCGAGGCGACCAGAGTCAAGCGGAATGCAGCCAAGTCGGGATCCAGGAACAGGAACTTCAGCCTGGCCTGGTCAGGATACCGGAGCAGAAATGTTAGCCAAACCGGGTCAGATACGGAAGCAGGAACATCAGCCAGGCTGGAGCGGTTCACAGGAATGACTCTGGAGAGTAGACAGGCTATCCGGGTCGGTACACAGGAGCAGGAACAGGAGAGAAGTCAGGCAGGCCAAAGAGGTACACAGGAATCCATAGGCAGGCGTAGCACTGGCATAGAAACACCACGAAAGGGAAGTGAAAGGGTGCAGGAGCCCAGTCTACATAGGCAATACTGGGAGACTAATCACAGGCAACCAATGGAAAGCACCCATTGCTAACTGACAAGAAAAGCCAGCAATCACGGGTACTTTGATACTTCTATTATGTGCCCCTGAGCCCTGACTACATTTAGGAGTGCTTCTGTTACTACTAGTTCACACAACTTTGACATGTTGATGGGATTTCATTGAGGAGGTGCCTCGGTGTGAGCCCGCTTTCCGCCTGCCCACATACATCTTACACAGACAACAGACAGCAACATGCTTAGCTTCTGGATCCTGAGTGAAGTATCTCCATACTGTGGACTTCATAGACTGTGAGGTTTCTGAGGAGTTGCTACTACTACTGGGGCTAGATCTTACTGCAATTGTACTCCTGCTAGGTGTCAAAGGTGCTGCACATTCCACAGCAGTAGAGGCACTCATCATAGCTATGGTTGTGGATATTGATAACCTTACTAGTTACTCAACACTAGTCTGTGTGCCTGAGTGGGGCTTGGACTTGGAAGTGGTGACAATGCTGATGATGACTGACAGGATGACTGTGTACTTTTTACCATCTTTGTTTGCCCATTTGTTTTCTCAAACAGTTTATATCAGGCACAATGCTTCTGTTCAGTGGTGGAAGATTGAGCCTTTGCCGTTCAGCTAACTTTCTGTTTGTGTCAACATCTTTTTCAATCTCAATTTCATCTGTATCTGGAGAAGATGAGGATACCAGAGGGATACATTCTAGATCTACATCATCATCATCATCATCATCATCAGTAATTAGGTCATCCTCAGCATTGTTTGTTTAGAAGTGCTTCTATTACTGCTAGTTCAAAAACCTTTGACATGTTGATGGTATCTCATTGAGGTGGTGCCTCAGTGTGAGCCCACTTTCTGCCTGATCATATACTTCTTACATAGACAACAGACAGCAACATGCTTAGCTTCTAGATCCTGAGTAAAGTATCTCCATACTATGGACTTCATAGACTGTAAGGTTCCTGAGGAGTTGCTACTACTACTACTACTTCTGGGGCTAGATCTTACTGCAATTGTACTCCTGCTAGGTGTCAAAGGTGCTGCACATCCCACAGCAGTAGAGACACTTATCATCTTTGTTTGCCCAGTTGTTTTCTCAAACAGTTTATAGCAGGCACAATGCTTCATTTCAGTGGTAGAAGATTGAGCCTTTGCCTTTCAGCTAACTTTCTGTTCATGTCAACACCTCTTTCAATCTCAACTTCATCTGTATCTGGAGATGATGAGGATCCCAGCAGGATACATTCTAGATCTACATCATCATCATCATCAGTAATTAGGTCATCCTCAGCATTGTTTGTTTGTGGAGATGGCATTGAGTGAGTCATCGAGTCATCGAGCGACTACATATACTGCCAACCCCCCATCAACTCCATAAGTCATATAATTAAAGCACTAAAGCTGCACAGTTCTACTATGTGCTGCCATCCCACAGTTACTAAGTTCCTAGAAAGAAGTGAAAACCTCGCTATGGAATAGTAAACTTGCCAAATATTACTATTCCTCATATTGTAGATATTTGAAAAATAATTTAATTGCCCCCAGGTTCATCTCTCAAACCTTTATGGTTTGAGAGATAACCGAAAGCAAAATTCCCCACTCCCTCTCCCTTCCCTGAAATCATTAAAACAATTGCAAATTAACTAAATTTGATGGAATAAAATTGATGCATCCAGTGATCTGCTCTGAGGCCCACATACAATTGTCATAATCATTTAATAGGTAAAAACGGGAAGAAAAGAGAGAGTGGGTTTCTTTGCTGGGATGATACACCAATGAGGCATATCTTGCAAGTCTGAATAGGTCCCCACAGAAGCAAAAACATAACCTGTACTTGGTGAGAGGGAGAATGGAGTGACATCTGAAATGCATTGGCAGGAAATCAGGTAAAATAATGTCAGATTGAACATTTTCCCCAAAAAAGTAGATCCAGGAACCAGAAATCTGCAGATATATTAAGAAAACACCAACAATTAGAAGGAAACAGTTTATGGATTTGGGCGATCAGTATCCTGTATTGTGACAAGTTGTGTTTTGAGTCTGTTTGTGGCTTAGATAATGTGAAATCAAATGCCATTTAAGCCTTTGGTCTTCCTCAAGGCTAGGCCTGCTTGGTTGCTGCTGTTCCACTTGGGTTGATGAAATGCATATGGCCAAGGTGTTGCGCAATGTTTCAATCTCCTCTGGGCTTTTTAGGGAGGCCATAGAACCATTATGTTGGGCAGAGAGAGCAAAGGCAAAACCCTATTTGTACTTGATGTTTAATTTGTGTAAATTATCTGTTACATTATTTAACTGGCATTTGAGAAAGACCCTGAGTGCCTATTTTTGTGTGCAGTTGTGTACTAAAGTTTGAAGTGTAAATATGATTAGACCTTTTTTTAATTTCAATTAACACAACAAAACTTAAGAGGCTTCTTGGCTGGACACAACAGTGTTGTCTGGATGGAATAATGCTGGTGTATACTGCCTATTTATTTGTGCATTAATACACTGAAGTTTTAACTGCAGATATAATATATGTTAAAAGTACATCAATAATGTGAAGAACTACAGGATTTTTTTTTTCAATGGACACCTCAGTGCTGTCTGGATGAGACAATGCATGTGCATACTGACTATTTTTGTGCCCAGTTGGGTACTGAAGTTTGAACATTATTAGACTTGGTTTGAACAGTAAATATGATTAGACTTTTTAAAATAATACAAAGCAAGGAATAACATGCTCTTTTGGCTGGACACAGCAGTGCAGTTTGGAATGAACAATGCTTGTGCACACTGTTTAAGTGTCTATTTGTGTGAACAGTTGTGCACTGAAATTTGAACAGAATGACAGACTTTTTGGTAGGACACATCAGTGCAGTCTGGAAAGAACAATGCTTGTGCACACTGCCTAAGTGCCTATTTGTGTGCACAATTGAGCAATGAGGTTTCAACAGTAGTGTTTCTGTGTGCAGTTGTACACTGAAGTTTGAACAGTAAATATGATTAGACTTAAAAAAATACACAGAAAAGAATAATAGACACAGCAGTGCAGTTTGGATAAACCAATGCTCATGCTCACTGTCTATGTGTGTGTGAATTCGTGTACTAAGGTTTGAACAGTATATGATCAGACTTTTTTTTTAATGAACGCAGCCTGGATTTAGGGATAAGAGGAGTGTTTGGCAGAAGACAGCAGTGTAACCTGGATGGAATAATTAACTTGCACACTGCCTACTTGTGTGCTTAATTGTGCACTGAATTTGAACAATAAATATAGTATCAGTAAATATAATTAGCTATATTTTTTAAATTACATTGATACACCCAGGAATATCAAGTTTATTTGCTGGAGACAGTGCTGAAAAGAACAGTGTATAACTGCCTGCCTTCCAATGTATGCGTGCACTTGAGTTTGAACAACAGTACTAACTGACTTGCCTAATTGTGTGCAGTGTACTATGAACAGTTATTAGACCTTTTTTCCAAACTCGTTATATTACTATCAATGGGAAGACTGAATTTCTACCCTCCATGTGGCACATTTCTCTTACTGTCCCACCGGCATAGTATAAAAGGGGTGCCAGGTTCCCACAGCATGCACCATTCTGTGTTTGTCAGAGGAACAGAGAGCTGCACGTTTTTCAGCTAGAGGAACAGTCTAGCAAAACGGAGTTGAAGCTCAGTTTAGGGAGACTTGTAGGTAGGACATGTGTTCTATGTATTGTGGAGTTTGGTTGCACTCTGGGGAACAGGAATGGAGAAAGGAAGTTGAACCCAAATAGACCAAAATTTTGTGTGATTGACTGGGAAGACATAGGTAGCAGTGATCCAAGTTCCTTCTACATTTGATGTGAAGGGAGAGAAGGAGATTTTCCCCAAATACCCCAAAAATTCAGCGTGATTGACTGGGAAGACACAGACAGTCATGATCCAAGATTCTTCCTGAACTGGCTGTGACCTCTGTGATAGGGTAATCTAGGGAAAGAAGCAGCTGAACAGAGATTTTTTTTTTGTTGTTGACAGTGATAGGGGGACAGTTCATAAAAAATATCTAAATACAAAATAAATGAAACAATAATAGTTAAATTGATAGGTGAGAGAGACAGGGACCCTGACATGAGCTGTAACTGAGAAAGATTGATACTAGATGAGTACTGTAGAATGCCAATGCAAGTTATCACATTCAATCAGTTTGTCATGGTTGCAAGCAAGACAAGAGTCAGACAGTATAGTAAAATTCACCTTTATTAAAGTGTAATATAATAATCATATACTGGATGGAGCAAAGGGCAACCAAGAGACAGGGACTCTATCAGCAATAGTAGTATGTCTCCAGATCCCAGAACTGCAGAGAATAAGTATCACGGTGCCCGTGCTCTTGCAGCGACATTCTGTCAGTGTTCACTCCTGCTTTACTCCAATTGGCTATACTGTGCTAGTCCCACCAAGTATGGCCTTTAAATACTGGGTTCTGGCACCTCTCCAGTGCCCTTTCGTGGTGTTCCAGTTCCAGCGCTTGTTCCTGATTTCAGTTGTTCTCAGTTTATCGACCCGGCCTGCCTGAATACTCTGCATCTCGTCTCCTGCTTGTGAACCGACCCGGGCTGCCTGACCATTCTGCTTCTCCTGCTCCTGTGTACCGACCCGGCTTGGCTGACAATCCTGCATCATGTACCGACTTGGATTGGCTGACGTTCCTGCTCCGGTTGCTCCAGCTCAGCCTCCACTTGAGGGTGATGATCCTTTTTCACTGTCTGTGACAGCTGTGCTGTTTTGGTCTCAGTTGCCTCTGTGTTGCCCCGGCGACATTCCTATTGGCTTGTCATTCTATATGCTCCCAGTTGGTTGTCACCTCAGGGCAAGTTGCTCAGTTGCTCATTCCATTACTGTCACAGCAGTGCTCAGTTGCTCAGTCTCCATTACTGCCACGGCAGCCTTCAGTCGCTTAGTCTCCGTTACTGCTACGGCAGAGTGCAAGTGGCCTAGTCTCCGTTACTGCTACAGCAGAGTGCAAGTGGCCTAGTCTCCGTTACTGCTACAGCAGAGTGCAAGTGGCCTAGTCTCCGTTTACTGCTATGGCAGAGTGCAAGTGGCTTAGTCTCTGTTACTGCTACAGCAGAGTACAAGTTGCCTGGTCTCCGTTACTGCTACGGCAGTGTCCACTTCACTCAGTCTCCGTTACTGCTATGGCAGTGATCACTTGGCCTAGTCTCCGTTACTGCTCAGGCAGTGCTCTATGTTGCTCAGCCTCCCTAAAGCACTAGGGAGGTCAGCAGGATTGACAGGAATGAAGGCAACAATGCACCTGGAAGCCAGGTGAAGAGATTGGCTGATACTGGATAAGGCAAGCAACCAAACTCCTACTACGCTAGGAGGAGGAGCAGTGCTGGCAGCAACGAGGCAAGGCAACCGTACCCCTAGTACGCTAGGTGGTAGTGCAGTATTGGCAGTGACACGGTAAAGCAACCAAACCAACCTGGGAACAAGCAATGACAAGTGACTGAAGTCACTAACCCAGGCACCAGCCCGAGTCAGGCTAAGGACGCTAAGAGACCACTGGACAGATGGAACAACCGCACAGGTCGAGACGAGCGAGGTACAATGGAGCGACAGCCAACCTCGTAGAAATGGAGTGGACAGCTCTGCCAGGTCAAGCGTACAGGTGCGGGTGACTCAGGAGGAGGAACATCATGCCGGACAGGCACTGACGGAGCAGGACAGGCAACGGGCCGAGTAGGAACTCGGACAGGCTAATGAGCCAGTAGGTTCAGAGAATAGAACAGGATAGTCAGTCTCTCCGGGTCGGTACACAGAGCAGGATAGTCAGCCACTCCAGGTCGGTACACAGAGCAGGATAGACAGCCAAGCCGGGTCGGTACACAGAGCAGGGTAGTCAGCCACGCCGGGTCGGTACACAGAGCAGGATGGTCAGCCTCGCTGGGTAGATACATAGAGCAGGATAGTCAGCCAAGTCGAGTCGGTACACGGAGCAGGATAGTCAGCCAATCCGGGTCGCAATGGAAGTCAGGAACAGAGGAACTCTCAGGAACGTAGTCAGTCATACACAGGATACCAGGAACCACAGGAACAAATGCTAGATACTGGAACACCATGAAAGGGCACCACCATAATGACAGTGCTAGCATATAAAGGTAACCAGTGGGAGGAGTAATTACTGATCGCCAATAAGAATGCTAGAAGGAAATGACCAGAAAGTAGCAATGTCGCAAATGGAGGAATCACGGGCACCGTGATAAGTGTTAATGGCATAATGGAAGAAGGTGCAGTAGCTCAACCAATTACTGTATCTGACAAGCACCTGTCCTGAAACTAATAGTAAACTTTGTGAAAAGAAATTGTTTGAGACCAATAGAGGAATATAAAAGTAGTGGGCAAGAAGCAGTGGGCAATGCTGTGGATGACCTAATGATGATACTGATGTACATCTAGAATATATCCCTCCTGTATCCTTCTTTTCTTCAAATACAGATGAAGTTGAGAGTGAAAGACATGATGACATGGTCAGAAAGTTAGCTGGAAGGCAAAGGCTCACTCTTCCACCACCAAAAAGGAGTTTAAGAGAACAATTGGAAAGTCTGACCCTAGACAAACAAAGATGTCTACATTCTTATCATTGATTTCAATGCAAAAAATCATGTAAAAAAACAGAAAAATTGCACTTTTCACAGGAGTTCCTGTGGAAGGAATTGCCGTGGAAGGTGGGAAGTAACATTTTTCATGTTTTGCCATTGTGGTCAAAATGATCCCCTCTAAACTAGATCTACACTAATTGGGAGAATGTTTCTACGTTTCTTGTCAATTTGTGTTAAATGAATATTTTGGATAATTGCATTGTATCTGTGTGCACAAGTGTGTGTGTGTGTGTGCATGTGTGTACCTCATAGAGCAGTATTTTGTTTATGTACGACTGAAGATTTTTTTTTTTTTACTTTCGTCATATCTGACCATGGGTTTAATTTTCTCCCAAAGTTCTCTATTACTATCCTCTTCACTTGGCTGCCAGTCTGCTCTCTGTGTCTCTTTTCTCATTCATTGTTCCCTGTGACTTTCCTTCTATCTCTTCTCCTGATCAGCAACCCCTCATACTCTCAGTTTTACACCACATCAATGCTGTGCCCTTCTGGAATGCTGAAATATCCTTTTCTGTGTTCCAGGTGAACCCTTAACTCTCTCAAACCTCCACTAAGTAATAGGAAAGCCACAAAATCTTGAAAGCTGCACATTAAATAAGTTGCATAGTACAAACACAGGAAAGCAGAAATATATTTATGGGTATGTTCAGGAACATCCATACTGAACATTCACACTTATATGGCATTAGAAATCTATGTGTATGTTTCATCTTAGCAAGGTATTTTTTTGTCCAATAAAACGATTCATTTTCTAGTTTTCTAGTTTCATTGCAAAAATGTAATCAGATTTGCTTAATATGAGATTCATATCCAGCTAAGTAAGCATCCTCAGGAGTGTCATAGGCACTGAATACCCACTTAATATTTAGTTTTAACAGCAAACATTATGGCTTTCAATTTAGGAGATTATTCTTCTTGTTAGTTATGTATCATATTTCCTATATCTCACTCTCTAGGTGGCTGATTTTCATCAGCAGCAGCATCATTTTGCCAAGGTTATAAAAATGCCATTTGCTCCGAGACTACTTTCTATTTGCTGATCCAGTGAAGCAGCGGTGGGATCACAATCATGTTCAGAAAAGTAATTGATGTAATCAGCTATATGCAGCTCAGCGTCTCTGATAAAAAGTTTTAGGCAGTGGGGCTTAGCAATAAAACTTTATTCCTGCAATGTGATTTATGCAGCAGAAACATTAAGCTTTTTCATCTTAAAATGCCAGAAGATGCTTAAGGGAGAACTGACATCTAATAATAATCTCTACTTATCTTGCTATGCCCAGAAAATCCTAATGGCCAGTATGAATTTTAATCTTGCTTCTTGGTTCAGGAGACTAAATCATCAAGTATTCCTTAAAGTCATGTATTTGGAGGCAGGCATACAGTTGCTCGGAGGCCCACAGGGACTCCTATTCTGTGCACTGAATATGGTTATGTTAACTAGAGACAGGCACAGCATTTCACCCCAAAAGGAAAACATGCAAAAATAGCACTTCCTGGCCTCTATTCAATTGTGGCCGTTAACACAGCTGGTAGGATACAAAAATGGCTACTGATTGGTACACCCACTGTGTCACTGTTGGTATACAATTGTCCTACCAACTAAAACCACAATGAATATTGGACCAAAGAACCTGAATTTTGGCCAAATGTCCGCTACAGGTAAGTGTTTATTTTCATGTGATGTTGTTAACTTAGATTAACCCATTGAGTGCCAGTGGGGTATGCAACGCTGTGCAACACTTTGAATACCCCACTAGCACTCACAGAGTTAATTCTACTAACATCTGACACATTTTTTAGTACTTTGGATGAATTGCTATGGGGCTTATTGCCCCATATCAATACATCCACTGATCACTTCGTTTTTCTTTGTTTTCAGTTTTTTTCCCCTTTAATTCCTGCGTCGGCAGGATTAAACTTGCGTTAGGGGACTCTGAGACCACCAAAACACTGGGTGCAGATTTTCACCCATTAGAGTGTGTCCTTTAACATATCTTAATGCCTAATGCATGAACTGAATGTGGTAGCATGACTTTTTATAATGGCTCCAATGGATGCTAACTTTAGAGCCCAACGTCCATAATTGAATGGCTTAAAGTGTTGTTTTTCTCTCATTTTTCCATTTTTACCAGTGCATTGAAAACATTGATAATCCACTAACATGGATGATTTCCCATAAGTGTTCCCTCCATTCTAAAGTATATAAGGGGGGCTGGGGACTGTCATTTTACCACCTGATGTCAGTCTGTGCTTAGGACAAGGGAAAAGAGAGAATGTGGTAGTCTCTGACCACTGGCCACTGGTGTTGAAAGCCCAGTTGGAACAAGAACACTCTGACAGAAATTGAAAATTACATCCATTTTGATTGTCAATACTTCTCATTGGTGATTGTCATAAAAAAGACTTGGAAGAATTCTTCCAAATTAACATTGGCACTGCTTCCCCGCTAAGGCTGTTGCCAGAGGGTCACTTGTCTCTCTTATCTCCGCTTATAAGTAAGGTAAAGGGGAGGAGATTAAAAAAAAAATTTGAAATGGAGGCAGAAGCGGAAGAGGCACAATATGCCAAAAAAGGACTATACAGCCTCTTATGCGATATTCAAGATCGCCTCTTCGTTATATGTAATTGGCTGTCAGAACAGAATGCTAAATATTTATTTTACAAGCAGCAAAATGGGATAGGGCAGGTAAAATAATGGCTGACTTGGTCAAGAGTAGTAGAGGGCACAACATCATTGCATCACTATTTAGAGAACAAGGAAACCTGGTATTTGAAGAGCAAGCTACCTATGAAAAATTATTTAAATACGATAAAAGGCTATTTTATAATAAGATACAGAAACCAACTTTGCATTCTGAGAAATTCTTCATGAAATGTGACATGCCAGTACTATAGCCCTATAATACTATACTATAATAGACCTCCCAAAACCTGTCAAAGAAGCCCGATGCTGTGAATCATATCCTCTTGTGTCCTTGTATACAGTCGACATAATGATCCTTGCCAAAATTCTAGCTAAAAGACTGCACTCAATACATACAACATTTCTATACTCTGATCAGGCAGGTTTCTTACCACTAGGTATGGGTGAAAGGTCCTGTTGTGTTCCCGAAAGAAATGCCTCAAACACTACATGGTTGCATTTTTTTTTGCTAGAAAATACACCCCCAGCAAAACTCTTAAAAATGTCTCCATTTTGCCTACACCGAAACATTTTTCGCTAAGTTTTTCAGTGACTACAAACTTCGCACCCATTTTATAAGTGTACCTTGCATTTTCATGCCAAAAGTGTGAGGTTACCAGGAAGTAAAACAAAAATCTAAGCAGCTAGAGACACATAGAGGGAGAAAGGTGATTTCCTAGCATTTTATTTAGAAAAATAAGGCTAGCAGGGGCTCTTAGTTTTGGCTAACACTATGAGTACCAAGATTTTAAAAAAGGAGGAGATGAAAGGACCGTGATGCATCTAGTGTGTCAGAGGAGGAGGAAGTGACCACCACCAGCATGGAAGGGGCCGGGAGCACTTTTTCCCCAGATCCAGTGATGCCCAGTCTCCCTACATCGTCCCCTGAGATCTAATGGAAAATAGTGTCATCATCAACAAAGCAGGTATAGGAAGAAGTGGGTAGCAGTGTGAGCAGGACAGGACAGCTGCTTGTGTCTTCTGTTACTGCTGCCAGTGTGCATTCTGATTTTGAGGAGGAGATGATGGCAAGGGTGACAGCAGGGGACTCTAAGTCACATTTGTAATCTGCAAGCAGTCCCGTTACTACTAAACAGCAGCTACAGAGTGGTGGGGGTTGAGGGTAATGATGATTGTGAAGCAGCTGCTGGAACTAGCTCAAGTGTTGATCCTAATGCTGAGGTGGAATGGGAAGTTAGCAGCAAGACTAGCAGTCAAGAGAGTGCACAAAATCCAGCTGACCCTGTCATTCCCATTATCCTGGCACTGTCCCCCTGGGATGAAAAAGGCAGAACTAGCTAACAGTATTATAATAAGCACAGATCAGCTGCCCATGTCTGCTGCTAATGCTGCCAGTGTGCTTTCTAAACTCACCACGAAAGTTGTGAATTCATATATTTAGAAATTAAAGTAAATGTTAATAGTGTATAGAATTAGAGAAGCAGCAAGGATGAAGGGAACCCTCCCAGTTCCCAGTTCCCAAACAAGGTAAACCCAGTACCAAGGAGTTCCTACCTCTGGAACTCCCTACCACCCACCATGGCCATGCTCTTGGTGGCTCTCCAACTGGGGTATCCATTTAAGAATAAAATCAGATGTCATGTGGGTTGCAGGGGTGAATGGAGCACATATATATATAAATGGGCTGGGAGTTAATTTCCAGTCTCGTGTGCTCTACCCATCCACTGCAAGCATCTCCAGTCCGTAAGTTAGCAGGTCTCCTTCCAATATGAGATTATATATGGGGTTTGGAGGGGGGTTTAATTAGGTTAGCTATCAGGTTTTATCTTGTTTATTTAGCCAAAACAGATAATGTTTCAATTTAGACAACTTCATTGGATCCTATTCATTGTAATTTTTAGTGATGTACTAAGCCTCAGGGGAGGGCTGGCCTGGGGGGCAGGGGGGCATTTGCCCCCTGGGCCAGTCATAATTTTTGGTCCAGTGGGCCACTGCCTCACTCAGTCTCCCACTTGCTGCTGTAAATGGAGCTATATTAGTGATACCACAGGGATTACAACTGAAATGGTGCCATACTTGCAGCATAATCCATTTCCCTTGTAATATCACTAGTTTAACTTTACTTGAATTGTAAGCTCTGTAGTATCACTAGTGTAGCACCATTTCAACCGTAAGGTACATGGAGGCAATTACCTTACATTACAACATTCATGCCAATTTTAAAATTAACAAAAAGTAGCGGGCTGGGACTTTGGGCTCGAATAATAGTAGAAATTAGCCACTTGATAGTATTTGCCCCCCCAGGCCACATGTTGCCAGCCCTCCCCTGCTAAGCCTAATAGATATTGCTACGTATATAACTGCTTTCTCAGAATCAATTTATTTTAACATTATTTGTTAGGGACTCGGTGAATTGGGGTACCTTGATCATAATATTGATCATATTAATTATGTAGTTTTAATATATGCTATATACAGGACTCTATTCTTTCTAGGAATTAGAATAGATTAGCTCAGGATTCTTTCTTTTTTCTCTTCACCTGAAGACATGACAAGTGTGACAGTTAGGGGTAGGGGTGGGTGAAAATTTTCACCTCAAACCAAAATGAGCAAATAATGGCACTTACCACTAGATGAAAAATTATGGGTGAAAGTGCAGTTTTTCCACTTTTTTCACCTAGCTCATTCCTTTTAAATCAATGGGAACATTGAATTTACACACAACACATAGCAAAAATTATTTTATTTCCCAAAGGCATAGTATAAAAGGGGCATGAAGGTACCTGTTCTGGTGGAGTGTGGAGAAAGAATCAGTTGAAAAATAATTTTTTGGGGGTTTGTTTACTGGGATTGGGGGTCAATTAATAAAAAATAAAAGCTACAATTAAAAACAAGTCATAAAACATAGTATAAAAGGGGTCTGAGGAGGATGCCTGTGTTGGTGTGTGTTAGTGGGTGGAGTCTGGGGAATAAATCAGTTGTACATGGAATTTGTTTGGGAGGGATTGTTGACAGGTATTGGGGGGACAGTTAATAAAAAAAAAAAAAAAAGAAATCTGTATGTAACGTAATAGAAACAGGGATCCCCTGATGTAAGCTGCCACTGGGGTAGACTGATACTTTATGTGATATAGTATTTTGTAGAGGATAATTTTTAAGATTTGTTTGAGGCCCAAGCCCTGAGGAAACATTGATTTGTAGGACTTAGACTTACAAAACATCCTCCACAAAATACTCTATCAGGTCAAGCATCAGTTTCTGTCACATTACGTACAAATTTCTTATTTTGTTTTATGTTTTTTTTACTGTCCTCCCCCAATACAGTCAACACCCCCATCAAAACAAATTTCCTGTTCAACTGATTCTTTCCTCAGACTCCAAACACCAGCACAGGCACTTTCCTCAGACCGCTTTTATACCAGGTCTTATTGGGTTTTCTTTTATTGCATTTAGTATTTATTTTGTATTAACTGTCCCTCCAATACCAGTAAACAGCACAAAAAACTTCCCTATTCAACTCATTATTTCCCTACACCCCACCAACACAGGCACCCTCACCCCCCTTTTATACTATGCCTTTGGGAAATAAAATAACATTTGCAATCTGCTGTGTGTAAATTCAATGTACCCATTGATTTCAATGGAATAAGCTAGATGAAACAAAAAAGCAGAAAAACTGCACTTTTCGCTGACATTTTTTGGCGAAAAGGGAAGTGCCATCATTCGCCAATTTTGGTTTGAGGCAAAAATTTTCACCCATCCTTACTCTTGAGCTTCTGTATGGGCATAAGGTGCAGGAACCCTTGAATGTATTGGGGGAGTATTGGGAAGGATGGTGCACCTCTGAAATGACTCTTGTAATCACTTATGTGCTAGAGCTCTGTGCAAAGTTAGATACCATTATGTCGTCATCAGGGAAGAAAATTCCAGTCAGCCCAGATTAAACAGTAAGTGTGGTAGGAGTGCAAAACACGCTGTATGGAGTTCTACCTAGGCCAGAGGGTGCTTGCCTTAGTACCCATCATCCAGAACAAGCTTCTGGCTGAGTGTGCAAGCCCTGGAACTGTGGTCCAGTGCCTGAATAATACCACATACATAGTAGCCAGGGATCCTCCCACCCACATTCACCGTACATTCCTTATTAACACGCTCAAAAGTATGTTGAAAATTCAGAGGCTGTGGCTCCTATCTGTACACCCCATACCAAAGATCAAGAAGGAAAGGCCCTACCTCACTTCCTCTCAGCCACCCACTAAGCCAGTTTGCTCGATCAGGTAGAGGTGAACCCTCAGGGTCAACCACATGACAGCAGGCACAACAGATTCTTGGGGTTAGGGCTATTATGATCTATCCCTTCCCTGGTACAACTCCTATGACTCAACATACCATCAACATAGCAGGTCTTTCTACCCTTCAGATCCAACATGGAGGCCGAGATTATTGATGTGTGCCCTGTGTGCCATTCAGCCTTCCAATAGTCCATAAGCAGTGCCCAAAAATAATGGGATGACCTAGTTCTATGTGGATTATTGGAGGCTAAATTATATCATGGTGGTCACAGATGCTTATCCTATGTTCCATGTTGAGCAACTCTTTGATAGAAGGTCTGTGGCTTACTTACTGACCGCACTAGAACTTGAATAGTGGTGGTGGAGGTAATGGTAGTGAGTGTGGGGACTATATGATTGTTGTCACTTCCAACTAACTCAGAGACATCCTCCTCTGTGCCTTGCATTTGCATAACAACAGCAGCAAATATTATAAATGAAGGAAATGATGGCCCACTCTCAGGCATCTACAGTAATATTAAATTATCCTGAGCCCATGACCTTTTAAGAGTGCTTCTACTGCTGATGGTTTGTCTCCCATCCCAATTAGACCTGTGATTGTGCATCAGGTGGGATCTCAATGAAGATGTGCATAGATGGTACACCAGTTTTCCCCTTCTCGTATTTTTTTTTACATAGATAGCAGACAACATGGTTTTGGATCACCCTTCTCTAGATTTTACAGACTGAGGGTTTCTGAGGGTCTGCTACTACTACTGCTACTACTACTACTACGTCTTCTACTATTACTACTACTACTACTACTACTACTACTACTACTACTACTACTACTGGGGATAGATGATGATAACCTGTGTGGCTGTCAGGGTTGGACTTGTGATGATGATGATTACTGAGATGGTGACTGCATTTTTACGTGTCTTTTCTTTTCCAGAGTCAGACTTATCAATTTGTCTTTCAAAGAATTTATAAATAGGCATAGTGCTCATTTTTAGTGGTGTAATATTTCCTTTCAGCTAATTTTAAGACCATATCATAATCACTCTGATTCTCTACTTGATCTGTATAAGAATAAGGGGAGAACAGCAGATGGATATATTCTAGATCAGCATTTTTATCAATAATTAGGTAATTAACAGTACTGACTACTTCCTTCTCAATACTTTCATATTACATAGTAAACATAGTAACATAATAATTTAGGTTGAAAAATGACACAAGTCCGTCAAGTTCAACTATTGCCTCATAACCCAGAGACATGAAAATTATGTAGATTTTCTGACGCCCAATAATTTAGTCTATCAGAACTTCCTGCTTTGCCTACTAATACACATTATAACCCTGTATATGTTGCCTTTTGAAAGAATTGTATCTAGTCTTCTCTTAAATGTATACATTGTATCTGCTATAAACACATCCTTGAGCACGTCCCTGCATTCCTCCTACTCTTTTCCCCTTTCCCTTTTTTCTGAAACGTTTCCTGGATGTAGTAAAAGTAGTGTGAATTTTTACTGTGAAGTACACAACAGAACTATTTGCGGGTGAAGTAATGTTTTTCCTTTCTCGGAATAATGTATCATGTACATTGTACAACTCCATTTCTAGTATCAGAATCAAAGAGAATTTCACCCTTCTCTGTTTGGTTCTCCAGGATCTGTTTCCACTGGTCCTGCTGACAATAAATACGCTGTTGCTCCTTACTTAAAATGTATAAGTGGATTTATTCAATAAAATGTAAAGTTAAAAACATTGCCACTACACTACAGTAAAGCTGCTTTGTCAAGTAAATGGCTCAACAAACAAAAGGAGGATAAAGTGTTCAATAGAAGTTTAAATAGCCAGCTGATCAACTTGATTGAATGAGTACAGATACCAATTATGATGTGATAGTGAAAGCCGAAGGAAAACCCTCATGTGATAATCCTGTAATCATGACAACTTCCTATTGGGAAACTCCAATTCAATTAAGTTGCATCACCAAGCTTATACAAAGAGAAGTAAAACATAACTATAACATCAAAAATAGTTAAAAATAATTAACCCAATGGTGCAATTGAGGCAATTTAACATAAGTACAGCATCCAGAATTCAAACCCGGGTGGCTATGATGGGCTTTTTATGCATCTCTACGTGTTTGTGGGCATTAATTTTATGCAGTGGTCACTTGGCTGGGTTTGGATTGGTGCCAGCAGATGTTGTTGTTAAGAATGTATTTCTTTTACTTATTTATGTGTGTGTATGTTATCATTCTATGCATTCTTGTGATGCGAAGTGTGCCAGTGGTGGAATACCAGTCGGTTCGGTTTCGTATTTGGCGAGTGGTTCCATTATGATTCAGACACTTATGGGAGTGTGTTGAGGGTCCATCGTGGCTTCTAGGGTGTTGGAGAGCCCGGATGCATATGTATTTGTGTTTTGCTCAATTGGATGTCATTGAGATATTGTTTATATCTTTCCAGCAACCAAATGTTTTAATTAATATTTGGATTGTGGATACTGTACTTGTGTTTAATTGCCTTTATGGTACCAATGGGTTAATTATTTTTAAATATTATTTATGTTATAGTTATATTTTATTTATCTTTATATAAGCTTGGTGATACAACTTTATTGATTTGGAGTTTCCTAATAGGAAGCTGTCATGATTACAGAGTTAACACACGGGGGTTTCCTTTCTGTATTGCATCATAACTGGCATCTGTACTCATTCAATCATGGTGATCAACCAGATATTCAACCCCTTAATGACCGTCCAATCCGGTATGTGGGCAGCCGGTAAGGACTACAGAGGTTTTTTTGTAAGCTGAATTCTGGGATGGCACAGCGACATGCAGCAGTGCTGCCATCCCAGAATTCCATAACGTGCTAGGACCATCAGAGGTCCTTATGTGCCAGGACTACAGTGATGGGCCTGGCATGTCATGAGTTCTTGAGGGCTTAAACTTCTATTGTACACTGTATCCTTCTTTTGTTTTGTTGAGCCATTTACTTCACAAAACAGCTTTACTGCTTCAAAATATGTATTAGTGGTAAAATGTTTAACTTTAAATTTTATTGAATAAATTCTGTGATACATTTATGTATCTATGTTTAGAGGGCAAGTGTAGGAGGGGCAAGTGCTTCCCCTTGCCCCTTCCCTGGAAGGCTATGAGAAGACATGGAGAATTTTTGGAGAAAAGGAGAAATTCTTTATTAATATGTATTACAATGCAAATGCCAAATATGGGAAAAGAGGAAAAACACTACTTTTTGTGAATTTTTTCCACTGGGCAGTAAGTGCAGTTTTTCTCCTGTTTTGCTTTTGAGGAAAAACTTTTCACCCATATGTACAAATGAAAAGACTAAAGGACAAGGGACACAACAAAATAGAGCTACTTCCTCATCTTAACAGCTTCACACAAACACAACCATTGGCTCCTAAAGTTAATAATGTAACTCCATTGAATAGAATGGCATTTCCCACATTGACAGTAGGCAAGCTATTAAGGTTTTGAGGAACCTCCAGTTTGTAGGACACCTCAGTGATGCTCTGTAGTATCCTGAAAGTTTGTATGTAGGAAGGACCAAGCTTATCAGAAGGCTGCCAAGCTTAATGTACTTTGTTAAAAGCTAGATAATGTCTCCAGGAGCTTAACCAGGCATTGCAGAGTGATGTTTGTCAAAAGCTTTCCTCTGACAAGACTGGACTGCAAGAAGGATGGTTCAGATATACTGCCATATATCTACTAGGGAATCAGCAATAGTATCAGCTGCAGGTATTACAGTAGATTGTCTTTCCAGTATGAAGGAGTTAGTATTATAACCTAATGCAGAAAAGGAAATAGAGCATTCCAGGGAATCTTGCAGCAAGGAGTTATAGGAACACTCTGCCAAGAGAATAAGTCAGTCCAGTTGTTCTGCTGCTCATTATAGCAGCATCAAAGAAACTATTCAAGATTATGGCTTAATCTCTCCATCTGACCATGACTGTGCATGGTAGGCAGATGAGAAGTGCAAATCAGATCTAAATATTTTTTTTACAGAAGACCCTCCAGGATTGTGATACAAACAGAGAGCCTCTATCAGAAACCATTTCCTCAGTTACTCCATGAAGGTGATACATTTTTTTTCACAAACAGGTCAGCCAATTTTTCTAGGAAGAGACACAAAGTGACTCGTTTAGAAAAGCAGTTGATTATGACACAAAAAACTGTCATACCTTTGGATGGAGATCAACTATGATTAAATCCATCACTAGATGGAACCTGGTATCACGGTGCCCGTGCGTCCGGTGCTGAGCGGCGACATTATGATTCTCTGCTGTTTTCTGATTGGCTGGTCTTAATTGCTACCACTAGGGCTTGCCTTTATATACCCTGGGATGACCTCCCTTAGGTGCTCTTTCGTGGTGTACAAGTTCCTGAGTCTATTCTGCACTTATGCTGATTCGTGTATGACCTGGCCTGCCTTACTACGAGTTTGTTCCTGAGTTTCTGTTGCTACGCTCCGTTGCTGATTGTATCCTGGCTGAGAACCCACTCCATTGCTGACTGTATCTGGCTGAGAACCCTCTCTGTTGCTGACTGTATCTGGCTGAGAACCCGCTCTGTTACTGACTGTATACGGCTGTGAACCCGCTCCATTGCTGACTGCTTCTGGCTGAAGAACCTGTTCCGTTGCTGAGCGCATCTGGCTATAGAACCGCTCCGTTGTTGACTGTATCTGGCTGAAGAACCCGCTCTGTTGCTGACCGCATCAGGCTGAGAAACCGCTCCGTTGCTGACTGTATCTGGCCATAGGACCCGCTCCATTGCTGACCGCTGGTGGCGCTGTTCTGCTCCGTTGCTGTCTTCTGCTCCGGTACCAACCGTGTCTGATTGTGCCCTGGGTGACCCCTTGTGGTCAGCGTGATACTAGGCCTCGTATTACTTTTAGTGGTGCGCTGCGTGGCGCTATTCCTTGTCAACCAAAGGCTAAGCTTGGGCTTAAGCTGCTCCTATAACCGCTGCTGGCGGTGTGCACATTCGAAGTACCAGTACAGTGTTCTTACACCAACTGTGTAACTCTGATCTCACTCTCTGTGGCCTCCCTACCACTAACACTGTGCTCACTCCCTCTGGGAGTTTTCAGTAAGTCATTGGGCTTTGACCATTAACCCTGTTGGTACCTGAAGAGTCCAGGTAAGGGCTTATACCGTTCACTACAGTAACCTCGAAATAGAGCCATTCTGTAGGTTGAGTGGTCACTTGTTGCGTTACAGTTTCCTATTGTTGCTTCGATCCACCCCTAGCATGCTAGGGTCTGTCTCTAGCAGCTGCCTTGGTCTCCGTTACCCTTCCATTGGGTAGTGTTGCCATTCCACGGTTGCCTGGTATATGTGGTCTGAGCTGGGTCAGAGTTGCCTCGTTACCATATCATACAGTCTGGGTCAGAGTTGCCTTTTTACCATATCATACAGTCTGGGCCAGTGTTGCCTTGCTCCTCCATGTTCAGTGCCCAGACGTCTGGGTTGTGCCAGTCCTGCTACATGTGCACCTCCTGTGTACACTTACCTATGGTCAGCTCTAGAACGGGTTACCTCGAACCTCTCTGATTCTGCCAGAATCTGCACTACCAGCTTGTATTCTATTGTTCCAATCCACCTACTCTGGTTCTGTTACTCTGATCTCACTCTCTGTGGCCTCCCTACCACTAACACTGTGCTCACTCCCTCTGGGAGTTTTCAGTAAGTCATTGGGCTTTGACCATTAACCCTGTGGGTACCTGAAGAGTCCAGGTGAGGTCTTATACCGTTCACTACAGTAACCTCGAAATAGAGCCATTCTGTAGGTTGAGTGGTCACTTGTTGCATTACAGTTTCCTATTGTTGCTTCGATCCACCCTTAGCATGCTAGGGTCTGTCTCTAGCAGCTGCCTTGGTCTCCGTTACCCTTCCATTGGGTAGTGTTGCCATTCCACGGTTGCCTGGTATATGTGGTCTGAGCTGGGTCAGAGTTGCCTTTTTACCATATCATACAGTCTGGGCCAGTGTTGCCTTGCTCCTCCATGTTCGGTGCCCAGACGTCTGGGTTGTGCCAGTCCTGCTACATGTGCACCTCCTGTGTACACTTACCTATGGTCAGCTCTAGAACGGGTTACCTCGAACCTCTCTGATTCTGCCAGAATCTGCACTACCAGCTTGTATTCTATTGTTCCAGTTCACCTACTCTGGTTCTGCGAGTGGCCTCCTATTGTGTATAACATATTGCTGTCTGATTTGCCTTGTGGGCCCCAGGGCCTTATTCCTTGTATGCTCTTGTTCTAATAAAGTCATTTTAACCTTACCACCCTGTCTGAGTGTTCATGAAAAAAACATGATACCTGTGTAGAGTTGCCACAGGAAGTGGTTGAAGAAGAACCACTGGTTTAGCTCAATGTATCTTGGTTTGGGCACAAACAGGATAGGATGGCACAAACTCAATAATGTCAGTTTTCAGCTAAGACCAGCATAGGCTTTAAGCAAAAGGTACATTCTAAGGTACATTTGACTCCAGGATGCCAGCCCCTAACTATAACCTTAGTGAAAGATTTTGGGTCTCAGTGAAATAAGAACAAACATCTTTCCTGGGCGAAATTCAGTGCCAGTCAAGAGCTTTGAAGGAGAGAAGAAGAAAATGATACAATTATTTGAGAGGAAGGTATGATCGGCTCATATGTGGTTTACACAAAATTCCCAGAAGATGGCATCAGCCTTATAATTCTTTACCCTGGCATGTAGAAAATACTATAGTTCAACCAAATAAAGATCTAATGACAACTAGCTTGATGGGCACTTAACCCTTTGGGTGCCAGAGTGGTATGGAATGCATTGCAAAGCAATGCATTCTGTACCACTCCGGCACTCAAAGGTTTAAGCTTTTGGCTTTTCTATGTTATTCAAAGTTACAGAGATTCATTAAAATTGTTGTGGGTGCAATAGCACCTTCTTGCAGGTAGTACAACTCCTTCAAGTCCATCTTAATTGCAAGAAGTTATCAGTTACCCAAGCTGTATTTTTTCTCTCAGCTGGAGAGAACTTCTTTGAAAAGAAGAAATAAGGGTGGTGTCTGCCAGTGTGGAGAGATCTCTGGGAGAGGATTGCTCCAGCTGACACAGAAGCATTCATCTGTATGAAAAAGGCCCATGGGGGATCTGGATGCAGAAAGACAGTACTGAAAAGAAAGAGAATTTCAGCAAAGTAATGATAGCCAATGTTTCTGGGGACCACACATTTACCTGTCAATTGGTGATAGGGGTCCCTAGCCAAAGCACATATGATAATCTGCAAAGCCAATAAGTCATTGGATGATTTTAAGACCCTAAGGAAAGGGCCTGCTCTTGATTGCTTCAGTCTTCACATGACCCATTTCAAGGCCATCATCTGAGATAATGTGGCCCAAGAAAGTAAGATGTGACCACAAAAAATTAAAATTTTTCTAGGCTAGTGTACAAGTGTACATGACCAATGCTACATGAGTATTGTATTCTTGTAGTGTTTTAAGAAAAATTAGAGTATCGTCCAGGAACACAACAATGCAGGACTGAAGCTTGTTACAGAATACATCATTGATGAAGGACTGGAACACAGAAGGAGCATGGCAGAGACCAAACAATACCAGGTATTCACAGTGTCCTGAACAGGTACTGAAGGTTGTCTTCCACTCATCCCTTCTCAGATATGAAACAAACTGTAAGCCTTGTGAAGACCTAGCTTATTGAATACTTTAGAGCCTCAAACACATTCAAAGTAGGGGCAAAGCAGTTGTTGTGGATTCCCATAAGTAACCCAGTCAATGAACATCTATGACTAAAGGTGAAATTCCCCAACCTTGTTCCCAGCCTTGATTGTCTGTGGCCTCTAGTCCCTAGCAAGAGGGGACTAATTATGTATAATAAATTTACATACTTGAAAACAAGAGAAATCTCAATGCAGTTTTCTTGTTAAAACACTTACTAAATAAATACATAAAATATATAAATAGTGTTATCTATATGTATATTATGTATTATTTTTTCATGTACAAATTATACCTAGCAACATATTTTGTGTTTGGGTATGTCTAGGGGTTGGATGGCAAAAGGTAATTTGATGTGTTTTACTATATGTGTAATTTTACATGACTTGGCTGCTTCAACAATATCCAAAGTATGTATCCATTGTCCAAAGACTGGCAACAGGAAGGAGAACAAATGTGTCTGAGAAAATAAATGTGCAGTCTTTGACTTTTTTTACTCTTTTCATTCCAATGAATTCAATGATAATAACGTATCCCCCCTTCCCCATATGGAAAATCCCCCCAGTTATTTAAAGGGATAGTAATACTTTGTTTTATCTTTATTTTATTTTGTAGGAATTAAAAAAACATGAAGAATGATATAAGTCTTATCTCTCAAACCTTTATGGTTTAAGAGATATTCACAAGCAAAGTTTCCCCCTCCCGTCCCTTTTTCCTAGTGTAAGCCATCTCTTCTCAGATGTGAATCTGGTTGTAAGACCAGACAGATAACAGAAGGGGACAATCTTCTTTGTATGAAAACAGTGAAAGCCCTTCCCCCCTTGACAAGTTTTTCAGCTTTTTCCCTTATCTTAATTGAAGATTGTCCCTCTCTGCAGTCTACCTGGGCACCTCCCTTCTGATCTGGCTGAACAGGGGGGATACTTTGCTTGTGAATATCTCTTAAACCATAAAGGTTTGAGAGATAAGACTTATATCGTTCTTCATGTTTTTTTAATGCCTACAAAATAAAATAAAGATAAAATGAAGTATTACTATCTCTTTAACCAGTATAAAAGGGGGTTATCAGTTTAGCACATGATATCACTCTGTGCATGGGAGAGAGAGAAAGCAAATAGCTGAAAATTTGATGTCAGTCAGAAGAGGATCTGTAGTTGATCAATAGACGTATTGATGGTAGACAGATGTTCTCATGATGTAGGTGGAAGAGACAAAGTAGAGTTAAAATATATATATATATATATATATATATATATATATATATATATATATATATATAAATGTTGACTGAAAGTGACAGGTGATTCTTCCTATATGAGTTGGATAGCTTCTGCAGACAGATATAATACATCATATATACAAGAGAAACAGAGAGGTAATACTGAATATGCACTCACTTTTTCATCTTCTGCACCAGCTGCTGTGTGCTTCATTCTTTATTTAAAGCCTCTTATTCTGAAGGTAGCAGGCATATCCTGTACAATACTGTAAAAGTTAACACTGCAATCATTGGAAGAAAATATGAAAGCTTCTGAAATGTTGACATTAGTTACAAGTATACAAGCAAACAGGCAAAAAGAAGGAATTGAAGTTGTTTATAGCTGTAGTGAGTGTGGGTGTGATTTGTAGACAGTGACACTGACAGAGAGATGCAGTGAGTTTATAAACACAATTTTAAAAAGTAAAACAAAGTGTACAAACTAACAAAAAAAAAAAAAGTTTGACTGATAGGTGACAGGAGACAAGCAGGAGAATTTTCACCTGAGAGAGAGAGAGAGAGAGAGATACTAGAGACTGAGTACATACATTATATTGAGAAATACAAAACATCACTCCACATGCAATCAGCTCTATTGTGTAAATTATAATGAAAATCTATACTGCTATCATTTTATCTACCAAATGTGGTAGGGCAGGGGTTAGGGGGAAAGGAGTAAGAGGATTCAATTGACTTGTTGGAAGGGGTAAGGGGAAATGAGTAAGAGGAATGAATGGACTTGGTGATGGTAAATAGGGGTGGATGAAAGTTGTCACTGTGTTCCCATGAGAAATTCAGCGAAAACTTGTTTGCAAGAAAATCAGCTTTTAAAGCAGAACTACCTCCCAACACAATCTTTAGCTTCGCTAAGTCCCCATCTGGCGATTAGCTGCTTAGTAGCACTAGTCGCCATAATAAATACCTTATTTAATAGATTTCTGCTGTCTTCCCCGGCTGACAGGCAGGATGGAGCACGGTCTAGTAGGCATTGCTAGGAGCCATTTGGTTCTGGCTGGGACTGACAGCTTCAGGCGCGAGGACATCACAATGGCAAGATGTCCGCGCTCCGTCCTGCCTGTCAGCCGGGGAAGAGAGCAGAATTGTATTAAATAAGGTAATTATTCTGGCAGCTTGTCGCCAGATAGGGACTTTGTGAAGCTAAAGATTGTGTCAGGTGGTAGTTCTGCATTAAAATGTTTGTGTTTTTCACCCATTGGCCAACATTTTTCGCTAATTTTTCAGTGGATAGAAAGTTTTCACCCATTGATTTACATTGTTTTCTCTTTTTCGCTATAAAAATATGACGTGTTTGCGAAAGTGCAACACAATAGAAGCAGCTACAGATCAAAGTAGATGTGCTGTGCTGTTCTGCTGTTATTTATTTTGAAAATTGAGGCAGGCTATCATTATGAGCAGCAAAAGGAGAAATGGGAATGACCCTTATGCCTACACTGAGTCTGTCTGAGGAGAAATTGTGCACAACTGAACCAATGCTGTCCAGTCCCCCTATATCACCCCTAGGGATCTTGGGGAATTTAATGGGAAGGGAGGAAGAGAAGGGTAGTACTAGTAGTGAGAGCAGGACAGGTCATCTGCCTATGCCTGCTGCAAGATGTGCTGCCCCTGCTGCCACCATTGCTGTACCTGCTGCCACCATTGCTGTGCCTGCTGTCAGACATGCTTCCCCCAGTGCTGAACCTACCACTAGTGTGTCTTGTAATACTCAGGAGGGGGGGGGGAGTTGAAGATGATGCCAAGTATGACAGCAAGGGACCCTAAGTCACATTTGCCATCCCCAAGCAGTCCTGCCAGTGCTAGTACTACTACTAATGTCCAGCAGCTTGTTCGCGTTAGGATTGAAGGAGGGAGTAATCAACAATATCCTCATATTACTAGTGACCATGAGGAGGAAGACTCTGTGGCTGAACTTGATGTGGATGGTGTTAGTAGTAGTAGTAGTAGCAGTAATGGTGAAGCAGCCAGAGTGGTAGGGGAAACATTTTAGAGCATCCAGACTAGAAGTCAAGGGAGCTCACACCATTCCTCTGACCCTGGGAGTCCTCCCCTTCCCTTCACTAAAGTGTCCAAGTGGAACAGGATCCTGAACACTAAGAGGCCAGAATTTTTGTTGGGGGAGAGCAGGTGCAAAATTAATAGCCCCATCACCAGCAGGAGCACAGATGAGCTGCTTGTGCCTGCTGCTACTGCTGCCAGTTTGCCTTCTTCAGGTCAAAAAATGCCAAGTGTGACATTAGGGGACTCTCTGTCGCATTGCTTGTCATTGTCACCTCCTCCAAGCTGCAGTGATATATCTGTAACAGAGCAGCAGTAGGTAGGGACTAGTGGTGGTGGTGGTGATGATAATGCTAGAGAAGCTGGGATGGAAGAGACATTGATGACCTTTTTAGCAGAAACTGAGAAGGAATGAGAAACATGGGCATCACCACCACCACCACAAGGCGGATGGGCATCACCACCACTACAAGTAGTGAGATTTTGGAATTTGAGGAATTTTCAGCTGTTCTAAATCCCGCAGCTGCTGAGATGCAAGGTGCAGCAGGATGCTGAGGAGCAAGCTACTGTGCCACAGACCACCATGGACACATTGGGAATGAGGTCAACAAGTGATGCGGGACTGGACAGGTTCCACTTGCCAGTACCAGCATAACTCCTGGTCCCATTTGCAGTGATGATGAATCTGAGGCAGTAGCAGGAACATTACTCGCTTCCACAGACAGTTAAGGGGAATGTGGAGGTCAAGAAAAAAATAGGCCATTTTTCTCCATCTGTTCCCTCCCCCCTGTAGTCATGGGCGTGGGACTATTTTTCTCTTGGTGCAGGCACAGTACAGTCATCACCAATGGCACTGTGCACAATTTGTGACAAATCAGTCAGCAGAGAAAAGGAGGGAACACACCTTGGCATAAGCTCCCTGATTTCACACATGAAACACAGACACCATGACATTTATGTTAAACATGTTAAAGACAAACACTCACCACAGAAATTAAGCACTGCTGTTGCTGTACCCCCTGACTCTCCAGAAAAGCAACCAGAGGCGAGGCAAAGATCAAAGAGGAAGAAGAGTAAAGCAACCCAAGCAGAGACTGGTACTTCCATGATGAGGGAAACAACTAGCTTGCCATCGCCATCACCTTCTATGATAACTACATCTTCTGCCAATCTACCTCGTTCATCGTTACTTCCCCTGCCAAATGATAGCCACTCTATTGATGTTAGGATGTGGCAGTTCATCTCTACCCACTGCACACTGTGTGGTGCACTGACCACACATGGTAGCGTGGTGGAGGAGAAAGGCAAGCAGGGCATCAATCGACATCTGAGGAGATTCCATCCAGCAGAATATGCTAAATTGGTGGCAGTGAGGATGCATCATTACTATTAAACTGTCAGCAAGTTGTCATGTGTCCTTAGCAGGGGCTGAACAAGGGGTATAGTGACAGAGGCAGTACTTGGTGTCCGGTGTCATGGTATCACGGTCCCCGTGATTCCTTGTCACTCTTTGTGGTGGCGCTCTTCCATTGACGGAGCTTGATTGGCCCGCCCAGGGTGTCCCTTTATATACTGGGCCTATGACACCTGTCAGGTGCCCTTTCGTGGTGTTCCTGTTCCTGCACCTTTGTTGCTGTGTTCCTGCGTTCCTGTGTACCGACTCGGCTCATCTGACTACTCTGCTGTTCCTGCTCTGTGATTGATCTGGTTCTGGCTGACGTTCCCGCTCCGTGATTGACCCAGTCCTGGCTGACGTTCCTGCTCCGTGATTGACCCGGCTCTGGCTGACGTTCCCGCTCTGTGATTAACCCGGCTCTGGCTGACATTCCTGCTCCGTGATTGACCCAGTTCTGGCTGACGTTCCTGCTCCGTGATTGACCCGGCTCTGGCTGACGTTCCTGCTCTGTGTTGCTTCCAGTATTCCTGCATACTCTGGGCTCTTGCCCTGACTGTTCACGCCCTCTGTGGTTACTGTGGCCTCCATTATTGAGCCTGTCTGTTGCCTCCGTTACCGAGCCTGCCAGAGAGTACTTGCCAAGCTGTTGCCTCTGTACCGAGTCTGTCAGAGAACACTTGCTGTGCTTGTTGCCTCTGTTACCGAGCCTGTCTGTATGCACTTGCCGAGCTTGTTGCCTCCGATCCTGAGCCATTTAACACTTGTTCAGCTTGTTGCCTCCATCACCGAGCCTACCCGTTTACACTGCAGAGCATTACCGATATCTAGGTGCTCGTTCCTTAAGAGTGGTCACACCGCGTGGTGCTATTGGGCGTTCCGTTACTCTAGCAGTGTGTTGCTCCATTCTGGCACCGGAAGGGTGCCTTGGCTCTGGTCTTCTATTGCTCACAGTGTTGTTCTATCAGATCGCACCTGGAAGTGCGTTTGGCTCATGGTATATTGGCTTGTGCAGTGTCTCCTCCGTTACCGCACCTAAGGGGTGTTCTTGGCTCCGGTTTCATTTGCATATGCATTGTCTCCCCAGTTACTGCACCTAGGGGTGCCCCTGGTTCTGGCTCTATTGACTCTGGCAGTGTCTCTCCTCCATTATCGCACCCCAGTGGGGGTATTGGCTCCAGCTCCAGTTGGTCCTTACTACACTATTGGGCATTACGATTCAGCTATCTGGTTGTGATTCAGTTCAGTCGCACTGCTTGAGCTTGCTTTTCTTCACTTCTCTGGGACTGTTTATAGCACCGGGCGTTGGCCTAATCACCACCACAGAGTCTGAGTATTTGTATTGGGTTTTAACCCTTTATCTTGTGTTTCTGCTCATGCTACCTGCTCCTGCTACATTGGGCTTTTAGTTCATCCATTACTTGCCTTATTGCTATTACCTATTCTGGCCCCCAGGGGTGCTGTTCCTTAATTTTACCTCAATAAAACTGTGTTTTATTTCTATCCTTGGTCTGAGTGTCATAAAAACCGTAACACATGGTGTTTGGATACAGTTGTGCCCCCAGATGTTATTTACCACACACACACTGTGCACATTGCAGTTGTTGATGAGAGCCACAGTTCCTGCTCTCCAAGGAAAAAATTATATTCTAATAACAACACACCCATGATTTTGGAGGAGGAGCAGGTGGAGATGAATTATTTGATAACTTCTTCTTTTCTTCACATAGACTGGGGGCTACTTATTGTGCTGCTACTACCTCAGGTGCATCACTGGAGATAGTTGTGGAAAATGGAAACTTCATCATCTCTCACCCATGTTCCTGCTATTGCTTATAGCAAATATACAAAATATTGGTGCACATCCAAATTTTCATCACCATTAACCCTTTACTCTGCGGCATTGTGCCTGCATGTCACTACTATATTAAAGATGAGGATTTAGTTACATAATGTGGCCATAGAATGCTAAGCTTGCCACCAACGCCAAGGTACCTCATTTTTGGCAAAATTGGTTGCACTCCAGCAAGTTTAAAAATGTTTTTTTTTCTTTGGGTGTGCTTACCAAATCCTGGCCTGCTATTGCTGATCCAATCCCTTTTCAGCTACCTAATCATCCTGCTACTTTAAACATCTCAGTAGCAGCAGCAAGAACAGCAGTTACAAATTCTTCAATTATGGACTCAGACTCAGGAGGAGGACATTTGGCATGACCTGCTGGCACTAGACCAGTACAGCATTTTTTTTCTCAGGACTTGTGCTTTAAAAAAATAAAAAATAAAAAAACAAACAACTTTTTTGTGTTTGTTTGTTTGTAACAAGCCTAATTTCTACAAATCAATGTTTCTTCAACAAATCTAACAAATCCTGTACAAAATACTCTATCAAGTAAAGTATCAGTCCACCCCAGTGGCAGCTTGTCAGGGGGTTCCTGTCTCTATCACTTTACATACACATTAACTGCCCCCCAATACCAGTCAAGAAACCCCCCAAAACAAATTCCCTGTTCAAGTGATTCATTCCCCAGACTCCACATATCAACACAGGCAACCTCCTCAGACACCTTTTATACCATGTTTTTGGTTTTTTTTTTAATTTTATTTAGGATTTATTTTTTATTAACGACCCCCCCAATCCCAGTAAACCACTTCCCCAAAAATCATCCCCTTTTCAACTGATTCTTTCTCCACACCCCACCAATACAGGCACTCTCATGCCCCTTTATCTACTCACACTTTATGCCTTTGGGAAATAAAATAATATTTGTTATGTGTTGTGTGTAACTTCAGTGTTCTCACTGATTTCAATGAAATGCGCTAGGCGAAAAAAGTGAGGAAAAAGCAGAAAATCTGCACTTTTCACAGGAAATTATTTACCAAGCGGAAAGTGCCATTATTGTCCTATTTCAGTTTGATGCAAAAATGTTCGCCCATCCCTAATGGTAAAGTTATACTACAGAATCTATCTTCAGCCATGACTGCGTTAGCAATAGATAAGTATTATCTCCCTCTCCCTGAGGAGGCTGTTTATAAAATGAGATGTCCCATACCACCAGTAGTAGTAATACACTTTAAACAACACTAAAGTTGACAACTAGGTGCATTTTAGCATAGTTGCCATAGTAGAAGAGGATTTATTAGTTATACCAACTGCTGCATTAGACTGTGACACAGACTTCATGCCACAAACACATGGTCAATGTTCTGTAAATCTGCATGGGGAAAAGTAAAATTACATCTTTCAGTCTTTAAAAAAAGTCTACAAGAATATGAAAGTAGGGTAGAGGAAGCAGCAGCTGCTGATGATGTAATTATTGATGAAGATATTGATTTAGAATATGTCACACCACTCTCCTCCCCTTCTTCTGATAAAGATGAAGTAGAGAGTATGAGTTGTGATTACATGACCAAAAAGTAGCTAAAATGAAAAAGCTCAATCTTCTTCCACTACAAAAAATAAATATCCCTATTTAGAAACTCTTTTAGACATCATCTGGAAAGTCTGCCTCTGGAAACATTAACATGTGTAAAAAACTCAGTCATCATCAATGTCATCACTTCTAAGTCCAGCCCCACCCAGTCACATTCTCTATTTTTGACTAACCAGCAACACAGGCCAACAACCTCAATCCTAGCAGTGCTTTTCTTGATGTTCACAGTGCAGCACCACTGACACCTACTGATAGTAACAGCAATGACACCTTCTGTTGTAATCCCTCAGGATCTCCTCAGTCTATGAAATCTTCGTTATGGAAATAATTAACTCACAATCCAAAAGCTAAGCATGTTGTTACTTTTTGTCTCTGTAAAAAATATGCATGTAGCGGAAACGTGGATTCCATCTAGGTACATGTCATTGAACATGGGAGACACACAAGGAACATGTAGAAGTGTGAAGGCTAGCAACAATAGGAACATGGGGCCAAAGGGGGTACATAGTGGTGTTATATATGTCTCAGAGAGTGGGGTAGCATATACTTCACTAATAATAACACCCATGTTTCCTACTGTTGTTGAGCAAATGCAAAGCATGGAGGAGGATGAGTGAGTGAGTTGGAGGTGACCAGTGTAATATGGATCTATTTAATAAAACTGTAGTGCAAAACAATTAGCGAGTATGATTGCATTTTCATATTTAATAATGATAGAAAATAATTGTGTGTCTCCCCAAAAAAATCACATTTCTTATTTGAAAACATTGTATTGTTTAGAAAAAATAGCATAGCTAATAAATGTGGTATTGCTTTGGCATTTGCTAAAAGAAAATGCAGTAAAGCTAATTAAAATCACATTTAAAAAAATTAACAATAATTTTTACTAATAAAAATTATCATTGCTTTTAAGCTAACAATGCTAATAAAATGTTTCAGTGTCCTGTATTTTATGCAAAATTGTTTTAGATGCAAAGCTAATTATTTCTATCTTATAAAAGATGCAGCTGAATACATTAATATATTAAATACCTTACCTATTTGCCCTGAGATTTTCAGGCACAGTGTATTCACAGCCACCTCCACCAACACTTCCACCACCACTAGCCATGGTATTAAAATAACTAAATTACACAGTTATTTTATGTGCTGATAATCCACACTTACTGATAGGGGTGGGTGAATTCTCTCGCCATGTTCCCACGGGAAATTCCACGAAAACCACATTGTTGTCCACTTTTTCACCAGAAAATCCTCTTTAAAGCTAGTGATTACAATTTTCACATTTTTCGCCCGTTGGCCAAAATATTTCACCATTTTTTCAATGACTAGAAAGTCTCCACCTATTGATTTATGTGGTTTTTGCTTTTTCGCTATAAAAACATGACTTATTTGCGGAAGTGAAACACAATAGAAGCAGTTACAGAGCGAGGTAGGCGTGCTGTGCTGTTCTGCTGTGATTTTGAGGCATATATGAGGCAGGAGAGGCTCATCGTGACTGCTATCGCTATGAGTAGGTTTAAAAATAATAAAAGAAGGAACTGGAAGGAACATTATGTATCCGCTGAGTTTGAGTCTGAGGAGGAAGTGAGCACTACAGAAGCAATTTTGGCCAGTCCCCCTAAATCACCCCTAGGGTTTTGGGGGAAATTACTTTCAAGGGAGGAACAAAAGAGTAGTGCTAGTAGTGAGAGCAGGACAGGTCAGCTGCTTCTGCCTGCTGCAAGACATGCTGCGCCTGCTGCCAGACGTGCTGCACCTGCTGTAAGATGTGCTGCCCCTGCTGCCAATGCCACCACAAGTGCTGTGCCTGCTACCAGTACTGCCCTTGCTTTCACCAGTTCTGTGCTTGCTTCCAGTGCTGAATCTGTTGCCACCAGTACTGCTGCTGCTAGTTTGTATTGTAATACTCAGGAGGTGGGGAGGAGAAGATGATACCAAGTGTGACAGCAGGGGACCCTAAGTACCACTACTAAGGTCCAGCAGCTTGTTAGCGTTAGGAATGAAGTAGGGGGTATCTGTTTGTAACCGTTCTGGTCTTGCTAATATTGGCTTTTTTTGTATACTGATATTAAGGGTTTGATAAAGCTACTGCTGCGAAACGCTTACCCTTTCTAGCGCTTTTTATTAATAAAATTGTATTATTCATCAGTCTAGAACGGTTCCTTTCTTATTTTTTTTAATTTATTTTTTATTTTTATGGTCATATCGACATATAGTATTTCTTTTTTCCTGTTTGGATTTCTGTGGAGTATCATTGGAGTTCCAGGTCCTGTAATTTGGAGATTGGTTCCGGTGGAGGACATGAACAGTGGACGTCATATACCTTTACAGGGACAGGTAAAGTACCCTGCAGGCTTTTTAAGTTGGTGACAGGTATAAGCCTGATTACTATCATTTATTAAATGTCAGTTGATCTATTGTGTATATACACTCTGCCATCTTACCAACTCTGGTAATACACTATAGGCGCCTCTCCTGTTTTTTCTTTCTTCGCATATTTTACTTCTACTTTGTGGACGATTGTGGAGGAGCGGAGCAGCCTAAGTTTACTGCTGGAGGGGAGCAGTTCCAATTATACCCCCAAAAAGCTCATATAGCTGAACAACACATATGTGTTAGTGTCAGCCACCTATTTTGTAAGTGCAATTTCATTGGTGGTGGTTGGTGTGTTTTTACCGTTACGTTAATACACTAGGAGCACCTCTTGGTTTTTTGTTTTGTTTTTACAGTTACACAACACAATACACACACCTGTCAATCCCAAAGCAAACCAAGCTCACCTGTGCAACATCCTCAGGCAATGGAGACATAAAGTGCACCTCATAATGTCACACACACGCCTGACATGTACATAGCAATTACAACAGATCAGAATAAAAAGAAGAGACACACCGATAAACACTTAACTGGAAAACAAACACTTTCCCATCGGTCACTCCCTTCCTCATTGGACAACACCCCACCAGTATCTTACAGGGACATCTTGCTGTCCTCAGATGTGGTGTGAGTACAGTGAGACCACTCAGAGGGAGAGAGAGAGAGAGAGAGTGACGGAGACATAGAGAGGTTATGATCAGTATGTTTGCACTCCTATTCCTGCAAAGACATCACAGATGAGGGCATGCAAGGGCTAGGGATCACCATCCTCCCCCAAGCACACCTGTTGAACAGCCTCTATTTGATTCAACTGCTGATGCCCTGGCTGGACAGCCAGACACGAGCCCATCTCCACCTGGAGAACCACAACAGGCAGCAGCACCCCAGTTGCCACAACCGAATCTCCCACAGCTGCCACAGGGACCTGTGGAGCAGCACAAGAATGCCAGACATCCACACAGACCTAGGATATTGTGCACAAGGGTCACGCACCTTGGAATGACAGATGCTGAAGTCAGAACTGTTACAGGTTTTTGACAAAGAGCATCATCCTGCAGTGCCTGATCAAACCGCAAGGTTGCAGGTTTGATTCCCGAAAGGGTCAACTCAGTCCTTCATCCTTTCAAGGTTGATAGAATGAGTACCATTGATTGGGTAATAATAACACCTATTATTCATTTGCCGATTTGGTTAATTCCGAGAGCGTGCACTAACAGCGCTTTGAGTACCACTGGGAGAAAGACGCTATATAAATACTAGTTATTATTATTATTATTATTATTATATGAGGTGATCAAAGATGACATCAACCACATTTACAGCTCCAGCTGTGCCTTAACCAACTTGCAGAAGCTGATATGTGCCATCTATTTCATGGCAAGTGGATTGTTCTAGTCCACAGAAGGCTATACATCTGGCATGTCACAGGCCACGTATTCAAGAACACTGGCTCAGGTGTTGCCAGCCATCAAGAGGAAGACCAGGACCAACATCCACTTCCCCTCCACCAACGTGGAGTAAACACATCAAACAGCAGTTTTACACAAGGGGAGGCATGCCCAGGGTCATGGGTGCCATAGACTGCACATGTGCAAATAAGAGCTCCAATGAACGAGGGACATCTATTAATCAACAGGAAGAATTCCCACTCCATCAACTACAGTTGGTATGTGATGCCACAATGAGGGTAACCCATGTTAGTGCCTCTGTTCCAGCAGATGTCATGATTCATACATCCTCAAACAATCTCCCATGCCCAGGGACTTTGAGAATGGGACATATACAGGAGGATAGCTGCTTGGTGAGTCAACAAAACAAACATCACACCACAGCCACAGGTGCACTCGCACACCTAATGGTTGTGACACACAAGTAGCATAGTCATGACACACAAGTAGTAGATCATCCACAGAACATGTGCTCCCTGTCACAAGATGTCACTCTCTTTATACAGGTGATGCTGGATATGGGTGTAAATAGTGGCTCTTAACATCATGACCAAATCACAAACACAGGCAGAGGAGTGCTACAGTGAGGCACACATCAGAACAAGGAATGTCATCCTCAAATACAGATTCAGGTGCCTTGATCAATCTGGAGGAGTATGCACCAGGTAATGCATGCAACATTATCCTGGCATGTGCAATCTTCCACAACTTAGCAGTGGACACTAGGATAGTCAAGGATATGGAGCCACAACACATCATGGAAGTCCTGTTCCCCTTGCAGAGGATGATGATAACTTGAGAGGGGGTGGAGATATGATACAGGCTCATCAGGGACCACTTCACCCATGAGTATAATACAGGAATCAAACAAAATGCATGTATGTCAATGATCAAGCTTGAGGAATGTGCAAACACACTCACACAAAACATTATGATCTGTTTCACTCTACAGCATGGCATAAACAGCCCTGATATTGCGTGCTGCAACTGCATAGCTGGTACAATATACAGCCCATGAAGCAGCTATACCATGGATGTGTCATATTGAGGGTATGCATTCAACCAGCATTTGCTATTCCTTTGGCGCTGATGACATTGCCACATCAAGGATCTCATCCATCCCTCTGTGAACAAAGGTACCACATTGCCCATGTTCATCATATCCATTAGTTGAACTGACAGCAAACAACAAATATTGAGTTGAACATAACCATGTGAATCCTAGAACCCTTGGTGTGATAGAGGGATATCCATTCCAGGTGTTAAAGGGGTATTGGAGTTAGCCTGAGAACAATAGTTGTGCAGAGCCTAATGGAGCAGAATAGTGATGGATATACTGTGGTAGCATAGTCTACAGTATTGGACTAACTATATGAGAGTCAGATTGCCAGATCCACCATGCTGACCTGCGTGAGTGTATGTATATGTGCAGCACAATGACATTGCCATGCCAACAACTATTTCACGAGACTTGGTTCACATATTAAATATGTGTTACTTCAATGTCCTGGTCACACATACATATGGCTGGTTGCCATCCCCTTTTCCTAACCTTGTGGGTTACAGAGGAGTAGTCAAGCCATCATAAAGGAATGGGTTGTTTAATCCTCTGGAATACAAAAAGTTAATGGGATAATAATTCCTCATCCTTTGCATGACAGAGAGTAAGACAGTGCAGTTTCAAATCCTGTCATCCCTTCCCACAGGCATCCATGGCATGACCCATCATGAAACAGAGGAAGTGAACCTGGTGAAATGTTGACTCCACGTCCATGAAGATCACCTCCTGCTGCTGTAGTCCTGGTGTTTAGTCAGTGGAAAACTTGAATTTGTTGACAACCCCCGAAGAACCTTTTACTTTTTCAAAACATGATGAAGTATATGTGTATGAGTTTCCTCAGATCTAAGGGGAACATGTATAGAGCAATACTGCTCCCCTTCAGTGTTCAAAAGCCTTTTGGAAAAGGTATGATCGGCTCAAATTGGATTAATAAGTAGCATGTTTTTATGTGAAACATACCCTTTGTTTGCTTCTAGAAGTCTTCAATTCATTTTGGTACAATACAAACATGTTTATGCTGAAAGGTACTGCAAAACATAATAAAGTAAGTCTATCACCATCACTGATCTGTCTGTTTTTGATGTTGGATTAGCCATTTCACCAGACAGCAAAATGGTTATGCATCCATTATACTCATGAAGGCATGTCCCTAAACTCAGGGGTCTATAAATTAAACATGGACCATGAGTGGAGTTTGAAATGTATTGATGCAAGGAGATGATGAGGAGGATTCACTAAAGTGTGATGAAGCCTTGATAAAGACGTGATAAAGTGGAGATGACTTCTATAGTCATAGCACATCTCCAGGTCCTATGTTATTCAAGGAAGACTATGCACTGAGATTGCTCTAGTTTGAAAAGTATTAGTGCATAGGATCCATAGAATAACACAGGAACTGGAGTCATCTCCACCTCATCAAATCCTTATCACACCTTAGTGCATAACTCCCCATTAGCGATGATCAAATTGAAATCGGCGAATAATGGTGCTTTCGGCTTGGCAAATAATTTCCTGTGAAAAGTGCAGTTTTTCTGCGTTTTCCCTCCTTTTTCACCCATTGAAATCAATGGGAAGAAAACGTTTTCTCTACCACACAAAAGTTTTGTACAGCCATATAAAAGGCTACAGAAGACAGAGAGGGGAATTTAAGTTTAGTTTAGGGAATCTTTTAGTAGGACATTTGTTCTGTGTAAGTGTGTATTGGTAGAGTCAGTGGGGCACTTTGGGGAGAAGAAGGAAGGAAGTTGACCCCAAATACTCCAAAATTCCATGTGACTGACTGGCAAAGCACTTGCAGCTATGGCCTATTTGCTTGCTGATATTGCTGTCATTGTCTCTGTCCTCTGTGAGGAAGTCTGGGGAAAGAAGTTGCTGATTTTGTTTTTAAGTTATATTTTTTTTGACAGACAGTGATAAGACAACAGTGTGGACAACTTAAAAAATAAAAAAAATAAAAAAGAATAAAGAACTATATATATTAGGTGACAGTGAAAGACAGCTGACTGGGATTATGCAAGGCATCATGCCGCTTTATCAGTTGTGCTATGTACTGCACAGTAAACAAAACACAGTGTAGTTGTGTAATGTCCAGCAAAAGCACAAGGGGAAAGGGGTGGGGTGGAGCAGTGCAGGAATGTGAGAGTCAAGTAGTAGTTCAAAAAAACTGACTGCAGCAATGGTTGCTCCAGTGTGTGCAATCAATGATGATGATCCCTCTACTCCAAGGGAGGATGCAGTTTGTTAAGGTCCCAGCAAAACTAGTTCCAGCACCACCAATGCCAGTAGCAATAAAGAACCATATAAGAAGAACACTGAAGACGACAAGTCACATTCAAGTGTTGGTGATGTTGGCAATAGCATAATAGAGGAAGCTGTAGAAGCTGAACCGCCTGCCGCATTGGATAGTGAAACAAACAAGCACCAAAACACAAGTCCTCAAAATAGTAGGGAACTTTGTTACAGTAAAAGTAAAAAGAAATTGTTTGAGACTTCCAAAAGCTTAGAGGAATATAAGGGTAGTGGGCAAGAATTGTCAGGTGATGCTGATGCTGCTGAGGATGACCTAATGATGACTGATGATGATGCAGATCTAGAATATATCCCTCCAATATTCTTCTCTTTTTCAGATACAGATGAAGTTGAGAGTGAGGATGATGACAGGGCTATAAGATTAGCAGAAAGTCAAATGCTGAATCTTCCACCACTTTAAAGGATCAATGTGCCTGTCTATAAATTGTTTGAGAAAGCCATTGGAAAGTCTGACCCTGGACACAGTCACCCTATCATTCATCAAGCAGCAATGTTGGGAGACTAACATTCTTAAAAATGAACTAACATCTCATACCATCTGAGTATCAGGTAGCAGAAATGCTACGGTTTTTCTGACACTCAGACCAGGTTGTAACGTAAAAACACAGTTTATTGAAACAAAATGATAAACAGTGCCCCTAGGGGCCAGTATAGGTAAGAACAATGCAAACTAATACAGACAAGAACAGGCAATATAAACAGAGGATGGATATAGCTACAGACAGGAGCTACATAGAGGGTTAACTTGAGCAACTGGTGAGGCTCAGACTAGATTGGCCAACGCCCAGGAGATATAACCGCCTCTGAAAACAGTCTCTAAATGTAGAACAGGAACACAGGATCAGCGCTGTATCACTCTAGAAGCAGAAGCAGGATGAGCCCCTGTTGCTCTGAGCTGAGCCCGTACCACCACCGTGGGCTATGAGGAATGCTACTGCCAATCTGATGTAACCAGAATAGGAATCGCCCTGAATGAGTAGTGAGTAACCCTGCGTCTGCCACGGAAAGTATGCCAGCCCTTGGGAGGCCACAGTAGAACGGAGTTGCCCAAGCTTATGCAGAGCCGATGCACAGAGTAGTGCAGTTGGAATTGTGCACTTTGAGCAAATGAGATACTGCCCAGACACCCTTACGGTGTCGCCCAGAATCCTTATTGCAAGAGCGAACGGACTACCAGTGTCAACCGGCGTGATCACGGTGCACCCCGAGCACCGGACAAGCGGAGCTCTGCAAGGACTGGTATAGCGTCAAGCGGAGGCTCAAAGTGTAAAGGCTCAGAGAATCAACAGGAGCTTGGCAATATAACAAGTGGCACGTAATCGGAGACTACCGGCAGCGCAAGGGTTAATCTGGTACATTTGAAAGAGCAATGCTTAGCGAGTACAAGGCAGGCAACCTCGGCTACAGCTACAAGAGCGAGAGGAAACCAAGAATAGTTCAGAATGTTGCCAGCGCGACCGGAGGACACTGGAGCAGCAACTGGACAGGAGCAGTAGCCGGAACCGGATGACAGAGTCGCAGGAACACCACCGGAGTGTGGATCAATCACGGAGCAGGATCAGGAGCCAGAACTGGATCGAATCACGGAGCAGGGTCGTCAGCCAGAGCCGGGTCAGATCACGGTGCAGGGTCGTCAGCCAGAGCCGGGTCAGATCACGGTGCAGGGTCGTCAGCCAGAGCCGGGTCAAATCACGGAGCAAGGTCGTCAGCCAGAACCGGGTCAGATCACGGAGCAGGAACAGGAGGAGAGTCAGACTAGCCGGGTCGGTACACAGGAAACACTGGAGATCAGCAACTAGGTGCAGCAACATAACACCACGAAATGGCAATTGACAAGTGCCCAAAGCCCAGCATATAAAGGCACATCCTGGGCGGGCCAATCAGACTCCTCCAATGCAAATGTACACAGTCAGAGATTGACAGGGAATCACGGGGACCATGATAAGAAACCACTAGTGATGATCGAGCACCCCAATGCTCGGGTGTTCGGGTGCTCTGGCCGAGCACCCCCGGAGGCTCGAGTGCTCGGCCGAGCACCCGAGTCCCATTGAAGTCAATGAGAGGACTCGAGCATTACACCAGGCACCCCCTGCTCTGATGAGGGGAGGGTGCCTGGTCCATAGGAAAAGGGCAGAAAATGATGGAAACACCACAGACAGCATAGGGAGGATGTCTGGATGCATCTTGGACTCCAACGTCGCTGCTGGGAACGATGTTTCGCCCGTAGTACGCCATTTTTACAGACTGACCGTAAAACACACAAAAAGGAAGATAAAAACGACTTTAGGCGAAAAATTGTTACCAAACAGTATTTGCTGTATATTTACTTGTATATCATCTGCAAATTCTGCAAAAAACTTCATCGATTTTTCGGAACTGGGGCCATGATTAAGAGGGAAACGTGCGCAGAGGCAAATTCTGCAAAAAATTTCATCGATTTTTCGGAACTGAGGCCATGATTAAGAGGGAAACGTGCGCAGAGGCAAATTCTGCAAAAAATGTCCTCGATTTTTCTGAACTGGGGCCATGATTAAGAGGGAAACGTGCGCAGAGGCAAATTCTGCAAAAAATTTCCTCGATTTTTCTGAACTGGGGCCATGATTAAGAGGGAAACGTGCGCTGAGCCGACCATCTAAAACATTATGGGTGAGGGTCTGCTGCGGAGCTGACCATCCTAAACATTATATGCGAAGGCCCGCTAGTGAGCTGACGCTATAAAACATTATATGAGAGGGCCCGCTAGAGAGCTGACCCAATAAAACATTATATGAGAAGGCCCGCTGGTGAGCTGACCTATACAAAAATTGTCAAACAGCGCCCGCTGGTGAGCTGGCCCTATATAAAAATTATATCACAGGGCCCGCTGGTGAGCTGGCCCTATATAAAAATTATATCCCAGGGTATATGGAAGAGAGTCAACCATATACCCATTTTTTGGGTGGAAGGGGTGAATGGGAATACAGAGTATTCCCATCATTGTAAATAACATGTCTAAAGTGACTTTATGTTTCCCCGGGGCTTTCCTCCAGTGGAGTGGAGAAGTCAGGGGAAATCCAGGCCTTGTTCATTTTTATAAGTGTCAACCTATCAGCATTTTCGGTGGAAAGGCGGATACGCTTATCTGTTATGATGCCACCAGCAGCACTAAATACCCGCTCAGACAGAACGCTGGCGGCAGGGCAGGCCAGCACCTCCAAGGCGTAGAGTGCCAGTTCATACCACGTGTCCAGCTTGGACACCCAGTAGTTGTAAGGCACAGAGGGATCATTGAGGACGCTGACACGGTCTGCTACGTACTCCTTCACCATCTTCCAAAACTTTTCCCTCCTTGTGACACTAGGCTGCGCATCAGGGTGAGGGTGCTGGCGGGGTGTCATGATGGTGTCCCACGCCTTGGAGAGTGTTGCCCTGCCTTTCTCGGAACTGCTGTGTGCTCCCCTTTTCTCCCCTTCTCGGTTGGCCAAGGTAGCACGTACTCTGCCGCCAGCGTTGTCAGATGGAAAATGTTGGAGCAATTTTTCGACAAGAACCTTCTGGTATTGCACCATTTTGCTTGTCCTCTCCACCGGAGGAATGAGAGATGAGAAATTCTCTTTGTAGCGGGGGTCCAGAAGGGTGAACACCCAGTAATCCGTGTTGTCTAAAATGCGTATAACGCGTGGGTCACGGGAAAGGCAGCCTAACATAAAGTCAGCCATGTGTGCCAGAGTACCAACAGGCAAGATTTCGCTGTCCTCACCAGGAGGATGACTCTCAATCTCCTCATCCTCTTCCTCCTCTTCTGCCCACCCACGCTGAAGAGATGGAACTAAAGTTCCATGGCTACCCTCTGTAGCGGAGGCAACCATGTCTTCCTCCTCCTCCTCCTCCTCCTCCGCCTCCTCCAATTGTCGCTGAGAAGACGAAGTGAGGGTGCTCTGGCTATCACCTTGTGTAAGCTCTTCCTCCCGCATTTCCACCTCTTCCACATGCAAAGCGTCGGTTTTAATTGTGAGCAGCGAGCGTTTCAGTAGACACAGAAGTGGGATGGTTACACTGATAATAGCGTTATCGCCGCTCACCATCTGTGTCGATTCCTCAAAATTGCGTAAAACCTCACAGAGGTCTGACATCCATTCCCACTCCTCACTTCTGATTAGAGGAAGTTGAACGGAGAGGCGACGACCGTGTAACAGCTGGTACTCCACTACTGCCCTCTGCTGCTCACAAAGCCGGGCCAACATGTGGAAGGTGGAGTTCCAGCGCGTCCTCACGTCACACAGCAGCCGGTGAGCTGGCAATTGTAAGCGCTGATGCAGCTTCAACAGGCCGGCTGAAGCTGTTGATGACTTACGGAAATGTGCACACACGCGGCGCACCTTGGTCAAGAGATCATGCAAATTGGGGTAGGTTTTTAGAAATCGCTGAACCACTAAATTAAATACATGCGCTAGGCATGGTACGTGTGTGAGCTTGCCGAGCTCCAAAGCCGCCACCAAGTTACGCACATTATCACACACAACCATGCCTGGTTGCAGGTTGAGTGGCGAGAGCCACTGCTCGGTCTGGTGACTAATCCCCTGCAACAGCTCTGAGGCCGTGTGCTGTTTGTCCCCAAGGCAGATCAGCTTCAGCACGGCCTGTTGACGCTTCCCCACTGCAGTGCTACACTGCTTCCAGCTACCGGCTGATGGGTGAGTGGCGATGCACGCAGAGAATTCGGAGGTGGAAACGGAGGAGGAAGAGGAGGAGCCAATAACGTAGGTGCTGGCGGAAACCCTGATGGAGGTAGGGCCCGCAATCCTCGGCGTGGGTAGCACCTGTGCCATCCCAGGGTCCGAGTCACTCCCAGCCTCCACGACATTCACCCAGTGTGCCGTCAGGGAAATGTAGCGTCCCTGGCCACAAGCACTTGTCCATGTGTCAGTCGTTAAGTGGACCTTCCCAGTAACTGCGTTGGTCAGGGCACGGGTGATGTTACGGGACACATGGTGGTATAAGGCGGGGACGGCACACCGGGAAAAGTAGTGGCGGCTGGGGACTGCGTACCGAGTGACAGCTGCTGCCATCAGGCTGCGGAAGGACTCAGTCTCCACAAGCCTAAATGGCAGCATTTCGATGGCCAGTAATTTGGAAAGGTGTGAGGTTAGTGCTATGGCCTGTGGGTGGGTGGCTGGGTATTTTCGCTTGCGCTCAAATGCCTGGGGTAACGACATTTGGACGCTGCGCTGGGACAGGGAAGTGGATGTGGTCGCTGATGGTGCTTCAGATGGTACAGGTGCAGGGCGGGAGGTATGCGGGCCTGCGCCTTCGACAGGCGATTGGCCGGCACCGAAAACAGGGGAAGAGGAGGCAGTGGTGTGGCCTGCAGACACAGATTGGCGATCCGGGCGTTCCTCCCACTTATTACGGTGCTTGGATGCCATGTGTCGGATCATGCTGGTGGTGGTGAGGTTTCTAGTGTTCATGCCTCGGCTCATTCTGGTGTGGCACAGGTTGCAAACTACAATTTTTTTGTCGTCCGCACTTTCCTTAAAAAAACGCCATACCGCGGAACACCTAGCCCTTGGCAAGGGAGATTTACGCAAGGGGGTGCTCCGTGGAACATTTGCGGGCCGGTTTGGTGCGGTCCGCCTTCTTTCTGTAGCCACACCACTGCCTCTTCCAGCCTGTTGCGGTGCTGCATATGGCTCACCCTCAGGACTGCTGTCATCGATCGGCTCTCCACCTTCCCATGTGGGGTCAGTCACCTCATCGTCCACCAAGTCCTCCTCCACTTCCTCACTCTGATCATCCTCCTCATTTCTTGATCCCACCACATACTCAGTCATTGACAACTGTATATCATCCTCCTCATCAAGGTCTTGAGACAGTAATAGTGGTTGATTTGATGGCAACTGTGTCTCATCATCATCATCCACTTCCTTTGACCTTAAATGCCGTTCCCGTCTGTCATCTTCTTGTGATTGGGTACCCTCTAGAGGTTGTGAATCAAGGCACAAGATTTCATGTTCCTCTGCAAGCGTGCTTGGAGAGAGGTTCAAATGAAGGATTGGTGATGAGACAAGCTCCTCACTATATCCCAGTGTGGGATAACTTCTTTGACCAGACCCTCTATGGTGGGAGGAAGGATGATCAGGGTGAGGATTATGTTGACCAAACTCTTGGCTACTGAGAGTGGACTTGGTGGAAGACAGGGTGGTGCTTAACCGACTGGAAGCAGTATCACCTGAAATCCAACCGACCACCTGTTCGCAGTGGTCTGACCTCGAGAGTGATGTCCTGCGACGCCCTGTAAACTGAGACATGAAGCTAGGTATGGTGGATGTCTTTCTTTCTTGTGCTCTGGCACCAGGCACAGTTTCTACGCGTCCTGACCCGCGCCCTGAACTATCAGGATCACGTCCACTTCCCCGTCCCTTTTTACCCGCCTTCTTCATATTACACGGAATATGTGCTGCTAATCTGCAACTTTGCACACTAAATAGAATGTGCTGCTTATCTGCGGCTAGGCACAGTGAACGGAATAAGTGACTTTTAATTTTTAACACTTTGCACACTAAACAGAATGTGCTGCTAATCTGCAACTTTGCACACTAAACAGAATGTGCTGCTTATCTGCGGCTAGGCACAGTGAACGGAATATGTGACTTTTATTTTTTACACTTTGCACACTAAACAGAATGTGCTGCTAATCTACAACTTTGCACACTAAACAGAATGTGCTGCTTATCTGCGGCTAGGCACAGTGAACGGAATATGTGACTTTTATTTTTTACACTTTGCACACTAAACAGAATGTGCTGCTAATCTGCAACTTTGCACACTAAACAGAATGTGCTGCTAATCTGCGGCTAGGCACAGTGAACGGAATATGTGACTTTTATTTTTTACACTTTGCACACTAAACAGAATGTGCTGCAAATCTGCAACTTTGCACACTAAACAGAATGTGCTGCTTATCTGCGGCTAGGCACAGTGAACGGAATAAGTGACTTTTATTTTTAACACTTTGCACACTAAACAGAATGTGCTGCTAATCTGCAACTTTGCACACTAAACAGAATGTGCTGCTTATCTGCGGCTAGGCACAGTGAACGGAATATGTGACTTTTATTTTTAACACTTTGCACACTAAACAGAATGTGCTGCTAATCTGCAACTTTGCACACTAACAGAATGTGCTGCTTATCTGCGGCTAGGCACAGTGAACAGAATATGTGACTTTTATTTTTATCACTTTGCACACTAAACAGAATGTGCTGCTAATCTGCAACTTTGCACACTAAACAGAATGTGCTGCTTATCTGCGGCTAGGCACAGTGAACGGAATATGTGACTTTTATTTTTTACACTTTGCACACTAAACAGAATGTGCTGCTAATCTGCAACTTTGCACACTAAATAGAATGTGCTGCTTATCTGCGGCTAGGCACAGTGAACGGAATATGTGACTTTTATTTTTTACACTTTGCACACTAAACAGAATGTGCTGCAAATCTGCAACTTTGCACACTAAACAGAATGTGCTGCTTATCTGCGGCTAGGCACAGTGAACGGAATATGTGACTTTTATTTTTTACACTTTGCACACTAAACAGAATGTGCTGCTAATCTGCAACTTTGCACACTAAATAGAATGTGCTGCTTATCTGCGGCTAGGCACAGTGAACGGAATAAGTGACTTTTAATTTTTAACACTTTGCACACTAAACAGAATGTGCTGCTAATCTGCAACTTTGCACACTAAACAGAATGTGCTGCTTATCTGCGGCTAGGCACAGTGAACGGAATATGTGACTTTTATTTTTTACACTTTGCACACTAAACAGAATGTGCTGCTAATCTGCAACTTTGCACACTAAACAGAATGTGCTGCTTATCTGCAGCTAGGCACAGTGAACGGAATATGTGACTTTTATTTTTTACACTTTGCACACTAAACAGAATGTGCTGCTAATCTGCAACTTTGCACACTAAACAGAATGTGCTGCTTATCTGCGGCTAGGCACAGTGAACGGAATATGTGACTTTTATTTTTTACACTTTGCACACTAAACAGAATGTGCTGCTAATCTGCAACTTTGCACACTAAACAGAATGTGCTGCTAATCTGCGGCTAGGCACAGTGAACGGAATGTGTGACTTTTATTTTTTACACTTTGCACACTAAACAGAATGTGCTGCAAATCTGCAACTTTGCACACTAACAGAATGTGCTGCTTATCTGCGGCTCGGCACAGTGAACAGAATATGTGACTTTTATTTTTATCACTTTGCACACTAAACAGAATGTGCTGCTGATCTGCAACTTTGCACACTAAACAGAATGTGCTGCTTATCTGCGGCTAGGCACAGTGAACGGAATATGTGACTTTTATTTTTTACACTTTGCACACTAAACAGAATGTGCTTCTAATCTGCAACTTTGCACACTAAACAGAATGTGCTGCTTATCTGCAGCTAGGCACAGTGAACGGAATATGTGACTTTTATTTTTTACACTTTGCACACTAAACAGAATGTGCTGCTAATCTGCAACTTTGCACACTAAATAGAATGTGCTGCTTATCTGCGGCTAGGCACAGTGAACGGAATAAGTGACTTTTAATTTTTAACACTTTGCACACTAAACAGAATGTGCTGCTAATCTGCAACTTTGCACACTAAACAGAATGTGCTGCTTATCTGCGGCTAGGCACAGTGAACGGAATATGTGACTTTTATTTTTTACACTTTGCACACTAAACAGAATGTGCTGCTAATCTGCAACTTTGCACACTAAACAGAATGTGCTGCTTATCTGCAGCTAGGCACAGTGAACGGAATATGTGACTTTTATTTTTTACACTTTGCACACTAAACAGAATGTGCTGCTAATCTGCAACTTTGCACACTAAACAGAATGTGCTGCTTATCTGCGGCTAGGCACAGTGAACGGAATATGTGACTTTTATTTTTTACACTTTGCACACTAAACAGAATGTGCTGCTAATCTGCAACTTTGCACACTAAACAGAATGTGCTGCTAATCTGCGGCTAGGCACAGTGAACGGAATATGTGACTTTTATTTTTTACACTTTGCGCACTAAACAGAATGTGCTGCAAATCTGCAACTTTGCACACTAAACAGAATGTGCTGCTTATCTGCGGCTAGGCACAGTGAACGGAATATGTGACTTTTATTTTTAACACTTTGCACACTAAACAGAATGTGCTGCTAATCTGCAACTTTGCACACTAACAGAATGTGCTGCTTATCTGCGGCTAGGCACAGTGAACAGAATATGTGACTTTTATTTTTATCACTTTGCACACTAAACAGAATGTGCTGCTAATCTGCAACTTTGCACACTAAACAGAATGTGCTGCTTATCTGCGGCTAGGCACAGTGAACGGAATATGTGACTTTTATTTTTTACACTTTGCACACTAAACAGAATGTGCTGCTAATCTGCAACTTTGCACACTAAACAGAGTGTGCTGCTTATCTGCGGCTAGGCACAGTGAACGGAATTTGTGACTTTTATTTTTTACACTTTGCACACTAAACAGAATGTGCTGCTAATCTGCAACTTTGCACACTAAACAGAATGTGCTGCTTATCTGTGGCTAGGCACAGTGAACGGAATATGTGACTTTTATTTTTTACACTTTGCACACTAAACAGAATGTGCTGTTAATCTGCAACTTTGCACACTAAACAGAATGTGCTGCTTATCTGCGGCTAGGCACAGTGAACGGAATATGTGACTTTTATTTTTTACACTTTGCACACTAAACAGAATGTGCTGCTAATCTGCAACTTTGCACACTAAACAGAATGTGCTGCTAATCTGCGGCTAGGCACAGTGAACGGAATATGTGACTTTTATTTTTTACACTTTGCACACTAAACAGAATGTTCTGCAAATCTGCAACTTTGCACACTAAACAGAATGTGCTGCTTATCTGCGGCTAGGCACAGTGAACGGAATATGTGACTTTTATTTTTAACACTTTGCACACTAAACAGAATGTGCTGCTAATCTGCAACTTTGCACACTAACAGAATGTGCTGCTTATCTGCGGCTAGGCACAGTGAACAGAATATGTGACTTTTATTTTTAACACTTTGCACACTAAACAGAATGTGCTGCTAATCTGCAACTTTGCACACTAAACAGAATGTGCTGCTTATCTGCGGCTAGGCACAGTGAACGGAATATGTGACTTTTATTTTTTACACTTTGCACACTAAACAGAATGTGCTGCTAATCTGCAACTTTGCACACTAAACAGAACGTGCTGCTAATCTGCGGCTAGGCACAGTGAACGGAATATGTGACGTTTATTTTTTACACTTTGCACACTAAACAGAATGTGCTGCTAATCTGCAACTTTGCACACTAAACAGAATGTGCTGCTTATCTGCGGCTAGGCACAGTGAACGGAATATGTGACTTTTATTTTTTACACTTTGCACACTAAACAGAATGTGCTGCTAATCTACAACTTTGCACACTAAACAGAATGTGCTGCTTATCTGCGGCTATGCACAGTGAACAGAATTTGTGACTTTTATTTTTAACACTTTGCACACTAAACAGAATGTGCTGCTAATCTGCAACTTTGCACACTAAACAGAATGTGCTGCTTATCTGCGGCTAGGCACAGTGAACGGAATATGTGACTTTTATTTTTTACACTTTGCACACTAAACAGAATGTGCTGCTAATCTGCAACTTTGCACACTAAACAGAATGTGCTGCTTATCTGCGGCTAGGCACAGTGAACAGAATATGTGACTTTTATTTTTAACATTTTGCACACTAAACAGAATGTGCTGCTAATCTGCAACTTTGCACACTAAACAGAATGTGCTGCTTATCTGCGGCTAGGCACAGTGAACGGAATATGTGACTTTTATTTTTTACACTTTGCACACTAAACAGAATGTGCTGCTAATCTGCAACTTTGCACACTAAACAGAATGTGCTGCTTATCTGCGGCTAGGCACAGTGAATGGAATAAGTGACTTTTATTTTTTACACTTTGCACACTAAACAGAATGTGCTGCTAATCTGCAACTTTGCACACTAAAAAGAATGTGCTGCTAATCTTCAACTTTGCACACTAAACAGAATGTGCTGCTAATCTGCAACTTTTCACACTAAACAGAATGTGCTGCTAATCTGCAACTTTGCACACTAAAAAGAATGTGCTGCTAATCTGCAACTTTGCACACTAAACAGAATGTGCTGCTAATCTGCAACTTTGCACACTAAAAAGAATGTGCTGCTAATCTCCAACTTTGCACACTAAACAGAATGTGCTGCTAATCTGCAACTTTGCACGCTAAACAGAATGTGCTGCTAATCTGCGGCTAGGCACAGTGAACGGAATATGTGACGTTTTTTTTTTAAACTCTGCCCCCCAAAACAAAATATATCTGCTACCCCCACACACAATAGTCCTAAAAAGGACTTTTGGGTCTTTTTGTTGTTCAAACGCACTTTTCTTCTCCCTACACTGACTTTCCCTTCCTATCCTCATCTCTCCCTCGCTAAGACTGAGCCGAACTCGCTGGTCAGGTGCTATACAGCACCCGATCACGGGTTCTGGCCAGCCAATCAGTGTAATGCGCAGCAGCCGCGAAACGTGCGGGGAGGAGACCCGAACATGGCGGGCGAGCACATGCGGTACTCGTACGAGTACCGCCATGTGCCGAGCAGAGCGATGCTCGAGCCGAACCGAGCTTCAGCCGAGCATCCTCGCTCATCACTAGAAACCACGCATGACAGACAAAGCCAAGACAAATATATTAACAGCAGCACTGATGAAAAGGTGGAGGAAGGATGAGAAGAAGGGTTCCCACCATCTATCCCACTTGGGACCACTTCTATGACTGATAAGTAATGTGTGTCAATAATCTGAGAAGGAGAATAGAGTATGACAATGATACACAAATCACACCAAGCCAGTCCCCCACCATCACCACTATAATATACATCTGCCACATTGTAGGTTGTACTTTATTTTTTTATTACTTGATGAATATGTGCCAGTGTCACTTAATCAGGAAGTTAGTGTTGTGGGCAAAGGACAAATGCATTCTGTATGCTAATACATATTCCAAGCCATATGTTACTGTAGGACTCACAACTTTCAGTCACTTATTTCTAAACTTCAGCCCTCAGAAGAAGTAATATTACAGTGGGAAATGTAGTACCTCTAAGAAATATAGGTGAAAAATGTGTTAACATAGGCAAAAAATTTGTTAAAATAGGCGAAAAGGAGGACATTTTTGCATAGGCGGAAAGGTGAAAACTGTCGCGGAAAAAGCAAAAAATCGGCAAGTTTTCTCAAAAAGTCGCTTTTCTCCCACTCCCCATGTTCACCCTACATTGTGTAATTAATTGAACCGACTATTGGCCTCTTCATGTTTGTTTGACTAATTGATCATTGCAATGAATAATTTAAAAAAAACATGTTTCACTAACAACACCTTAATAGCTAAGGATGGGAGAAAATTTTCACCTCAATCTGAAGTCAGCAAAAAATGGCACTTCCACATGACAAAAATTTTCCTGTGAAAAGTGCAGTTTCTCTGCTTTTTGCCTATCTCATTCCATTGAACTCAATGGAAACATTGACACACAACGCATAGCAAATGTTATTTTATTTCCCAAAGGCATAATATAAAAGGGGGTGTGAGGGTGCCTGTGTTGGTGGAGTGTGGGGAAAGAATCAGCTGAACAGGGAATGTTTTTTGGGGGAGGTTGTTTACTGGGATTGGGGGGCAGTTAATACACACACCCCAAAACTGTTTTTTTGGAGGCCTATGTTTTTTTTGTTTTTTTTATACACAAGCCCTGAGAAAAAAAATGCCCTACTGGCCTAGTGCCAGCAGGTAATGTAGTGTTGACCAGTGGCCACTGCTCACTGTCAAATGTTCTGATATAGATGCAGAATTTGCAAATGCTGTTATTGCTGCTGTCACTGCTGCTGAGCTGTTTAAGCAGCAGGATAATTAGGCAGCTCAAAGGGAATGGGATCAACAAAAACAGTGATATGAGTGATGGATGATGAAGGTTCCATTTGCCATGACTATCTCCAGTGATGCACCTGAAGCAGTAGAAGCACCATAACTAGCCCCCACCACTACAGGTATTTGTGGAGAACAGAAGAAGATGACCAATAATTTATTCTCCACCTGGTCCACCTGTGTTGTTACAAGAATAGAAATGTTTCCCTTGAGAGCAGAAACTGTGCCTCTCATCAGCAACTGCAATGTGCACACTGTGTGTGGTAAACAACACCTGACACAGCTGTATCCAAACACCATGACACCAGAAACCATGTACTGCTGCTGTCACTATGTCCCTTTTCCACACCCCGTTAAGGACACATGACAGTTTAATAGCAGTCATAAACCCTCCCTGCCACCATCTTAGCATATTGATGGAATCTCCTCAAATGTTGCTTGATGCACTGCTTGTGATTCTCCTCCACTACACTGTCATGTGTGGTCAGTACACCACACATTGTGCAATGGGTTGACATGAACAGCCACATCTTAACATCTACAGAGTGGCTATCATTTGAAGGGGGAGGTAACGATGAACGAGGTGGATTGACAGATGTAATTACCCTAGAACAAGAAGGTGATGGTGAGCTAGATGTTTCACTAGTCATCAAACTTCCAGCCTCTGTCTAGGTTTCTCTATTCTGACTCCTCTTTGATCTCCACCTCATCTATTGTTGCCCTTCTGGAGAGTAAGGGGGTACAGCAACAGCAGTGCTCAATTTCTGTGGTGGGTGTTTGGCTTTAACATGTTTAACATAAATGTCATGGTGTCTGTGTTTCATGTGTGTTAACAGGGGGCGGTTGTGCCAAGGCACATTTCCTCCTTTCCCCATCTCACTGACTTGTAGCAAATTGTGCACAGTGCTATTGTTGATGACTGCACTGCACCTGTGCCAAGAGAGGAAGTGAAAAGGTGAAGAATGGCCTCTTTCTTCTTCTCCTCCACATTTCCCTTCACTGTCTGGGGCAGAGGATGATGTTGCTGCTGTTGCTGCGACTGCCCCAGATAAGCACTGCAACTAGGACTACGATTATTGCTGCATCACTTGTTGACCCCATTCCCACTGTGTCCATGGTGGTCTATGGCATACTAGCTTGCTCCTCAGCATCCTGCTACCCTTGAAACTCAGCAGCAGCAGGAATTAGAGCAGTTGCAAATTCTGAAAATTCCAAAATCTCACTGCTGCTGGTGGTGGTGGTGGTGGTGATGCCCGTCCCCATCCCTGTCTCCCATTCTCTCTCAGTTTGGGCTAAAAAGGCCATCAATGTCTCTTCCAGCCCAGCTTCTCCACCATCATCATCACCTCCTCCACTAGTTCCTCCTTGCCTCTGCTCTATTACAGACATCTCACTGCTGGTTGGAGGAGGTGATGAGAAATGTGACAGTGGGTTCCCTAATGCCACACTTACCATTTCTTGTTGACCTGAATAAAGCAGACTAGCAGTACTAGCAGCAGGCACAGGCAGATGATCTGTACTCCTGGTGGTGGTGGTATTATTGCTGCTAGGTAACAATTCTGCCTACTTCAGGATCATGTTTCACCTTGACAATGCCTTGGGGGAACAGGACTCCCAGGGTCAGGGGAATGGTGTGGGCTCCCTTGACTGCTAGTCTGGATGAGCTCAATTGCTTCCCCTACCACTCCCCTAACACTAGTCCTACCAGCTGCTTCCCCATCACTGTTACTACCACTAACACTAACCACATCAATTTCAGCCCCTGAGTCTTCCTCCTCACAGTCACTAGTAATATGATGATTACCCCTTCCTTCACTTCTAATACTAACAAGCTGCTGGACCTCCTTAGTGGTAGTACTAACACAGGCAGGATTGCTCTGGGATGGCAACTGTGTCTTAGGGTCCTATGTAGGGGTGGGTGAAAAGTGTGAAAAATTTCCCGTGAAAAATTTCATGAAAATGTGCCAATTTTTTGCTTTTCCCGTTAAAAATTTTGCCTTTCCTCCTATGCAAAAATGTCCTCCTTTTTGTCTATTTTAACAAATTTTCCACCTATGTTAACACATTTTTCTTCTATTTTTCCTATAGGTACTACATTTCCACTGTAATATTACTTCTTCTGAGGGATGAAGTTTAGAAACAAGTGGCTGAAAGTGAAAGTTGTGAGTCCTACAGCAAAATATGGCTTGAAAAATGTGTTAGTATGCAGAATGCATTTGTCCTTTGCCCACAACACTTTCTTGCTTAAGTGACACTGGCACATATTCATGATCAGGGATGCACAAAAGTTGTTGCCGTGTTCCCGTGAGAAATTTTGCAAAAAACACGTTGTTATCCACTTTAAAAATAGCGGTTAAAATTTTCGTATCTTTCGCCCATTGGCCAAAATCTTCCGCAATTTTTTCAATGGCTAAAAAGTTTTCACTCATTGATTTACATTGTTTTCACACTTCCTCTATAAAAACATGACGTTTTCGCTGAAGGCAGACACAATAGAAGCAGCTACAGAGTGAGATAGATGTGCTGTGCTGTCCTCTTGTGATATTTAGCAAAAATTGAGGCAGGAGAGGCTCATAGTGACTCCTATCACTATGAACAGCAAAAAGAGAAACTGGAAGGACCCTTATTATGTGTCCACTTAGGCTGAGGAGGAGGAGGAGGAAGTGACTAGCAGTACTCAACCAATGCTGTCCAGTCCCCCTAAATCACCCCAAGGGATCTTGGGGAATATAATAAGAAGGGAGGGAGAAAAGATAATGGGAAGGAAGGGAGAAAAGGGAAGGAAGGGATGAAAGGGAAGGAAGGGAGAAAAGTGAATGAGAAGAAATGGAGAAAAGGATAGTGAAATCAGGACAGGACTGCGTTTACTGCAAGACGTGCTGCCTCTGCTGCCAGTGCCACCATTTCTGATTCGGCAGCCACTAGTGTTGTACCTGTTGCCAGACATGCTGCCCCTGGACTGGGAGTCCTCCCCTTCTCTTCAATACAGTGGCCAGGTAGAACATGAACCTGAAGAGGCCAGAACTGGTGTTGGGGGGAGGAGAGCAGGCTGAGAATTAATATCACCACCACCAGCAGGAGCACAGATCAGCTGCCTGTGCCTGCTGCTATTTCCGCTAGTGCTAGTCTGCCTTCTTCTTCAGGTCAAAAGGCAATGGCAAGTGTGATATTAAGGGACCCTCTGTCACATTGCTTGTCACCTCCTCCAAGCAGCAGTGAGATGTCTTGAATAGATTGAATTGATTTCAATGGGTGGAAAAGGCGGAAAAAAGTGGAAAAATTACACTTTTCGCAGGAAATTTTTCACCAAGCGGAAAGTGCAATTATTCGCCGATTTCAGTTTGAGGAAAACATTTTCGCCCATCCCTAGTCCTATACTGTCACACACTTTACAAGATACACTGTCAGCAGGCACAACACTGGTGGCAGCAAAGGTGTGGTGACTTGGAATACTAGGAAATGGATGGGGGGTTTTGTGATATCATAACCTTGAGCCAGTAGGAAATAAAGGGGATGGGGCTAGAAAGTAGGTATAGTATGGAACACAGCTGCTCTGGCTAGTTCTCTTCTGATCCTGTGGTGTAGAGACTCTAGGCTATTTCTCTCCCCTTTTGTCTCTCCTTGCCCCTCCATATTTCCTGCCTTCCCATTTCCCTTTGTTTGGTGCTGGACACTTCCTTGGCTACTTTTGGACTGAGAAGGTCAGAGAAAGTAGACAAACATTGGTGCAAATACAAAATATTGGTGCACATCCAAATTTCCATCAACATTAACCCTTTACTCTGCGGCATTGTGCCTGCATATCACTACTATATTAAAGATGAGGATTTAGTCACATCATATGGCCATAGAATTCTAAGCTTGTCACCAACATCATGGTACCTCATTTTTGGCAAGTACCTAACCTTAATATGCTTTGTCTTATGAGCTGAATCTCTCCCACTTTAGGCATTTACTAACCTTAATTTACTTTATCCTGAGAGCTGAGTCTTTGTCAGCTTTACTCATTAATGGAGATATACTCTCTGATAGGCATTATGTTGTATCCTAAAGACAATGAACATTGCACCTGGGGGTGGGAGGATGCTTAAACCAATAGAAGCTGGTCAAAACTTCCAAAAGTACAATTCCAGACCAGGGTTTGGTAAGTACACCCAAAGAAAAAAACACATTTAAAATTGCTGGAGTGCAACCAATTTTGACCAAACTAGCTAAAAGCAAATACAAAATATTGGTGCACACCCAAAACTTTTATCACCATTAACCCTTTACTCTGCGGCATTGTGCCTGCATATCACTACTATATTAAAGATGAGGACTTAGTCACATCATATGGCCATAGAATGCTAAGCTTGCCACCAATGCCAAGGTACCTAATTTTTGACAAGTACCTAACCTTAATATGCTTTGTCTTATGAGCTGAATCTCTCCTACTGCTACTGCTGCTGAGACTGACTAGTTCTACTCCAAGTACTCTTCTTTCCCCACCTGCTGCTGCTAGCTCTGCTTGAAAGCAACTGCATTGTGGTGGTGTTTCTGGTTGCTGGGTCACTGCAGCTGGTACCAGGATGAGGAACATCAGGTTGTTCACTAGGACTCAAATCCATGACAGATAGGTAGTGTGAACACATGATTACTTTATTTCATTTCACCATTCTTTTTCTTTCTCACTTGGCCTTTAAGAACAAGGCTTTTTGGCCTGTTCCTGTATGAAGTCCCCCTTGCCTGTTTGGTATCATCCATTCCTCACATGACTTGTGCGGAAGGCTATAAATGGAACATAGTTTTCAATGCAGGCCCTTATGGGCCATGTATCAGGTAAGTCCTCCCTCTACACCTAATTTGTTTTTTTTTTGTCTGTTGTTTTTAATTGCACTACACAGGGACCCATAAGAAAGAAAAAACATCAAAAAGATTTTCAAAGGGTCCCCACTGACGCATTTATTATAATATCTTTCTTCAGAGAATGTCTGTTTTTTATTTTCATTTTAATTCAGATAGGGTCCTTATAGGTGTATTAGAGTAGGACTTACTGCAAAGTGAGATACCTTGGCGTTGGTGGTAAGCTTACACACAGATTGGCCAATTTGTGGAACGAAATTCTCACTTATTTTCACTTAGATTTACTAAGAGTTATTACATATGCTAAATACAGGGCACTTATGTTCATAGTATATAGAGGAGCGCAAGACTGTCTTTTTTGTAAGTGAACTTATAATAGTTTTAAAACTTAAAAACCTGGCCACACGACAACTGTGAGACTGGCTGTGTGTTGAAAATTATTCAAAGAGATTCCTACTGTTTTTAAAATTTAACACAGGAACAAAGGTTACTCTCCATTATGGTGGTAATAAGGTACTAGGCCTGCCTACAGAACTGTGAGACTGGATGATGTGTCACTTTGAAAATTATTCAAACAAATTCCTACTATTTTTAATGTTTAACACAGGAATAAAGGTGACCCTCCCTTACGGTGGCAATAAGTTACTAGGTCTGACTACAGAACTGTGAGATTGGCTGATGTGTCACAATGAAAATTATTCAAATAAATCCCTAGTATTAATTTTAATATTTTACACAGGAACAAAGGTGACTTTCACTTGCAGAAACAATAAGGTACTAGGCCTGCCTACAGAACTGTGAGACTGGCTGATATGTCACTCTGAAAAGTATTCAAACAAATCCCTAATATTTTTAATATATTGCACAGGAACAAAGATGACTCTCCCTTGCAGTGGCAATATAAGGTACTATTGCTGGCTGCTTGCCTATGCCTAATGCTACCTGCCTGGCTACACAACAACTGGACACTCTCTCTATCTCCTGCTTCTTCTCTCTCTGAGCTCCAACAACAGACTAACAGGAAATGCAGGCTGTCTGGGTGTCTGTGTGTGTCCAACCCCCATCATGAAACAAAGAAGCTAATTGGAATAGAGACAATGTGGGAGAGTAGCACATGAAAAGAAGAAGCTAATTGGACTAGAGAGGGAGGGAACGTATGGAGGGAAAGTACTGCACGCGCGGGTAGTCGTTGCCAAATTTCCAAAATTTTTGACGACTTTCAGACCAGGGCTGTTAGGATTCGGATTTTCTTTTACAAACGACCCTTGCCTTTTGGCCAGCCCGAATGTCACCGAGCGACTCCATATTCGACGAATTCCGAAACATGACGGACCAATTTGCACAAGCCTAGTTTTTATAGCGAAAAGGCAAAAAATATGTAAATCAATTGACAGAAACATTCTAGCCCATGCAAATCCTCCATTGTGCCATTTCTAGAATAATGGTTTCACCTTTGAGAATGTTTCTAACTATGATCCAGTGTGCAGTGTATTTTATGTAATTTGTGCTCAGACTGTACATTTCACACCATGGGTGTTCTCATTGTGATTGTTGTTCATGATTATCTTTCCATAAAGCTTTTGAAAACTTAAAAAAAAAAACATTCTAGCCACTGAATAAATGGCAAAGAAATGTTGCCACTGGGTGAAAAATACAGAAATTGTTATCACTGTTTTTAAAGAGTTTTTTCCCACAAAAAAGTTGAGAACAACGTGGTTTTCACAGATTTCACAGACTGGACCTTTCGCCCACCCCTATTAATAACCACACCAGTGGATGACACTAAACGGGGGCAGTCTGGCACATGGTATGCTAAGGGGTAGTTGTTAGTTGTTAAAGTTCAACTCTTTTGTCCATTGGCATGCTTTTCCTACTTGTGGACGGGGATGTGACCGGAGATGTTGGACTTACACGGGCTGGTGGTTGCTCCGCAATGTCCTCTGTTTTCTCCTGCTGCCCATTAGTTCCCTCCACCTCCTGTTCTGGTTCCAATGGTGGTGGGGGTATATCCTGTACATTGATGTAAACAACCTATAGTAATTGACCTTTGGTTATAGTTTGTGTCCTGAAAAGAATGGATGACCTGGAATACATCCTTGCCATCCCCATTCTTCAGGATACAGGTGAAAACCAGCACATTAGGCCTAGAAAGCAACAACAATATGGCCTTGAAACACACCAGTTCCCCTCTTTGCTATGCCCACTCCTCAGGATACATGTGATTACTAGGAAATTTCTTCTACTTAGCTGTTGTTGTTTTTCAACGGTTCATTGATTTGCTTTGGGACCCTGGTGTTCTTTAGTTCTAGGGCTTGTGTTGTACATGCAATTAGTTTGTCTCAGTAGAACTGTGATATGTGATCTGATCCCTGTGAACCAGTGCAATGTAACCCTGTTGTATTGCATTGGTCTTCAATTAACCATTGGAGTGCCAGAGGGGTAGCCATTGCATTGTCAACCAATGCATTGGTCATCTCTCTAACACTCAAGGGGTTAGTTGATGACCTCTCTCTGGCTACATGACAACTTGATGACAAGCATTGTTTGTGTGGAATGGGTATCACGAGCAACACAACAATGAGTGTGTTAAAGATGCACTTGGACAGGATTTGTTGTGCTGTACACTTCCAATTTCAGCTGGAATTATCCAGTATTTTGTCCTTGTTTGAACCGTCTCATTGCTGTGTTGGTGCTGTTGTGTGAATCAATGCTGGCCACGTGTTCAGGCGTCACTGTTTTGGGCTGTACTGGGTACGAGGGTTTGTGTGGTGTGTGGTTATGGAATGAAGCACTTACTGGTAGTGTGGAGGGGGCATTCGTCACCAGTGTTAGATCCTCCAAGGACCCCATCAACAGGTTCTGTCTGAGCATCTCCTCTCAGGGGTTAAAGGTGATGTGGACAGGGAGACCAGCTCCAGTACCTTGGACTCCAGTGTCCCCTGACATGTGGAGATGGTTTAAACCCTGTTGAGCACCTGTCACCAGACGGCCTTCCGAGCACCATGACCAGTCACCCTCTCCCACAGGAACAAGATGTTCTCCCTCTACATGATGCTGTGAGCGAGGACCCTATTCTATTCTATTCATAGGAGTACTTAGGGTCCTGCAGCCTCTCCTCAACAGCCCCAGCCTGTGATGTATCTGTGCTGTTTCTTTCATGGTTTGCCTGTGCTCACACTAACTGTGTGTGATGCTCCCCAGGTTCTACTTATTGTCCTACTGCCACAGCTGTCCCTGGCCACTTTGTACCTCTCCTTGATCAGGTGCCCCTCTGCCCAGCTGTTCTCCCTCTCTGACTCTTTCTCTGCCCTGCTCAGCTTCCTCCTCTCATGCTCCTCTCCCCATGCCTCTCTCCTCCTCTCTCTCCCTGCCATTTGTGTGATGTGTTATAAACAAAAAAGATATGTTTGTGTTTGTATGCATGCATGCATGACAAAACTCAATATGATATTAATTGTAAAGAGTTGGTGCTGTTTTTTATGGGAGGATGATGCCTAAGTATTGAAATGAGGTGGTAAGCATCATTGCAAGTTATAAACTGGGAGACCCAGAGGGAAAACACAAGTTCCCAAACAAATAGTCTCAGGTTTGTTGGGGTTAATGGTGAAACCAACCATATGACCATACTCTTTAATAGTATTCAGAATAAAAAGATTTGAAGTATGTGGATCTGAAACATATAGGAGGACATTGACAGCAAATACAGTAAGTTTGACAACCCTCTTAAAGGGTTAGTAATATCCGGATATAAATGTAGACAATAATGTAGATTTAACAAAAATAAATTATGAAGAGCAAGTTAAATCTCTCAAACCTTTATGGTTTGAGAGATATAAGGTTTTAAAGTCCCCCCCCTCCTTCCCCTTGAACTGATGTCACACAGAAGGAGATCCCGGTCCCGGAACCAGCCAGCGGCTCTTCAGTAGAGCAGAAACACTGATATCTAAAAAGAAATGCTTAACTGGAACTGTCTACAAATTGTGCCTGCAAACCAGGCACACTTTGTAAAACGTTCCAATAAAGTATTTCTTTTTATATATCAATATTTCGGCTCTGCTGAAGAGCCGCCTTAAGTCATCCAACTCATATCTCCTGCTTTACAGGTCCTCCTTTACAGCTGACAGCAGGGAGAGGGGAACTTTAAAACGTTATATCTCTCATTCCTTAAATGTTTGATCGTTCGGACTTGCTCCATGTTATGTATTTTTGCTAAATCTACAACACTGCCTAAATTTATATCCGGACATTCTTACCCTTTAACTATTCTAATGCCTGAAAAGATTCTTAGTTTGAAAGACATCTTGGCAATGGTTCGAGGGCAATATTAAAGAGAGCATTGATAAAGGGCAACCCTACTGCACCCATTTGGACAGAAGGAGCAACTAAGACATTTATAGTAAATGATGTTATAGGGGAGACACATAGAATGCATGTTCAATTAAAAAATTAAGAACAAAGAATTGAAATTTAAGAAGTCACATGGAGTGGAGACAGGAGACCTTATTAAATACCTTTTCTATGTCAATGCTAATTAAATTATTAAAACAGCTGGGTTGTAACAGGGAGAAGGAAGCAACCAATGAAATAACTACACTGTGAATACCTGATAACATGTCTCCCCTTCACAAAATCCCAAATGATAGGTGCTTAGGATTTGTGGAAGAATGTTTAGAAGGACTGGACAAAGTTTGGGTGTTTATTGAGTTTTGGTATTAAAGGGATATTAATACTTAAAATGTAAAAAAAAAATACGTTGTAGGGTTTATCCCCCTGAGTAAAACAAGAGTGTTCCCACTGATGAAAGGTGTTTCATTCAAAAGTTATTAATTTTCAAAGTTGAATTTTTTAGGTGCAATATCACAGTGGCCTGAAATTGTACAGTGGCGCTTTTGCTACACGATCCTATGGACAGCTCAGGTCCCGGGACCATAAATCTCCAACTTTTATAACTTCATAACTTTTGAATGAAACACCTTTCAGCAGTGGGAATACTCTTGTTTTACCCAGGGGAATAAACCCTACAACATATTTTTTTTTACATTTTAAGTATTACTATTCCTTTAAAATGGTTCTTGAGTATGTAATTTCAGCAAGAGGAATATTATTGATATGAATATTGTCAGAAAAAAGAAAGGGTCATAAATGAAAACAGAAGGTGCTGTTCCTTAAAGGGTTCTTTCTCAATAACTTTAAGTAAATCATTATTGCCAAAGTCTCTCTCCGGGGTATGGATCCTGCAGCCATCGCTCCAGTCAAAGTCCATCCTTAACCCTCTTAAATAGCAATTCCACAACTCAAAGAAGTCAGGAGCGAGCACTGATCCCAAGACCACTAGGTGAGCACTACAGGGACATATGAAAATGCACACTATCTAATTGAATTCACACACACTCTATTTCTCAGATAGTCAAAGTGGAGCAGGAAGGAGAACAATGCATCATGAATATCTACCTACACATATGTGTATGTGAATATATATATATATATATATATATATATATATATATATATATATACAACTGTTTCAGTTGTAATAATCAATTTTTTGTTAAAATTTCAAATTTTTATAAAAAATAAATAAAATACACATTAGTGAACACCAAACATTAGGTATTTTAAATATTCATCACCCTAATTAACATGTAACTGTGGTGCGAATGGGAGCTCACATTAAAATTCACAAGACTTGATATAGATAAATTGATTATTACAACTGAAATGCTGTAGGATTAGCACTTTCTCTTTTGATATATTCACATACACATATGTGTAGGTGGATATTCATTATATATTGTTCTCCTTCCTGCTCTGCTTTCACTATCTGAGATATAGTGTGTGTGAATTCAATTAGATACCGTGTGCCTCCTCATATATGTTCCTGCAGGGTTCCCCTGGTGGTCTTGGGATTAGCACTGGCTCCCGACTTTTTTGAGTTTAGAAAAATGAATGGAAATAATGTAGAAGGTGTGGTTCAAGTACTTCGTAATATTATGCTATGAACCCATCCAGTCCTGGCAGTTTATTATTATGTGATGTGTGTATGACTGACTTTATTTGATCCACAGAAATGTATGTGTTAATGAGTTAGCATTGTGTCATGTTGAGCTTAGGAAGATAAGCATTTTGTAAAACTCCCTTGGGCAAAAGTCATCTGAGGGGGCTTTATAGAGAGCTTCATAAAAGCCATGAAAGGTTTCCTGAATTACACACAGGTTAGTGGTGATTCCCACTTTCAGGTGGTATAGCTGTGTAACAGAACATTTTGGTCTATTTGACTTTGCCATTCTTGCTAAAATATCTCCAGTTTTGTTACGTCAACAATAAAAGTAATTTTTTGTAACGGTAAGGTGAACTGTCCAAAAGCAAAACATCTTACATTTCTTTAGCTTTGAGGTAATTCTGTTTATTGGATTCCAACATGTTTTGCATATGTGTATAGTAAAAGGTTGAGAGTTGTGTGAAATGTAGTGAAACACTAATTTCAGAGCTCATGTTGTTTCGCTATGTATAAAATAATGGGCCTCCTTATTACCACCTTAGAGGTAATCCAGAAGAGCTGTTATCAAAAGTGATTAATGTTATCATCTGTGAAATCAGCCCACCTGGCCATGAAAAAGGAACAGAAAGAGCTGTGTAGATGGCCTGGGAATCTCCAGTGTTTGGAATAAGACACAATGGATTCAGAAAATAGTCAGTTCAGATGGATGAGTTGTGGTGGATGAGTTGTGGTGTGGGTATGAGACAATGCTTGTAGTAATCGGGTGCAATATCCTCCAAGGATCAATTGGGGAACCCTTTTCGTTTTCTTTTTCTACAAAAAGCAGAGATTTTAAAGATCTCTCCAATCATAATTGGCAATATGGATGCTCAAAACTATAGTGTCGCAGGAGATTATGCAGTGTTTTAATTATCATGGGTAAGGTAATAAATAATGCTGCTTCATATACTCAGCACATGCAAACTACACTGTTCAGAGACTTAACCTTCCACTCCACACACAGCTTCCAGCACTCAGGTCATAGAAGAAACAGTTAAAGTAAGCATTAAGCAAACAAGCAAAGAATTGAAAAAATCTGGCACTCACCAATTATAAGTCCTTGAATTACTTATATATAATGCAACAACAGAGCAGATGGGGTAGACTGCAATCCTCCACTACATAAAGCTGACAGCTGTTCTTTGCCTCTGTTAGCTATATGTGGTAGAGGAGTGCCATTTTACCCCCATGTCTGCTCTGGTGTTGCTTTATGTATGTTGAAACAACTTTTAATCTGAATGCCAGATTTTTCCAATTCTTTGATTTAAAAGAGGGAGTGTCAAGTGTTGCACTCTGTGGACATATCAAGTCTCAGGTATTTTTTATGACAACAGTGCCAGCATTGTGTGAGCAAGGCAGAAATCAGGTACTTTTTCTGTCACTGTGCCCCTTTCTTTTTGTACAAATCAGACCGCTAACATTTTTTTCAAGGTTTATATTGACATAGGAATCAGCCTGCTAAGAATGCAATATATTCCTAACAAAATTATAATCATATCGACCTTCACAAGCTTCAAAAGCAGGTCACCACCAGATGGGCAAACCATTTTTCAAGGATTACTGAGTCTGATAGCAATTTTTTTCAAGCAAAAAAAAATGCTATGGCGTGTTATCATTTTTCAAGGCTTAGGTTTCTGTAGTACTTACTGTGCTTTTACTTTCAAGTATGGATTTTGCCACTTTTCGCTCAGAAGCAGTAGTATTGCAGTGGACATTATCACTACCACAGAATGAAGGATGAAATAAGCAATGTTCTCATGGGAATTTCATTGGCAACAATGAATACAATACGTATATTTTCTGTGTGTCAAATTATTTTTTATAATAGAAAATTTCAGTGAGAAAAAAATTTATGCCATCCCTATGCTTCACTCTTTTCTTGATGTCCTAATCATCAATATCTATTAGCAGTACATATTTTCAGGATATACCTACTTGACCTGTGGTGAATTAATTAAACTAGATATAGTGTCATGCGGTGACTGTGAATAACGACACTGACAAGTACAGATACAGTAAAATAATATCTTTATTGAGAAATAGAATAAAATAAAATAAACAGCACTTTCCCAGCCCTCACAGGACCAGATGTAAGGACAGTGCCTGAGCACTTCCCTAACCCTCACTAGCCAGGTATGGAGACAGCACAGGATCACCCAACTTTAGAAAGGCAAATACCACTCTGACTGAATAAATATACTAGTAGCGAGGATGCAATGGTGACTGAGAATCCCTAGTACTCTAGGGTACCCAATGGCACAGAATGGAAGGAATGCCAGTGGCAGAGACTGACGCAGATAGAGCACTACTTGACCATAGGTAGTCAGCCAAAGCCAGGAGTCAGACCGAAGCGGGTAGTCAGCCAAAGCCAGAAGTCAGACCGGAGCAGGTAGTCAGTCAAAGCCTGGAGGCAGACCGGAGTGGGTAGTCAGACCAGAGCCAAAGGTCAGAAGGCAGTAGTCAGGGATCAAATGTAGCCGAAGTTAAAACGTAGCCAGGAGTCATCCACAAGAGTTGTAGAGCACAGGTACACCATGAAAGGGTGAAGGAATAAAGGCAGGCTGAGGCCTATAAGGCCTAGAATGTAGGCAGAGACTCACTCTTGCAATTAGCAACGGCCTATAAGAATAGCATATGTGCCTTAGCGCAACAACCAGGAAGTACTGCAATGTTGCCTGCAAACACAGTGTCGCTGGAGGCAATCAAGGGCACCGTGATAGTACCCCCCCTTAACAATCTCTCCCCCACGGGAGAGATCCAACTTTATTCGGAAATTTAGTATAGAATCTGTGTAGCAGAACAGGAGCTCGAATATCGGACTGATTCACCCAGGAATGGTCTTCAGAGCCATAACCCTTCCAATGTACAAAATATTGAATGCGCCCATGGACTCTACGGGAGTCCAGAATGTTTTGAATTTCATACTCCTCCTGGTATTGAATGCACACAGGACCTGGCACCACTGGAGTAGAAGTGTAGCGGTTACATACCAAAGGCTTCAGTAGGGAAACATGGAAAATGTTGTGAATGCTCATACTTCCTGGAAGGTTCAAAGCATAAGAGACAGGGTTCACTCTCCAAAGTACCTGGAAAGGACCTACAAAACATGGAGTCAGCTTATTACAGAGTACTTGCAGGTGCAGGTTTCTGGAGGACAGCTACATTCTATCCCCAACTTGGAAAACAGGAGCAGGACACCTCCTGCAATCTGCATGCTTCTGGTAGTTCTCAGAGGACCTTCACAAGGCATTCTGAACCTGTGCCCATGTGGAGTGGAGCTGCCTAATATGCTCGTCCAGAGACGGAATATCTTGAGCCTGAAAGGAGTCCGGGAGCAAGGATGGTTAGTTAGTCAGGAAGGGAGAGCTCCTGGACAAGGAGTTTATGGCACAATTCCTGGCAAACTCAGCCCACGGCAACAGGTCAGCCCAATTATCATGATGGTCAGAGATAAAACAGCACAGGAATTGTTCCAACCCCTGGTTGGATCTTTCAGCAGCACCATTCATCTGGGGGTGGTAGGCAGAGGAAAATGACAGTTTGATGCCCATTTAGTGAAAGGAAGCCCTCCAGAACCTTGACACGAACTGACTCCCATGGTCAGAGACAAATACCTTGGGTACTCCATGGAGTCGGATCACCTCTCTAGCAAACACCACAGTCAGTCCCTTGGAGGAAGGTAGTCCCTGGAAAGGGACAAAATGAGCCATTTTTGAAAAACGGTCCACTATCATTAGTATGACCGTACACCCCTTGGACAGTGGCAACTCCACCATAAAATCTGTGGATACATGTGATCAGGGGAGCTCACCATTCAGAACTGTCTGGAGCAACCCCAGAGGAAGGTGTCTTGGGGTCTTAGTATGAGCACAAACGGAACAGGCCTCCACAAAAGGTGTACAATCTGCTCTTAGACTTGGCCACCAAAAGAGCTGAGATACTGACCAAATCAGTTGGTCATGACCAATATGTTCAACTGCCCTCGAGGAGTGGTATGTCTCCAGTAATTTGGTATGGAGAGGTTCAGCTACGAAACATTTGCCACTAGGTTTTTTTGCTGGAGCATTGCGCTGAGACGCCAGGATCTCCTCGCCCAGAGGAGACGTGATACTAGTGTGTATGGTGGCCAATATGCGATCTGGATGAATAATAGGTACAGGTGCACTGTCACTCTCACGGTCCAGCCCAAATTGCCTAGAAAGAGCATCCATTCTTGGACCCTGGGAGATATGAGACCACAAAATTAAATCTGGACAGGAGTAGTGCCCATATGGCCTACCGTGGTGACAGCCTCTTTGCCTCTGATACATATGTCAGATTTTTATGATCTGTCAAGATCAGGATTTGAGCCTTTGTTCCCTCCAGGAGGTGACACCATTCACGGAGAGTGAAGATTATGTCTACCAACTCGTGATCGCCTATGTCGTATAGGCTCTGGGCTTTAGTCATCTTTTTGGAAAAGAACCCACATGGCATGAGGGTCTTACCGGGTTTGGGTCTTTGGGACAGCACTGCCCCTACTCCTGTATCCAATACATCCACCTCCAGGGTAAAGGGCAAGGCAGGGTTCGGATACGACAACATTGGAGCCACAACAAAGGCAGATTTCAAAGCTTCAGAAGCCTTGTTGGCCTCAGGGGATCAAGCTGAGGGATTAGCCCCTTTATGGGTTAAATCAATTTTCTATAATAGTTTGTGAATCCTAAGAAACTCTGTATGGCCTTCAGACCCACGGGACGTGGCCATTGCAGAACTGCCGAGAGTTTCCCTGTATCCATAGCAATACCATCAACAGAGATTACAAACCCCAGAAATGACACTCGATCTTTATGGAATTAGCATTTTTCAAGTTTACAGTATAGTTTGTTTTGTGGTCTCGGCTTCCAGCGGGTACATGAATAAGGTTTGCCATAACCCTGAGCTTACCGAAAGCTCAGGTGCCGATTAACTTAGTAGGCCTGAATAGAGGGCCACCTTGTTAATAATTGAAACAATGGGGTGACAGAGTGCCCTTTGGGAGAGGCTGCAAGTGATATTTAAGGCCTACAGCCCCTCCCACAAATGTAGGCCCAGCTTTCTATTTGTGGTCTGGGCTTCCAGCAGGTACATGAATAAGGTTTGCCATAACCCTGAGCTTACCGGAAGCTTAGGTGCCGATTGACGTGGTAGGCCTGAATAGAGGCAAAAGGAGACATTTTGATGCAAAAAGAATATTAGAGTATTAGAGTTTTATAAGAAACTAGGGTGTCTACTGCCTCTATGAAGAGGTAAGGTAATATACTAGGGTAACTTCTACCTCTACGAAGAGGAAAAGAAGGTAATGATACTAAGGGGACCTTAGACCTCTATGAAGAGGTAAGGTATGATACTAGGGGGACCTTAAGCCCCTACTAAGGGGTAAGGTAAGATACTAGGGGGGACTTTCGGCCTCTACTAAGAGGTAAGGTAAGCTAAGAGACCCCCCGTTACCTAATAAGGTAATGCTAAGAGACCTCCTGATTCTAATGAAGGATGTCAAGTGTGGTTGTACCTTCTGCCTCTACGAAGAGGTAAGGTAAGTGCAGTGTTTCTTGCAGCCTCTATGAAGAGGTAAGGTAAGTGCAGTGGTATCTTCGGCCTCTGGGAAGAGGTAAGGTAAGTGCAGTGGTACCTTCGGCCTCTATGAAGAGAAAAGGTAAGTGTGGTGGTACCTTCGGCCTCTACGAAGAGGTAAGGTATGAGCTATGACTTTGGCCTTTATAAAAGAGGTCTTGATAAGGAGGAGAGTGGTATTGTTCTGTGCCTGACGTAGGCTTGACAGGAGGTGAGGGACTAGAGGCTGAGAGGGCCTCCCTGAGATGTGTTTGGAATTGTAGTGCTGTGATCTACTTATGTAAGTGGAAGCTTGCTAAAGAGACAGGCAAGTTTCCCTAGGTATACAATTAGACAGGGTGGGGGTGGAGTAACCAGAGCAGGACTCAGCATGAGGGGAAAATAAAATGCCTTGGCTCAGTAATTGGATAAGAGAGCCTCTAGCTATGCTGTTCCTGATGCGGCATGATTTGTGATAAAGGAAAGAAGGAGATTCCTAATTGTATTTATAGTGAATTAGATATAAATTAGCTTACCTTAGAAGAAGCTGACAGATGAGAACATAAACATATGTTATAAACGATTAATAGGGGTTAGTGGTCGAATTGGAGGGAACTGTAAGGAAAAGGTACCTGAATAATAGGAATTTTAATTGTGCTGATTGTTGGACTGGGTAGCGTTGAAACGCTGAAGTAGGTGAGTCCAGAAGATCTGAGGCTGATAGTATTCGTTAAGCCTGTTGTATTAATGTGAAAAAGTGGAAAGGAAGGGAAAAAGGGGGAAGAGGAGTGAAAGAATGCATAATCAAGTAAATCATAGCACAATAAAAAAGGCTAAATTCTAACAGGTCAATAAAATAGCATGCTTACTTCAAATAAGGTAGATTAAGTGAAGAAATAGGTGGGACCATCAATGTAGGTTCTGGAACTCTAAAATTAAAGGCACATAAATCATAGTGCAAGTGATTGAACTTAAATTGAAAACACAGCTAGAGTCAAATTACAACAGACATAGACCTCTGAATCCGTTTAGTAGTTGAATTGGCAATTGTAATAAATAATTTTGTTATTGAGACACTTATGTATATTTGTCACCTGATGATACTGATAAGTGTTGGTATTCTATGACATAACATTTATGAGATTATAATGACATTCTATGACGTTTATACTGTTGTTTGTTTGTGACATTCCGGAGATCTATGAAGTACAGGTGACATCAGGCCCGGACTGGCCATCGGGCATACCGGGCATTTGCCCGGTGTGCTGGTCCGGGACAGGTCCGGGCGTTTAAAAACAAATAACGAACAAATGCCCGCCGCCCCCCCCCCCCCCCAATGGGCTGCTCAAAAAATAAAAATGGGCTGCTCAGCCTTAAATGCTCGGGCCTATTTTTTGTCCCAGTCTGGGCTTGGGTGACATTATAAAGTAATATGACTCTAAATGACTCTAATTCTATTTCAAGCCTATCTTGCAGTACTATTAAATAAATGTTAAGCATTCACCACCAAGAAGGGTGCTGTTCTATGGAAATATCAATAACATCATGGAGAAAATTAATATATATGTGCTACAAATAATATACAAAATGACAACTGCAAAGACAAACTTTTGTTGGGGGGGGATTCTTGTCTCTTGTTTTGAAATGAAAGGTGTTCTTACATTCTAATGCCATTGGTTTTATATCTATTGAATGATGTATGTTACTTTGCGTTGCAATGGTTTTTAGCCTTCGGGGGTTAAATATTTATGTATTGACAAAAAAACAAAGTAGACCTAGAATAGAAGATCCATATACTTGTTTCTCAAGTACAAACAGTCAATCCAGAAGGTGTATTGTGGGTCTAAATACCTGAGGGTGAAAGGATTTCCCCAGCATTCAAAGACCCAGTCTCCACCGCTCTTGCCACGTGGTTCAAGTTTGATCTGTAACAGTGAAACTAACTCTGGATCACAATAATCTACATCATGCGCTAATCTACCCTGGGTCTATATCGTGATGTACTGCAGACTGTAATGCGGTTGCTGAAATGACAATAATCCAAATTGATAGCGAGGATGAGGAAATGCTTACCCTGCACTGATTGTGGAGCTGGAAGTCACGAAACGGTAAGACCGAAAGTGACATTACCGCTTGGAGGATACTTACGATACAAATACTCAGTAATCGACGTAGAGGCACACAGACAGAGCACCCCATGGAAGAGGCTGCAAGAGATATTTAAAGGCCTGCATCCCCTCCCACAAATGCAGGCCCAGCCTTCTATTTCTCTCAGTTTTTACAATACAGTAGCAACATCTCTCCGATGTGTCTCAAGGTTAGGAGAGTGTATCAAGATATCGTCCAAGTAGACTACTACGCGGGACTTTAACAGACCTCTTAGAATATCGTTTATAAATTCTTGGAATACTGCTGGTGCATTACACAGCCCAAAGGGCATGACCCAATACTCATAATGGCCACTACGAGTATTGAAAGCGGATTTCATCGCCTTCTTTGATTCGGATTAGGTTATAGGCTGCCTGTAAATCCAGCTTTGTGAAGACTGAGGAGCCCTTCAAGCGGTCAAACAACTCGGCTATCAATGGAATGGGGTACACATTTTTTACCATTAGCTTAGACCTCTATAGTCGATACAGGGCCCAAGCTCCCCATCTTTTTTCTTTATAAAGAAGAATCCTGCCCCTGCGAGCGAGGAAGACTTCCTGATAATTCCTCTAGCCAAGGCATCAGAAACATACTCCTCCATAGCTCGGTTCTCATCTACCGACAAAGGGTAGTTGCGATCTTTAGGAGATATTGTGCCTTGCATCAAATTAATAGCACAGTCGTATACCCTATGCTTCGGCAACATGTTAGCCTCCCCCTTACTAAATGCCTCACTGAACGACTGGTACTCTGAGGGTGGTACACAAACTCTTAGTGGGCAATAATCAGACCAAGAAATAATGTCACAGGTTTTCCAGTCTATTCTGAGGTTGTGTGTCTGAAGTCAAGGAAATCCCAGAATGACTGCATAATGTGGAGACTGAATGACTTGAAATTGTACGGTCTCCACATGGATTGCTCCTACTCTGAATGACAATGGACAGGTCTCATGTGTAACATGGGATGGTATAGTGGTCTACCATCGATGGTCTCCACAGCCAATGGGGAAAATTGAGGCACCAAGGGAATATTATGCTGTTTAGCGAATTCGCCATCAATAAAGTAGCCTGCAGCTCCTGAACTGATCAGGGCTGGTGTCACAACAGAGGAGGCTGCCCAAGAGATTGCCACCTGTAAGATGGACTTGTTCTATTCTGGGTCTGAGGACTGATTTACGCCACCTAGGATCTGTCCTCTCAGGGATCCTAGGTGCGTGCATTTCCCGGACGTATCTGGCAGGCCCGTAACATATGATCAGCCTTACCGCAGTACAGGCATAGACCTTCTTTACGGCGGAAGGACCGCTCCTCCCTGGACAGCCGTGTGAAACCGACTTGCATGGGCTCAGCCCTACTGACCTCAGCACTAGGTGGCTTGGGAGGTGAGGGAGGCATGGGAGGGAACTCCCAGTTAGTCACCAATCGAGACTCAAGCCTTGTGGTTCTTGAATGAGGATCTTTCTCTAATGCGGGTATCAATCAGTGTAGCAAAGGAGATAAACTGATCTAGATCCTCTGGCAACTCATGGGCTGCCATCTCATCTTTAATGAAATCATTAAGCCCTTGTGAGAAGGCCACCACCAGAGCCTCATTGTTTTAGCCTACCTCTGCCGCTAGTGTATGAAATTCAATAGTGTATTCTGCTACTGTACCTGCACCCTGGCAAATAGTCATTACTTGTTTTGCAGCAGAGGTTGCTCAGCCTGGAACATCAAATGCTTTACGGAAGTCATGAACAAATTCAGTGAAGTTCAACATTATGGGTTTAGCTGTTTCCCATAACGGGTTGGCCCATGCCAAAGGAAATCATAAAGCCCACCTTTCTTCTTTCACTCTGGAAAGCATTAGGTACCAGTTCCAAAAAAATTCTGAGCTGATTTATGAATCCACGGCACAACGTTGGTTCCCCATCATATCTTAGAGGGAGTGGAGCAGCTCCGGGCAGCCCTCTATAAATTGTGTTTTCCACCAAAGTGGTTACTACCGATGCTGAAACAGAGGAGGCCACTGGTAGTTGCGCAGGCTTATCGAGATGCGCTGTACGGTTAAGGAGCATCTGCATTACCATAGACAACTGGTCAATTCGTTGTTCCTGAATATCCATTCTGGAAAGGATATTAACTAACTGTTGGCTACAAGTATTTGCACGTTCAGAGTTCATGGCCCTTTCATACTGTCAAGGGGTGATTGTGAATAACGACACTGACAAGTACAGATACAGTAAAATAATATCTTTGTTGAGAAATAGAATACATTAAAATAAATAGCACTTCCCCAACCCTCACAGGACCAGATGTAAGGACAGGTCTTGAGCACTTCCCTAACCCTCACTAGCCAGGTATGGAGACAGCACAGGTTCACCCGACTGTAGGAAGGCAAATACCACTTTGACTGAATAAATATACTAGTAGCAAGGATGATAGTAGCTACTAGCACAGGAGCAGTTGTGAAGTCCCTATGAACAGAGGAAAAATCCTCTAGTACGCTAGGGTGGTTCAGTTCAGAGATGGATCTCCCTAGAATGCTAGGGTAAACCAACAGGCAGCGGTGACTGAGAATCCCTAGAACACTGGTTAATGGAACAGACAGTGGTGACTGAGAATCCCTAGAAACAAGGGTAACGGAACAGGCAGTGGTGACTGAGACTCCCTAGAATGCTAGAGTAACCCAACAAGCAACGGTGACTGAGAATCCCTAGTACGCTAGGGTACCCAATGGCACAGAACGGACCGACAGACAGAAGGAATGCCAATGGAACGGACTGACACAGATAGAGCACTGCTTGACCGTAGGAGACAAAAGAGCACGGAGAGTGCAAGCAGTGGCAGTAGGCCACGGGTATAGCATGATCGAAGTCAGTCAGAGCAGGGGTCAGCACGAAGCGAGCAGTCAGCCAAAGCCAGGAGTCAGACTGGAGCGGGTAGTCAGCCAAAGCCAGGAGTCAGACCGAAGCGTGTAGTCAGCTAAAGCCAGGAGTTAGACCGGAGCGTGTAGTCAGCCAAAGCCAGGAGTCAGACCGGAGCGGGTAGTCAGCCAAAGTCAGGAGTCAGACCGGAACTGGTAGTCAGATGGAGCCAAAGGTCAGACTGGAACGGAAGGCAGTAGTTAGGGATCAAACGGAGCTGAAGTCAAAACGTAGCCAGGAGTTATACACAGAAATGGAGCATAGGAATCACAAGAGCTATAGCGCTCAGGTACATCACGAAAGGGCAAAGGAATAAAGGCAGGCTGAGGCCTATAAGGCCTAGCATGTAGGCGGAGACTCACTCTGGCAATTAACAGCAGCCTATAAGAATATCGTATGTGCCTTAGCGCAACAACCAGGAAGTACTGCAATGTCACCTTCAAACACAGTGTCACTGGAGGCAATCAAGGGCACAGTGATATATAGATAACCGGAAGTCCTTCAGTTGTTCAGCACTACAATTGTGATCATTCCCAACCAGCATAAGAATGCAAGTGATTGTTTTATCTGTGCTAAAGCAGAGATAAACTGAAAAAGTGCACTGTTTGTAGCTATTGAGGACCAGGATTTGCTAGCCCTGGTATAGAACTTTGACATGTGAGACAGTTCAGGCACTTCAGTGAATAGTTCAATAACAGCCAGAAAACCCATGTACCCACCCTACCATGTTTGGGACCTACAGTATCTGACTTTAGAAAACAGAATGCAAATCTTTCAACTGAAGGTGTTATCATTGCAATATTTTATTTAGTGAAAATGGACTTTAATGTGTCCTCTCATAAAATCTCTTGTCTTTCATCAGGGAGAGGAGCTTGTGTGCTTGGCAGTCAGATCTTGGTACTTTTAGCTGAGAACTTGTGGTGCTAGAAAATATAATTTAATACGAGAGAAGAAAGAAGAAAAAAGATAAAAAACTCCAGCAAAAAATGGCATCTTCAAGGAGAGACATTACAGGTAATAATAATAAATTACGGTAGTGGTTGAAACATGGACTTAAGTGAAGAGACTGAAAATCTTCAAAGAAATCTCAGAAAATGTGGGATTTTTAACAATGTTGTGCTTATTGAAAAGATCATTCATGATTAACCCTTTCTTTGTTAAAGAAGCATCACAGCATTGAAACCATCCGCTACTTATTTATTGGTGTCTATGATGGATGCTTTGGGATAATTCACGATTCTCAGAACAACACATTCTTAAACCCTTTTGCACATGGGATGTCCTCAGCACATTGTGAAGCGAAGTATACAAACACTCACACATCCCTTTTTAACCATATTTTAACACCTTGAATGATAGTGATGTATCCGCGTTGGAGTCATCTTTAGCATACAAGTGGTTGGTGTGTAACATATCTAATATATATATATTAACTATGCTTCTTCCATTTTTTCATTCACTTCTAAAGGATGATCATTGGTCAGAAAGCTTTTTTGCATAGCTTCACATTGGCCATTCTGGGAATGTACAAGAGGGTCCAACACATGCACTATCTGCACTTGCTATTGGGCTGTACTGCTGGGGTTATATTGGAAGAAGTGACCTTCAGATGACAAAGAAGCTTGTGAAACCAAGGGCTGATTTTTATGGATTCCACTTCAGTGGGCAGTAAACGTCTTACTAATAAAGCATGTAGAGCTTTTTCTGTTGAGTTAAACATGGATACTTCCACTGCTGGGAGACACTTTATTCAAAAGTTACAGTTGAAATGGAGAAAGGCAAATGATAACCACAGAGCTTGGAACTAAAATGGTGCACTAGTGAGACTACAGAACTTACAATTGAAAAGGGCAGTAATACTAGTATAGCTCCATTTTAATTATAAGCTCTGTGGCATCACTTGTGTAGCTCCATTTATACTGTAAACTCTGTTTTATTATTAGTATTACACTAGTTATTCAACAGGGTTTCCTATTGAAATAGAGCTGCACTAGTGATAACACAGAGCTTGCAGCTGATAATGCATTGCGCTATTGTTACAGTTGAAATGGAGCTACACTAGTTTTTAGCAGAGCTTACTATTGAAACTGTGCTACACTAATGATTCTACAGAGCTTACAATTGAAAGGGAGTTACACTAGTGATATCACAGAGTTTACAACTGAAATGGAGCCACACAGGTGATAGTATAGAACTTACAATTGAAGTGGAGTTGCAATACCAGTGTAGCTCCATTTAAACTCTAAGCTCTGTGGTACCTCAGTTCTTACTAGTTGAAATGGCATTGAATATACTAAAGAATTTACAAATGAAATGTAACTACACCAATGATACAACATGGCTTAGAGTTTGAGTGGAGCTACATTAGTAGCCATGATACCACAGAACTTACAACTGAAACTGAGCTAAATTAGTGAAACCACATAATAGTTTGAAATAGAGTTATACTAGTAATATCACAGAGATTACAACTGAAATGGTGTTGCACTAGCAATATAACAAAGCTTTCAATAGAAATGATGCTACAGAAGCTTAAAATGGAGCTACACTAGTGATATTACAGAGCTTACAATTGAAATAGAGTTTCACAGGTGATACCATAAAGCCTACAACTAAACTGAAGCTACAATACTAGTGTAGTTCAATTTAAACTGTAAAGTCTGTGGTATCATGTGTGCATCCCCATTTACAACAAAGAATGGTGCTACACTGATGAGTCAACAGTGTTTACAACTAAAATTGAGCTACATAAGTAATACTACAGATCTTATAATAGAAATGGTGCTACTCTAGAGATACCTAGGGATGGACGAAACTTTCCACCTCAAACTGAAATTGGAGCAAAATGGCACTTTCTGGTTGGCGAAAAATTTCCAGCAAAAAGTGCTTTTTTCCGCTTTTTTCGCCCATTGAAATCCACGGGAACATAGAAGTTACACACAACACATTACAAATAATATATTATTTCCCAAAGGCATTGTATAAAAGGGGCATGAGGGTGCCTGTGTTGGTGGGGTGTGGGGAAAGAATCAGTTGAACAGGGAATGTTTTTGGGGGGTTGTTTACTGGGATTGGGTGGGGGGCAGTTAATAAAAAAGAAATCCTAAATAAAATAAAATAAAAATCATAAGACATGGTATAAAGGTGTCTGAGGAAGGTACCTGTGTTGGTGAATGAATGAATCATTTGAACAGGGAATTTGTTTTGGGGGGATTTCTTGACTGCTATTGGGGAGACAGTTAATAAAAAAATAAATCAATAAAATAAAATAAGACATTTGTATTTAAAGTGACAGAGACAGGAACCCCCTGACATAAGCTGCCACTGGGGTGGACTGATACTTATAGGCCCAAGTCCTGAAGAAACATTGATTTGTAGGACTTAAGCTTGCTTGGCATAAGCCCTAAGGAAACATTGATTTGTAGGACTTAGGCTTGTTAGAAACAGACCCCCCAAAAATTGTTTATTTTTTTGTAGGACTAGTTTTTATTTATATTTTTTATTTTTTATTATTTTTTTTTTTAAAACACAAGCCCTGAGAAAAAAATAAAAATGCCCTACTAGACCAATGCCAGCAGGTCATGTTGCACAGTGGCCACTGTCAAATGTCCTCCTGAGTCCTGAGTTGCAACTGCTGTTCGTACTGCTGCTGCTGAGTTGTTTAAGCAGCAGGAAGATTAGGCAGCTGAAAGGGAATGGGATCAACAATAGCAGTAACATGGAAGATGGACGATGAAGGTTCTATTTGCCATGACTGGCTCCAGTGATGCGCCTGAGGCAGTAGCAGCAGAATAAGTAGCCCCCAGTATTTGTGGAGAAAAGAACAAGTTGGTCATTAAATTTTCTCCACCTGCCCATCCTCCAAAATCATCATGGTTGTGTTGTTATTAGAATATATTTTTTCCCTTGAGAGCAGGATCAGTGGGTCTCCTCAGCAACTGCAATGTGCACAGTATGTTTATGGTAAATAACATCTGGGGGCACAACTGTATCGAAACCCCATGACACCCAAAACCAAGTACTGCCGCAGTCATTGTACCCCTTGTCCAGACCCCGATAAGGACACAAGACAACTTGCTGACTGTTTAATAGTAATGATGAACCCTCCCTGCCTCCATCTTAGCACTTTCTGTGGGATGGAATCTCCTCAGATGCCACTTGATGGCCTGATATCGATTCTCCTCCACTACATTGGCATGTGTGGTTAGTGCACCACACAGTGTGCAATGGGTAGAGACTAACTGCCATATCCTAACATCAAAAGAGTGGCTATCATTTGGCGGGGGAGGTAATGATGAATGAGGTGGATTGGCAGGAGATGTACTTGTTACCCTAGAGGAAGAAGGTGATGTTGATGGCGAGCTAGTTATTTCGCTCTTCATGGAACTTCCAGTGTATTTCTGGGTTTATTTATTCTTCCTTCTCTTTGATCTCCACCTTTCTGGAGAGTCAGGGGGCACAGTAACAGTGGTGCTAGATTTCTGTAATGGGTGTTTGGTTTTAACATGTTTGACATAAATGTCATGGTGTCTGCGTTTCATGTGTGTTATCAGTGAGGTTGTGCCAAGGTGTGTCCCCTCCTTTCCCATTCTCACTAACTTGTCACAAATTTCGCACTGTACCTTTGACTGCACTGTGCCTGCCGAAAGAGAATAATAGTCCCACACCCATGACTTCTGGGAGGAGGGATATGGAACAGGTGGAAAAAAAATGGCCTCTTTCTTCTTCTCCACATTCCCCTTCAATTTTTTGTGGCAGTGGATAATGTTGCTGCTATGCCTCAAATTTAGCACTGCAACAATTGTACAAGCGGAGTCCACCTAGAGCACAGCGCCTGACGGCAGACCGGGCACTCGAGACTGTGGATGTGCGAAATCACAATTGTTTTAACATGTTGCACTATATATAGTTATATACAGAATTGTATTTTAAACACTTTTGAAGATGAAAGAATCCCCCTCCCACCCCTTTCCCTGCATCACTGATCCTCTCTGTCTGGTCCAGATGGAGGGTGGAGAGGGATAATCTTCAGTAAGCAAAAGGAAAATCCTGCCCTCCTTTGTCAAAGAGGGCATGGTTTTCCTTATACTTACTAAAAGAAAATTGTCCCTTTCTGCATCAGTCCAGTCCCACAACCAGATTACGGATTTATGAGGAGGCAGCCAAACGGACCGGGAGCTGGATCCTTTCATCTTCAATAGTGTTTGAAATACAAATCCTAAGTAACTACATATAGCGCAACATGTTAGAAAATGTGTAAATAATATTCAGATATAAACTCTTATTGAGGTAATACTATCCCTTTAAGGAGTGAGTTAAGGCCTTGACCTTGAGAAACTAATCTTGAGGAAGAGAGGAGAAGGCCACTGTACCGTGAGGAAGTGATAGAAGGAGATAAATATCAAAAGAGTAGTGAGCCGGGGCATAGGACTAGAGATGGGAAGGATACCTTTGGCCTTTAAGTAGAGGTAAGGTTGTATATTTGCATGACTGGGGGATGGGTAGGATCTTCATTTGGAATAAGCACTTTACTACAGCCGTAGGATAGATACTGGAGAGCAAATATGCAAAAAAGAAGTTGATTCTGTGGTTAGGAGTGATTCTTATGATTACTATACTTGAGTAAGGGGCAAATCTGGAGGTGGATGATAACATTTATCTGATAGAATGCAAAGGTGGGTGCTGATATAGTGTGTGGAGTGAAAATATATAACCATACCTGGCTTGTATTGCTGAGACTAGGATAGATAATACCTGTTATTAAATGTATTTATGTATTTATTTTTTTATATATATATTTTAGAAACTAAATACGGAAAGATAGCCTAAAATATGGAAGGTCAAGAAGTGCTTTGAGTGAACCAAAGATTCTGACCTACGACTAATCAGTATAGTTTGAGAGTAGATTACTATGGGAATTCCTTACCACTAATTCCTTGAATGTGACAGATGAGTACTTATGAGAAGACCTTATACTGGGTTTAGAAAAATAGGAGGATAGGTATAAGGAATAAATAATTAAAAGTGACTTACCTACTTAGAAGTAGGATGGAATGCTGGAGGATATTCGACCTGACGGCTGATGACTTACAGTAGATGCCTAGGAACTAGAACAGGTATGTGTTAAAGACAGTGGGAGGGAGCGTAGGTAGGGGAGCATGACAGACATGTTGATTAATTAATGACTTTTTTATGGAAAATAAACTGACATACCGGATCTGAAGGTAACAAGACTGCAATGGAAGGGGTTCAACCTAGAATACAAATGTTACAGTTGGAACAAAACCTGAAGACCTGTAGAAATGCACATGAATGTACTGGAAGACACAGGAGTCATGCAGCAGGTAGACTAATGAGGGGAGGAACTAGACTTTTGACCAGTTTAATGTTAATTGGGACTTAGTAGTGGTTGAACTTGGAGAGTAACGTGTATACCAATGACTGGAGGAGGAGAGACTATGGCTCCAGCCAGTGGGGTAGAGGAGGGGTGTGGGGGCAGTGAGGCTGCTTTGTACCAGATATGGGAGGGCTATGGCTTATTCCAGCTTAAGACTGGATAGATATTTCCATCCCCTGAAGCTTTTATTTGGGAAAACCCAAGCAAAAGTGATGGAAATATTTGGGCAAATGTATCTGTACTAAACAATGCCTTTTCCTTATAACTGCTGGGGCTTACATGAAATAGATGCAGCTGGAGGGTTTGGTTCAGCAAACATACCTGGAACTGCTGTAGAGGGGAGGTTGCCACAGAGCGAGAAACTGCGTGATGAGGCCTGGATGGAAACTGGAATTTGCCGATGATGTAGGCATTCTGAATGACACTAGATTGGTAACGTGTGGTGTGATGCTTGCTTTGTGATGAATGACTTAGGAACCAGAAGAGGAACATAGCAAGTAAGAGTGCTTAGGGAGCGATGCTACGAGGATGCTTGAAACAGATGACATGTGCCCAGTGGGGGAAGGCTGCAGACTCTCTTATTGTAGCCTGCAGCCCTTCCCACAAATACAGGCCCAGCCTTCCACTAATAGCTCATCCTTCTTCTGCATGTCTGATACCGTTATGGACCAATTTTGTAATAGAAAAAAGATACTATAGGGAGTGTACATGTCATATATGAATGTCTAAACATATAATATACTAATGGTAAAAACAGTGTATCAAATATGCTGCTTTATGCCAACCCTACACCATGATTATTGATGAATATCTTTGTTTATTCTTTAAAGATCAGTAATATTTCCCTGCCTTGTGCATGCGATTCAAGGAGATTCTGTGAAAAATTGAGCAAAAGTTACATTTTGGATGACTCACTCACATTCAGCATGTGTATGAGCATGTTACCACCATTCACTACAATGAGATCTGCCAGCTTGCAGCTCATGGATGGAATGTATGGCTTTATCTGACCATCTCTCAGTGATGATTAATCAATGGCCAAATATGATATGATCATTGCTGGGTAGGTGAATAGTTAATGTTCAAGGAAATCCTGTAGTTTCCATGTATGTTGAGTATGTTGAAAACATAGCTTGATGAATTTCAGCCTAAGTGATAAATCTCCTTAAACTAGTATATTTATTGAGGCAATATAATTAAAATGTAACTAATTTGTAGATCCAGAAGTTGTCTTTCTGGGACAATAGATAATCAATGTTATGTGTAGGGGAGGGCGAAAAGTCAGAAAAATTTCCTGCATTACTTTTTGGGAGAAAACAAAGATTTTTCGATTTTTTCGATTTTTTCCCAAACGTTTTCTCCTGTTCACCATTGCTAACATTTTTTTCCTTTTCTCTACTGCCAATAAGTTTTGGCCTATGTTTCCTATGTCTGTAATAGCCCAGCCGTAAGGTCAAGGAGCAAACCAGCGTCCGCACACTGGTACCAACAGGCTGTAAAGTGTAGCCGCAAGGCTAATGGAGCGAACCAGCATCTGCATGCTGGGAACCAACAAGCTGTCAAGTGTAGCCGCAAGGCTGGGAACCAACAGTGCTGTGTATATGCTGTAAGGCCAGGGAGCAAACCAGCGCCCGCACGCTGGAACCAACAGGCTGTAAGTGTAGCCTAAAGGCAAATGGAGCGAACCAGCGTCCGCACGCTGGGAACCAACAGTGCAAATGTCGCTGAAGCGACCGATGACAATGTCGCCACGGATGCAGGAACCGGAAGCAGGAAACAAACAGGAACCAGCAGAGATGGACAACAGGAACGGCAAGAGAAGACTGGCAGCAGGAACAGCAGCCTCTCATGATGACAACCGGAACCGGACTGGAACCGATACAGCAGGCAGGAACACAGGAACAGAACGACTCAGCAACTCAGGAACACAGCAACAGGCCCAAATAGCTTAAAGTGGATGCTGTCAGAGACACCATGAAAGGGCAACCAAAGGGTGCCCAGACTGAGTTTAAAAAGGCAATGTGAGGCGGGCTGAAGGCAGACAGCCAATGGGAGCCCCCTACAGGTAAAAGACACATGAATGCAGCAATCACGGGCACCGTGATAATTTCCCACATGTTTTTTCATGAAAACTGGCCAATTTTTCTCTTTTTCACAGAATCTTTCTCCTTTTAATCAGTGCAAAATTGTCTTCCTTTTTGCCTATTTTAACACATTTTTTGCCTATATTTCCTATGGGTACTACATTTCCCACTGCAATATTACTTCTTCCGAGGGCTGTAGTGGGGTTCATTTTTAAGAATGTTAGACTCCCAACATTGCTGCTTGATAGCCGAGTCCTGCAGTCATTGACAATGTAACCAGCCACACTGAAAACCCTCTCAGACTCAACACTTGCTGGAGGAAAAGCAAGGGTTTTCACTGCAGTATGTGTCAATGTTGGCCACACACACTGCTTTGTTTGCTAGTAGTCCACGGGATCATTGTTTCTGCCTAGAACATAGCTATCCTGCAGGTATGCAGAAACCATCTCACATGCAGTGGGACCAGTTCTAGGAGCTACACGGTGTTCCTGCATGTCAATTACCAACCCATCCTCAGAGAGTAAGTCCTAAAGAGATGTGCTGCCACCACCACCACCAATGTTGTGTTTTTTGCCGCCCCTGCTGAGACCCATGAATTGCCCTGTGTTCCGAATGGGATATTCTGGTTGATAATGTAGCTGCTTCTGCTGGTTGAAATGCTTCATTGCCTTCCTTTTCATTATTCTGTCTAGATGTTTTTTGTGCCCTCACTTTCTCCCTCTCATCCTCCACAATGCAACCCTCCACTCAATCAATAAGGATATCTCGATATTCCTTGACAGAATCAGATTCCTCAGAGAGTTGTTGCTTATCGTCATGACTTCTTATTGTGACAAACTGCTGATGGCTCTTTGGCAGACATTCTAAAATTTTGTGTTTGAAGTGGGGGTCCAGCAAAGTGGCAAGAATGTATTCCTCATTGCTTTTAATGGACACTATGTGAGTATCTTGTTCAAAGCATGCTAACATGTCCTTTACCATCTGGTGAATGTCTGTGTTGTCGTTATGGCAAAATTCTTCAGCCATGCTCCTCATTTTTTTCTGCAATAAAAATATCAGTGGTAGAATTTCACTAATTCTTGCCGCAATGTGACTCACAGTATGGTTGCCTCCTGAAAAGGTTTCAGCAGCTTACATACATCGCAAATTAGTTGCCATTGGCCAGGTGACAAAGAGGCTCCCTCCAAAGCCTTCCAGTTTTGCATGGTGTACTTGCTAATGCCCTTATTCTGCTCGTACAACTGCTCTAGCATGTACAATGTGGAATTCCACCTGGTAGGGACCTCCATTTTTAGCTTGTGATGGGGCAGGTTGTTACACTCTTGTATGGAATATTATCACGGTGCCCGTGATTGGCTGCTGTTACTTGTCTGTCACCAGTAGGGGGCTTCTATTGGCTGTCTGCAGATAGCCCGCCTCTTATTGACTATTTAAACCTGGATTGGGCACCCTTTGAGTGCCCTTTCGTGTTGTTTCTGACCTTCTTGCTATCACTATGCTAGTGATAGCTGGGCCTCTGTTCCAGTGTTCCTGAGTTCCTGATCTCATGTGTTCCTGAGTTCCTGATCTCTACTGTTCCAGTGTTTCCTGCATGCTGAAGTACTTCCAGTCCTGGTTCCGGCCTAGTCTCTGGTGTTACAGTTCCTGCTGAACTTCTCTGCTGTTTTCTGACCTGACTGATCGTTGCTGGTTCCTGTCATCTCATCACCTGTCTTCAGTATCCTGGCGACCTTCTGCCTGGTCGCGTTGGTGACATTGCTACAATTCCGTGTTGGTCCCAGCGTGCGGACGCTGGTTTGCTCCCAAGCCTTGCGGCTATACAAACTCGCTTGTTACACCAGTGTGCGGTCACTGGTTTGCTCCAAAGCCTATCAGCTATACAATTCCGTGTTGGTCCCAGCGTGCGGACGCTGGTTTGCTCCTAGCCTTGCGGCTATACAAACTCACTTGTTACACCAGTGTGCGGTCACTGGTTTGCTCCAAAGCCTTTCAGCTATACAAATCTGTGTTGGTCCCAGCGTGCGGACGCTGGTTTGCTCCTAAGCCTTGCGGCTATACAAACTCGCTTGTTACACCAGTGTGCGGTCACTGGTTTGCTCCAAAGCCTATCAGCTATACAAATCTGTGTTGGTCCCAGCGTGCGGACGCTGGTTTGCTCCTAAGCCTTGCGGCTATACTACTCGCTTGTTACTCCAGTGTGCGGTCACTGGTAAGCTCGCTAAGCCTAACGGCTATACTATTCAGTGTTGTTTCCAGCGTGCGGACGCTGGTTTGCTCCAAAGCCTTGCTGCTTAACGATTCTGCTAATTTGCCAGTTCCATCTGACTGCTGCTATTATCTCTGGGCTGCCCTGCCCGGTATTGGTAAGGCCGGTAGAACCTTTTGCCACATTCCATCTGAGGTTGCCTTACCCGGTATTGGCAGGGCCGGTAGAGCCTACATTGTGTATCTATTGAGGCTGCCTTGCCCGGTAATTTGGTAAGGCCGGTAAACCGTTATGCTATTCCATCTGCAGGTTGCCTTACCCGGTATTGGCAAGGCCGGTAGAGCCTAAAGACTGTCCTGTCCGGTATATTGACAGGACCGGTAGAGTCTGCCTTCTGTCTGTGCTATATTCTGTATATATATATTATGTATGTTATTGCCATCCTAAGTTATCATTTATTATTTCAATAAAATTGATTTTTTTTTACCTAAACTTGTGTCTGAGAGTCATAATAAACCGTGACAGTACGAAAGGGCCATGACCTCAGACAGCAAGGGTGAAGGTAACGCACAGAATATCCATTGGAGGATGGATGTGCTCGAGCAACGTTTGGATCAGTTGGCAGTTGCAATTCAAACGATCCTTGAACGCACGGTACCTGCTGCCCAATCTAGCTCTAGCCCGGTGGTCTCGCCAAGTCAGACACCGGAAAGTGATACCAGACCCCTAGGGGGTACTGTTAAAGGGTTAACGGCTTCTGCACCCTTGCCGCTAAGATATGATGGTGACCCTAGTCTCTGCAGAGGGTTCATCAATCAACTCGAAATCTTTATGGAATTGACGGCACACGCATTTCCCAATGATCGTAGTAAAGTGGGGTTCACGATATCACTGCTCACTGGCAGAGCATTGGCTTGGGCTAACCCCTTGTGGGAGAATGCTAAACCTTGTACTAAGAACTTTAGTGAATTTGTGCGTTCCTTTCGAAGAGTGTTTGAGCCTCCTGGTAGAACCACCTCTGCTGCCAAACGCCTTATGGAGATACAACAGGGCAGGCGTACAGTGGGCGACTATGCCATCGAATTCCGCACATTGGCAGCAGAGGTAGGTTGGAATAACGAGGCATTATTGGCAGCCTTCTCTCAAGGCCTGAATGACCACATTAAAGACGAAATCGCTGCTAAAGATCTACCTATTGATCTAGATGATTACATTGAGTATGTTATGATAATTGACTCCAGAATACGTGAGAGATCAATTGCCAGAGATCGTAAGTTACGGTCAAAAAATAATGAGCCTAGTAGCATGTTTTGCCCACCCATCCCTCCCTTGGCATTGAAGTCTAGTGAACCAGTACGGGAAACAAGTGAACCTATGGAAATAGGCTTCACTAGACTATCCAAGTCAGAGAGACTATATCGCAAACAACAAGGGTTATGTTTATACTGCGGTAAAAAAGGGCACTTGCTAAATTCCTGTCCGGTACGTCCGGGAAACGCACACACCTAGGGTATCTTGGGGGACAGGCCCTAGGTGGTGTACAATCGTCCCCAGTGTCGGGCATAATGAAACCCACCATACAGGTGGTATTGTCTTGGGCACAACGCTCTGTGGAGGTTTTGGCCTTGGTTGACTCCGGTGCAGCAGGGTATTTTATGGATAATACCTTTGCTGAATTGCACGGAGTTCCACGCATTGAAAGAGAAAACCCCTTGACTATTGAAGCGATTGATGGTAGACCCTTAGAACCGCCTCAGGTTATATTTGAAACTATGCCATTGTCTATGACTATTGGGGCACTTCACAGAGAAGAGCAGCAGTTTCAACTGATTAATTCCCCGCACCATGCGGTGATATTGGGATTTCCGTGGTTACAGTTACATAACCCACAATTCGATTGGAAAAAGTGTGAAATTGCTGCTTGGTCCCAGTTTTGTATGGACAAGTGCGTCATCCAGCCTATTAAGGTCATGTGCACCTCCTCTGCTATGCCGGATGTGTACCAACAGTTTGGCGATGTTTTTAGCAAAGGAGAGGCTAGTATGCTACCCCAGCATAGACCTTATGATTGTTGCATTGAATTGCAGCCTGGTGCAGTACCTCCGAAAGGACGCACTTATCCATTATCTTGTGATGAAAATAAGGCTATGGAGGATTACATTTCTGATGCCCTTGCTAGAGGGATCATACGTAAATCTACCTCTCCAGCTGGGGCTGGGTTCTTTTTTGTAAAAAAGAAAAATGGCGAATTAAGACCATGCATTGACTACCGGGGCTTGAATAAACTAATGGCAAAAAACGCATACCCAATACCACTCATCACCGAGCTTTTTGACAGGCTTAAGGGCGCTTCGATATTTACCAAGATGGACCTACGGGCCGCTTACAATCTGGTTCGCATTCGAGCAGGTGATGAGTGGAAAACTGCCTTTAATACTCGAGCTGGGCACTACGAGTATCTAGTAATGCCTTTTGGGCTGTGTAATGCACCCGCAGTTTTCCAGGAACTGATAAATGATGTTCTGAGAGATATGTTACAGACATGTGTTGTGGTGTACCTCGACGATATACTGATTTACTCCCAAAACATGGCACAGCACATCAAAGATGTATCCGCAGTATTGCTACGACTCCGTGAGAACAAATTATTTTGTAAAATGGAAAAATGTGAGTTTCATAGAACCAGTGTGCCATTCTTGGGGTTCATAATTGGCAATGATGGCATTGCCATGGACAAAGAAAAGTTGTCAGCTGTCCTACAATGGCCAAAACCCAAGGGTCTTAAAGCCATACAGCGTTTCCTGGGTTTCGCTAATTATTATAGGAGGTTTATTCAGAACTTTTCTTCCATTGTCAAACCTCTGTCCGATCTTACGCACAAGGGTGCTAATCCTTCTTGTTGGCCGGTATCTGCTGAGAAAGCCTTTGAGAATTTGAAGCTGGCATTTGCTGCGGCTCCTGTGTTATCCCACCCCAATCCTTTACTTCCATTTACGTTAGAGGTTGATGCCTCAGATATTGGGGTCGGGGCAGTACTTTCGCAGCGACACGAGAAAGGTGGAACTCTCAGACCTTGTGGGTTTTTCTCTAAAAAGTTGACTGTCACTCAAAGCCACTATGAGATAGGTGACAGAGAATTATTGGCCATTATCCTTGCTCTTAAGGAATGGCGTCATTTGCTTGAAGGTACTAAGAATCCTGTCTTAATCCTAACAGATCATAAGAATCTGACCTATCTCTCGGAGGCCAAGAGATTGTCCTCTCGTCAGGCCAGGTGGGCACTGTTCCTGTCTCGATTTAATTTCATTGTATCATATTTACCAGGGTCAAAAAATATCAGGGCTGATGCACTGTCAAGACAATTTGAGGCCGACAGTGACAGAGTGGAAGCACCAGCTCCTATCATCCAACCTGATAGAATACTGGCTACTATACGCACGAGTATCACTTCTCCTCTAGGGGAGGAGATCCTGGCCTCTCAGGGGTCCGCTCCCCATGAAACCCCAGTGGGCAAATGTTTTGTCGCTGAATCATTTCGTACTAGGCTGCTCGAAACCTACCATTCCTCTAAGGCTGCGGGACATATTGGTAGAGACCAATTGTTATGGTCCCTTTCTCAGTTATTTTGGTGGCCTTCCATGAGAAACGATTGTGCCGAATTTACGAATGCCTGTGCCACCTGCGCCCGCTCTAAGACCCCGAGACATCTCCCTGTGGGCTTGCTTCAACCGGTGCCTAATGGCGAATGCCCCTGGTCTCATGTTTCCATTGATTTTATGGGAGAGTTGCCTATGTCGAAGGGGTACTCCTTTATATTCATGGTGGTGGACAGGTTTTCTAAAATGGCTCATTTCGTGCCCCTCCGTGGTCTTCCTTCAGCGAAGGAATTGGCAATGGTGTTCGCCAGAGAAGTATTCCGGTTGCATGGAGTGCCTAGGGTACTGGTGTCTGACAGGGGGAGCCAGTTTGTGTCTAGATTTTGGAGGGCATTTTGCCAACAGATGGGCATACAGCTGTCCTTCTCCTCTGCCTACCATCCCCAGACCAATGGAGCCGCTGAACGAGCTAATCAGGGCTTGGAACAATTTCTCCGTTGTTTCGTTACTGACCATCATGATAATTGGTCCGACTTGTTGCCTTGGGCAGAGTTCGCCAGGAACTGTGCGGTCAATTCTTCATCTGGGAGCTCTCCGTTTCTGATTAATTATGGGTTCCAGCCCTGTTTGCTTCCAGACTCATTTCAGACGCAACAGATTCCAGCTCTGGATGAGCATATCGAGCAACTCCGTTCCACATGGGCACAAGTTCAGAGGGCACTTGGTCAGTCATTTCAGCGTCATCAGCGCCATGCTAATCGCAGAAGGCTTCCAGCGGTTTCCTTTCAGGTTGGGGATAGAGTATGGCTTTCCTCCAGAAATCTCAAGCTGCAGGTTCCGTCTAATAAGTTGGCTCCTCGGTTTATTGGTCCATACAGAGTTATTCGCAAAATTAACCCTGTCTCCTATGCACTAGACCTACCTGCATCCATGCGTATCCATAATGTGTTCCATGTGTCCCTTCTTAAGCCTCTGGTTTGCAATCGCTATACTACCACACCTGTGGTGCCAGGACCTGTTGAGGTCGAGGGCCAGGAGGAGTACGAGGTTCAGAGCATTATTGATTCCCGTAGGCTTAGAGGAAGGGTACAGTACCTGGTACATTGGAAAGGGTATGGTCCTGAGGATCGATCATGGGTGGATAGTACGGACCTTCATGCACCTAGGTTAACTAGGGCCTTTCATGCCAATTACCCGCAGAAACCTAAACCCTATTCTAGGAGAGGGGGTCTTTGAAAGGGGGGTACTATCACGGTGCCCGTGATTGGCTGCTGTTACTTGTCTGTCACCAGTAGGGGGCTTCTATTGGCTGTCTGCAGATAGCCCGCCTCTTATTGACTATTTAAACCTGGATTGGGCACCCTTTGAGTGCCCTTTCGTGTTGTTTCTGACCTTCTTGCTATCACTATGCTAGTGATAGCTGGGCCTCTGTTCCAGTGTTCCTGAGTTCCTGATCTCATGTGTTCCTGAGTTCCTGATCTCTACTGTTCCAGTGTTTCCTGCATGCTGAAGTACTTCCAGTCCTGGTTCCGGCCTAGTCTCTGGTGTTACAGTTCCTGCTGAACTTCTCTGCTGTTTTCTGACCTGACTGATCGTTGCTGGTTCCTGTCATCTCATCACCTGTCTTCAGTATCCTGGCGACCTTCTGCCTGGTCGCGTTGGTGACATTGCTACAATTCCGTGTTGGTCCCAGCGTGCGGACGCTGGTTTGCTCCCAAGCCTTGCGGCTATACAAACTCGCTTGTTACACCAGTGTGCGGTCACTGGTTTGCTCCAAAGCCTATCAGCTATACAAATCTGTGTTGGTCCCAGCGTGCGGACGCTGGTTTGCTCCTAAGCCTTGCGGCTATACAAACTCACTTGTTACACCAGTGTGCGGTCACTGGTTTGCTCCAAAGCCTTTCAGCTATACAAATCTGTGTTGGTCCCAGCGTGCGGACGCTGGTTTGCTCCTAGCCTTGCGGCTATACAAACTCACTTGTTACACCAGTGTGCGGTCACTGGTTTGCTCCAAAGCCTTTCAGCTATACAAATCTGTGTTGGTCCCAGCGTGCGGACGCTGGTTTGCTCCTAAGCCTTGCGGCTATACAAACTCGCTTGTTACACCAGTGTGCGGTCACTGGTTTGCTCCAAAGCCTATCAGCTATACAAATCTGTGTTGGTCCCAGCGTGCGGACGCTGGTTTGCTCCTAAGCCTTGCGGCTATACTACTCGCTTGTTACTCCAGTGTGCGGTCACTGGTAAGCTCGCTAAGCCTAACGGCTATACTATTCAGTGTTGTTTCCAGCGTGCGGACGCTGGTTTGCTCCAAAGCCTTGCTGCTTAACGATTCTGCTAATTTGCCAGTTCCATCTGACTGCTGCTATTATCTCTGGGCTGCCCTGCCCGGTATTGGTAAGGCCGGTAGAACCTTTTGCCACATTCCATCTGAGGTTGCCTTACCCGGTATTGGCAGGGCCGGTAGAGCCTACATTGTGTATCTATTGAGGCTGCCTTGCCCGGTAATTTGGTAAGGCCGGTAAACCGTTATGCTATTCCATCTGCAGGTTGCCTTACCCGGTATTGGCAAGGCCGGTAGAGCCTAAAGACTGTCCTGTCCGGTATATTGACAGGACCGGTAGAGTCTGCCTTCTGTCTGTGCTATATTCTGTATATATATATTATGTATGTTATTGCCATCCTAAGTTATCATTTATTATTTCAATAAAATTGATTTTTTTTTACCTAAACTTGTGTCTGAGAGTCATAATAAACCGTGACAAATATAGAGCGATGCATGCACTGTAGGAGCGACTAAAATGGGCACAGATTTTGTGGGCAATAGAAAGCATCTCTCTGAGTGTTTCAGATTCTGCCAGGAATCTGGTCACAACTAAATTTAGCACATGAGCAAAGCAGGGCACATGCACCCTATCCTCTATTCTCAAAACAGCGATTATGTTGGAGATGCTATTAACAGACAAAAAACAGCTTTTAAGGAGCGGTGTACAAGCCATTCCTCTATCACCTGCTGTAGCTTACTTAAAACATTTACGGCTTGTGGGACTGCCTCTCAAACTCCGCATGCACAAGGTGGCATGACGATGGTATGGCTATCCTGCTGCCTCCTTTTAATCACACTGCCATAACCAGAAGCATGATTACTGGCTATCACCTGATGCTGTAATCTAGTATTGTCCATTGTTGGAGCTGGGAGGGAAACCCAGTGAGCAGTCACAGTCATATAGTCTTTGTTCTGCCCACTTGTCCACATATCTGTTGTCAGGTGGATTTTCTTGTTATACACATTTTTCAGCCTTTTGCCCACCAACTGCTTGTACAATTCAGGCACAGCAGTCCAAGAAAAATAACAATTTCTTTTTACTTTTACTGTAACAAAGTTCATTACTTCTTTCAGGATAGGCATTTTGGTGCTTGTTTGTCTCACTGTCTGATGCAACAGACAGTTCAGCTGTTACACCTTCCTCTATTATGTTATTGCCATCATCAGCACTTGTCCTCTTTAGTGTTCTTCTTATATGGTTCTTTTTTGTACTGGCCCTGGTGGTGCTGGAAGTTTTGCTGGGACCTTGACAAACTTCATACTACCTTGGAGGAGAGGCATCATCATTTACGGCACACGCTGCAGCAACCATTGCTGCAATCAGTTTTTGAACTACTACTTTATTCTCACATCGCTGCACTGCTCCACCCTTCCCCCTCCCCCTACCACTTGTGCATTTGCTGGACATTACTCAACTACTGTGTGTGGTCTTGCAAAACACAACACAGCTGTTGGAGTATGATATAGATGTTTATTTCTTTATTTTTTTTTATTTATTTTTTTTTATTATTATTATAATTATTTTTTTTAATATCCTGTCTTATCACAGTCTGTCCTAAAATAAAAAATATAACTGAAAAACAAAATTAACAACTTCTTTCCTCAGACTTCCCTAGGACAGAGACAGTAACAGCAAGCAAATAGGTCCCTAGCTGCCTGTGTCTTGCCAGTCAGTCACATGGAATTTTGGAGTACTTGGGGTCAACCTCCTTCCTCCCATCTTCTCCACAGAGTGCCCACTGACTCTCCTAATACAGAGAACAAATGCCCTACCTAAAAGACTCCTAAACTAAACTTCAATTCCCCTGTACTTGCCTATTGTAACGGTTTGTTTGACACACAGACACAGTGGTTTAGGATAAAACACAGTTTTATTATGAAAACAGTAATACAATAACCCTCACAGGTCCTGTGGTATTTTATCATAATAATACAGACACAAGACAGGTTACAGTTACATATGCCTACACAGGTCCAGTATAAACATAGAGTCCATAGCAAGATATACTGACACAGGTCAGGCAGAATACGAAGAAATCCCAGTGTATCAGTACTGCATGGGTAAATGGCATTCAGCGAGTGTAAACAGTCCCATGTGAAGAGAGGTCTGATAAGGAGCTCACTTAGGATAGAGAGCTCATAGTTGAGTAACGCCCAGTAATAGGTTAGCAGATCAATGTGAACTGCCAGGTCAATAATGGAGACTGAGCCACATAGAGCACTGCTGGATCAGTAATGGAGACTAGGCCATGTGATCACTGCCTTAGCAGTAACGGAGATGAGAGATGTGGGCACTGCCATAGCAGTAACGGAGACCAGGCAACTTGTATTCTGCCATAGCAGTAAATGGAGACTAAGCCACTTGCCCTCTGCCGTAGAAGTAAATGGAGACTAGGCCACTTGCACCCTGCCGGAGAAGTAACGGAGACTAGGCCACCTGTACACTGCAGTAGCAGTAAACGAAGCCTAGGTCACTTGTACTCTGCTGGAGCAGTAACAGAGATTAGGCCACTTGCACACTGCCAAGCAGTAGCGGAGACTAAGCGAATGGAGACTGCCGTGACAGTAGTTGAGACTGCGCAACTGAGCACTGCCATGACAGTAACGGGATGAGCAACTGAGCAACTCGCCCTGAGGTGGCAACCAACCAGGAGTGTCATGAATCACAAGCCAAATAGAAATGTCGCCGAGGCGACACAGAGGTAACTGGAGCAGGAACATCAACCAAGCCGGGTTGGTACATGGAGCAGGAACGTCAGCCAAGCTGAGTCGGTACACGGAACAGGAACGTCAGCCAAGCCGGGTCGGTGCACAAGAGCAGGAGAAGCAGAGTGGTCAGGCAGTCCAGGTCGGTTCACAGGCAGGAGACGAGATGCAGAGTAGTCAGGCAGTCCAGGTCGGTACACTGAAAATACTGAGATCAAGAACAAGCACTAGTACAGGAACACCACAAAAGGGCACCGAAGAGGTGCCAGAATTCAGCATATAAAGGCCATACTGGGCGGGACAAGCACAGTATGGCCAATAGGAGTAAAGTAAAGTGTAGACTGACAGAATGTCCCAATATGCCCAGCAGCCTTAGATGAATGGTATGTCTCGAGCAAACGGGTACTAAATGGCTCATCTACAAAGTACTTGCCCACTGGGATCTCTGGGGGTGCTGTAGACTGGGTAGCCAGAATCTCCTCCCCCAGTGGCGAAGTGATACTAGTAAGTAGGGTAGCCAGGATGTGATCAGGCTGAATGATGGGTATGGGGACCTCATCCTTTTCCATCTCTGGAAATTGTCTAGACAGGGCATCAGCCCTAACATTCTTGGAGCCCGGCAGGCAGGATACTATAAAGTTAAAACGAGATAGAAACAGGGCCCATCTGGCCTGACGTGAGTACAATCTCTTAGCTTCCGAGAGATAAGTAAAATGTTTGTGGTCGGTTAGGATTAACACAGGAGTTCTAGTACCCTCCAGCAGGTGATGCCATACTTTCAAAGCGAGAATGATAGCCAGGAGTTCCCTGTCCCCAATTTCATAGTGACTCTGGGTACTAGACAGTTTTTTGAGAAGAACCCACATGGTCTCAGAGTACCCCCAGCAACCGGACGCTGTGACAGTACTGCCCCTACCCGATTTTCAAAGGCATCAACCTCCAACGTGAATAGAAGGGAAGGGTTGGGGTGGGACAGTGCAGGAGCAGATGTGAAAGCGGACTTTAATGTCTCAAAAGCATGATCAGCTGCTTCAGACCATTGGGATGGATTAGCACCCTTGTGCGTAACGTCAGACAGAGGTTTAACAATAGTGGAAAAGTTCTGGATAAACTTCTTGCAATAATTAGCAAACCCAAGAAAGAGCTGGATCGCTTTTAACACTTTGGGTCATGGCCATTGCAATACCACTGCGAGTTTCTCCTGGTCCATAGCAATACCATTCTTAGAGATCACGAAACCCAAAAAAGGCACCATGGACCTGTGAAACTTACATTTCTCCATTTTACAAAATAGTTTATTTTTGCGTAATCGAAGCAAGACCTCGGACACATCCTTGATGTGTTGAGACAGGTTAGCCAAGTGTATGAGTATGTCATCTAGATAGACTACTACGCAGGACTGTAGCATACCACGGAGGATACCATTAATAAATTCTTGGAATACTGCGGGTGCATTACAAAGGCCAAACGGCATGACTAAGTATTCATAATGCCCTGATCTGGTATTAAATGCCATTTTCCACTCTTCCCCAGCTCTTATTCTGATCAGGTTATAGGCAGCCCATAGATCTAATTTAGTGAAAATGGAAGAACATTTTAACCTGTCGAATAGTTTGGTAATGAGTGGTATGGGGTAGGCATTCTTGGACATTAGTTTATTCAGTCCCTGGTAATCGATACAAAGCCTCAATGCGCCATTCTTCTTTTTAACAAAAAAGAAACAGCACCAGCAGGCGAGGTAGATTTTCTAATAATCCCTCTTTTAAGGGCATCATCAATGTATTCGTCCATGGCCTGATTCTCCTCGCATGACAGTGGGTACGTGCGGCCCATAGGAGGCACAGAGCCAGGAGGCAAATCAATAGCACAATTGTACGCCCTATGCTGGGGCAAAGTGCTAGCCTCTCCTTTACTAAAAACGTCACTGAATTGGTGGTATTCAGCTGGCATGGAGGGAGAGGTACACAAAATCTTGTCTGAATGACACAATGCTCCATACAGTACTCGGACCAAGACGTGATCTCACAAGTCTGCCAGTCAAACTGGGGATTATGCAAATATAACCCCAGAATGACCACATGATGAGGAGAATGGATAATCTGAAACTGCTGTTCCTCCATGTGGAGGGCCCCAATAGTCATAGATAGTGGAATAGTTTCCATAGTTATCTGAGCTGGTTCTAACGGTCTGCCATCAATGGCCTCAATGGCTAAGGGAGATTCCCTCCTGACCAACGGAATCTGATGTAAAGCAGCAAATGAACTGTCCATGAAGTATCCGGCCGTGCCAGAATCAACCAGGGCCAGAACCTCCACTGAATGTTCTGCCCATGAAAATGCCACCTGGATCGTGGGTTTCTGCATAATAGGGTCTAGGGACTGCTGAACATCACCTAGGGCCTGTCCCCCAAGGTACCCTAGGTGCATTCATTTCCCGGATGTACGGGACAGGTAATTAATAGGTGCCCAGCTTTGCCACAGTACAGACATAACCCCTGCCTCCTGCGGTGTGCCCGTTCTTCCTTAGATAGTTTGGTGAACCCAAGTTGCATTGGTTCACAGGTCTCCTGTGTATGTTCAGGAGGCATGGGAGGCAAGGGAGGCATGGGTGGGACCAAAAAACTGTTTTGCCCACTGTTCCTGGGCCGTAGCCTACGGTCTTTAGCCATGAGTCTTTCACGAATACGAGAATCAATTAAAACGGCGAAATCAATGTATTCGTCCAAATCACTAGGCACTTCTCTAGCTGCCGTCTCATCCTTAATATGGTCAGCAAGTCCCTGAGCAAAAGCTGCCACCAGCGCCTTGTTGTTCCAACCTACCTCTGCTGCCAATGTACGGAATTTCTATGGCATAATCACCTGCAGTACGATTGCCCTGTTGTATCTCCATCAATCATTTGGCAGCAGAGGCGGCTCTACCAGGAACTTCAAATACTCTCCGAAAAGTACGTACAAACTCCCTGAAGTTCCTGGTGCATGCTTTAGCATTCTCCCACAGGGGACTGGCCCACGCCAGGGCTCTGCCCGTCAATAGGGATATCATGAACCCCACCTTACTACAGTCATTAGGAAAGGCGTGAGGGGTTAGTTCCAGAAAAATTTCCAACTGATTAATAAACCCTCTGCACAAGGCGGGTTCACCATCGTATCTGAGTGATAACGAAGCAAAATCGGTTAACCCTTTACCTGGGGCCACAGCTGTCAAGGATTGAGTCTCCGGTGTCGAAACTGAGGGGACCACCGGACTCTGAACTGGTTTATCGAGATGCACAGTGCGCTCAAGAATAGTTTGTATGGCCAGTGCCAACTGGTCCAAACGCTGCTCATGTACATCCATCCTCCAATGGATGTTCTGTGCATTTCCCTCACCTTTACCATCTGAGGTCATGGCCCTTTCGTACGGTAACGATTTGTTTGACACACAGACACAATGGTTTAGGATAAAACAAAGATTTATTATGAAAACAGTAATACAATAACCCTCACAGGTTCTGTAGTATTTTATCATAATAATACAGACACAAGACAGGTTACAATTACATATGCTTACACAGGTCCAGTATAAACATAGAGTCCATAGCAAGATATACTGACACAGGTCAGGCAGAGTACGAAGGAATCCCAGTGTATCAGTACTGCATGGGTAAATGGCATTCAGCGAGTGTAAACAGTCCCATGTGAAGAGAGGTCTGATAAGAAGCTCACTTAGGATAGAGAGCTCAGAGTTGGGTAACGCCCAGTAATAGGTTAGCAGATCAATGTGAACTGCCAGGTCAATAACGGAGACTGAGCCACATAGAGCACTGCTGGAGCAGTAACGGAGACTAGGCCATGTGATCACTGCCTTAGCAGTAACGGAGATGAGAGATGTGGGCACTGCCATAGCAGTAACGGAGACCAGGCAACTTGTATTTTGCCGTAGCAGTAAATGGAGACTAAGCCACTTGTACACTGCCGTAGCAGTAAACGGAGACTAGGCCACTTGCACTCTGCCGGAGCAGTAACGGAGCCTAGGCCACTTGCACACTGCCAAGCAGTAATGGAGACTAAGCGAATGGAGACTGCCGTGACAGTAGTGGAGACTATGCAACTGAGCACTGCCGTGACATTAACAGGATGAGCAACTGAGCAACTCGCCCTGAGGTGGCAACCAACCGGGAACATCACGAATCACAAGCCGAGGCGACTCAGAGGCAACCCGGAGAAGGAACGTCAACCAAGCCGGGTTGGAACAAGGAGCAGGAACATCAGCCAATCCGGGTCGGTACACGGAGCAGGAACGTCAGTCAAGCTGGGCCGGTACATGGAGCAGGAACGTCAGCCAAGCCAGGTCAGTGCACAGAAGCAGGAGAAGCAGAATGGTCAGGAAGTCTGGGTCGGTTCACAGGCAGGAGACGAGATGCAGAGTAATCAGGCAGGCCGGGTCGGTTCACTGAGAATACTGAGATCAGGAACAAGCACTGGTACTGGAACACCACGAAAGGGCACCAGAGAGGTGACAGAACTCAGCATATAAAGGCCATACTGGGAGGAACAAGCACAGTATGGCCAATAGGAGTAAAGCAAAATGTAGACTGACAGAATGTCGCTAGAGGAAGCACGGGCACCGTGATACCTATCTTCTTTAGCTCAAAAAATATGCTGCTTTCTACTCTCACAAACACATAATGGCATGCTGTGAGAGCCTGACACTCTTGTATATGGTACAAGTATAAGTAGCGAAAACTTTCATGTGGTGGGTAAAAACTTTTCTTCCCCACAGAGATAACAACAGCAAGATCAGCAAGGAACTTGGAGGAATGCTGCAAGTGTCTTTCGAATCAAATCATTCAGACAGAATGTTGGAGTTTTTGGGGTTAAACTCCTTTGCTCCTTTTTCACACCCACAGACACATCCAAAACAGAGATAATAACATCAAGATCTGCAAGGAAATTGATCCACAGATGCCTTTGTCTTTCAAATCAAATCAGTCAGACAGAATGTTGGGGTAGTTGGGGTCAAACTACTTTTTTCCGAGACATATCCAACACAGAGATAACAGCCAGATCAAGAAGGAGCTTGGCTCACAGATCCTTCTGTCCTACCAGTCAGTCACAAAGAATTTTGGGGTATTTGGGGTCAACCTCCTTTTTTCTTCTTCTTTCCCAGAGTGTCCCTAGACTCCCCTCAAACAGAGAACAAATGTCCTACCTAAAATTCTCCCTAAACTGGGCTTCAAGTCCACTTAATTTGCCTATCTTCTTTGGCTCAAAAATTAGCTGCTCTCTCTTCCTGTCACAAACACAGAATGGCAGGCTGTGAGAGCCAGACACAGTTTTATATGCCTGTAGGAAAAGAAAAGAAAATTGCCATGTGGTGGGGAGAAATTCCGTCTTCTCATTGATTTCAATTCAATAAGCTAGGAGAAAAAAGTAGGAAAACTGTGCTTTTCGAGGGAACTTTCACCCATCCCTAGTTCCATCTTCTACTGGAGAGATCAATTATCTCAATTATCACAAAAAAGGAGACAATGAAATAATAGAATATTTTTACCATTGTTTTTGGTTTCCTGCACCTATAATTAGGTACATCAAAACTGGATCTCTGAGAGGCACAGTGCAAAATTAACATGGAAGGAATTTTGCATGGGATGCTGCATACCAGGAGGCATTATCTGCATATAACCCTATTCCCAATGACTTTATTACAAGGGGATAAAGATGCAAATTCTTTGAAGCAAAAAAGCCTTCATCCCTGCACATCATCAAATCGATAAATCATGCAAAATTTCCCTTTCTCCTTTCCTCGATCGAGGGATAAAGGTCAGCTTGTCTCTTAGTGAATCCCAATCTGTGTGAGTACTTAAAGGTTAGTGAACATGATGTTAAGTTGCAAAAGGAACCAGGATGTAAGTTTTGTGCTCTAAACACAAAATATAAGTGAGAATATGTATTGAAATTAATGAAAAGCAATTATATTAAGGAGGCATGAATACTGTGTATAGCAAGTAGTTTATTCATTTTGTGGCATCCATCTAGGCTGCCTTGCAAATCTACCCAATAAATTAAGTAACATTATGCAGGAACCAAAGTTTAAGTAAAAATGAGCAAAATTGCCCGTAGTATACACACCAGATGGCAGGTATGAATGGACACAATTGTCTCCTACAGAGATGGCTGCACTTGAGACTAGGAATGGGTGAAAAGTAAGAAAATTTCCTCAAGGATTTTCATGTAAACAATTTACTGCATTTTAGCAAAAATTCCTGCCCATAAAAAACACGTACAGTTTTCACAACTGCCAATACATTTCAGATGAGTAGTTTGCCATTTTTTTACTATGATTTCAATGACTAACATTTTCTGCCACAAAATCACTTCTTCTGAGGACTGAAGTGGAGAATTAAATAATTGAAAGTAAGTAAGTGTTGAGTCTTGCAGCAACATATGCCTTGAAAAAATTATTAGCAGGCTGATTGCATGTGTCCTTTGCCCATAACACTATCTTCCTACTTAAAGGGATAGTAATACTTTGTTTTATCTTTATTTCATTTTGTAGGCATTAAAAAACATGAAGAATGATATAAGTCTTATTTCTCAGACCTTTATGGTTTGAGAGATATTCACAAGCAAAGTTTCCCCTCCCGTCCCTTTTACCTAGTGTAAGCCATCTCTTCTCAGATGTGGAATCCAGTCCATAGACCAGACAGATAACAGAAGGGGACAATCTTCTTCCTATGAGAACAATGAAAGCCCTGCCCCCCTTGACAAGTTTTTCAGTTTTTTCCCTTATCTTAATTGAAGATTGTCCCTCTCTGCAGTCTACCTGGGCACCTCCCTTCTGATCTGGATGAACAGTGTTACATCAGTAAAAGGGGCAGGAGGGGGATACTTTGTCATTGAATTACTCTTGAACTACAACTCTGACAAAATTGAAATAACACTCTTCAAAGTCCAAATACTATGATGATTCATTGGAGCTGCTTTTATTATGAAACATTACTATCCCTTTAAAGGGATAGTAATGCTTCAAAATTAAAGCAGCTCTAATTAATCTTCATTGTATTTGGGCCATGGAGAGTGTATTTCAGTACTGAAAGAGGTGTGGTTCAAGAGTAATTGAATGATAAAGTATTGCCCTACTGCCCCTTTTACTGATGTAACGCTGCTCACCTCAGAACAGAAAGGTGATGTCCAGGTGATTCGCAGAGAGGAACAATCTTCAATTAGCATAAGGGAAAAACCTAAAAAACCTGTCAAAGGGGGCAGGATTTTCATTGTTCTCACAATAAGAAGATTGTCACTTGCTGTGAGCTGTCTGGTCTGTGGACCAGACTCCACATCTGAGGGGAGGTGGCTTACACTAGGTAAAAGGGGCACAAGGTGCATTAATTACTTTTGAACTACAACTCTGACAGTATTGAAAGAACACTCTCCATGGCCCAAATACTATGAAGATTAATTGGAGCTGCTTTTATTTTGAAACATTACTATACCTTTAAGTAACATTGGAACAGCCATCCTTGAAAAATAACTATAACTTGGGATAATCTAACATGGTGCAACACATGACATCAGTTCTTTATAGCTTCTGTTTTCAACAAAAGAAAAGGGCAGCATATCAATAGAGATGAGCATAATTTTTCTCCTCAAACTAAAATTTGCGAATAATGGCACTTCTCGCTTTACAAATAGTTTCCTGTGAAAAGTGCCGATTTTCCACTTTTTTTTCACCTAGCTCATTCCATTGAAATCAATGAGAATACTGAATTTACTCACAACATATAGCAAATATTATTTTATTTCCCAAAGTCACAGTATAAAAGGGGCATGAGGGTGCCTTTGTTGGTGGAGTGTGGAGAAAGAATTAGGTGAACAGGAAATGTTTTTTTTTTTGCGTGAGTTGTTTACTGGGATTGGGACCAGTTAATAAAAAAAAAACCTAAATACAATTAAAAAAAAAACATAAGACCTGGTGTAAAAGGGGTCTGAGGAGGATGCCGGCGTTAGTGGGTGGAGTCTGGAGAATGAATCAGATGAATAAGGAATTATTTTTTGGGGGGGGGGTTCTTTACTATTATTGTGGGACAGTTAATAAAAAATAAATAAATAAAATAAAAATTTTGTATATTTTGTAGAGGATGTTTGTTAGATTTGTTGCTATAGGCCCAACCCAAGTCCTGAAGAAACATTGATTTGTAGGATTTAGACATGTTTGGCACAAGCCCTAAGGAAACATTGATTTGTAGGATTTAGGCTTGTTAGAAACAAACCCCCCAATTTATTTATTTTTGTAGGACTATGGGGGGGGGGTTATTATTATTTTTATTTTTTTAAAGCACAAGCCCTGAGAAAAAAATGCCCTACTGACCTAGTGCCAGCAGGTCATGTCATATTGGCCAGTGGTCACTGGCCATTGTCAAATGCTCTGATGTAGATGCGGAATTTGTGACTGCTGTTCTTGCTGCTGCTGAGTTGTTTAAGCAGCAGGATGATTAGGCAGCTCAAAGGGAATGAGATCAGCAAAAGCAGTAACATGGGTGATGGATGATGAAGGTTCAGCTTGCCACGACTAGCTTCAGTGATATGCCTGAGGCAGTAGCAGCACAATAAGTAGCCCCCAGTATATGTAGAGAAAAGAAGTTGGCCAATAATTCTTTTCCACCTGCCCCTCCTCCAAAATCATGGGTGTGTTGTTACTAGAATAGAAATGTTTCCCTTGAGAGCAGGACCTGTGCCTCTCATCAGCAACTGCAGTGTTCACAGTGTGTGTGGCAAATAACACCTAGGGGCACAACTGTATCCAAACACCATGACACCAGAAACCAAGTACTGCTGCTTTCACTATTCCCTTTGTCCACACTCCGCTAAGGACACATGATGACTTTCTGACAGTTTAATAATATTGATGAACCCTCCCTGCCACCATCTTAGCATATTCTGTGGGACTGAATCTCCTCAGATGCCACTTGATGCCCTGGTTACGCTTCTCCTCCACCACACAGCCATATGTGGTCAGTGCACCACACAGTGTGCTATGGTTGGAAACAAACTGCCAGATCCTAACATCTACAGAGTGACTATCATTTGATAGGGGGAAGTAATGATGAACAAGGTGGATTGACAGAAGATGTAGTTACACTAGAGGAAGAAGGTGATGGCGAGCTAGTTGTTTCATCATCATTGACCTGCCAGCCTCTGTCTGGTTTTCTCTATTCTTCCTCCTCTTTGATTTCCTCCTCACCTCTTGTTGCCTTTCTGGAGAGTCAGGGGGTAAAGCAACAGCAGTGCTTGATTTGTGTGGTAGGTGTTTAGCTTTAACATGTTTGACATAAATGTCATGGTGTCTGTGTTTCATGTGTGTTATCAGGGCAGATGTGCCAAGTTGTGATCCCTCTTCTCCCCTTCTCACTGACTTGTATGCACAGTGCCATTGGTGATGACTGCACTGTGCCTGCCCCAAGAGAAAAATAGTCCCACACCCATGACTTCAAAGGATAGGGATAAGGAACAGGTGGAGAAGAATGGTCTCTTTCTTCTTGTCCTCCACATTCCCTTCACTGTCTGGGGCAGAGGATGATGTTGCTGCTGTTGCTTCTACTGCCTCAGAATCAGCAGTGTAATGAGGACCAGAAGTATTGCTGCTGCTGGCAAGTGGAACCTGTCCTAGTCCTGCATCACTTATTGACCCCATTCACATTGTTTCCATGGTGGTCTGTGGCACACTAGTCTGCTACCCAGCATCCTGCTGCCCTTGCAGCAGCAGCCACCATCGTCATCCTCACCACCACTAGTCCTAACGTGCTGCTGATGCTTCCCTATTACAGATATCTCACTGCTGTTTAGAGGAGGTGACAAGCAATGTGACAGGGGCTCCACTAATGTCACACTTGCCATTTCTTGGTGACGTGAAGAAGGCAGACTGGCAGCAGTAGCTGCAGATACAGGCAGCTGATCTGTGCTCCTGGTGGTGGTATTATTGCTGTGCCTGCTATCCACCACCAGTTCTCACTTCTTCGGGATTATTTTCCACCTGGACACCGTTGTGAAGGGAAGGGGACTCCTGGGTCAGAGGAATGGTGTGATCTCCCTTGACCGCCAGTCTGGACACTCTTAAATGCTTCCTCTACCACTCCCCTAGCACAAGTCTCAACAGCTGCTTCACAGTCAATAGTAATATGATGATTGCCCCTTCCTTTACTCCTAACACTACCAAGTTGCTGGACCTTCTTAGTATTAGTACTAGCACTGGTGGGATTGCTTGGGTATGCCAAGTGTGACTTAGGGTCCCCTGCTGTCACACATGACATCATCTTCTCCTTCCTCCCTCCTGAGTATTACAAGAGACACTAGCAGCAGGTTCAGCACTGGTGGCAGCAGATTCAGCAATGGCAGCAGGCACAGCACTGGTAGCAGCAGGGGCAGCAAGTCTGACAGCAGGCACAGCACTGGCGGCAGTAGAGGCTGCATGTCTGACAGCAGGCTCAGCACTAGTGGCAGCAGGGGCAGCATGTCTAATATCAGGCACAGCAATGATAGTATCAGTAGCAAGGGCAACATGTCTGACAGCAGGGACAGCACTAGTGGCGGCAGGGACAGCATGTCTGGCACCAGGTACAGTAATGGTTGCAGCAGGGGCAGCATGTCTGTCAGCAGGCACAGGCAGCTGACCTGTCCTGCTCTCAATATTACCCTTTTTGATCCCTTGAGATTCATTTCTGCAAGATCCCTAGGGGTGATTTAGGGGACTGGACAGCATTGGTTCTGTAGTGATCACTTCCTCCTCCTCCTCAGACTATAAGGGTCCTTCCAGTTTATACTTCATATTATTTTTAAACTTTCTTATAGTAATAGCAGTCACTATGAGCCTCTCCTGCCTCAGTATTCCAAACAAATCACAGCAGAACAGCACAACACGACTACCTCACTCTGTAGATGCTTCTATTGTGTTTCACTTCCTGGAATACATCACATGTTTATAGAGAAATGGCGAAAAACACGTAAATCAATGGTAGGAAACTTTCTAGCCATTGAAAAAATAGCAAAAAAATTTTGCCAGTTTGCAAAAAATGTGAATATTTTCATCTTTGGTTTTAAATTGGATTTTCCCTCGAAAAAGCGAACAACAATGTGGTTTTCGCTGAATTTCTCGTGCGGACACTGCGAGACCTTTTGCCCACCCTTACATATCAGCCACCAACATTTTGGCAAGTTTACTATTCCATGGGCCTACTTGTTGTGGTAATCTTGAGGAGAAATAATAATATAGAGATTAGGAAAAAACAGACCTCCAAACTTCTTCTCTCTAAAGAGAATGTCCCTTCTGATTCGGGGGTGTTTGTGGAGCCAGGCGAAGCTGAAAAATTCATTTTGTATTCTAAATTGATAAGGAACTTTGGGGAGAAGGTTCATTTTAAGGGCATTTATTCTTCCGAAGAAGGAAAGAGGCAGTGAAACCCAATTTGATAGTTTATCCATTATAGTCCTCCAGAGAGGTCTGAAATTGTAGGGGAAGGTTCTATTTACACTTCTAGGAATCTTCACCCCCAGGTAACAGATAAAGTCATCTCTCCATTCAAAACGAAAGGATTCGGAGATAGAGGTTCTAGTGTCTTTTTCCAAGTTCAGGCTCAAGACCTTAGATTTCTCTTGATTTATGGTAAGGCCAGAGACTTGTTAATAGAGGGCAAAGGATCAGATATAAAAGTCAAGATGTTGTTTGAAAAAAGACTGATTTTAGAATCTTGATTCAATCCAGTTCCCTTGATTGAAGTGTTTCTTCTGATGGCAGCTTCCAAGGGTTCAATACAGAGGGTGAACATCAATGGTGAAAGGGGACAGCCTTGCTTAGTGCCTCTTCTTATTGGAATAGCACCACTTTCTAGGTCCATCAATCTCAAGATACTTGTAGAATTACCTTGTAAGGCCTTCAAGCAGTGTTCGATATGGCCATTTAAACCAAAAATAGAAACAATTTTTTCCATATAGTTCCAACTAATGGAGTCAAAGGCTTTTGTTATGTCTAATGAGCGGAGAAGGGAGTTCTTCAGTTTGACTCTGGAAGAAATGTCAATAAGATCAAATGCTATTCTAATAGAATCACTGGTATTTCTTCCAAGAACAAAACCACATTAGTCCGAGTGGACCAAGTATGGTAAAAAGATTTTTAGTCTGTTAGCCAACAACTTTGATAAAATCGTCAGATCTGTATTGATAAGGCTAATGGGTCTGTAATTATTAATATGCTCTGGGTCTTTACTTGGTTTACAGATCATAGTTGGTTTTCGAGAATCCAGCTGGTGAGCCATAAGCGAATGTGCTTTATTGCCCCACAAAAAGAACCTTTGCTTGGTCCAGGAGAAGTTTTTGTTGACAACTTTATCAAGGAGAAGGTCAATTTGCTCTTTGATTTTGCAGATTTCTCTAGCTCTTTTAACAGTTGGTAAAGTGGACTGGATTGAGGTCAAGCCAGCCAGAGATTCCTCAAAGGACCTTAACAGGCCATCTCTGTCTTTCCGCCTTTAACTGGCTAAGTTAATTAGGATCCCTCTGATGGTAGCCTTGTGATCAAGCCAAATTGTAGCTGGGTCAAGTTCACCGTTTAGAGAAGTATTTTCCTTGAAGAAGAGATGTATACATTCAGACAGCTTGAGCTTAACGTCTTTATTTAGCAATAGACGTTCGTTAATCCTCCATCTGGAAACCCTGTCTGATTTCAAGTTGCAAGTAACCCAGAGAGCTGTGGTCAGTCCAAACTTGAGGGAATATTAGGGTATCTACAACACTTTCCAGTGAGATTTGATCAATGAGGAAGTAGTCAATTCTCGACGAAACATTTCTGTGCGAGGAGAAAAAGTAAATTCTTTAACTCTGGAGTTTATCTCTCTCCAGGGATCAAAGACTGCCAAACCAGACATAAAATCTTTGATGATCTTAGACTGACTGTCTTTGGATCGTCTGAGGATAGTTTGTCCAGTCTAGGAGATTGGCATAAATTAAAGTCAACTCCTATGATCAATCTTCCCTTTTGGTTCTCCTGGATAACTAGTTTTAATTTTTGAAAGAAGCCCTTTCTATCGAACTGTGGTGCATAGACATTAACTATGGTTAGAATGATGCCACAAAGATCTCCAATCAAAATCAAATGATTCCCTTCAGGATCTGTGATGATCCGCTCTGTAGTGAATGGAACGTGGTTTCTAATGAGGGTAGCAACTCCATTTCTCCTCCATTCACAGGAGCTCAGGAAGAATCTGTTGTATCTTTTAGACAGAAAGTGAACTAGACTTTTCTTTCTAAATTTAGCCTCCTGAAGAAGAATAAAGTCAGACTTGAATCTCTCTAATGACAAGAAAACCTTTCCTCTCTTCTTGGCCAAAGTAAAACCTTTAACATTAATAGATGTTAAACAAAAACTGTTATTAATCATTGATATGCAAGGAGGGTGAACCGACCGCTTTGAATCCAAACAATAGTATCTGCTTTTGAGATTATAAAGGCCAGCAGGAGGTGCAACAATGGGACTACTCCTGCGAAACCCGCCCGTCAACCCAGCCCTCTTAAACATGTATGAAAAATTAAAGTTATTAGGGAAATAACAATAATAAAGACAGTCCCTAAGTTAGTAGCCTAGAACCTGGTAAATAAAACGTTTTTCCATTTCTTTTCCTTCCCTCTCTTTAAAAGAAAAAAAAAAAGAAAGAAACGTCTAAAAGAACAAGGCAACACATTCAGAGTCCTTCAAGCTCAATACCCACATACTGCATGTTAATTAGTCAAGAAAAAGAAATACATACACACACACATATATATATATATATATATATATATATATATATATATACACATACATTGTATAATTGTACATTTTCAGGCCACTGTGATATTGCACCTAAAAAATTCACGTTTGAGCTGTTATAATTTTGTAATAAAATATCTCTCAGCAGTGGGAATACCTTTGTATTACTCAGGGGTTTAAACCCTACAACATATATTTTTTTTACATTTTAAGTATTACTATCCCTTTAAGGAACAGGGTACAAGCTATTCCTCTAGTAACTGCTGTAGCTTACTTAAAACATCTATGGCTTTGTGGGACTGTCTCTCAAAACTCTGCATGACCAAGGTGGCATGCTGATAGTATGAGCTATCCTGTTGCTGCACAATGCCAGGACCAGAGGCAAAATTACTGCCTGTCACCTGATGCTGTAAGCTAGTGTTTCCCACTGTTGGTGTGTGGGAGGGAAACCCAGTGAGCAGTAACAGTCATATAGTCTGTGCTCTGACTAATTGTCCACATATCTGTTGTAAGGTGGATTTTCTTGCTGTATGCACTTTACAGCCCTTTGCCCACCACACTAACCACCTGCTTGTATAATTCAGGTACAGCCATACTGTAAAAATAACTGGCTTGGGATATGCCAGCATGAAGCTATACATGACATCAGCTCTGAGGCCTCGGTTTTCTACAAACATAAGTCCGCTGCTAACAGCTTGGCAACATCGCCATTCCACAGGCGTACCTTGGTATTGTTGTTTTTTAAGTTATTGACTCCTTCCCAGGAACTCAGTCAGTGTGGTTAGCACTGCAGGACATGGCAGAAGAACCCTGTAACTTTATTGCTTGAACAACAGGACTAGCGAAGGTGGTAGAGGTAGAGGCAGCATGTGTGGGCAGTCTATGAGTGTTGCCATCTCCTACACCAGACCCAGAGTCATCATGCTCCTCTGCAGCAGGAACCATATGTGTGTTATTTGGAACAAACTAATTGTTGGTAGTAGCACACTCTATGACACATAAATAACATAATTGCTTTTCTTATCTGCCTCAAAGCCTTAGGAACTTTTTGGAGTGCTTCTGCTGCTACTATTTGTTGCACCTCTGACTTGCTGATAGTATGTCTCCCAGTCAGACCTGTGATTGTGCTTCAGGTGGGATCTCATCAAGTAGGTGCCTAGGTGATCCTTCTTTCCGCCTGCTCACGTGCTTTTTGCACAGATAGCAACTGCTTCCTGTCCACAAGTCTCCCTAAATTACAACCCAGATTTATTTGCCTATTCTAACTAGCTCAAAATTGTGCTGCTTTCTCTATCTCTCACAAACACAGAATGACAAGACACAAGAATCTGACACCCCTTTTATACTATCCCTGCAGGAAAAGAAAGGTAAATTGCATATGGAGAGGAAATGCAGGTGAGAAAACGCAGACAATCTGCACATTTGGTGAAAAATTTCCTGCACTGTGGTATGTGCCATTTTTTGCCTGTTTCTCTTTTGAGGTGAAAAATTTTACCAATCCCTAAAAAACATAATCTCTTCTTTGTATAAAGGGATATTTATTGTCCTAATAAATAATGGTCCAGGGCTGGTCGTAGAGTTTGCAGGTTTACATGCAATATAATTTGCAAGTCTGACACATTACTAAACATGCACTGTCTGACACCACAGCATTGCTCAATTGTCAGCTGGTTACCACAGAACCATGCATACACTGCCTGACACCACAGCATTGCTCAATTGTCTGCTGGTTACCACAGACCCATGCATACACTGTCTAACATCAAAGCTTTGTTCTTCTGTCTGATTGATAGTCATATAATGACATATTGCTTCTCAATGCGCTGGAGACATCTCTAGCATGCAAGTAGTTAAAATACCCAATTATATCAGTGTGAATTTGGTGATTTTTAATGTTTTCCCCTGTGGTACAGTTGGCTTGATCTAGAATTGCAGATATTTAGCTTATTTGTGAACCCAATGATAAAAGGTCTCTACCCTGCAGACCTCACTGATAAGTACATTACCACTCAGGACAGTCAGATGCCTGTCACTGAAGATATAGTGCATTTTCTGGCGATATCGTTTCTTCTATCTCTGAGACGTTTACAGCCGAATGATTGTGAATATATCAGCTGTGTGTATTTGTTAGCCGTTTTCATATTTCACTCGGTTATGAGCAAATGTGTTCAAATTACCATTAGCTGCAATCACATCTCTTGGTTCACTGGGCAGGGAGGCAATAAAAGTATCTGGCTTTTTAAAGCCCCCAGTTTCACTTACTAATGTGTATTGAATTTGCAATAAATTGAAAGCACTCAGGCATGCAGCGTGGAGGCTAATACTTTTAATGCTTGTTTTGTAATTTGTTCTGATTAATAGCTTCTCAAACACAGCCATGATTTTATAAGCACAACAAATATATTTCTACAACACATATCTGCTTTACATTTTATTGGATACGTATATTGTATCAGAAAAGAAAGGGAGCACAAGAGTGTGCGTGTGTATGTGTGTGCATGTGCAACTATGTGTGTGAGGGTTAGTGTGTCTTCATAGAGTATAAACACAAATATATACAGTACAAACACACAAAATATATACCGCACATCTATCAATCTAGTTGTCTGTCTGATGCATTACAATAGAAATGTTTTCAACAATGTACTTAAAGGGATAGTAATACTTAAAATGTAAAGAAATATATGTTGTAGGGTGTATCCCCCTGAGTAAAACAAGGGTACTCCCACTGCTGAGAGATATTTTATTAAAAAATTATAAGGTGCAGCATCACAGTGGCCTGAAAATTTACAGTGGCGCTGTTGCTACACCATCCTATGGAGATTTATGGTCTACAGACCAGAGCAGTCCATAGGATGGTGTAGCAACAGCGCCACTGTAAATTTTCAGGTCACTGTGATATTGCACCTAAAAAAATTCAAGTTTGAGCTGTTATAATTTTTTAATAAGATATATCTCAGCAGTGGGAGAACCCTTGTTTTATTCAGGGGGATAAACCCCCACAGCATATATTTTTTTACATTTAAGTATTACTATCCCTTTAATATGATTTCTAAGTGGGACCACATCTTCACTGTTTAAAAGGCTGCCACTGATAAGCCATAGTTACCTGTTCATAAATAAATACCATATGATGAACAAGATGGGGTGGAGAGTTCTGCAATGCCCACTGGCTGTTTTTGAGTTGGGAGCAATATGGAACTTTGCTGGATTAGTGAAGGTCACCCCTACAGGGGAGCACAAATAGCAGCCTCAAATAAGACATAATCCTTTGCCTGTTAATGCTTTCACCCAGGGAGAGGATGAGTTGAACAGAGAGAAGATGCACAAAATAAACAGCCAGAAGAAATAAATATATATACTTGCCAGAGCTTAATATCATCATTTGCACCTTTTTCAAGCAAAACGAATGTTACAGGACAGCTCCACTGTAAAATGTTTCACTCTTATACAAAATATTCTCACTTATCAATTCTATCAGAATGTACTAGTTAAATGTTTTATCCCCCTAAGTGCCAGAGAAGAGTCAAATAAATTGCTTCACAATGCACCGATTCCCTCCTCTGACATTCACTTAAAAATACCTATGGATATTACTTTCCACATATTGTAGTAATTTATTAACACAATACCAGACTTTAAAGGGATAGGAATGTTTCACAAAAACAGCAGCTCCAATTAATCTTCATAGTATTTGAGCCATAGAGAGTGTTATTGCAATACTGTCAGAACTGTAGTTCAAGAGTAATTGAATGATAAAGTATCCCCCTGCCACCCCTTTTACCTAATGTAACACTGCTCAGATGTGGAATCTGGTTGCTTGACCAGACAGATAACAGCAAGGGACAATCTTCTTACTGTGAGAACAATGAAAACCCTGCCATCCTTGACAGGTTTTTCAGCTTTTTCCTTTATCTTAATTGAAGATTGTCCCTCTCTGCAATCTACCTGGGCACCTCCCTGCTGCTCTGAGCTGAGCAGTTACATCAGTAAAAGGGGCGGGTGGGGAATACTTTATCATTCAATTACTCTTGAACTACAAGAAGTGAAATGGCAAGGCCCAAATACTATGATGATTAATTAGAGCTGCTTTTATTATGAAACATTACTATCCCTTTAACATGCTCTGGAAATGATTTCTTACTGGACACATGTATAACTCCAATTTAAAAAGCTCCATACATTGGAATTATCCCCTTAACTTCAACTGCACCAAGGGATGGTTGGCGGATGTGTATGAGCATTTTGGGGTGGTGCTTTTTCTTTACAACTTGCTTAAAGGAACAGTAAACTTCTAAAATGAAAATAGATTTGTTGCATGGCTTTTTTGCATTAACAGTGCCCTCTAGTGGTCAGAATTCAATTCTGTTGCATTTTGTGGGGGAGATGATTCTGATAAACATGGTAGAAACTGCTGAGTCAGGCTGTCAGTTTGAACTTTCATACTGAAACTCACTTCCTGACAAGTGTTATAACTTATTAATAAAAACAATTGCCAGCAGTGGGTCCACCCTTGTTTTACTCAGAAGGAAACAACTTATAGCATAGTGGTGTCCAAGTTTGAATTTCAAGAGATATCAACAGTCAAGTATTTAAGTATTTCCCTGTTTGAGCACAGATGGGATAATTAAAATAAATGAGCCACTGATTAGCTCACCTATGCATAATCAGCAAAATCCTAAAATCCTGGTCTGTTGGTGGCCCTTAAGGATTGAACTTGGACAACTCTGCTATAACATATAGGTTACCATCATAAAGAACTACTACTCCTGTAACATTATATAGTAACAAGGAAAAGAGGATGGTAGCCTATCTTTACTCCATTTTCCTGCTCATTCTATAGGGGAGGTGTTCGGAGTTTGCTCACATTAAAGTCTTCATGAAGGCAGATAAGCATGTGCCAGTTTGTACCAAAGAATCCATACTCTATAGTGTAGCATGTTAAATTTAAGATGGGGCATGGCCAGAAGCCTAATGAAGCACATGCATCTATCCTGAGATCCTGCAGAATCCAACTCAATCTGCTGTCTGGGAAAAAAACAGTCCATCCAGAGAATAACTGAAATATCCACCACACCAGAAACAAATTGAGAAGTGATTGGTGCAGGGAAAGTGAACTGTGAAGCATAGAGGCCTGGGGCCTATCTGGTTGATCAGGCCTGGATCTAGGTTTGACTATCCCCCAGAGACTGGACTACTAGATAGGGGTAAACAGTATACCTATAGATTCTGTACTACAGGGTTACAGTAAATAGAGCCCACCACACACATAACTGATATAAGTGACCAGAGAGAGGCCTACCTGTGGTTGTGGAGGAGAGAATAGCAATAGAGAGTAGCTGGCAAATGATACATGATACATGCGGAAAGGAGTGGATACAAAATGGACCTATTGGTGACATAGGACCAGAGCGAGAGGAGGAATAGATATGGGTCCATCCACAGGAAATTGATAGAAGAGACACAGAGCTGTTACCGCTCGGGAGTAAAACATACATGGAAGGTATGGAGAATCAAAGCCACACTGGCTAGGATAAGAGTCAGGAGGTGAGTTTTGTCTAGTGGAGTGACCCAGGGGATTCAGAGAGGCCTTCTTGAAGTTTTTAATGGTTCTGATGGTTGGAGACTGAGAATATTAAAATGCATGTAACATCCCATCCCTCCACTGTACACATCAGTTACACAACCACAACTCTACCTACTACAATCTTCCTGTATCTGCATACTCCTGATATCTTTACACACTATAGGAGGGACACCTATAATGTTTTTATAACTGTTATATTGGTACTGTGTTTCTGCACATGAGTACACTGAGGAGTGCATGCAATGGAGAAGCACTGCTGGCTATACAATTCTGTCACACAGGCTGAATCACTCTAGTTCTCCAGGCAGCCCATCTGCACACAATACTGTTCAGCTCCTCATGCCATGGGCTGGATTGTCCCTACTACCTACTATATTCCATAGAAGCAGGCCATCTCTTGTGACCGAAGGGGACAAGATCACTGCTGACATTCCCCTGGCAACTTTTTGAGGAAGAGAAATGTTCAGAATGTTAAGTGTCTAACAGCACCACTTACATTGAAAAGTATGTAATGATCTTGGCATTATTAGATGCATAAGATGATTTTTATATGAAGAGAGGACAAAGGCCTCAATAGAATTGGCCCTGTAGCCAAAAAACAAAACAAAACACAAAGGCATTTTTTCAAGCACAGTAAGCCAAAAAACACACTTTCGGCACTGAAGTTAACTCCTATTTTAACCCATTATAACAAGTCACATTTACCCATTAAAATGCCATGTGTTAGGCATTAAGATGCATTAAGGGACCCACTCTAATGGCTGAAAATCTGCACACAGTTTTTTGGGTGCAGAGTCCCTTGATACATGTTTAATCCTGTTGATGCAGGAATTGAAGGGGAAAAAAAGCCCCAAAAAACCCTAAGTGACAAGTGCATTTATTGATATGGGGCCGTAAGCCCCATATCAATGCATCCAAAGCATGTAAAGAATGTGTCAACTGTTAGTAGAATTAACCCTATGAGTGCCAGTGGAGTATACAAAGCATTGCACAGCACTGCATACCCCACTGGCACTCCCAGGGTAAATCCAGTTTAAATGTCTAGAGGAGTCTTCAGCACCCTGGTCAACTACTGTCTGTCTTCTTCTCTCATCTTCTATCTTGCATCTTCTTCTTTCTCTTCATCTTCTGTCTTCTTATCTTCTGTCTTCACATCAGTAGGTTGAGTGATACTGGCTCTGTAGCCATTGCCTTTTAATAGACTTAACCCTACCTTCCAACACCATGACCACCTCAGATGCCTGTTTCCTGATATGATTCAGAACCAGAGACCTCTTTACAGGATCATTAATGCCCCGTACATTCAAAGGAATGAATCTATATGACTTAGGTGACATAGATTTAGATAGATAGATAGATAGATAGATAGATAGATAGATAGATAGATAGATAATGGTGCCCGAGGTGCCACCTGCCCCAGGGAAATGAAAGTGCCCGCATGCAAAAATGAAAAAAAAAAAAAACATTACTATTCCCCCCCTCCATTTCTATCCCCCCCCTGTCGTCATCCCTCCCAACCTGATGGAGATGTTATTCCATAACTTGCATGGAGGAGGAGGCCCCAGCTGAACCCACAACATTATAACAAGATTAAACAAGCATAGCACAATGTTACAAGTAGTAGTCTCAACCTACACCTATAATAGTCTACACAGCTCCGCACCATTCGTAATTTTCTATTATATACCTGCATTCTCCAGATATGAAATCCAGAGACCTCACAGAGACCACAAAATATTACTTAGAATTTGCAAACTCCCAACCTACACCTATGAAGGCACTTGATAATCCTTCTGTTCCTAAAGTTTCTTGAAGTCACTTATCCAGGAACATTTCAGGTTTGGTTGTTTGACATCTCTCAGCGATTCCCAATATACAAATGTTGCATCTCCTAGAGTCATCCGCCTTCCATTGAAGTGATTAATCTTGTTGTTTCAACACTTCAGTTGACTCCATAATAGGAAGCAATGAGTCTACTACCACAGAGACTCAGCATTGTGTGTCACATATTTTCTCTTACGTGAGCTGTTGATCTGCTCTCAGAAGGTTCAATTCCATCTATTTTATGGGTTAGAACAATTAGTAATGGCCACCATCAATTCAGTAAAGTGTGAACTAGATGATTCCTCATGTTCTGAAGAATGGGCAGGAAATACAGATTCCAAGGGCAAATCCATAAAGGCTTAAAATCCTCCTCTGCCATTTGCCTCCTGGCAAATGTACTCAATTTGGTTTTGTATTCCCCTGTTTTTCCCCATTATGATAAGTGCAGATCAGGTACAGCAGTGTGTTAAATCAATTAAAGGATAGGGTTAATCTTTTTTCTATTTTTCAACCACTAGTATATGTTGGAAACCAGTTTTCCAACACATACAGGTGGTTTTGACCTCCTGTTTTGGGCTCCGCACCTGCCTTCTCATGGTGCAGAATCTGTCCATGAAAAGTGCATTTTAAACATACGATGAAGCCACCACATGGAATAGCATAGCAAAGGCAACTATTTTTAATTAATGTTCAATGGGTGAAATTTGCTCACTCGAACATTTTTGCACACTTTTTGGTGTTGACAGCACAGTATATAGAATTGTAAAATTTGTTGTCAAAGCCACTACTGCCTGTTTTAAAACTAGAGGGGCTAATAGTGTCGAGCCCTAGATCCAGCAAGTCTGCAGCCCAGATAACTAACTTTCTTATGAGCTATAATATGCCTAGGCTATGAGAGGAAACAGACTATGTTGGATTCTCCAATCTTACAGAAATTATTGAGACCATCCAGAGGTGGCCATTAGAGGTTTCAAACAATTTCTTTTTACTTTCACAAAGTTATTTACTACTTTGAGGACAGATGTTTTGGCGATTGTTTATCTCACTGTCAGATGCAGCAGTTGGTTCAGCTGCTACACCTTCTTCCATTATTCCATTGCCATCATCAACAATAGAATAAGATTTGTTGCAGTTTTCTGTGTTCTTCTTATTTATTTTTTTATTTTTTTTTTATTTTGTACTGGCACAGTTGTTGGTGGAACTTTTACAGTTTACTGTTTGAATTTTACAAACTGAATCCTCTGTGGGAGGAGAGGGATCATCATCATTTACTGCACATGCTGGAGCAACCATGGCTTCAGTTTTTGAGCTACAGACTTTCTCAATTTCCAACACCTGTATCCCTGAAATTGAGAGCTCAACCAGGCGGTTTTCAATTCCATAGTTTATCTTTGGGGTCCTCTGACAGTGGACCTAATGGCCTCTTGGTTGAACTGCAAGGTTCCTCAGACCTGTGCCAGATACTGGGAGCCTTTTGCTCAGTGTACACGGGGGTTCTATGGCTACCAGTGGGCAAGAAAACAAGGCTGGGGGGGCAAGTGGTAGCCATAAATACCCATGGATGCTGCCTGACCTCCAGCCTTGTTCTCTTAGGATTGCACAACATATATAATATAATATATTATACATAGCTAAGGAGATAACAGTTTAGTCCTTGGTGTACTTTTTTAAACCCTTTGAATGCCACAGGGGTGAGCAATGCACATCCATATTGCACTCAAATGGATAAGGGAGTGATGCTATCCATGGTGCTGAAAGTGTTCCCCTACTGGCCAAGTCGAACAGCAGAGAGAATACTGTCAGACTTTAGGATTGTTGTACTGCTGGTGATGTGTGAGGGAGAGCATCCCTTCCACATCGACTGCAGTTCCCAACCCTCCCTGCTTGTGATTGTGATTGGTTGACATATAAAAGGACAAGCAAAAGGGCACCAAATAGTGTACTATTTCCAAAGCAAAGATAATAACATCCTATATAATAATTCGCTAGGATGTTTGTCAGAAGCAGTCATGCGCAGTAGAGACTGCCCGACCACACAGAATGCTGGGAGTTCTGTGCTGGGAGCATTCTGTGCTTTCAGGCAGTCTCTACAGTGCATGACTGCATCAGCGACAGGATGCAGAGCAGGACCGGCCTCTTAACCCTTTGAGTCCCAGAGGGGTACGCAACGCATTGTACCCCTCTGGCACTCAAATGGTTAACATCACCCAGACCTTGGCCCATGTACACGGGCTTTTACACTAGTATATATATTACATGTGCATCAAGCCTCAGTAGCAAGCCAGTAAGACCAACCTCATGCTGATGAATTGCATTAACAACAAAACGCCTGTCCACGAGAGGTTCACTGGCTTTGCATCTTTGTGTCTTAAAGCTGTTGCTCAGCATACATATACTCTAAGGAATCCATGTATAAAGTGGAATCTGAGGCAAAAAGGTGATTCCTTGTTAAACTTATTTGCATATGCCTACCCAGAATCCCTTGCAGTAGTAACAACACTGCAAATGTGAGATTTCTGTGGGAAAAGCAAATCTTATGGCTTGACTGGTGTGTCAATTTTTTGTTTAACATTGTATCTACCACTTTATTTATATATATATATATATATATATATATATATATATATATATATATATATAAGATATATACAAGAGTGGATACTCACAAACAGAATGGTCTGGGACTCAGCAGGGAGATAATTCTGAAGCTTGAGGAGTGCTTGACCAGTCTCGGGTAACTCCAGAAATCAGCAACAAAACCACAGGAAACAGACAAATTCATGGGTCAGCTTCGCAATGTACAAAAAATAAATGTATTCTAAAAAACATGTATATATTCATAAAAGCAAAAAAATGCTTGAAAAAAATATAAAAGTCTATATAGCGTTTATGTCAGCATTATCTCCCTCCTGACCACTCTGTTTGTGAATATCTTTGCTTTGGCTATATTACACTGCTTGGCACACTTTTGCTTGTCCTTTTATATGCTTATGAGAGGTGCAGTCGTATGTGTAGAAGATCCATCTGATTGTCCTAAGTGTAGCTGATCTTAGGGGCAGCTTTCTATTTTCATCAAAATGTGTTGTTAGCTGTTTTGCACATACGTACACTTACAGCCAGCATCTTTGTGAGTACTACTCACTTGGTGTTTCTGTGATGGTTATTTACAAGATGGTTCAACACAGGAGGCGCCTCCTGTTTTCTTTTTTTTTTCCTGTTCTCATTTGTCTGTGATTGGTTGGGGGCTGTTATTGCATAGGAAAGTACAGGGAGATCCTAACTTTTCCATCCTCAGGCAGGCGAAGTTGAGACTGTGAACTCTGACAGCAGAGGCTGCTATTGGAGTTCATCGAATGTTGTAAAGTGCTACGATAACATATAAAGCCACCTCCTTGAATAAGATAATGGCTCATTAGCCTATATTTCCGTACGTAAATAAGTCATTATGCTTTGTTTCCATATGGATCTAGACAACTGTCGATGTGATGAATGAAAATTCACAAACTCGATGAAGGCATGTCAACTGATGTCGATGTTGGCAGATTTTTGTTGGACTGATGGGAATGTGATGCCAAAGATACTTTAGTGCATACTGTCGTTGTGCCTTCGATACTGCTCAGGAGATCGACATTTTGAGCCCTCTTTGACCTATAGTGACTCTCAGCCCTGGTCTAGTAAGTGCATTACTTCTACAACTACATACTATCACTCGTATGCATTACCAGTAGGGCATGTGTAATTTCAACTGCAAATTATCTACTAGTTATAAATTATCTCATATTTAGTGGCTCGATTACCTCTGTCCCTAGAGCAAAAGGATAATCCACCACCGCATTCTCCTGTGTTCATGTTAGAATCCATTTTTTCCACTGCATGCTTCGGTGCTGACTCTATACCATCAATACCAGTACCATTTTGTCTTTTAGTCCACTCCATATTTCTATATACTTTCTTTAGGTGCATTTCATTTGTTCATGTATATATTTATATATATATATATATATATATATAGATAGATATATATATATATAGATAGATATATATACACATATATATATATATATTCCTATTATCCACTGATCTCTGCACTTAGATATTCCTGTGCACTGTCCCTTGCTTTCATCTTTTCTATGTGTTGCACCTGAGGGGTCCCCGGGTACAGACGGCAGAAAAGAATAAAAAGTATAGACTGTACATTAGTGCACATCAAGTCACAAGCAGATACAGGCAGAGATTTGGACTATATGCATCCTGATCTTCAAGCAATAACCAGAACTCACATTGACTATCCAAGAGCACCCCACACCAAATATATACATGAACAGAACATCTTATTGAGTCAGTTAAAGAGGTGATGATTGGTGGAGTGAGATATAATATTATTTGTGTATATGTATATATATATATATATATATATATATATATCCTATAATATAAAAGGCCTTATGTATGTTTGTCCATATCACGGTGCCCGTGCTTTCGCTGGCAACATTGTTATGTTGGGGCTGCTTCCTGATTCTCTTTTATTGGCTACTGAGGTTTATCTCTGCCCAGTTCTAGCCCTTATATACTGAGCCCTTTCACTTCAGCGGTGCCCTTTCGTGGTGTTCCAGTTGCCAGTGTTGTTCCTGAGATTCGTGTGTATTCTGTATGAACCGGACTGCCTGACTACTCTGCCTGATCGTTCCTGCTCTGCGTACCGAACTGGCCCGGCTGACTTTCCTGCTGTGTGTACTGACTTGGATTGGCTGACGTTCCTGCTCTGTGTATCGACCCGGCCCGGCTGACGTTCCTGCTCTGTGTACCGACTCGGATTGGCTGACGTTCCTGTTCTGTGTATCGACCCGGCTGATGTTCCTGCTCTGTGTACCAACTCGGATTGGCTGACTTACCTGCTCTGTGTAACGACCCGGCCTGACTGATGTTCTTACTCATGTACCGACCCGGCCCAGCTGACGTCCCTGCTCTGTGTACCGACTCGGATTGGCTGACATTCCTGCCCTATGTACAGACCTGGATTGGTGGACTTTCTGCTCAGTGTACCTCCCGGTACTACTATCTGCTCTGCCTGTGTCCAAGTTGGGGGCTCCCCTCCGGTGCAGATTACTGTCTCTGACAGCTACTGGTTGCCTCCGGTCTATACTGCTTCTGCAGCACTGTTCTGTGACACTCCTCCTTATTGTGCTAATATACCTCTGCTTCGGTGTCAGATCTATTGTTTGCACCCGGTACGCTTGACCTGTCTGCTCGCTATACCAAGGTTGGGTTCTCTCTGGGTGCCTCGGTCAGTTTCCACTGCTTGGCAGTTCTGTCCAGGTCTGAGCATTCGGTTACCCGTCACGGGTTGGTGCTATAGCGCTTCAGGGTCACAGACGTTCCAGGAATCCTCCCTGATATAGTGCCTGGCAGTATTGTGTATCTTCACTATTCAGGCAGTCCTGTCATTGTTGCCTACAGAACCATACAGCCAGTAGCCTCCGATAAGGTTGATAGGGCATCTTTCTGCTGGTCTCCTCACCTAAGCCTACTTTGGCTCTGTTGCCTAGTCTCACTCCTACTATCCTGTGGGATAGTATTGGCCTCCACTCTGTCCTTTACCTTGGGCTAAGTCCCTGCGTAGGGAGTCTCCTTTACCTATACACTACTAGGGCCTGTCGGCCTCCCATGGCCTAGTAGTATACCTGCTTGCTCTTCCAGAATCACACGAACTGTGTCAGTATTGCATCTTTGGTGCCTACTGGATCTGAGTGGGTTACTTTATTCTGGTGACCTGACCTGTGTCAGTTTTGTACATCTGTGCCTACTGGACCTTGGTGGGTTACTATACGTTATTGTAGCCTGACCTGTGACAGTTGTGTCATTTGTATGTACTGGGCCTGTGTGGGTCACATTATCCTTGTTCCATTAATAAAACTGTGTTTTTACCATAACCTTCCGTGTCTGAGTGTCCATAAAACCGTTACAGTCCGATGGAGTCATGTGCAGTAGAGACTGCCCAAACACAGGCCGATGCAGTCATGCGCATCAGAGTCTGCCCGAACGCAGGGCAGATGTATGTTTGTCGGATGTAGTCATGCTCAGTAGGCACTGCCTGAAAGCACAGAATGCTGGGATTTCTTTACGCCCTTTGGCTCGTGTATACACGGGCTTTTACACTAATATATATACTGTTTTGTTGGAACAGCAGGGGAAAGGATTGATTGTTTTTTTTTATTTTACATTATTGCATTATATCATACTACTGTTTCATCTTGCGGGAGCTAGAAGTTGGCGGGCGCTAGTCTGTTTTTTCATTTTGTAAATGGCCTTATGTTCCTTTCTGTATGTGTTTTTTTTTTTTTTTTTATCTGTTTTTGTTTTCTGCTATATTTCACTGACACTGACGGAGTGAGGGGGCAACACTATGTTATGTTTTTGCTGAAAGCTGGATTAATAGTACATAAAAATATTTGAAGATTTTTTTTATTAATATAAAATCATAATTATGAAACATATATATTACGGAACCTTTTCAGTTGAGAAAATCAAACTTGTCTTTTTATTAGATTTAATTGCAATTTTATTAAGAGGGTGCACTGTTTCTGTTTTTTCTTCAAGCATTTTATTTGATGACCAAATGTTATGCCTGGTAACTAAACTTTCAAAATGGAGCAGCTAGAATAAGTAACTTGAGCTTTTTTTTTTCTATACTGCTACCCAACAAATTTTCTTTTATTATACAAATGAGGTTCTGAAATTATATGTTAGGAGTAAGAAAGCTTGGTCAGGAGCAAAATAAGTGCACACTGTGGAAAAGTTCCCTTAATTAGAAGCCTGATTTTAATGACAGAACACTGGAATACTGCTGAAAGAGGCAAATCAGACAAAGGAAAAATAAATTGTTTAATGATAAAGCCTTTTTATCAAGCTAAGAGTTTTCATATAGATAAAAATAAAGAAGGTCGGTAGAATAACAGGAAATTGGGAGTTTCTATTCAGTGGAGAGTTTTATTTTTAATTCCTTAACAGGACCATTTCAAGAATTCCCTAGGCCCATGGAAATATTGTGAAAAGAAGCTCCAAATATAGTTTTATTGTAGATCCCTTTTATCCATTCAAAGCTACAGATTTCTACAATGCATTGCTTTTCAATGCACCGCAGGGATTTCTAGCAGCCAAGGGATTAAGATGAGTAGAAGACATTTAATTTTAAGACCAAAAACAGTCACAATTATAAGTTTTACATTGAGGCCCACTTCACTTCTTTCCAACCATTTGATTACATCATTAAACCTTTAAGGAACAGAGAGGTATGCAACATATTTTGATGTAATGTGTTGCTCATCCCTATGGTTCTAAAGGTGAATCTCCAGTAGGAAACATATGTTGTATTGCACTCTAATACAACACTGTACAATACTAGTAATCAACCTTGTAATCAACCTAATTTCTATCTTTAGATTCAGTTTTATTTGTAAGATTTTTACCCTCTCTTTTTTGCACTGCTGCAAAACCTAGTGTAGATGGTGTAATTTTCCGGTAAACTACAGAATGCTACCCCCGATAAGAATACAGATAAAAGTACGTCTACCAACTCATCCTTACTTGAATGACAGATTTTACAGCAGTTACTCAAAGCTTCTTACACAATGGAGTAGGGAGGGGAAGACAAAAAAGCAATGTGTATAAGAGCTTAAGTCCCACAGCTCATAGTCTCTTACATGAAAAAAATCACATTCAAGGCAGAATTTGAAATTGCTATATTGAGAGGTATTTTTGCATTCTTTTGGATCAATGATGGTAAACAGGAATAGGAAAAGGGTTGAACTGGATGGACGCAAGTCTTTTTTCAACCTACATTACTATGTTACTATGTAAAACACAGAAAAAATGCCAACATTATTATAGTTATTTTTTCAGCACTATTACTAAATGAAAAATAAAATGTGTTTCTTGATGAAAGTTTCCATTTAAAGGGTTAAATTGGTTCCTAGCATAACAACTGGAATAAATGGGAACCTAAGGAGAAATCCCAAGTAACAATACGCCCCAGCAATTTCTGGGCACTACTAAGAATTAAAATGCTCCTGCTTCGTATGAGAGGACCAGAAGTTCAGGTAATACTAGCAGTGCTATGGTGTATGTTGGAGATAATATATTCATTTAGGTGACTTTGGGGGGGGGGTCACATATATTCTTACATACACCAGTTGTGGCTCTACCAAACCCACAAATATTTACAATATAAGCAAGACACATTGAGACAGAAATTCAGACATGGTTCACTCACTGAAAAAACAGAGAGCTAATCTCCAGACTATTCTTCCCTCTAAACAATAATGTTGTTCAATTTCATGCAAGTCACTTTAGCAATAAGATATTAGCTATGCTTTAATTTCACTAAATGGCTATTGATTCTTTGAACAATATATCTCTGTCTCAGAAAATTATGAAGGATCCCTTATGACTCTTTAATAGTACAAAGCAAATCTATTCATATGGAAATTGGCAATGTCTGTATACAGTGAGGCCCTGACCACTTCTCTGTAATATGACCTCTATGGTGTAAAGGCTGCTGTAATAACTAGGGAAAGCTGGTTTGTACCAGATAAACCCCTTGCAACAATGCAAAAAGGTTAAGTAAAATTTATCTAACTGGATACATGTAACATTCATGGATTCAGCACTCTTGTGTCTATAGACTTTTAGGGTAAAGGGAGATGAGACATTGCCAGATACATGATGCTAGTCATTGTAAAAAAGAAGAGTGAAATAATTACTGGGAAAAAAAGATTTTGAAATATACAGAAATGCTTAGTGATTTCAAGAAGGGGGCAGCATTGCATATCCCTCTGCCATTCAAATGGTTAATGAACTGTTGTGACGGATAGCAATATGTTAGCTCATTTTATGTTATTAGATATTGATCACTCATATTATAGCAGGTATTTGAGTATAGTTTGAGGTGTTTGTAGTTTTGGCAACATCTTAAGGAAAGTTGATGGAACATTATTCCCTTTTTCTACATCATCGTATTTTTGTTGTCACAATGATGAGTAGATTTACCTCTTTATATTAGCTGTGACATGGAGATTCAGTATCCCTCAGAATATGTACTCTAGTGTTTTGTATGGGTTGCCCACTTAGATAACCTATGCCAAGAATACTACTATAACACTGTGCTATTTTGCAACTAATAATGGCCTGGATTACATATCAGATGAATCACTGATATGGAAGAAAATTCTCCAGAAAAATATTCTTCAAGAGCTTTATTTTTCAGTTTGAGCCATCACATTATGGCAGTTTCACAGAAGTAGGAGAAGACTTCTAGTCTGATCAAAAGATATATTGAGCCATAGAACATAATTGGAAACAGTCAGTTCACCACATACATTGCAGCCATTCTGGATTTCCATTGACACAATTGGCTCCAGATTGGACAATTTCTGTTTGAATAACTGAAGGCTATTGAAGTGGTTTATATTCACCAATCTAGAGCCGAAATGAATAATCCCAGCGCCCATAGAATCTCTAAAAATATTTAATAAATAAACATATATCAGAGGATATGATTTACTAATGTTAATTAGGCACAGGAAACTAAAGTACATATGTATATGTGCCTTCCAGCCTGCGCACTACATACACACACCTGCCTTAGTCCTCCAAAAAATGACCAACTACACCGCTCATATATCTGCACATGCAGCTGTGTCCTAGCAATCAAATAAAGAATGGTTTAGACCAATGAGTGGAACTGAGTAATGCTACGTCAAAACGGGAATAACCAAGATGAAAATGGCTCTATATGCTAGAACACTAGGATTGGTAGCACATATAAAAAATAACAACAGCCTCAATACTAGAGAATGAATACCAGCGGTATAAAATACTGTCTTCACGTGGCATAATATATATATACATCAAACAATAAGTTTACCGCATAAAGATAATCCCTTGTTTTGGAATTCCAATATCCAAAAATAAACAAATAAAAATAAGAAAAAATAAAAAATAAAACAAAAATAAATAAATAGAACGAAAAAGCAATACAATATTAAAAAATAAAACAGAGGAGACTGACTCTTTAAATTTAAAGACTCTTTGAAGAGAGGAAGATAGTTGAGGGGTAGCCCTATATCAAGGATTTCAGATTTGGAGTAGTTGATCTTAGCTTGGGAAAGCCAACAATATTCCTCAGGTATCTTACTAACTGGGGTATAGAAGTCTCAGGATTGGAAACAAAGAACAGGATGTCATCTGCATAAGCAGATGTTTTAAAGTGATGCAAGTCCTGAAACCAGGGGTTCACTTCAAACAACACTGAGGAGAGGTTCTAGAGTGAGGATAAAAATAAGTGGGGAAAGAGGGCAACTTTGAAGGATTCAGACAGGGTACCATTAACTATTACTCTCGCTGAGGACCTAGAATATAGACTCATAATGCCAGAAAGCAATGAAGGGCCAACACCTATGTGTTTAAGGATTGAGAAAATGTACTGCCATCTAGCCCTATCAAATGCCTTCTCAGCATCAGTGGAAAGGAAGATGGAACAAATATGGTTGTATGCTGCCAGGTGTGAGAGAGAAATAACCATAGAGGTATTATGTTTAGCTTCCCTGCCAGGAACAAAACCACTTTGATCTGAGTTGTGAGGTGCAGCATGGAGGCTGGAAAACTGAAGCCCAATATCTGGTAGGAGCTCACCTGTATACGAACGCCACACCCTGGGGAGGCTGAATATATGACAGACCCCAAAGATGTAGGCCACAATACAGGGACAGGCTATGTGATCCAGATGAATGAGCAGAGATGGAAGGCCCAAAAGGATCCAGGAGGACCACACTAATCACAGGTAATAGATATATACGGGATAGGATATAGAGGACAGCAGAGGACATACTTAATTAGCCAGAGGTCTAATTCCAGAGAACAACAGTGATGAGTTTGGATAGCCACAGGTCAGAAGTCCAGAGAACAGCAGTGGTCAGTTTGGATAGCCATAGATCAGGAGTATAGATATCACCAGTGGTCAATTTGGATAGCCAGAGATCAGGAGTATAGATATCAGCAGTGGTCAGTTGGGATAGCTAGAGGTCAGTTTTTGATAGTCAGAGGTCAAGAGTAGATATCAACAGTGGTCAATATACTGTGCCTGAGGTCAGAGGTCAAGAAGACTGCAGGGTCTGGATACCCCTAGCAGCAGGGGTCCAGGAATCAGCAGGTAGCAGATTGAGCCAGAATCAGGAGTCCATACATATGTAGGATGCAAGGTACAAGGAACAGAAGCTGTAACAAGGAGCAGGAAGCAGGACAAAGAATGGATGCATTGGAGCTCATAAAATAATTAAGCTCCTATGTAAGGGCATTCAAGAATTAAATAGGCACTGAGCTGCTTGACCTCACCCATTCTACTCACACGCCCAGCAGACTGGCCTCCTCAGAGGGAAACAAGAAGCAAGAGGATAGAGCACTTCTGCCCTCTCCTGATGTTGCGGCAAGACCATTGCACCACGTTGATGTCATCAGTCGGCCACAGGCCGCACATACAGGGACAAGGATGGAAGACCTCTCCTTCCATCCGTACGAAGGAGGCAGCTGCCTAGGAGTGAGGGCCAGTGAGTACGGGCCTTACACCAGTTGACGTTCAGGAGGGAAATTGGGTGGTAACTGGCACATTGTGAGTGGTCTTTGTTTGGATTAGGTATCACTATCACATGCGCTTCAAGAGATTGGGGAGGGAAAGGTTGCCCTGACATAGCTGCATTGAATGTGTCCTTCGTGTGAGGAGAAGTAGAAAAAGTGCGATAGAACATGAGGGAGAGTACATCAGGTGTAGGGCTTTTGCCAAGGGCCATGGATTTGATGGCTTGCATAATTTCAAGTTTTGGAGATGGTAGATTCAAAGACCAGGGAGTCTTTTGTTAAAAGGAGAATTTTTCATCTATTTAGGAAGGATTGAAGATGAGTATTCCAATCCTGCAGGATATTTTAAAGGTTAGCATATAAATCTTGAAATGTTTTGGCAATATCAGGGGAGGAAGTGACTGGTGTGGAAGTTTGATTGCGGATCAACGATTTGCAAGAACGACAATGTTTCTGTTTTATTAGACACACTAAGGATTTATCACACTTACCAAAGGAAATTTAACAATGATAATTAATCCATATATATGAGTTTATGGAGTCCTCTTGAAGAAGGGTGTTAAAATTTTCCCTGAGTTTCTTAAGCTCTGTGTAGTCTGAGTCCAACAGAGATGTCTTGTGCTTAATTTCAGGGGAATAGATTTTGGTAATAATAGAGAGTCTAGGCAGCTCCTTTTCTCTTGTCTAGTTTTTTCACCAAGTTGCCCCCTCATAAAACGATACGGAATTTGTAGCCTAGTTTAAGCGAGTTTTTTACGTACCAGGTCGCGTGACCTCGGCTTCCGAGCACTTGGTGGCCATCCCCTAGGGGGCTCGAACTGTGGAGAAATAAGTTACTGAATTCCGTACCTTAGCAGCCGAAGTAGGCTGGAATAATAAGGCCCTGGTAGCAGCTTTTTTCCAGGGATTGTGCGATACGATTATGGATGAAATTGCTGCCTGTGAATTGCCTAAAAATTTGGATGATCTCATTCACTATTCTAATCGATACCAGGGTCAGGGAGCAACCCTCATACAAGGAGCGTCTGCGGAGGCCTTCATCCAGACTGGCTCCTCACTTTTCTCACCCACCCTGTCTTCCCTCACCTCCCATGCCTCCTAGTTTCGATTTAGGGGGTAGTGAACTTACGCAAGTTGGTACTACCCACCTTTCAGTGGAGGAGAGGGCTTTCAGAAGAAGGGAGGGACTGTGTTTGTACTGTGGCAAACCAGGTCACATGCTGAAGTCATACTCAATGCATCCGGGAAATGCTTGCACCTATGATCCTGTCGGGGACTGGTCCTCAGAAATCACCTCATGCAAACCTATCCTGGAGGTGATTCTATCTTGGTCCAACTCAACCTTCATTTTGTACCTCTTTAAGGCTTACCATCTGCTCAAGAATTGGCAATGGCGTTCACTAGAGAGGTCTTTCGGCTCCACGGCATATTCAGGGTGATTGTCTCTGACAGGGGGAGCCAGTTCGTGTCTCGCTTCTGGAGATGCTTTTGTGTTCAGATGGGTATTCAGCTAGCCTTCTCCTCTGCATACCACCCGCATTCTAATGGGGTGGCAGAGAGGTCTAACCAAGCCTTGGAACAATTCTTCCGTTGCTATGTTTCTGACCACCACAACAATTGGACTACCCTGTTACCTTTGGCGGAGTTTACCCAGAATTGTGCCATGAACGCATCTTCACAGAATTTTCCGTTCTTAATCAATTATGGGTTCCAACCCTCTGTTCTTCCTGAGAATTTCGAAGCACAGTAAATTCTGGCTCTTGAGGGCGCTCTGTTCCTTTTGGGTGCTGGTACAGAATACCCTACATGGTTCCACACAACGGCAGAAGAGACAGGCTAACCTTAGACAGTTGCCGGCTCCTATCTTTCAGGTGGGGGAGAGGGTTTGGCTGTCATCTCACAATCTTAATCTCCAGGTGCCTTGTAAGAAATTTGCTCTTAGATTCATTGGCCCCTTCCGTGTGCTACAGAGAATTAACCCTGTGGCTTATGCTCTGGATCTTCCGTCCTGGATGAGCATTCATAATGTATTCCATGTCTCTTTACTCAAACCTCTGATTTGCAACCGGTACACCTCGGCTGTGGTTCGACCAGGACCCATTAGGGTTGGTAATCATGAGGAGTATGTGGTACAGAGCATATTGGACTCACGTTGGGTTCAGGGATGGTTAGAGTATCTGGTACTCTGGAAGGGCTACAGTCCAGAGGAATGCTCCTGGACACCCTCAAATGATGTTCATACCCCGAACTTGGTACGCAGGTTCCATGCTCGTTTCCCTAGTAAACCTTGACCCGGCATGCGGGAGAGGGGCCTTTAAGGGGGGGTTACTGCCATAACACCTATCCTCAGTCCAGCGTCATCTGGCTGGACGCTGCTGGAGTACTAACGGCGGGAGTGGTGCTCTGGCATCACTACCCATGTGTCATGGTTTGTTACGACTCTCAGACAAAAGGTTAAGTAAAAACACAACTTTATTGAGAAAATTTAAAATAATCCCATAGGATTTCATACACGTACATACAACACATAAATAGCAAGGTAGAATGGTAATATGGAATCAGACTCTACCGGCCCGTGCCAATATACCGGGCAGGGTAGCCTGAGAACTCAATGGAAAGATGGCTCTACCGGCCTTGCCAATATACCGGGCAAGGCAGCCAGACAATAAAGAGGGTGATACAGGCTCTACCGGCCCTGCCAATATACCAGGCAAGGCAGCCTAACGGATACCAAACTAAATGGACTCTACCGGCCCTTCCAATATACCAGGCAAGGCAGTCTGAAGGAACACAATGGACTAGGTTCTACCGGCCCTGCCAATACCGGGTAAGGCAGCCAATAAATGGAAATTCAATAGGCTCTACCAGCCTTACCAACATACCGGGCAGGGCAACCTAAAGGAAGAGGTGTCAACCCAAGTGGCCCTAATACTGTCAGAAGGTAATGACAGTGAAAGTTGTGAATAATAGTGAGTCCAATACTGCAAATCAATATTACCCCAAGATAGGGTATGGATGGAATAACAGCAGTCTAGACTGGAAGGCACTCTAGGTACCAACAATATGAAAGTAGTGAGCCACAAGGTCAGGAGCAAACCATCATCCGCACACTGGGAACCAACAGAGTTTTGTATTGTACAGCTGCAAGGCTTTGGAGCAAACCAGTGTCCGCACGCTGGGAACCAACAGAGTATTGTATAATACAGCCGCAAGGCTTTGGAGCGAACCAGCACCCGCATGCTGGGAACCAACAGAGTTTTGTATAATACAGCCGCAAGGCTTTGGAGCGAACCAGCGTCCGCACGCAGGGAACCAACAGAGTTTTGTATAATACAGATGCAAGGCTTTGGAGCAAACCAGTGTCCGCACGCTGGGAACCAACAGAGTATTGTATAATACAACTGCAAGGCTTTGGAGCAAACCAGCGTCCGCACGCTGGGAACCAACAAAGTTTTGTATAATACAGCCGCAAGGCTTTGGAGCGAACCAGCGTCCGCACACTGGGAACCAACAGAGTATTGTATAATGCAGCCGCAAGGCTTTGGAGCGAACCAGTGTCCGCACGCTGGGAACCAACAGAGTTTTGTATTATACAGCCGCAAGGCTTTGGAGCGAACCAGCGTCCGCACTCTGGGAACCAACAGAGTATTGTATAATACAGCCGCAAGGCTTTGGAGCGAATCAGCGTCCGCACGCTGGGAACCAACAGAGTATTGTATAATACAGCCGCAAGGCTTTGGAGCGAATCAGCGTCTGCACGCTGGGAACCAACAGAGTATTGTATAGCTGCAAGGCTTTGGAGCGAACCAACGTCCGCATGCTGGGAACCAACAGAGTACCAAAGGCTGGTGTTGTGAGACAGTGAAGCCAACCAGCGCCCACGTGCTGGAACCAACTGACTGGAATGTTGCCAAGCGACCGATGAACAATGTCGCCACCGCTGAGGAAACAGACTCAGGAACAACAGGAACAGCGTCGTCGTCCAACCGGATCAGGAACGGTAACGGAGATCAGAGGCAGGAAGCATCACTACAGGAGACTCAACCGGAACAGGACTGGAACCAGCACAGCAGGCCACAACACTGGAACAGCACGAACTCAGGAACTCAGGAACACAGGTATTCAGGAGCAGCAGAATGGCCAATGAAGCTTTCTGTAGCATGGTGGAAACTAAACACTCAGAGACACCACGAAAGTTCAACTAGAGGGTGCCCAGGCTAGGTTTAAATAGGCAATATGAGGCGGGCCAAAGGCGCACAGCCAATGGGAGCCCCCTACAGGTAACAGACATAGCAAAGCAGCAATCATGGGCACCGTGATTGTACCTCCCTGTCAAAGACCCCCTCTCCTAGAATAGGGTCTAGGTTTCTGAGGGTATTTAGAATGGAAAATCTGCTGTAGTTTAGGTGCATGAAGGTCCTTACTATCCACCCAAGATCGATCTCCAGGACCATATATTTTCCAGTGCACCAAATATTGTACCCTTCCTCTAAGCCTTGGGGAATCAGTGATACTCTGTACTTCGTACTCCTCCTGACCTTCCACCTCGATGGGCCCTGGCACCACAGGGCTAGTAGTATAACGGCTGCATACAAGAGGTTTCAAGAGGGATACATGAAACACATTATGAATGCGCATAGATGCAGGTATGTCCAAAGCATAGGAAACTGGATTAATCTTGCGAATAATTCTATAAGGACCAATGAACCTGGGAGCCAACTTATTGGAAGGAACCTAAAGCTTTAGGTTCCTAGAGGAAAGCCACACTCTGTCCCCAACCTGAAAGGAGAGCACTGGAAGCCTTCTGCGATTAGCATGGCGCTAATGGCGCTGAAATGACTTACCAAGTGCCCTCTGAACTTGTGTCCATGTGGAACGGAGTTGCTCGATATGCTCATCCAGAGCTACAATCTGTTGCATCTGAAAGGAATCTGGGAGCAGACAGGGCTGAAACCCATAATTAATCAAAAACGGTGAGCTCCCGGAAGAAGAATTGACCGCACAGTTCCTGGCGAACTCTGCCCAAGGCAACAAGTCGGCCCAGTTGTCATGATGGTCAGTAATGAAACAGCGCAGGAACTGTTCCAAACCTTGATTAGCACGTTCAGCGGCTCCGTTAGTCTGGGGATGGTAGGCAGAGGAGAAGGACAACTGTATGCTCATTTGTTTGCAAAATGCCCTCCAGAACCTAGACACGAACTGGCTTCCCCTGTCGGACACCAGCACTCTAGGAACTCCATGCAACCGAAATACCTCCTTGGCAAATACCACTGCCAATTCTTTAGCCGAGGGAAGGCCATGGAGGGGCACGAAATGAGCCATTTTGGAAAACCTGTCCACCACCATCAGTATAAAGGAATACCCTCTAGATATAGGCAACTCTCCCATATAGTCAATAGAAACATGAGACCAAGGACGTTCACCATTAGGCACCGGCTGAAGCAAGCCCACAGGGAGGTGTCTAGAAGTTTTAGCACAGGCACATGTGGCACAAGCATTAGTAAAATCGGCACAATCTGTTCTCATAGAAGGCCACCAAAATATCTGAGAAAGGGACCATAACAACTGGTCTCTGCCAATGTGTCCTGTGGCCTTAGAAGAATGGTAAGTTTCAAGTAGTTGGATGCGAAATGGCTCAGCAACATAACACTTGCCACCCGGAGTTTCATGGGGACCTGTGGCCTGGGAGCCCAAAATCTCTTCCCCTAGTGGAGAAGTAATACTAGTACGTATAGTAGCTAATATTCGATCGGGTTGAATAATAGGTACTGGTGCCTCCAGTCTGTCAATTTCGGTCTCAAATTGTCTTGACAAAGCATCGGCCCTAACATTCTTAGATCCCGGCAAGTAGGATACAATGAAATTGAATCGGGACAGAAACAATGCCCATCTAGCCTGACGAGGGGACAATCTTTTGGCCTCAGAGAGATAAGTCAGATTTTTATGGTAGGTCAGTATCAAAACAGGATTCTTAGTGCCTTCAAGTAAGTGATGCCATTCCTTAAGAGCGAGGATAATGGCTAGTAATTCTCTGTCCTCTATTTCATAACGGCTTTGAGCACTAGTCAGTTTTTTGGAGAAAAACCCACAGGGTCTAAGAGTTCCACCCTTAATGGGACGTTGAGAAAGCACTGCCCCAACCCCAATATCAGAGGCATCAACCTCCAAAGTGAGCGGAAGTAATGGGTTGGGGTGGGATAACACAGGAGCATTGGCAAAAGCCCATTTCAATTTCTCAAAGGCCTCCTCTGCAACCACTGGCCAAAGAGATGGATTAGCGCCCTTGTGTGTAAGGTCAGACAATGGTTTAACAATAGAAGAGAAATTCTTAATAAACTTCCTATAATAGTTAGCGAAGCCCAAAAATTGCTGAATAGCTTTCAGACTCTTAGGTTGAGGCCATTGTAAGACTGCGCATAACTTTTCTTTGTCTGTGGCAATGCCGTCTTTGCCAATAATGAAACCCAAGAATGGCACACTGGTTCTGTGGAACTCACATTTCTCCAATTTACAGTACAATTTGTTTTTACGTAACCTTAGCAATATTTCAGACACATCTTTAATGTGTTGTGACAAGTTTTTGGAATGAAAAAGTATATCGTCAAGGTAAACCACGACACATGATTGTAGCATATCTCTGAGAATATCATTGATCAATTCCTGAAATACTGCTGGTGCATTACACAGACCAAATGGCATGACTAGATATTCATAATGCCCAGATCTTGTGTTAAAGGCAGTTTTCCACTCATCACCGGCTCTGATACGGATCAAATTGTATGCAGCCCGTAGGTCCAATTTGGTGAAAATTGAGGAGCCCTTGAGTCTGTCAAAAGCTCAGTGATGAGTGGTATCGGATAAGCATTCTTAGCCATAAGTTTATTCAACCCACGATAGTCAATACATGGCCTTAGTTCGCCATTTTTCTTTTTTACAAAAAAGAACCCGGCCCCGGCCGGAGAGGTAGATTTCCTTATGATTCCTCTAGCAAGGGCATTGGAAATATATTCTTCCATAGCCTTGTTTTCCTCACAAGATAATGGATAAGTGCGACCCCTAGGAGGCAACACTCCAGCAGGTAGTTCAATACTACAATCATATAGTCTGTGCTGAGGTAAAGTGCCAGCCTCATCCTTATTGAAAACGTCACCAAACTGCTGGTATTCGCTTGGTAGTGAAGGGAGGGTGCACAATACCTTAACTGGGTTTGTAACGCACTTTTCCATACAATATTGAGACCAAGCAGAAATTTCGCACTTTTGCCAATCAAACTGCGGATTATGCAATTGTAACCAAGGAAATCCCAATATTACGGCATGGTGAGGAGAGTTAATAAGTTGGAAATGCTGCTCTTTTTTATGGAGAGCCCCAATAGTCATAGACAAAGGCATAGTTTCGAAAGTTACTTGAGCAGGTTCCAAAGGTCTGCCATCAATTGCTTCAATGGCAAGCAGGGTTTCTCTTTCAATGCGTGGAATCCCATGCAATTCAGCAAAGGTATTATCCATAAAATACGTGGCTGCACCAGAATCAACCAGGGCCAGAACCGCCACAGATCGTTCCGCCCAAGACAATACCACCTGTAAGGTGGGTTTTAGTGTGCCCAACATTGGGGAAGATTGGACACCACCTAGGGCCTGTCCCCCAAGGTACCCTAGGTGTGTTAGTTTCCCGGATGTACTGGACAGGATCTTAGCAAATGCCCATCCTTACCGCAATATAGACACAACCCTTGTTTCCTGCGGTATAATCTTTCCTCCTTGGTTAACCTAGTGAAACCTACTTGCATCGATTCACCTGGTTCTCGCAAAGTTTCACTAGGCTTAGCTGCCATGGGAGGGATGGGTGGGCAAATTGTACTGTTAGCCGCAACATTTTTTGACCGCATCCTACGATCTCTAGCAGATAGTCTTTCACGTATCCTGGAGTCAATTAGTATGACATACTCAATATAGTAATCTAAATCAGTAAGCAATTCTTTTGCTGCAATCTCATCTTTAATCTGATCACTCAGGCCCTGAGCAAAGGCTGCCAACAATGCCTCATTATTCCACCCTACCTCTGCTGCCAAGGTGTGAAATTCAATGGCATAGTCGCCCACCGTACACCTGCCCTGTTGTATTTCCATAAGGCGTTTTGCAGCAGAGGTAGTTCTACCAGGCGGCTCAAATACTCTTCGAAATGATTGCACAAAATCTCTGAAACTCTTAGAGCAAGGTTTAGCATTCTCTCATAATGGGTTTGCCCAAGCCAATGCTCTGCCAGTTAGTAAGGATATCATGAACCCAATCTTGCTAAGATCATTAGGAAACACATGTGCCGTCAATTCCATAAATATTTCAAGTTGATTAATGAACGCTCTGCAAAGATTAGGGTCACCATCATAACGGAGTGGCAAGGGTGCCGAAGCAGTTAACCCTTTAGCTGCCACTCCTGAGGGCATCATATCATTCTCTGGTGTCTGACAAGGCACGGTCACTGGGCTAGACCCAGACTTATCAGCAAGCATTGTGCCTTCAAGAATCATTTGGATTGCAACAGCCAGCTGATCCAAACGTTGCTCATGCATATCCATCCTCCAGTGGATATTCTGTGTATTACCATCACTCTTATTGTCTGAGGTCATGGCCCTTTCGTACTGTCACGGTTTGTTCGACTCTCAGACAAAAGGTTAAGTAAAAACACAACTTTATTGAGAAAATTTAAAATAATCCCATAGGATTTCATACACGTACATACAACACATAAATAGCAAGGTAGAATGGTAATATGGAATCAGACTCTACCGGCCCTTCCCAATATACCGGGCAGGGCAGCCAGACAATAAAGAGGGTGATACAGGCTCTACCGGTCCTGCCAATATACCGGGCAAGGCAGCCTAATGGATACCAAACTAAATGGACTCTACCGGCCCTGCCAATATACCGGGCAAGGCAGTCTGAAGGAACAAAATGGACTAGGTTCTACCGGCCCTGCCAATACCGGGTAAGGCAGCCAATAAATGGAAATGCAATAGGCTCTACCAGCCTTACCAACATACCGGGCAGGGCAACCTAAAGGAAGAGGTGTCAACCCAAGTGGCCCTAATACTGTCAGAAGGTAATGACAGTGAAAGTTGTGTATAATAGTGAGTCCAATACTGCAAATCAATATTACCCCAAGATAGGGTATGGATGGAATAACAGCAGTCTAGACTGGAAGGCACTCTAGGTACCAACAATATGAAAGTAGCGAGCCACAAGGTCAGGAGCAAACCAGCGTCCGCACGCTGGGAACCAACAGAGTTTTGTATTGTACAGCCGCAAGGCTTTGGAGCGAACCAACGTCCGCACGCTGGGAACCAACAGAGTACCAAAGGCTGGTGTTGTGAGACAGTGAAGCAAACCAGCGCCCGCGCGCTGGAACCAACTGACTGGAATGTCGCCAAGCGACCGATGAACAATGTCGCCACCGCTGAGGAAACAGACTCAGGAACAACAAGAACAGCGTCGTCGTCCAACCGGATCAGGAATGGTAACGGAGATCAGAGGCAGGAAGCAGCACTACAGGAGACTCAACCGGAACAGGACTGGAACCAGCACAGCAGGCCACAACACTGGAACAGCACAAACTCAGGAACTCAGGAACACAGGTACTCAGGAGCAGCAGAATGGCCAATGAAGCTTTCTTGTCACGGTTTGTTATGACTCTCAGACACAAGTTTTAGGTAAAAACTCCATTTTATTGAATAATTAAAATGATCACTTAGAATAGCAATCACATACATATATATATCATGAGTAAATAGCAAAGACAGTATGCAGACTCTACCGGTCCTGTCAATATACCAGACAGGACAGTCTGAGATAATGGAATAATAGGCTCTACCGGCCTTGCCAATACCGGGTAAGGCAACCTGCAGATGGAATAGCGTCAAGGTTCTACCGGCCTTACCTAAATACCGGGCAAGGCAGCCCCAATAAGTACACACTGTAGGCTCTACCGGCCCTGCCAATACCGGGTAAGGCAACCTCAGATGGAATGTGGCAAAAGGTTCTACCGGCCTTACCAATACCGGGCAAGGCAGCCCAACAACCCTCGATATAGGCTGTACCGGCCTTGCCAATACCGGGTAAGGCAACCTCAAGAGCAACGCGAAGCAAGGTTCTACCGGCCTTACCAATACCGGGCAAGGCAGCCCAGAGTTATCAATAGCTGTTGGATAATAATGACAGAGTGACAGGATCGTAAGCAACCCAGTGTCCGCACACTGAGACCAACAGAGGAATCGTATAGCCGCAAGGCTTAGGAGCAAACCAGTGTCCTCACACTGGACTAACAATTGAATCGGATAGCCGCAAGGCTTTGGAGCAAACCAGCGTCCGCACGCTGGGACCAGCTACTGAATCGTATAGCCGATAGGCTTTGGAGCAAACCAGTGTCCGCACGCTGGGACCAACCACTGAGTAGTGTAGCCGATAGGCTTTGGAGCAAACCAGTGTCCGCACACTGGACCAACAGGGAATCGTACAGCCGCAAGGCTTTGGAGCAAACCAGTGTCCGCACACTGGACCAACAGGGAATAGTATAGCCGCAAGGCTTTGGAGCAAACCAGCGTCCGCATGCTGGGACCAACCACTGAGTAGTGTAGCCGATAGGCTTTGGAGCAAACCAGTGTCCGCACACTGGACCAACAGGGAATCGTACAGCCGCAAGGCTTTGGAGCAAACCAGTGTCCGCACACTGGACCAACAGAGGAATCGTATAGCCGCAAGGCTTTGGAGCAAACCAGCGTCCGCACGCTGGGACCAACCACTGAGTAGTGTAGCCGATAGGCTTTGGAGCAAACCAGTGTCCGCACACTGGACCAACAGGGAATCGTACAGCCGCAAGGCTTTGGAGCAAACCAGTGTCCGCACACTGGACCAACAGGGAATAGTATAGCCGCAAGGCTTTGGAGCAAACCAGCGTCCGCATGCTGGGATAAACCACTGAATAGTGTAGCCGATAGGCTTAGGAGCAAACCAGTGTCCGCACACTGGACTAACAACTGAATCGTGTAGCCGCAAGGCTTTGGAGCAAACCAGCGTCCGCACGCTGGGACCAACCACTGAATAGTGTAGCAGATAGGCTTAGGAGCAAACCAGTGTCCGCACACTGAACTAACAACTGAATCGTGTAGCCACAAGGCTTTGGAGCAAACCAGCGTCCGCACGCTGGGATTAACAAGCAATGTCGCCGACGCGACCAAGCAGAAGGTCTCCAGGATCACAGGAGGCAGGCGAGGAGATGACAGGAACCAGCAGCGATCAGTCAGGTCAGGAAACAGCAGAGAAGAAGGTCAGCAGGAACTGCAACCCCAGAGTACTAGGCCGGAACTAGGACTGGAACAACTCAGCATGCAGGAAACCCTGGAACAGTTGTAATCAGGAACTCAGGAACACAGGAACAGAGGCCCAACCATCACTGGACATAGTGATAGCAAAAAGGTCAGAAACAACACGAAAGGGCACTCAAAGGGTGCCCAATCCAGGTTTAAATAGGCAATAAGAGGCGGGCTAAATGCAGACAACCAATAGAAGCCCCCTACTGGTGACAGACAAGGAAATGCAGCAATCGTGGGCACTGTGATATTTCTGTAGTATGGTGGAAACGAAATACTCAGAGACACCACGAAAGGGCAACTAAAGGGTGCCCAGGCTAGGTTTAAATAGACAATATGAGGTGGGCCAAAGGCGCACAGCCAATGGGAGCCCCCTACAGGTGACAGACATAGCAAAGTAGCAATCACGGGCACAGTGATACCATGTCACTCTGTGCCTGCGGCCTGGCTGCATCTGGTACCTCCCGCCGCTGGCCGTGTCCTTTCCACAATTGACGTAGTAGTGCAGTATGTCACTGGAGGTGATGCATCTCCTGAGACAGCGGCGTCACTTGCAGGCGTGCATTGTAGGCATGACGCAAGTACCTTTTAAGACCTTGGGTGACTTGAGACTCCTCCCTGCCACTTCCTGTAGAGGTTCAAAGGATGATGGACTGCTAGTCCAGTCTCCCTTACGTTGGTGTTTGTTGCAGTTGTTTATTTTCTTTGTGAGGCTCCGTGTATGACCTAGGCTTGTCTGACCATACATCCTGGTGCTGACCTGTGGCTCTGTCTGACTACTCTTGCTGTGTTACCCTTGGCTTAGCAGACACCCAATCTGATGCAGACTTGTGGCTCTGGCTGACTACCTGCTCCATGTATGACCTAGGCTTGTCTGACCATCCATCCTGGTGCTGACCTGTGGCTCTGTCTGGCTATTCTTCCTGCCTTACCCTTCTACATAGTCAGTGTATTGATAGATGGAGGGCAAAATTTCTAGCAGGAGTTGATGAAAGTCTGCCACGCGCCTTATGCACCACTGAACAGCATGAAGGAAAGATAGAAAAAATGACTATTGCGGTACAGCATATTGTTGTGCATCACATAACTGAAGTATAGAGAGCTAAGAGAAGGAAGAAGAGGAAGGGTAGGGGAAACGGAAAAGGTAAGAAGTCATCGCAGAAAAGGGAGGTATGGGAATGGAATTAGGGGACATGGGAAGATTGAAAGCATTAATAGAGGAACATATTTGCAAACATCTCTAGATACTCAAATACGATGCTCAAAGACATAAAGATACACTTTCTCGGGCCAGGGAATAAGGTTTGAATAGGTGGGAAATAGCAATGCAAACTATGTAAGGCAAAAATAAGTCTTAAAGGGTGAGAAAGGCGAACTCTCCTGGGTTTCAGAAAGATAAGTCCTTATCTTTTTAAGGAAATTGATTATAAAGGGTCAGCTTGAGTCAATACATGCCAGATTTATTTAGACTATATTAAGCAGAACCCTGGTAATAATCAGGGGATTGGAAGTGGGGAATCTGAAGAAAACAGATGAAGCTTGAGCCGCACTACACATAAAGGGAGAGGAGGAGAGGATATGAGATTGGTTTGGTGTTACTGACATGTACTATGGAGAACAGTATTCAGTGGCTGATCTCTCCCAGCAGTGAGAGAACTCTTGTTTTACTCAGTAGAAGACACTATATAACACATTATTTCATAAAAGTGTTAATTGGGTGGAAAGTATTGTAAGCACTTTTTGATCATTCATTTAACTCTTTGCATGCTAGTTGGATGTGCAATGATTCACTTTGCAATGTGTTGCACTCCCTCCAGCCCTCAAAGAGTTAATTAATTCAGGCAGAAAAAGATCAACAACAGTTTGCATACCTAATAGAAATAATGGCTACCAAAAGAAAAAGAAAAAAAAAAAGATTTTGTTGTGTGGTGAATCCTTCTGCTTGAATTATGTAGACAGAAAATATACTTAACTATGATTACATCTCCAGCCTCTTTTATATGCATTACAGGCCCTCTCTGGGAATGATGGGGTGAAGATTCAGCTTGGACATGACCAATGTAGAGCTAATCTAATTGTGATCATCAGCAGGCAGTAGGCAGAGAGAAGAGCAGCAGTGAGAGCGGAATGATTTATTAACACACTCTGGCTTCCAATTCTCCCTGACATTTTACTTCATCAAACTAATTAGATGCTTGTGACACTGTTTGTAGAGAAATGAGAAGTGTTTCTGATCATTTCACATGGTTTGTCTGGAACGTGCAAGTATCATTTTCTTGCCACTGCTCACTGCTATTTCCTTTGGGTGCTGGCTTTCTTAAGAATATGAGCAGATGGCCACATTGGCAAAAGCCAGAGGCAATATCTCTCTCTCCTGGCAGAGGGTAGATAACCAGCACATAGACAAAAACCTGTGTACTCTGAAAAGTTTTAGTTCCCTTTAGCATTATGTATACACTATCTTCAAAATATATATCTAGAAAAGGAATTTGCCCTGATTAAAAAGGGATGATGCTTCAGATCTTTAGGAATATCACCTTTCCAGTAGGTTTCATTTCACATGTGAGGCACACAAACAACTTAAAGTCAACAGAACTTCAAACAGTCATAATGTATATAAACATACCCTACTTGTCAGAGGGCTTAGGTATTTGAAAAAAATGTTGGTATAAATTGTTCCACTTAGAATATCCCAAAAAAAAGGTATATATTCAAGTTCTAGACAAAAGAACAAGTAAAGTTCTATACCAACAAGCCTCAAGTCCAAATTCCTAGGAAGACCTAGTCTATAGCTGGACTTTAAAGAATCACTTGTGAGGCCGCTTAGGAAGGTAATTTCTCTTTTGCTTGTCTGCACAGTATTCTATGGTCGCTGCCTCTTAGCACACCAGTGGTTGATATGCAAAACCAGGAAAACCTGTATATAGTAAACAAAAACAAAAAACAGGGAGCAGATGCTCTGAGTAGACCTGTATAGCAATTACATATATTTGCCCCCTTATCTCCCAGCTTCTCACCAGATTCCAGCAATTAATGGTGCATATCAGATCTCATAATATTCATGATACAGCCAATATTTTTCTATATTTTCTTTATTTTCAAGTTCAACGCTATACAACACGTTCCGTGTCATTAGACACGTCATCAGGGATAAAAAAAAACATACATTTTTTTCACAATTTAAATACCTTTAGAATGTCTGTCTTCATAGCATGATGTTCAGATCTTAGAGTGACTTCCGTGTCTGTATTCTAGGTCTGCGCACGCGCGACAATAGTTTCATGTTACAGCTTCCTGTACTGTGTGCTCCATCTTTGGAACACATAACATTTTGTATTCACAATGGAACTCACATGCAATACATTCAACAGGGTTCAATTTTCTAAAACCAACTTATAATATATAAATAAAAGACAGTAGTCATTTTTCTATTTAAAACCTAGTTTGAGACTTCATGTGTATATTTGAAAACAAGTAAAAAAAAATAGTAAAAATAAGAAGAAAACTTGTTCTCCAATTCCTTCACCTCCCGCCTCTAGTGGGATATTGAGGGCCAGTTGAGTATGATAGTCATTGTCATAGTAACCTTACATTTGTAATCCACCATTGGAAATCCTACATCTCCATACTGAGAGATACAACAGGACCAGCTAACCCCAGACATACATTTTGGCCCTTTTGGGCATGCCTTGTCAGTGAGGGGCAGCTGGTTTTCATAGTCACTGAGAGCACGGGATCAACATCTGAATTATCTTTCACTCTTAGGGAAACCTCATGAGAGTATTGAAAACCTGTATCAAAAGGTGAGGGGCTCTGAGGATGAACAAAAAACACAATGACTTCTTCTATAGCAAGTGACCACGCAGCAGTATCTCATTTTAGCTCTGTGCGAATAAAAGAAGGGCATGAGTGGAAGACAGCCTTTAATACCCAGAGTGGGCACTATGAATACTTGGTTATGCCCTTCGGTTTGTGCAATGCCCCTGCTGTCTTCAATGATGTCTTAAGAGAACTCCTACAAAGTTGTGTGGTTGTTTATTTGAATGACATCCTCATTCACTCTCCAACGCTGGAGATCCATCTCTCTGATGTATCCAAAGTCTTGCGCCTATTACGCGAGAACAACTAGTTTTGCAAGTTGAAAAAATGTGAATTTCATAAACCCCAGGTAATGTTTCTGAGGTATGTAATTTCTGCCTCTGGGTTCGCCATGGACCCTCAAAAGTTGTCTGCGGTACTGTAGTGGCCTCGTCCTATAGGACTCAAAGCCATCCAAAGATTTTTGGGGTTCACTGATTACTACAGAACTTCTCTTCTATTGTCAAACCACTTACTGACATGACATGTAAAGGGGCCAAGACCTCTGAATGGTCCCAAACAGCTATCTTGTCTTTTGAAAACTTGAAGGCAGTTTTCCTGCTGCCCCGATATTGGCGCATCCAAATCCCTCCCTGCCCTTTACCCTGAAGGTTGATGCTGAAGGTTGATGCATCTGAGATTGGAGTGGGCACGCTGTTATCACAATGTTCAGCTCCTGGGGAGGCCTTGCGCCCTTGTGTATATTTTTCCAGAAAACTGTCCAAAGCAGAGAAGGTATATCAAATTGGGGACAGAGAGTTACTGGTAATTGTCCTGGCCCTGAAAGAATGGAGGCATCTCTTGGAGGGCACTAAAACGCCTATCTTAATCTTGACTGACCACAAGAACATCATTTATCTTTCTGAGGCCAAGCACTTGTCTTCCAGGCAAGACAGATGGGCGCTGTTCCTTTCCCGTTTTAATTTTGTGGTCTCATATGTTCCTGGATCGAAAAATGTTAAGGCAGACGCATTATTTCGCCAGTTTTGCTTGCCTTCCAGGGAAGAGGTTCCACCGTCCCTGATCACTTCCGGCTGATCGTATCCTTGCTACTATATGAACCTCTATTACTTCTCCTCTGGGAGAGAAGATTTTGGCTGCCCAAACTTCAGCACCTGCTGACAAACCTGATGGCCTTTGCTTCGTTCCAGCGCAGTTGCACATTAAGCTGTTAGAGACCTATCATGCCTCAAAAATTGCTGGACACATTGGTCGCGACCAATTGATTTGGTCTTTGTCATGGGTATTCTGGTGGCCTAGTCTCTGTTCAGATTATGCTGCCTTTACGGCGGCTTGCACCACTTGTGCTCAAAATAAGTCACCCCGACATCTACTGGTGAGCTTGCTCCAGCCAGTGTCCAACGGGGAACGTCCCTGGTCATATTTATCTATCGACTTTATGGTCAACCTCCCTCACTCCATGGGCTGTACAGTTATAATGAGGATTGTGGAGAAATTTTCAAAGATGGCTCACTTTATGCCACTTAAGAGCTTACCATCCCCGCAGAAATTGGCAATGGTTTTTGCGAGGGAGGTTTTCCGACTCCATGGCATACCTGTCACAGTTTGTTTTGACTCTCAGACGCAGAGTTAAGATAAAAACACAACTTTATTGAAAGTTGAAAGAAAACCCTCATGGGTTTGACAATACACATATATTTCAACAAGAAATTAGTACAAGCAATGGTGAACAGTGGTATGGTGAATAGTACTTGAGAGGCTCTACTGGCCTTGCCAATACCGGTTAAGGCAGCCTAGAATAGGCACAATGAGGAATTAGGCTCTACCGGCCTTACCAACATACCGGGCAAGGCAGCCAGGAGACTGGTACAACAAGAGGGAAGGCTCTCCCGGCCCTGCCAATATATCAGGCAAGGCAGCCAGGAAACTGGTGCAACAAGAGAGAAGGCTCTACCGGCCCTGCCAATATACCGGGCAAGGCAGCCAGGAGACTGGTACAACAAAAAGGAAGGCTCTACCGGCCCTGCCAATATACTGGGCAAGGCAGCCAGGAAACTGGTACAACAAGAGAGAAGGCTCTACCGGCCCTGCCAATATACCAGGCAAGGCAGCCTTGGGCCCAGAGGTGACAAATACTGGTGCAATAGCAGAGTGGCCTTAGCGACTGAGAAAAGGTGGAGCAAACCAGTCGCACAACTGGACTACACAGAGGACTACCGGTGCGTATAGGCATAGTGAGCAGCCGGTGAAGTAGGAGCAAACCAGTTCCTGCCTACTGGACTACAATATGACACTACCAGTGCTGTATGGGAAGCAGCAAGCAACCGGTGATATATGGAGCGAACCAGTACCCGCGTACTGGTATACACATTAACACTACCGGTGCTGTAGGAGAAACAGCAAGCAACCGGTGATATATGTAGCGAACCAGTACCCGCGTACTGGAATACACATAGACACTACCGGTGCTGTATGGGAGGAGACAAGCAACCGGTGATTTATGGAGCGAACCGGTACCCGCGTACTGGAGTACACATTGACACACCTGTGCTGTAGGAGAAGCAGCAAGCAACCAGTGATATATGGAGTGAACCCGTTTCCGCGTACTGGAGTACACGTAATCACTATCGGTGCTGTGAGGGAACCAGCAAGCAACCGGTGATAGATGGAGCGAACCAGTACCCGTGTACTGGAGTACACGTAATCACTATCGGTGCTGTGAGGGAACCGGCAAGCAACCGGTGATAGATGGAGCGAACCAGTACCTGCGTACTGGAGTACACAATGACACTACCGGTGCTGTATGGGAAGCAACAAGCAACCGGTGATAGATGGAGCGAACCAGTACCCGCGTACTGGAGTACACAATGACACTACCGGTGTGGTATGGGAAGCAGCAATCAACCGGTGATAGATGGAGCGAACCAATACCCGCGTACTGGAGTACACAATGATACTCAGGTATGAAAATTTTGCCCAGGTGACATGAGGACGGAAAACGCTGCACACTATCCAGAAGCAGGAACAAACAGCCAGGTCGGGACAGGAAGCTGGAACAGTAACGGCAGTCGACCGGATCAGGAACAGAGGCAGGAACCACTTCAGCAACGGAAGCAGGAACGTCAGCCCAAACCGGATCAGGAAAAGAGGCAGGAACCACTTCAGCAGAGGAGGCTGTCAGGCAGGTAAGCAGACGGAATCTGAAAGATAGTGTATGCAGCCAAGGCCCAGGAAACTCAGGAACAGGATGCAGGTGACGATAGACATAGAGACACCACGAAAGGGCAACCAAAGGGTGCCAGGACCCAGTCTATATAGGCAATACTGGGCGGATACAAGACAGGCAGCCAATGGAGAGCCTTCACAGATAACTGACAGGAAAAGGCAGCAATCATGGGCACCGTGATAATACCCTAAGTAATCATGTCCTATAGAAGAAGCCAATTTGTGTCTCGCTTCTGGAGGTGTTTCTGTGCTCAGATGGGAATTCAACTGGCATTCTCCTCCCCGTACCACCCGCATTCTAACGGTGCGGCAGAAAGGACAAACCAAGCCTTAGAACTGTTCCTCCACTGCTATATCTCTGACCACAACAATAATTGGGCTACCCTGTTACCTTGGGAGGAGTTTGCCAGAAATTGTGCTGTTAACTCGTCTACTCAAAGTTTCCAGTTCTTGGTCAGCTATGGGTTCCAACACTCGGTTTTTCCTGAGATCTTCGAAGCACAAGTGATTCCGGCTCTTGACGAGCATTTGAGGGCACTCCGTTCCTTTTGGGTTCGGGTATAGCATACCCTACATGGTTCCGTGCAGGGACAAAAAAGGCAGGCTGACCGTAGGTGACTGCCGGCACCTACCTTCCAGGTAGGAGACAGAGTGTGGTTATCTTCTCATATCTTGCACCTCCAGGTTCCTTGAAACAAAATGGCTCCTCAATTCATTGGTCCTTTCCATGTGTTGCCAAAATTAACCCGGTGGCTTATGCATTGGAGCTCCCTGCCAATATGCACATTCATCATGTCTTCTATGTTTCTCTGTTAAAGGGGAACATTCACCTGAAAAAAAAATTGGAGCGCTGGTTATAAGTCCTAAAGCAATACCAGCGCTGGGTTTTATTTTAAATCTACTGACCTGTGAGCCGAGATATGAATGTTTGAAAAGTGCCACTTCCGCATACTGCGGCACCCTGTACCTGCGGCACGGAGCAGCAGGACTTCCCACTTCGCTCCCAGAAGCCCCAGCGAGCGCGTTCTCGCTTCACCTCGGAGCTCTATTGTGTTGGGCTAACGTTACATCCGGCTCAGTTTGAGATGCTACAGAGGTTGCTTTAGGACTTATAACCAGCGCTCCAATTTTTTTTTCAGGTGAATGTTCCCCTTTAAAGCCCTTGGTCTGCAACCGGTATGCCTCAGCTCCTGTCCGTCCTGCTCCCGTGAGAGTTGCAGATCACGAGGAGTATGAAGTTCAAAATATTCTGGACTCCTGTTTGGTTCGAGGGTGCCTACAGTATTTTATTCATTGGAAGGGATATGGTCCAGAGGAGTGCTCCTGGTATTCCATTTGTTGATGTTCATGCTCCTTGGTATGCATATTTCATGCGCACTTTACTGACAAACCCCAGCCAGCTTCGCGGAGGGGGGCCATTCATGCCACACTGATGACGCAAGAAGATGGCAGCGGTTGGACGCATCAGAGCAAGATGCATCATCTGCAGGAGCGAGGCTTCAGAGTGTAGCAGGCCTCTGTTTTATGCCATGCGTCCTGTAGTTTCCTCCTACCTACTTCCTTCCTCTGTGCCTGATCCTCCTACCTACTTTCTGAGGAGTAGTTTAAAGGGCAGTCTGAGTCCAGACTCAGTGGCCCTTGTGTTGTTGTACAAAGCAGTTATGTGTCCTTGGGCTCTGTGTATGACCTGACTTGTCTGACCATCCAATTTGGTGCGGACCTGTGGCTCTGTCTGACTATTCTCCTGCCTTATCCTTATAGTGGACACCCAATCTGGTGCAGACCTGTGGCTCTGGCTGACTACCTGAACTGTGTATGACCTGGCTTGTCTGACTACCCTCTCTGGTGCTGACCTGTGGCTCTGTCTGACTATACTCTTGTTTTTCCCCTGTATCTAGCAGACATCCAATCTGGTGCGGACCTGGGGCTCTAGTAGACTAGCTATTTACTGACTGCAGGCATGGGTCAAGCTTCCGCTTTCTCAATACTGACTGCAGTAGAGAGTCAGGTATCCTCTGCTACATTGCTGACTGCAGGTGTGAGTCAGGTAGTTCCTCACCACATCGGATCAAGATCCTGTGTTCCTGTTCCTGCTCCTGGTTCCAGCAGAGACTACCAGTGGCTGAGGCCTAGTCTCCAGCAGTGTGGCCAATCTGGGCAGCCTACTATTTCTCATAGCAGTGCTTGCCGGCTTAGGATCCTTTGCTTGTTCTTGCTATATTTCTATTGTGTACTACCTTACTGATATTTTAATAAATTGCATTTTACTATACTGTACTGACTCCTGAATATCTCTGGGGAACCGTGACATTGACATATGCTATTGACATATGGTATAAGCAATACATCAGACACTGTATGCAAAGCTTTGTACTTCAAACACAATACACTATACTCCAGACACTATAAGCAATACTCCAAATGCTATATATACATTAATGTGCTATACTCAAAAAACTATAGTCTATATGCCAAACACTACAACAAAACGCTATATACCTAATGCTGTAGCCAAACCACTATACTGCAAATGCAAAACGCAATATGCTATACACTTTATGCAATGGGCAAAATGGTATAAGCAATATGCACAATGCTATAAGGCAATAGGCTATACACATTGCAAAATACACAAAACACTACCACTGGCTGAGATGTGCTTACACACACACATCCCAGCCAATCAGATTTGAGCGACTGTACTTTAAACTGATTGGCTGGGATGTGTGTATGTGTGTAAACACATCTCAGCCAATGGCTGTGAGGGAATTGGATCAGAGGCTGCCCATATATAAAGGCAGTCTCTGCTCTGATTCCCTCAATGTGGAACGGGCATCGGCCCGAGAGGAGGGGGACATGTTGGGCACGTCACAGTTGAAGGATAGAGCTAAGCATTTACTTTATATATTTATTATATATGTAGCATATTTCTGCACTTGTTCTTTGTGGCATATTTTATTTGATAACAAATAATGGCATTATATTTTAATATTCCTAGGCACTGACTTAACCCATTGAGGCCAGAGAGGTCGGCAACATATTGCTTTGCAATACGTTGTGTACCCCTCTGGCACTCAAGGGGTTAAAAGATATCTTCTATTCCACATTGTATTTATATTTGTTTGTCTTTTACAGGAAGAAAGAAAAGTTAGAAGAAAGAAGAGAAGATAAAAGAAAGAAGAGAAGGACAGAGGAGAAGGACAGAAGAGGACTAGGGAGCTGAGAACTCAGCTGGACATCAGGAAATGGTAAGTGTTACTTGTAATGTGATGTTGTTTTTTTAACTTAGTTGGGTTAACCCTATGAACGCCGGCAGGGTAATTATACCACATTGGCACTCATAGGGTTAATTCTACTAACTTTGGACACTTTTTAGGCACTTTGGATGTATTGATATGGGGCTTAGGGCCCATATCAATACATCCACTGTGGACTTAGTATTTTTGTATGCCCGTTAATAGCTGTGTTAGCTGTCTAAAGATCCATTAAGGGACTTTACAGCCAAATAAACTGGGTCTCAACTTTTATGCGATAAAGTGAGTCCCTTATCGGATTTTTACAGCTAACGCAGTCCTTTAAATGCCAACTTTGGGCATTTTATTCTCTAATGGGCCAAAACACACTTTAGTGTAGTGGCCATATTACTTGCTGAACTGCTGTTAGCTGTTCATTACATGGACCTTTAAATGTCTTACTACACGTTAAAACGCCCGGTAGTGGGTTTTTTTTGGCTAACATCTGCCTTTAAATTTCCCCCTAGATGTTTTGTAACACTTTCTTCCTATTTCATCACCCCTATATGTTATTCGTATTCTCTTTTAAAGGGATAGTATTACTTCAAAATTACTATCCCTCATATTGTAGCCCTTAATAAACTGACTTAAATGACACCAGCGGCATCTCTCAAACCTTTATGGTTTAAGAGATAGCCACTTTCAAAGTTTCCTCTCCCCTGCTGTCAGCATTCTGGTTCCAGCAGGGGAATCCGGTCCCGGGACAGGCAGAGGCTCTTAAACAGAGCCGATATCTCATTATGGAAGGAAAAATGATTAATTGAAACAGTCTTCTACGTGTGTTTGGCTACCAAGCACACGTAGAAGACTGTTTCAATGAATCATTTTTCCTTCCATAACGAGATATCGGCTCTGCTGAAGAGCCTCCTCTTGATTCAGAGACCGGATTCTCCTGCTGACAGCAGGGGAGAGGAAACTTTGAAAGCGGCTATCTCTTAAACCATAAAGGTTTGAGAGATGCCGCTGGTGTCATTTAACTCAGTTTATTAAGGGCTACAATATGAGGGATAGTAATAGTGAAGTAATCCTATCCCTTTAATTTTAATTCTTAAACAATTTTCTGGTATAATTTTCATTATTGTTGGTGAAGGTGAATGGGCATGCACAATTCATTTGTTTGCAAGGTTTCTGGACATACAGGGAAACAGAGCACAATATAAATACTTTGCATTATTTCACTGAAGAAACATACCTGACAGCTATGGGGATTGCATTTCCATAGTTTAAAATTCTGTCTTATTCTCTTCATTCTCCCTGCAGATCTCCAAGGTCTGCAGGGCTGGGTTACATCACTCATCACCTCTGGAGAGAAGCAACATCCCTAATTTCTCAAATAAAGCCCCCATTTCAGTGGATTCACAGAAAATGGGCTTCAATGAAGAAGACATTTACCCAAAAGTTCGAGTGAAGCGGAATGGCCTTCTTTGCTTACACTGCAGATCTCTGTGTTCTGAAGGTGAAAGAAAGAAAGCACAGAAGAGTTTCAGCTATGGAAACACAATTTCCATAGCTGTCAGGTAATCACCTACATTTATTATGTATCTTTCTTTGCGCCTTTAACTAAATTAATGGAATTTTCTGAGTTGAAAATGACAACGTACTGAGTAGCAAGGGGTATTCAACACATCATTACTCGTCCCTGTAGTCCTCAAAGGGTTGATGAGAATAGGTTTAAAGGCTCAAGAAAAGCTGTTCAAATGGTGGTCTGTAGCCATACTAAGACCAAAAGAGGGTTTTGTGCAGACTGTGAACAGCCTGGGAATTCCAATGTTTTTGTAATGTGACATTTTTGGATGAGGCTTATAGATTCGTAGGGTTAAAATAAGTCCCTTCCATAAAAAGTATATTGTAAATTATTAAAGTGTCAGTATAATGTATTAGCAAAGTAACCTCATGGAAGTAAACTTTTTATTAGGTTAAGGCACTTGTGATATATTGGGCAATCTCCACAAATCATACATGAGGAGCAATTTTGAGGCAAAATAACTTTCCCTTACAAATACAAATGTTCATTGGCTTATGTTAGGTGTTTAGCACTTTAAATGCTAGAAAGGTCTGCAACACCTTAATTTTCAATATGTTAGAGACCTATCTAATATTTAAAGGCTTTAAAGCCCTATTTAAATCCATTGTTAATGGAAAAGTTTTATTTTTTTTTTCCCTGTGGTGCAGATAGTTTGCCCCAGAATTGCTAAACTTGTTCATTGTGCAAAGCATGACAATGAGTTGCTAATAAGGTAAAAAGTTCACACCATATTGGAGCACTGGTCTAATGACAGTGACACATTTATTGGTTAAATGGTCAGGCTTAGGTCCAAACCAAACATATTTTATTGATAAAACACATTATTGCACAAACCAATATATAATTGCCATAATCACCTACAAATATTTAATTTGCCATTTAGGCCAGGTCTCATCAAGCTTTAGGAAGAGCAGCATATCATTTGTGTTGCTCTTTAGCCCGCTAATTGACAGATACCTTTGAGTATTTATGAGTGATTCATTTAATTTGCTTGTCCTGGGCATGCAGGACAAGGAAACATATTTAAGAAATAGTGTAAATGGTGCCATTTGGCAATATACAAATAGAGGTCCATACAACTTTGGTATTTTCACTTTTCTTCCACCACAGATTTCTGTGGAGGTTTGCCCACCAGAAGCAGAAAAATGGAATTGGTGAGTCTATCTGGTGTTGCATATTGATGAATGAGTGAGTGCCTGATATGATCTGGCAAACAAGTAAATATGAATCAGGAAATGGCTAAAGTGCAATTAAATGTGCCTTTTAATGAATTCCTCCTTAGACTGTGCAAACAATTTCTATAGAATAATGTGTTCTACTTCCTTCATGGTATAGAACATATTTCTAATGATAGCTTCTGAAAAACTCTGCAGACAATGGAGAGAGAAGTCCAATACTATAATTAGGCTATGCTGTAGCAAGTAAGGATCAAAGGGCCTTTCTCTTAACAATGCTTCATTGTGTGTATAATAGAGATTCCATCATACTTTTCAAAATAGCACCTGATTTTCAGCTTTCCAAACCAGCAATTGTCCTTAAATCACAAGCCAAGATATAGCATCAGAAAACCACAAACTGGGATTATGCAACATAAAATGTACATATGCAGTTGTCATATTCCATATATGCATTGCCTGGGTTTTAAATTGACTTCTGTAGAATTATATGATCATAATTTTAGGAGCAAATTTGCAACTCTATATGTGATTTTGTATGTTATCCTTGGAAGAAAACTTTGCTGACAATAATAATCATTTTGCTACACACATCTCACAATGGATTAGATACATAGACAAGAGTTTTATCACCTATGGGAGATGCAAATTCTGTTATGGAATTTGTGGATTATTCAAACACACTGAATATTTATTTCACTGAAACACATAACTCTGATTCTGTGAATTTCTTAGATGTTACTATATAGAGACAACAACTGACCTGTATACAATGCTGACATATTCAAATAGCATCTAGCAGGAGAATGTTTTCACCCACAAAAACAGAATGTATCATTACAATATAGCCAGATATTGCATGTAAAATGCATTGCGAATGATAATGAAGGCCTGCCACTATGTCTGAGTGACAAGCAGAAGAAATTTGAAAATAATAATAAGAAATTTGAAAATAAGAAATATGGCAAAAAAAACTTTACAGGATTCTTTGTTGCAAAATGTATCCAAGGATATGAAAATGGTGTTCCATTTTGTATAAGACCTTTTTACATTATCTAAACAGGTTATGAAAAATAGGCACATATTTCAAAGTGATCCCGAGTATAGAACTCTATTAAATGAATGTCCCATTATAAAACACAAGAGACCTAGTTTACGTTCTTGTAAAAACAGTAAACAAACTTTCTCATCCACGGAACTGCAGACTCACTATCAGATGGTGGATGAGGTAATATTGACAATGGAGATACTCCAGGGTGGGAGGTAGAGAACCCTGAGGTGGGTACATCTTTCCATGCCCGGATCCTAGCACAAGATGATGATGATGATGATGTAGGTGTTACGCTCATCACTGAACTTCTCATTTCATGATGGGTTTCTATAGTCTTCCTCTGGGATTTTCACTCATGTTCTTTGTGCCCTTGGGGAGGGACAAAGGGCAAAGCGACAGTGGCCTATTTCAATTTCTTTTTGGGGGTTTGGCTTTTACATGTGTAACATAAATGTAAGGGTGTGTCACGGTTTGTTATGACTCTCAGACACAGACTTAAGATAAAAACACAACTTTATTGAAAAGTTTAAAGGGAATCACATTCGACATTTAAACACAATACACAACAATAGAGCATAGTGGTAGCAGAACGTAGGACAGGCTCTACCGGCCTTGCCAATACCGGGTAAGGCAACCATAGGTTTGTACAGGATGGAATTGGTTCTACCGGGCTTACCAATACACCGGGCAAGGCAGCCTTGGAGGCTAGTATCACGAGGAGAAAAGGCTCTACCGGTCCTGCCAAAATACCAGGCAGGACAGCCTTGAGACTGGTACACTGAGTAGTGAGGCTCTACCGGCCCTGCCAACATACCGGGCAAGGCAGCCATAAGACTGGTACAACGAGTATAGAGGCTCTACCGGCCTTGCCAATACCGGGTAAGGCAACCTTAGACTGCACAGGATAGGATAGGTTCTACCGGCCTTACCAATATACCGGGCAAGGCAGCCTTAGACTGCAAGACTGGAACATAGGCAAAGCTGACCTCAGCGACTGACAAAAGATGTAACAACCAGTCGCATATGATGGACAACAGAGGCCTGCTGGGCTGTCAAGCTGTAATAAGCTCCCAATGCAACAATGGAGCGAACCAGTACCTGCGTACGGGAGTGACAACCTCTACTGGTGCAATAAGCAGCCAGTGTACTAGGAGCGAACCAGTACCCGCATACTGGAGGAACACAATCTCTAACGGTGCTAACTGGGCTCAACAAGCCACCGGTGCGAAGGGAGCGAACCAGTACCCGCGTACTGGAGAGACACAAACACCACCGGTGCTGTCTAGGACTGAAAAAGCAGCCAGTTCAATATGGAGCGAACCAGTACCCGCGTACTGGAGCGACAGAATATCTCTACCAGTGCTGTCTAGGATTGAACGAGCAGCCGGTTCAATACGGAGCGAACCAGTACCCGTGTACTGGAGTGACAGAATATCTCTACCGGTGCTGTCTAGGATTGAACAAACAGCCGGTTGATGTGGAGCGAACCAGTACCTGCGTACTGGAGTGACATAACCTCTACCGGTGCAAAATAGCAGCCGGTCATACATGGAGCGAACCAGTACCCGCGTACTGGGGAGACACAAACACTACCGGTGCTGTCTAGGACTGAACAGGCAGCTGGTTAATGTGGAGTGAATCAGTACCCACGTACTGGAGTAACACAATCTCTACCGGTGCTGTGAGGGACTGAACAGGCAGCCGGTTAACATGGAGCGAACCAGTACCCATGTACTGGAGTAACACAATCTCTACCGGTGCTGTGAGGGACTGAACAAGCAGCCGATTAACGTGGAGCGAACCAGTACCTGCGTACTGGAGTAACACAGTCTCTACCGGTGCTGTTTAAGACTGAGCAAGCAACCGGTTAACGTGGAGCGAACCAGTACCCGTGTACTGGAGTAACATGACCTCTACCGGTGCAACAAGCAGTCGGTTGTAGATGGAGCAAACCAGTACCCGCGTACTGGAGTACACCTTCAAGAGAGTGAAAATGTCGCCCCAGCGATAGGAGGAGAGAGAGACGCTCTGCAGGCAATCCAGGAGCAGGAACACAGCCGGTCAGGACAGGAACTGAATCACCATGGCAGGCAACTGGATCAGGAATGGCAGCAGGAACAGCAGCAGGAACAGCAACCCCAACCGGATCAGGAACGGAAGCTGGAACTGAGGAAGCTGTCAGACAAGAACTCAGGCAACCACAGGAGAGCAAAGAGGTAACACGGCCCAGCAAGCTCAGGAACACAATGCAGGTGCAGGCGACATAGAGACAACACAAAAGGGCAACCAAAGGCTGCCCAAGCTCAGTCTAAATAGGCAATACAGGGCGGGCTGTAGGCAGGCAGCCAATGGAAAGCCCCTTCATGTAACTGACAGAGAAAGGCAGCAATCACGGGCACCATGATAGGGTGATTATGTTGCTTTTGCTTTATAATGGCTGTTGTGTCAAGATGTGTCCCCTCCTTTCCATTTTCACTACTTTATCACACACATAGTACAAAGTGCAGTCACTGATGACTGCATTATGTCCTCCCCAAAGGAAAATAATCCCATACCCATGGTTTATGTGAGGCCTTCTTCTTCTACAGAATCACCATCACTGGCTGGAGCAGGTGCTGCTGCTGCCTCAACGTCATCACTGACGGTAGAACCAGGTGTATTGTTGGCAAGTGGAGTAGGTCCTATTCCCATATCACTGCTTGAAGAAGCCAGTCCTATGGTGGCAATGGTGGTGTGTGGCACACTTGCCCTCTAATTAAGATCCTGCTGTTGACACAGATGAACATCTGCCTCTGATGACTTAGCAGCAGGAATTACAGCAACTGCAAACTCCACAATGTCATTGGTGGTGGTGGAAATGATGCCCATCCCCATTTGCATCTCTTTCTCCCATTCCTTTTTACTTTCAGTCAAAAATGCCCTCATGTTCTCCTCCACACCAGCTGCTCCTCCATCACCCTCACTCACATCATCACCACCACCACCACCACCAGTCTCTTGTTGCTGTATGGTAGTGGGACTGTTTGGTGATGAAGTGTGACAGACAGTCCTTGCTGTCACACTTGCCATCCCCTCCTCAGGAGAAGAAGGCACACTGGCAACAGTAGCAGCAAGCACAGGCAGATGATATGTGCTGCTGCTCATACTGCTAGCCAGGTCTGCCTTCTTCATCATAAACCACCAAGGACAATGCAGATGGAATGGAAATCACAGGGTCAGCTTTATCTTATTCCATAGAATAGTCCCAAAAAGTTAATTATAAAGTCTTTTATTTATTCAGAAAACCTGATGCCCTGATCCCATAGACAAGCTGTGCCAACTTCTGTGTAGTATAGAAACTGTAAATTGAAATTAAAAAAAAAACCAGAGAGCAAATGTAGTACTTTTTAAATATATTAAAAATCTATTAAAGTAATCAGGCAAGTATCCAAACAAATCTCCAGACTAGCAGTCATGGGGGGCTTTCCTTCTCCTGTATCTTCTCTGGTGTCCTCTATGCTTCACTCTAGATGGCCTCCCCTCGATTACATCAAACCGACAGGATGTCCAATCTTTCTGAGCTGTGCGTTTCTTGTCCCATTCTGGTTCTAGATCTGTGACTCCTTCATTGACTCAAGCTAATCGTAACAACTACATTTATTACGTTGGCAAAGTTTGTACAATTCTGACACAGCCATCCTTAGAAAATAACTGTGGCTTGGGATATGCCAGCATTTAGAAACACATGCCATCAGTTCTTTAAAACCTCAGTTTTCTACAAAGGGATAAGGAGCAACTGCCAAAATCTTGGCAACTGCCATTCCACAGGTAAACTTTGAGATTATCAGACACTAACGTAAGGGCGACTGAACTCAGTGTCCAGAACCCTCTTATACCCAGCAAGGAAGTAGGAAGGTGGAGTCTCCAGAGTCCCAAGGTGTAAAACTGACGCCTGCGTCACTACTAAATCATGTCCAAATGTGATACAGTGAACTGAGAGATGCGTCAAAACTTGCGCCCAAACCCGCCTCACCTGAATCATCCACGCTGCTTGGGAAAAGGACACCAATGAGCGATGAGGGCACCAGACGCGGCCAGACCACAAGCCAGCATGTGCAATCAATGATGATGATCCCTCTACTCCAAGGGAGGATGCAGCTTGTCAAGGTCCCAGCAAAACTAGTTCCAGCACCACCAGTGCCAGTAGAAATAAAGAACTATATAAGAAGAACCCTGAAGATGACAAGTCACATTCAAGTATTGATGATGCTGGCAGCGGCATAACAGAGGAATGTGTAGCAGCTGAACCACCTGCTGCATCAGATAGTGAGACAAACAAGCACCAAAACACCAGTCCTCAAAATAGTAGGGAATTTTGTTACAGTAAAAGTAAAAATAAATTATTTGAGACCTCCAAAAGTTTAGAGGACTATAAAGATAGTAGGCAAGAATTGTCAGGTGATGCTGATGCTGCTGAGGATGACCTAATGATGATGACTGATGATGATGCAGATCTAGAATTATCCCTCCAGCACCCTTCTCTTTTTAAGATACAGATGAAGTTGAGAGAGAGGCAGAGGAGTAACTAGAAGACTCCAGGCCCTAGTACAAGAAGTGCCACGGGCCCCCCTCGACCACATTGACCCCTTCCACAATGCCCCCATCTCCTACCTGGAGCTCCAGCTTAGTCCTCTTTGTAATGCAAAGCACTGGGAGATTATGTCATCTCCCAGTGCTCTGCATTACTAGAGCACCGGCTGGAGATTGCGGGCGCCAGGAGGAGGGGCCGCAGGGGGAGGCAAAGCCCCTGGAGTGCACAGGCCCTGTCGCAGGTGTGACCTCTGCGACCCCTATAGTTACGCCACTGGAGAGAGGGTGATAACATGGCTATAAGGTTAGCAGAAAGTCAAAGGCTGAATCTTCCACTACTTTTCAAGGAGCACTTTTGTCTGTGTATAAATTGTTTGAGAAAGCCATTGGAAAGTCTGACCCTGGACAAGCACAGATGTCAAAAAGCACACAGTCATGCAATCAGTCAGTCAGAGATAATAGCCAGCTGATCACAGCTGCCTATGTTTACCTGATCACACAAAATTTCAGCATATTTGGGGTAAACCTCCTAAACTCACTTGTCACACCACGGAGTCCCCTTATACAGAAATAACAGCCAGATCAGGAAGAAACTTGGATCACCTCTGCATGGGTGTGTTCCCAGTCAGTCACACAGAATTTTGGGGTATTTGGTGTAATTCTTATTTGCTCCCTTTTCACACCCCAGACTCCTCTGACACAACATTTTTGGGTATTTGGGTAAAACACATTTGTTCCCTTCTCACACCCCTAGACTCCTGTAGGACAGAGATAACAGCCAGATCAGGAAGAAACCTGGATCATGGTTCGCTGTGTCTTCCCAGTCAGTCACTGAGGATTTGGAGGTATTTGAGGAAATTCATTTTTGCTACCTTCTCACACCCATAGACTACCTAGGACTGAGATAACAGATAGATGAGGAAGGAACTCATATCACAGCTGCCTGTGTTTACTTCTTCACACAAAAGTTTAGGTTATTTCGGGTAGATCTCCTTTGCTCCCTTCTCACACATGCAGACTCTCTTAGGACAGATATAACAGCCAGACTACGAAGAAAGTTGGATCACCTCTGCCAGTGTGTTCCCAGTCAGTTTCACAGAATTTTGGGGTATTTGGGGTAAATCTCCTTTCCTCCCTTCTCACACCCCAGACTCCCCTTACAGAGATAACAGCCAGATCTAAAAGGAACTTGGATCACAGCTGCCTGTGTCTACCTGATCACCCAAAATGTGGGGGTATTTGAGTAAAACACAGTTGCTCCCTTCTCACACCCCTGGACCTTGTAGGACAGAGATAATAGTCAGATCATAAAGGAACTTGGAACACAGCTGCCTGTGTCTTCCAATTCAGTCTCACTGAATTTTGGGGTGTGTCCCCTAGAGTCCCCCAGAATCCTCTAAAACATAGAACAGATTTCCTGCCTACACGACTCCCTAAATTAAGCTTTACCTCACATTATTAGCTTGTCTTCTGTAGCTCTAAAATGTGCTGCTTTCTCTTCATCTCCCAAACACAGAATGGCTGCTGTGAGAATCTGACACAAGTTTATATGCTGTGGGAAAAGAATAGAAACTTGTCATTTGGTAGGGAGAATTTATGTATTTCCATTAATTTGCAAGGAGCTAGGTGAAAAAAGCAGGAAAAAAACATTTTTTTGTGAAATATTTCCTGCTTGCCATTTTTCTCCTGTTTCTCTCTTGAGGCAAAAACTTTCGCCCATCTCTACACACAGTCCTTATAGAACAAAAATAGCTGTTAAGGGAGGAATACACTATTCAAAATTAGGGACGGTTGAAAAGTCAAAGAATATTTCTTCTGGAATATTTGCAGACTATTAACAATTTCCCACATTTCCCCTTAAAACTCCTGACGTTTGAAAATAAATACAGTTTCCACCCTTGCACTGATATCCACCTCTAGCTGACAAAAGAAGATCCTGGCCCCGGGACTGGCAGGCGGCTCTTCAGAAGAGCCTGAAATACCGCAATCTAAAAAGAAATACTTAATTGGAACAGTCTACAAAGTGTGCATGCAAACCAAGTACACCTTGTAGACTTTTCCCAATTAAGTATTTCTTTTTAGACTGCAGTATTTCATCTCTGCTGAAGAGCCACCTTGAGTTGGCGGCACAAATCTCCTTCTTTCAAACACCTGGCACAACTCTAACCAAACAGCATGACAATTAGGGACCCCTTGACCACTCATCTAGCCACTTTACATCACTTTTCCTACCACCTCAGCATCAGCAGGAGGTTCAACTGTGGTCATGCTGGTCCCAACAGCTCTTTAACTGTCACTAACAGCAACCACATCAATTTCAGTCTCAGAGTCTTCCTCATTACCAGTATCAACTCTCCATCATTCCTAGCTGACTTCAGGGAAGGGGGAGGGAGGGGGGAACTTTGCCTTCGGTTATCTCTCAAATCATAAAGGTTTGAGAGATGAACCTGGGGGCTATTAACTTATTTTGCAAATATCTACAATATGAGGGATAGTAATAATAAAGTATTACTATCCCTTTAAGGTCCCCTTCTGTCACACTTGCCATCATCTCCTCCCACCCCCTTCCATGAGGTACAGCACTGACAGCAGACAGAGGTAACTGACCTGTCCTGCTAATACTATTATCCTCTTTTTCCTCTGCCCGTGACATGAATTTCCCAGAGATCCCTAGGGGGGATGTAGGGGGACAGGCCATCATTAGGTCTGAGGAAACAGGGCATCCAGACCATTCAATGCTCATAGTGGTAACTTCCTCCTCCTCAGACTCACTAGATTCATAATGGTCCTTCCAACTCCTCCTTTTATTTATATTTCAGATGCTCACAGTGATAGCACACACTCTATATAAATCACAGAACAACAGCCTAGCACCCTATCTCTCTCTAGCTACTTGTATTGTGTTTTACTCCGTGGAAATGTCACAAAAAAAAACAGACAACCATGTGATTTTTGTGGATCTTTTCACGGGAACAATAAGGTACCTTTCGCCCACCCCTACTTCTGACCTCAGCTGCAATGGTCTTGCTTAGCAAAAACAAAACAAACAAACAAAAAAAATGCATTATGAATGCAATAACTTGTAAAGGAAACATGCACAAAAGAAGATGCTTAATAGTTAATATGTTTACACCAACTTTCTTGCAAGTTTAAGTACATTTTAATGCTGATCTCAATCAAGGCATCCACCCACGGTAATATCAGCTAAGGCAAGCTCATTCTTGACATGGTCAGACAAGTGTCTCCTAACACCTTAAAGGGATAGTAATACTTTGTTTTATCTTTATTTTATTTTGTAGGCATTAAAAAAAAATTAAGAACGATATAAGTCTTATCTCTCAAACCTTTATGGCTTAAGAGATATTCACAATCAAAGTTCCCCCTCTCGCCCCTTTTTCCTAGTGTAAGCCATCTCTTCTCAGATGTGAATCTGGTTATAAGACCAGACAGATAACAGCAGGGGACAATCTTCTTTGCATAAAAACAATGAAAGCCCTTCCCCCCTTGACAGGTTTTTCAGCTTTTTCCTTTATCTTAATTGAAGATTGTCCCTCTCTGCAGTCTACCTGGGTGCCTCCCTTCTGATCTGGCTGAATTGGGGGGGGATACTTTGCATTTTTTTTCTTTTGCTTAACCGATTCAGAGCTCCCCGAATGGCATATAGCTGCATGGGAGCCCTGAAATCCATAACATGCCAGGATAATCATGGGTCCTTATTAGGGATAGATGAAAATTTTCACCTCAAACTGAAATTGGTGAATAATGGCACTTCCTGCTTGGCAAATAATTTCCCATGAAAAGTACCATTTTTCTGCTATTTTCACATAGCTCATTCAATTGAACTTGAGCATTGAACAGGAACATTGAAATCACACACAATATATTTTTTTTCCCAAAGGCATAGTATAAAAGGGGCATGAGGGTGCCTGTGTTGGTGGAGTGTGGTGAAAGAATAAGTTGAACAGGGAATTTGTTTTGGGGGTTTCTAAACTGGTATAGGGGTCAGTTTTTTTGGGGGGGGTTGTTTACTGGGATTGGGGGACAGATAATAAAAAATAAATCCTAAATAATAAAAAAAGCGGTGTGAGAAGGGTGCATGTGTTGGTGGGTAGAGTCTGGGGAAAGAATCATTCAAACAGGGAATTTGTTTTGTGAGGTTTCTAGACTGGTATTGGGGGGTCAGTTAATAAAAAAAAGCAATAAAATAAAATAAGAAATCTTTATGTAACGTGAAAGAGACACGGACCCCCTGATGTAAGCTGCCACTGGGGTAGAATGATACTTGACATACTTCTAAGAAGGTCCAGCAGCTTGTTAGTGTTAGGAGTGAAGGAAGGGGTAATCAGTATCCTCATATTGCAAGTGACTGTGAGGAGGAAGACTCTGGGGCTGAACCTGATGTGGTTGGTGTTAGTAGTAGTAACAGTAATGGTGAAGCAGTAGGTGGGACTAGTGTTAGCGGAGTGGTAGGGGAAGCATTTGAGAGAGTACAGACTAGTGGTCAAGGGAACCCACACCATTCCTCTGGCCCTGGGAGTCCCCTTCCCTTCACAACAGTGTCCAGGTGGAGCATGATCCTGAATAAGCCAGAACTGGTGGTGGATAGCTGGCGCAACAATAATACCACCACCAGCAGAAGCACAGATCAGCTGCCTGTGCCTGCTGCTACTGCTGCCAGTATGTCTTCTTCACGTCACCAAGAAAAGGCAAGTGTGACATTAACAGCAGCAGCACTTAGGAACTAGTGATGGTGATGATGCTGGAGAAGCTGGGGTGAAAGAGACATTTATGGCCTTTTTAACCCAAACTGAGAAAGAATGGGAGACAGGGATGAGGATGGGTATCACCACCAGCAGTGAGGGTTTGGAATTTGCAACTGCTCTAATATTTGCTGAGTTTCAAGGGAAGAGGGATGATGAGGAGCAGGCTAGTGTGCCACAGACCACAGTGGACACAGTGGGAATGGGGTCAACAAGTGATATGGGACTAGGACAGGTTCCTCTTGCCAACAGCAGCAATATTCCTGGTTCTAGCTGCAGTGCTGATTCTGAGGCAGTAATAGCAATGGTAGCAAGATCATCCTCTGCCCCAGACAGTGAAGGGGAATGTGGAGGAGAAGAAAAAAGAGGCCATTCTTCTCCACCTGTTCCCTAACCCCTGAAGTCATGGGTGTGAGACTATTTTTCTCTTGGGGCAGGCAGAATGCAGTCATCACCAATGGCACTGTGCACACTTTGTGACAAGTCAGTGAGAAAGTGAGAGAAGGAAACACACCTTGGCGCAACCGCAATGATAACACACATGAAACACAGACACAGTGACATTTATGTCAAACATGCTAAAGCCAAACACGCACCACAGAAATCGAGCACCGCTGTTGCTGTCTGACCTGACTCTCCAGAAAGGCAACAAGAGGTGAGGAGGAGATGAAAGAGAAGGAAGAATATATAAACCCAGGCAGAGGCTGGAAGTTCAATGGCTAGCAAAACAACTAGCTTGCCATCACCTTCTTTCTCTTAGGTAACTATATCTTCTGCCAATCTACCTCATTCATCATTACCTCCCCCTCCAAATGATAGCCACTCTGTAGCTGTTAGGATGTGGCAGTTCGTGTCCACCCATTGCACCCTGCTAAGATGGTTACAGGGAGGGTTCATCATTACTATTAAACTGTCAGCAAGTTGTCATGTGTCCTTAGCGGGGTGTGAACAAGAGGTATAGTGACAACAGCAGTACTTGGTTTCTGGTGTCATGGTGTTTGGATATAGCTTTGTGCTAGGTGTTATTTACCACACACACACTGTGCACATTAGTTGATGATGAGAGGCACCATTCCTGCTCTCAAGGGAAAAACATCTATTCTAGTAACAACAAACCTATGATTTTGAAGGAGGAGCAGTTGGAGAAGAATTATTGGCCAGTTACTTACTCAAGAATAAGGATGAGAGAAAAATCCTTTTTTTCTCCTATGAGAAATTTCATAAACTACAGGATTTCAGCTTTTCTCACAGGAATTCCTGCAATGTTTGCTGGTGAATTTCCACCTTACGTTTTGTTACAAGTGGATAGTTCCCACAACTTTTCCTCCTCTCTATACTATTGATCACTTCATTACTTGAGGTGGGAATTTCCCACCTCATAGAAAATCACCCCCGTATTTCCCACCTGCCTATGCTATAAAAGCCAAGAATTTCCCACACTTCAGTGTGGGTTTTGTTAGTAGAGAGGTGTTTCCAAGAGAGGAGAGAGATTAAAAAAAAGAGTGATTTGTGCACTATGTGCAGTGTTTGTGACTTCATGTTAGGTTTCAAATCAGTCAGACAGAATGCTGGGGTATTTGGATTAAACCTCCTTTAATACCTTCTAACAACACCTGACTTCTCTAACACAGAGACAATAGCTGCAAGATCAAGAAGGAACTTGGATCACAGATGCTTGTGTCACACCAAATTTTAAGGTATTTGGGGTAAACCTCCTGTCTGTCTCCCAGACACCCCTAACACAGAGAACAAATGTCCTGTCTACAATATGCTTGTCACTCTTCCTCTCACAAACACAGAATGGCATGCTGTGGGACCATGACATCCCTTTTATACTGTGCCTGTAGGAAACTAATCGAAGCTTGCCATATGAGAAATGCAATGAGCTAGTAAAAAAAAGGGTGAAAATGGCACTTTTTGGAGAAAAAGTTGCTGCTAAGCTAAAAGTACCATTTTTCTCCTGTTTTGCTTTTGAGGCAAAAACCTTCACCAATCCCTAGCTGGGAGGCTGAAACTGACTACTCCAACACCAGAGCAGCCAGTTTCAACCTTTCCCTCATTGAGCCATACATGTGTACATGTGCTGGCTCAGCGTATAAAATGGCTCTGGTCCTCCTGTGTTAAAAAAAAAGCAAACAAAAACCTAATCCTTAAGAGTTTGTTTCCCACCTCCAAATAATGTTTCTTGGCTTATCATTATATAGGCTATTATATATAAACAAAACATTTTTTTAGAATTAATTTTAGTAGGGCAATTTATTGGCAAGAAAACGATGAAGTGTATAAATCACAGTCACAACTATCTTATGTAAAAAAATATAATAAAACAAGTACATATCAATATGTTTGAAGTGCCCTCCAATTATATATGGCATGACATAATATATGCAATTAATTTGCTGAATTTTTAAAAAAGACACCATTTATGTAAATTAAGAAAAAAGTATGTAGAGACAAAAATATTGTTTACAGATGGCACATATATCCATATGCCATATCATTCCTGTCAGGCCACATTAAGATTAAAAAGACCTTTAAAGAAATGTCCAACTAAGCCCCAAGAGGACCCAAAAATTCCCTCTGTGACTCCAAATGTCAGCTGGCTATTTCCCTGTGGAAAATTTAACATATTTATCCTCTGATAAATACTATATTATTCACAAACATTTATCCGTGGTCTTAGATGTAGTCATCCATGCTGCTACTTTGAGGACTGGTGTTTTTACTCTCATTGTCAGATGCAGCAGTTGAACTTGTACAACTTTCTCCATCATGCCATCAACATGATAACATGACTTGTCATCATCAGTGTTCATAACCCCTTAGGGACCCTTGACGTACCAGGACCGTCACGGTCCTTGAACTACTCAAGGACCGATGACGGTCATGGTACGTCACATACTTTTTACTTACAGCGCTCTACCGGGAGCGCTTTAAGTAAAAATAGGGCATGAAATAGACCGCTCCAAGATCGGAGCGATCTCTTTCAAGCCCCATAGTGACGCTCCGATACACGTGACAGGTCACGTGTACCGGCGCGTCAAAGTGCCCCTATGCGGTCATTATGGGACGGAAATGTCCCGCAACCGCTGGTCGTTAAGGGGTTAATTTTATTTTTAATATTTCTGGTGGTGGTTGAACCTTTTATGGGACTTTGACAAACTGCTTGCTCTTTACAAAATACTATAACTCTTCTAGTATCAGTCAGACTCAGTCACAGTTCACATCAGACACCTATCAGTCAAACTGTTCTTATTTTTTTAATTTTTTACTTTTTAATTTTTTTTTTTATTAATTGCCCCTATCCCTATAACTTTCAACAAAAATCAAAACAAAAAAACACACTCCCTGTTCAACTGCTTCTTTACCCAAACTCCCCAAAACAGAGATAATAACAGCCAGGTCAGGAAGGAAATTGTATCATAGCGCCTGTGTTTTACCAGTCAGTGACACAGAATTTTGGGGTATTTGGGGCAAATCTCCTTCCAAAGAAAAGTAGTGGCTCCAGGATTCAAGAGGTTAAATAATGACCAACAATGTAAATCACTATTAAAAAGTAGTAATAAAAAAAATTATCTATTGCTAAGGATACTGTGTCAGTTATAATGTGTGCTGGCCAGGAACTTCCACTCTTCCTGAAGTAACGAAAACAAACAATATAAAGGCTGCATCAAACATATCTTCTGACCATTAAGTCTATGAATAAAAGCAAACATGTATTATGTATACAATGTTTAAAACATCATAAGGCTGTAGAATAACAAAAAATCATAATTATAGACCAGGAGACATATTCGTGGACAGGTATGAGCCAACTGATCAACACTTTTCACATATTGTTTGTTTGAGTAAATCTGCTTTCCTCAAATTCCCCTAGTACAGAGATAACAGCCAAATCAGAAAGGTACTTGGATCATGGATCATTCTGTCTTCCTAGTCAATCACACAGACTTGTTCTCCCTTTCTTCTCCCCTAGAGTGTCAGTGCCCCCTGAGTTCCCAAACACAGAAAACACATTTCCAGCCAACAAGAATCTCTAAACTACATTCGAATTTAAATGTATTTGCCTGTCTTAACTAGCTTAAAAAATATAGTGCTTTCTCTATCTCTCATAAACACAGGAAGACATGCTCAGGAAAATGACACCCCTTTATACTATGCCTGTGGGGAATATAAAGGAAACATGCCAAGTGGTGGGAAAATGCAGTCTTCCCATTGATTTCATGGTAATGAACTAGAAGAGGAAAGTCTGTACTAGGAGGGAAGTACCAATTTTCTCCTTATATGCTTTTGAGGCAAAGAGTTTTTAAAATCAGACCTTGTGGTGGGGCATCAGGATCCCCCCAATGCCCCCTTCTCCAGCTACTGATCTCCCACCTGATTCAGCTGGGAGATCAACATAGGTGAGGAAGGGATGCAACAAAGCTTTGACTGATAGACACAAGCAGGATTTTTGATGTGAACTGCAATGACAGGTACAAGCAGTGACAGAGACTGACAGTTATAGTGAAATATCACACATAAGAGGAGCAAAACAGTGTTCCACATATTGCTACCAGTAAGTATGGGTGAATTGTTTTTGAAAAACCATGATTTTCTGATTTTTCCACATATAACCCATAGAGATTCCTCCTTTTCACTGACACCACTGATTTTGTCATGAGAAAGGTTTTCATTTTGCGCCTATGTTTTCCAGTGGTGGTGAAACCTCCTGCCCCATACTACACTATAAAAACCCAGAATTTCCGCCCATGCAGCATGGTGTAGAATAGACAGGAAAAAAAAGTGGAAATAAAGAGAGAGAGAGAAATTAAAATAAAACAAAGTTGTTTGAACTGCTGGCTAGCACTATGCCTGCTTCTGGCAACAAGAGAAGTTGGATGGACCCTGATGCTAATGATACAAAGGTGGAGGAGGTAGTCAGCTGCACCAGTGGTACCCACATACCCCTGACCTAATGATGCCTAGTACTCCAAGATCATCTCTTGGGAGACAGGGAACTATATTGAAAAAGGAGGCAGAACTGCACAAGTCAGCTGTCTGTGTCTACTTCTACTGCTGCCAGTGTGCCTTCATCTGAGGAGATGACAAGTGTGGTAGAATAATTTATTTTTTATTAATTGTCCTTATCCCTCAACAGAGGTGAGAAAGTGGTGCAACACAGCTCTCCTGCTTCCATCCTACCTGAAGTACAGAGTAGGAGTGGGTGGGATCTCTGAAGCATTTTATGTGTGTATTCCATTTGTCTTCACCCACTGTCTCCTCCTCAGACAGTCAGCGTAAACATTATGCCCTCAGCCACATCCCATCAGAAGCAAAAAGGTGTGTTTTGCATAACTCCGCTTTTGTAATGCCCTGGGGCATGGCTGACAGTGATCCAGAAAACACTTAGAATTTTTTTTTATTTTTTTTTTTAAAGTTTATTGTGAAATAAACAGAAATACAAATAGATACTGCTTGCCAATAATAGTACAAAAGAGAAACAAGCATGACATAAGTGCGATACATAATACATGTGACTTGAAGAAAGGAAAGACTAATGCATTAAATATCCAGAAGTAAGATATATGGTGATAACAATGGATAGCCCAAAATAATGGAAGCTTTTCTCTTGTCTTGATCCCAAATCAAAGTATGAAACAACATTGATCGGAAATGATTGATCCAATGGGAGCATTAGAGAAAAATAGCTGTATGTAGAGAAATAAAGAGAAAAGAGAAAAGAAAAGTATAGGAAGTATTAAGAAAGAGAATGGGCAATAGAGGGAGAGGAAGAAGAGGATAGGGGACAAGGACAGTAATGTACAACACACCATATTGTAGTAGACACTGTTCACTGTAACACATGTATACTACAAGAACGATGAAAATTATTGGGGCAAATACCTCAAGTCGAGTCAGCACTTGTTGAGGCAGATGTGGGGGTTGAAAAGAAAGAGATCCAAGGGCTCCATATTTCTGAAAAATTGGGAACTAGTCTGCGTTTGCTAAAGACCAGGCGTTGCAAGCACATAACCTAATTTACTTGAAGTATCCAATCTGTAATAAGGGGGGGAATAGATATATAGAAATTAGAAAATGGAGCACTCACTTTATAACAACAACTAGCCTGAGTGCCAGTCCTGAGAAGACAATAATATAGGTGAAACAGAAGAGCAGCCCTCACAGGTCTTGTGTGAAGATTAGTGTTGAGCGAGCATGATCGGCCGATGCTCGGATCGGCTCGAGCATTGCTCTGCTCGGCACATGGCGGTACTCGTACGAGTACCGCATGTGCTCGCCCGCCATGTTCGGGTCTCCTCCCCGCACGTTTTGCGGCTGCTGCGCAGCCAATAAACGTGCAGGGAGGCTCTGACATCGGTGTAATGCCAGCAGCCATGTTGGCTGCTGGCATTACACTGATTGGCTGGCCAGAACCCGTGGTCGGGTGCTGTATAGCACCTGACCATCGAGTTCGGCTCAGTCTGAGCCAGGGAGAGCTGAGGATAGGAAGGGAAAGGCAGTGTAGGGAGGAAAAAAACAAAAATTGTGAAAAAAAAGAACCAAAAGTCCTTTTTAGGACTACTGTGTGTGGGGGCAGCAGGTTATTTTGTGTGGGGGAAAAAAAAAAAAAAAAAAAAAAAAAAAAAATATTCTGTTTAGTGTGAAAAGTTGCAGATTAGAGCACATTCTGTTTAGTGTGCACAGTTGCAGATTAGAGCACATTCTGTTTAGTGTGCAAAGTTGCAGATTAGAGCACATTCTGTTTAGTGTGCAAAGTTGCAGATTAGAGCACATTCTGTTAAGTCTTCAAACTAAAATATCAAAGTCACATATTACATTCAGTGTGCGTCGCCGCAGTTTAGCAGCACATTCTGTGTACTGTGCAGAGTTGCAGAATAGGAAGAAATACTGTTAAGTCTTCAAACTAAAATATCAAAGTCACATATTCCATTCAGTGTGCTTCGCCGCAGTTTAGCAGCACATTCTGTGTACTGTGCAGAGTTGCAGAATAGGAAGAAATACTGTTAAGTTTTCAAACTCAAATATTAAAGTCACATATTCCATTCAGTGTGCTTCGCCGCAGTTTAGCAGCACATTCTGTGTACTGTGCAGAGTTGCAGAATAGGAAGAAATACTGTTAAGTCTTCAAACTAAAATATCAAAGTCACATATTCCATTCAGTGTGCTTCGCCGCAGTTTAGCAGCACATTCTGTGTACTCTGCAGAGTTGCAGAATAGTAAGAAATAGTGTTAAGTTTTCAAACTCAAATATCAAAGTCACATATTCCATTCAGTGTGTATCACCGCCGTTTAGCAGCCTATTCTGTGTACTCTGCACAGTTGCAGAATAGTAAGAAATACTGTTAAGTTTTCAAACTCAAATATTAAAGTCACATATTCCATTCAGTGTGTTTCACCGCCGTTTAGCAGCCTATTCTGTGTACTCTGCACAGTTGCAGAATAGTATGAAATACTGTTAAGTTTTCAAACTCAAATATTAAAGTCACATATTCCATTCAGTGTGTTTCACCGCCGTTTAGCAGCCTATTCTGTGTACTCTGCACAGTTGCAGAATAGTAAGAAATAGTGTTAAGTTTTCAAACTCAAATATTAAAGTCACATATTCCATTCAGTGTGTATCACCGCCGTTTAGCAGCCTATTCTGTGTACTCTGCACAGTTGCAGAATAGTAAGAAATACTGTTAAGTTTTCAAACTCAAATATTAAAGTCACTTATTCCATTCAGTGTGTGTCACCGCAGTTTAGCAGCCTATTCTGTGTACTCTGCAGAGTTGCAGAATAGTAAGAAATAGTGTTAAGTTTTCAAACTCAAATATCAAAGTCACATATTCCATTCAGTGTGTATCACCGCCGTTTAGCAGCCTATTCTGTGTACTCTGCACAGTTGCAGAATAGTAAGAAATACTGTTAAGTTTTCAAACTCAAATATTAAAGTCACATATTCCATTCAGTGTGTTTCACCGCCGTTTAGCAGCCTATTCTGTGTACTCTGCACAGTTGCAGAATAGTAAGAAATACTGTTAAGTTTTCAAACTCAAATATTAAAGTCACATATTCCATTCAGTGTGTTTCACCGCCGTTTAGCAGCCTATTCTGTGTACTCTGCACAGTTGCAGAATAGTAAGAAATACTGTTAAGTTTTCAAACTCAAATATTAAAGTCACATATTCCATTCAGTGTGTATCACCGCCGTTTAGCAGCCTATTCTGTGTACTCTGCAGAGTTGCAGAATAGTAAGAAATAGTGTTAAGTTTTCAAACTCAAATATTAAAGTCACTTATTCCATTCAGTGTGTGTCACCGCAGTTTAGCAGCCTATTCTGTGTACTCTGCAGAGTTGCAGAATAGTAAGAAATAGTGTTAAGTTTTCAAACTCAAATATCAAAGTCACATATTCCATTCAGTGTGTATCACCGCCGTTTAGCAGCCTATTCTGTGTACTCTGCACAGTTGCAGAATAGTAAGAAATACTGTTAAGTTTTCAAACTCAAATATTAAAGTCACATATTCCATTCAGTGTGTTTCACCGCCGTTTAGCAGCCTATTCTGTGTACTCTGCACAGTTGCAGAATAGTAAGAAATACTGTTAAGTTTTCAAACTCAAATATTAAAGTCACATATTCCATTCAGTGTGTTTCACCGCCGTTTAGCAGCCTATTCTGTGTACTCTGCACAGTTGCAGAATAGTAAGAAATACTGTTAAGTTTTCAAACTCAAATATTAAAGTCACATATTCCATTCAGTGTGTATCACCGCCGTTTAGCAGCCTATTCTGTGTACTCTGCAGAGTTGCAGAATAGTAAGAAATAGTGTTAAGTTTTCAAACTCAAATATTAAAGTCACTTATTCCATTCAGTGTGTGTCACCGCAGTTTAGCAGCCTATTCTGTGTACTCTGCAGAGTTGCAGAATAGTAAGAAATAGTGTTAAGTTTTCAAACTCAAATATCAAAGTCACATATTCCATTCAGTGTGTATCACCGCCGTTTAGCAGCCTATTCTGTGTACTCTGCACAGTTGCAGAATAGTAAGAAATACTGTTAAGTTTTCAAACTCAAATATTAAAGTCACATATTCCATTCAGTGTGTTTCACCGCCGTTTAGCAGCCTATTCTGTGTACTCTGCACAGTTGCAGAATAGTAAGAAATACTGTTAAGTTTTCAAACTCAAATATTAAAGTCACATATTCCATTCAGTGTGTTTCACCGCCGTTTAGCAGCCTATTCTGTGTACTCTGCACAGTTGCAGAATAGTAAGAAATACTGTTAAGTTTTCAAACTCAAATATTAAAGTCACATATTCCATTCAGTGTGTATCACCGCCGTTTAGCAGCCTATTCTGTGTACTCTGCAGAGTTGCAGAATAGTAAGAAATAGTGTTAAGTTTTCAAACTCAAATATCAAAGTCACATATTCCATTCAGTGTGTATCACCGCCGTTTAGCAGCCTATTCTGTGTACTCTGCACAGTTGCAGAATAGTAAGAAATACTGTTAAGTTTTCAAACTCAAATATTAAAGTCACATATTCCATTCAGTGTGTTTCACCGCCGTTTAGCAGCCTATTCTGTGTACTCTGCACAGTTGCAGAATAGTAAGAAATACTGTTAAGTTTTCAAACTCAAATATTAAAGTCACTTATTCCATTCAGTGTGTGTCACCGCAGTTTAGCAGCCTATTCTGTGTACTCTGCAGAGTTGCAGAATAGTAAGAAATAGTGTTAAGTTTTCAAACTCAAATATCAAAGTCACATATTCCATTCAGTGTGTATCACCGCCGTTTAGCAGCCTATTCTGTGTACTCTGCACAGTTGCAGAATAGTAAGAAATACTGTTAAGTTTTCAAACTCAAATATTAAAGTCACATATTCCATTCAGTGTGTGTCACCGCAGTTTAGCAGCCTATTCTGTGTACTCTGCAGAGTTGCAGAATAGGAAGAAATACTGTTAAGTTTTCAAACTCAAATATTAAAGTCACATATTCTGTGTAAGATGAAGAAGGCGGGTAAAAAGGGACGGGGAAGTGGACGTGATCCTGAAAGTTCAGGGCGCGGGTCAGGACGCGGAGAAACTGTGCCTGGTGCCAGAGCACAAGAAAGAAAGACATCCACCATACCTAGCTTCATGTCTAATTTTACAGGGCGTCGCAGGACATCACTCTCGAGGTCCGACCACTGCGAACAGGTGGTCGGTTGGATGACAGCTGATACTGCTTCCAGTCGGTTAAGCACCACCCTGTCTTCCACCAAGTCCACTCTCAGTAGCCAAGAGTCTGGTCAACATAATCCTCACTCTGATCATCCTTCCTCCCACCATACACGGTCTGGTCAAAGAAGTGATCCCACACTGGGATATAGTGAGGAGCTCGTCTCATCACCAATCCTTCATTTGACCCTCTCTCCAAGCACGCTTGCAGAGGAACATGACATCTTATGCCCTGATTCACAACCTCTAGAGGCTACCCAGTCACAAGAAGATGACAGATGTGAACGGCATTTAAGGTCAAAGGAAGTAGTGGATGATGATGATGATGATGAGACACAGTTGCCATTAAATCAACCACTATTTCCGTCTCAAGACCTTGTTGAGGAGAATGTTATACAGTTGTCAATGACTGAGTATGTGGTGGGATCAAGACTTGAGGAGGATGATCAGAGTGAGGAAGTGGAGGAGGACTTGGTGGACGATGAGGTGACTGACCCCACCTGGGAAGGTGTAGAGCCGAGCGATGTCAGCAGTCCTGAGGGTGAGCCATCTGCAGCACCGCAACAGGCTGGAAGAGGCAGTGGTGTGGCTACAGAAAGAAGGTGGACCGCACCAAACCGGCCCGCAAATGTTCCACGGAGCACCCCCTTGAGTAAATCTACCTTGCCAAAGGGTAGGTGTTCCGCGGTATGGCGTTTTTTTAAGGAAAGTGCGGACGACAAAAGAATTGTAGTTTGCAACCTGTGCCACACCAGAATGAGCCGAGGCATGAACACTAGAAACCTCACCACCACCAGCATGATCTGACACATGGCATCCAAGCACCGTAGTAAGTGGGAGGAACGCCTGGATCGCCCATCTGTGTCTGCAGGCCACACCACTGCCTCCTCTTCCCCTGTTTTCGGTGCCGGCCAATCGCCTGTCGAAGGCGCAGGCCCGCATACCTCCCGCCCTGCACCTGTAGCATCTGAAGCACCATCAGCGACCACATCCACTTCCCTGTCCCAGCACAGCGTCCAAATGTCGTTACCCCAGGCATTTGAGCGCAAGAGAAAGTACCCAGCCACCCACCCACAGGCCATAGCACTAACCTCACACCTTTCAAAATTACTGGCCATCGAAATGCTGCCATTTAGGCTTGTGGACACTGAGTCCTTCCGCAGCCTGATGGCAGCAGCTGTCCCTCGGTACGCGGTCCCCAGCCGCCACTACTTTTCCCGGTGTGCCATCCCCGCATTACACCACCATGTGTCCCGTAACATCACCCGTGCCCTGACCAACGCAGTTACTGGGAAGGTCCACTTAACGACTGACACATGGACAAGTGCTTGTGGCCAGGGACGCTACATTTCCCTGACGGCACACTGGGTGAATGTCGTGGAGGCTGGGAGCGACTCGGACCCTGGGATGGCACGGGTGCTACCCACGCCGAGGATTGCGGGCCCTACCTCCATCAGGGTTTCCACCAGCACCTACGTTATTGGCTCCTCCTCCTCCGTTTCCACCTCCGAATTCTCTACACGCAGCGCCACTCCCCCATCAGCCAGTAGCTGGAAGCAGTGTAGCACTGCAGTGGGGAAGCGTCAACAGGCCGTGCTGAAGCTGATCTGCCTTGGGGACAAACAGCACACGGCCTCAGAGCTGTTGCAGGGGATTAGTCACCAGACCGAGCAGTGGCTCTCGCCACTCAACCTGCAACCAGGCATGGTTGTGTGTGATAATGGGCGTAACTTGGTGGCGGCTTTGGAGCTCGGCAAGCTCACACACGTACCATGCCTAGCGCATGTATTTAATTTAGTGGTGTAGCGATTTCTAAAAACCTACCCCAATGTGCATGATCTCTTGACCAAGGTGCGCCGCGTGTGTGCACATTTCCGTAAGTCATCAACAGCTTCAGCCGGCCTGTTGAAGCTGCAGCAGCGCTTACAATTGCCAGCTCACCGGCTGCTGTGTGACGTGAGCACGCGCTGGAACTCCACCTTCCACATGTTGGCCCGGCTTTGTGAGCAGCAGAGGGCAGTAGTGGAGTACCAGCTGTTACACGGTCGTCGCCTCTCCGTTCAACTTCCTGTAATCAGAAGTGAGGAGTGGGAATGGATGTCAGACCTCTGCGAGGTTTTACGCAATTTTGAGGAATCGACACAGATGGTGAGCGGCGATAACGCTATTATCAGTGTAACCATCCCACTTCTGTGTCTACTGAAACGCTCGCTGCTCACAATTAAAACCGACGCTTTGCATGTGGAAGAGGTGGAAATGGGGGAGGAAGAGCTTACACAAGGTGATAGCCAGAGCACCCTCACTTCGTCTTCTCAGCGACAATTGGAGGAGGTGGAGGAGGAGGAGGAGGAGGAGGAGGAAGACACGGTTGCCTCCGCTACAGAGGGTAGCCATGGAACTTTAGTTCCATCTCTTCAGCGTGGGTGGGCAGAAGAGGAGGAAGAGGATGAGGAGATTGAGAGTCATCCTCCTGGTGAGGACAGCGAAATCTTGACTGTTGGTACTCTGGCACACATGGCTGACTTTATGTTAGGCTGCCTTTCCCGTGACCCACGCGTTATACGCATTTTAAACAACACGGATTACTGGGTGTTCACCCTTCTGGACCCCCGCTACAAAGAGAATTTCTCATCTCTCATTCCTCCGGTGGAGAGGACAAGCAAAATGGTGCAATACCAGAAGGTTCTTGTCGAAAAATTGCTCCAAAATTTTCCATCTGACAACGCTGGCGGCAGAGTACGTGCTACCTTGGCCAACCGAGAAGGGGAGAAAAGGGGAGCACACAGCAGTTCCGAGAAAGGCAGGGCAACACTCTCCAAGGCGTGGGACACCTTCATGACACCCCGCCAGCACCCTCACCCTGATGCGCAGCCTAGTGTCACAAGGAGGGAAAAGTTTTGGAAGATGGTGAAGGAGTACGTAGCAGACCGTGTCAGCGTCCTCAATGATCCCTCTGTGCCTTACAACTACTGGGTGTCCAAGCTGGACACGTGGTATGAACTGGCACTCTACGCCTTGGAGGTGCTGGCCTGCCCTGCCGCCAGCGTTCTGTCTGAGCGGGTATTTAGTGCTGCTGGTGGCATCATAACAGATAAGCGTATCCGCCTTTCCACCGACAATGCTGATAGGTTGACACTTATAAAAATGAACAAGGCCTGGATTTCCCCTGACTTCTCCACTCCACTGGAGGAAAGCCCCGGGGGAACATAAACTCACTTTATATATGTTATTTACAATGATGGGAATACTCTGTATTCCCATTCACCCCTTCCACCCAAAAAACGGGTATATGGTTGACTCTTAATCTTCTCATCCTCCTCCTCCTCTTCCATATGCCCTGTGCTATAATTTTTATATAGGGCCAGCTCACCAGCGGGCCCTGTGATATAATTTTTATATAGGGCCAGCTCACCAGCGGGCCCTGTGATATAATTTTTATATAGGGTCAGCTCACCAGCGGGCCCTGTTTGCCAATTTTTATATAGGTCAGCTCACCAGCGGGCCTTCTCATATAATGTTTTATTGGGTCAGCTCTCTAGCGGGCCCTCTCATATAATGTTTTATAGCGTCAGCTCACTAGCGGGCCTTCGCATATAATGTTTAGGATGGTCAGCTCTGCAGCAGACCCTCACCCATAATGTTTTAGATGGTCAGCTCAGCGCACGTTTCCCTCTTAATCATGGCCTCAGTTCAATAAAATCAAGGAAATTTTTGGGAGAATTTGCCTCTGTGCACGTTTCCCTCTTAATCATGGCCTCAGTTCTGAAAATCAAGGACATTTTTGGGAGAATTTGCCTCTGTGCACGTTTCCCTCTTAATCATGGCCTCAGTTCTGAAAATCAAGGAAATTTTTGGGAGAATTTGCCTCTGCGCACGTTTCCCTCTTAATCATGGCCTCAGTTCTGAAAATCAAGGAAATTTTTGGGAGAATTTGCCTCTGCGCACGTTTCCCTCTTAATCATGGCCTCAGTTCTGAAAATCAAGGAAATTTTTGGGAGAATTTGCCTCTGCGCACGTTTCCCTCTTAATCATGGCCTCACTTCCGAAAATCATGGAAATTTTTGGGATAATTTGCAGATGATATACAAGTAAATATACAGCAAATATTGTTTGGTAACAATTTTTCGCCTAAAGTCGTTTTTATTTTCCTTTTTGTGTGTTTTATGGTCAGTCTGTAAAAATGGCGTACTACGGGCGAAAGATCGTTCCCAGCAGCGATGTTGGAGTCCAAGATGCATCCAGACATCCTCCCTATGCTGTCCCTGAACCATTTCTGTAGTGTTTCCATCTTTTTCTGCCCTTTTCCTATGGACCAGGCACCCTCCCCTCATCAGAGGAGGGGGTGCCTGGTGTAATGCTCGAGTCCTCCCATTGACTTCAATGGGGCTCGGGTGCTCGGCCGAGCACTCGAGCCTCAGGGGGTGCTCGGTCAGAGCACCCGAACACCCGAGCATTGGGGTGCTCGCTCATCACTAGTGAAGATCAATGTGCTGATTTTATTGTATCACCATTTCAGCCTAAACTGTTGGGTGAAGCAGTTCTGTTTATTGGAATTTTCCTGTAGCAGAGATAAGGTGTTAGTGTCTGCAGGCTGATTCAGTTGACGAGTGGCGTATGCCTCCGTCAACCTACATAATATGTGAGTTCAATTGAATTTATCCTCTTATTATTTTGGATTTATTTAAGCTATAATACACTATTTTGGCACCCTTCCCTTTTCTCTTTTTGCATGCTTTGAATTCCTTTGAATATGTTGAGATTAGCTGCCAGACCTGTGGATTCATGACAACTTTACTTGGTCTTTGCGGCAGTATAAAGTTCTCATATGCGTGATTTCTGGGAGCAAATAAGTGTTATATTTCGGGCATTAATTTTGTGAGTAACATTTCTTATATGGGTGTTGGTGATGGTGATATGCTGATGATATAATATGATGATATATATATGATATTTGATGATATAATAGGATTGCCTCCATTTCTTCTCTTTTTCTGCTGCAGTATCACAGAACAGAACAACTGATGTGAGTATACCAATCTAGTTGACCCACTGATACATCCTACATGTTTTATTTGTCCTAATGGATACACAGTGGTTGCTCTCCTGGTCACTAGTGATGAGCGAGCACCCCAATGCTCGGATGTTCGGGTGCTCTGACCGAGCACCCCCTGAGGCTCGAGTGCTCGGCCGAGCACCCGAGCCCCATTGAAGTCAATGGGAGGACTCGAGCATTACACCAGGCACCCCCTGCTCTGATGAGGGGAGGGTGCCTGGTCCATAGGAAAAGGGCAGAAAAAGATGGAAACACTACAGAAATGGTTCAGGGACAGCATAGGGAGGATGTCTGGATGCACCTTGGACTCCAACATCGCTGCTGGGAACGATCTTTCGCCCGTAGTACGCCATTTTTACAGACTGACCGTAAAACACACAAAAAGGAAAATAAAAACGACTTTAGGCGAAAAATTGTTACCAAACAGTATTTGCTGTATATTTACTTGTATATCATCTGCAAATTCTCCCAAAAATTTCATCGATTTTCTGAAGTGAGGCCATGATTAAGAGGGAAACGTGCGCAGAGGCAAATTATCCCAAAAATTTCCTTGATTTTCAGAACTGAGGCCATGATTAAGAGGGAAACGTGCGCAGAGGCAAATTCTCCCAAAAATTTCCTTGATTTTCAGAACTGAGGCCATGATTAAGAGGGAAACGTGCGCAGAGGCAAATTCTCCCAAAAATTTCCTTGATTTTCAGAACTGAGGCCATGATTAAGAGGGAAACGTGCGCAGAGGCAAATTATCCCAAAAATTTCCTTGATTTTCAGAACTGAGGCCATGATTAAGAGGGATACGTGCGCAGAGGCAAATTCTCCCAAAAATTTCCTTGATTTTCAGAACTGAGGCCATGATTAAGAGGGAAACGTGCGCTGAGCTGACCATCTAAAACATTATGGGTGAGGGTCTGCTGCAGAGCTGACCATCCTAAACATTATATGCGAAGGCCCGCTAGTGAGCTGACGCTATAAAACATTATATGAGAGGGCCCGCTAGAGAGCTGACCCAATAAAACATTATATGAGAAGGCCCGCTGGTGAGCTGACCTATATAAAAATTGGCAAACAGGGCCCGCTGGTGAGCTGGCCCTATATAAAAATTATATCACAGGGCCCGCTGGTGAGCTGGCCCTATATAAAAATTATATCCCAGGGCACGCTGGTGAGCTGGCCCTATATAAAAATTATATCCCAGGGCATATGGAAGAGGAGGAGGAGGATGAGAACATTAAGAGTCAACCATATACCCGTTTTTGGGGTGGAAGGGGTGAATGGGAATACAGAGTATTCCCATCATTGTAAATAACATATATAAAGTGAGTTTATGTTCCCCCGGGGCTTTCCTCCAGTGGAGTGGAGAAGTCAGGGGAAATCCAGGCCTTGTTCATTTTTATAAGTGTCAACCTATCAGCATTGTCGGTGGAAAGGCGGATACGCTTATCTGTTATGATGCCACCAGCAGCACTAAATACCCGCTCAGACAGAACGCTGGCGGCAGGGCAGGCCAGCACCTCCAAGGCGTAGAGTGCCAGTTCATACCACGTGTCCAGCTTGGACACCCAGTAGTTGTAAGGCACAGAGGGATCATTGAGGACGCTGACACGGTCTGCTACGTACTCCTTCACCATCTTCCAAAACTTTTCCCTCCTTGTGACACTAGGCTGCGCATCAGGGTGAGGGTGCTGGCGGGGTGTCATGAAGGTGTCCCACGCCTTGGAGAGTGTTGCCCTGCCTTTGTCGGAACTGCTGTGTGCTCCCCTTTTCTCCCCTTCTCGGTTGGCCAAGGTAGCACGTACTCTGCCGCCAGCGTTGTCAGATGGAAAATTTTGGAGCAATTTTTCAACAAGAACCTTCTGGTATTGCACCATTTTGCTTGTCCTCTCCACCGGAGGAATGAGAGATGAGAAATTCTCTTTGTAGCGGGGGTCCAGAAGGGTGAACACCCAGTAATCCGTGTTGTCTAAAATGCGTACAACGCGTGGGTCACGGGAAAGGCAGCCTAACATAAAGTCAGCCATGTGTGCCAGAGTACCAACAGTCAATATTTCGCTGTCCTCACCAGGAGGCTGACTCTCAATATCCTCATCCTCTTCCTCCTCTTCTGCCCACCCACGCTGAAGAGATGGAACTAAAGTTCCATGGCTACCCTCTGTAGCGGAGGCAACCGTGTCTTCCTCCTCCTCCTCCTCCTCCTCCTCCTCCTCCGCCTCCTCCAATTGTCGCTGAGAAGACGAAGTGAGGGTGCTCTGGCTATCACCTTGTGTAAGCTCTTCCTCCCCCATTTCCACCTCTTCCACATGCAAAGCGTCGGTTTTAATTGTGAGCAGCGAGCGTTTCAGTAGACACAGAAGTGGGATGGTTACACTGATAATAGCGTTATCGCCGCTCACCATCTGTGTCGATTCCTCAAAATTGCGTAAAACCTCGCAGAGGTCTGACATCCATTCCCACTCCTCACTTCTGATTACAGGAAGTTGAACGGAGAGGCGACGACCGTGTAACAGCTGGTACTCCACTACTGCCCTCTGCTGCTCACAAAGCCGGGCCAACATGTGGAAGGTGGAGTTCCAGCGCGTGCTCACGTCACACAGCAGCCGGTGAGCTGGCAATTGTAAGCGCTGCTGCAGCTTCAACAGGCCGGCCGAAGCTGTAGATGACTTACGGAAATGTGCACACACGCGGCGCACCTTGGTCAAGAGATCATGCACATTGGGGTAGGTTTTTAGAAATCGCTGCACCACTAAATTAAATACATGCGCTAGGCATGGTACGTGTGTGAGCTTGCCGAGCTCCAAAGCCGCCACCAAGTTACGCCCATTATCACACACAACCATGCCTGCTTGCAGGTTGAGTGGCGAGAGCCACTGCTCGGTCTGGTGACTAATCCCCTGCAACAGCTCTGAGGCCGTGTGCTGTTTGTCCCCAAGGCAGATCAGCTTCAGCACGGCCTGTTGACGCTTCCCCACTGCAGTGCTACACTGCTTCCAGCTACTGGCTGATGGGGGAGTGGCGGTGTGTGTAGAGAATTCGGAGGTGGAAACGGAGGAGGAGGAGCCAATAACGTAGGTGCTGGTGGAAACCCTGATGGAGGTAGGACCCGCAATCCTCGGCGTGGGTAGCACCCGTGCCATCCCAGGGTCCGAGTCGCTCCCAGCCTCCACGACATTCACCCAGTGTGCCGTCAGGGAAATGTAGCGTCCCTGGCCACAAGCACTTGTCCATGTGTCAGTCGTTAAGTGGACCTTCCCAGTAACTGCGTTGGTCAGGGCACGGGTGATGTTACGGGACACATGGTGGTGTAATGCGGGGATGGCACACCGGGAAAAGTAGTGGCGGCTGGGGACCACGTACCGAGGGACAGCTGCTGCCATCAGGCTGCGGAAGGACTCAGTGTCCACAAGCCTAAATGGCAGCATTTCGATGGCCAGTAATTTTGAAAGGTGTGAGGTTAGTGCTATGGCCTGTGGGTGGGTGGCTGGGTACTTTCTCTTGCGCTCAAATGCCTGGGGTAACGACATTTGGACGCTGTGCTGGGACAGGGAAGTGGATGTGGTCGCTGATGGTGCTTCAGATGCTACAGGTGCAGGGCGGGAGGTATGCGGGCCTGCGCCTTCGACAGGCGATTGGCCGGCACCGAAAACAGGGGAAGAGGAGGCAGTGGTGTGGCCTGCAGACACAGATGGGCGATCCAGGCGTTCCTCCCACTTACTACGGTGCTTGGATGCCATGTGTCGGATCATGCTGGTGGTGGTGAGGTTTCTAGTGTTCATGCCTCGGCTCATTCTGGTGTGGCACAGGTTGCAAACTACAATTCTTTTGTCGTCCGCACTTTCCTTAAAAAAACGCCATACCGCGGAACACCTACCCCTTGGCAAGGTAGATTTACGCAAGGGGGTGCTCCGTGGAACATTTGCGGGCCGGTTTGGTGCGGTCCGCCTTCTTTCTGTAGCCACACCACTGCCTCTTCCAGCCTGTTGCGGTGCTGCAGATGGCTCACCCTCAGGACTGCTGTCATCGCTCGGCTCTACACCTTCCCAGGTGGGGTCAGTCACCTCATCGTCCACCAAGTCCTCCTCCACTTCCTCACTCTGATCATCCTCCTCAAGTCTTGATCCCACCACATACTCAGTCATTGACAACTGTATAACATTCTCCTCAACAAGGTCTTGAGACGGAAATAGTGGTTGATTTAATGGCAACTGTGTCTCATCATCATCATCATCATCATCCACTACTTCCTTTGACCTTAAATGCCGTTCACATCTGTCATCTTCTTGTGATTGGGTAGCCTCTAGAGGTTGTGAATCAGGGCACAAGATGTCATGTTCCTCTGCAAGCGTGCTTGGAGAGAGGGTCAAATGAAGGATTGGTGATGAGACGAGCTCATCACTATATCCCAGTGTGGGATCACTTCTTTGACCAGACCGTGTATGGTGGGAGGAAGGATGATCAGAGTGAGGATTATGTTGACCAGACTCTTGGCTACTGAGAGTGGACTTGGTGGAAGACAGGGTGGTGCTTAACCGACTGGAAGCAGTATCAGCTGTCATCCAACCGACCACCTGTTCGCACTGGTCGGACCTCGAGAGTGATGTCCTGCGACGCCCTGTGAAATCAGACATGAAGCTAGGTATGGTGGATGTCTTTCTTTCTTGTGCTCTGGCACCAGGCACAGTTTCTCCGCGTCCTGACCCGCGCCCTGAACTTTCAGGATCACGTCCACTTCCCCGTCCCTTTTTACCCGCCTTCTTCATCTTACACGATATATATGACTTTAATATATATGAGTTTGAAAACTTAACAGTATTTCTTACTATTCTGCAACTCTGCAGAGTACACAGAATAGGCTGCTAAACTGCGGTGACACACACTGAATGGAATAAGTGACTTTAATATTTGAGTTTGAAAAATTAACAGTATTTCTTACTATTCTGCAACTCTGCAGAGTACACAGAATAGGCTGCTAAACTGCGGTGACACACACTGAATGGAATATGTGACTTTAATATTTGAGTTTGAAAACTTAACAGTATTTCTTACTATTCTGCAACTCTGCAGAGTACACAGAATAGGCTGTTAAACGGCGTTGAAACACACTGAATGGAATATGTGACTTTAATATTTGAGTTTGAAAACTTAACAGTATTTCTTATAATTCTGGAACTGTACAGAGTACACAGAATAGGCTGTTAAACGGCGGTGAAAGACACTGAATGGAATATGTGACTTTAATATTTGAGTTTGAAAACTTAACAGTATTTCTTATAATTCTGCAACTCTGCAGAGTACACAGAATAGGCTGTTAAACGGCGTTGAAACACACTGAATGGAATATGTGACTTTAATATTTGAGTTTGAAAACTTAACAGTATTTCTTATAATTCTGGAACTGTACAGAGTACACAGAATAGGCTGTTAAACGGCGGTGAAAGACACTGAATGGAATATGTGACTTTAATATTTGAGTTTGAAAAATTAACAGTATTTCTTATAATTCTGGAACTGTACAGAGTACACAGAATAGGCTGTTAAACGGCGGTGAAAGACACTGAATGGAATATGTGACTTTAATATTTGAGTTTGAAAACTTAACAGTATTTCTTATAATTCTGGAACTGTACAGAGTTCACAGAATAGGCTGTTAAACGGCGGTGAAAGACACTGAATGGAATATGTGACTTTAATATTTGAGTTTGAAAACTTAACAGTATTTCTTATAATTCTGCAACTGTACAGAGTACACAGAATAGGCTGTTAAACGGCGGTGAAAGACACTGAATGGAATATGTGACTTTAATATTTGAGTTTGAAAACTTAACAGTATTTCTTATAATTCTGCAACTCTGCAGAGTACACAGAATAGGCTGTTAAACGGCGGTGAAAGACACTGAATGGAATATGTGACTTTGATATTTTAGTTTGAAGACTTAACAGTATTTCTTCCTATTCTGCAACTCTGCACAGTACACAGAATGTGCTGCTACACTGCGGCGAAGCACACTGAATGGAATATGTGACTTTGATATTTTAGTTTGAAGACTTAACAGTATTTCTTCCTATTCTGCAACTCTGCACAGTACACAGAATGTGCTGCTAAACTGCGGCGAAGCACACTGAATGGAATATGTGACTTTGATATTTTAGTTTGAAGACTTAACAGTATTTCTTCCTATTCTGCAACTCTGCACAGTACACAGAATGTGCTGCTACACTGCGGCGAAGCACACTGAATGGAATATGTGACTTTGATATTTTAGTTTGAAGACTTAACAGTATTTCTTCCTATTCTGCAACTCTGCACAGTACACAGAATGTGCTGCTAAACTGCGGCGAAGCACACTGAATGGAATATGTGACTTTGATATTTGAGTTTGAAGACTTAACAGTATTTCTTCCTATTCTGCAACTCTGCACAGTACACAGAATGTGCTGCTAAACTGCGGCGAAGCACACTGAATGGAATATGTGACTTTGATATTTTAGTTTGAAGACTTAACAGTATTTCTTCCTATTCTGCAACTCTGCACAGTACTCAGAATGTGCTGCTAAACTGCGGCGACGCACACTGAATGGAATACGTGACTTTGATATTTTAGTTTGAAGACTTAACAGAATGTGCTCTAATCTGCAACTTTGCACACTAAACAGAATGTGCTCTAATCTGCAACTTTGCACACTAAACAGAATGTGCTCTAATCTGCAACTGTGCACACTAAACAGAATGTGCTCTAATCTGCAACTTTGCACACTAAACAGAATATATATATATTTTTTTTTTTTTTTTTTTTTTTTTTCCCCCCACACCAAATAACCTGCTGCCCCCACACACAGTAGTCCTAAAAAGGACTTTTGGTTCTTTTTTTTTCACAATTTTTGTTTTTTTCCTCCCTACACTGCCTTTCCCTTCCTATCCTCAGCTCTCCCTGGCTCAGACTGAGCCGAACTCGATGGTCAGGTGCTATACAGCACCTGACCACGGGTTCTGGCCAGCCAATCAGTGTAATGCCAGCAGCCAACATGGCTGCTGGCATTACACCGATGTCAGAGCCTCCCTGCACGTTTATTGGCTGCGCAGCAGCCGCAAAACGTGCGGGGAGGAGACCCGAACATGGCGGGCGAGCACATGCGGTACTCGTACGAGTACCGCCATGTGCCGAGCAGAGCGATGCTCGAGCCGATCCGAGCATCGGCCGAGCATGCTCGCTCAACACTACTGGTCACCTTATTTATGTTTTTTTTGTTTCTGAGATAGTAAACAGTCAAATACTGAAACATGACAATGAGTAACCTCTGGGCCAACCCTGGAATAATTGTTCTAGACAAAGATAGAGAAAAGTTGATTCAGTAGCCAAATGTCAATTTATCAGTAAACATAGTTCAGCAGAAGACAAAAGACCAGAGGTCACTACAAAGGTTATTTAGATTATTATAGAAGATTGGAACAAATTGCAATATTCAAAAACAGATCTGGAAAGGATTACATTGAGTAATTCCTACCAAGAAGGTTACATGAAATTCAGCAAGCAGAGAACAGTTAACCCCACATGAGGAACTTGAAAGGTCATATAGTAGTCTGCTTTTTCCCAAAAGTATTAAGTATTTTACTGCAAAGTTAATATAGAATTACACTTTTAATGTTTCATATTCCAAATCTAGATTTCTAGTGAGACCTACACCAGGTGTGAACCCTACTGACCTCATTGCAAGCCTTGAAGACTAATGCAATTAGAATAAGACACCACTAAAAGATTATGGATGGACTGTAAGGCAACATTATAGATAATATCCAGACCACAAAGATTATCTGGGATTAACTCCAAATGCTTCGAAAAGCTCAATCCAGCTCTTTGCTTATCCAGAGACTATAAGTTTTATTTAATTATAGGAGCTTATCAATCTAGTAAAAAAGTTTGCTCTGTAAGGAGTATTTTCACAAAGGAAGCATATTTGTAGTCCTTGTGTGAAAACTAAATCAACATTGGTGTGTCAGAAGACTGATTCACAATGCTGTAAGAGTTGCCACATGCATCTGTAACTGGACTTACTATCCAGGAGTGATAAACCAAAAGTGCAAAAGTGGAATACAGGCTTAATGGTACTTTGCTGACAAAAGCTTCAGATGAAAGGGATTTGGGAGTTATTACTCACAACAACATGATGGTAGGCAAGCAATGTAGTAAAGTAGTGGGAAAAGCTAACTGTCATAAGCAGGAGGAACAGAGAGGTAGTAATGTCACTCTTTTGCTCATTGGTAAGGGCTCACACAGTTCAGGAGACCACATCTCCTGAAAGACCTTAATAAACTTGAGGAGACTAGTAGAGTAAAAATGATAACTTCATTGGCTAACCGAGTGCTTTGTATGCAAGCTTTCAAGACAACTATGTCTCTTCTTTAGCTATAATAAAAATACATTTTATTATGCCTGAAGCAGAGACCTAATTATCTTGAAAGATTGCTTCCAAAGCCATTCAGCTAGTCAATCAATGTATAATTTTTACTCTGCTAGTCTCCTGCATATTCTATGGCTAACACTGTACCACACTTTACCCTTTATAAACTGGAGGACTCTCAAAGACAGCCCACTAAAATTATGTGGGTTCTTCATTACAAAGTGTACTAGGATAGACTCAAATAGCTTATTATGTATAGTTTGGAAGACAGAATGGAGAGGGGTAATAGTATAGAAATCTATTAAACAATTTAATGTAATTCAAGAGGAAAGCATGTTTCAGAAAAAGAAGACTACTAGACCAAGAAGACATGATCTGAAGTTAGAGGGTGGAAAACTCTGAAGTAATACTTCAGAGGTTGTTGGGACTATAACTATAGGGGAATACAAAGATGTCTGGGATAGATATAAGTTATTTTGGGAAGTATTTTTATGAATGTATATATTAATTAGATAGAAAAATGGACAGTCTCTATGGGCTACTTGGATCTTATCTGCTGTCAAAATCTGTTCCCATTGATGCTCAGGGTGCTAAATAACCTTGGTTTTGTCATATTTACAACAGCAACAACAGTTTTTCATTAATGGGGTACTACTGTACTTTTCTTTTTTTATGAATATGTTTCATTGGGGGATTTGAACTAATACTTTGCACTAAACTTGGTGCTGGAACTGATTTCTTAAGGCTGATAATTCCTAATGGCAATTTACTAAGCAACTTACACTGATAATGGTCCTCTGTACGACACTTGCATCAAGGGGAGGGCATATGAAATTGAAATGGAGCCAACCACCTACAAACCATCACCCCGTAGGCACAGATACAACTTCCTATTTATTTTAACAGGGTTTTTAACAACTTGATCTTAATCGTAAAAAATTGTAAAGCAATGCTTTGGAGACCTCTCTAGCATTCAAGGGGTTAAAAAACTCCATTTAAGCTAACAAGAATTTGGGGAGTTTTTATTTGTAATCTATGTTGTCCCAGAATTTCTCCAGTTTGCTTTTATACATAAGGACCAGTGATTCACATTTCATGAATTGTTTCTCGTGATTTGCTGTCATTACAACAATGTCAACTGATCGAGAGGGGTCTAAATCCTCTATGCTAATGTGTTAGGTAATAAAAAAATAAACTAAAAGGAAGGAAAGTGTCTTTAAGTCATTCAAAGGCTGTTACTAATTCATGTAATGCAATGCCTCATTGGCACTCATGGGGTTACCAAAAGGTAGTTGTAGTTTGCAATGTATTATTCTGCTTTTCTCATGGCAGGCTGAGCGGCTCCGTTATAAACTTGGGATAAAGGAGAATTGGGAAATAAATTACAGCTTTGATGCAGTTGTTCTGTGGCACACAGTAAGCCCTTGGGATATAAGAATAGAACCATAATTCCGTATTTACAACTTTTGTTCTCAGCCCTTGGCTGCAAGGCTGTCATATTACAGAAGTTTGAAATAATCCTGGTCATACTGGCAGGATAATCTCTTGTTCTGTGTACCATCACCACTGTCCTGTAGCATATACCAGTCAGTGACAAAATGGATAATAAAACAAATGCATTCACCTTCTATACAAAAGAGTTATATATAACTCAAACTTCAGACCAGTTCAAATTTTGACTAGTTCTTTGTGTTAATATTACAGACTACATTTACTGAGTCTGATGCACTAAGAAGAAATGGACGATTTTGGGGCAAACCAATGGAAACCACAATGGACAAATAAAAATTACCATTAATATAAAGTAAACCTCCTTTTAGATTATACATGTTTTGTAAGTACATGAACTGTGAAGTAAAATTGTCTATACTTTTTATTTTATTTCTCTTTACTTAGTTTGTTAGATTTGTACAGTATGTCTATGGCAGAGATTTCTGTCTGTAAAAATGAAAGCATGGGATAGTGACTAGGGGTGGGCGAAAGGTCGCACCGTGTTCCTGCAGAAAAATCCACGAAAACCACATTGCTGTCTGCTTTTTTGCAGGAAAATCCACTTTAAAAACAGAAATTAAAATCTTTGCATTTTTGCCCATTGGCCAAAATTCTTCGCCATTTTATCAATGACCATAAAGTTTCCATCCATTAATTTAAGTGTTTATCGTCTATTTGCTGTAAACACATGATGTATACGTGGAAGTAAAACACAATAGAAGCAGTCACAGGGAAAGGTAGATATGCTGTGCTATTCTTCTGTGATCTTTTTGCAAATTGAGGCAGGAGAGGCTCATAGTGACTACTATCACTATGAGAAAGTTTAAATCAAATAAAAGGAGGGACTGGAAGGACCTTATGTGTCCACTGAGCTGAGGAGGAGGAGGAGGAAGTGAGCACTACTGAACTGTCCAGTCCCCCTAAATCACCCCTAGGGATCTTGGGGAAATTAATATCAAGGAAGAAAATGGTAGTAATGAGAGCAGGGCAGGTCAGCTGCCTGTGCCTGCTGCCAAATGTGCTGCCCATGCTGCCACCATTGCTGTGCTTGTTGCCAGATGTCCTGACCATGCTTCCACTAGTGCTGTGCCTGCTGTCAGATGTTCTGCCCTGCTACTGCTACCACCATTGCTGTGCTTGCTGTCAGATGTGCTGCTCCTGCTGCCACCAGTGCTGTGCCGGCTGCCAGTGTTGCTCCGGCTGCCTCCAGTGCTGAACCTACTGTCAGTGTGTCTTCTAAATCTCAGGAGTGGGGGGGAAGGAGCAGATGATGCCACATGTGACAGCAGGGGACCCAAACTCATGCTTGCCATTCCTAAGCAGTCCCACCCGTGCTAGTACTAATACTAAGAAGGTCCAGCAGTTTATTAGTGTTTGGAGTGAGGGAGGGGGTAATCATCATATTACTAGTGACTGTGACATGACTATGACAGGAAAATTAATATATAGACAAGGATTTCAGCTGTGTGTGTACCATCTTTTCACAGCTGAACTGCAATACATCTGCAAGAACTAGAGGGGCAAGGAAGGATATATAGATGTGTGCTACTGATTGCTTTGTGCGTTATAAGTTTACTATATGTAGAGATTGTGTATTCTGAAGTCGGCCCAGGTCTATCCTGAGCATTACTGTAAAATTACTACTTCAGTAGATCTTCGAAGAGAATTGTGACACTGTTAGTCTAGAGGCAAAGAGGGGAGCTATTTTTTTGTTATTTTGCAAGTTCAGTGACTGTGACAGACAAGGACAATTAAAATATAAATAAGATAAAATAAAATTGAAAAAATGTTGACTTTGACAGACACAAGCAGTATTTTTTGATGTGAGCTACAATGACCTACATTATCAGTGGCAGAGGTTGACTGTTATAGTGTCAGATCACAGAGGAACGAAACACTGTTCCACATATTGCCACCAGTAAGGACTGGCAAAAAGTCCAGTTTTTTCCCCAGGAATTTTTTTTGAAAGAGTATGATTTTCTGATTTTTTTTTTTTACACATGGTTTCCCTCCCATAGAACAAGAGAGAGAGAAACTCATAGATTTCCCCCTTTTCACTGACCACAAATTTTCTAATGAAAATGGTTTCATTTTTCACCTATGTTTTCCAATACTATAAAAACCCAGAATTTCCCACCATTCAGTATGGTGTAGAATAGACAGGAAATAGAGTTTAAGGAGAGAGAGAGAGAAATTAAAATAAATATTAAAATAAAAACAAAGTTGTTTGAGTGCTGGCTAGCACTATGTCCACTGCCAGCAATAAGAGAAGCTGGATGGACCCTGATGCTGCTGATACAACAATAGAGGAGTATGTCACCAGCCCACTGGTAAAGGGAGTCAACATGCCTAATGATACCCAGTCCCCCAACATCATCTCTAGGGATAAGGGGAACCATACTGAAGAAGGAGGCAGAACTGGCTAGCAGATGGAGCTCTTCACATCAGCTGCCTGTGTCTGCTGCTACTGCTGCTAATGTGCCTTTTTCTGAAGAGATGGCAAGTGTGGCAGAAGGGTACCCTCTGTCACACGTTATACCCAAGCAATCCCAAAGAGCAGCAAGAGATTGGTGGTGGAGGTGATGAGAGTGAGGGTGGTGATAAAGCAGCTAGTTTGGAGTATGAGATCATTTGTTGTGGAAAGTAAAAGAGAATGGGAGAAAGAACTGTAAATGGAATGGGCTTAACCACCACCAGCAGTGACATTCTGTAGTTTCCTGCCGCTGTCACTTTTTCCTGCTGAGTCAGAGGAACAGTCTCCTCTTGCCACAGACTATGGGATTAGGACATGCTTCACATAAATACTCCTGGTCCTAGCTCTAGTGCTGATGTAGAGGCAGCATAGAATCACCTGCCCCAGCCAATGAAGGTGATTCTGAAGAAACAAAGAGAGACATTCTTCTTAACTTCTCCCCTCACTGAAATCATAGGTATGGGAATATTTTTCCCTTTGGACAGGCACAGTGCAGTCATCAGTGAAGAATCTGGGATATTGTGTCCAGTCCACCCATTGCACACTGTGTGGTGCACTGATCACACATGACAATGTGTTGGGGAGAAGACGTATCAGGGAACATCTGCAGACATTCTACTGAATACACTGCTGGTGGATTATATTATTTTTTTGCCTTATTGTCATTGCGTCCTTAACAGAGTGGGCAAAGGCCAAAGTAACAGCAATACTTGATTATTTTGGATATGGTCTTACATTAACATCCTAAGTGAGAAGGTGTTTGGTTTCAGTTGTGCCTGTTTCTTAAAGGGATAGTAATACTTAAAATGTAAGAAAATATATTTTGTAGGGTTTATCCCCCTGAGTAAAACAAGAGTACTCCCACTGCTGAAAGGTGTTTTATTCAATAGGTATTACAGCTCAAAGTTGAATTTTTGTTGAAATTTTTAGGTGCAATATCACAGTGGCCTGACATTGTACAGTGGCGCTGTTGCTACACCATCCTATGGACAGCTCTGGTCCCAGGACCAGAGCTGTCCATAGGATGGTGTAGCAACAGCGCCACTGTACAATTTCCGGCCACTGTGATACTGCGCCTAAAAAAAAAACTTTAATCTTTAATAACTTTTGAATAAAACACCTTTCAGCAGAGGGAGTAAGCCTTTTTTACTCAGGGAGATAAACCCTACAACATATATTTTTTTTACATTTTAAGTATTACTATCCCTTTAATGTGAGAACAGATATGTGAATTTTCTTGTGATACTTCCCAGGCATCCCCCATTTCACAATGTTTCCTTCACCCTTATGTACTCTGTATGTCTCCTTTTACCACTTTAGATTGTAAACTTTTGAGCAGGGACCCCATTTCAGGTGTTTCCCTTTGTAAAGCAGTTGTAACTCTGTATTGTCTAAATTCATTGAATGATATTGAATCTAAAGTTAATAAGGGTCTAGGTTTTTTCCCTACCTGTAAAACCAATTTGTTTGCTTTCCTTTTGGATTTATTTACATTTTAAAAACTCATTAAAATGCAAATATCTTATAAAGATACTCTTGGCTATGCATCCTGTGATGCTAAGGTATCAACAGATAACCAAAACTAGTCAAAATGACATTGTTCTTGTGAAAAATAATTCCCTGTAAACCTTTTTGTCCTTAGTTAAAGAGAGGCCAAAGAAATGTGGACTAAAAAACTACAGATTAACTAATATACATCAAGAAATTAAAAAAAAAAGAAGATAAAAATGTATTGTAGTTAAAAAGGCAGATAAAGATGGGGGTGAGTGTGGTAATGAATTAAAATGAATACATGGAGAAAGGTCTCAAGCAGCTGAATACTGAATCTCATTATGAAAAGCTTGATTTTGAACCTGTTTGAAGAATGTTATAGAGCCCAGAGTACTCAGATACCTATTGGTACAGGCTAGAGACTGTAAAATAGTGGATGAGGCTAGAGATTGGAGGAGCCCTCGGGAATGTCCTTGCTGCAGTCGAGGCTGTCATAATGGTGCTGGTCACAAAGCCAGCTGCCTGACCCCAGTGGAGCCAGGACCTGGACTTGGATGGACACCCTTTAGTCTTGATGTTTAGAATAGGGGCCTGTAGGATGGACCCCATAATGTGGTATTAAACAGTAATGCAACTAGTTCTGAACTGAGAGTCAAACACCCCAAAATAATCTGCTTGATGCTAGAATAGCCATTAGGAAGGAAAGAGGGTTAGTCAGATAGACTAGAGGATACTGGGAAAATTCCCTGAACACACACCATGTGCCAGACATATAAGAAAGAGACTGAAGCCCCTGATAAGATCACCTGACCAAAGAGAAGAAGTACAGCTCCCTGAAAAGACAGAGTAGTGCCAGGTGAGCTGTGCCAGAAGAGGGAGAAACCACTGGCTCAAAATGGCTGCTGGGAACCAGGAAGTCCAAGATCTGTAGGATGAATAGCCAAAGGCTAGAGAGATCTGACTACTGCCCAGGAAGAGCTGACTAGGTAAGAACCCCTGCCCTTCTGAGATATTCAACCCCTGGACGACGAAGTAAGCAGAGTTGCCTAAGGTGGCCCATGAGAGTGAGGCAGCTTGAAGGAGATTTGTGTAATACTCAGTACTGCCCGATATAGACTGAGTAGCTGAGTGGGCACTGTATGCCTGGGGTAGCTTTGGAATGCTAAGGCAGTCCAGAGGCAAGGCGTACAAGAAAAAAATAGAAGAATGGTGCACTCCCAAGAAGTACACTAAGCCCACTAGATCAAGGGACAGCAGGGAGTGGAGGGCCATTAAGCACAGCAGAGGCAGTGTTTCTTGGAGGCACAGAAGGTCCCACAGAGGCTGGAGCTGGCATGGAGTAATCAGACAGCACACTCCAAATGCAGTCGGCTGCAAGAGGAAAGGGCACTCAAATATCCAGACCAGGTCAAGCAAGAAGCTGGCAAAAACAGTACCTGTGGGTCAAATGGAAGAGTAGTCAAGGAAGCAGAGAGTCAACACTGTGTTCAAAACATCACAGTACCATGGGGAGTCCAATAAGCAGTGTTAGGAAACAAGCAAGGGTCATCCACAGTAGTAATCAGAGACAAAAAGGTATGCTAGCAATTTGGCTACCAGAGTACAAAAAAAAACAGGCATCAGAGGAAGGTACAGGCATACCTATAAACCCTAAGTAACCAATCACGGATCACAGGGAGGTGTCAGGTAGTGAGTGTAAAGAATCAGGTGAGGAGTGTAATAGTACCCCCCTCCTAAAGTGTAGTCCTCAGAATGGCCTGGTTTTACTGGATAAAAGGTCTTCCGTAGTGCTGGGGCATGTAAGTCTTAAAGAGGAACCCAATATCAGTCCTCAGGTACCCCTACGGGAATCCATAATCTTTTTCACGATAAATTTAGGATGACAGCCCACAAAGACTGGACGAGGAGAGGTGAAATATTGTTTATGAACCACTGGTTAAAGTAAGGAAACATGAACTGAATTATGGATTCTCATAGAAGAAGGCAAAATCAACGAATATGAGACTAGAGATAAGGCCCTTAAGATCTTGAATGGGCCAATAAAATGGTGTCACAATTTAGGTGATGGCTGTCACAGACAAAGATGTGCCATAGACAGCCATGATAGGTTCCCTAGAACAAATTTAGGGGCCCAACAGAGATGTTCATCTGCAGATTTTTTACTGCGAGATGTTGTTAACGTAAGCTGGTATTGTAGTTTGGCCCAGTGGTCATGAAGATTGGAAACCAAGGCATCTGCCACTGGAACCCCTAATGGACAACAGTCCTGGAATAAACAAGGATGATATCCAATAGGGGTAAAAAATGGAGAACAAAGAGTGCAACCTCTGGGTTGTATAGTGCCAGGAAAAAGCTCACTAGAGCAGTCATAGGAATGGGGGGGGGGGGGGGCGGTAAGACCTCTGTTCGAGATTTAGATAAAACATTAATAAAATCCTAGAAGGAATTCTAGTCAGCAGGGTAAGGGATCTTCAATAGTAGCCACTTCCTTGAACCATCAGAGAAAGGCATGAAGATTCCAGGGGTGGGCAAAAAGTGTGAGAAATTTTTCACATGACTTTTCATGTGTATGGTAGTGGTGGTGGGGGACTGCCGTGGTGTGATTGGTGGGACCTTGACAAAATCCACACAGGGAGGAGAGGGATCATCATCATTTATTGCATATGCTGCAGCAAAGATTGCTGCAGTCAGTTTTTGCACTAACACTTTACTCCCATGCCCCTGCACTTCCTCCACCTTTCCCCCACTCGCTTGTGCATTTGCTAGACATTACTCAACTACTGTGTGTGGTTTTTACTCAAAATTGATGGAGTGTGATGTCTTGCCTTGGCCCTCAACAAATGTCATCTGCTGTCTATCAAGTCTGCCTGAGTCACAGAGCTCCCAGTCAGCGGTTTAATATATTTATTTGTTTAACTATTTATGTTTTTTCTTACTTATTTATTTATTTTTAAGTTGTCCACCATATATTATCACAGTTCCCCCCCAAAAAATATATATCTAACTAAAAAAACAAATCAACAACTTCTTTCCCCAGACTTCCCCAGCACAGAGACTATAAAAGTAAAATCAGCAAGCAATTTGGACCCCAGCTGTCTGTGTCTTGCCAGTCAGCTACACCAAATTTTTGGGTATTTTGGGTCAACCTCCTTCCCCCCTTCTTATCCCCATTGTTCCCCCTAGACTCCCCTACTACAGAGAACAAATGTCCTATCTAAACAATTCCCTAAAACTATGCTTCAATTCCCCTTTATTTGCCTATCTTCTCTAGCTCAAAAACATGCTGCTCTCTCCTCTCACAAAAACAGGATGGCATTCTGTGAGAGCCTGACAGCCTTTTATATGGCTTTTGTGAGGTTGAGAAAAATGTTTCTACACATTGATTTCAATGCAATGAGCTAGGAGAAAAAAGCAGGAAAAAGCAGAAAAAACAGCACTTTTCCCAGAAAATTTTTCGCCAAGCGGAAAGTGCCATTTTTCACTGATTTCAGTTTGAGGCGAAAATTTTCGCCCATCCCTAGAAGATACACACAAGGGCCCTCAAGCAGTAATCTGGCCTGTCGACCAGCAGATAGATGATCATTTTAGCCTAGCTTGGGTAATCCCAGAATGATAGGGGAGGATGGCGATGAGATGAGATCCAGACATATAGACTCTGAATGAAGTACACCTGTGGTATAGCATAGTCTATTGATTTCCTGGGAAATCAGGCCAGAGCTTTGCCATCAATAGACGACACCTCCAATGAAGTGTTCTTGGGGTGAAGAGGGATGTTGCAGGCCTTTGCCCAGTGGAGATCAATAAATCTGCCTACAGCACCTGAATGCACAAATGCCAATTTAGAGGCTTTGCCTGTCGGCCACTCTAAAGAGATTGGAACCAAGAAGCGAGAGGTCCTGGCTGGAATCCTGGAAAAAACCTCGATGGAGTGCCTTTATTCCTCCTCAAGCTTTGTCATGTCCTGATGAGGCTGGTCTGGTAGGGCAATTAAGCAGCATGTGTCCTGCTCCCCACATTATAAACACAACCCTTGAAGTCGTCTACATTTATGTTCTACTACTGAGAGTTTAGATAATGCACCTATGTCCGCTGGTTCCTCACTAGATGGAGATTGTTGGTCTACTAGTGGTGAAGCCCAGGCGAGAACCTTGTCCTTTAATAATGAAATGACAATGGTCACCCTTGCAACAGGAAAATAACCAGAGTCAAATGTCTGAGGGAGGGTCTTAAAATGTAGGGCACAAAGATTTAGAAACCCTCTACATTCAGAAGCTTTACCTGACTATCTCTCATGGAGGGCCCCCCTGCCATTCCACTTTATGGTGAGGTGGTGTCTTGACTGGGATTGTTGGTTCTAGGAGAAGATGAATAAGGGCTATGATTGAACAAATGCTAAATGATGTGTTGCTACAGGGTACTATCACTGAAAAGGGAAATTTCTCTTTATTATGAGCATCCAATTGCACCCATACTGTATTGCCCAAAACCCATAAAAATATATGCAATTCCTCAGGTTGTCTAGTGTCTGGGATGTGCTCTATTTTGGAACCCTTAGCTAAAATTTTGAATGCATATTACCAACCTATACAAGGCAACACTTTTACGTGTCATAAAGACATCATTGATTTTCTTACTCATACTACCTGCTTTTTATATTATGCAGTATGGATGTGGTTAGTCTATACAGTTCTATCCCACAAGAGGAAGGAATAAAAAATGTATATAATGCTTTGTGTAAGGAACCGATTTTTATTATGCATATCCAATTTTTTATGGATTTACTTGGAACAGTGCTAAAGTATAAATACTTTAGATTTGGAAACAGATTTTGTCACCAAAAGCAAGGATCTGCAATGGGAGCTAGTATGGCTCCGACATATGCAAATACTTGCATGAGATGGAAATGAAGATGTTTTTGCATGAGCCTCAGTTTTGTGATAAAATTATACAGTACTACTGTTTCATAGTTGAGATGTTTTCATTTGGTTGGATATGAAATCTGAATTAGATAAAATGTTCTCAGATGTAGATGTAGAGATCAATGCAGTAAACAATAGGGTTACAACGGACCTTTATTGCAAATCAACATACAAAAACAATTTATTATTACATTCTAATTTGCACCCCTAGGGTAATAAAAAAGGTTTGCCTAAAAGCTTGTTCATGAGACTTAGGACGGTTACCTCTGATGAAGAACAATACAGAAATAGGTATTTGCACATGGTTTAAAAGTTCTTTGACCGAGTCTATAAGAAGATGGATCTGTTAAGGGATAGAAAAATGTGGGTCAGTTAGAGAGAGAGAGAGAAAGAGAATGAGATAGACTGTTAAAAAAAATCAACCTAAAAATAATGAATAGGATCACATTGTATAGGAATATAACACTAGGAGAATTAAACACATTATGTTCAAATATTGGGAAATATTACAGAAAGACCATGGATTGGAATGTAATGAAATATTATTGTAAAGTAAATGGTTCTAAATATAAACTAGATACAAAGGGAGTGAAAGAAACTTGTGCATGTGCTGAAGGCATTTGTTCTGTATAGATATATATTATGCATGTTCTACTACCATATACCTAACGATTCTTAAATAGCACATAGAAACTTAGCTTTTATCACAATACCATACAGACATATAAAATTGTTCGCAATAGTACTTCTTGAATTAGGAGCATTCACTATTCCACTCACACAGATTTGTTAATCATGACCATGCCCCCCCAAAAATATGCACTGCTTTTCTCTAATCTTGATTTTTCATTTGAAATTCATTAACATTTTTTGCAATCCTCTTCTGTAGTGGTTTTTACCCTGGAAATAGTCAATGCACATGTTTTGTGCACTCTGCTCTAAATATCCAATGGGATTAAATTAGTATAAATTTGAAATGTTTTTAATAACTGTTATGTTTGTTTAATCTGTTATGATTTTTTTATGGGTTTCCCTTACATTTACAGGTAGCTTGTGGTGAATATGCAGCATGGGGAATTAATTCAATTGTCTCAAATATGTAAATTTTTTCTATACTTACTTGTTTTATATGTATACTAGCAAAAGGGGAACGACATTGCCTGTGGGGATTAAGTCCCTTGAGTGCTTCAAGGGTATTGACATCCAGGTAAATACAGAAAAGAAGACAATGTTCTTAATGACTGGTTTGTTGAATTTGCATGTGTGTTTTGTATTGGCTTTGTGTGTGTAATGAGCGTATTTTGCACGTGTTGTTGCTTGTGTTTTGCACATGTTTGTTGTATACATGTGTGTATTGTGTGTGAGTGTGTATTGCACATGCGTATTGCATGTGTGCATTGTTTGTGTATTTTATGATATGTTGTAAGTGTGTTTGTGTGTATGTGTGTATTGTGGGCATGTGTGTATTGTCTGTGTGTGTGTTGTGCTACTGTTTTATCTGTGTGTTTATTGTGTGTGTTTATTATGTGTATATTGTCTGTTAGTGTTGTGCATGTGTATTGCAAGTATGTATTGTGTGTGTATTGCACGCATGTGTCTTGAGGTATATTGTGTCTGTGTGTATTTCTTGCATGTGTTGTGCAAGTGTTTTTTTTGTGAGTGTGTATTGTGTGTGTGTTTTTGTGAGTTTGTGTATTATGGGCATGTGTGTTGTATGTGTATTGTGTGAGTGATGTGGTGTATTTTTTTGTTGTTGAGTATGTTGGTGTTTATTGTGTAGGCATGTGTATTGCATGTATGTATTGGGTATGTTGTGCATTGTGTGCTGCATGTGTGTGTGTTTTGCACGTGTGTTGTACATATGTTTGTCTGTAGTGGTGTATTTTGTGTGTGTGTGTGTGTGTGTATGGTGTGTGTGTGTTATGGTGTATTGTGCGTATTTATTGTGTGTGTGTATAGCATGTGTGCATTGCACGTGAGTGTATCTTGTGCATGTGTATTGCATGTGTGTATTGTTTATGTGTTGTGTATTGTGTGTGCATTATATGTGTGTGTTGTGAATCTTGTGTGTGTGTGTTGGGGGCATGCGTATTGTGTGAATCTATGTGTATTGTCTGTGTTGTGCATGTGTATTGCATGTGTGTGTATTATGCATGTGTGTGTGTGTATTGCGTGTGTGTTGTGCTTTTGTATGTATTGTGTTTGTGTTGTATGTATTGTGTTGAGTTTTTTCTTGCATGTGTGTGTATTGCATACACATGTTTGTATTGTGTGCGTGTGTGTTGTGTGTGTGTATTAAATGTGTGTGTGTCTTGTGAATCTTGTGTGTGTGTGTTGTGTGCATTTGTATTGTGTGTATCTATGAGTATTGTCTGTGATGTGCATGTGTATTGCATGTGTGTGTATAATGCATGTGTGTTTTGTTCATTTGTATGTATTGTGTTTGTTTTGTATGTATTGTGTTGTATGAGTTTTGTGTGTGTGTTGAATGTGTGTATTGTGTGCGTTGTCACACTGTTATCTGGAGCCTCCTATTGCTTCCTTTTAGGAGATTAGTAATCCCTTCATTCTTTCTGCTTTTGGGGATTATTTTTACTCCTTTATTTTTTTCTTTGCTTGGTAGTCCTATACTTGGTTATTTCCTGCTGCCAGGCTTAGATCTCCCTCTACAGGCATCTGCTATTGCAGTTCCACCTTACTGGTGTCTTCATATGGTTCATAATCTGAATCCTGAATCCTGGCCCAAGTTCCAGCTCAGTCGGAATCAGACATCTGTCTACATGGCTAGAAATGTTAATTACCGCTTTGGCTGCAGCAGAAGGCTACTCAGTTCCCCAGCTTTGATCCCAATCTAGCACTTGCCATTGTTAACATAAGGAAAGTAGTGGTTACCAATAGGAGGTGTTAGTACGTGTTTATCCCCCATGGAAATTACCTTCCCTTAAGGACCTCTTTGATGTATGCTGATGTTCTGGCACATGTGATCTGTTACATATACCAGCACACTGAACAGGGGTCTGAGAGGGACCACTCTGATCTTGAATCCGTCAATTTCAGACCCCATTTTTACTTACAACACTCCTGCAGGACAGCCGTAAGTAAAAAGTATGTGAAGTGCCAGGCTGTCAATGTCCCTTAAGGGAAAAAATGGTGATGGTCCTGGCACATCACAGGGTCATTGAGGGGTTAAGAATAAAAAAATTTGGAACATAGTTGATGAGGTGAAACCAAGACATATATACATTAAGTTCAGCCTTTGCCATATTACCCTTGGTGAGCCAGAAGAAGGCAAAAAACAAACAAGAAAACATATTGAAGTAATTTCTAATTAAGCCCCAAGTGAGTAAACAAACAATTCCTTCCTGACTTCAAAAGGAATTCATAGAAATCCACAATCTTACTGTCTTTACTGTAAAAAAAACCTGCCTTTGTTTTAGACAAAAATTACTTTTCCTGTAGTCTTAATGGATTATCTAGTGTTTTTTTTTTTTTTAAAGGGATAGTAATACTTCATTTTAACTTTATTTTATTTTGTAGGCATTAAAAAAACATGAAGAATGATATAAGTCTTATCTCTTAAACCTTTATGGTTTAAGAGATATTCACAAGCAAAGTGTCCCCCGCCCGCCCCTTTTACTGATGTAACACTTTTCAGCCAGGGCTAAAGGGAGCTGCCCAGGTAGACTGCAGAGAGGGACAATCTTCAATTAAGATAAGGGAAAAACCTGAAAAGCTTGTCAAGGGGGGCAGGGCATTCATTGTTCTCATAGGAATAAGAGTGTCCCCTTCTGTTATCTGTCCAGTCTATGGACTGTATTCCACATCTGAGAAGAGATTGTTTACAGTAGGTAAAAGGGGCGGGAGGGGGAAACTTTGCTTGTGAATATCTCATAAACCATAAAGGTTTGAGAGATAAGACTTATATCATTCTTCATGTTTTTTTAATGCCTACAAAATAAAATAAAGTTAAAACGAAGTATTACTATCCCTTTGAGATCTTTGAATAAATAGTTCCCCTGAAAGTTCTTTGTATTGGCCTCAAATTTATTTGTAAATGGTAATCAAATCTCCTCTTAGATGTTTCTTCGCTAATGCAAAATCTCAATTTTTAGTTCAATAATTTCTCTTTTTAACCCTTTAAAGGGATAGTAATACTTAAAAATTACTTCTCCCTGTGTTGTAGCCCTTAAATAATGAAGGAAAATGCGCCCAGCGGCATCTCTCAAACCTTTATGGTTTGAGACATAACCACTTACAAAGTTCTCCCCTGCCTGATGTCAGCGTTCTAGCTGACAGCAGGGAAATCCTCTCCTGGGATCAGCCAGCGGCTCTGCAGCAGATCCGAGATTGAGTTAATGAAAAAGAAATACTTCACGCAAAAGATCTTCTATGTGTGCTTGGTTTGCAAGAACACTCAGAAGGCCTTTTAAGTGAAGTATTTCTTTTTCATTAACTCGATCTCAGCTCTGCTGCAGAGCCACGGCCGGTCTGCAGACCGGATTCCAAATCTGTCAGCTAGAATGCTGACGGCACGCAGGGGAGAACTTCGTAAGCGGTTATCTCTCAAACCATAAGGGTTTGGGAGATGCTGCTGGGCGCATTTTTCTTCATTATTTAAGGACTACAACATAGGGATAAGTAATTTTTAAGTATTACTATCCCTTTAAAGGGATAGTAATACTTAAAATGTACAAAGAAATATGTTGTAGGTTTTATCCCCCTGAGTAAAACAAGAGTAGTCCCACTGCTGAAAGGTGTTTCATTCAAAAGTTATTAATTTTCAAAGTTGAATTTTTGTAGGTGCAATATCACAGTGGCCTGAAATTGTACAGTGGCGCTGTTGCTACACGATCCTATGGACAGCTCTGGTCCCGGGACCATAAATCTCCATAGGATGGCGTAGCAACAGCGCCAGTGTACAATTTCAGACCACTGTGATATTGCACCTAAAAATTAAACTTTGAAAATTAATAACTTTTGAATGAAACACCTTTCAGCAGTGGGAGTACTCTTGTTTTACTCAGGGGGATAAACCCTACAACATATTTGTTTTACATTTTAAGTATTGCTATCCCTTTAAGGACCCAAAATATGCCAGGATCATGGGAAAACTTCCCTAAAGGACCTATGATGGTCCTGACACGTCATGGATTTCTTGGCTCCCCTCTTGACTGCACGCCATTCAGGGAGCCATGAACTGGGTAAAAAAAAACCAAAAGAAATCCTGCCGGTCATTACGGAGGTTAAAGAAATGTAGTCCGTATTCCATATCCTCCAAGCCCATATTTGATTTAAATTCTAGCCAATCACAGCATACCCATTGATTTATGAACCTGCAGGGATAGTGTAAAAGCATCTGTAGATTAAAATCTCAGTTGCACCAGTGTCCAGCAGGCATGTGTATTTATCTCAGTAGCAGTATTGTAAAGTGACATATATCAGAATAACAAAGGTTTGGAATTAAGTATAGAGTGTACAAGGATACAAAGTATTGCTTCACTGTATCACTATTTGAATCTCCAGATATAAACAATAGTTGCTTGCACTTGATTCCAAGTCCCAATGGTTAACTTTCTTCATAATCAGTAAGGACATCCCATTAAGGGCCAGCAGCCTAAGGGTTGCAGCTGCTACTAATTTCCACAACTACGAATGGAAACATTGCTGAGATTTGACCTCATTACTAGCAAACCTAAGCCAAATATGCATTTTAAGTGCTAAAAATCCTGAAATGATTTTACCTTACCTCTCCATCATTACTATTAGGGAAAACATGGTAGTAATAACATAGAGAAACAGTAGAAGCAGTACTGAATAATATTCTTTGTCAGTCAGAGAAAAGATAAGGCTGATGTATTAAGGAAGTAAACAATTGTGGAGAAAACTAACTGCATCATAAGATACAAATAATATTTAACATTGATTTAAAATGGGAATTTAACCACTTGCAATATTTTGGAGACCTCTCTAGCATTTTAGGGGATTATAAGATGTATTTAATCAATGAGAATATGAGGGGATTTTTATTTGATTCCTGTGGTATACTTGGTTTGCTCCAGAGATTCTCTGCTTTGCTTTGTACATCAGCCTAAATGACTAGATTAGGGTTATTTCACTTAAGGCTCTCAAGCAGTTCAGATAAATCGGAAAGCATTTGCCAGTTTCATCATAAAATACTATTTGTGGGATAAGACTGTGCCTGTATGGGAAAGCATAATTATAAGACATGGGGACATATATATAAAGAAAAAGAAGATGATAGTTGTAGGACAAACCAACTGCTCTGCCCCCTGATTTTCCCACCTAGCTCATTGCATTGAAATTAATGGTAACACTGAATTTCTCCCACCACATGGCAAATTTCCTTTGATTTCCTAAGGGCATAGTATAAAAGGATGTCCGGTTCCTGCAGCATGCCATTGATGTATGTGTGAGAACTAGAGAAAGCAGCACAATATTGCAACTAGTTAGGATAGGCAAATAAATTAAAATTGGAGTGTAGTTTACAAAGTTTTATAGGCATTACATTTATTCTCTGTGTTTATGGAGTCACGTTGCACACTGGGCAGTGGAGTAACTTTAGGGGTCGCACCCGCGACCGGGCCCATCACTCCAGGGGTCCATCTGCCCCCTGCGACCCCTCTGCCTGGTGCCCGCAATCTCCCTCCAGCTCTCTAGTAATGCAGAGCGCTGGGAGATGACATCATCTCCCAGCGCTCTGCATTACAGAAAAGGACCACACGGGAGCACAACTCGCAAGCCCGTCTCTCCTGCCACTCCACTAGACCACCAGGGATTGGGAGGTAGGAGATGGGGGCATTGTGGAGGGCCCAAGGGCCAATGTGGTCGGGGGGTGGGTGGGGCCCATGGCACTTCTTGCACCAGGGTCTGGAGGGTTCTAGTTACTCCTCTGACACTGGGGGAGAATAAAAAGGAGATTTACTCAAAATACCCCAAAGTCTTGGTTGACTGAGACAGGGAGCTATGATCCAAGTTTAATCTTCATCTGCTGTAATCTCTCTTTTAGGGGAATCTGTGGATTTGTGAAGGAGAAAAATAGATTTACCACAATTGCCCCAAAGTATGTGTGACTGAGTAACTGGGAAGACACAGGTAACCGTGATCCATATTTCTTCCAGGCAGTGTTGTTTTATTGTTATTGACAGTGATAGGATAGTTATTAAAAAAAAAAAAAAGAAACAAACAAATAGATAACTGATAGGTGAATGATATGAACTGTGATAACAACTCCACCAGAAATATAAAAACAATGTTAGAACACTGAAGACAGCAACAAGTCACATTCTGGCTTGATGTAGGAAGGTGTAGCAGTTCAACCAACTACTTCGTCTGACAATGAGAGTAAAAACACCAGTCATCAAAGTAGCAGCACTGAGGATGATGAGGGTTGTTACCATACACCACTGTCATGACCACTGCTAAGTAGGGGTGGGTGAAAAGTCATTTGCCAAATGATTTTTTGAAAAAAACGATTTTTCACTATTTCAGCGAAAGTTTTATCTTTTTTGCCACTGCAAAAGTTTTCTCCTTTTCGCCACTGCCAATAAATTTTTTGCCTATGTTTCCTATGACTGCAACATTTCCCACCATAATATTACTTGTTCTGCATGCTACAGTGGAGAAATAAATAGCTGAAAGTCAAAGCTGTGAGTCCTACAACAACTTATTCCTTGAAAAAGGTTGTTAGCAGTACCTTTCTCCATAACACTAACATACTGCTTATGTAACACTGACACAACCATCTTTGAAAAATAACTGTAACTTAGGATCTTCCAGCAGTGTGCAACACATGACATCCGTTTTTCAAGCCTCTGTTTCCAACAAAAAAAGGTCAGTGTGTTAACCACCAACAGCAGCAGAGGCACTAATTATAGCTCAGGTTGTGGATGTTAATGACCTGTGTGGTTGTTATTTTTGTTTCTCTTTACTCAACGCTAGTAGTTTGTGTGGCTGAGGGGCTTGGACTTGGAAGTAGCGATGATGCTGATGATGACCACCAGGATGACTGTGTATTTTTAGGCATCTTTGCATGTACAGGGTCAGAGTTTCCAATGGTTTTCTCATACAGTTTGTAGACAGGCATATATATATATATATATATACTTTTATTATATTTATTTTCATGGGAAAAGGTCAGCGCACAAAAGAGGAGTGTTGTTTTGTTTTATACGTATTAAACTTGTGACAGTGATTTATATACTTTATTAATTTTCTTGATTGACTCACAGTAACCAAAAAAACTGTCCTACCTATATTAGGGATATACATATATATGTTTGCATAACAGCCTACAATGGCAAGACAAGAAAAAATATTTGGAGGTAGGAAACTTAAAGCAAAATACTGTAAAAGTATAACAGGGCTGTCCATCTAGCGGTCCACAGGCTGCATGCAGCCCAACATGACCTCATTTGTGGCCTACAGCTCATTTTTTAAATGAAAAGCAGGGCATGATGTAGCTAGGGTGATGGCAAAAAACAAATGTGGAGGCACACAGAAGAAAGATGGAAATGTATAAGGGCTCTCTCTCTCACCTTGTGCTCTTCACTTGTTCTTTCCTTTCTGTAGCATTTGGGTTGCTCAAAAGAAAAAAAATATCTTAATGTTGTGTGTTAACCCTTTGAGTGCCAAAGGGGTATACAATACCCTTATGTCACTCAAAGGGTTAACATCTCAATATAGTGCACAGAATGGGAAGTCCCTTGCATTAGGAAAGGCCAGAAGCATATCACTGAACTCCTGCCTTTCAAGGGCACAGAAGGTCTGTGACAATTCTCTATCCAAACATCTCAGGACTAGCAAACAAATATAAATAATCTAGCTACTAGTATTGCAAAATAAAAATCTTAAAACTAAATGACAAAAACTGAACCATGTGATGATCAGCTTTTGTAATTTAGATTTAAGATCTGTATTTTACCATACTAGCATATTTATATTTGCTCACTAGTCCTGTGAGATGTTCAAAACACCTACGTATGTGTCTCCCCTGATTAGCCTGAAATGTAACATAACCTCCTGTTCTCTGAAAGGGCAGGAGTTCAGTGATAGGCTTCTGGCCTTTCTTAATGTGACGGACTTCCGTTGCAGTGCAATGTATTGAGGAGTTAACCCTTTGAGTGACAGAAGGGTACACAATGCATTGTGTACCCCTTTGGCAGGCAAATAGTTACCACACAACATTAAGATATTTTTCTTTTTAGGAACCCAAAGGCTCCAGAAAGGAAAGAACTAGTGAAGAGCACAAGGTGACAGAGAGCCCTTACACATTTCCATCTTTCTTCTGTGTGCCTCCACATTTGGTTTTTGCCATCACCCTGGCTACAGCATGCCCTGCTTTTCATTTTGTTTCACATTTTATTTTTTTCACCACCCCCACCTCACCAGCTTTACTGTTAACACTTCCAGAATCTTTTTTTTTTCCTATTAACTATTTGAATGCCAGAAGGTAAAAGCCCTATTTCAGTCTATGGAATTTTTAGTTGTTCCCTACAGTGCAGCTGGTTTGCCTCAGAATCAGCCTGACTAAGAAACTGGAGAAATTCTGGGGGCAAACTAACTGCACCAGAGGTGAAAAATACAAATTCCCATTGATTTAATTTGGGCTTTTAACCCTTTAAATGCTGCAGGAGTCTGTAAATTAATGCAAAGCAATTAACTGGTTGGATTCAAGTGATTAAAAACCCCACTCAATGCTAGTTTTCACAGGTTTTTAATTCTCCACTATGCCTGATACAATTGTTTTGTCCCAGAATTGCCCTATTTCTTCTTAGATCAGCCTACGACTACTGAAGCCAGTGAACTATGCTTTATGAGTCACACATTCCCAGCCAAATAGAGTCAAAGGGACATACAGTATGTAAAGGCAAAAGCAAATTAATTCTGAGTTAAAACAACTGCACTACTCATCTTACACATGTACTTTCCATTTAGTTTACATGAGCATTTAACCACTAGGAAACAAAATAGGTCTCTCTAGCATTCAAGAGATTATTTTTATAAATGCATTGTGGTTGTTTCGATGCTGAATTGCAGTAATTTTGTCTTTGTATACATTGCCTGTTGTAATGTTTTACCAGAGAATACTCACCATAGTAACCTTTGGATTCATTACACACTGTTCATAGTAGCCTTTGGATTCATCGCACACTGATCACAATAGCCTTTGGATTTATTGCATACAGACCATAGTAGCCTTTGGATTCATTGCACACTATCCATTGTAGCCTTTAGATTCATTGCACACTGATCATAGTAACCTTTGGATTCATTGCACATTGACCATAGTAGAATTTGGATTCATGCACATTGACATTCGTAGTCTTTGAAAATAGTAGCCTATTTACTTCATATCATATCACCCAACTCCTTCTCTCCTTAAATGTGTCCATGAATATAAAATTTAAGAAATAACAGATACAATAACATCCTCAACCTCCTGATGTAGTCATAAATAGTTTGCATGTTGGGAATATTGAGCAATATTTTTATAAGCATTTTGATTCATAGATCTGATTTGTATTATTTTCCTTTCTACAGAATTTTTCTGATATTTGACAAAATCAATATAAAATATGACTACACATAAAAAAAAGAAAGATTGAGACTGTAAATCGTGTGTTTCAGGAATGCTGGGAAACTGTATATGTGTTTTTATAAAACAAAGATAGCCCTCAGTGTTTGGTATGCTTACAGATAGTTGCATCTGTAAATAATACAATGTAAAGAGATATTATACTTCACACTATGAGAAAAATTAATCAAAGTATACAGGTGATTCATGAAAGGTTAATGTGCAAGATAAGGTGTTGAACGCCCTCGAACTCTGCCTTCTTATCATGGTGACACATGTGAAGTCATCATAAATACACAAAATACTTTTAAAAATTACGTATTTTTTTAATATGTTACATTATATATCAAAAGCATTTACGTTGGTTGTAAAAGTTTAAATTATCTTTAAAAGCAATGAATTCCCTGGATACACTGATGCCAAAAATGAATCATTTTACCTGCATGCACGGCATGCACAGATGCTTAATTAACAGGAACACAAAAAGGTATTTTCAACTTTATGAACTAAAATGCACCTTCCATTATTTATATACTAAAATTAATCTTAATACAGCTCAATAACAATATACAATTATATTTCCTGAAAGCAAACTAACTTATGAATCTGAAAATGGCTGCAACTACTTCCTACACACAGTGAGGAAGGAATTTTTTATATAAGCGTTTTCAGAAAGTTGTTAGAAATGTACATCTGAAGCAAGATTAGCACAACAAGCAGAAGGTATGGAATATGAATGTCACATTTCCTGAGCAGACCATTACCCATTACCCAATATGTATAAGTACAAATATGTATGTACTTCCCTGGGGCCTCAATTTGGTAATAGCACATAAAATAATGGCCAACTTATATTGTCATAAAATTAACGAAAATTAACTAACCATAATAGTCACACTTTCTCAAGTATGGCATCTTTCAATGCTATGGAATTTCCTACTGTATTCATAAGCTAGTGCTGTTTCAAGAAAAATTACACCACTTTGTAATGAGTTAATGTGCTGTGGGGTGTGCCACAAGCACAAATTTATGCCAATTTACAATCTAATTTTTTGTACTTTTTTTTAATGGCTTGACTGTAAAAAAAATGGATGCATTAACTACAGAAATAAAGAAAAGGCATGCAATTTTGGAAAGTAGAAAACTAACTGCATCAAATAAGAAGAAACATGAATTTCTACCCTATGGCTAGTGTGCACAATTATTAATCAATCACTTGAAATACACTAAAATCTTTCAACAGAATGGAATGTCATACAGAATCTGTACTTTCTGCCAACCACCAAAAAATGGTACTTCGTTAATGTGAGTTTACATACTGGAACAGGTGCCAGGATATCACGGTGCCCGTGCTCCTTTTGCAACATTCTGTCAGTCTGCACGCCTGCTCTGCTGTGCTTGTCCCACCCAGTATGGACTTTATATACTGGGTTCTGGCACCTCTCCAGTGCCCTTTCGTGGTGTTCCAGTACCAGTGCTTGTTCCTGATCTCAGATTCCTCAGTGTATTGACCCGGCTTGCCTGTCTACTCTGCATCTCGTCTCCTGCCTGTGAACTGACCCAGACTGCCTGACCATTCTGCTTCTCCTGCTCCTGTGCATCGACCCAGCTTGGCTGACGTTCCTGCTCCGTGTACCGACCCAGCATGGCTGACGTTCCTGCGCCGTGTACCGACCCAGCTTGGCTGACGTTCCTGCTCCACGTACTGACCCGGCTTGGCTAACGTTCCTGCTCCTGTACACTGACCTGGCTTGGCTGACGTTTGCCGGTTGCCTCTGTGTCACCTCGGTGACATTCCTATTGGCTTGTCATTTGTGACGCTCCCGGTTGGTAGTCACCTCAGGGAGAGTTGCTCAATTGCTCATTCCATTACTGTCACGGCAGTGCTCAGTTGCATAGTCTCCACTACTGTCACGGCAGTCTCCTATCGCTTAGTCTCCGTTACTGCTCCGGCAGAGTACAAGTGGCCTAGTCTCCGGTTACTGCTACTGCAGAGTGCTAGTGGCCTAGTCTCCGTTTACTGCTACGGCAGAGTGCAAGTGGTCTAGTCTCCGTTTACCGCTCCGACAGAGTGCAGCTGGCCTAGTCTCCATTACTGCTACGACAGAGTGCAAGTGGGCTATCTCCGTTCACTGCTACGGCAGAATACAAGTTGGCTCCCCTGTTCATTGGTTCCTTCAGGGTGATCCGCAAAATTAACCCTGTTTCGTATGCCTTGAAGCATTCTCAGAGGCATCAACCTCCAACGTGAATGGAAGGGAAGGGTTGGGGTGGGACAGTACAGGAGCAGATGCGAAAGCGGACTTCAATGTCTCAAAAGCATGATCTGCTGCTTCAGACCACTGGGATGGATTAGCACCCTTATGCGTCAGGTCAGACAAAGGTTTGACAGTAGTGGAAAAGTTTCGGATGAACTTCCTGCAATAATTAGCAAACCCAAGAATGCCCTGAATCGCTTTTAACCCTTTGGGTTGTGGCCATTGCAATACTGCTGCGAGTTTCTCCTGGTCCATAGCAATACCATCCTTAGAGATCACAAAACCCAAAAAAGGCACCATGGACCTGTGAAACTCGCATTTCTCCATTTTACAAAATAGTTTATTCTTGCGTAATCGAAGCAAGACCTCGGACACATCCTTTATGTGTTGAGACAGGTTAGCCGAGTGTATGAGTGTGTCATCTAGGTAGACTACTACGCAGGACTGTAGCATATCACAGAGGATATCGTTAATAAGTTCTTGAAATACAGCGGGTGCGTTACAAAGGCCAAACGGCATGACTAGATATTCATAATGCCCCGATCTGGTATTAAATGACGTTTTCCACTCGTCCCCAGCTCTTATTCTGATCAGGTTATAGGCAGTCCATAGATCTAATTTAGTGAAAATGGAACAACCTTTTAACCTGTTGACTAGTTCGGTAATGAGTGGTATGGGGTAGGCATTCTTGGACATTAGTTTATTCAGTCCCCGGTAATCGATACAAGGCCTCAACTCGCCATTCTTTTTCTTAAGAAAAAAGAAACCAGCACCAGCAGGCGAAGTAGATTTTCTAATTATCCCTCTTTTAAGGGCATCGTCAATATATTCCTCCATGACCTGATTCTCTTCGCATGACAGCGGGTACGTGTGACCCCTAGGAGGCACAGAGCCAGGAGGCAAATCAATAGCGCAATTGTATGCCCTATGCTGGGCCAAAGTGCTAGCCTCTACCTTACTAAAAACGTCACTGAATTGGTGGTATTCAGCTGGCACGGAGGGAGAGGTACACAAAATCTTAACTGGATGAGTCACACAATGCTCCATACAGTACTCGGACCAAGACGTGATCTCACAAGTCTGCCAGTCAAACTGGGGGTTATGCAAATGTAACCATGGGAACCCCAGAATGACCGCATGATGAGGAGAATGGACAATCTGAAACCGCTGTTCCTCCGCGTGGAGTGCCCCAATAGTCATAGATAACGGAATAGTTTCCATAGTTATCTGAGCTGGTTCTAATGGTCTGCCATCAATGGCCTCAATGGCTAAGGGAGATTCCCTCCTGACCAATGGAATCTGATGTAATGCAGCAAATGAACTGTCCATGAAGTATCCGGCCTCGCCGGAATCGACCAGGGCCAGAACTTCCACTGAATGTTCTGCCGATGAAAATGCCACCTGGATCATGGGTTTCTGCATAATAGGGCCTAGGGACTGCTGAACACCACCTAGGGTCTGTCCCCCAAGGTACCCTAGGTGTGTTTGTTTCCCGGACGTACAGGACAGGTACGTAATAGGTGCCAAGCCTTGCCACAGTACAGACATAACCTCTGCCTCCTGCGGTGTGCCCGTTCTTCCTTAGATAGTTTGGTGAACCCAAGCTGCATTGGTTCACAGGTCTCCTGTGTTCGTTCAGGAGGCATGGGAGGCGAGGGAGGCATGGGTGGGACCAAAAAACTGTTTTGCCCAACATTCCTGGGCCGTTGCTTGCGGTCTTTAGCCATAAGTCTCTCACGAATACAAGAATCAATCAGAATAGCGAAATCAATGTATTCGTCCAAATCACTAGGCACTTCTCCTAGCTGCCGTCTCATCCTTAATACGGTCAGCAAGTCCCTGAGCAAAAGCTGCCACCAGCGCTTCATTGTTCCAACCTTCCTCTGCCGCCAATGTACAGAATTCAATGGCATAATTGCCCACAGTACGATTGCCCTGTTGTATCTCCATCAATTGTTTGGCAGCAGAAGCAGCTCTACCAGGAACTTCAAATTCTCTCCGAAAAGTACAAACTCCCTGCAGTTCCTGGTGAATGGTTTAGCATTCTCCCACTGGGGGTTGGCCCACGCCAGGGCTCTGCCCATCAATAGAGATATCATGAACCCCACCTTAATGCGGTCATTAGGAAAAGCATGAGGGGTTAGTTCCAGAAAAATTTCCAACTGATTAATAAACCCTCTGCACAAGGTGGGTTCGCCATCGTATCTGAGTGGTAATGGAGCAGAAGCGGTTAATCCTTTATGTGAGGCCACAGTTGTCATGGATTGAGTCTCCGGTGTCGAAACTGAGGGGACCACCGGACTCTGAACTGGTTTATCGAGATGCACCGTGCGCTCAAGAATAGTTTGTATGGCCAGTGCCAACTGGTCCAAACGCTGCTCATGTACATCCATCCTCCAATGGATGTTCTGTGCATTTCCCTCACCTTTACTGTCGGAGGTCATGGCCCTTTCGTATTGTAAAGGTCTGTGTGTCAAACAAACCGTTACACAGGAGCACTAACCTACACTTTCTATTTCTCTTTTTTAAATTACCTTCTGCACTTAAATGGTCATAACCATTAGAGATATGAAGAAAAGGTATGAAAGACATACCATTTTGGAAAGTAGACATTCACCCACATCTAATGAGGGGTGGTTTGCCTTTCTAACCATAGGCTGTTGTGCACAAATATTTCCCAAACTGGTGCTATAATAAAAATTACTTTTTTTTACATTTTGACCAATTCAGATATACTAAAATCCATTCTATTCAGCCTGAGGAAAATGGTATCCCACTAGAATGGTTAACGTACCATACACATTGCCAGGATCATGGTCTGCCTTCACTTGTATTGAGGTCTGATTGTCTTTAAGTGGAACATGCTCTCTCAGATAACCTTTGCATGGGTGTCAACTTAAAAAATGTTGTCCTGAAGTTTAGGGAAAGTCCATTCAAGGAGTTAAAATAACCACTTAAAGGGGACCTGTATTCCTAAGACAAGTTTAGTTTGTTTTATAGAGTATTACATTTTGCTTATATGTTGTAAAATCAAAATTTCCTCTGCTCCCCTCTCCATGTAGCATCTCGATCCAGCCTCCTCCTATGATGGAGGACTTCTCCTTATATGCTGGAAACCTCTCATTGGCCAGAGACTGCACCAGCTTACAAGCAGAAATCCTCCGTCATCGTGGCTGGATCAAGACATTACGTGGGGAGAGGAGCCGAGGATGATTGACAGACTGCAGTGCAGACCTGTACCCACAGTCTGAAGTAAGGCAACGCATCATTTTTAATCCTTTAATTTTAGCAACATCATGCATTTTATAAAAAATAAATCAAGTTTTTAAGCTAATCACTATATTTACTTAAGTATTAGTAAAACTTATTTGGGGTGATAGTTCCTCTTTAACTTATCATAAACCAGATTACAAAAAACTGCCTAGTACAACATATAGGTAGATACACATTTTCTTTAAACTTAAATAAACTTATATTATGTTGACAGGTCCACTTTAAATCAACAGGGACCTTTATTTTCCCTTGTGGCTATATGAGCCTTACATTCCATAGTGCAATTCTTTTCACACCAACAAAAGAACTCACATTCAGGGGTGGGTCAGGCCATGAAGGACTTCTGCAACCAGCCAGATTATATGGCTAATGTGAGGACTGGGGTGTGCAACACTGCTTCACAATGCATTGCACACCCTACTACATAAAAGATTAACAAACACAAACAACTAAAAACAAAAATGGGTTATACAAGGTTTAAATATAGTGTATTTTCAGCTAGCATTTGCCAAAATTAGCAACATTGTTTTAGATCTGTAAAATGTGATCTTAAATAGCATTTTAATGAATATAGACTGTGTAGAGTAGAGCAAAATAGGCTGTAGATTACAGTAGACTGACCTGTATTGGCCCCACTCGGTTCATTGGTTCATTTGCTTGTAATGAGAGACAGGAGTTGAGGGAGATAATTTATTGGGATTAGTACAAACTACTCCTGCATCCAGGAAGGCTATTGCCTTCATTTTCTCCACTTTCAGACAACACAGTATTATCATTTCTCAGACACCTATCAAGAGTGCAATGGTAATCCAGGGATCCCTGGAAAAGGAAAGATTGTCTATCCCCACAAATCATATGTGATACTTAGGTTTTAGGCTACAGAAAACAGATCATTTTTACAAGTCCAAGCATGCAGTAAATGGTACGTAACCCTTTGAGTGCCAGAGACATATACAACACATTGTATTGCAATGCTATTCTGGCATTTATATATAGTAACTGTATATAACCCTAGATCATTTTTAGGTGTTAGCGATCATTTAAAGTAGGGATTGTTCCATAACTAATCCCAAAACAATTCAAATGTGCATTATATATATATATATATATATATATATATATATATATATATATTAGAGTATGATCAGTATGTGTGCTGATAAAAGGGAGAAGTTCTTTCAATATACCCATGGTTGCAAGTTGAGTGTGTTCACTTCGATTCAGTCTACTAAAAGGATGGAACAGATTAAAATTACCTAACTTTATATTTATAAACAATTATATTCAAAGATGTCTTATAGCTACGTTATATGTTGCTATAGATGACGGATGTCTCCCTGACTCCCTTAACTGCACATTGATTATAGTTTTGCCCAAATCCGGGAAAGATACTCATTATTATTGCGATTCCTATAGACTGACATCCCTAGTGACAACTGATGCAAAAATGTTAGAGAAAGTTTTAGATAACAGACTGAAACTGGGTAGTCAAACTGGGTTTATGCCAGGGAGGTCTACTTCTCATAACTTTAGACGTCTATTACACATCACCAGTTCTCCCATGATAACTCAGGCTCTCAAGTTATAGTTTCTCTTGATGCCGCTAAGGCATTTGATTCCATTGAGTGGGGATATTTGTGGGGGGTGCTCCATTGTTTTGGCTTTGGCCCATTGTTTATTAATTGGATGAAAATATTATACAAAGACCCTAGAGCTAGAGTGTTGACTGGGGCTGTCGAGAGACTTTCACCTTCGAAGGGGCACCAGACAGGGCTGTCCCCGCTCACCGGGATTGTTCGCCCTTGTGCTGGAACCACTAGCTGTTCTAATTAGAGCACAGGTTTTTTTAGTGGGCAGCAGGGTAGAAAAGATTGTGCTTTATCCAAACAATGTGTTACTGTTTCTGGGGGACGCTGACCAGTCCTTACATACAGACTTACAGCTTGTCGACCATTTTGGTTCATATTCTGGATTAAGTATCAATTGGTCCAAACCTTGCTTCCTGTGGATGATCTGTCTCAGAATGCTCACATGACACATAATCCCATGCAGTGCGTTGCTGTGCATACCTGGGGATCAGGATTGGGACCTTTCCTCTAACCAATCTACAGAGAAATCTCCACCCTCTTTTACGACAATTTTGCAAAAAATTGAACTCCTGACTGCTAATCTCTTTAAAATGGTATTTTTGCCAAAATGTTTGTATGTATTTCAGAATGCACCGAATGACATACCCATGAATTACTTTAAACAACTTAATACCCTACTAAGCAATTCCTTTATAGGGGGGACAGCCTAGGATTAGGTTGACAACTCTGATGAGGTCTAAGTTGGATGGAGGCATTGCGATGCCAAATCTTTATAGGTACTACTTAGCAGCACAGTGCCAAAATATTTTAGATTATGTTTCCCAGTGACCTAGGTACCAAGCTACTCAGCTGGCTGCTGAGTTGCTGTGCCCTAATTATGAGCTGTCTCAATTTTTACACGCGGGTCCACTGGTATTTAAAGAAACAATCCTGCTATTCTGGGCTCTTTATGACGTTTGGTCGAAAATCCTGAGCCTCACAGGGTATTAGGCCAAGGATCCTGCTACACCTCTCTGGGGTGCAGCAGGAGTGAGACAACTTCTTGACATGGATTTTGGTGTACGATGGTCTGGTTATGGAGTTACACGATTGGGACATCTTTACCAGGATGATCAGCTTAAATCGTTTGAGCAGTTACATACTGAATATCAAATACCAAACAACCTTTTTTAATCCAATTTATGTATCAGACATGCATTGCATGCACAATGGGGGGCAGTACCCAAAGATTTCCTCCTTCTCTTTACTTACTATGACTGTACTGAGGGAACCATTGAAACCTCTTTCCTTCCTCTACCAATAGATGGGATGTTATGCTCCTGGATGAGAGGGACCTGCAAGGGGTAGATGAGTGGAGGACGTTGGGTGCATGGAGGATTGGGACTGGGATATAGCCAAGGTGGGGCTGCAACGTGTAGCGATGTCAACCATACACCACATGATCCAACTAAACATACTTCACAGGACTTTCTTTACTCCTGTTAGACTGAGCAAGATGGGTAACGCCAACAGTGATATCTGCCCGAGGTGTGAGGGAGTTAGGGGTACATTTATGCCTATGATTTGGGACTGCCCCTCAGTACAACAATTTTGGAGCAGAGTACTAATTACTATTACATTGTTGATTGAGAGTCCTATGCAGTTGGAACCCAAGTTCTGCCTGCTCTCTGTCATCCAGGATGAGATTGAGGACACGGCTGATAAATCGTTAATTGGTGAAGTCCTAGTAATGGCAAGAAAGGTGGTGGCTATGAACTGTTTGACAAACAGCTCCTGAGCATAAGATGTGGATTAATTTGGTAACTCAGAACATTTCAAATTATAAACTGGCATACCTGCAGAGTGGGGTGTCACAGAAATTTGATAAGATCTGGGGTAAATATCCATTGTTTGGATATTTAGTCTATATTTATATTATATGTATATATATATATATATATATATATATATATATATATATATATATATATAAGTGGTCTAAGATACTGGGAACTACATTCTTTTATACACTTAACATAAGTGTGAAGAATCGCTATAGGTGTCATAGCCTGGAGTGACTTGTAATATCCAGTGCACGCTGAATACACTGGGAGGCAAGAGAAGCCTCCTTTTAATGTGAGTAGAATACAGGAGGGAGTGGAATTGAGGGTTGCGTTGTACTGTTCTCTTCCTCTTTTTTTTCAGAGCCCCGAGGAAATACTCCTCTGCAGCAGGAGAATAAAATCTTGGCACACTGTTGTGGTACCTCTGACATGTTGATGGTGTGTCTCCCAGTCAGAACTGTGGTTGTGCTTCAGGTGGGACCACTTTTAGGAGGTGCCTAGGTGTGAGCATGCTTTCCCCTGCTCACATGCTTCTTACACAGATGACAGATATCAACATGCTTAGTTTTTGGATCCTGAATGAAGTATCACCATAGTGTGGACTTCATAGACTGTGTCATTTCTGACACTGCTACTACTGGGGCTAGATGTTGCTGAAACTCTACTACTACTAAGTGTGGCAGATGCTGCACTTCTAACCGCAGCAGGGGCACTCATCAAAGGTAAGGCTATAGCTGCTGATAGTCTGTGTTGTTGCTGGTTACTCAACACTATTAGTGTGTGTGTGGCTGAGCGGGACTTGGACTTTGAAGTGGTGATGATGGTGAGGATGACTGAAAGGATGGCTATTAGTGTTGAGCGAGCGTGCTCGGCCGATGCTCGGATCGGCTCGAGCATCGCTCTGCTCGGCACATGGCGGTACTCGTCGAGTACCGCCATGTGCTCGCCCGCCATGTTCGGGTGGCGGGGATCTGTGCCGGAGGAGGCACAGATCTGAAGACGCTCCGCTGGACCACCAGGGACTGGAGGTACGGGGGCATTGCGGAGATGAACGGGGCATTGCGGAGATGAAGGGGGACATTGTGGAAGAGGGGCATAGCGGAGATGAAGGGGGACATTGTGGAAGAGGGGCATAGACTCTATGCCCCTCTTCCACAATGTCCCCCTTCATCTCCGCTATGCCCCTCTTCCACAATGTCCCCCTTCATCTCCTCTATGCCCCTCTTCCACAATGTCCCCCTTCATCTCCGCTATGCCCCTCTTCCACAATGTCCCCCTTCATCTCCGCTATGCCCCTCTTCCACAATGTCCCCCTTCATCTCCTCTATGCCATAGAGGAGATGAAGGGGGACATTGTGGAAGAGGGGCATAGCGGAGATGAAGGGGGACATTGTGGAAGAGGGGCATAGAGGAGATGAAGGGGGACATTGCGGAGATGAAGGGGGACATTGCGGAGATGAAGGGGGGCATTGACCAGGCACCCTCCCCTCATCAGAGCAGGGGGTGCCTGGTGTAATGCTCGTGTCGCCCCATTCTATTCAATGGGGCTCGGGTGCTCGGCCGAGCACTCGAGCCTCAGGGGGTGCTCGGTCAGAGCACCCGAGCACCCGAGCATCGGGGTGCTCGCTCAACACTAATGGCTATGTATTTTTTGGCATCTTTACATGTACAGGGTCAGATTTTTCAGTTGTTTTCTCGAGCAGTTTATAGACAGGCACAGTGCTCCTTTTCTGTGGTGGAAGATAGAGCCTTTGCCTTTCTGCTAACTTTCTGGCCATGTCATCTTCTCTCTCACTCTCAACTTCATCCATATCTGAAAAGGAGGATGCTTGAGGGATAGATACTAGAATAGATCGACATCATCATCATCAGTCTTTAGGTCATTATCAGCATTACCTTCTTCTCAACTTTTATATTGTTCTAGGCTTTTATTGGTTTCAAACAATGTCTATTTACTTTTCCCTTTTGAGTGATTTTCAAAACCTTCACATGTGTTTTTGTGTTGTTTGCTTCACTGTCAGTAGGGATGGTCAAAAATTTCTGCATTAAACTGAAATCTGCAAAAAATGGCACTTTCCGCTTGGCGAAAAATTTCCCGTGAAAAGTGCCGATTTTCCTCTTTTTTTCGCATAGCTCATTCCATTGAACTCAATGGGAACATAGAAGTTACACACAACACATAGCAAATATTATTTTATCTCCCAAAGGCATAGTATAAAAGGGGCATGAGGGTGCCTGTGTTGGTGGGGTGTGGAAAAAGAATCAGTTGAACAGGGGATGATTTTTGAGGGGATTGTTTACTGGGATTGGGGGGCACTTAAAAAAGAAATCCTAAATAAAATAAAATAAAAACTATAAGACATGGTATAAAAAGGGGTCTGTGGAGGGTGCCTGTGTTGGTGAATGAATGAATCATTTGAACAGGGAATTTGTTTTGGGGGGTTTCTTGACTACTATTGGGGGGGACAGTTAATTAAAAAATAAATCAATACAATTAAATAAGAAATTTGTATGTAAAGTGATAGAGACAGGAACCTCCTGACATAAGCTGCTGTTGCTGCTACTGCCTCAGATTCAGCACTGCAACTAGGATCAGGAGTATTGCTAATGCTGGCAAGTGGAACCTGTCCTAGTCCTGCATCACTTGTTGACCCCATTCCCACTTTGTCAACGGTGGGCTGTGGCATCCTAGCATGCTCCTCAGCATCCTGCTGCCCTTGCATCTCAGCATCAGAAGGAGTTAGAACAATTGCAAATTCCTCTAATTCCAAAATGTCATTGCTAGTGGTGGTGGAGATGCCCATCTTCTCCCATTCCTTCTCAGTTTCTGCTAAAAAGGCCATCAATGTCTCTTCCACCCCAGCTTCTCTAGCATCATCACCACCACCACTAGTCCCTACATGCTGTTGTTGCTGCTGCTCTGTTCCAGACATCTCATTGCTGCTTGGAGGAGGTGATGAGCAATGTGACAGAGGGTCCCCTAATGTCACACTTGCCATTTCCTTTTGACCTGAAGAAGAAGGCAGACTAGCACTAGCAGCAGTAGCAGCAGGCACAGGCAGCTAATCTGTGCCCCTGCTGGTGGTGATGGTATTAATTCTGAGCATGCTCTCCCCCAACACCAGTTCTGGCCTCTTAAGTATCATGTTCAACTTGGACACTGTATTTAAGGGAAGGGGACTCCCAGAGCCAGAGGAATGGTGTGGGCTCCCTTGACGGCTAGTCTGGACTCTGTCAAATGTTTCCCCTACCACTCCGGCTGCTTCACCATTACTGCTACATACTACTAACACCAACCACATGAAGTTCAGCCGCAGAGTCTTCCTCCTCAGTCTCACAGTCACTAGTAATATGAGGATATTGTTGATTACCCCCTCCTTCACTCCTAACGCTAACAAGCTGCTGGACCTTAGTAGCAGTAGTACTAGTACTGGCAGGACTGCTTGGAAATGGCAAGTGTGATTTATGGTCCCTTGCTGTCACACTTGGCATCATTTTCTCCTTCCCCCTGAGTACTACAAAAAACACTAGCAGTATGCAAAGTAGGTTCAGCACTGGCAGCAGGTTCAGCACTAGCAGCAGGTTCAGCACTAGCAGCAGGTGCAACACTGGCAGCAGGTTCAGCACTAGCAGCAGGTTCAGCACTGGCAGCAGGTACAACACTAGTGGCTGCAGGTACAGCAATTGTAGCACTGGCAGCAGGGGCAGCACGTCTTGCAGCAGGCACAGGCAGCTGACCTGTCCTGCTCTCACTAGTACAACCCTTTTCTTCCTCCCTTCCCATTCCCTTTTCTTCCTCCCTTCCCATTCCCTTTTCTCCCTTCCTTCCCATTCCCTTTTCTCCCTTCCTTCCCCTTTCTCCCTTCTGTCCCATTCCCTTTGCTCCCTTCCTTCTCATGAAATTCCCCAAGATCTGTTGGGGTAATTTAGGGGGACTGGACAGCCTTGGTTCAGTATTGGTAGTCATCACTTCCTCCTCCTCCTCCTCCACAGACTCAGTGGACGCATAATAATGGTCCTTCCTGTTCCTCTACTTGCTGCTCATAGTGATAGGAGTAACTATGAGCCTCTCCTGCCTCAAGTTTTCCAAAATATCACAGCAGAACAGCACAGCAAGTGTATCTCACTCTGTAGCTGCTTCTTTTGTGTCTGCCTTCAGTGAAAATGTCACATTTTTATAGCGGAAGTGTGAAAACATTGTAAATCAATGGGCGAAAATGTTCTAGTCACTTAATAAATGGCAGAAGATTTTGGCCAATGGGCGAAAGATGCAAACATTTTAAACGCTAGTTGTAAAGTGGATTTTCCCGTGAAAAAGTGGATAACAATGTTGTTTTCGCAAAATTTCTCACGGGAACACTGTGACAACGTTCTCCTATCCCAAACTGTCAGGCACAAGTTGGGTGAGCTGCTACACCATCTTGCACTATGTCATCAACACTTGAATGTGACTCATTGCCATTTTTATAGCTTTTCAATGGTTTATTAATAGTATTAATTATTAATAATAATGGTGTTGGTGGTGGTGGAACTTTTGGTGGGACATTAATTACATCTTCCTCAGGAGGCTGCAGTCAGTTTTTGGACTACTACTTTACTCACATGCACTGCACTCTCCCCCTATCCCTTGTGGATTTGCTGGACATTACTCAACTACTGTGTATGTTTTTACTGTAAAATACACAATAGAACTGATTGCGAGGGATGTCTTACCTTGGGAATCCCATAGTCTATGAAGTCCACTTTATGGAGATACTTCACTCATTATCTAAAAGTTAAGCATGTTGCTACCTGTTATCTGTGTAAGCAGCATGTGAGCAGGGGGGAAAGCAGGCTCCAACTTAGGCATCTTCTTAATGAGATCCCATCTGAGACACAACCACAGGTCTGACTGGGAGACTCACCATCAACAGGTCAGAGATGCCACAATATGCAGCAGCAAAAGTAATTCTAAAAGCTCCCGTGGCTCTTGTGTACATAAATAGGAGTGCTGTTGATGTGTCAGAGATTGTGCCAAGATTTTTTGCTCCCGCTGCAGAGGAGTATCACTCTGAGTTTGTTTTCGGAGATGACAAGAGTCATAGAGTGCACACACATTCCCCACACCTCCATAAGTGATGTTGTTAAAGCAAAATAGATACACAGTTCTTCTGCTATTTTTTGCTATCCCACACTTATTAAGGTCTTAGAATTAAGCCTAAACCTGCACAATAATGCAAAAGTACACCTGTGGAACAATAAACTTGCCAAGATGTTGGTGGTTGACATGCTGCCATTTTCTTTTGTTGAAAAAAACAGGCTTTAACCTTCAGTGCCAAAAGGGGTCCACAATGCATTGCAAAGCAATGTAAATTATTATGGGATCTCCAAACCCCATGTTTATTCCAATATGAGGATAGTGTGATTGAGGAAGAGGTGCAGACCTCCAGGGTTCATTATTGTAACCATGGTTGTATGGCAGAGTCTAGGACTGCTCCATGAAACATTCACCAACAAACTCCTGGAAGAGATGCACTAAGGTAGTATAAATGTGAGAAACTCTCTATTAAGATAAAATGTGGTCCCTGTGCTGTTCTGTGAGGCCTATGAACTCTATGATCTCTATTTGAAAAATAGGCTCCATAGAATAACACAGGACTGAAGAACTCATTTTTATGACACATTATTGCATGATCCACTAGATAAGATTTTTTTGAAGAGCAGGGTCTTTATTCGCCAATGAGAGATGGTGAGTTTGCTTTCTAAATATTGATAATGTAACCTTCTCTATGTAAAATCTAAAGATTATGTTCCAGGGGGATACAGTAGAGGCAAATCTAATGGCAAAATGAGCTTGATAAAAATGAAAGTGGCAAATAAGGCCACATATAATAATTCCCCACTTATCCATTGGTTTAACCCTTTGGGTGAAAGAGGCACTCAAAGGTTTAAACTAGGATTTTAATCACTTGAATGCTATAGAGATCTCCAGCAATAATAATGTTTATATCCCTCATATGTGCAGAAAATGAAACAGTTGCAGAAGGCCTTGAACATGTTAAATCCATTTTCCACTTACAAGGGACCTATCACTTTAAATCTCCTATTTAAATATTTGAAATCCACTAACTACTGGCAGTTGTGACAAGATTATTTTCAGCTTGTCATTTTCCTTTTAATAAACAATGTAATGATAGTTTGCATTTAAATTGTAAAATATTATACAACATAGATTGTGAATATTATAGGACAGCTGAAATGTAGATTGCCATTTGTTTCCTATTCAGAACACATGGTGCGTTGAAATACTGCCAAACAAAAAATAAAAATAATTGTTAAATTATTCAGTATTAAGGAACATCAGAAGAGCTTGCATGTCTGAATTAACCTTTTACATTGACATATTTAATCTTTCTGCTGCACCAGTTCTACTCATGTGCATGTAGCCTTCAAACAAACTTTTTTATACCCTCTAATAAACAGTCCCTTTTACAGGTCAAACCCCTTCCTTTGAAAAAGCTGAAGCATAAACACACTGAAGGGAATACTTTTTCAGAGGCTATATAAGTTACTAAAATATGGTTAATGCAAATAACTGGAATCCAAAGGTCTAAAAGAGAGTGGGGAATCTGGTGTATGAAGAAAGAACATGTGGATATGATCATATTGGATATTAGAAACTGGATATATGAGCAAAGTAACAGAGCTGTCCAATTTACTGCCCCTGCCAATCTGCTGCCCTAGGCCTATGTCATTGACCTGTTAATTGTCTGTAGTTAATAACAGATGGAATTTACTAAATCACTGTTTCTCAAATACACTCTAAAATGCTGTCCCTTTTAAAGGCTAGTACTGGACTAATGGATATTCCATCTTCAGACAATACTCATATTTTTGTTACTTGGATGTATAGTTATGGGGCTTACAGCCCCATGTAAATATATGCATGTATGGCTAGAGTAGGGATCACTGGCCACGCACTCGCGTGTGTGTTAGAAACCACTGTTTTTTAGCACGTTAGGGACTCTGGGTTTGATTCTGTTACCAGTGCTAAAAAAATACAACAGGCTCTGTGTTTTTTTAAGTTAGGTTTTAGCATCCAATTACCCGACTTGTGAAAGCAAAATCAGTGGTAATTATACTTACCGCCAGTCAAAAAAAAGACCATAGGAAACAACTAATAACAACGTGCAAGTAGTATCCAAGTACCCACCCTCAGTATTAGCACCTGTTTTGTTGATACATTTTAAGTCGGAAATCCTGCACCTCAGAGGTTGAGGCGTAGAAACCACGGCAACAGTTTCAAAACCATTGTTGTTCAAAAAAAGCAGTGTAGAATACAGTATACAGCATAGAAATCCGACATAAAGAGCCCCCCTTCAACATATTAACCACCCCTTTAAAATTCGACTTACAATGCTTTCTTTTACCACATTAATTTGACAAATATTGTTCACATTCCACATTTTAACCCTTCCCCTTCAAAATTCGACTGACACTGCTCCCATGACTTTTTCTCCATTTAAATTTGACATTGTTCTTCTCCTATTTTTTACAACATGCCTTCTTTGTATTTGTATTGTATAATTAACCCTATGAGTGCCAGAGGGGTAGCAACGTATTGCAATATATATGTGTAAAAAAATGTTTATTTTTTTAATTATATATTTAATTTTATTAAAAAAAATACTTCAGACCTCAAGGGGGTATCATGGCCCCTCATCACAGCCCCTAGCATGGACATTCTATTCATTAAGATAGGTTGTGCATGCAGGCGACAATTGCCCGTTTTTTTAATAAAATGCATATAACCTATGTGTGCCATGTTCTTGGTAATGTCTCTGTTGTGCCATATTTTCTCCACTTGATGACTGTCTTCACTGTGTTCCATGATATATCTAATGCTTTGGAAATTAATTTGTACCCTTCTCCTGACTGATATCTTTCAACAATGAGATCCCTCTGATGCTCTGGAAGCTCTCTGCGGACCATGGCTTTTGCTCTGAGATGCAACTAAGCAAATGTCAGGAAAATCCTACTAGAACGGCTGAACTTTATTTGTGATTAATCTGAGTCACTTTAAATGATGGCAGGTGTGTAATGACTTCGATTTAAAATGAGATTGAATGTGATTGGTTAATTCTGAACACAGCCACATCCCCAATTATAAGAGGATGTGCACACCTATGCAACCAGGTTATTGCAAGTTTTTTATTCCCCCCCCCCCCTCAACAATTTCAGTTTCTTTTACAATTGAATTGTTCATGTTATAGGTCACATTAAAGGTGGAAAAAGTTCTGACCTGGTATTTTAACAGGGGTGTGTGGACTTTTTATATCCACTGTAGGTATATATATATATATATATATATATATATATATATATATATATATATATATATAGAGAGAGAGAGAGAGAGAGAGAGAGAGAGAGAGAGAGTAGAGATGTAGAGAAACATAAGCTCACACAGAACTTTAAGGTGAAATAAAATCTGCGTTTATTTAAGTTTCAGTTGTCCAATAGCAACATTTTTCAGAATGATGAAGGATGATAAAGGTTGCAAGGTTGCAGGATGATGAAGGTTACTATTGGGCAATCGAATCATTTATCAATAAACTGTGATCAGCAGAAACATTATTTCACCTTGCAGACCTGAGTGTGCTTATGTTTCTCTACATAGGCCACCACATCAGCACTCAGGCAGGAATTTACCTAAGATGTGGGTGTTTCCCTTCTGGCAACGTGTATACATATATTTATGTGTATATGTATATATATATATATATATATATATATATATAATCAGTTTGGCAATGCAAAACTGTATAGGTTCAACCAAAACTCTTAATTTTAAAATAGCTGACTTAAAAAATATTAAGAGCATCAATGCAATACATAGACTGGCCTAAATTATTTAAAGGCAAAAATACTGAGGAAAATTGGTCAGAATTCAAATTTAGGTTGCAGAAATGTGCCCAGCCCTATATACCAGTGGGGAACAAATGCAAAAGAAGTCGATCACAGCCAATGTGGTTAACTGCAAATGTAAAGAAGGAAATGGCAAGGGAAAAAAAGCATTTAAACTATTTAATTCTGAAGGAATAGAACACTCTTTCTTAAAATACAGGGAGTGCAACAAAGATTGCAAAAAGGCAATTAGTTTAGCAAAAATAGATAATGAACTCAAATTGCAAGGGAAAGCAAGACTAATCCAAAAAAGTTTGTCTATTACATAAAAGGTAAAAAACCTAAGAGTGAGTGCATTGGTCCTTTCAAAAATGAGATTGGTGAGTTCATTAGAGAGGATAAGGAAAAGGCAGATGTTCTAAAACACTTTCTTTGCATCAGTAAATACAAGGGAACAAGGAATGGTAGAACAGCCTCAAATAAAACCATACCAATTTCAGATATTGGGTTAACACACAAGAAAAGGCCATGGCAAGACTGAACAAAATTAATACTGACAAAGCACCGAGTCCTGATGGTATAAATTCAAGGGTTCTTCAGGAATTCAGTGCAGTGTTAGCAAGACCCCTCTTTTCACTCTTTAAAGATTATCTCACCACAGGCTCAGAGCCACAATATTGGTGTAAAGCCAATGTAGTTACTCTATTTAAGAGGGAACTAAAACAGAACCTGTAAAATATAGAACTGTGAGTTTGACCTCTGTAGTGGAAAAACTGCTATAAGCGATAATAAGGAATTATATTCAGGATTACACTGCAAAAATAAGATTATTAGCAGGAATCAACATGGTTTAATGAGGAATAGATCACACCAAACTAAAAACCTAAATCAGTGGTTCTCTAATACCAGCTCCCACTGCCAATCCCTACACTGGATCCCACTAGCACATAGAATTAAATTCAAAATTCTGGTGCTAACTTATAGAGCCCTTAATAACACCTCATCCCCCTATATCTCATCTCTCATTTCCAAATACACTCCCTCTCGCCATCTTCATTCTGCACATGACCTTCTCCTCTCCACAGCTCTTATTACATCTTCCCACTCCCGCCTACGGGACTTCTCCCGTGCTGCATCCGAGCTCTGGAATTCCCTCCCCCATCCCATCAGACTCTCTCCTAGCCTTCAGACGCTCCCTGAAAACTCACCTCTTCAGGGAAGCTTATCAACTTCCTCCATAAACATTATCACCAAGAGCCACCCCTTCCCTGGGCCACTGCACTCAATAGCATTTTTCTCTCCCACCCACTGACCAGCAGCTCATGTTGCAGGAGACACTTACACCCAATAGCACTTACACCTTCTGTGTCCAACCTACCTTCCTCTAGACTGTAAGCTCTCACGAGCAGGGCCCTCTGATCCTTCTGTTCTTCACATATGATTTACTATTTAATATCCCTGTATGTCTATTCCCTATTGTACAGCGCTGTGGATTAAGTTGGCGCTATATAAATAAAGAATAATAATAATAATGGTCTTATTTCTGATTAGTAAATGCACACAACATACAATAATTGTCACATGACGGATAAGCCCAGACTTGCAAGTGAACTGAATTTCCACCACGTAGTATTGGGCCATGAAATGCTAATGCTTGCAGCACATGGATGTATACACATAGAGTGAAGATTTTAAATATGTTAAGCAAAAGTGAAATGCAAAAGTTAGATTGGCATTAAATAAAGCATGTATAGAAATTTCTATGACTGTATTGATAATGTAGATTTAACTGAATGGGGATTTGTTTTTTTCTTTTCAAAGTTTTGATGAACTGATACTTAGTTGTACCGTAAATAAGGAACATAGATCTGGTCAGTACCTTATACCATAATAAACATTGTCATAAATGCTGAAATTTCCATCTGTCCGTCATTTCATTTCTATCCTCTTCATCAGAGTTCAGTTCAATTAGATGTGGTAAGTTCAGTGAATTTATTTTTTTAAGCTTGTCCCGTTATGTTTGAACTTATAATTATTATTCAGTTTCAAGCAAATCTGGATCATCTCACTGTGGAAACTATCATATTCCACCAGCAGACTCTGAATGTGCCTATGCTATTAGTCAAACTATTGGAATTGCTGATTTAAAGGTGCCTGCAATAGTGCACTGATTTAAAGGAAGAATTATTATTGTTGCTGGGTAACCATGTCAACATTAGTATATCCCTTCATTAAAACATGAACGTCCCCCCACATCTAATTACTATAATACAATGAGCCTCCATACCCAACCTCCACCATCACCACCACATGCAAGGAAATCATAGTGCCTCACCACCTGTTTAGTGGTACTGGGTTTTAACCAATATGCATAATGACTAGCTACCTTTGGTAAGAATATGTAAATGCTGATCATGCTCAGTTTATTCCAGTTTTTAAATTGTTTCCCTTGTATAACATGCGAAAAAGAGGACTATGGCTCAAGATCACTGTGCCTTTGAAATAAGTCAAAATAAGCACAGCTCATTCCCTGTTAATTTAATATACTTTCTTTACTTAAATCCCAAATTGTAGATGTAGAAGCCAGTCAGTATAAATAACAGTTGCATTTCTAGCCTTGGCCATGACAGATTTATCTACTCTTGAAAGAAATTATAAAATTAAACACAGTGAATATTTCATGGTTTGATTTGCAAATGGCAAAATGCCAGCTTTTCTAGAAATTTAGATTTTATCTTTAATCAATTAGCTTAAAACATGAATGCTAGAAAGGTCTCAAATTCATTGTTTAGCAAGAGGTTGAATGTAAAGCTCAGGACACTATTCCACTTGTTTTTATTGTTTAAAGGGATAGTAATGTCAGAAAAAAGTATTAACTATATGGTAGATACAATTAAAGAGAGTACTTGCACTTATTCGTATCTTTCAAACCATTATGGTTTGAGAGATATAGGAAAATAAAGTTCTCCGCTCCCTCCTCTTTCTTCTTGAAGAGCTGTAAAACTGTCAGAAGCAGATTCTGGTTCCTGGATCAGACAACGGATCTTCAGCAGCGTCGACATAGCAATACCTAAAAATAAATACTTCATCGGAATGGTCTACAAAGTGTGCTTGGTTTGCAAGCATACGTTGTAGATCATTCCAATGAAGTATTTATCTTTAGATATCATTATATAGGCGCTGCTGAAGAGCCGCGTCTGGTCAGACAGCTTTACAGCTCGTCAAGCAGAAAGGGGAGGGAGCGGAGAACTTTATTTTCCTATAGCTCTCAAACCGTAACAGTTTGAGAGATACTAATTAGTGCAAGTACTCTCTTTTAATTGTATCTACCATATAGTTAATACTTTTTTTACTATCCCTTTAAACATTTGAGTTTTATAGGGGATCTAAATTCATTGCGAGGCAATGAGTTGAATACCCCACTGAGTGCCAGGGGGTATTAAACGCATTTCAATGCAATGTTATGGATACCTTCCTAGCACTAGAAGAGTTAATTATTAACACCTAAGCCAAACATGTTGTCTGCAGCCACTCAAGATGCTGTTTGGCAGAATACAGAGATGAACAGCAATGCCTAATGTGCAAAGCAGCCTTTTTATTAAATAAACCACATAAATCGATTAAATAAGAGGGGTGCTCTCCCTGTGGTAAAAATACTACATAAAACAAAAAAAAAAAGAAAAATGAAGAAAATGAAAAAAAATGCTTACAGAGGCACTAAAGTAAGCTCAAAATATTTTATCACCACCATAGTAGAAAATAATGTAAAAACTAAAAAAATAAAATGTTTAAAATATTTCTTCATGAAAGCCCCCACATATCACTTTCTAAACCAATATCCTGAAAGTGGTCTAACACAATCCACCAAACTAGGATGACCCCAAGTACCAGGTACAGAGAAGTAGCCACAGATATAGAACAAGGGTGTTTCCCCTTTGGTGGATTGTGTTCAACCATTTTCAGGGAATTGGTTTATGGTACGTTGTGTTATGTGGGGGCTTGAGTGAAGGAATGCTTTTGTTTTTTTGTCTATATATATATATATATATATATATAAAATGCTAGCCTGCGAAGCTCTCTGTATGCTAAACATCACATGCGCAGTAGAGACTGCTGGAGCTATGCAGTCATGCGCAGTAGGGACTGGCTTCACGGGCTGATCCAGAGCTGGAAGCTTCGGACGGCTCACAGCCTGTCTGTACTCCCAGCTCCGGGGCAGCAGCAGAGGCTTCTGGGTGACAAATTGTCACCCAGTGGCCTCTGCTGCTGCCCCGGAGCCAGGAACAGAAACAGGCTTGAGCCACCTGAAGCTCCCCGCTCCAGATCAGCCCGTGTATACAGGCTTTCTAACTACTTAGTATATATATATATATATATATATATATATATATATATATATATATTTATTCTACTATGGGGATAATAAAATAATTTGAGCATAGGTAAGTGCCTCTGTAAGCAGTCATTTGGGCCACAGGGGAGAAAAAAATCCCCATTTATAAACTCAAGGGGGGATACTCACTTATAAAGAATAGTGAATTCCAAGTCCTGGACAATGGGCATCATCATTCATCCTTGGTGTAAAAGCAAATGTAACAGGGCATTCATTATATCCTAGCTACAACTCAAATTACACTGTGTGTCTACCGATTTCATCTAGCTGTAACCCTCTAAGTAATGCACATACTTCTGGCACTCGAAGGGTTAAGCATGGCTAAATGAATTACTATTTAATGTTTGCTGTTTATTCAACCAATTCACTTCCCCAGCAGAACTATTTAAATCTTTGTGTGACGTTAACATGTAATGATCTGAACCTGAAAGATTTTCCTCTATCTGGCACTCAAAGGGTTAAATGGTGCTTTTAACTCTCTGAATGCTGAGAAGTCTCCAGTAAATTGCAAATCAATATGTTGGCAACCCCTTTGGCATTTAAGGGGTTCAAGAATCCCATTTAAATCAATGGAAATTTTGGAAATCTTTAATTGTCCCTTATGATACAGTTGGTTGGCTCTGGAATTGACTCCGTTCTTAGCATGTCAGTCCCTTTGCATTTATTTTCCTTTAAATACACAAAGCCCGAACTTCAAAATGATTTTGACAGTGAAATAACAGTGCTGTCAAAATAAAAAGGTGACAGTTTTACACTGTGTATTATTAATCCATAATGCATAGACTAAATGGAAAAAAAATTAATATAACATATTTAAATGGGTTGTCAGACAGAAAAATGTTGCAGCAACCAGGTCATTTAAGGAGGTACTGAAAAAGTTGCTAAAGCCCCCAAATTACTCCTTCTTACACATTGTAACAGATGGAGCCGCAGTAAAGGTCAACTAGTATATCTACCTATTATTATTAAGTGCCCAATTCCGGGGGTAATTTAATGTGAAACACTTTACTTAATCAGTGGTTTAATGTTTAATTATACAGTGCTGTAGAAATGCAGCCTGTTTTCTGTCCTTTGTAACAGAATGTGTCTGGAGCATCTGGCTTGATCTAATAACAGAGAAAAGGACTGTAATTGCTCACTTAACCCATGGTTGACTATAGAGTTTCACACCAGGCATAAAACCAAGAAGAAAGTGTGAAAGGTCTCTTCAAAAAGAATCAAAATTGTGAAACGTTTGGTGTTTAGTTTCTGTTACTATAAAATTAACTTTATTTAATTTAGCCCTTTAAGGACCCCACTGGTTAATCCCTTTCTATTAAGATAGGGGTGCTCAAATCTGTCTTTGGATGCCTGCCCCCCCTGTATTATCTCCTCAATTAAACACAAGTAAATCTCTTTAACTTGGGGAGATCTTTCAGAGCGATAGAACCATTGATTGATTCAACTGTGGACATTGGAGGAGATCATGAAACCTGCACGAGGGTGTGTGGGGGGGGTTGGACGGACTGGATTGAACACCCTGTTTTAGTTCGTGTGGGCACCATTGTAGCTGCTAGCCTGCTATAGCAACATTAAATTACAAAATACAAACAGGAAGAAGGTATCATTGGGTGGAATTAATACATTTGCCATGCAGCTCATTTGTACCTTTGGGTATCAAAGATCCTTCACTCACTGTACTAATATTAAGACTTTAACGTGAACAACCCCCAACTCTAATTTACTACCTCTATAGCATTCTGTTTCATGTTAGTACATAGAGAGGAGACAAGGTGAAAAGGAATGGAAATCCGTAAAATACCCATACATTCCCACACTGTTCTCTGAGGTTTTATGTGTTCCTAGTGTAAAAGCCCATGTAAAAGGGCCAAGGTGCACATTCTGTGCATTTGTACAGTCTCTACTCCTCATGACTGCATCGGACAACCATTCTGGCCTTTTATATTATAGGATAAGCACTATAACCTATCCTACACTGATAATAGTTGTCAGAGTCAATAATCTGTTACCTGATGACACAGTTTAGCCTAATTTAGGTCTATATACACACAAGCAAATGTAGAGTAATTCTGAAGCAAGCCAACTTCGCTATATAGAACAAATCAAAATCTCCATTCAAAATTATATTAATTTTTTTTCAGTGTGTTGGTAACCTATCTAGTATTGAAGGGGTTAAAATTGCCATGTGAATCAATGAGAATTGTTATTTGTTCTGTATGTTGCAGTTGATTTGCACCAACATTTCTTTGTTTGTTTGTGCATAAGACACTTACTCTTAAGTTACTAGTTTAAAATATCTTTCCAAAATGTTTAAGTACTGATATTTTGTTAACCTCTCGAGTCTGGAATTCTAGAGGTTAAAGGGTTGATTGTTGGATTCAATGGAAACTTCATGAGAAGCTAAAATCATCCCTTACATTAAAACATTTGAGTATGCCTGTTCTATATAGTATAGATATGCACAACTGCTTTAGATGATTCATAGCTCTGAGTGCAAAGGTATTGTGCAATATAAACAGTGTTTGCCTTCGTGTATAGTTACTTTTTGCCACATATAGTATTTTTTCCTATTGACACCATTAATCAAGCTTTCACAGTTTCCAGTGCTTTATACTGTCCCAAAAATAGTGCTGGCTGTAAGGTCAATCAATCTTCATTATAGTAAGTTAGCTCCTCTCAACACATCCAATCATAGAAGAACATATATAAAGGGAACCAGAAAAGGAATAGTAAGCACGCTAACAGTGCTTATCGCTTGAGATAGATATGTTGTAAATAGTAATAGTATGTTGCACTCACATGTATCATTGATTAATGGAGGTGTCCCATAGAGATGTGCCACTACAATCACCATCACCAATGTTAGAATGAAATATGTTGGAATGTTCTTGTTGATGTTGCTGCTGATGCTGGTAAAAACCCTTTGGTGACTTCTTTTTCATCATGTTTTCTACTGTTTTTTGCCCTAACTTCCTCTCTCTCATACCTCACAATGCAACCTTCCATTCAATCTATAAGCATATCTTTATATTCTTTGACATAATCCATTTACTCAGAGGGATGCTGCAGATCATCATTGCTTGTCACAAATTGACTACACTTTGGCAGGAGTTCAGCAATGTATGTCTAAAATGCGTATCCAGCAACATAGCAAGAATGTACACATTGCATTTTGAAGGACACTATGAAAGGATTCTACTCAAAGTATGCTAACATGTCCTTTACTAGCTGGTGCATGTCTGTGTTGTCATTATTGTAAGATTCATCAGTCATGCTCCTGTGAACTTTAAGGAGTGCTTCTGCTGCTGTTAGTTTTGCACCTCTGACCTGATTATGAACTGTCTCTCAGTTAAACCTGTGGTTGTACTTCAGGTGGGATCTCAGGGAGGAGGTGCTTAGGGATGAGCCTGATTTTCCCCCTGATCACATGCTTTTTACATAGACAACAGATAGAAACATGTCTAGCTTTTAGCTTGTGACTGAAGGATCTGCATACTGTGGACTTTATAGACTGTGACTTCTGATGGGCTATTACTGCTTCTGGGGCTAGATGTTATTGCAATTGTATAACTAGATATCAAAGGTGGTGCACTTCTAACAATTGCAGAGACACTCATTATAGATAAGGTTGTGGATGTTGATAAACTGTAATGCTCCTGGTTACTTAACACTAGTGTGTGGCTGAGTGGAGTTTGGACTTGAAAGTGCTGACAATGATGACAACTGACAGGATGATTATGTATTTATTGGCATCTTTACTTGTCCAGATTCAGACTTTCCAACTGATTTCTCAGACAGTTTATAAGCATGCACAACACTCCTTTTCAGTGGTGGAAGACTGATACTTTGACTTTCAGCTAATTTTCTGGCCTCAAACTGAAATCGATGAAAAATGGCATTTTCAGCTTGGAGAAAAATTTCCTGCCCAAGTGCATTTTACCCGTTTTTTTCACCTAGCTCATTGCATTGAAATCAATGGTTAGATATGTTTTTCTCCATTACACGAGAGTTTTTTACACCTATGTAAAAGTGTGTCAGGCTCTTACAGCAAGCCATTCTATATGAGAGGAGAGAGCAGCATGTTTTTGAGCTAGAGAAGATAGGCAAACAAAGGGGAATTGAAGCTTAGTTTAGAGAGTCATGTAGGTAAGACATTTGTTCTCTTTAGTAGGGGTGTCTGAGGGCACAATGGGGGAGAAGAAGGGATAAAGGAGGTTGACCCAAAATACCCCAAATTGTGGTGTGGCTGACTGGCAAGACACAGACAGCTGGGGTCCAAATTGCTTGCTGATTTTATTTTTATTGTCTCTGTGCTGGAGAAGTCTGGGGTAAGAAGTTGTTGATATTGTATTTTGGTTATATATATATATATTTTGGACTAACTGTGATAAGATAGGGTGGACAACTTAAATTAAAAAAAAAAAATTAAACAAATAAATATATTAGACAGCTGACTGGGAGCTCTGTGACTGGGGCAGACTTGATAACAGACAACACTGAGAATTTTTTTGAGGGCCAAGGCAAGACATCACAATCCATCAGTTCTGTACTGTAAAAAGTAAAAACACACAGTAGCTGTGTAATGTCTAGCAAATGCACAAGCAGGAGGGGGAAAGGTGGAACAGTGCAGGGATGTGAGAGTAAAGTGTTAGTGCAAAAACTGACTGCAGAATTGTTGCTGCAGCATGTGTAATAAATTATGATGATCCCTCTGCTCCTGGGGTGGATGCAGGTTGTCAAGGTCCCACCAATCACACCACGCTAGTCCCCATCACCATTACTACACACATCTGCTACATTGTAGGTTATACTTTATTTCTTTTTAATCACTTGATATCATCGTGAATATGTGCCAGTGTCACTTAAGCAGGAAGTAAGTGTTGTGGGCAAAGGACAAATGCACTCTGCATGCTAACACATTTTTCAAGGTATATGTTGCTGTAGGTGCTGGGAGATGTTGCACCATATTAAACAAAGGAGACAAATGAGTTGGAATTGGAAAAATATGTGTTGGAATAGGAGAAAAATGTGTTGAACAGGTGAAAAATTTATTAGAATATGAGAAAATGCATTGGACAAAAGGAGAAAACTTTTGCAAAAAAGAGACAAATCGTCTGTTTTTCACGAAAAGTCATTCAGAATTTTTTTTTCACTTTTGCCCACCCCTAGTCATCATCTCTCTTCACTCTCAACATCATCTGTATCTGAAGAAGAGGAGGATGCTGCAGCAATTTGGTTATCCTCGACGTCTCCCTCTGCTTCTTCTCCACTACTTTTATCATTCCTCTAGGCTTTTTGAATCCTCATACAATTTAATTTTACTTTTTACCTTACAGGTATTTTCACAACAGTCACTATTCTTTCAGGACAATGGTTGTACTTGTTTATGTCACTGTCAGATGCAGCAGATTGAACTCCTACACCTTCTTCCATGACACAGTCAACACTACAATGTGACTCATTGTTGTCTTTAATGTTCTTACATTGTTTATTAATATTATTTCTGGTGGTGACACTTTGACAAACAGCCTCCTCAGGAGGAAAAGGATGATCATCAATTATTGCACTCACTGCTGCAGTCAGTTTTTGGACTTCCACTTCGCTAACACATCCCTGCACTGCTCCTACTCCTTTCACCCTCCCCTGCCCCTGGTACATTTTCTGGTCCTTTGTAAACTAGTGAGTGTGTTTTAACAGTGAAGTACACAACAGAACGGATTGTGTGTGATGTCTTGCCCTTAAAAATACTACTAAGTATCAGTCTGCCTTAGTCAAAGTTCAAAGCTCTGTCTCTGTCACCTTTCAGTCAATAAAAAAAAAAAAACATGTTACATTTAAAAATGTTAAGAGTAAGGCACTTGAACTGACTGCAGCTAGTTAATTTCTTAGGAGTCAAAATATATTTGAAAATGGGGATAAGGCAGGGAAGATGATGGCTAACTTAGTCAACAACAGCAGAGGGAAGTCTAACATATTTTGGATTAGGAATGAAGGTTCTAACCTTACATTGGAGGCAGAGACAATAAATAATACTTTTGCAAACAACTACTGCCACCGCTATAGTTCTATCAGCAATAGATCTGTGTTTACCAACTTTTACGTGCGCTTCCCAACTTGATGGCAGTCACAAGCTCGATTCACCCATATTGCTTCTGTAGGTACATGAGGCAAAACACCAGCTGGAGATGGTCTTCCGGTGGAGTGGTACAAAATGTAAGCTGAATTCTTGCCTCGTACATGTTGAACATGTACAAGGCTGCATATCATAACCATTCCCTTCCTCCATGATAAATGAGGCTATGATCATAGTAATCCTTAACTGGGCAAGGACCCCCAAAAGATACAGTCCTACAAGACCTTCTCTCTCCTTATGACAGACAAAACATTTTGGCCAAAATACTGACCAACAGACTGAGACATGTAATTTCCACTATTATACATTCTGATCAGACAGGATTTATGCCCAATAGGTCCACATCACATAACCTTGACATACTATATACACATCTACAGATGTGTCACGATAATTGGGGGAACAGTGCAATAACATCCCTCTATGAGACTAAAGTCTTCAATTCGACTGAGTGGAGCTACTTGTGGAATGTTTTGCCAGGCTTTGCCTTTGGTCCAGTCTTTATCCAGTGGTTTCAGTATTATCTGCTGCTGCCTGTTCTAAAGGCCAACTTTTCCCTGTTCCAGGGCACAAGACAGGGTTGTCCCCTTTCATCAGGTTTGTTTGCCTTTGCTCTTGAGCCTCTGACAATTAGTCTTTGGCGTGACATACAGATACAGGAACTTCGTCTAGGTCACAGAGAAGATAAAATAGTATTATACACAGATGATATCCTTTTGTTCCTGGGTGATACAAGTAACTCCTTATCCAACATCTTATCTCTGATTGACGACTTTGGTACCTACTGAGACCTATTTATTAAATGGCCCAAGTCGTTACTGCCTATTGACTCATTGCTATAACTGCTGGATGAGTCTCAAGTCTACCTATGTTGCACAACTCGGATCAAATATATTGGGGTGGATAGCTCACACATTATTCTTTAAACTTAAATTGGAACTGTTGATTTCTTGGTTCCGGGAAAAACCTAGAATGTGGCACATGCTTCCTCTTAATGCTATAGGCCGATCTAATCTCCCAAATTTCTTTACATTTCTCAGACCCAGGATAAAATTGGCAACCCTTAAATGTCCCGCAAGCAAGGGGGGCATCTCATTACTGAACTTCCACAGATACTATTTGGCAACACGTGGCCAATTTGTTCTGGCTTATACTAACCTGTATACCTTCTTTGAGTTTGTCCACCTAGACAAAGTGTCTCTACATCCCTGCTATGGCATTCCCAACTTCCTGTGTCTGGGCCCTACCATTAGCAGAATCCAACTTCAATAACCACTTCTATTTGTAAAGCATGGCTCGATATGCAAAATCTGACTGTTTTTTTTTGGGGGGTGAACCCATCCATACCCTTGTGGGGAGTAGTGGTGCTGTCTGTACACTTGATCAACTCTACCATGATGGCTTATTGAAAACTTTTGAACAACTACATCTCGAATTTGGGGTCCCTAACAACATTTGCTACTCCTTCTTACAGTTTAGATATACATTTCAGTCACAATGGGAGTGGGTGACCCCTACCCTCTCGGAATTCCCGCTGATACCTGTGATAACTCAGCAACATCCACAAAAAATGGTTCCCTTTCTTTATAACTGGTTATCTAGACATTCTAGGAAAGATGACGGAGCACTTAGACTAAATGGAAAGAGACCTGCATGACTTAGAGGACTGGGAATGGACTACAGCTTTAAATAGCCAGGTTAAGTTTGCCATCACTACCAAACATCAGTTGCTTCAGATGAAAATCCTCCACAGGGTCTACTGAACCCCGCTGAGACTGTTTAAAACGGGGGGACAGTCAATGGTTCGTGCCCTAGATGCAGACATAATTATGGTACCTTCCTTCACATGATATGGAACTGTCTGGGGGTGTTGGCCTTCTGGGAATTGGTGCTTCAAAACTTGGAAAATATCCTCCAGCACACAATTCCTCTCCTAAACTATGTATTTTTGCTATCAATCCTTATGAATTGGGCCAATCTGCCAACAAACACCTCCTGACAGCGGCCTTGGTATTGGCGAGGAGGGTGGTAGTGGCACAGTGCATATGTATCTTGAAAGTATATGGGAGGTAAAGAATATCAGTATAAACAAGACTAAAAGTACATTCAAAAAGTGTAGCTGTACAGTAACCTTGTAACTGATAGAACAGGCAATATTCGATACAAATCAAGCAAAACACGATAAAGAAGTGGTGGTACAGGTGTAGCCTTACACTAAAGATGTCTTGTTTCTGTGCAGTCAAAGAGTTAACTACTGCATAACTTTCAATCTAATTTTTTTAATCATATTTAATGTTGGCTTTTTTATTCTTTTCAGGTACATCTCTGGACAAAGGAGAAGATAAGAAGACAGAAGATAATAAGGTAGAATATAAGAAGGCAGAAGAAAAAGAAGGAGACAGAAGATAGACAATGACAGAAGAAAATGGACAGTAGATAGACAGGTGTTATACAGCTGTGTGTATTAGGCAGTGTTAGGGGTAGTATTGTTTCATTTAACTGTTAGGGATAATGTAGGGTTAGTGTTTGGGAGTACGACTGTGTGTTGAAATCAGGCTTGGTGCTTGAGAGTGTGTAAAGTACCGATTGTTAGCCCTTTTCCTTTGATATTCCAATTACGCTATTTAATGTGAGTTTTGGGAACTTAAAACACATAACAAAAGATAATAGGGAGAGACAAGAGGAAGTTATGGAGAAGATCCATGTAGATATAGGTAGTAGATATAGAGGCCAAAAGGAATAGTTACAGGGAGAAGTTATTTGGACAGCTAGGATGTGTTAAAGAGATAGGTTATATGAAGATATAGGAGGTGCTACAGAGAATGGTTATAAGGAGAGACAGGATGAGTTACTATAGGCAGATGTTCTTATGCTGATGTTTTAAGAGGAACAGGAGCAAATCTGGAGCAAAGCAACTGCACCATACCATAGGGGACAACTAAAAATATCCAACATTTCCCTGATTTAGGGCTCAATCCAAATGTTGGAGATGGCTGTTTTTTTTGCCGAAGGCATTTTTTCCAGCACAATAAGCTAATCAAATGTCTGTGTTGTGAAAAAATACCAGCAAAAAAAAAAAAGAGTGTGATAAAGTTAAGAGGTGTGGGGGAGGATTGGGAGAATTGGTGCGGCTGCTCTGTGTCTCCACGGCCGCACCAAGCTGTGGAGACCACCATATAAGCTAAGTTAATTTACTTAGCATTGCTGCATAAGATATTTTTCTGAGATAGATAGATAGATAGATAGATAGATAGATAGATAGATAGATATTATTTCTAAGGAATATTTATACATTGGACAATACATGCAGGCATTTATGATGTAGAATAATAAGGCAAAATAAACGGCAACCCTTTGAGTGCCAGTGAGGTACGCAACGCATTGCTTTGCAATGCGTTGCTTACCCCTCTGCCACTCAAAGGGTTAAATGATATATATATATATATATATATATATATATATATATATATATATATGTTACTGCTTTGTAATACTTATATTGTTTTCTTTTACAGGAAGAAGGAGAAGACAGAAGAGAAGAAGGAATAGGAGAAAGAAGAGAAGACAGAAGGAGAAGGCTTTATATAGCATCGTTTTGAGAACTTTACACACAAAACGTATGTTTGGACACAACAGCAGTTTTGTACCTAATGTCCGCTGTGCTTAATGCTGGTAGGACATTTGAATACTAACCAAGACATTTTTTGTCGGTCAGCATGCATTTTGTCCCACCTGTATTTTTTACTCCAACATTTGGATCGAGCCCTTAATCCCTTGAGTGACAGAGACGTATGCAGCACATTGTGACGCAACTGGTGGACCCCTGTCTGGCATTCAAATGGTTAAATTGGGATTTTAACTCCTTAAATGATAGAGGCTTCCACCACATTATGAAACAATGCATTGACGACCTCTCTACCATTCAACGGGTTAAAAAAAAAAACATTTAAATTCAGGGATATTTTTATTTGTCATCTTTGGTAAAGTTGTCTTGCCTCAGAATTTCTCCAGTCCATCCGTGAAAGAGAGCCTCTACATGCAGAGATATGAGGAGAGATACAAGGAGAGGTTATACAGAGAGAGAGAGCAGGAGCTGTAGGTAAAAGTTATAAGGAGAGATTTATATGAAGAAGTTGTATGTAGAAATAGGAGAAGCTGTGTGGAAATATTACTGAGAGAGGTAGAATGAGCTAGAGAGAGAGGTACGAGTTAAAATAAGCTACAACAAGAGGGCATATGGGGCTGTTGGAAGATTTACAGGGAGAGGTTATATGGAGTAATAGAATGAGTTACAAGAAGAGGATCTATAGTGAGACAGGAGGAGTTATATGGATAGGTCAAATGGAAAGACAGGATGACATAACAGGTGTCAAAAGTTGGTCCAAAAGGGCTGGAAAGAGATCAAGATTAAAGGTTATGCCGGATTAAGGACAATTGGGTCAATATGAATGAGTCATGGATTCATTTCCTTTACTTAAAGTTGACCTGCCATCTTTAGATATGTGTTAAAAGCATAAAAAGTACTAATATATTCTACTACACATTTGTTTGTACTATAAATAGTTTTTGAAACTTTATTTGCTGGTGGTACAATGTGGTACTTTATAATAATGATTTTCTGTGCTGGACCAATATTAACTCAAACTACGATATTAATGATAATGGGGACATTTACAGTATAATAGGACCACGAGCTGAAAGCTTAGTCTACAACATAACTAATTAGCGTACTATGCAGAAAATTAGCATAAAGTGCCACACTGCATTATACAAATATAAGGGTTAGTTTCAGTACAAAATATATAATTGACAGAAAAATTGCTAGTACAACATTTAGATAGGTTTTAACTATCTGTAAAACAAAGCAAGCATGCTTTGAGATGACAGGTCATGGAAAAGCCTTAAATTGTGTCCTGTTTGTGGCCTTTGAGGACCAAACCTCAATACCCCAGAGTTATACGGAGAGGTAATTTGTGGACATATGAAGAGTTATAATGTGAGCTTATTTTGAAAGTTAGGAGGGCTTATAGGTTGAAAATATATATGTAGATATATGAGGCTTTATAAGTAGAGGTTATTGGGGAAATACAAGTTATAGGGAGAAGTTATCTGTAGAGATATGATGAGTTATAAGGACAGGTTGGGAGAAATAGGAGTTACAGAGAGCATTTATTTGGAGAGATAAAAACAATTATAAGGAAAGGTTATTGGGAGAGATTTGATGAGATATAGGAGAAGATATGTATCTAAAGTTATGAGGAGTTAAAGGGGGAAATAAGAAGATCTCAGTTATAATTATTTGGTACTCGTAGTGTAATATCAGTATCTATCTCTGCCTTTTCTAGTTGTGATTTGCTTCTGTATAAATTCATCTGATTTGATTAATGTTTAACATTTTCTTTCAATCAAAACAGAATGAAGGACACACATGCTGAAATTTCCAGAATGTATGAAATATTCTAGCAGTCTTTAGCAATATAATTTCAGCCCATCCACATGCACGCTGATCAGTATGTTAAACTCTCTAACAGCTCACTTTACCAGCTCTATGCTGACCTTACTGATTGCTAATTTCCAGGCTCCCCACACAGCGGGATCACAGAAAAATAAAATTACAGAGTTATTCATCCTCTGTGGGTTTTTCTTGTACAAATATCTGCTGATTACCTGTCAATCATGAAAGTAAATTAACATCTGACACTATATGCATAAGAATAACAACAAGCATAAAAAGAAACCTTTAGATCCAAAAATGAAGAAGAATAGAACAAGGGAAATGTAGGATTATTAAATATGAGAAAGAAATGTTAAGGTGAGAAGAATGAATCAAAATTCAACCAAAACTGTTTAATGTGTTGAACAAAATTAACCACAAAACAATCATCATATATAATTACTATCTTTATTTCCCATTTGCATTCAACGTCCCTAAATTCTTGTTTTCAGTATTATTACTATGTAGGAAAGACCATTCTTACCATACTTAAAGATGGTGGAGAATGGAAAATTCCACCTGAAATTAAGACAAGGTGGAGGGCTGATACACCTTTATTCTTACCCACCATGAGATGGAAAGGACAGGCTGAGGAGACAAAAGGGGCCTTGCACATCCCAGCTGGGGGGGTGGGGGGTGGTAGGGTGTGGCAAGGGGTTGGGGTGTTCCTTGCTTATGGTGAGGAAATTGGGGACAGGGCTTCAGGTTTAAAATAACTTTTTGTTTCTTTTAGGTGCAGGTTCCAGTGAGTTGTTCATGATGGTGTTGAGACGAAGGATCCAGAAGATTAGGCGAATTTGGAGGATGAAGCTATGGATACCAAGCCATAATCTGCTGAGAAAAAATGTCAGATCAGTCAAGTAACTTACAATAATCCATCTTTTATTGCCTTTCCCCCTTCTTCTTACCTCTTCTTTGCTTCCCTCTGTCTCTCCAGCTTCTGCATATTTTTCTCTTTCATTCTCTGTTCTGCTTCATGTGTCTCTTACTTCCTCAGTCTGTGCTTTTCCTGGGCTTCAGCTGGTATCCTATTCTCCCATTTCAGGCTTCTCTTTACCCACTGCTCAACCTGCTTTCATTCCCTCTGCTTTTTCCTCCATTGAGTCCCAGCATCCCCTTCTGCCTCTGTTTGTACTTCCCCTGATTCTCTGCCTTTATCCAGTTGATATATTTCATTATCTGCTATGCCCTCAACATGTTCTACGCTTGTCTTTCTTCATCATGCTTCTCTGTTGCTATCCAGTTCTCTTGCTTCATCCTGTTATGTCTCAAGGATTTGGAGCCGCCCCCCCACACACTCCTGGCTATGCTTTCCATGCTTCTCAACTACTCAAGTCCTTTCATGTCCCTCCTTTTCCTAGTCATCCACTGTAACAGATCCTACCCGTTACTTGAGCCCTTGTCTGGCCATAAGTTTGTTTAACCAAAAACTGTGGACATTTTTCCCTGGTTATGCGCTAAAAATACTTTGTGTACACTGTATGTGAATGAGAACATGGACATTATTACACACATGGCTTGCTTCCAAGGGAATAGGCAGTGAGGGGTTAATTATTCCAATGTGTATTGCAGTCCCTCAAGGCATTGGCTACGTGTACTGTAGCAAGACCACCTGCTGGGTGTTAACTAAGCCATTGTGAACTGCAGACAGACCCCCTGCCATGTGGTAATTAGTTCAAACCCTCAAGTCTTTGTTCAATCAAAACCTTTTGTATCTGAAATGTAATCCTGTGTAAGTTATTGTGTCTGTTAAGACCATCTGTTGCTGGCCTTTGTCTGATGTGTTGTGATTGCATCACACCCTATTGTATCTGGTTTCCCCCTTAAAGTGCAATGTAAAGATTTTTGTATAAATATCTGTGGTTTGTGTCAATAAAGTGAATTATGTTTGGAGTGAACAAGGAGTCTTGGAGTCTTATATTGCTTATGGTCTAAAGTGTCCACTCTGATACTCATCTGCGCCAAGTATCCTGAATCGTCGACCGCCTGCTGCCAGTTTCCTGCGACCTAAACTTCGTGGACTGTCAGGCGGCAACGTGGACTCTTCCATTCTTCCCTGTTTCCAGCGATCCTGCGACTGTTTCCAGTGACCGTCCGTACTTCAACCTGTGCATCTGACGGCGCTATCTGGCGTCGAGAAGGAGAGACCCGGGAACGAAGGCGGAAGGCGACGTGGTCCCTTCCTAGCTTCCGTTACATCCACCTATTCCCCTCTCACTTTTACTGTCTCTGTGTTCTCCCAGTCCTTCTGTGTTCCTCCTCAGTCATAGTTTTGTCCATCCTTTTATCCTTCCTCTATTACTGTATCTCATCATGTCCATCCCATCACCTGCCCAGCAGATGATTCTCCTGCTTCATACCCTCTGCATGAGTCTTTGTCTGTTGTATCCACTTTGTAAAATGGCAGAGGGGGAAGCGAGACTCGCTTCCACTGGGGAATGTCACGTGACTACTGTGTGCTCCCATGAGACTTCAACTTTGGGACAGATCTCTGCATCTGGAATTTCCATCTGAGTGAGGTTGGCAGGGAGAAATTTGGAGGTACTGTTTTTTGGCAAAGTCATCTGGCTCTCTTTAACCTGGGTTGGAGTGGAAGAGTATGCTTCATGGGAGGCAGGTTTCTAGGTTGGAGGGTGGCCCAATGGGGAAGCTGAGGGCTATGATATGGGCACTAGGTTCCCTCCTCATTCTTCTGTGGGAGGTCCCATATAGAGTTCGGCTCATGGATGTCTTATGAGGGGTTTATTGGAGTTGGAGGATGGGGCTAGGGGCATTCCTTCCCGTTTTTTTCTGTTAATTCTCGGTATTCTCATTCTTAACACATCTTTTCAGTTTTGCCCTTCCATTCCTCCCTTCTCTGCTTACACCCTCACCCGATCAGTCCCTTCCCCCCAAGGAATGACACTACCCCCACAACAAACCCTTCCTTGCCATTGGAATGATACTGCTTCTGTTTACAGGGTGATTGATAGGGGAGAAGATGTGACAGGAGCACACCTGAATGGGGAGGCAAGGGATGAGGAAATCATAATGGTGGAATGGCAGGAGGAGGCTTGGCAGTTGTCATTGGGGTAGTCATTTTATTCTGAGTCTTCAGGCTCAGAGTCAGACTCTGATTCTTTTATTTCTTTGGGGGTAGGGGAGGGAAAATGGTCAAGATTAGGGAGAAATTATTTAAGGTCAAGAAGGTGAAAAGGGTCTAGTGCTGGGGTAAGGGGAATGCCATGCATGTGGTTAGACCTGTGGTGTGAGGATGGGTTTCAGGTAAATTCTTAAAGGAAAATGTGTGAATGTCTAGAGGCTTACTGGGCAAGTGGTTGAGGAAAAGGAGGAACCTTGCATCAGACAGAGAAAGAGACTGGTTGAAGGTGTTCTAGTAGTGGCTTAGCCTGGAAATAATATAATAGGGCCTTTAGGAAGACACTGGATGGGAACAAGGGTATGTCATACGGCCATAGAAACATGGATATTTGAGCCACTTTGATCACATGTGATATGGGAATAATGCAGCCAAAAATGTATGTAAGGAGTGTGGGTCAGAGGGTCCGATTTAAGTATTGTTGTTATGTTTTCAAAGAAAAGAGAAGTCATAGAGTTCTGAGTTGTAAATTTAAGTATATTTGCTATGCTTGAGGGAGAGGGCATTCAGTTTTGGATTGTTGTAAGGGCAAGATTCCTAGTTGTCAGAAGATCATTTTTGTACAGCTGGTGCAAAGGGTGGAAACACCGGTGTTATGGGCCCGGCTAAGATTTGTGGTATGTCATATCCTAATAAGGATCATGTGTTGCTGTTAAACGGTTTTTGTTGATTTTTTATGATTCCTGTTCCTGAGGTTATTGTTCAGAATTTGATATTTAAGAATTTGCAGTCAGCCTTTTAGATAGATGCTAAACCATTCTTGATAATTTCTTCTTTGGGGGTGGTCCCTAAGAATGGGCCAGGGAAAATTGGGTTGATCCAGTATTTGTCTTACCCTGATGGCGGTTCCATTAATGATGTTCTGGACAAGGAGGTTTGTAGTGTTTAATATCAGTTGTTTGACAACGTTCTGCGAATTGTGAATGCAGCATGAGAGGGGTGTTTGATGGCCAAGACAGATGTGGAGTCAGCTTTTAGGTTTCTTTCTTTGCATCCAGGAAGTTATAGGTATGTGGATTTTCAGTGGTGGGGCCAGTTCTATATGGGTGTCTGCCCATGGGTTGCTCAATATCTTGCACTTACTTTGAAGAGCTCTTTTTAGAATTGGGCAATTGCATTGAGGTCATGGGTGTTATACATTGCTCCTTATTTGGATGATTTTCTATTAATTAGGTGGCAAGCAGTGCAGTTTGTGATGATTTGCTAGCTGAAGCAGAAGGGTTTTTTGCAGAGCTGGGTGTCCCCATAGATAGCTATGGAAATGATGGTACAGCTGTAAACTGTCATTACATTTTTGGGTACTGACATAGATACAATCACTCAAATGGTAATGTTGCACTAGAACAAGGTAGGAAAGGCCAGGGAGTCAGTGTCTAGAGCCTTGTGAGATTAAGTGGTTTCCTTTTAGGAGAAGCAGTTCTTGTTGGGTAAACTGAATTTCGCATCCAAAGTGATCCCTATGAGTAGGGTATTTCAGGTGCCTGAAAAGTAATGAGTTTAATGGAGTTTAGATTGTGGTTCTCCAGCCCAGTAGATAATCAGCAGTTGCAACTATTTACCAATGAATCAGGGGTAATTGGTTTTGGAACATACCTAAAGGGCAAGTGGTGCAATGGCAGGTGGCATCTGAGTTGGTAGAAGAAAGGTTTGACCAGGAATCTGACATTTCTAGAGTTGTTTCTAATTTCAGTGGTGTTGGCCTTGTGGCATGAGGGTTTGGATAATAACGCAGTCACTTTTTAGCGTGATAACATGGGAGTGGCCTGTACTATCATTGAATATGTTCATTATCACTATTAAAAGAAACAGAGTAAAAGTAGAAGTACTAAACTTAGAGTGTTGTTTACATATATCCATAACATCAAGTGATGGTACTCACAGAGCTGGTCTCTCCGGTGTATGCAATGGATCGTTGTGGATAATCGATTTCAGGGAGTATTAACTAACTCAAGCAGCAAAAACATTTGCTTCCTCCAAATGTGATTCCAGCTGGTTTCCAAAGCATTATTTATAGAATCAAAAAATTAGAGATATCTGAAGCATGCTATAAATGTATAACAATTTATTTTAAAAATGTATTTTATATTAAAAAATATTTTCAGATGTACAAATAAACATCCAGAACATACTTTAAAAAAATTGTTCATCTTGTGTAATGCGTTTTGTGGCACTTAACAGCCAATTTATCAAACTCAAATGAGTTTAGTTAGCAACAGTGGCGACTCTACGAATTCTATTTAGGGGGGGCACACATGGGGCCAGAGGAAAAAATGGGGGGCACATTTAATGAGCAATGTCAACGCCCTACACCTAAAATAATGACATTCACGTCAGTGGGTATGTGTGTTCACATATTATATCAATGGAAAACATTGGTAGACTGGTAAAACACTGATTTGTTTTCCTAGCAAGTGTAAAAGCTCTAGCACATTGCATCTCATCACTGGTCCATTTGTATTCCTGTAGATATGCCACTTTGCATGTACATATCTAATGGAACCAACTAAACTGCTTGAGATATTATTTTTAACTATATTAACATATAACTAAACTGGCAATGACATGATAGAGCCATAGGTTGAAAAATATTGGGACCCTAGGACTAATGCAAGAGCTTTTAAATAATACAATTTACCTGTAGTTCTTTAAGGTAAAAATAGTCAATTAAAAATAGTACTACAGAGTTATATGCACCACCAGAGCAAGACAAAGTTATATCACTGGCACAGTAATACAGAGTTATATGCACCACCATAGCAATGTGTCACCAGCCCTGCAATACAGAGTTACATGCCACCACCAACCAGAGCAATACAGAGTTACATGCCACCGCCAACCACAGCAAAAGGCACATGCCACCACTAACCAGAGTAAGACAGACTTATTTGCCACCACCAGAGCAATAGCTATATGCCACCACCAGATTAATAGTTATATACCACCACCAGATTAATAGTTATATGCCACCACCAACCAGAGCAAGACAGAGATATTGTCACCAGCACTGCAATACAGAGTTATATGCCACCACCAGAGCAATAGCTATTTGCTAAAGTGGTATCTTATGTTTTTAACCCACGCTGGGAAATAATACTGAGTACCTCTGCATAGAATGCTTTGTGTGAATAGAGCAAAGTGACATTCTGCTTCTGGTCTAATGCACAGTGATCTGCAGCATGACAATCTGCCCACAGGAACATTTACAGAGTAGAGAGTACTGTATAATCTATCTGCAGGTGAGTGAGTACTCCACTCACCTCACCTGCAGGTAGATTATGCAGTACTCTGTAAATGTTCCTGTGGGCAGATTGTCATGCTGCAGATCACTGTGCATTAGACCAGAAGCAGAATGTCGCTTTGCTCTATTCACACAAAACATCAGAGATATTCAGTAGTATTTCCTAGCGAGGAGTTTCTTTTTTAAAGGGTTCTGCCCAGGAATGTTATATCTAACTATGTAGGATTGGTATGTGCCAGTCAGGAAGAGCATGTCCTTATGTATGCAGGGTAGGTATGTACCTGTTAGGAGGGTATGTCTGTATGAAGGATCGGTATGTATCTGTCAGGAGGGGTATGTTTGCATGTATGCATATGTATCTGTCAAGAGGATAATGTTTGTAAGTACACACAAATATCTTGCCTGTAGGGTAGAGAGAAAAAATTCACCAATCCTCTGGCACCGAAAGAGTAAATGGTTAGACCTTTCAATGCTAGGCATATTGTACATTTACAAAGAGTTGCAACGCCAAAAAATAATTTTGACCAGTTTTAATACAAACTTTGTGAGTGGTCGGTTCAATTTCCTATGCACATGGAAAAGCAGTGTCACAAAATATGTAGAGAAATAGTGTTACGTGACCTCATTCCTATCATGAACTACATTTTTGAATGAACCCTTTGAGTGCCAGAAATGTGTCCAGCCATTCGTTGGACGCTCCTATAACAGTTAAAAGTAGCGTTCCTTTAACTGGATAACACACAAATATACCGCACCGTTTCATATCTCCAAGTACAACTCAACACATAAGTAAAATATACAAACAACCAGTAGCCCTTTGTTTATGTACCTGTCTTTCACAGTCAGTGAAGGCAGAAAAAGAAGAGGAAAAAAAAACAAACTTTCAGTGGTAATACCTTACCATTCGCACTGTGGAGGTGAAGAACAGAGCCAGATTACGGCTTCATTGGGCCCTAGGCAGGATCTCAAATTGAGCCCCCACATGCATGCGCACGCACACACACACACACACACACACACACACACACACACACACACACACACACACACACACACACACACACACACTCACACACACACACGTGGGTAGAGGTACTAGTACCAACTTAAAGACAAAAGTTAATGCTTAAAATATATTAAAATCTACTGCAGATCTTATAATTGAAATGGGACACAAGTGATTCCACAGAGTATTCAACTGAAATGGGGCTACAAAATTATACCAGAGAGCTTACAATTTAAATGAAGTTACGCAAGTGACACCACATAGTTTACAACTGAAATGAGACTACAGTACTGCTGTAAAATCACAGAGCTTACAAATGAAATGGGACTACAGTACTGCTGTAAAACCACAGAGCTTACAAATGAAATGGGACTACAATACTGCTGTAGACACATTTCAATTGTAAGCCCTGTGGTATCACTTGTAAAGCTCAATTTCAGTTGTAAACACTGTGGTATCACTATCCCTCCCTATCCCTCTCTCCCTTCAGTTGGCAGCATATTTGAATTTTCTAACGATTCTCTGCTTGTCTCTCCAAGGTCCTGCCAGGTCTTGCCTTGACTATATTTTTACACCCGGATGTCCAGTTGTAAAACTGGAAGGCAGGACCTGGCAGATCCTTATAAATTATAATGAGACGTAAGAAAGTGGGCAGCAAATTTAAATATGCCAGTCTGCCCCTGACTGCAGGTCCTACCATGGGCATAGACAACCTAAAAATTATGAAGGCTATTGAAATCTTTCACCAAATGATGTCAGAAGCAAGGTATCAGTGTTATAGTTTATAACTACAGTCCACCAGCAGTTCATAAAGCCCAGGTTCATGTACATGTGTGTGCCCTCATTCATTTTTGAAATGCATTATACTGTAGATCCCATTGCTGCAGTATGTTAGGGGCTTTACTGGAAGGACACTGCTATTTGTGTCATATTGCACAGGGCAGAAATATTCTGGCTTCATGTCTGTTGTGGCTAAGCCAGGCTTGTGTGTACTCCGTCCCTTTCCATACTTCCAGCATCTAAGGGGTTACAATCAACATGGCTTAAGAGTTAAATTAAGATTTCTTAAGGCATGGGTGAGCAACATGCCCCCCCCTGCTGTTGGACTACACTTCAGGGATTGTGTGTACATCTACTAAAATAATGTATACCAATGTCCTGAAATTACACAATCCATTGGATTCTCGAGGTGTTGCGTTGTAGACCTCTTTAGCACCCGAGGGGTTAAATATTACACTCATTCTGTGTTAGAGGTGTCCAATGGGCTCTGGCACTCAGGGTTAAAAAGCTACAAAGAGACAGCAGTTCACCCCTTCACTCCCACTCTGAAAAATATGTTTTTTCATTCCTTGAAGATCAGAATTCAGTCCGGGTGAGCAGCATGGAGGACACACAGAGGGTCTGATAAGGATTCCTTCCACTGACTGGACCCCAACCCCCCTTTAACACCCTCTGTCATAAGAAAAGCACATTCCTCTTTTTATACAAGTTACCTCTATTGACAGATTTTGCATTGCTTCTTATGTGGATTCCAGTACTACCGTGTGGATTTAAAAAAAAAAATAGGTGCTGACTAATCCCAGCAGAAAGCAGAAATATGCTCTGAGAGGTGACCAGACTGCACCTCTGTAGTTATAATTCACACACAGACATACAGGAATGAGTAGTAGAAGCAGCGCAAGATATGTCAGTAGAGGTCAATTGTATAAAGCAAGGATTGTGTTTTTTGTATGACGGGAACTGTTAAATAGCGATCCGGGGGAGAGAATCCTTATCAATCCTCCTTGCTGCTCACTACAGTCAATAGGAAAGAAAATTTAAAAAAATAAGTTTCTTAGTAGTAGTGAAGGGCTAAACTACCGGACCTCTACATTTTAACCCATTGCATGCTTACACACACAGAGCTCTCTCTATTCTCACAGACTGGTTAATACCTGCTTTGCTCTGGATGCAGAGAGGATCATGAGTGGCATAGCACTGTATGAATAAAGCGGGTGCAGAGCGCGGTCTCCAGAATGTCATATTTGCTTGCTGTTAGTGATGAGCGAGCACCCCAATGCTCGGGTGTTCGGGTGCTCTGACCGAGCACCCCCTGAGGCTCGAGTGCTCGGCCGAACACCCGAGCCCCATTGAAGTCAATGGGAGGACTCGAGCATTACACCAGGCACCCCCTGCTCTGATGAGGGGAGGGTGCCTGGTCCATAGGAAAAGGGCAGAAAAAGATGGAAACACTACAGAAATGGTTCAGGGACAGCATAGGGAGGATGTCTGGATGCACCTTGGACTCCAACATCGCTGCTGGGAACGATCTTTCGCCCGTAGTACGCCATTTTTACAGACTGACCATAAAACACACAAAAAGGAAAATAAAAACGACTTTAGGCGAAAAATTGTTACCAAACAATATTTGCTGTATATTTACTTGTATATCATCTGCAAATTCTCCCAAAAATTTCCTTGATTTTCAGAACTGAGGCCATGATTAAGAGGGAAACGTGCGCAGAGGCAAATTCTCCCAAAAATTTCCTTGATTTTCAGAACTGAGGCCATGATTAAGAGGGAAACGTGCGCAGAGGCAAATTCTCCCAAAAATTTCCTTGATTTTCAGAACTGAGGCCATGATTAAGAGGGAAACGTGCGCAGAGGCAAATTCTCCCAAAAATTTCCTTGATTTTCAGAACTGAGGCCATGATTAAGATGGAAACGTGCGCTGAGCTGACCATCTAAAACATTATGGGTGAGGGTCTGCTGCAGAGCTGACCATCCTAAACATTATATGCGAAGGCCCGCTAGTGAGCTGACGCTATAAAACATTATATGAGAGGGCCCGCTAGAGAGCTGACCCAATAAAACATTATATGAGAAGGCCCGCTGGTGAGCTGACCTATATAAAAATTGTCAAACAGGGCCCGCTGGTGAGCTGACCCTATATAAAAATTATATCACAGGGCCCGCTGGTGAGCTGGCCCTATATAAAAATTATATCACAGGGCCCGCTGGTGAGCTGGCCCTATATAAAAATTATATCCCAGGGCATATGGAAGAGGAGGAGGAGGATGAGAAGATTAAGAGTCAACCATATACCCGTTTTTTGGGTGGAAGGGGTGAATGGGAATACAGAGTATTCCCATCATTGTAAATAACATATATAAAGTGACTTTATGTTCCCCCGGGGCTTTCCTCCAGTGGAGTGGAGAAGTCAGGGGAAATCCAGGCCTTGTTCATTTTTATAAGTGTCAACCTATCAGCATTGTCGGTGGAAAGGCGGATACGCTTATCTGTTATGATGCCACCAGCAGCACTAAATACCCGCTCAGACAGAACGCTGGCGGCAGGGCAGGCCAGCACCTCCAAGGCGTAGAGTGCCAGTTCATACCACGTGTCCAGCTTGGACACCCAGTAGTTGTAAGGCACAGAGGGATCATTGAGGACGCTGACACGGTCTGCTACGTACTCCTTCACCATCTTCCAAAACTTTTCCCTCCTTGTGACACTAGGCTGCGCATCAGGGTGAGGGTGCTGGCGGGGTGTCATGAAGGTGTCCCACGCCTTGGAGAGTGTTGCCCTGCCTTTCTCGGAACTGCTGTGTGCTCCCCTTTTCTCCCCTTCTCGGTTGGCCAAGGTAGCACGTACTCTGCCGCCAGCGTTGTCAGATGGAAAATTTTGGAGCAATTTTTCGACAAGAACCTTCTGGTATTGCAACATTTTGCTTGTCCTCTCCACCGGAGGAATGAGAGATGAGAAATTCTCTTTGTAGCGGGGGTCCAGAAGGGTGAACACCCAGTAATCCGTGTTGTCTAAAATGCGTACAACGCGTGGGTCACGGGAAAGGCAGCCTAACATAAAGTCAGCCATGTGTGCCAGAGTACCAACAGTCAAGATTTCGCTGTCCTCACCAGGAGGATGACTCTCAATATCCTCATCCTCTTCCTCCTCTTCTGCCCACCCACGCTGAAGAGATGGAACTAAAGTTCCATGGCTACCCTCTGTAGCGGAGGCAACCGTGTCTTCCTCCTCCTCCTCCGCCTCCTCCAATTGTCGCTGAGAAGACGAAGTGAGGGTGCTCTGGCTATCACCTTGTGTAAGCTCTTCCTCCCCCATTTCCACCTCTTCCACATGCAAAGCGTCGGTTTTAATTGTGAGCAGCGAGCGTTTCAGTAGACACAGAAGTGGGATGGTTACACTGATAATAGCGTTATCGCCGCTCACCATCTGTGTCGATTCCTCAAAATTGCGTAAAACCTCGCAGAGGTCTGACATCCATTCCCACTCCTCACTTCTGATTACAGGAAGTTGAACGGAGAGGCGACGACCGTGTAACAGCTGGTACTCCACTACTGCCCTCTGCTGCTCACAAAGCCGGGCCAACATGTGGAAGGTGGAGTTCCAGCGCGTGCTCACGTCACACAGCAGCCGGTGAGCTGGCAATTGTAAGCGCTGCTGCAGCTTCAACAGGCCGGCTGAAGCTGTTGATGACTTACGGAAATGTGCACACACGCGGCGCACCTTGGTCAAGAGATCATGCACATTGGGGTAGGTTTTTAGAAATCGCTGCACCACTAAATTAAATACATGCGCTAGGCATGGTACGTGTGTGAGCTTGCCGAGCTCCAAAGCCGCCACCAAGTTACGCCCATTATCACACACAACCATGCCTGCTTGCAGGTTGAGTGGCGAGAGCCACTGCTCGGTCTGGTGACTAATCCCCTGCAACAGCTCTGAGGCCGTGTGCTGTTTGTCCCCAAGGCAGATCAGCTTCAGCACGGCCTGTTGACGCTTCCCCACTGCAGTGCTACACTGCTTCCAGCTACTGGCTGATGGGGGAGTGGCGGTGTGTGTAGAGAATTCGGAGGTGGAAACGGAGGAGGAGGAGCCAATAACGTAGGTGCTGGTGGAAACCCTGATGGAGGTAGGGCCCGCAATCCTCGGCGTGGGTAGCACCCGTGCCATCCCAGGGTCCGAGTCGCTCCCAGCCTCCACGACATTCACCCAGTGTGCCGTCAGGGAAATGTAGCGTCCCTGGCCACAAGCACTTGTCCATGTGTCAGTCGTTAAGTGGACCTTCCCAGTAACTGCGTTGGTCAGGGCACGGGTGATGTTACGGGACACATGGTGGTGTAATGCGGGGATGGCACACCGGGAAAAGTAGTGGCGGCTGGGGACCGCGTACCGAGGGACAGCTGCTGCCATCAGGCTGCGGAAGGACTCAGTGTCCACAAGCCTAAATGGCAGCATTTCGATGGCCAGTAATTTTGAAAGGTGTGAGGTTAGTGCTATGGCCTGTGGGTGGGTGGCTGGGTACTTTCTCTTGCGCTCAAATGCCTGGGGTAACGACATTTGGACGCTGTGCTGGGACAGGGAAGTGGATGTGGTCGCTGATGGTGCTTCAGATGCTACAGGTGCAGGGCGGGAGGTATGCGGGCCTGCGCCTTCGACAGGCGATTGGCCGGCACCGAAAACAGGGGAAGAGGAGGCAGTGGTGTGGCCTGCAGACACAGATTGGCGATCCGGGCGTTCCTCCCACTTATTACGGTGCTTGGATGCCATGTGTCGGATCATGCTGGTGGTGGTGAGGTTTCTAGTGTTCATGCCTCGGCTCATTCTGGTGTGGCACAGGTTGCAAACTACAATTCTTTTGTCGTCCGCACTTTCCTTAAAAAAACGCCATACCGCGGAACACCTACCCCTTGGCAAGGTAGATTTACGCAAGGGGGTGCTCCGTGGAACATTTGCGGGCCGGTTTGGTGCGGTCCGCCTTCTTTCTGTAGCCACACCACTGCCTCTTCCAGCCTGTTGCGGTGCTGCAGATGGCTCACCCTCAGGACTGCTGTCATCGCTCGGCTCTACACCTTCCCAGGTGGGGTCAGTCACCTCATCGTCCACCAAGTCCTCCTCCACTTCCTCACTCTGATCATCCTCCTCAAGTCTTGATCCCACCACATACTCAGTCATTGACAACTGTATAACATTCTCCTCAACAAGGTCTTGAGACGGAAATAGTGGTTGATTTAATGGCAACTGTGTCTCATCATCATCATCATCATCCACTACTTCCTTTGACCTTAAATGCCGTTCACATCTGTCATCTTCTTGTGATTGGGTAGCCTCTAGAGGTTGTGAATCAGGGCACAAGATGTCATGTTCCTCTGCAAGCGTGCTTGGAGAGAGGGTCAAATGAAGGATTGGTGATGAGACGAGCTCCTCACTATATCCCAGTGTGGGATCACTTCTTTGACCAGACCGTGTATGGTGGGAGGAAGGATGATCAGAGTGAGGATTATGTTGACCAGACTCTTGGCTACTGAGAGTGGACTTGGTGGAAGACAGGGTGGTGCTTAACCGACTGGAAGCAGTATCAGCTGTCATCCAACCGACCACCTGTTCGCAGTGGTCGGACCTCGAGAGTGATGTCCTGCGACGCCCTGTAAAATTACACATGAAGCTAGGTATGGTGGATGTCTTTCTTTCTTGTGCTCTGGCACCAGGCACAGTTTCTCCGCGTCCTGACCCGCGCCCTGAACTTTCAGGATCACGTCCACTTCCCCGTCCCTTTTTACCCGCCTTCTTCATCTTACACAGAATATGTGACTTTAATATTTGAGTTTGAAAACTTAACAGTATTTCTTATTATTCTGCAACTCTGCAGAGTACACAGAATAGGCTGCTAAACGGCGGTGAAACACACTGAATGGAATATGTGACTTTGATATTTTAGTTTGAAGACTTAACAGTATTTCTTCCTATTCTGCAACTCTGCACAGTACACAGAATAGGCTGCTAAACGGCGGTGAAACACACTGAATGGAATATGTGACTTTAATATTTGAGTTTGAAAACTTAACAGTATTTCTTATTATTCTGCAACTCTGCAGAGTACACAGAATAGGCTGCTAAACGGCGGTGAAACACACTGAATGGAATATGTGACTTTGATATTTTAGTTTGAAGACTTAACAGTATTTCTTCCTATTCTGCAACTCTGCACAGTACACAGAATAGGCTGCTAAACGGCGGTGAAACACACGGAATGGAATATGTGACTTTAATATTTGAGTTTGAAAACTTAACAGTATTTCTTATTATTCTGCAACTGTACAGAGTACACAGAATAGGCTGCTAAACTGCGGTGAAACACACTGAATGGAATATGTGACTTTAATATTTGAGTTTGAAAACTTAACAGTATTTCTTATTATTCTGCAACTGTACAGAGTACACAGAATAGGCTGCTAAACTGCGGTGAAACACACTGAATGGAATATGTGACTTTAATATTTGAGTTTGAAAACTTAACAGTATTTCTTATTATTCTGCAACTGTACAGAGTACACAGAATAGGCTGCTAAACTGCGGTGAAACACACTGAATGGAATATGTGACTTTAATATTTGAGTTTGAAAACTTAACAGTATTTCTTATTATTCTGCAACTGTACAGAGTACACAGAATAGGCTGCTAAACTGCGGTGAAACACACTGAATGGAATATGTGACTTTAATATTTGAGTTTGAAAACTTAACAGTATTTCTTATTATTCTGCAACTGTACAGAGTACACAGAATAGGCTGCTAAACTGCGGTGAAACACACTGAATGGAATATGTGACTTTAATATTTGAGTTTGAAAACTTAACAGTATTTCTTATTATTCTGCAACTGTACAGAGTACACAGAATAGGCTGCTAAACTGCGGTGAAACACACTGAATGGAATATGTGACTTTAATATTTGAGTTTGAAAACTTAACATTATTTCTTATTATTCTGCAACTGTACAGAGTACACAGAATAGGCTGCTAAACTGCGGTGAAACACACTGAATGGAATATGTGACTTTAATATTTGAGTTTGAAAACTTAACAGTATTTCTTATTATTCTGCAACTGTACAGAGTACACAGAATAGGCTGCTAAACTGCGGTGAAACACACTGAATGGAATATGTGACTTTAATATTTGAGTTTGAAAACTTAACAGTATTTCTTATTATTCTGCAACTCTGCAGAGTACACAGCATAGGCTGCTAAACGGCGGTGAAACACACTGAATGGAATATGTGACTTTGATATTTTAGTTTGAAGACTTAACAGTATTTCTTATTATTCTGCAACTGTACAGAGTACACAGAATAGGCTGCTAAACTGCGGTGAAACACACTGAATGGAATATGTGACTTTGATATTTTAGTTTGAAGACTTAACAGTATTTCTTATTATTCTGCAACTGTACAGAGTACACAGAATAGGCTGCTAAACTGCGGTGAAACACACTGAATGTAATATGTGACTTTAATATTTGAGTTTGAAAACTTAACAGTATTTCTTATTATTCTGCAACTCTGCACAGTACACAGAATAGGCTGCTAAACGGCGGTGAAACACACTGAATGGAATATGTGACTTTGATATTTTAGTTTGAAGACTTAACAGTATTTCTTCCTATTCTGCAACTCTGCACAGTACACAGAATAGGCTGCTAAACGGCGGTGAAACACACTGAATGGAATATGTGACTTTAATATTTGAGTTTGAAAACTTAACAGTATTTCTTATTATTCTGCAACTGTACAGAGTACACAGAATAGGCTGCTAAACTGCGGTGAAACACACTGAATGGAATATGTGACTTTAATATTTGAGTTTGAAAACTTAACAGTATTTCTTATTATTCTGCAACTCTGCACAGTACACAGAATAGGCTGCTAAACGGCGGTGAAACACACTGAATGGAATATGTGACTTTGATATTTTAGTTTGAAGACTTAACAGTATTTCTTCCTATTCTGCAACTCTGCACAGTACACAGAATGTGCTGCTAAACTGCGGCGAAGCACACTGAATGGAATATGTGACTTTGATATTTTAGTTTGAAGACTTAACAGTATTTCTTCCTATTCTGCAACTCTGCACAGTACACAGAATAGGCTGCTAAACTGCGGCGAAGCACACTGAATGGAATATGTGACTTTGATATTTTAGTTTGAAGACTTAACAGTATTTCTTCCTATTCTGCAACTCTGCACAGTACACAGAATGTGCTGCTAAACTGCGGCGAAGCACACTGAATGGAATATGTGACTTTGATATTTTAGTTTGAAGACTTAACAGTATTTCTTCCTATTCTGCAACTCTGCACAGTACTCAGAATGTGCTGCTAAACTGCGGCGACGCACACTGAATGGAATACGTGACTTTGATATTTTAGTTTGAAGACTTAACAGAATGTGCTCTAATCTGCAACTTTGCACACTAAACAGAATGTGCTCTAATCTGCAACTTTGCACACTAAATAGAATGTGCTCTAATCTGCAACTTTGCACACTAAACAGAATGTGCTCTAATCTGCAACTGTGCACACTAAACAGAATGTGCTCTAATCTGCAACTTTTCACACTAAACAGAATATTTTTTTTTTTTTTTTTTTTTTTTTCCCCCCCCCACACAAAATAACCTGCTGCCCCCACACACAGTAGTCCTAAAAAGGACTTTTGGTTCTTTTTTGTCACAATTTTTTTTTTTCCTCCCTACACTGCCTTTCCCTTCCTATCCTCAGCTCTCCCTGGCTCAGACTGAGCCGAACTCGATGATCAGGTGCTATACAGCACCCGACCACGGGTTCTGGCCAGCCAATCAGTGTAATGCCAGCAGCCAACATGGCTGCTGGCATTACACCGATGTCAGAGCCTCCCTGCACGTTTATTGGCTGCGCAGCAGCCGCAAAATGTGCGGGGAGGAGACCCGAACATGGCGGGCGAGCACATGCGGTACTCGTACGAGTACCGCCATGTGCCGAGCAGAGCGATGCTCGAGCCGATCCGAGCATCGGCCGAGCATGCTCGCTCAACACTACTTGCTGTGATTGGCTGACCATCATGCCAATCACAGCAACAATAGTTGAGCCCATTGGATAAAGTGGCATGGCAGGGACCCTCAGCTTCACCAGGCCCTAGGAGGCAGGTGCCTAGTGTGCCTTTGCTCATGATCCGCTCTGGATGTAGGAAAAAGTTGGGGGGAAAGAAGGTGGAGGAAGAAAATGGAAGGAGGGATGAAAAAGAAGGAAGGATGGAAGAAGGTCTTTCCCCTAGTTTTCCTTACCACTCACACTCAGGTTAACAGCCTTCTAACAAGAGTCCCTCCATCCATGCAATAATCACCCCAGCATGCACACAAAAACTCCAAACTATTTCTCCCCCCCCCCCATAACTTCCTTCATAGTCCCACCAGTTGCTCACATTTTTTGTCATGCAGGAGAGAGGACTCGGATGTGTAGAAGTCAGCAGTGGTGGGGGGCAGTATACTGCTCTATAAAATTTCTCAATAATATGAGTGATCAGCTTCCAGCAGCATCACTTGCTGCGATAGTCTCTGTTCTAGTACTGTCACTACGATTGGCTAGGAGTTCTAGCCAATCGCTGTGACAGTTTTATTAGTCAGGAACCACAGAGGCAGCTTAGGCAGAATGCCGATAGTAGCATTACATAAGTGCTCAGCTGTCAGCGGAGTGGAACTGATCTTGCCTAAAGTGAAGTGCTTCATCTCAGCACTTATTAGTTCAGGCTCTGTTCATTCGGGCTGCCCGAAAATGAATAGAGCCTGAATGAAAAAACTCTGCGAGGGAGCAATTATTATTATCAGCCAGATGGTGAAGAAAATTGGGGGGGCACATGGGGGGGCACAGTAGAATGTAGGGGGGGCCTTGGCCCCCTCTGGCCCCCCCCTGGTGACGCCACTGGTTAGCAAACAAGTAAAACAAACAAACAGCTCGCTTCTGTTTTACTCCCATTTATATCCTTTGGATTATCCAAATACTGCCACCGTCTGGGCTCCTACCGACTAGCTAATATGCAACACTGTAATTGATATTTCATTCTTGCAACAATTAAACCTCTCAGGTTTTTAGCTTGCAACAATTTATAGTGGAGCAAAAGCTTACCTTTACAGAATCTTTAATCACACTACTAGACTTTATACATTTGATTGGACTCATGTTAGACAAATATACTGATGGCTAATTAACCCCATCAGTCCTGCTTTCTCCATGATATCTTGAAGAGGATTCAAAGCACACTTCAAATGGCATATATTATGCTCCTGAATGTCAATCCACAGACGGCTTTAATCAGTGCCATCTGAAACCCCACCACGAATCAACAACCACTGGCATAATTATTAACCCCACAAGTGGCCACATTCATATGGAACACACATACATACTTCCAAATCATAACAAAGGTAAAACATGCCTGTAGAGATCCAGTGGATGAATTTGAAAAGGCAATATTATTTACCCCATAGTAATCAATAAAAATAATTTATCTACACACACACTCACATTTATAAAAGGACTGCCATGTACCTATAAAACTCCAATTCCCCAATATATTAGCAAGCTAACCTAGACTATATCACAATTCTAAATGCTCCAATGATGTACCTATTAGAGAACAACCCAAAACCCATTTGGCAACGGACATCTTGTCTTGAAGACTTTTGCAAGATTACCATACAATGCCATGAAATGCGTTAAACTAGATCAGCAATTTTTAAAAGTATATTCTGGATGTTTATTTGTACATCTGAAAATATTGTTTAATATAAAATATATTTTTAAAATAAATTGTTATACATTGATAGCACTATTGAGATATCATCTCTCATTTTTTAATTCTACAAATAACCCTTTGAAAACCAGCTGGAATCACATTTGGAGAAAGCAAATGTTTTTGCTGCTTGAGCAGAGACGATCTAATACTCCCTGCAATCGATTATCCACACAGGTGCATTGCAGACAGTATTGTTTTCATATGTCGCATCATGTACCTCGCGACTTCTTATGTTGCATTTCTTATGTCTCGCGTCATTAAATGGCACATCCCTTTGGTCGCACGTATTCAAATGATGCATTCCAAATATTTCAGTGGTAAATGATGCATTTCTTTGGTTGCAATGCTAAATAGCATTCAACAACAGTGTGCTCCAACCTGTCACTATAAATTGTGCTATATGGGTGCAAATGACTCTATATGGACATAAGGGCACAAGGACGCAAAAGGTCGCAAAAGTGGCGCCACATGGGCGCAAGGGTCAAATGGTGCAACAATGGCGCAACAATGGTGCATGATGGCGCTATTAGGGTGCAGTGTTATAAGGGGGCAATAATGACGCAGTAATTACTTCATAATGATGCAGTGCATCAAAATCCAGCGTCATCTATGCAGGAAGTACAAAAATGAAACAGGAAATACCACTGAAACCACTGAGACTGCGACATTACAGCAAAAGCAAAAGGGCTGACATTACAGCTAAAGATTATACCAAATCTTAGAGCAACAAAATGCCTAGAGAGACTTCTTTTACGAATGCTGAGCTGGGGATACTTGTCCACTATATGGACAAGTATCTTCCAGACAGACTGCGGGACAGACTGGACTCAGCATTTCGCAGACGAGTTTTAAACAAATGGCCTGCAAAATGCAGAGGTCCAGTGGCACCACGAGGAACAAGAGGTAGGTTCTTCGTCGGTGGTCCGACCTCAAGAGACGCGAGTCAGGATTGTTGCAGACTCTTCACGCAGGTATGATTTTTCCATTTTGTAACATAACTGTAATTCATCTGTTTCACACTTTTTTATTGCTGGGAGGAATGTGTTGCTTGTAACATAACTGTAATTCATATGTTTTACACTTTTTCATCTGTTTTACACTTTTTTTTATTGCTGGGAGGGATATGTTGCTTGTAACATAACTGTAATTCATATGTTTTACACTGTTTTAAAATTTTGTTTTTTTAATTCTCCTCCTAGGTCCGGAACCACCACGAAGAGCCTCTCCTGGTCCTCAGCTGCCCACCCAAAATAGGTCCCTACAGCCTATCAGTAAGTCATTTTTGTGCCATTTACACAATACACAACAATGTTCAATTATACTACATAAACTGACATATTATTATTAATATTTTTATAGGTTGCTCAGCATCTGGAAGGCTCTCTAGGCCTGATCCTCTGGCTCCTCTTCCTTGTAAGTACCATTGTAAGTCACATTGTAGCTCGTAAATAAATAACTGCTTTGTACTAGGTATTCATAGATGTTTTCTATTAATTTATTTGTAGCTCGCAGAACGCCGCACAGGAGGCACAGAAGCCACACAAGGCATGACCCTTCACCCTCACCTCGTAAGTATCCAATGAGGACTGTGGGTACTACCACTAACACATATTTAACTACTTGCTTACCACAGACACACAATATAAACATACAGCACTAACAAATACATAACTACTATGTACTAGGAATTCATTTATTTTTCTATCTATTTATTTGTAGGACGAAGAACACGCCACGGAAGGCCCACTGTTGTGGAGTCACACTCACCCCTGGTCAGTAACCAATGAAGATTGTGGGTACTACCACTATGACATATTTAAGTACTTGCTTACCACAGACACACAATATACACATACAGCACTAACAAATAAATTACTACTATGTACTAGATATGCATTATGTACTAGGTATGCATAGATTTTTCTATCAATTTATTTGTAGCTCTAACAACGCTTTTTAATTTTTGCAATACTATATTTCAAACATTTCTTCCAGTTGTCTTAACTATCCTTTTAGTGCATTTGTTGCATAAATACTCAGACAACATTTTAACAGGTCCCCCAATGTGACAGTGTGTATTTTGCTAAATATGAAGGTGTGACTACAAGCACAAAACAAAATGTGCATGATAATCAAAGTCTTGGTGTGTTGACTACTTGCATTTTGTACATGTGTGAAATGTATCATAAGCATAAGTAATCCTTTTGGAGAAGAAGGTATCAGTTGTATACAAACTACATGTAAATACCCAATACACCATAAGCAAACAACTTCTGATGTGTGTATTAGTGCAAATGACTAGAAAAAAATGTGTACTCCTGGAAAATAAGAGTAACTGACTTAGTTGTTACAATTTCCAGTAGTAAGCATTTATCTACTAACTTGCCATTAATAAACACATAATTTACTGCACAAATAACTTCTGCTGTGTGTATTAGTGCAAATGATTAGAAAAAATGTGTACTCCTGAACATCAATCAAATTCCATTACTAATTATTTTCCAATGTTCCCATCTTCAGAAGGAATACATCAATCAACTTCCATTAGTAACTGTGATTGCTTTGCATATTTTGCAGCCTAGCATATATTTAACACCTGTAAAACATGCAAGTAGTCAACACACCCAGCCTTTAATTAGAATGCACATTTTCTTTCTAGTCACACCTTCATTTTGCACAAAATAGTTACCCTGAAAAATTGTTATAAACATTAGAAATATATATATATATTAGGTATCCTTTTCATATGTGGTGTGTTACCATACGGTAATATTCTGCTATTTCCATTTTTGCATTGTAGATTTGTCCACAGAACCCTCCAACCCCCAAGCTCATCCCTCCACCTCCCAAGCTCAACCTTCCCACCGTCCTTCCCTGAGGGAAATACAGAGGACCTTCCTGGCAATGGAAAGGAAAGTGTAATCCCTAAATAGGGAGATGTACAGACTGCAAGCACTATTGTTCCCTCATTAAAATGTTTTTGAAACCTGGATCCTGGAGGAGCATGTTTTGTCTGTCTTACATATAAGTGTTTGATAAACTGATTTTAAATGTGAGTACCCTTATAGAGGGCCTGCATGTGGTACTGATTGGTGCGTTGCTATACTACTCTATGAGGTACCCCTTTCTTCTCCCTCGCTCCTTTATATCTTATTCATTATCACTGCCTATGTTAGTACTCTTGAGAAGGGTTAAACATGTACCAGGTTTTGAAAATGCAGTAGCAGATGCACTGTCCAAGGTGAAGTGGGAATTGTTTTTCAGCTAGCACCTCAGGTTGAATCTCATCTGTCCCTCACAGTTGTGGCAGTTGGGGATCTTGAGCAAGATGGTATGTTGAGAGCATCCAAAGCCTCCAAGATTTAGGGGACTGCCAGAGACCATGGTAGTTATGGGGAGATTTTGCGAAGCGCATGGCGCAGGGTGGAGTGAAATAATCAAAAGTCATGTGGCAATTTATTAATCAGTTTCTCAAGGAAGGGGCATCACGCTGCAAGGTGGCAGGTTATCTGGACACCTTGTTTTTTTGTCAAAATTGAGAAAGGAGGAAGAATGGACAGTTTCCAGTGTGGAGGGTTATGAAAGGTTAGAGGTAGCAACTATTTCACTGCATGGAAAGGAGTAGATCATCATAAGAGAAGAGATTATTGGGAATAGTGAAGGCTCTGCCTAGGCTGTGTAGTGAAGGGTATGAGGCACTGCTTTTTTAAGGCTGCTTTTGTCATGGTTTACCATAGGACAACCAGGGTAGCTGATTTAGTAGTGGCATCTTAAACATCACGGCAGACAGGGATGCAGGACAGTAGTGTGGAATGGTTGCACAGTCTGTTAGCTGTGTAATAGTCAAGTCAAAAAAATATCAGAAGGGAAAGAGCCAGCAGGTGGTAATGTACCTCAAAGCCCCTGTGTGGCCAGTGGAGGTGGTAGGCAACCATTTGAGGGCACATTAAGCTGGGGGACAATTTAAGGTATATGGATGGCACCTCTCTTTCTTTGTATCAGTTCAAGGCTGTACTGAAAAAAGCATTGAAGGAGATTGGTTTGGATACTTCAATGTATGGCACACATTCATTTAGGATAGGCACATCATTTCAGACAGCAGCTAGGGGTAGATCAGAGCAGTAGATTAAGTAGTTAGGGAGATGGTGGTCTGAGGATTTTAGGAAGTACATCCATCCAATTGACAACTAATGTATATTTCTTTATGATGTGTCCAAACATAAGTAAGAGGGAAGAATCCACTACAAATCTGACCCGTGGGGCACTCCTTTATCCAATGGTCAGAAAGATAAGCATTGTCAATCTCCTGGTGAAAGCAGTTAGGGATATCGCAAGAGTGAATGACATTGAAAGGGCTAGGTAAAGGGGGGCCTAGATTTTGGAAGACTTTTCAGAAGGCCGCAAAGCAATAGGGAACTTAATGATGTCATAGTGATACCTTATGGGTGCAATGGTTGTACATCAACTAAGTCTGTACATTTAACTGTAGATATACAAAGCACATATGCTATCCTGGTGTGGTCCAATAGGTTAATAAACCAAGACTTCTCTTTTTCACCATACAACTGTGTCTTTGTCTTTGTTACAAAAAAGTTTATTGACAACTGTAAGCTGGTGGATGAGTTTTGTAAGTGTTTGTGATGTTTGGCTAAGAGGGATCAGGGAATAAGGAGAATTTGGGCATATATGTTTTATCTGTGACACTTCCAAGTTATCTAATATTCCTCACTGTGGATCCACTTTTCACACATGGTGTATCTGCCACAGAAGACATCTATTTTCCTGTTACTCCAGCTGAATATCCCTCTGAAAGGTTTTTGCCATCCTATCAAGTAAGTAATAATAATAATCATCACATAGTAGACATTTCTTTAAACTAATCTCAGATTCAAATTGCAACTTCTCTGAAGTCAGAACCTGAGTTCCAAGACAAGTGGACCAAAATGATTGTTCACCAGCAAATAAGTGACCCCTCTTATACTGATGTTTCTGAATTAACTGGCTGGTGTATACCTGTGCTTCTGAATATGAGAGGTGTTCGGAACTTCACTACCCCACACAGAGGTAGCACTACATCCCATCTGTTTCCCACCTGTGCTTCAGTGAGGATAGTGTGAATATATCACAGATAGCAAAACTTTGAACATCATGCTTTTTCAAACCCTACTAATGTCTATAATAGCCACTCACTTAAATAACACATTTCAAATATTTCCTTATTAACGTAAACTAGCGTCTTCTACCTTAAATGGTAACAACAAATGTACACTCAGTCAAACAAATCAGAACATTATGCTCAAAATCACTATAAACTGGTAGAATTCAATGAATAGATATATGTATTTGTAATATAGGATTATATATGCTTACACGCAGTCTGTGTCAGAAAGCAAAAATAAATAAATCAATACAAGACAGAAAACAAAGAGAATAGAATTACAATATTAGGGGTTAATAATGTATTTATAAATATAGTGCATACTAAGGCCCAAAGGCCACATAATATTCACCTTTTTAATCAAGCACATCTCCCTAGGAGAGCATACAATTGGCAGAGTGAAAGAGAGAAAGGAGGGAGCCGCAAACACTGGGATTAGCTCAAGAAAGGAAGCACAACCAACCATAACTGTGGCATCCCTCACTCTTGATTACATCAATAGGAGTATATTGCTTTTACTTGGAGTTTGACAAATGAGGAGTTTCTTGTTGGAGATAGAACCAAGTGCCAGATGAGTCAAAGAGGGAGTGAAAGCTAAAGAGTTAAGACAGAGGCATATCAAGGAAGGAAAAGAGAAATTTACACCTTAAAGTGAAAGACATGGGGAACAACAAAGCCAAAGAGAAAACATAATGGAAAGCCAACTGAATAACATTTCTACTAGATCCTTTAGTAGGGATGGGCAAAAAGTCCTTTTCTGTTCCTGCAGGAAATTTCATGAAAAACACGTTTTTTTCACTTTCTGGCGGGAAGTTTTTTGCCATAAAGAAACATGTAGATTTACTACCTTTTCGATGGGAACACAGAAACATTTGCAAAAATCCTTCCATTTCACTCCTATGTTACTCAGTTAGGCAAAACTTCCTGCCCATCTACATAATTGCTGCTTTCTAGTATGGTGTGTTTTAGGAGAAAAGCAAAGTGGAATGAGACAAAGAGAGAGAGAAAAAAATATTAAAAAAGTAAAGTGATTACTTAGTGGTTACACTATGACCACCACTAGCCTCAGGGTCCACCAAAAACAAAAAACAGATGTTGGTGGACCCTGAGGCTAGTGACTCACTGAAGAGAAGGTATCGCTAACACTAGGAGTGGCACTGTCAGTGCTAAAGGGACTGTTGTGGTATGTAGTCTGGGGCATAATCAGTCCATGGGGACCACACTAAGTGAAATGATAACATGCGTTGGTTAGTTATGGCATGAATTTTTCCAACGTGTAAAAAGTGACTACTTTTGCTCTATAACCATAAAATCAAGTGACATTATATGGGCAGCAGAATGATAAGTACTAACACCACCACCACGTTAAAAGTTATATAAAACAATATACCAGTGACATAATTATTTACAAATCTAAGTCTTGAAAAAGGAAGGAGTGCCTTCCAAAATGCATTTGCTTATGGATCCTGATTTTATATATGGACCTTTGTACACATAAGTATTTGTTGCCTCTATTAAGACTGCAATGAGTGTTTTACCACAGAACACATTTATGCTTGATACTATCAAATACCGCAATCATTAGATTATTGAATATTGAATAACTGAAGATGGTGAAAGCAGCCATAAACCTTTGACATCTGAAATCAGAGTATGCATAAGCGAGTTCTGGATTTACAAGTAGATCGGTTGTTGTTACCGGTAATTAAAGAACCATTGTTTGAGCTTATAACTCTAAGTGAAGAAGGCAGTGGAAGAAAATCCATCAACGAGTTTCCATATAACATCTTTTCAAGACTTATATTTTCAATTTAGATAGTGGTTTACAGATGCATTAGAGTAGGACTTGCCATATACTGAGATACCTTGATGGTTTGGCAAGTTTGAACATTCTTTGGACAAATTATGGAACTATATCCTCATATTTATTAATAGTGTTATTATATATGCCCAAGGAAGGGCACACATATGCACATTTGTATGGAGGACCACAGGTTTACTTGTACTTTAGGTTTCAGGTAATGGAGAACCCTCTCATTCCTTGCTGCTACCCAGATGATAGTCACTAGATTTCTTAATAATTCTATTCACTAAAAAAATATATTATGATGGGTTAGCTCTGTGAGCTTCTTTGTGTCAGTGGTGAGTTAATACTATTAATACTATTTCCCCGGGGAGGTGGAAAGATCAGATAGCCAGGTACAGTTCTACTCTTCTCTAGTCTACTAGTCTTGGCTAAGCAATTGACTGTGGATCTCTCCATATTAAAGTATACAAAGGAATAATTTGAATGTACTTTGGAGATTGAAGATTCAATAATCCACAGATGGTGGACTTCCATTCTTTAACGATATAAGGAAATATCTTGGATGCATGAATATCTGAACTTTGCAACTATCAATTAATTGGAGATATATACAGGATTAAAACAGATTTGATTTAGGTGTATATATATATATATATATATATATATATATATATATATATGTATTGAGTATTCAGGATCTATGTAGATATATGGATATAAGTATGTTGTATTTCTAATAAATTTATACTTTTTATTTGAAATATAATTCAAATTAATGTTATTTTTAACTATACCTTTAACCAGATGTGCATTGCTTTATGGGTTCTTTCCAGAGTGTTGCAGTCTGAGCTTCACCTTATGTGTGTAGCTTTCTGAACGCAACATATGGGGAACAGATGCAGGCGATAAGTTTTTTATCATTTATTTTCATATCCAATATCTGGAGAGTTTTCAATGGATATCTAAGATACCATTCCACTATTATATGCAATGTCTTTATAGGGCCGTGTGTTCCTGTGCATGGTGCAATGTGTATTAATGAGGGACTTTAATGTTTTTCATAGCCAAGGGTTTGTTACTTTTGGCTATGTGCTGCCCCTATTTCATTGTTAAGGCACAGATGCATATTCTTCTACTGTGATAAAATAACTTTTTTCTCCCTTGACTCCTGACCTTTAAGGAAATTTTGTTTATGGAGCACATCGAGGCAGGTGTTGCCATTATTTGCTGTGGATTGGGTTTCTTTCATTGATGTGGCATTTCCATTTTCACAGCGGAGCTGCACCTGACTAGAGGTGATTCACACTGGTGTTATTTTGTTATAAGGGTGGATATTTATATAATTTTGATACAGGTTTTTTTTGTTTGTTTTACTTCTGTGTCTTTTAACACTTTTCTCTACCGGGTGTTACATATATTGGAATAACCAACTCTTATTGGTGTTGTATTTGTTCCATTCTTTTTTTCTTATTAAGGTTATTGTATATTGTAGTGAGATATTTTTTAAATTATATATCTATGATATTAATAATTAGGGCACTGGGATATTCTTTGTATGATTTTTTTCAAGTTTTTAAAAGTGTGTTAACTTTTTTGACCCATTGGCCTAGAGAAGAAAAAGGCCAGGAATAAAGAGTTGAAGAGAATACAATAAACAAAGAGAAAAAATTAGAGATAAAGCTTGAGAGAGAGAGAGAGTAACAGAGAAGAAGGAGGAAGGAAAACAGGAGGGCAAGATAGAGGGGGGTTGACCAAGTTGAATACTTCTGTATACCAGTCATGTAATACTGTTTAAGTCTACAGCCCTAAGCCTCGTGGAACATTTTTGAACTGTTCTCTTAAGATCTACAGTACATTTTCTGTAGGCCACTTTAAGTGAACAATTAATTGGTTGCTGGGAAATTCTGGATAAATAGTGGTAATGCCTACTCCTCAGACATGTACATGGGCTGTGGCCATTCTTTTTCATCTTATGACAGTTAGTATGCTTTTCAATGTTCTCTAAACCTGCTGGATGGACCCTGAGGCTAATGTCTCTGTCTCTAAGGGGACGTGTATCACTTACATTAGCAGTGGCACCTCCAGTGATAAATGGACTAGAAGCCCACATTCCCCAAACCCAATGAGGTAAAGTCCCCCAACAAAGGTACAGTTGTGGGTACCGACCCACAACCACTATATATATATCTGCCACATTGTAGGTTGTATGTGTCAACTCCCATTTTATGTACACATGCCAAAGTGAGTGCATTTGGGCAGTATCTACTGTGCATGACTGCATCAGACAAACATACATCTGGCCTTTTAAATTATAGGATAGGATGGGGATTCTAAACTTCTTTAGGTGTCCTCAGTGATGCAGTTAAATGAATTGCAACATTGAGTACAGATAATAAAAAAGGTCTAAAATTCTTAAAGGCATTCATCTCCTTGCCTAGAAGGCTAGCAAAACCACCAACATAATGAACCTGTATCTGTCCCTTATGGTGCAATTTCTTGCTCCAGAATTGTGGGATGTCCTGTTAAAAGCCCCATTTATTTCAATGGAGTTTAGCATTGGTTCACTCTAGAACACTGGATTTCCCAGAATTTCTATGGATAGCACCTATATCCCATGGCCAATGTGTACTGAACACACAATCCTTCCCATCCTAGACCCATGCTCATCAGACTATCCAAAACCATATGCATCACCTCATCAAGAAAGCATAGGTCCACTTCCCATGACCCCAGCAGATGAGCCATCTCCCAGTCAGCTCACACCAAGACGACTCTCCCATCCCTTCCTTATTGAGTGGATGCAAGCTACTGGATGAGGCTGCTGGGCCTGTGTTGGAACATGGAGACACCGCTTCTTGTGCTTCTGACCTTCTCCTCTTTGCACATATCAAACGGACGGGTATAGACAGACAGCACCCTGACACAGAGCCGAACATATGCAGTGCTTATTAACCCTTTGAGTGTCAGAGGGGTACGCAATGCATTGCTTTGCAATGCATTGCATACCCTTCTGGCAACCAAAGGGTTAAATATAACTTAGATAAGGGTCATAGCGGTAACTGGAGGATGCTGCTTTCTATGTATACATAGGGAGCCGCTGAACGTGTCATTACATGAGATTGTATGGTGAGAGTGGCAAAGTGATTGATGCATTGTATGTGAAAGATGTGCATTTTTCCATAAGGAGGCATGCAGGCACCAGTCTGTGTGTATGTTGCCAAATGTATGTTTGTCCAGTGCTCCTTTTTCATAATGTACACTGCAGGTGTACTGCCACTTTTGTGCTTTCGGGCAGTCTCTACTGCGCATGACTGCATTATGTTCGTTCGGGCAGTCTCTACTGCGTATGACTGCATCAGACAAACACTTCTGGCCTTTTATATTATAGGATAGAAGTCTATGGGGAAACCTGGAGATAAAGCAGTGATAACATTAGCATTAGAATCCAGCCCTTAGTCTTCAAACATTGCTCCTTGATAGTCACAGGGCTGTCCAAGTTCAGTCCTCAATGGCCACCAACAGGCCAGGATTTAAGGATCTAACTAATTAAGCACAGGTGAGTCAGTCAAAATAAATGAGCCACTGATTAACTCACCTGTGCTTCTCCAGAGAAATCCTTACATCCTGGCCTGTTGATGGCCCTTGAGGACTGATCTTGGACAGCCCTGATTTACAATATAACCAGCCGCACTGAAAACCCACTCAGACTCAAACCTTGCTGGAGGGCACCTAAGAGCACCTAAACACATTGTTTAGTGTGCCAGTATGCCATGGGGTAATTGTTTCTTGTGAGAACATAGCTATTTACCAACACATACTCAGGGAGAAAATCCCACAGATGTGTGCTACCATTAGTGCCACCACCAGTGTTGGATATTTGCCACCCTGCTGAGACCCATGAATCGCCCTTTGTTCAGAATGGGATGTTTTGGTTGATAATGTAGCTGTTCAGTATCTCCTGAAGCTACTTTCCCATTACCTTTATATACCTCTAAGTTTTTACTGGTCTCAAACAATTTCCTTTTACTTTCACAAAGTTTGCTACTACTTTGAGGACAGGTGTTTTGGTGCTTGTTTGTCTCAATGTTAGATGCATCAGTTGATTGATGAATATGAATATGCCATCATCAATTCGAGTATACGACTCATTAACTTCTTCAGTGTTTTTACATTTTTTATTTTTTTAAATATTACTGGGGGTGGAACTTTTGGTGAGACCTTGACAAACTGCATCCTCCTCCCAAGTACAGTATAATTTATTGCACACACTGCAGCAACCATGGCTACCATTTTACTCATACATCCCTGCACTGCTTTTTCCTCTCCTCTTGACTCTTGTGCCTTTGCTGGACATTACTCAACTACTGAGTGTTATTTCTGTAAAGTACACAATAGAACTGATGGAGTGTGATGTCTTGCCTTGACTCTCAACAGAATAGTCAACCTCATCTGGTATCAGTCTGTGTCAGTCACACAGCTCACGCCAGAATGCCCGTCAGGTTATCACGGTGCCCGTGATTGCTGCCTTTTTGTGTCTATCACCTGTAGGGGGCTCCCATTGGCTGTCTGCCTTTAGCCCGCCTCACCTTGCATATTTAAATGAGTTTGGGCACCCTTTGGTTGCCCTTTCGTGGTGTCTCTGGCTGCCTTCACTTTCATTATGTTACTAAAGAAGTCATGGGCCTTTAGCTGTGTTCCTGTTCACCTGAGTTCGTCCAGTTCCTGAGTTTCCTGCTCAGCCGTACCTGTTCCAGTGCCTGTTCCGGTTGGAGTCATTTGATGTTGCTGTTTCCTGCTGCCAGTCCTCATTGCCGTTCCTGATCCGGTTGTTCATCGCTGTGCTGGTTCCTGTTCATCTCCTGGGTCCAGTTTCCTTCATCTGTAGCGACCTTGTGCCTCGGTCGCTCAGGCGACATTTCCATCCTGCTGGTTCCCAGCGTGCGGACACTGGTTTGCTCCACTGCCTCACGGCTTACTATACATTTAGTTGCTGGTTCCCAGCGTGCGGACACTGGTTTGCTCCACTGCCTTACGGCTTACTATACCTCTAATCTGTTGGTTACCAGTGCGCGGGCGCTGTCTTGCTTCACCGCCTCACGGCTTACTATACATCTAGTTGTTGTTTCCCAGCATGTGGACTCTGGTTCACTCCCCTGCCTTACGGCTTACTATACATCTATCTGTTGGTTACCAGCACGCGGGCGCTGCCTCGCTTCTCTGCCTCACGGCTTACTATACATTTGGTTGTTGGTTCCCAGCGTGTGGACGCTGGTTCGCGCCACTACCTCACGGCTTACTACATATTTAGCTGTTGTTTCCCAGCGCGTGGGCGCTGGTTCGCTCCATTGCTTTCCGGCTTACTATTCATTCAGCCTGTTGGTTACCAGTGCGCGGGCGCTGGTTCGCTCCACTGCCTGACAGCTTACTATCATTGAATCTGTTGGTCCCCAGTGTATGGGCACTGGTTCGCTCCACTGTCTTATGGCCTACTTGTATTTAGAGTGTTGGTTCCCAGCGCGCGGGCGCTGGTTCGCTCCATTGCCTTAAGGCCTACTGTACATTTAGTCTGTTGGTTCCCAGCACGCGGGATCTGGTTCGCTCCACTGCCTCACGGTTTACTTTTCATTAGTCTGTTGATTCCCAGTGCGCTGTCCAGTCCTAGACAGCTGTTTCTCTCTCAGTACACAGGTACTGATGTGTGCGGACCACCTGGTATTACCACTAGCTCTCAAAGCCTCTACATACCATCTCCATACTGTCATTGTCATCTGACAGTCATTGAAGTGCTAGTGGCTGACACCATCTACCTTCTACCTTCTACCATCTACCTTCCTCTAGACTGTAAGCTCTCACGAGCAGGGCCCTCTGATCCTCCTGTTCTACACATCTGATTGTACTATTTAATACCTCTGTATGTCTATTCCCCAATTGTACAGCGCTGCGGAATTAGTTGGCGCTATATAAATAAAGAATAATAATAATAATAATTTCCTCTAAGGCTGCCTTGCCCGGTATATTGGTAAGGCCGGTAGAACCTTCTAGTCGCTTCCATCTTTGAGGTTGCTTTATCCGGTATTGACAGGGCCGGTAGAGCCTACATCTATGGTGTTCCATTAGGCTGCCTCGCCCGGTATACTGGCGGGGCCAGTAGAGCCTGAATCTTATGGTGATCCGTTAGGCTGCCTTGCCCGGTATATTGGCAGGGCCGGTAGAGCCTGTATACTCCTGATTGTCCTATAGGCTGCCTTGCCCGGTATATTGGCAAGGTCGGTAGAGCCTGGTTCTGCTTTTTATCCGATAGGCTACCTTGCCCGGTATATTGGCAGGATCGGTAGAGCCACCTTTCCATTGCTTGCCCAGGCTGCTTTGCCCGGTATATTGGCAGGGTCGGTAGAGCCTTACTTGCTATATCATCACCTACCTGTCATTTCTATGTATTGTATGTATGTGTATGAAATCCTATGGGATTATCTTAAACTTTTCAATAAAGTTTTGTTTTTACCTAACTTTGCGTCTGAGAGTCTTAACAAACCGTGACACAGCTGTCACATATTATTTTTATTTTATTTTATTTGGTTTATAGATATGTTTTTAACTGCTTGTCCCCTATATCCCTATCAGTGTAAAAAAGACAAAAAAAAAGTTCAACTACTACTTTCCCCAGACTCCAATAGTACAGAGATAATAACATCAAGATCAGCAAGGAACTTGGACCACAGCTGCCTGTGTCTTTCAAATCAGTCTGATAGAATGTTGGGTATTTGGGGTCAGACTCCTTTGCTCCCTTCTCACTCACACCCCCAGACATGTTTAACACAGAGATAATAACAGCTTAATCAGTAAGGAACTTGGATCACAGCTGACTGTGTCTTTCATTTCAAATCAGTCAGACAGAATGTTGGGGTATTTGGGTTATACCTCCTTTACTCTCTTCTCACAACTCACAACTCCCCTAACAGAGAAAACAGCCAGATCAGGAAGGAACTTGGATTACTGTGTCTTTCCAATCAGTCACACAGAATTTTGTGGTATTTGGGGTAAGCCTCATTGCTCCCTATGTGCCCACCCCAGACTCCCCTAATATAGTGAACAAATGTTCTGCCTACAAGAATCCCTAAATTAAGCTTCAACTCCATGTTTTTAGACTGTCTTCTCTAGCTCACAATTTGCTGCGGTTTCTTCCTTTCACAAACACAGAAATGCATGCTGTGGGAACATGACACCCCTTTTATACTACGTCTAAATGGTGCAGAGTAAATCAGTCGTCCCATTTATTTTAATACAATGAGCTAGTTGAAAAAAAGCTGGAAAACAGCACTTTTCTCCAAAAAAGTTGCAGCTCGGTTAAAACATTTGAGATGAAAACTTTCATCCCTTCACCCATCCCTATCATTTAGACACTGAGGAGATATTGATGAAAAAAAGAGTAAAAACTTTATAAAGTGCCTGCTAATAATCCCTTTCATTTGGAAATGTCACTCCAATGCTTTTTGAGAGAAATGAGAAAATTTTTTTGCCTGACTTTTCATGAAAAACGGACAATTTTTCTCTTTTATCGCAAACGTTTTCTCCTTTTATCCTATGCAAAATTTTTCTCCTTTTTGACAGTTCCAACAAATATTTCACCTATTCCAACAAGAAAAAGCACTTTCTCAGGATTTCCCTCAGAAGGCACAAAGTACTGTTTTTTTACATTTGTCTCTTTTTAGGCAAATGTGTTCATCCATGAGTTACAATGGGATAAATGGAAAAGAGTCTGTCTATGATAAAAGAAAGGGAAGATTGAAAAGATTAGTAGAGAACAGTGACAAAAGTAGAGAACAGACAGAAAAGGGACCTAAGGAGAGATTGGGTGAAACAGATGCTGTGTAGAAAGTGAGAGGTGCAATGAGGTAAAATGTGTTGGGAACAAATAGAAAAAAGGCATTGGTGCTGGGGGAGGCTGAAATCAATGGTGAGGCTTATTGAAAGATATTATTTTAGGTTAGAATTAAATTTTTATTAGGCATACTGAAACTTATTGTTTGTGCTAAAAACCTGTAGCAATTCTGGATCAAACTAACTGTAGCACAGATGTCAAAGAAAACTTCTTGATTAAATTATTTGATTAACCCCTTGAATTGTGCAGATGGTTTGCTCCAGTTCTTCTTAGTGCAATGGCTTCATTTACTTTAGTTGATAAGCAAACAGAAACATACATTTTCAGCTTGCATTGACTTATGTTAACGTTACTTTGTGAAATTAATTTTGATGTTGGCATGCTGTACTTTCATCATCGATAAGAATAAGGATAACAATAAATATGTGTTGCATGTTATATTGTTGCTCAAATAATACTGAGGGTTGAGGAGAGCTTCAGTAGGTAATCTTATTTAATGGATACATACTGTAATTGTTCTGTAACCACCCCTTGACCTTAAGAAGAGCAAATACTTAAAAATGGTATGGTGTAGACTGACTAGTAAATACATTGCAAATAAGTATGATTTACAAGTAGTTCAATTATATTTATAAACTTCAGAGCTTTCAAACAGGGCTAGATTTAGCTTTTTATGTTTTTACTACTATTTTATTAATGTATTTGTTGTACATAGCCTGGGGGCTTGCAACTTAAAACAGCATTGAAAATGTGTAGGCTTGATTGAACTGTTTTGGCCTACAAGCTTCTTCTGCAGCCCCAATTTATTTTTAATGGACTGGGAACACTCGGAGGCCTTGATTCTGACCAGATGTGAATCTACAAAAGGCTGAAGGCTCCTTTGTGGCCCATTTTTCCTGTGGCTAAAAGATAATTCAATGGAAAAACCTCTGTAAAAGAAGCCCAAAATGGAACTACTCAAAATCGATCTGCAGGACCTTGACATTTGACCATTTGGTCAGAAATGTTCAGTTGTGAGCTTTCAGGAGAGAAATAATCGACGATTTCATATGTTTTCATGGTTTTCTGTTTATATTTTTTACACAAATGTTAAAATATTATATGAAAGTTAGAAAAGTTTTAAGCCCTTTCATATTAGATATGGTGTAATTGTATTACAATAATATCATTAGCATCCAAGGGTTTAAACACTAATTTCTTAAGTTCAGTTATCCGGATAATGGGAGAGATGTACTGAGCAGTTATAAGATGTTTTTAATATTATACCGCCTCCTTTGCAAAAGGGACAAGAGAATATATAAATCCACCAGTGCAGTCTATTAGTTTTGTTAATTTGCAAGCTTAAAAATCCAGCACCTATGCTTATGAATTAACAATCTGGCACATACCAGTGCATACAACTCTGCCAGTGTTTACTTTTATGTGAGCTAGCCCTAATGACACTTATAGAATGCCTAAGAAAACAGAAGACACAGCGTTTTTCTGTACCTTGCTACTACATGGCTATAAGCAAAGCACAGATGAACGGAACTTCCTGAAATGTCCATATTTTCCTCTCCATACAGTAGCAGTGTAAAAGTTACAATTTTCAGCTTAGAGTTTCAGCATTAGTCAGGTACAGCACAAAAAATATGGGATGATTTCGCTAATTTTCCCAACACTTTGTACATGACTATTAACAATGTGCAGAGTAACTGGACTCCCTGAAACCCCAAATACGTCCACCCACACATCCTTCCCCTTTGTGCAGCAGTGTAAAAAGGACAAATGCTAGCATAAATAGTTAAGGGCAGTGGCATTGTGAGTGCATGCAGAAAAAAACTGTTTCCTGTCCTTATATTACCAAGGAATCACATTCCTACATTCCGCCCAAGATGTCAGACACTTTTATAAGTAGGCAATGAATTTAGATTGACAATTGTCTTTTACTAGACATTGTCATCACCTCGCTCTGTATAATCATATTTTATCATGAATGTCATTTCTTAGAACTTCTTATCTTTAACTAAAATTGTTATTTGTTCAGAAAAATGAGTTTATATTAAACCACAAATCAATTTTCCTAAGAATATTTATTTCTGAATGCAGCATTTTACAAAATATAAATTTAGGATACAAAAAATAAAAGTGCATTTAAAATGTATTTAATTTACTGTGCTGCAATTATGGAGATGTACAGATCAGTGTTTGATTATTGAAAGATAAGACTGTAACATCTGATATTACCTCTGCAGATGCACAGTGTGCACCTTGTAAGTAAGTGCTGGATTTTATCATGCTGGCTGCAGTGGAGAGCTTTGGCTGCTACATACTTATCCAGAGATTTTATATATATATATATATATATATATATATATATATATATATAGCCTGCAGGCAAGTTTCCTCTAGATCTCTGACAGGGCCACCTAGGGCTTTGTAATTAGACAGCAACAGGGCATTTCTGGTAATGTGCAAACACCTTTCCTCTTGCACCCCTTTTTATATAATCTCTATTTTCCAACAAAATATACACAGTTATTATCATAGATTTGTTTTCCTACCAAGTCACAAAGATGTTGCTGACTGAGGGGTCTAAAACACCAGGGGGAGCTGTAATAAGGTATGATAAAGATATGATAAAGTGGCAATGACTTCTCCAGTAATATCACTTCTCTCCATTTCCTATTTTATTCTGAGAGAGCCTATACATTATGATGCTTTAGTGAATAACCCCCTAGGTGTCATGATGTTTACAGCTTGGGGCACATATCAGTGCTAATCTTTATCTCCCTACTAGTACTAATGCAATTATGTTGCATACAGCAATAATGTCTTAGGCAGCCCAAGTCCTGAGATTTTGGGAAAATTTTGAGATGCCATACAGCTATAGCCTTCTGATTCTGAATTTGTTTGAACAGAGATGTCACCCTTTGACCAAAATAAGTGTGTGGAAGGGTGCCAAAGTTTGTGCTCAGGTCTCCCTGATGGAGGATGAGGCTGTGCGGGCATGTGTTGCTGAAGGTGGGGAGGACTCCTACACCGCTTTAGTTTCTGCTACATTACGCTTTTACCTCTGTTTCTCAAAACTCAGCTTCACCAGATTGTTTTGCCTCGCTCAACAAATTTTTGAGCATGGTGATAAGGCAGGCAAAAAGATGTTGTCCCATCTGTTTTGATATAACCTTGATAAACTGCAGATCCTACATATATGCAGCAATAAGGGTAATTTGTTTACTTCAGATATGGACATCAACGCCCAATTTGCAAACTTCTTTCAGCATCTTTACCAATCTAAATTGATTAAATCAGCAGCAGATATTAAACTCTGTTTATCGGAGTGCACCTTGCTTGTGCTGTCTCATAAACTCCCTTATCCTTTTGAGGAAAGTGGTTGAAGCCATGCAGGCCATACCAGCATCAAATCCCCAGTGTTGATGGTCTGATTATAAAGTGGACAAACGAGAAGAAAGAGAAGGGTGCTCCCTAGTGCAATAAGTCTTGCCAATAAAGGACCACCACCAATAAACACTCTGCTCACAGTGTTCCAAATCACTAATAGTGATCAGCATACATAGATGGAAAATCTAACTGCCCCACTCAGTCAGTTGGGAAGGTGGATGCTGCATCTTCTAAAAGCACTCCTCAGTTCTGGATGGAAGGCCTTAAAAACAGGAGACAAACAAAGAAAGAAGAGCACAAACCACCAGACCGATATTTCTATCCACAACCTGATATTGAATAGGACTTGATATTATACTCACAATTAGAAGTAAAATAGCTGGTGATCCATATAACCAGCTAAAGCGAACAGGGATAGGATAAGACTGCCCCACTACAGTCAACCAATCTCTGCAAATGAAACTCAGGGTCCTCTAAAAGTAGTATGAAATTGATTTCAGATGTATAAATATAAAATATAGCAATGCCGTGCATATAAAAAACGTAGCACTTTAGCTATTATAGCTCAATATATGATGCATTTCATGGACATGCCCCTTTTTCAAATAACACTGGCACAAACAATCTTTATCTGTGTTGGAACCGACCCTCTACACAGGGCCTGTTGGTTTGGTCTGCAAGGGGAGTGTCCCTTCCCCAGATTTTATGCAGATAAAAGATATTGTTTGGGGGGTTGAGCTGAAAACTTGCTTTCTATGCGGATGGTATGCTGTTTTTCTTGGGCAACATGAATCATCCTTAACGGCTTTATTGGACCTTGTGGACACCTTTGGGCTCTACTGTGGACTTTCTATTAACTGGGTGAAATCCTAGCTGTTTCTCTTAGACCAGATGCCGGATGTCGACTACCTATCCTCCAACATGTTACTCCCCAACTACTTCAGATAACTGGGGATTTTGGTCTCTGGCTCTCCTGCTGGGTTCAACAGGGATACCCTTGTTCCAATAATTGATCATTTTCTGAATAAGACCAACACATGGCAAGCCTTACCACTAAAGGTTATAGGATGGCCTAACTTGATGGCCTAACTAAATGGCCTAACCTAACCAAATTTTTGTATGTTTATGAGAATTTTTTTGGGAGCAGGTCTTCTCCTCATTGTCTGGGGTTGTGGACAGACATATCCCCCCGACTACAAAGCTGGGTATCCTGTCAATTTTTCCTGATGATCATGATGATTATGTCACATAAGATAGTCATCATGACTTCGATGTCTAACTCTCTGCTCTTGAACAAATCCTGGGTGGATTTGGTAGCTCAAAATCTTCCACACTACCATTTGGTATACATTCATAGAGGAACCCCTCACAGGTTCCATATGATCTGGGGGGCTTGGGTGGCCCACTTTGGGGGAGGGAGCTGCCACTTGGGAGGATAGAGACCCCTTCTTCCCTTTTTCTTCCCACCCCGTTTTTGCTTTCTTGGTTTGGGGTATGTTTATGTTATCTAAAAAAGTTCTTGGACGCTTCAAGATGATTGACCTGTATTTTCTGTTGTTTTTGTTTGGTTTCACAGCTACTATGAATGTCTGGAATAGTACTGTGCTGCTATCTGTCACGGTTTGTTATGACTGTCAGACACAGAGTTAAGATAAAAACACAACTTTATTGAAAAGTTTAAAGAGGAACCCTCGTGGGTTAGCAAACACATGTAACATATATCTTCAATACATAGTCATAGTGAGTAGTGGTATACAGAATGTAAGACAGGTTCTACCGGCCTTACCAATATACCGGGCAAGGCAGCCTGGAAGGCTAGGAACCGAGGAGATGGAGGTTCTACCAGCCTTGCCAATATACTGGGCCAGGCAGCCTTGAGACTGGTACAACAAGGAATGAGGCTCTACCGGCCTTGCCAATACCGGGTAAGGCAACCTTAGACTGGCACAAGATGGAATAGGTTATACCCGCCTTACCAACATACCAGGCAAGGCAGCCTGGAGGCTGCAAGTACTGGAACACAGACAGGGATGGCCTCAGCAACTGGCATAAGGTGTAGTTAGCCAGTCGCCTATGATGGACCAACAGAGGCCAGCTGGGTTATAAAGATGTAGAGAACACCCAACGAAATAATGGAGCAAACCAGTACCTTCGTACCGGCGTACTGGAGTTACACAATCTCTACCGGTGCTGTAAGGAAAGCAGCAAGCAGCCGGTTAACATGGAGCGAACCAGTACCCGCGTACTGGAATACACCAACAAATTGAATGAAAATGTCGCCAAAGGCGACTGGAGGAAGGAGACACTCTGTAAGCATCCAGGAGCAGGAACACAGTCGGTACAGGACAGGAAGCAGGACCGGAGCAGGAACAGCAGCAGGAACAGCAACCCCAACCGGATCAGGAACGGAAGCTGGAACCGAGGAAGCTGACAGACAGGAACTCAGGCGATCACTGGAGAGCAAAGATAGTAGATGGCCCAGGAAGCTCAGGAACACAATGCAGGTGCAAGCAACATAGAGACACCATGAAAGGGCAACCAAGGGGTGCCCAAGCCCAGTCTAATTAGGCAATACTGGGAGGGTTGAAAGCAGACAGCCAATGGAGAGCCATTCAGGAAACTGACAGGAAAGGCAGCAAATCACGGGAACCGTGATACTATCATTGCCTTATTTCATGCATTGTCTTGCTCTGTGCTGATTTCGAAGTCGTTCTTAATAAAAATATATTAAAAAAAAAAAAAAAAAAAATATATATATATATATATATATATATATTTATTATTATTTTTATTTTTTTTTGCTCTTCCTACCATGATGGATCTTGTATTATGATATTACTTGTGCTGTTTTTCAGCAGGCTAGGAAAGCAGTATCACCTTAAATGCTTTACTGTCTGCAATACAGTACATAGTAGAGCACAGTCTTTGAGTCATGACCCAGAAATAATGAATGCAGAGGAAACATTTTTCCAAAAACTAGCTTATGTAATATGGTATATTTTGAGTTTTGGAACCTTTTGTATGTAAACATTTATTTTAAAACACTTTTATTTATAAATGAACAATTTTGCAGAGTATTATGGAAATCATAGCTATTGGAGAGAAGACATACACTAGTCTATAATTCCAAGGAGTAGTTAGGGCACACACTGCTATTGCTTGAGGATCCCTTGCTCTTGAAAAGAACATTGGTAGTTTTCAGTTTCTTCTTCACGCCCTCATGTCAATTTTGGAATATTATCTGAAGGAAAATTTCCTAAGTTAGTTCCCATTCCCCTGGGTCTATGGTCTGAGGGCTGAGGTAATCTGCCACCCAATTCTACACTCCTGGAATGTAAATGGTTGATAATGCTGAAACATGATGATTCACCCAGAGAAGAATGTACTCTTCTTTCAACCAAGCAGCTTTGGTCTTTGCTCCTCCATGATGATTTATGTAGGCCACTGCTGTAGCATTGTCTGTCTGAATCTGAATAAAGGGATTCTTCAGAATTGAAGTCCATGCCAATGCACTGTAGATTGCACATAACTCCAGAATGTTTATGGGTTGAAGGGGATTCCGATGGAGTCCGTTGACCTTGAATGGAGTGATGTTTGTACACAGCTCACATCTGAACAGACTGGAGTCTATTGTGAGTATTTCCCACTCTGTTATGGAGAAGTCTTGTGGACTGTGATATCGTCATCATGTGATGTGATGGTTTGGATTTTTGGATCAATTGCAAATTAGTTCCAATTGTAGAGGCCTCAAGTGAAACTGCACAAAATTGACTGCTTCTATTCTGGCTACCATTTTTCCCACAATCTTCATGCAGTGCCAGACTGAAATTTCTGCTAGGGAGAGAAAAGATTAGACCTGGAGATCCAAAATTTTCTGTTTAGGTTGTATTACCTTCTGCATTTTGGTATTGAATATCAGTCCTAGGAATAGATTCAGCTAAGATGGCACCAATTGAAACTTGCTTAGGTTGATGTTGCAACCATGAGTCTTCATTGTTAGCCAAGTAAGATGATCTTGTTGAATTCACAAGGACAACAGGTGGGGGATTCAAGACTGACCCCATTCAGTCACTCCTCAAATTAACTGTAATGCTGCTTCCCTCCACAATATGAAGATATCCTCAGACTCATTCACAAGATACAACAACAACAGCAAGAAGGGGAGGTTGAATAACCAAGAAAGAAAAAAATAATAAATAAATCTGGATCTGCTCAGATGAAAAAATTCCTTTGATTTAATAAAAAAACAATCATTATAAATGTAGCATTGCTAAGCCTGCTGCTTTTTCAATAGGAGCAGTGATCTATCAGTCTGAACTCAGGCCTCCAATAAATGCTGGTGTTCTCCAGTGAAAATCCTGGAACTGGGAAGCAACATGATCACATAAATAAAATTCATACCATAATATAAGAACAAACATGTTGTAAGTCTCTTGACCAAAGTTATGTCATTGTGCATTGGCATACAATGGATCTAATTAATCCAGAAAAACAAAAATATGTCAGTAGAGACACAGTCTAAATTAATAGACTATGCTATATGTTCTTATACTATGGTATGAATTTATTTTTTATATTTTAATGCATTTATCTCTTTATGTATTTTAAACTTTTTGTTGATCCGCTTAGTATATTATTGTCTTTTACTGTATAGTACATATGTATTTGGAGTTTGAACTTTCTGGCTTCCCATTGTGTGTCTGCTTTCTGCTTCCATGACTTTCGGAGGGGAATTCCTGCATTTAATAGAGGACTGTGTTCAGACTTGTAACACTCTGTTCAGCCTATATGCTCCTGATGAAAAAGCACAGTGCTTAGAAATGCGCAGAGTATTTTGGCTATATGTCCGATTATTGTTTTTAATAAAGCAATTGTATTTTTTCATCTGAGAGGATCCAGTTTTATTTTTTCCTTACTTGGTTATTCAGCCATGGGAGGTGTATCTCTGTAGCAGGGCAGATTCAATACCCTATTTGCTTTATACCAGTTTTGTGCATCACAGTATTCACTTTCAGAATCAAAACTGATATTGTATTTCTTGTGGTATGCACCCCTTCTTGCTGTTGTTCTATTTTGTGAATGAGTCTGAGGATATCTTCATCTTGTGGAGGGAAGCAGCATTCCAGTCCATTCAAGGAGTGCCTGAGTGGGGGCAGTCTTGAATACCCCATCTGTCCATCTAATCACATTTAGTGGACCTCTGTTTTGTAAGTATTTTAGTGCATCAGTGGGGGCTTGATCAAATGAGATTAATACACTGGGAGTCCCCCTTTCTTTCTTCATGTTATTGAATTAGATCCTGAGATGGAGCCTTTAGTACAGATCATCAACATATGTAGTTAGGTTTCCTACCATGGTTCTGAGTTGAGCCATAAGAGGATCCATCACCTTGGTAAAAACTCTTGTTGCTGTGGATAGAATAAAAGCTAGTGCCACAAACTGAAAGTGTTGATTTTGGCAAGCAAACTTGAGATATTTTGGGTGCTTGGCCATATAGAAATGTGTAGGTAGGCATCTTTGATGTCTAAAGATGACAGAAATGTTTCTAGTTCCATGGCTGCTATCACAGATTTGATAGATTCCATATTGAACTTTGGAACTTTTAGAAACTGGCTCCATGTTTTCAGGTCCAGCACAGGACAGAGTCCTCCGTCTTTTGTGGGTACCATAAAAAGACTGGAAAAAAAGCCTTTGAGCTTTTGTTCTTTTAGTCCTGGGATTATCACCCCATTGTCTAGAAACTGTCAGATTGCCTGATGAAAGGCTTCCTGTAACAACAACGAGGTGGTAGAGACATGAAAGACATTTTGTACCCTTCTTGAATCAGCTGAAGTAACCATTCATCTGAAACTGACATCCTCCATTGTTGAGAAGTGTCAGAGTATTTCACCTAGCAGGAGATTTGTGGGAGACACCAACAACGAGGTGGTAGAGACGTGAAAGACATTTTGTACCCTTCTTTAAACAGTTCAAGTAACCATTTGTCTGAAATTGGCATCCTCCATTGCTGAGACGTGTCAGAGTCTTCCCCCTAGGGGAAGATTTATGGGAGACTCCATACTTCAAATTTCATGCTGTGGTTGGTTTTAACTTTGATGCCTTGGGTACATACACATCTGGAGGTTCCTTTAATTTCAATAAACCAGAATCTATCTAGGTGATTTTGGTTTATTGAAATTAAAGTGGAACTACCACCCCTTGCAATCATGGCCCCAAATAATTACCCATCTGTCGACTAGCTGCTCAATAGCGCTAGTCACCGGAATTATTACTGCGTTAATGAGAATTATAAACTGCTCCCAGACTGAAATGCAGGAAACAGTGCAGACATCTTTCCATAGAGACGTCTGCACGCCTGTCAGTCCCTTCCGGTATCATGCGACTCCTAGCAATGCCTCCTATAGCAGGCTGGGACTGAAAGTGCAGGTGTGCAGACGTCACTATGGAAAGATGTCTGCTCTGTTTCCTGCCTGTCAGTCCGGGAGCAGTGTATAATTCTTATTAACGCAGTAATAATTCTGGCGACTAGCACTACTGAGCAGCTAGTCACCAGAAAGGTAATTATTTGGGGCCATGATTGCAAGGGGTGGTAGTTCCACTTTAAAGGAACCTCCAGATGAGTGAGGTGTATTTTGTCTGTAGGTTTAATTTAAGTAAAAGACCTCTTCTTCTTATCAAATCTTTTAGGTTTATTCTGAGGTTAAAGGTACTTTTAGCTCCAGTGGCATGGTTGATAATTTTGTCTAACGCTGCCCCAAAGAGACCGGATCCTTAAAATGGCAAATATATTAAAACTTTTTTGGGAACAGAATCTGCTTTCCAAATATTCAACCACAAAGCGTGTTGTGCTGTAACTAGCTGTAGCTGAACATTTAGATGATTACTTTTTCACCCCTAAGACAACCTCTCAAATATAGGAGGTGGTCTCCTGCAGGTATCTTGTGAGAGGAAAAATATCCTCATATGCTATGTTGTTTTGCATGGCCTGCATAATTTGAGCTTGCCAAGCCTCAGCAACTATGCATGCCCAGGCTGAATCAAAAGAAGCTTGAATGACAGCTCCTAGACCAGAAAACATTAGTCTGTTTAAAGTTTTGACCGTTTTATCAGCAGGATCTTTAATAGTTGCTGAAGTCTGAATAGGTATAGTAGTATGTTTAGATAATCTGGAGACTGTAGGGACAACAGCTTGAGGTATAAACCAAAGATCTACATTGTTTTTAGAAAAATTGTAAACCTTTTCAGATTTCCTGGGAAAAAACATACATTTATCTGGAGTTTCCCACTCATCTGTGACTATCTGGTCAAGCTCTTCATACTCAGAAAATATAACAGCAAATTTATTTTTAAGTATAAAAATAAATTTGGCTAAGGACTTAAAGGGATAGTAATACTTAAATATTACTAAACCCCATATTGTAGCTATGGTACAAAGAATTGAATTGTCCCCAGGTCCATAAAGGTTTGAGAGACAACTGAAGGCAAAGTTACTCCCTCCCTCCCTCTTACCTGAAGTCAGTGTTGTACTGACTATAGGGGAAGCCTGTCGTATAACAGGCTTGTGGCTCTGCAGCTGAGCCAAGATCTTGTTATTAAAAATAATTATTTCACTGAAATGATATTCTACGTGTGCTTGGTTTGCAAGCACACGTAGAAGACCGTTTCAGTGAAATAATTCCTTTTTACTAACGCGATCTACGCTCAGCTGCAGAGCCGTCTGATGAAAATAAGACCGGCTATCCCTGCAGTCAGTACAAAGCTGACATCAGGGAAAGAGGAGGGAGGGAGAACTTTGTGTTCGGTTATTTCTCAAACCATAAAGGTTTGAGAGATGACACTGGGGACAATTCAATTCTTTGTACCATAGCTACAATATGGGGATTAGTAATATTTAAGTATTACTATCCTTTTAAAGCCTTGGTCATCTGAATCTTCAAGGACATCTAAAATAGTTTTTATTAGGGAACCCATGGATTCTGAATCATAGGAATCTAATGTGGAACTCTCTCCAATGATACAGAAATGTCACTAGAAATGTCACCTACATAATATCATTAATGGCTAAAAAAGTGGTGAAATATGTGGTAAAAGCAAACAGTTAAAAGCACTACTTGCAAATAATTAAAGAAGTAATGCTACAATGCAAAAGTGTACAAAAAACATTGAGATAAAGTAGCACGACTGCAACTTTAACTGTTGGCAGGAGAATAAGCTAGTATACAGTTATAACACTGTATATATTACAACTCACCTCCTTAATGTGTTAATACACACAACAGGCTATTAAAATAAGCAGACAGTAAGAGGATAAAGTACATAATGATCAGATCAAATAAAATGTCTTATTTCAAGGCGAGATAGTACACAACAAGTAATCATTCTGCAAAAATGTATAATAGCACCTATCAACCATAATAGTAAATATAACCTGCACAAAAGGGTCATATAATCTATGCACATTTTAATTAAAATGAGAAATAACCACAATCAATTTATCCCATATATGTAAAACTGCAATTACTCAATATGCAGAATTATTAAAGTGCAGCCAACAGTATGTAAAAACAATGTGCAAAGAAAAGCTCCAATTCTACCTTACTCTATTCCCCCTCTTCCCATTTATTTAAAGGCCAAAGTTCAAAAGAAAACTATCCTAAAATAATATTGAAAATCTGGTCAACACCACAATTCCTATATTGATGAGACATCTGTATAATAATTGTGGAAAGTCAATGATAAATCACCACAGTGGCCAATAGAAAGTGTACCCAGCCCTAAATAATAAAAACCAGTAAATACACTGCTGCCCAAATGAATAGAATTGTGATTAATTATTAATAACTAGTCTTAAAGCCCGTGTACACAGGCCAACACTGGCGGCGCTGCAGTCATGCACAGTACTGATTGCCCGCACCGCGGCTGATATGGAGACTGTAGTCCTCTCTGCGCACCTTCCTGGGACAAAGCAGGTCCAGAAAGGTGCACAGAGAGGACTCCGGTCTGAATTTGGAGCGCCCTGCTCCGTATCAGCCGTGGCATGGGCAGTCTGTACTGTACATGACTGCAGCACCGCCAGTTTATGTAAAATCCAGATTATTATTCAAATAGAAAGACAAAAACTGATCAATTTCCTGTTCTTGGCCATTCCAGATCCACAAGAGATCATCGATATATCTCCTGAACCACACAATATTCCCCTTGTAAGGGTTCATATTTTTTCGCTTTTCATTCACCAATTCGTCTCTGAGAGAAATGGGGATTCTACTGGCTTATGTGGGTGATGAAAAAATTATGTGGTACCCCCACCCCACTCTCTGTTTTCTTCTAAGGGTTTTGTGTACTATTTAGATGGGTAAGTTTAGTATTTTAAACATATTTGAAAAACACCATATCGTAACCTTCTGGACCTATGGTTGACGTGTTCATCATCATTTTTAGATAGGTTGCTTCAGTTTCGGACTGGTTTGGTTATTGGCATTATTAATAAATAATCACTATTCTATTAATTTTTACAGCATTAAATGTAATGGTTCTTATTATTTAGTGTTGGGTGCACTTTCAATCGACCACTGTGGTGATTTATCATTCACTTTTCACAATTATTATTCAGATGACTCATCAATATAGGAATTGTAGTGTTCACTAGATTTTCAATATTATTTTAGGATTTTAGTTTTCTTTTGAGCTTTGTCCTTTAAATAAATGGAAAGAGGTGACAGAGTAAGGGGCAATTGAAGTTTTTCTTTGCATGTTGTTTTTAGATACTGTTGGCTACAATTTAATAATTCTGCACATTGGGTCATTGCAGTTTTGAATGTATGAGAAAATTAATTGTGGTTATTTATTGTTTCAATTAAAATGACATCCGCATTGACTATGTGACCCTTTTGTGCAGGTTATATTTAGTGTGGTGATTGAGAGGTGCTATTATACATTTTTGCAGTGTGATTACTTGTTGTGTAATACTATCTCGCCTTGAAATAGGACAGTTTATTTGATCTGATCATTATGTACTTTATCCTCATACTGGCTGTTTATTTTATTAGCCTGATGTGTGCATTAACACCATTAAGGAGGTGAGTTTTAATAGATATGGTGTTATAATCGTATACTAGCTTATTTTCCTGCCGACAGTTAATGTTGCAATCATGTGCTACTTTATCTCAATGTTTTTTGTGCACTTTTACATTGTAGCATTATTTATTTAATGATTTGCAACTAGTGCTTCTATTTGCTTTTACCCATATTCCACCACTTTTTTAGCCATCAGCAATATTATGTATCCAAAAATTTAAAATGACTGCCTGAGGAGAAGGAAACTGACAAGAGCAGTAATTAATACATTGAATAAAACAGTAAATACAACCTTTGTATGTCCCACAAAGTTTTAAAGCTTCTTTCCCTCTTAGTAAATGCTGAGCGTGGGCCTCTATAATTCAGGTAGTAATATATTTTAATGTAAGTAAGCTAGGAATTATATAGAGTTAAATATGATGACTCTCCTCACAAAAATTTAAGTCCCTCAGAACCTTTAAGGGAGAAAGGTGAAATAGTAAAAGATTTAACTAAATAAATTATCTTAGGAGAAATGTTGCCCTGGACAAGGTGACAACTTGAAAAGGCTTAGGCAGCTCACATAAGTCACACATTAGCTAATACTGACCAGGTGATAAAAATGACCCTTCCAAAGCCTTCTAGTTAAGCATTGTTTATTCACTAATGGCCTTGTTCTGCTCATATAAATGTGTCAGCATGTACATTTAAGCTGCTGATGGCACAGGTGGTCTCACATACTTTTGTACTGACTACAATGTGCACATATTTTGCTGCCAACATTTAGCAGTTCTTTGAGTGGTTTTCTAACCTGAGAGGAATTGTGCAATAATTAGATTTGGGACATGGGGGAAGCAAGGTAAATGCACCATATCTATTAGTTTCAAGGCAGCTATTATATTTGCAACCATTGTTACCAGACACAAACCCAGCATTAAAGGAGCTGGGTACAAACCATTAGTCTATGACTCATCTGTCTTTAACACATCTACAGCTTTGAGGGATTTTATCTCAGATCTCTCCATGCATGAAGTAGCATGCCAATGGTAAGGGCTATCCTTCAGTTGGCCATTACTACTAGTGCTGCCCACTAGTGGAAAAGACAGTCAGTGTGCAGTGACAGCCATATAGTCTGTACTTGTCCACATATTTGTGATCAGGTAAACATTCTTGCTGTTTGATTTTTCCAGCCCTTGGTCCACCACACTAAACACTCTACAGTAGTAGAAGACTGACTACTAGTGTGATGTTTCTATCACTGTATGATATAGAAGCTGGCCTCAAGGCTCATTCCAGCAAAATAAATCCTTTCAGAGTGTATGAAGAAGTTAGTAGCAACCTAGATAATGGTAAAGCATTATAACCTTTTAAACTGGATTGAACATTGATTGAAGCTGAGGGAAGAGTATTTTGTTGTAAGTGGAAGACAGGTAAGGTTCAGAGTAGTGTATATCAGGGTTCAGTACTTTGTCCATTGCTATCTGACATGTTTATAAATGACCTTGAAATAGTTATAGAAAGCAAAATTTCAAAATTTGCAGATGACACAAAGTTATGCAGGGTAATAAATTCAGAGAAGCATGATGGATTTACATAAAACTGAAGATTAGGTAAACAAATGGAATATGAAATTTAATACGGAAAAGTGTAATGTTATATATTTGGGATGAACAAATCGCAAAGCTACTTATGAACTTAATGGAACTATTTTAGGACACTTGATGCTAGAGAAAGATCTTGGAGTCCTTGTAAACCACAAACTTGAAATTAGTGATGTGTGTTACAGAGCAGTGATAAAGGCAAAGTCCTGTCTTTCATAAAAAGGGGTATTGAAACAAGAATGGATAACATCATCTTGCAACTGTTCAAATAGTTGGTAAGACTAGGTATTAGACTTGTGCACGGGCAAAATTTTCAGTAAAATTCGAATTCGGACGAATTTTTTTTTTCGAAATTTTTTTTTCGAATTCGGATGATCCTAATTTCGGACCGGGCCTATTCGATTCGGACGAAATTCTGATCCATTCCGAATTATTCGGCCGAATTTAACATGGGTTAAATTATAGCAGTGCGCCTCCGTGCACGCTGCTATCATTATTTGCAGACAGGGTGTGCATTTAGAAAAAGATCCATCCCAAAAACGGACATTGTCATACATTGAAAGTCTGTGCATGCCTCTACTCTAGCATGGGATGCCAGTCACAATGCAAACGTCGAACATCGAAAACCCATGCCTGTCATTCAGTTTAGCATGTTCGAACATCGAAACCCCATGCCTGTCATTCAATTTATCATGTTCGAACATCGAAACCCCATGCCTGTCCTTCAATCTAGCATATGTTCGAACATCGAAACCTCATGCCTGTCATTCAATTTAGCATATGCTCGACATCGAAAACCCATGCCTGTCACATCCTACTCAACATAAGTGGTCGACTCGAATATGGACAAACTACATGTCACATTCTATGTTAGTACATGGGTAAAGATTAAGGTTTCATTTTCTGGTACCAGCCTCCTATCCTACTGTCCCTCTTTAGTACCCAAATTCCTCTCTCTTGTTTTCCTATCCTGATTTCCCCTCATATCAGATAACTCTATATGTATATACATTGTAGAGTTTCATACTACATCAAGAATAAACATCAATGATTGTAATGTGATAGATGTAATGTGTTAACCCTTTGAGTGCCAGAGTGGTACGCAATGCATTGCAAAGCAATACGTTGCATACCACTCTGGCATTCAAAGGGTTAAAAAGAAAAATTGAGACATTCTGTTGTGAACAAACTGCAATACAGGAGAGAAATAAAAAAAATGCTTGACATCTATACTGAAGAGGGGTCCACAGCATTGTCTTAGTATAGCAATATCACCGTTTTCCGTGAGTGTGCCATACAGGACTCTACGGTAATTGCTGGGCATTTCCCAATGTCATAATCAGGGGATGATGGGAGTTGTATTCTAACTACTGTTAGGAAACACATAAGTGATGCACATTCATCTCCCACCTAGAAATTATTTACACACGAGGCAACTCCCCCAAGTAATACCTAGCCCCTTTCCAAGTGAAAGGACTTCCAGAAAGGCTTCAGATCTCTTAGTGACTCACCTGTTATTGCCAGTCAGTGGGACCCGGAGAGTAGGAGGGGGTGATGCTATGGCTGCACGGCACGGTGCTCTTAGTTGGTCACTTGTCACAATGTTGAAGCTCAGCCCGGCCAGCACCTTCTGGGTGGAGACACCTCACAGCAATCCTGTTCAGGACACATCATGCACTGTTGTGCACTCATACTAGGGATCCCAAATGTTTAGACTCATTTTGTACAGGGGGCACCCTCCTGTATTTGTAAAACCTCTCTAGCAAATCTGGGACGGTAGACCTATTTACTCAAGTCTTGACTTTAGGTGGGCGATAAACAATACAAAATAGGCATAATGTTTCACTATCACATAATTCACGTCACTGAAGCAGCCAGCAGGCATCACCACTGAGTGAGCATAGGGCTGCCCGGCTGCTGACAGTCACACTGATGGGACACCCTGCAACACAGAAATGGCGGAAGAGCACAAAATAAACATGCTATGGGACGGCAAATTGCCACCCCTGTCAAAGTGCCGCCTGGGTCCATGGACCCACTGGGACCCATGTAAGGGCCGGCCCTGTATTCTAACAAATACCTAATATTTTTTTATATTTTGCACAGGAACAAATATTACTTGTTCTTGCAGTGGCAATAACTGGAACTAATGCTGGCTGCCTACCTATGCCTAGCCTAATGCTACCTGCCTGCCTACACAACAACTGTACACTCTCTAATCTCTTCTCTCTCTGAGCTCCAACAACCCAATGAGGAAATGCAGGCAGTCTGTCTGTGTGACTGTGTCATTAGTCCAACCCCCATCATGAAACGAAGAAGGCTATTCGAATACAGACAAAAGAGGGAAGTAGTGCATGAAACGGAGAATGGAATTGGACTAGAGTCATGGAGGGAAAATTATGGAGGGAAAGTAATTGAGCGCGCACAGGAAGTACAAAATGTCCTGGTCAAAAGTAGTCAAAACTTTTGGAAATGTGTCGATTGCCGAAACTTCCGAAAGTTTCGACGAATTTCGGACCTGGGCTGTTCGGAGTCGGATCATTTTTTCCGAATGACCCTTGAGTTTCGGATTGACCGAATGTCTCCGAATGACCCCATTTTCGACGAAATCCGAATGTCTCCGAATGAATTCGCACATGTCTACTAGGTATTAGCGAAAGTTTTTGCACTTTTTTTTGCCTAAATCATTGCATTGAAATAAATGGGAATGTCATGTCCGATGCTCTGCTCTTGATCTAGTCGAAAACTGTAACACATCTGCACGTGTGGCATTGGTCATGCCACGTCGCTTCTACACGTGCGAGGCATCAGTCCCTCTTCATCGCTTCTGCTCGTGCATGGTGTTCGTCTCTCTGAGTCACTTCTGTGCATGTGAGGTGACCCAGTACTGAATTTCAGTCAGCACTTCCTGTTAGGCAGTGCTCAGCTGTCTGACCTAGCTCAGAGTTTCTTGACATCTTCCTGGATACTTCATTGCAGTGTTTGAACTTTGGCCTGTCTCTCTGGATCTACACCTGTGAAGCCTGCTCTGACACCTGCTTGTTACTTTTACCATTGAACCTGTGCTGTCTGCCCTGACTCCTGCCTAGACTTTAGACCTCCGAATCTGTGCTGCCTGCCCTGACGGCTGCCTGTTCTTTGACTGTTGAACCTCTGCTGCCTTCCCTGGCCTCTGCTTGGACTTTTGACCTCTCTTTTGTATCATCCTTACTGTTACTGTGCTATTGGACTTGTGTTTGTCCTTTGGCGTGCTTGACCGGCTTCTGGGTTCCGCTCTTGTGGCAGAGACACCTGTGCTTTTTATATATTATTGCTAGATGTCTTCTTTAATAGCGATAGACTCTTGCTAGTTTCCCTGTGCAGTTTCTCCTTCTCAGTGTCTAGTTTCAAGGGTTATACATTTCCTGTATACTTGCTTGTAGTGATTATCACAGTAATACTGAGAACTTAACATGGAACCTGCGGGTCTAGTAGAAGCAATCACAACCTTGGGCAAGCATAATTATTCTCTTATTACGTCAGTAGAATTACAGGCAAATCAGACTGTCTTACAACAGAAATTTCAAGAACTCCAAGTTAGTGTACCCCAGGGACCCCTACCTTTACATGTAGTCACTCCTCCTCCTCCTATGGATGAAGGAGGAGAGGTGGCCTCCTCACCTGAGCCAAGGGTACCTTACTGAGAAAAAATGTGGGGATAGTATAAGTCATTCATCACTTTTTGTGAACTTTTGTTCTCAGTGAACCCACATACTTACTCCTCCAATTATGTGAAAATTTGTACAGTGATCACATTGCTCTCAGATGAACCTAAGATGTGGGTACACCACCTGTTGCAGGCCGATAGTCCTCTTCTCAACTCATGGCAAGCTTTCCGCCAAGCTATGGACTCCCTATATGAGGATCCCTATTGAGTTTCCTCAGCCCAGACAGCCCTCAGAGCCCTGTCTCAGGGCAGAAGACCGATGGAGGATTATGTTATGGAATTCAGATGTCTTGCATATGACACTGTCACGGTTTTTGAAGACTCTCAGACTTAAGGTTTGGTAAAATAACTTAACTTTATTAAAAGTTAAAGGCAGTCCCCGTAGGGTAAACATACATAACAATACAACAGTAAAAGAACATACAATAGGTTCTACCGGCCTTGTCTAAATACCGGGCAACCCAAGTGACAGTTTTAATGTCAGGCTCTACCGGCCTTGCCTATTCCGGGTAAGGCAACCGTGAGATGACGTATACTGGTTCTACCGGTCTTACCAATATTGGGCAAGGCAGCCCAATGGAATGCTGAATGTAGGCTCTACCGGCCCTGCCAATACCGGGTAAGGCAACCTTAAAGATGGTGAATTACAAGGTTCTACCGGCCTTACCAATACCGGGCAGGGCAGCCTGAGCAAGTAGACCAGCTGTCAGGTGACTAAGACAGCAGAGAGCATAAGTATATAGGTCTTACTCAGCGGAAGTCTATAGCCAGGGATAATCAGACAACTGCAAGGAAGTGGACAGCGACTGACCACAGTACAGGATGTTCAGGAGCAAACCAACGTCCGCACGTTGGGACTAATGGTAAATAGCGCCACCAGGTTTAATGGAGCAAACCAGCGTCCGCGTGCTGGAACCAACAATGTATATCACAACCAGGTTTAGTGGAGCAAACCAGCGTCTGCACGCTGGAGCCAACAAAGTATCTCGCAACCAGTTTAGTGGAGTAAACCAGCGTCCGCACGCTGGGACCAACAATGTATATCGCAGCCAGGTTTAGTGGAGTAAACCAGCGTCCGCACGCTGAAACCAACAATGTGTATTGCAACCAGGTTTAGTGGAGCAAACCAGAGTCCGCACACTGGAACCAACAATGTGTATTGCAACCAGGTTTGGTGGAGCAAACCAGCGTCCACACTCTGGAACCAACAATGTGTATTGCAACCGGGTTTAATGGAGCAAACCAGCGTCCGCACGCTGGAACCAACAATGTATCTTGCAACCAGTTAGTGAATTAAACCAGCGTCTGCACGCTGGAACCTACAATGTGTATCGCAACCAGGTTTAGTGGAGTAAACTAGCGTCTGCACGCTGGAACCAACAATGTATATTGCAACCAGGTTTAGTGGAGTAAACCAGCGTCCGCACGCTGGAACCAACAATGTATATTGCAACCAGGTTTAGAGGAGTAAACCAGCGTCCGCACGCTGGAACCAAAAATGTATATTGCAACCAGGTTTATTGGAGTAAACCAGCGTCCGCACGCTGGAACCAACAATGTGTATGCAATAGCGAGGAGAACAATGTCGTCGGAGCGACAGCTGGAGCGCGAGACTCAGGAACTCGTACAGGTTAACCCGCACGTTGCTGGAGCACAGGAACCCCGGAATACAGGCACACAGGAACGCTGGAACACTGGAACACCGGAACGTTAGCATACAGGAACACTGGAACGCTGGAGCACCGGAACATTAATGTACAGGAACATTGGAACACTGGAACACCGGAACATTAAAGTACAGGAACACTGGAAACCTGGAACACTGGAAAGTAGCATACAGGAACACTGGAAACAGGCCCAGAGATCTGACAACCAGGTCAGGCAGAGTGTAGTCAGAAACACCACGAAAGGGCAACCTGGAAGTGCTCAACCTGGGTTTAAAAAGGCTGTGTGAGGAGGGCTTATGACAGACAGCCAATCACGAATACTCAGCAAGTGACAGGCACAGAGCAGCACGAATCACGGGCACCGTGATAGTACCCACCTTTCAAAGACCCCCTCTCCTAGAGTAGGGTCCAGGCTTCTGAGGGTATTTGGCATGAAATACTCGTAGTAACTTGGGTGCATGAAGGTCCTTACTGTCTACCCAGGAACGATCCTCAGGACCATAACCTTTCCAATGCACCAGATACTGTACCCCCTCCTCTACGTCTGCGGGAATCAATAATGTTTTGTACTTCATACTCCTCCTGCCCCTCGACTTCAACAGGACCTGGCATCACAGGTGTGGTAGTATAACGGTTACAGACCAGAGGCTTAAGGAGACACACATGGAATACATTATGAATGCACATAGAAGCAGGCAATTCCAAGGCATAAGAAACAGGGTTAATTTTGCGAATGATCTTGTACGGACCAATGAACCGAGGTGTCAGCTTATTAGATGGGACCTTGAGCTTGAGATTCTTGGAGGACAGCCATACTCTATCCCCGACTTGGAAGGAAACCACTGGAAGCCTTCTGAGATTGGCATGACGTTGATGTCACTGAAAAGACTGGCCCAATGCCCTCTGAACTTGTGCCCATGTGGAACGGAGTTGCTCTATAAGCTCATCCAGAGCTGGAATCTGCTGTGATTGAAAGGAATCCGGGAGCAGACAGGGTTGGAACCCATAATTGATCAAAAACGGAAAGCTCCCGGAGGAAGAATTAACTGCGCAGTTCCTGGCGAACTCTGCCCAAGGCAACAAGTCGGCCCAATTATCATGATGGTCAGTCACAAAACATCGCAGAAACTGTTCCAATCCTTGATTGGCCCTCTCAGCGGCCCCGTTAGTCTGGGGATGATATGCCGAGGAAAATGATAGCTGTATGCCCATCTCTTCGCAAAATGCCCTCCAGAATCTGGACACAAACTGGCTCCCCCTGTCAGATACCAGCACCCTGGGTACTCCATGTAACCGAAATACTTCTCGAGCGAATACTATTGCCAGTTCTTTGGCCGAAGGAAGGCCACGGAGGGGTACGAAGTGTGCCATTTTAGAGAACCTGTCTACCACCATCAATATGAAGGAGTACCCTCTAGACCTGGGCAATTTTCCCATAAAGTCAATAGAGACGTGAGACCAAGGACGTTCACCATTAGGCACCGGCTGAAGCAAGCCCACAGGGAGATGTCTAGGGGTTTTGGCACGGGCACAGGTGGCACAGACATTCGTAAAATTGGCACAATCTGCTCTCATAGAAGGCCACCAAAATAGCTGAGAGAGAGACCAGAACAATTGATCCCTACCAATATGTCCCGCAGCCTTAGAGGAGTGGTAGGTCTCAAGTAATCGAGTACGGAATGGCTCAGCGACAAAACATATGCCCACTGGAGTCTCATGAGGAGCAGAGGCTTGGGATGCCAAAATCTCCTCCCCTAGTGGTGAAGTAATACTAGTACGTATGGTAGCCAATATTCGATCAGGTTGAATGATAGGTGCTGGTACCTCTTCTCTGTTAACCTCTGCTTCAAATTGTCTAGACAGAGCATCAGCCCTAACATTCTTTGATCCCGGCAGGTATGATACAACAAAATTGAATCGGGATAGAAACAGTGCCCATCTGGCCTGGCGAGAAGACAGTCTCTTGGCCTCAGAAAGATACGTCAGATTCTTGTGATCAGTTAGAATCAAAATGGGGTTTTTTGTGCCTTCAAGTAAATGACGCCATTCTTTGAGAGCGAGGATAATGGCCAGTAATTCTCGATCACCAATCTCGTAATGACTTTGAGCACTAGTCAATTTTTTTTAGAAGAATACACAGGGTCTGAGTGTACCGCCTTTAACCTGTCGCTGAGAGAGCACCGCCCCGACCCCAATATCTGAGGCATACCTGGGAACTCTCTGGATTTGCCCCGGAGACTCCGGTTCTGACAGAGCTTTACCGGGTCTCCGGGGCAGAGGCAGATTCCTCTGGATGTGGAGAGTTTCTATTGAAACTCTGCCACATCTGCTTTTTCTCCCGTTGTGCCTCCGTCCCCAGCCTTCTGTGTGACACATTTAAATCCACCCTAACACTCGAGTTAAGCCCCGCCCCTTTTTGACGCGATTAGCGTAATTTTTGTTACCCCCTGCTGAACAGAGGACTACCCTCCGGGTAGCCCTCAACTGAAAGTTCCCAGGTATGATCTGAGGCATCAACCTCTAAAGTAAAGGGAAGTATTAGATTAGGGTGGGACAACAGAGGCGCTTCAGCAAAGGCTACCTTCAACTTCTCAAAGGCCTCTTCAGCAGCCACCGGCCAGAGGGATGGGTTAGCGCCCTTATGCATGAGGTCAGACAGAGGTTTCACGATAGAGGAGAAGTTTTTAATAAACTTCCTATAATATCTGGCGAAGCCCAGAAATCGTTGGATGGCTTTGAGGCTCTTGGGTTTAGGCCAATGTAAGACTGACGTCAATTTCTCTTTATCCATGGCAATGCTGTCTTTGCCAATTATAAACCCCAGAAATGGTACGCTGGTTTTGTGGAACTCGCATTTCTCCAGTTTACAGAATAATTTATTTTTTCGTAAGCGTGTTGTGCCCATGACAATACCACCTATATGGTGGGTTTAAATATGCTCAACAATGGGGACGATTGGACACCACCTAGGGCCTGTCCCCCAAGGTACCCTAGGTGTGTTCGTTTCCCGGACGTACCGGACAAGATCTTAACAGGTGACAATTTTTACCACAATACAGACATAAACCTTCTGTCCTGCGATACCTTCTCTCCTCCTTAGTTAACCTAGTGAAACCCACCTGCATAGGTTCACTTGGTTCCAGAATAGGTTCACTAGGTTTGGATGTCGAGGGATGGTTGGGTGGGCAAAATATGCTACTGGACCCATTATTTTTTAACCGTACTCGTCGCTCTCTGGCGGTTAATCTTTCACGTATTCTGGAGTCAATTAGAATCACGTATTCGATATAATCATCTAGGTCAGTAGGTAAATCTTTTGCTGCGATCTCATCTTTAATCTGGTCACTCAATCCTTGAGCAAAGGCTGCCAACAGGGCCTCGTTATTCCATCCTACCTCTGCTGCCAAGGTGCGGAATTCAATGGCATAATCGCCAACCGTGCGCCTGCCCTGTTGTATCTCCATGAGACGTTTAGTAGCAGAGGTAGTTCTACCAGGAGGCTCAAATACTCTCCGAAAGGATTGCACAAAATCACAGAAATTCTTTGTGCAAGGTTTAGCGTTTTCCCAAAGTGGGTTGGCCCAAGCCAATGCTCTGCCATTCAGCAAGGATATCATGAACCCAATCTTGCTGCGATCACTAGGAAATGCGTGTGCCGTCAATTCCATAAATATCTCATAATATATCTGCCAATACCGGGTGAGGCAACCTACAGGATGGTATAGTCAAGGTTCTACCGGCCTCACCAATACCGGGCAGGGCAGCCTGAGCAAGTAGACCAGCTGTCAGGTGACTAAGACAGCAGAGAGCATAAGTATATAGGTCTTACTCAGCGGAAGTCTATAGCCAGGGATAATCAGACAACTGCAAGGAAGTGGACAGCGACTGACCACAGTACAGGATGTTCAGGAGCAAACCAACGTCCGCACGTTGGGACTAATGGTAAATAGCGCCACCAGGTTTAATGGAGCAAACCAGCGTCCGCGTGCTGGAACCAACAATGTATATCACAACCAGGTTTAGTGGAGCAAACCAGCGTCCGCACGCTGGAGCCAACAAAGTATCTCACAACCATGTTAGTGGAGTAAACCAGCGTCCGCACGCTGGGACCAACAATGTATATCGCAGCCAGGTTTAGTGGAGTAAACCAGCTTCTGCAAGCTGAAACCAACAATGTGTATTGCAACCAGGCTTAGTGGAGCAAACCAGCGTCCGCACGCTGGAACCAACAATGTGTATTGCAACCAGGTTTGGTGGAGCAAACCAGCGTCCACACACTGGAACCAACAATGTGTATTGCAACCAGGTTTGGTGGAGCAAACCAGCGTCCGCACGCTGGAACCAACAATGTATCTTGCAACCAGTTAGTGGAGTAAACCAGCGTCCGCACGCCGGAACCTACAATGTGTATCGCAACCAGGTTTAGTGGAGTAAACCAGCATCCGCACGCTGGAACCAACAATGTATATTGCAACCAGGTTTAGTGGAGTAAACCAGCGTCCGCACGCTGGAACCAACAATGTATATTGCAACCAGGTTTAGTGGAGTAAACCAGCGTCCGCACGCTGGAACCAAAAATGTATATTGCAACCAGGTTTAGTGGAGTAAACCAGCGTCCGCACGCTGGAACCAACAATGTGTATGCAATAGCGAGGAGAACAATGTCGCCGGAGCGACAGCTGGAGCGCGAGACTCAGGAACTCGTACAGGTTAACCCGCACGGTGCTGGAGCACAGGAACCCCGGAATACAGGCACACAGGAACACTGGAACACTGGAACACCGGAACGTTAGCATACATGAACACTGGAACGCTGGAGCACCGGAACATTAATGTACAGGAACACAGGAATACTGGAACACTGGAACACCGGAACATTAAAGTACAGGAACACTGGAACACCGGAACGTAGCATACAGGAACACTGGAAACAGGCCCAGAGATCTGACAAGCAGGTCAGGCAGAGTGGAGTCAGAAACACCACGAAAGGGCAACCTGGAAGTGCTCAACCTGGGTTTAAAAAGGCTGTGTAAGGAGGGCTAATGACAGACAGCCAATCAAGAATACTCAGCAAGTGACAGGCACAGAGCAGCACGAATCACGGGCACCGTGATAGACTCTAATTGGAATGAAGCAGCCCTCCTTGACCAAATCCGGTTAGGGATCTCTGAAAACCTAAAGGATATATTGGCAAGAGCACCCCTTCCCAACACTCTGAAAGAACTAACTCTCATCACTATTCAGATAGACTGCAGACTTAGAGAATGCCATAGGGAGCATCTACATTCTTCAAAGTCAGTGCCTAGACATTCAGCCTCTGATGAATCCACTCCTCCGGTTACCATATCCACTGAAGAACCTATGCAACTTGGCCTCCTTCGTGGTCCTCTATCACCAGCAGAGAGGGAGCATAGTAGGCTTCTAAACCTTTGTCTCTACTGTGGTCAGGAAGGACATCTGCTTAGAACCTGTCCTGTTAAACCTCAGTCATTGTGAGTTATGCTCTTTTTAACCATTTTGTCTTCTACCTCCTTTTAGTGTAACACAGTATCTCATTTCTCTCTGTTTCTTTCCATTGAGATGAACATCTGAGTGAACATTAGAGATGGGCAAAAACTTTTGCCTCAAATTGGTGAAAATGGCACTTTCCACTTGGCGAGAAAATTCTTGTGAAAAGTGCCATTTTCCCACTTTTTTTGCCTAGCTCATTGCATTGAAAGAAAATTGAAGAAAAACTTTCTCCACCACATGAAAGTTTTCTCTACTTTTTTTACAGCCATATACAAGGGTGTCAGGCTCTCACAGCATACCATTCTGTGTTTGTGAGAAGATAAAGAAATAAAGGGGAATTGAAGCTTAGTTTCGAGAGTTCCCTGTATTAGGGGAGTCTGGAGGAAATCTAGGAGAGAAGAAGGGAGGGAGGAGGTTGACCCCAAATGCCCCAAAATTTGGTGTGACTGATTGGCAAGACACAGGCAGCTGGGGTCCATATTACTTGCTTATTTTGCTTTTATTGTCTTTGGGCTGGGGGAGTCTGGGGAAAGCAGTTGCTCACAGGGACATATAAGTAAAGTGGTAGTTCAAAAACTGACTGCAGCAATAGTTGCTGCAACATGTGCAATAATTAATTATGATCACTCTCCTTCCAGCATGGATGCAGTTTGTCAAGGTCCCACAAATCACACCACTCCAGTCCCCCATCACTTCTGCCAGATTGTAGGTTGTACTTTTTCTTTTTTGACATCATCATGAATATATGCCAGTGTCACTTAAGCAATAACCAGGAAATTAGTGTTGTAGGCAAAGTAGAAATGCACTCTGCATGCTAATACATTTTTTCAAGCTAGATGATGTGTAGGACTCACAGATTTAACTTCCAGCTACTTAATTCTCCACTACAGCTCTCAGAAGAAGAAATATTGTGCTGGGAAATGTTGCACCAAATTAAACATAGGCGAAAAATGTGTTGGAATACAAGAAAAACATGTTAAATAGGAGAAAAATGTGTTGGAATAGGCAAAATATTTGATGTAATAGGTGAAAAATTTGCTGGAATAGGGAAACATTTGATGCAATAGCTGAAGAAGGGAGGGAGGAGGTTGCTTGCTGCCTCCATTATGCACCGGTAGGGCTTCTATGTTGTCCAGTACGCGGTACTGGTTTGCTCCAATATTACACCGGTTGCTTGCTGCATCCATTACCGCACCGTTAGGGCTTCAGTGTTGTCCAGTACACGGTACTGGTTTGCTCCACCTTTACACCGGTTGCTTGTACTACCAACTCTATAGCGCCGGTAGGGCCTCCCTGGTTGTCCAGTACGCGGTACTGGTTTGCTCCATTATCTCACCGGTTGCTTGCTGCCTCCATTACAGCACCGGTAGGGCCTCTGTGTTGTCCAGTACGCGTACTGGTTTGCTCCAGTATTACACCGGTTGCTTGCTGCCTCCGTTACAGCACCGGTATGGCCTCCGTGTTGTCCAGTACGCAGTACTGGTTTGCTCCACTGTTACACCGGTTGCTTGCTGCCTCCATTACAGCACCGGTAGGGCTTTCGTGTTGTCCAGTACATGGTACTGGTTTGCTCCACCTTTACTCCGGTTGCTTGTATTACCAACCTTATAGCACCGGCAGGGCCTCCCTGTTTGTCCAGTATGTGTTACTGGTTCGCTCCACTCTATCACCAGTTGCTGAGGCTACCTCCGTTACAGCACCAGTGTGGTGTCTATACTCTGTGTCACCTTGTTAGGCTGCCTTGCCCGGTATATTAGTAAGGCCGGTACAGCCTCCTTCATATTGTTATGGCAGTCTCCAGGCTGCCTTGTCCGGTATTTTGGTAAGGCCAGAAGAGCCTCCTATATCTTGTTGTGCCAGTCTCCAGGCTGCCTTGCCCGGTATATTGGCAAGGCCAGTAGAGCCTACTTCATCTCGTTATGCCAGTCTCCAGGCTGCCTTACCCGATATTTGGTAAGGCCGGTAGAGCCTATATATATTGTATTATTGTTTACTACTTCACTTGAACCTGTCGTTCGTCTGTAACATATGTGTATGTTCAGGACCTGTGTGGGTTCTTATTAACTTTTCAGTAAAGTTGTGTTTTTATCTTAACTCTGTGTCTGAGAGTCAAAACAAACCGTGACACTGTGTGTCAAACAAACCATTACAGCTGGAAAGGAAGGGAGAAAGCAGGTTGAACCCAAATACACCAACATCTTGTGTGACTGACTGGGAAGGCACATGCAGCCGTGATCCAAGTTCCTTTCTGATATGGCTGTTATTTTGGTGTCATTGACAGGGAAGTCTGGGGGGGTGTGAGAAGAAAGCAAAGGAGAATTACCCCAAATACTGCAACATTCTGTGTGAATGACTGGGAAGACACAGCCAGTCGTGATCTAAATTTTGTCCTGGACTGGCTGTTATCTCTGTGTGGTAGAGTCTGAAGAAAGAATCAGTTGAACAGGGAATGTGTTTTTTGTTTCTTTCTTGACTGGGATAGGGGGAACATTTAGTTAATAAAAAAATAAAATAAAATAAAAATTCGGTACGTAACATGAGAGAGGCAGGGACCATAACGTAAGCTGTGACTGGGGAAGACTGATACGTCACAAGATAGAGTATTTTGTAGAGGTCCAACACAAAACATCACAGGAAACACAAAAGGGGTAGGGAGAGGGTGAAAGGATTAGGAACAGTGCAGGTATGCATGAGTAAAGTGGTAATGCAAAAACTGACTACAGCCATGGTTGCTGCAGCATTTTCAATAAATGATGATGGTCCCACCAAAAGTTCCACCATCACCATATACATGTGCTAAATTCAATTTAGATTTTAGTAACCATTTTTTTATTATTTCTTATTTCTCTTTATAAACAATGACTAGTAGGCAGCATAGCAGTAGGCTTAAAGAAACTGAAATATATTTGTATGTGTGCTGTGCACTGTGTGGGACTCAGTTTAGCCAAACACAAGCCCTAAGATTTGTAGGACTTAGATTTGTTATGCCCAGGCCCTGAGCACATATTGATATGTAAGACTTACACTTGTTAGAGGCCCAAGGCCTGAGGCAACATTGATTTGTATGACACAGACTGGTTAGAGGGCCGAACACATATGAAACATTGATTTGTAGGACTTAGGCTTGTTAGAAACAACGTTGGCCAGTGGCCAGAGCCAATGCCTTTGCCACATTGAGGCATTTGTGACTGCTGTGCTGTTATTGCTGTTTCTACTTAGTTGCATAAGCAGTAGGGCGATTAAGCAGCTCCAAGGGAATAGGATCAACAGCAGTTATATGAGACAGGTGATGATGGTCCCACTTTCCACTAGCTCCAGTGATGCCCCTGAGGCAGTAGCAGCACCACAACTAGCCCTCACTTCAGGTATACCTGGAGAAAGGAAGCTGTCCAATAATGCATCTCCTACTTTACTTTGTCCAACATCATAGGTATGTTGTTGGAATATAGCAGGAGGGAAGTGTATCTTTCATAAGCAAATGTAATGTGCATGTTGTGTGCAGGAAAGTTGTGAAATAGGGGAAGTCTAGGAACAATGAACACATCTGTGCTCATATAAAAAACTGGCACAACTGAAGCCAAACACCTAGACTAGGATACAAAGAAAAAAAATAAACCAGAAATCATCTGGTAGTGTAATGCAATTAAGAAGAATAAAGAGTGGTCAGACTGCTAATAACATCAAGTCTGATGGCAAGGCTTACAGAGTGAATTAAACGTGTCACCGGTAAGGTAGTTGGTATCTCTGGAACCTTCTGGAATGGATTAATAAATAATAATAATAATCTTTATTTATATATTGCCAACTTATTCCACAGAGCTTTAAAATAGGGGATAGACATATAGAGATATTAAATAGTACAAATCATATGTGACGAACAAAAGGATCAGAGGGCTCTGCTCATGAGAGCTTACAGTCTAGAGGAAGGTGGGTAGGATACAGAAGGTGTAAGTGCTGTTGGGTATAAGTTTCTCCTGCCGGTCAGTGGGTGGGAGAGAGAAGTGGTAGTGTGTGCAGTGGTCCAGGGAATGGTTGGTTCTTGGTGATAGTATTTATGGAGGTAGTAATGAACATCCTTGTAAAAAATACTTTATTGACTAAACATATATTATTATTATATTATTAACTATAAAATATAAAAGGTTTAAATGCATTTCATGGCAACAAGCTACTTTTAATAGACCGAAGCCTCAAATAGCCCTAGTGGGCTAAAAGAGACTAAACTCTGGATAGGACACCACTCTTAGAGAGCCTGCTAATTTCTATTGCAGGCGTGTTCCTAGTTAAGTGTCTCTGACTCAAAATATACATATTCAAATTATCATTGGCATTAGTCACCCCAAGGTTAAAAGGGGAATCCAACATTGGACCCCTTTCTCAAAGTGCTTTGAGAGATCAACTGTTTTTCAATGATAAAGTCTAACAAGGCCAAAATTTGTGTTTGTGATTGCTTCACTTGTTTGGAGAAGAATTACCTGGAACTTCATGGTTGGACTGCTGTTGCAGCAAGCCTGATATGAAATGCTTTATGATATTTCTTCACTGTGAAAGGCAGTAGTGGTTTAAAAGAGACTGCACCCTTGGTAGGACACAACTCCTAGAAATTTTTATTGCAGGCTCATTCCTAGTTGAGCGTCTCTAACTATCAATATACAAATGTAAATTATTATTGGGATTAGCACCCAGGGGGTTATAGGGTAATCCAGTACTGGACCCCTTGCTCACAGTGCTCAGTTAGAGAGATCAGCGGCACCTCACTGACGAAGCCCAAAAAGGCCAAAATGTACATCTGGGGTTGCCTGCTTCTCTTTTTCAGAAAGGAATTGCCTGGCATTTCGTGGTTTGACTGCTATTATGGCAGAACCAATATGATATGCTTCAGGATATTTCCTTTCTGTGAAAGGCAATAGTGGGCTAAAATATCACTCCTCGAGAGCCTACAGATTTCTATTGCAGGCTTTTTTCAAGTTGAGTGTCTCAGACTCCAATATACATATGGAAATTATCCTTAGCATTAGTCACCACAAGGGAAATCCAGTATTGGACCCCTTGCTCAAAGAGAAAAAAAAAAAAGAGAGAGAGAGAGAGAGAGAGAGAGAGAGAGAGAGAGAGAGAGAGAGAGAGAGAGAGAGAGAGAGAGAGAGAGAGAGAGAGAGAGAGAGAGAGAGAGAGAGAGAGAGAGAGAGAGAGAGAGAGAGAGAGAGAGAGAGAGAGAGAGAGAGAGAGAGAGGAGAGAGAGAGAGAGAGAGAGAGAGAGAGAGAGAGAGAGACACCTCACAAATGAGGTCCAATAAGGCTGAAATGCTTTCCTTGGTCAGAGGGGTAATGCCTGGCATTTTGTAGTTGGACTGCTGTTATGGCAGTGCCAATATGATATGCTTAAGTATATTTCCGCTATGTGAAAGGCACTAGTGGGCTAAAAAAGACTGCACTCTAGATAGGACACCACTGATAGAAAGTCTGCAAATTTGTTTTGCAGGCTCATTCCTGGTTGAGTGTCTCTGACATCCAATATACATATGCAAATTATCCTTGCCATTAGTTATTAGACCCAATGGGTCAGATCTAAATGAGCCTTCAATGACAAGAACAGTTATAAACCCACAGAATAAACTAGTTGAGAGAGTTTGTGTCATCCGGGGAAAGAGACAGAATACTAAATGCCACCCCTAAAGTCTAATAGACACTGCATCCGTGATGTACACACATTAATTCCTCTGGCATGAACCGGAGGCTCACATACCCGAGAGGCTCGGACAAAACATTATATCCCCAGACTAAAATAATAGTCTCTTAACCAAAGGGAATCTCCTTAGATTTCTACCTTCCTCTGGCTCAATATGATATACCATATTTACATAATGATACTAAGATCTTAAAGTTGTCTAGTGATAAAAATAAGTTAATAATAAAACATAACAAATAATAAAATTAAAATATAATAAATATTCCAATGTTTAATCAATACTCACTGAAAAACAAGAGTATTCCACAAACACTGCCGTACTACTAGAATTCTACATAAAACTCTAAAGAATACAGAATCCCCCTATAAAACTAAAATATAGTATATCTATCTACATGATTAGTCATAGCATTATATGGTACACATAGTATATATTTATTTTAGTGTGGGTACACTCATATGGGTATTCTTAAGATTTATAATATGTGAGTTATATATATATTTCATTCATGTTCTATAGGGGGATGATAATATGATTTTATTCAGAATCTTAACCCCTTAAGGACCGGCGGTCACGGGACATTTCCGTCCCATAATGACCGCATAGGGGCACTTTGACGCGCCGGTACACGTGACCTGTCACGTGTATCGGCGCGTCACTATGGGGCTTGAAAGAGATCGATCCGATCTTGGAGCGGTCTATTTCATGCCCTATTTTTACTTACAGCGCTCCCGGTAGAGCGCTGTAAGTAAAAAGTACGTGACGTACCATGACCGTCATCGGTCCTTGAGTAGTTCAAGGACCGTGACGGTCCTGGTACGTCAAGGGTCCTTAAGGAGTTAATATTATTTTCTAGGAGATTAATTACAGTACCATTGGTATATACACAATATATTTATTTTTAGTGTATTACACATGGGCACACTCATAGGGGTATTAGTTATATGTGAGTTACGTTTCACTGTGTTTTATTTGGTTATATGTTTTACCACATATAATTGTAGCTACTGTATATACAAGTCATTTCATATTTTCGCTTTATAGGGGCATTCAGTATTCTTTATAGTTTTATTTTGACTTCTAGTAGTACTTTAATGTTTTTTGAATAGTCTTGTTTTTCAATAAGTACTTGTTTACATAGCTTTAACACTGGAATGCTTATTATTTATCTATTATTTATTATTTGAAATGTTTTATTTTTAATTTATTTTTATTTTGTTCCCTGGGCACTGAGGATCAGGAAACAGAACTGGCAGACATAACTCTTGACTAATGTGGAAGTAAGAGTTCACCTTGGGCTGAAATTCTGGAGGAATTCTGAGAATCATAGGATCAGGTCTGAACTGTAAATAGGGTTTCAAGATAGACAAGGCCTGGAGTTCTCCCACTCTTCTAGCTGATGTAAGAGCTACCAGGAGGAACATCTCGAGGGACAAAAATCTCAGAGAAATGGAATCTATAGGCTCACATGGAGGAAAGAGCAAAGCCTTAAAAATGAGATTCAAGTCCCATTGAGCAACAGATGTGGAACATCTGGGCCTCAGCAAGGATGTTGACCTGAGGAACCACTGAACCATAGGATGACTGGCTAGAGGTTGTCCCAAAAAACTACCTAATGCGGTAATCTGGACTCTAAGGGTAACTGGAATTAGACCCTTAGAGAAACCTTCAGCTAGAAAATCCAGAACAGCAGGGACTCAAGGATGAACAGGGTCTAAAGAATGTTCCTGAGCCCAGTAGCAAAGTCTGGCCCATGTACAATTATAGACTGCGGTCATAGAAGCTCACCTGGAGTAGAGTAAAACTGAAATCATGCAATCAGAAAGTCCATGACTGGCTAGCAGCTGGGATTCAGGAACCATGCATCAAGCTTGAGGTTGTTCACCTGAGGGCGAGTAACTGGATCCTGGAACAACAGTCTCTCCTTGGAGGGAAGCATCAGCAGATCCTCTTTCTTCATGGTTTCAGAAGAATGAACTACAACCTCCCCATCCAGTACGGAGCTATGAATATGACTGTGGTTTTCTCCTGATACATTTTTTTCAAGGAGACAGGAATGAAACTCAGAGGTGGGAAGAGATAGGCCAGGTGAAAGTCCCACTTCTGCACCAGAGCATCCACTGCAACTGGGTGATCCTGAGGAAACAGGGAGAAAAACTGGGGAACCTTTGTGTTCAGCCTGGAGGCCATCAGATCTTTTTGAGGCAGTCCCCATTTCTCTGAGTGCCAGAAAAACACTGGGATGAAGAGACCATTAGTCTGGGTGAACCATCCTCTGTCTGAGAAAATCCGCTTCTATGTTGAGTCTTCTGGGAATGTGAACTGCTGTCAGTGCTTGCAGGTTGACTTCCTCCCATTGAAGAATCCTCGATGACAGGAGGAGGAGCAAGGGATTCCGAGTACTACCCTGGCGGGCTAGATAACATACCACTGTCATATTGACTGAGCAGATCTTCAACGCTGACCCTTTAAGAAAAGGAGTGGCTTACTTCAAGGACCTCCAGACCGCCAGAAGCTCTAGGTGATTGAAATGAAGTTCCTTTTCGGAAGTCGACCATCAACCTTGAAACAAGTGAAAACTGACGACTGCTCCCCAGCCTATCTTGTTGGCATCGGTGGTCATAACTGTCCAGTCCTGGATGCACCACTGCAACCCTACTGATAGTCTGTCCTTGGACCACTATCATAAGGAATATTTTACCTCCAGTGAAATTGGAACCAGCTAATGGAGAGACAGGGGATCTCTGTTCCATGATGACATAATCAATTGCTGCAGAGGTCTCATATGGAGTCTTATCCACGGGACCACTTTGATTGATGATGACATCAAACCCATGATGGATATGAGAGGGACAGTTGTTTTGAAGACCTGAGAAAGGTCATCTGGTGTGTTAATAGCTGAATCTGGGTCTCTGGAAGGAAAGTTTTTCTACCGGATGAATCCACGATCATATCCAGAAATTGCCTTCGTTGGTCTGGAACAAGACAAGATTTTTTGATATTCAACTTCCACCCCAGGAAGGTGAGCATGGAAATTACTAGAGACAGATGTTCTCAAAGGAGAGGAGAAGAAGCGGTCTTCACCAACCAGTCATCAGGAGATGGAATAATAGCAATGTCCTTCTCTCTTTGGAAGGAAACAATGACTGTCAACAGCTTTGTATAGTCCCTGGGGGCTGAGGTCAAGCCGAATGGGAAAGCTGCAAACTGGTAATGAGATATCACTCCCTTCTCTCTGATAGAGATTCTCAAATATTTCTGGAAGCTTGGATGAATTGGAACTAGTGTTGAGCGAGCATGCTCGGCCGAAGCTCGGTTCGGCTCGAGCATCGCTCTGCTCGGCACATGGCGGTACTCGTACGAGTACCGCATGTGCTCGCCCGCCATGTTCGGGTCTCCTCCCCGCACGTTTCGCGGCTGCTGCGCAGCCAATAAACGTGCAGGAAGGCTCTGACATCAGTGTAATGCCAGCAGCCATGTTGGCTGCTGGCATTACACTGATTGGCTGGCCAGAACCAGTGATCGGGTGCTGTATAGCACCTGACCAGCGAGTTCGGCTCAGTCTTAGCCAGGGAGAGATGAGGATAGGAAGGGAAAGTCAGTGTAGGGAGAAGAAAAGCGATTGTGAAAAAAAAAAAGACCCAAAAGTCCTTTTTAGGACTACTGTGTGTGGGGGCAGCAGTTTATTTTGTTTGGGGGGGCAGAGATATAAAAAAAAAAATCTTCATATATTCTGTTCACTGTGCCTAGCCGCAGATTAGCAGCACATTCTGTTTAGTGTGCAAAGTTGCAGATTAGAGCACATTCTGTTCAGTGTGCAAAGTTGCAGATTAGCAGCACATTCTTTTTAGTGTGCAAAGTTGCAGATTAGAGCACATTCTGTTCAGTGTGCAAAGTTGCAGATTAGCAGCACATTCTTTTTAGTGTGCAAAGTTTCAGATTAGGAGAACATTCTGTTAACTGTGCAAACTGTAAAATATCAAAGTCACATATTCCATTCACTGTGCGTAGCCGCAGTTAAGAAGCACATTCTGTTTACTGTGCAAAGTTTCAGATTAGGAGAACATTCTGTTAACTGTGCAAACTGTAAAATATCAAAGTCACATATTCCATTCACTGTGCGTAGCTGCAGTTAAGAAGCACATTCTGTTTACTGTGCAAAGTTTCAGATTAGGAGAACATTCTGTTAACTGTGCAAACTGTAAAATATCAAAGTCACATATTCCATTCACTGTGCGTAGCCGCAGTTAAGAAGCACATTCTGTTTACTGTGCAAAGTTTCAGATTAGGAGAACATTCTGTTAACTGTGCAAACTGTAAAATATCAAAGTCACATATTCCATTCACTGTGCGTAGCCGCAGTTAAGAAGCACATTCTGTTTACTGTGCAAAGTTTCAGATTAGGAGAACATTCTGTTAACTGTGCAAACTGTAAAATATCAAAGTCACATATTCCATTCACTGTGCGTAGCCGCAGTTAAGAAGCACATTCTGTTTACTGTGCAAAGTTTCAGATTAGGAGAACATTCTGTTAAGTGTTCAAACTGTAAAATATCAAAGTCACATATTCCATTCACTGTGCGTAGCTGCAGTTAAGAAGCACATTCTGTTTACTGTGCAAAGTTTCAGATTAGGAGAACATTCTGTTAACTGTGCAAACTGTAAAATATCAAAGTCACATATTTCATTCACTGTGCGTAGCCGCACTTAAGAAGCACATTCTGTTTACTGTGCAAAGTTTCAGATTAGGAGAACATTCTGTTAACTGTGCAAACTGTAAAATATCAAAGTCACATATTCCATTCACTGTGCGTAGCCGCAGTTAAGAAGCACATTCTGTTTACTGTGCAAAGTTTCAGATTAGGAGAACATTCTGTTAACTGTGCAAACTGTAAAATATCAAAGTCACATATTCCATTCACTGTGCGTAGCTGCAGTTAAGAAGCACATTCTGTTTACTGTGCAAAGTTTCAGATTAGGAGAACATTCTGTTAACTGTGCAAACTGTAAAATATCAAAGTCACATATTCCATTCACTGTGCGTAGCCGCAGTTAAGAAGCACATTCTGTTTACTGTGCAAAGTTTCAGATTAGGAGAACATTCTGTTAACTGTGCAAACTGTAAAATATCAAAGTCACATATTCCATTCACTGTGCGTAGCCGCAGTTAAGAAGCACATTCTGTTTACTGTGCAAAGTTTCAGATTAGGAGAACATTCTGTTAACTGTGCAAACTGTAAAATATCAAAGTCACATATTCCATTCACTGTGCGTAGCCGCAGTTAAGAAGCACATTCTGTTTACTGTGCAAAGTTTCAGATTTGCAGCACATATTCTGTGTAATATGAAGAAGGCGGGTAAAAAGGGACGGGGAAGTGGACGTGATCCTGATATTTCAGGGCGCGGGTCAGGACGCGTAGAAACTGTGCCTGGTGCCAGAGCACAAGACAGAAAGACATCCACCATACCTAGCTTCATGTCTCAGTTTACAGGGCGTCGCAGGACATCACTCTCGAGGTCCGACCACTGCGAACAGGTGGTCGGTTGGATGTCAGCTGATACTGCTTCCAGTCGGTTAAGCACCACCCTGTCTTCCACCAAGTCCACTCTCAGTAGCCAAGAGTCTGGTCAACATAATCCTCACCCTGATCATCCTTCCTCCCACCATAGAGGGTCTGGTCAAAGAAGTGATCCCACACTGGGATATAGTGAGGAGCTCGTCTCATCACCAATCCTTCATTTGAACCTCTCTCCAAGCACGCTTGCAGAGGAACATGACATCTTGTGCCCTGATTCACAACCTCTAGAGGGTACCCAATCACAAGAAGATGACAGAGGTGAACGGCATTTAAGGTCAAAGGAAGTGGATGATGATGATGATGAGACACAGTTGCCATTAAATCAACCACTATTACTGTCTCAAGACCTTGATGAGGAGGATGATATACAGTTGTCAATACATGAGTATGTGGTGGGATCAAGACATGAGGAGGATGATCAGAGTGAGGAAGTGGAGGAGGACTTGGTGGACGATGAGGTGACTGACCCCACCTGGGAAGGTGTAGAGCCGAGAGATGACAGCAGTCCTGAGGGTGAGCCATCTGCAGCACCGCAACAGGCTGGAAGAGGCAGTGGTGTGGCTACAGAAAGAAGGCGGACCGCACCAAACCGGCCCGCAAATGTTCCACGGAGCACCCCCTTGCGTAAATCTCCCTTGCCAAGGGGTAGGTGTTCCGCGGTATGGCGTTTTTTTAAGGAAAGTGCGGACGACAAAAGAATTGTAGTTTGCAACCTGTGCAACACCAGAATGAGCCGAGGTATTTGAGCGCAAGCGAAAATACCCAGCCACCCACCCACAGGCCATAGCACTAACCTCACACCTTTCCAAATTACTGGCCATCGAAATGCTGCCATTTAGGCTTGTGGAGACTGAGTCCTTCCGCAGCCTGATGGCAGCAGCAGCTGTCCCTCGGTACGCAGTCCCCAGCCGCCACTACTTTTCCCGGTGTGCCGTCCCCGCCTTACACCACCATGTGTCCCGTAACATCACCCGTGCCCTGACCAACGCAGTTACTGGGAAGGTCCACTTAACGACTGACACATGGACAAGTGCTTGTGGCCAGGGACGCTACATTTCCCTGACGGCACACTGGGTGAATGTCGTGGAGGCTGGGAGCGACTCGGACCCTGGGATGGCACAGGTGCTACCCACGCCGAGGATTGCGGGCCCTACCTCCATCAGGGTTTCCGCCAGCACCTACGTTATTGGCTCCTCCTCCTCCGTTTCCACCTCCGAATTCTCTGCGCGCAGCGCCACTCACCCATCAGCCGGTAGCTGGAAGCAGTGTAGCACTGCAGTGGGGAAGCGTCAACAGGCCGTGCTGAAGCTGATCTGCCTTGGGGACAAACAGCACACGGCCTCAGAGCTGTTGCAGGGGATTAGTCACCAGACCGAGCAATGGCTCTCGCCACTCAACCTGCAACCAGGCATGGTTGTGTGTGATAATGGGCGTAACTTGGTGGCGGCTTTGGAGCTCGGCAAGCTCACACACGTACCATGCCTAGCGCATGTATTTAATTTAGTGGTTCAGCGATTTCTAAAAACCTACCCCAATTTGCATGATCTCTTGACAAAGGTGCGCCGCGTGTGTGCACATTTCCGTAAGTCATCTACAGCTTCAGCCGGCCTGTTGAAGCTGCAGCAGCGCTTACAATTGCCAGCTCACCGGCTGCTGTGTGACGTGAGCACGCGCTGGAACTCCACCTTCCACATGTTGGCCCGGCTTTGTGAGCAGCAGAGGGCAGTAGTGGAGTACCAGCTGTTACACTGTCGTCGCCTCTCCGTTCAACTTCCTGTAATCAGAAGTGAGGAGTGGGAATGGATGTCAGACCTCTGTGAGGTTTTACGCAATTTTGAGGAATCGACACAGATGGTGAGCGGCGATAACGCTATTATCAGTGTAACCATCCCACTTCTGTGTCTACTGAAACGCTCGCTGCTCACAATTAAAACTGACGCTTTGCATGTGGAAGAGGTGGAAATGGGGGAGGAAGAGCTTACACAAGGTGATAGCCAGAGCACCCTCACTTCGTCTTCTCAGCGACAATTGGAGGAGGCGGAGGAGGAGGAGGAGGAGGAGGAAGACACGGTTGCCTCCGCTACAGAGGGTAGCCATGGAACTTTAGTTCCATCTCTTCAGCGTGGGTGGGCAGAAGAGGAGGAAGAGGATGAGGAGATTGAGAGTCATCCTCCTGGTGAGGACAGCGAAATCTTGCCTGTTGGTACTCTGGCACACATGGCTGACTTTATGTTAGGCTGCCTTTCCCGTGACCCACGCGTTATACGCATTTTAGACAACACGGATTACTGGGTGTTCACCCTTCTGGACCCCCGCTACAAAGAGAATTTCTCATCTCTCATTCCTCCGGTGGAGAGGACAAGCAAAATGGTGCAATACCAGAAGGTTCTTGTTGAAAAATTGCTCCAAAATGTTCCATCTGACAACGCTGGCGGCAGAGTACGTGCTACCTTGGCCAACCGAGAAGGGGAGAAAAGGGGAGCACACAGCAGTTCCGACAAAGGCAGGGCAACACTCTCCAAGGCGTGGGACACCTTCATGACACCCCGCCAGCACCCTCACCCTGATGCGCAGCCTAGTGTCACAAGGAGGGAAAAGTTTTGGAAGATGGTGAAGGAGTACGTAGCAGACCGTGTCAGCGTCCTCAATGATCCCTCTGTGCCTTACAACTACTGGGTGTCCAAGCTGGACACGTGGTATGAACTGGCACTCTACGCCTTGGAGGTGCTGGCCTGCCCTGCCGCCAGCGTTCTGTCTGAGCGGGTATTTAGTGCTGCTGGTGGCATCATAACAGATAAGCGTATCCGCCTCTCCACCGACAATGCTGATAGGTTGACACTTATAAAAATGAACAAGGCCTGGATTTCCCCTGACTTCTCCACTCCACTGGAGGAAAGCCCCGGAGGAACATAAAGTGACTTTATATATGTTATTTACAATGATGGGAATACTCTGTATTCCCATTCACCCCTTCCACCCAAAAAACGGGTATATGGTTGACTCTCTTCCATATACCCTGGGATATAATTTTTATATAGGGCCAGCTCACCAGCGGGCCCTGTGATATAATTTTTATATAGGGCCAGCTCACCAGCGGGCGCAGTTTGACAATTTTTGTATAGGTCAGCTCACCAGCGGGCCTTCTCATATAATGTTTTATTGGGTCAGCTCTCTGGCGGGCCTTCTCATATAATGTTTTATAGCGTCAGCTCACAAGCGGGCCTTCGCATATAATGTTTAGGATGGTCAGCTCCGCAGCAGACCCTCACCCATAATGTTTTAGATGGTCGGCTCAGCGCACGTTTCCCTCTTAATCATGGCCCCAGTTCAGAAAAATCGAGGAAATTTTTGGGAGAATTTGCCTTTGCGCACGTTTCCCTCTTAATCATGGCCTCAGTTCAGAAAAATCAAGGAAATTTTTGGGAGAATTTGCCTCTGCGCACGTTTCCCTCTTAATCATGGCCTCAGTTCAGAAAAATCAAGGACATTTTTGGGAGAATTTGCCTCTGCGCATGTTTCCCTCTTAATCATGGCCTCAGTTCAGAAAAATCAAGAAAATTTTTGGGAGAATTTGCCTCTGCGCACGTTTCCCTCTTAATCATGGCCTCAGTTCAGAAAAATCAAGGAAATTTTTGGGAGAATTTGCCTCTGCGCACGTTTCCCTCTTAATCATGGCCCCAGTTCCGAAAAATCGATGAAATTTTTTGCAGAATTTGCAGATGATATACAAGTAAATATACAGCAAATACTGTTTGGTAACAATTTTTCGCCTAAAGTCGTTTTTATCTTCCTTTTTGTGTGTTTTACGGTCAGTCTGTAAAAATGGCGTACTACGGGCGAAACATCGTTCCCAGCAGCGACGTTGGAGTCCAAGATGCATCCAGACATCCTCCCTATGCTGTCCCTGAACCATTTCTGTGGTGTTTCCATCATTTTCTGCCCTTTTCCTATGGACCAGGCACCCTCCCCTCATCAGAGCAGGGGGTGCCTGGTGTAATGCTCGAGTCCTCCCATTGACTTCAATGGGGCTCGGGTGCTCGGCCGAGCACTCGAGCCTCCGTGGGTGCTCGGTCAAAGCACCCGAACACCCGAGCATTGGGGTGCTCGCTCATCACTAATTGGAACATGAAGATAGGCGTCTTTTAAGTCCACTGTCACCATCCTGGTGAAGAATATTTACTGTGGATCTGATTTTCTCCATCTTGAAACATTTCTGAAGGATGAATTGGTTAAAGAAAGTGAAATTCACCACCAAGTGAAAGCCTACTGAGGCCTTGGGAACAAGGAAGAATGTCGGATAAGTACCTCTTCCCCTCTAAGGCTGAGGTACTGGAAGCAGGACCTTTCTAGCACCATCTCTTGTAAGACACTTAAAAAAACCTCTCTTTTTGGTAGAAATCCTGGAATCATTGTGACAATGAATCTTTCTGGAGGTAGGGAATGGAAATAGATCCTTTAGCCTTTGGTGATGATTAGCAAAACCCAGGAATCTGTAGTAATATTTTTCCATTAGTCCTGGAAAAACAGGAGCATTCCTTCTAGCGGAATCCAAGGCCTGGCGTCAGAACTGGGATTTAGGGGGAGCATCATAGTTGGGTCTCTGGGTTTTAGGTTCCTTAGGCATACGCTCTTGATAGAGGTCTCTTGCCTTTGGATGATTTTTCTGATACCTGAAGGCTCAAAAAAAAAGTTTTCTGGGAGGAGAAATGCTGATCCTGAGGTAGAAACTTCTCCCCTGAAAGATTCTGAATAAGGGCATCCAACTCCTTACCAAAAAGAAAGTCCCCCTTCAATGGCATGGCACAAAGCTTATGCTTAGAAGCCGCATCTGGCACCAACTGTCTGAGTCAAAGGGCCCTACAACCCACTGAGGATAATGCTGTGGTGAGTGCTACCATCCTACAGTTTCCATAGAGGAATCGCAGAGATAATCTGCAGCCAAATGGAGCATGGATGTGGACTTCAAAAGCTCTTCCCTAGGAACTTTAATAACTAGGTCCTCTTCCAGCTGAAGAAGCCAGAGTATCAGACCCCTAGAGACACATGTGGATGTGACACTAGGATGAAAGGAAGTGGAACTAGTGTCATAAGTCCTACGCAGAGCTGTTTCAATCTTAAAATCCATAGGATCTTTAAATCCTGAGCCATCCTTTATGGGAATAATGGCCTTCCAGGATAAATGTGCAACATGATTGTCTACCTTGGTAACCTTATCCCAAAGAGATGAATCCTTGGGATCAAATGGGAACAAGCTCTTGAGCTTCCTGGGAAAAGAGTGACATTTCTCAGTACTAGCCCATTCCCTTTTAATAAAATCAGAGACTACTGAATGCAAAGGAAAATCATTATGTTTCCTAGATACAGATTGTCTGCCACTGACCTTGGGGTGTCATCTTCCTTAATGTCTATGGAAGCACTGATGCCCTTCACGAGGGGGTATACACAGTTTGCCAGAAAAAGATAAGAATCTTCTCTATAACCCTCCTCAGAATCCTCAGAGGAAGAGTCAGAATCTGACACTTTCTAGGGCCTCCTCCTGGAAAAAGATTCTGGTCTGGAAACAGAAGGGGTTGACGCCGTAGCAAAAGGAGCAAAATGCAAGCTCCCTCCAATATCAGCCTTGATGGCACAGCAGCTGGGGCCAAAGAAGAATCCAGCAGGGTCCGCTTAAAAAACAAACAGGATGCTGACAGGTACCTTCCTAGGGAGCCACTTAAAAAGCACTGGGGATGGTGGGGGAGGGAGGTCCCTTTATAGTTTTTTACTTTTCCTGACTAGGTAGGTGGGGCTCTCTCTCCTGGTGTGCTACCAAGGAGACCTGGAAGAAAAACATTTTTACAAGGATGTCCTGTAGCTGTTTTTTTATCCATTCCAGAAGGTTCCAGAGACATCAACCACTTGAATGGGAACAGGTTTAATTAATTCTCCCTGTAAGCCTTGCCATTAAACTTGATTATGTCATCAGTTTAACTACAATTTATTGTGAGTATTATACTTGTTAATTCCATTATAATATACTAATAGTGTTAGAATATCAGGCACCCCCCTTTTTTTTTCTTTATATCCTATGCTTGTACCTTTGGGGAAAGTGACTGTGAGGAGAGAAGCCACAGATTACTATTGAAGTGATTGAGACACTAAAAAGCTGGATTTGAGGTATAGCATTCTGTGAGTAGACACCTGTTGGGTGTTGGAGGTGGAATGAAAACATTCCTGTTGACCTGCACAAGGGTGCCCCCTGTTGTTTTCTCCTTTCTTCCGTCTATGTTAACACCTTGATGCTTGGGTCAACGATGTCAAACCAGTCACCCCCCCAGAAACCAAGTACTGCTGTCAATATGTCCCTTGTGCACTCCACTAGGGACACGTGACAACTAGCAGATTAAACAATAATGATAAATCCTCCATGACACCAGCTTAGTGTATTCTGGGGTATGAACTCTCCTCAGATGCTGATTGATTCCCTGCTTATGATTATACTCCACCACATTGCCATGTGTGGTCAAATTTTTAAGGGGTTTGCTTAGGGCAGATTTTCTAACGAAAAAGCAGACAACCACATGGTTTTCATGGTATTTCTCACTGGAAAACAATGGGACCATTTGCTCACCCCTAGGTAAGACCTCACCTAACATATGCTGTGCAGTTTTGGGCACCAGTTCTGGAAAAGGACATTCTAGAACTGGAGAGAGTACAGAGAAGAGCAATAAAATTAATTAGGGGAATTAAGGACTTGAAGTATGAAGAAACTCTAGCTAAACTTGGCTTATTTACGCAACAAAAAAGATGCCTAAGAGGGAATATTGTTGCAATGTATCTGGATATGTGAGATCAATACATTGATCTCTTTGGAGAGCTTTTCATTCCAAGGTCTGATCAAATAATTAGAGGACACCTCTTAATGTTAGAGGAAAGGAGATTTCAACTTTAGCAGAGGAAGTTTTTTTGTTTTTTAATACAGTAAAAATGGTTACATGGCGTATTTCCTTGCCCAAAGATGTGGTAATGGTAGAGACAATTGATACATCTAAGAGAAGATTAGACACATTTCAGAAGAGAACATGAAGTGCTAATCTGTGTATTAGTAGGTTAAATAGGAAGTTCTGGTAAACATATTAATAAATACACTTTTTTGGGTTATTCTGTGGCAAAGTTTGAACTTGAAGGACTTGTGTTTTCTTTCAACCTGATTTACTTTGTAGCTATGTACTATGCACTCATTTAGCCTTATCACCGACCCAATCATGTTTGATGGCTATACTGATAATAGTGTTGTTTTTTGCAGTGAAGTATATGACAGAACTGTTAGCATGTAGCATAGTATCATAGTCACATAGTTGATGAGGCTGAAAAAGACAACTGTCCATTAGGTCCAGCCCATGCCAAATCATCCCTGTTGATCCAGAGGAAGGAAAAAAAAGCCCATTGAAGCCATTTTCAATTAAGCTCCAAATGGCAGTTAGATAGTTCCCTGGATCAACAACTTATCTGCATTGAAGTCATCTGTCATAATTCTCATTTATGTTTTTTGCCCATTTGAAAATAATGCATGATATATGTCTCCGTCTCTTTCATCTGTCTCTTTCAGTCTCATTCATATTTTAGTTCAAGGATTCCCTGCCTGTCTCTGTAACCTGTCATTCAAAAACTTTTTTTTGTTTTTCTAACTGTCACAGTCTGTCAGTCTATAAAGAAATCATATCCATACTATCTGCAGCCATAAGCAGTTCAAGCTACTTGTTAGAGACCAGGAAACAGATAGACACAAAAATATGAAGTACAAAACACCTTTATTAAAATAACAAAAGCAAACAAAGCAAAATTGCGATCCAGAAGTGTAAACCAAAAGACAAGCCGGGGTCAGGAACTAAGACAGGTACTCAGCTAACCCGGGGTCAGGAATATGGAGATCAGCGAGTCAGGAACAGTCCAGGAGCCAGAAGGGACATCAGAGGAAGCCAGGTCATACACAGGTAGTCAGCAACGCAGTAGAACACTCTTGCAGCCAGAAGCAAACACAAGGGCTATCAGGTAGTGAGCCAAGCTGCTTTAAATACCCTGGGAAGGTTGGCTGTTGGCTGATAGCAGTCAGGTGAGCAAACACAGAAAGGTCAGCTGATTCAGCCTGATCCAGCAAAGGGAAGGCAGCAGTAATGGATAGCAGAGCACTGGATTAGCCCAGACAGCAGAATCAAGCAGCAGAGTAGAGAAACTCATTCAAAGTTTGACACTACCCCTCTTTACCTGTATCTCTACACATAGCTAGTGTCAAAATTTTAGCAGCAGACTTCTCTTGGTCACCTAACTCTGCAATTTTATTTTTACTGTACTGTACAGGATCAGGTTAGACGTATTAGCTTCAGAAACAGCAGCTTGCAGTAAAGGATAAAGTGTGCAATGCATTTTGTCTACAATGCGGTGCAGCCAAAGGGTTAAAGCTCTGCTACTTTTTTTGGTGCTGTAGTCTGAGGGTAAAGGCATCTTCTCTGCCTCTACCCTTTCCATCCCCAACACATTGACATCTTTCTGGCAAAATTATATACTATGCTCAAAGTCTCTTATCTACCCCTTGCATATATAATTCTAAGTTATTACATATGGTGAAATGTGTCATATTCTCCCTGGCAAAGTGATCTCCACACATTGCAGACACACTTTGCCATTGCATCAAACCTTAGTGCATCTCCCTCGGGTCACCCTGGACAAGGTATAATATTATAATGAACATTCATCCCAAGTATTTAACTGTATTGACTCCCAACTCTCTGTCTTTCCAGTACCAGTTATAAAATAATCCGTGCTGGTCTTTGGACAATGCTATTGAGTGTGGACACAATAATGATTTTCTAAGGCAGCATTCCCCTGAAGTTTTAGCTCCTCCTGTTTCAGCTGATGGGCCAAATTAAACCAAATTCAAACATTATAAGAAATCCCCCTTCTCTGTTGTCTTTTTCTCTGTACACTGAAGCTGGTACTACTTGATGTGCTGGCTATCTTTTGAGAGCTTTTCTTTTTTCTTTTGAGGTTTACCAGGCATGTGTCCTTTCCCAGGTGAAATTCTCTCACTCTCTCATTCTGAAGTTCTAATTTAACCCCTTACATCAGGGTTGGTGGATTGATGACCCTGAAGGGTCCAGGATATTGCTGCGTAAATTCTCTTGGTAGCTGAAAACGATGATGTTTCTTCCAGTAACAGTCTTACGGTTGCTTGCAGCAAGTATATGCAGATGTGTGCTTATCTGGGAAATATTATGCTCTCTTCTGATTTTGATTAAATCCCTTCTATGCCTCTGTTTCTAGTATAACATCTTCTCACTGAGTCACTGATTGATAGGAATGGGTACAGTTCAAGGTGTTTTAATGTTTCAATTATCTTCATATGTGAGGGAGCCATGTTGAAGACATGTCATCCTGACATCATGGGGTTTATCCACTAAGGAGTGATAAAAAGGTGATAAAGTGGAGATGACTTCTCCACTGTTATTACTTCTCCAGTTCCTATGTTATTCTATAGCGCCTATGCAGTAAGATCTCCAAAACTGGAGAAATCTTAGCGCATTGGCTCCATAGAATAACATTCTGTGTGTGCATATGTTTCTGCCATAGCTGCACTTCCTGTGTGCCTGCTGTGACAGTAGTGTGCATTTGTGTCTGGTATGGTGGCGCTTGTGTGCATGCGTGCTGCTATGGCGGCACTTATGTACATGTGTGCCTGTAACGGCTGCACTTGGGTGCATTTGTACCTTTTATGGCTGCACTTTAGTGCATATGGACCTGTTAAAAGTGCACTTGGGTGCATGTGAGCCAGCTAGGGTTCCACTTGTGTGCATGTGGGCCTACAACACTGCACTTGGATACATGTGGGCCTGCTTTGGCATGGTCTTTTTCATGTTTTCAATCTATCTGTCCATGTCTTATATGGCACTGTGGTTCTCTTGGACAGTTGTTAATGTTCTTGGTGTACACTTCCCTTTAAAAGAGCCAAAGATTTTAGTGAGCATTCTTCTTCCTCCTCTCCAATCCAAGTGTTGAACAGATAGTTGTATGTATGCCTCCAGGTAAGCTGATTTTGTTTTGCTTTAACCTCTTAACGACCCACGACGTACATGTACGTCATGAGGTGGATGTCCCTAAAGGACCAAGGAAGTACATGTACGTCATGGAATTCCGGGCTCCCCAACTGGTTGCACGCCATTAGGGAGTCCAGAAGTGGATGAGCCCAAACAAAAAAAAAATGCTCCGTGGTCCTTAAGTGACGGACGCATACATGCATACCCGGCCCTTGAGGGATTAAAGAGTGACTGGGCACAGGAGATGACTGTGGTAACTACCAATGCTTCTCGTATGAATCACAGACTAGAGAAGGCCTATGGGGTATTTTCTACAGAGTAGGGGCATATATTGAAGAATCAAGCTTTACATGCTGCTCCCTTATTGGGATTCTCTGACTTATGACGTCCACAAATTCTATTCCCCAAATATATGAAGATGTTTCAATATTGTCGGCAGTTGAGAGAAACACTCCAAGATTGACAAACATTGCCATCCTGAGGGATACAGTTTTCACTGAAAGAATATGAGGTTTATCTGATGGTAGTTCCTTCCACTGTTGGTGAATGATGCCATATTCTGAACAGTCTTTTGTCTGAAGGAGCAAGTCTACTAGCCATACTATATAGCTACAGAGTAGTGAAGGTGGGGGAAGCACATCTTATGATCAAAAATAGATTCTTCTCTATTTATCCCCCTGCATCACACCAACCTTTCCCTTTTTTCCTCTGCATCACCCAAAAGCTTACCCCACTGACATCCCTCATACTTTAAAGGGATAGTAATACTTAAGATGCAAAAAATATATGTTGTAGGGTTTATCCCCCTGAGTAAAACAAGGGTACTCCCACTGTTGAGAGATATTTTATTAAAAAAATTACAACAGCTCAAACTTGAAATTTTTAGATGCAATATCACAGTAGCCTGAAAATTTTCAGTGGTGCTGTTGCTGCACCATCCTATGGAGATTTATGGTCTACAGACCAGAGCAGTCCATAGGATGGTGTAGCAACAGCACCACTGTAAATTTTCAGGCCACTGTGATATTGCACCTAAAACATTAAAGTTTGAGCTGTTATAATTTTTTAATAAAATATCTCTCAGCAGTGGGAGTACCTTTGTTTTACTCAGGGGGATAAACCCTACAACATATATTTTTTTTACATTTTAAATATTACTATCCCTTTAACAATCATTCCATTGTTACCTCTGTTCTTTCCAACTCATTCTCTCTGCCAAAATCAACCCATCTATTGTATTTATATTCCAGACCTTGACCAGTCCTTTTCCTTGGAATGCCGGAGAGGTGTCCAATACATTGCTTCTCAATGTGGAGGGCACCCCACTGGCACTCAAATGGTTAAACCTTATATGTATTTCCACTACCAGTTGCAGGAAAGAAGCTCTAAATAGGTTTATAGAAGGTTGTGGGTGAGGAATGGGAAGGGTGTGAGAGTGTTGAACTGATGACCGGTCTGGTTATTGTTCCCCACTCTGATATAGCATCATTCCCCACATTATTCCTGGGATGATGGTAAGGGAATTGATTAAATCTTTTTAGTGAAAGGACTATCATTTTTTCCCCACTGTAACAGAAAAATTGTATAATAGAAACTGCATCACTTGAACAATTAACCCTTTGGATGCTGGAGAGGTATCCAATGCCTAGCAACTAAGAGGTTAAACATTTTTGGGAAAATATATCAAAATCTCATAGAAATGTATCTGAAGTCTTATCCTGTTAGGTATAGACATTCCCTAAATACTCCATTTGAGGGTTAAAGTGTCCTTGATAGGTGGTTAGTGACCTTAATGTGTAGTAAGCATTATTCCTTAGGGCCTGCCAATGCTAGGGGCACATGTATGGTTCTATAAGGTATTATGTTCCTTCATTTTACTTTCATCTGAGTGTCAATTTACAGTATTTTCTCATTAGGAAATTGGTGTCTTATTCAGGAAGCTAAAGAGGAGCAATTATGGGGCAAACCAACTACTAGAGTTGACAACTAAAAAATTCTTATGATTTAAAGGGATAGTAATACGTTTTAGCTTTATTTTATTTTGTAGGTATTAAAAAAACATGAAGAATGATATAAGTCTTATCTCTCAAACCTTTATGGTTTCAGAGATATTCACAAGCAAAGTTTCCCCTCACTGACCAAAACGGTCAAGTCTGCCATCTAGCTGTCAGATTTGGAATCCGGTCAGTGGACTAGACGTGGCTCTACAGCAGAGCCGAGATTGCGAGATACAAGAAGAACTACTTCATTCGAATAGTCTACAAAGTGTGCCTGGTTTGCAAGCACATTTTTTAGACCCTGCCAATTAAATAGTTATTTTTTTATCTTGTGATTTCAGCTCTGCTGAAGAGCCACCAGTTGATCTGTGAACCGGATTCCAAATCTGACAGCTAGATGGCAGACTTGACTGTTTTGGTCAGTGAGGGGAACTTTGCTTGTGAATATCTCTCAAACCATAAAGGTTTGAGAGATACAACTTAAATCGTTCTTCATGGTTTTTTAATGCCTACAAAATAAAATAAAGATAAAACTAAGTATTACTATCCCTTTAAGTGGGGCTTTTAACCCATTGAATACTAGGTTGGTCCCAAATCCATGGCTTTACAATGCTTTGCTGACCTTACTTACATTCAGTGGGTTAAAGTCCTATCTAAATATATTGGAATTAGTTTTTTTGTTTTTTCACGTCCCCCAATGATGCTGTGATTCTCTCCAGAATTGCTTATTTTTTGCTTTTAGCATAAAGACCTTGTAGAAAATAAATGAGATTTTACATTAACCCCTTAGTGACTGGCCACGCACACACGCGGCCGACACTTAACGCCCGCCAAACTTTTTTTTCATTACTTAAAATGACTTCCAGGACATACATGAACGTCCTCTGTCCACCTGGGATATCCGCTTGGGACGTACATGTACGTCCTCAGGTGGTAAGGGGTTAATTGATTGCTTTCCATTTTCTTGCCAAGTGCACTAGTGTACGAAAACAACCAATCAGACTGTGGATTGTTGTGTGGACACATTAGTCATTAGTAATGTTGAAAAGCATTTCTCATAATAAATTAAATTCTATTATGAGAATTGATTTCTTCATTTTTTTAAGAAATGCATTTGTTAAACTTGCCAGATGGTATCTTGAGATTTAAGAAACTAAAGATAATTTGATTAACAAAAATAAAAATAAAAAAATTGTAATTTAAAGTGATTTGAATGTGGAGTAAAAAAATAATAATGTTTCTATATTTTTTCCATTAAACCACTGGTTGGATGAGTTACTGATTCAGTTATGAAAAATTGTTTAAGAGGCCTAGGGCTGGATTCAAGTGCAGGAGATAAATGTTACTTCCTGTTTTATCAAAAATGTCCCTATTGAAGTCTATGGGGAAACCTGTAGATAAAAGCAGATATAAAATTAGCACCTGCATTGAATCCAGCCCTTTGGTTTATATTCCTCATGCTAATGAGGTATAATTCTGGAGTAGATCAACTGCACCAAAGTGAGGGACTGAAAATTCTCATTGATTTAAATGGAAATCTTAACCCTTTAATGCTAGAACAATGAGTGGGAGACTGTTCTAGAATACAATAAATCAAACCAAGAGCTTCCATGCTTCATTTATATCAATGGGAATTTTTGCAGTTTTTTTTTTAAGGTTTAATATTTTATTGGATAATTGTACAAGTACTATATAGGAAATTGTGAACCAAAATACACTGATATTGTACATTTTAGTGGTGTACAGTAGTGATGACAACTAAAGTTAGAGATAGAGAATGGAAGGAAGAGGCGCTTCATAGGGTTATAATGTAAATTCTAAATAAAATACATTAGCCCTACTCATAATTTTGGATAGCCACTATTAATGCTTCAGAGTGGAAAATCAACATGTGTATGACATTCTACTGCCACCACACAGATAATTCATGAAACACAACTGCTCCCAACTTTCTTCCATAGTCTTCCCCTCAAATAGAAGAAAAAAACAATCACAGGAAAAAGCACTATTTTTTTGTAGGGTTGCTCCCTGAATATGGATTTATAATGCTCACAATATCACCCGCCATAAAGAATATACTCACAGTATATTCTGGCCTGTTTGTGCTTGAAACAAACCAGCTACTAATGTCAGGGGGAATGAGATCCTGTCCTTTTCCAGGTACTCCATGTATTCAGTTTCAGTGGACAGGTTGTGAAAAACTATCAAACTTATTAAAAGTTAAAAATATGGTCATAGTACCAAGACTGATATGGCTATAGTACCAACACACAGATCTGCTCTTTTATCAACGAAAAATGCCAACACAAATCTCAATGATTTAAAGGGATAGTAATACTTTGTTTTATCTTTATTTTATTTTGTAGGCATTAAAAAAACATGAAGAACGATATAAGTCTTATCTCTCAAACCTTTATGGTTTAAGAGATATTCATAAACAAAGTATCCCCCCCCCGTTCAGACAGATCAGAAGGGAGGTGCCCAGGTAGACTGCAGAGAGGGACAATCTTCAATTAAGATAAGGGAAAAACCTGAAAAATTTGTCAAGGGGGAAGGGCTTTCATTGTTTCATACAAAGAAGATTGTCCCCGTCTGTTATCTGTCTGGTCTTACAACCAGATTCACATCTGAGAAGAGATGGCTTACACTAGGAAAAAGGGGCAGGAGGGGGAAACTTTGCTTGCGAATGTCTCTCAAACCGTAAAGGTTTGAGAGATAAGACTTATATCGTTCTTCATGTTTTTTTAATGCCTACAAAATAAAATAAAGATAAAATGAATTATTACTATCCCTTTAAGTGCAGAATATGCTCAGAAACACATTGGCAATGTAGCCATATCGATATTAGTATTGTGGCCCTATTTTTAACTTTCAGTACATGTACATTTTTTTGATAACAAATGTACATAGAGTTCCTGATTGGGTGCTGACATTTTTAGCTAGTTTGGTTCAAGCAAAAACTGGCCAACATATACTATGAGTATATTCTTTATTGCTGGTGATATTGTGAGCAGTATAAATCCATATTGAGATCTCCCCAACAAGAAACTAAGGTTAGTGACGTTAAGCAATTAAACCAAAGCCAAAGTATATGTGAACTATGATAACAGGTTTTCTTAAATATGTGGTATAGGCATAGGTAATCAACATAGAAGTAGAAATGAGAGACAAAATGAGAAAAAATAAAGTTATAGTGTTTATAGTAGAGAAAGAAAAGTCTGGTCTGCATCACAGAACCCTCCAGCCCCTAACCCAAAGGGAGGCCAGACCCAAATGGCACCCAGGAGAAACCGACTCTGTCATTGTAGGTATCAAAAGATCCAATGCCCAAGTTTCACAATCCGTTTTTAAAACTAAAATGAGCTAACCCTTCTATTTTGCTACATACCTTCCCCCATTCTCCTCTAATGGCTCTGCTTTACATTAACTTCTCTCTAATGTGGCCAAATGTTTACTATCACTTCTCTGAAAGCTGACCTCCCACCAACTCAAAAAACAATGGCATAACAAAGTAAATTCCATATGTGACCTGGAGATAATTTATTCTCTATCAACACATAATTTGAACTGTAATTATGTCTGGTCCCCATGGTTTAATTACAATTAATATCTCAAATTATAATCTCCATACATTTCTGTACTGAGCACAATTCCCCCCACCCCATACCACACAAAATGATGAACTCCATACTTATTTTTCTTCTCCGTCTCTTTTTATTTTACTCTCTTATCATCCTATGACGCATCCTCCTGATAAACTAGTTTAACCCCTTAGTGACAGCCACATGCACACGCGGCAGTCACCTTAACGCCCATCATACAAAAAAAAAAAAATTTCTATATGATTCCGGAGTCCCCGAACGGCGTGCAGCCGCATGGGGACCCGGACTTCTGGTACTACTTCCAGGACTTACCAGGTACGTCCTCTGTCACTAAGTGACAGTTTTTGCGGGACGTACCTGGTAGGTCCTTTGTCATTAAGGGGTTAAATTTTGTGATATGCCTGGAAGATAAAACACATGTAATACAAACACTATTATATTTATGTGAAGGAAAATCCCCACAAAAGAAACCGGAAGCTGCTGTCACTGTACCCCCTGTCCAACCCCAAGTGCACCAAGAACATTGGAACTTTGAAACTGAAAAAGAAATGTAGAGAAACCTGAAATCATGAAATGTTTACCTCTGCTATAAGTCCAGTACTATTGTGTGACTGTATGATTTTGCTTCTACAGTATTGAAAATCTATAAGATTGGAGTACTTATTGGATTTAAGTGGCACTCTATACACGATTGTATCCTCTCTTCACAAGAAGAGGTGTTTCCATTAGCCCAACTACCAGGCATATTGGTTCCATTGTAAATTATTTTTACTTTTATAGTATACACTATATAGATACAATGTTAATTATTACATGGGATGGACATCATCTGTCTAAGTTAATAACCCACAGCTGTAAGATTGGAAATATTTTACAGAATTGACCTCTTAAACTGTTTTATTTTAGAGTATTGCTTTTAGAGTCATGACACTTTTTGTATCCAGTGTTGAAAATTCTAAGTTTATGATACATATTAATTGTCATTATCACTATCCTATATAATAATTCGCTAAGTTGTGTGTAACGCCCGACATGCGCAGTAGACTCTGCTGCGCGAGCGGCAGTCATGCGCAGCACAGACTGGCCGCCCCACGGCTGATACAGAGCTGGGCGCTCCGAAGGAGCGTCCAGCTCTGTATCAGCAGTGGTGCGGGCAGTCTCTGCTGTGCGTGACTGCCCCTCGACCGGCTGCCAGAGGCACTGTGGCCCGTGTAACGGGCTGTTCAACTAGTATGGTTATAATATAATACTGGTTTACATTTTTGGGTTTTTGACCACCTAGTTGGTGAAAAATAAATCAATATTATCTGGTCATTATATGATATAATTATATATATGTGCACAAGTGAATGTATGTTTTATAGTGTGTAATACTGGATGTGATTACACATTATATTAATTTCTATATTAGCATAATCTATTATACTGTATACTAGTTGAAGAGCCCATGTAAACGGGCCACAGTGCCAGCCGGTCGCAGTGCAGTCATGCACAGTAGATACTGCCCGTGCCGCGGCGCTACGAATTCAGACTGGGGTCCTCTCTTCGCACTTCGGTCTGACTTTTGAGCTCCCCGTTCTGTATCAGCTGCATCATGTGCAGTCTCTACTGTGCATGACTGCGTCATGACAAACTTTTTAGCGAATTATAATATATTATGAGCATTCTGAGATCCACATTCTCTGCGGTGCACATTTTTCTGCACACTTGAGCATCCTGAAATGTGTTTTCTGTGGTGCACAGGTAAATAAAGATTATTTGTTGATAACCTGTATGGTTATTGTTTTGCATATGTTAAATTCCAGAGATTATTCTCTTGATTGGTGCATATATTTCAACTATTTTATAACCACATCTTTTCTTGCTATGGTGTTTAGACATTGTTACTGTTATTTGAGGGTGTATATTATATTTTTTTATACATTGTTATGGGGATGAAGATATAGGGTTGCATATTGTATGTGCTCAGGTTGGGGCTTCTGTGGTTGAGATACATGGCTGTTCTGCATTTGCTTTTTATGTTATATTAGGATCTATGTGTTTAATCAAGAACATATTTACAAGCTTTGGGGATTTGCAGTTGTGAGACCACTCAAGTGCATCGTCTTCTGTACAACTGATAGTTAATATATTGTAGATGGTGTCTATTGTGAATTGTCTTATTATATAAGTACAGCATTTGCCTGTATATTTTATGCATTATATGCAAATTTATATTTTATTTTGGGTTGTTATTAAATAGATCACTTCTCAAGCCTGGCATAATGTACTGGTTTATATTAGCGCCAAGATTTTTCTTCTTACTATAATGATTTTTAGTTTGTACACATAACACCATGCTTTTAAATCATCCATGTTGCGCCTTTACTGCATATGTTGCAGTGGACAAAAGGAAATCTTTTATCCTTTATTACTCTACATTAACATTGAGAGGGTAGTTCACATGTATGCAGAAGTCCATAGTGGATTAGTATGTTGTGATGTGATAGTGAGGACAAAGGGGAAGCAATATTAAAAATTGAAGGGTTAACATAGTATTAATGTGTTTGTTTTGGTATGCATTTTACAAGAATAGGGAGAGGATGAAATAATAATTCAGAAAACAAGGGAAATGTCAAACATACTTTTGTTTTGAAAAATAATTTAATCTATTTAAAACACTTATTTATTTCCTCCCTCCCTCTTTCTCTCCTATTTTCAATCGTCTCCACATTTTTACTTGTCTGTGATCTTTAGGTGGTTGGGCTGCAGCTGTAATTTGTCCTTCCACTTCTCTTGTTTAACTCTCTTTTCCAACTCTCAGACACTTAAATAAAGGTGTATTTTGAAACAAGGTGTCAGCTAAAAAAAAAAAAAGCTAAACCTCCCCCTGACTGAGGCTTAAATTACACAAACTAGGATTGCTTTCGAGATTAGATTGACTTGGTGAGGTCCCTTATAAATTGTTTTGCACAGGGAGTTCCCTGAATGCAATAAGTTGTGATACCATAAAACATCTGGGCCTAGATGCACTAAATGTCGATGTGGTGTCGTTATGCTATTGTTGTTGTGTTCAAATCACTCCAATAATTCGACCTGCACACACATAGACATAATCACAAAAATTGTCGAATGGAAGGGCAAGGTTGGAGAAGGTCCCTATTAGCATACAGGATTTTCAAAGTACTGTCGGTGTGGAAGGGATCTCCTCCCCTCACACATCACCAACCCTATGACAATTCTGTACAGCATTCTCTATGCTTCCCTACCTAGCCAGTAGGGGAATACAGAGAAGGCTTTCAGCACCATGGACAGCATTGAATGTCAAAGGGATTTGCATTGCTCACCCCTGTGGCATTCAAACAGAACTAGTGCACCAAGCACTACACAATGTGCCCCCCCCCTTAGTATGTCGACATATATTGCATATATTCAACATACTAACTCCATCTGACTTTCATCTCAGGGACTGCCATTTAGTCGACAACACTTTTATTCGACTCCATGTTTAGTCAACTCTATTTGTATTCTACTCCATTTTTAGTCAACTACAATTTTACTTGAGTCGTTTATTCAACACTTAACCCTTTGAGTATCATAGAGGTAGCAAATGCAGTGTATGTTGGAGAATGTATGTCGGAGAATTATGTTCAGAATTTTCGTAGCTCTCCCTGTTGTTGCTCCATAGAAAAGTACGGGGGAGATCCTAACTACAACAGCCTGAGTTAGTTGAAGTGGAGACTGTGAACTCCGACAGCAGAGGCTGCTATCGAAGTTTACTGAATGAGTCGAAGTGTCACATTAACATGTGAACACACCCCATTGCATACGAATGTGTCTCATTATGCTTCATTTCCATATGTAAATGAGCAATTGTCGATGTGAAGAGTAAAAATTTGTAAGCCAGTTGAAGGAATGACGGATTTATGTCGATGTTGGCATTTTGTGTCGGAATCATGTCGATGTGATGTCGTAGAGACTTTGGCAAATACCGTGGATGTGCCTACGACCCTGCTCCGACAGTACGTCAACATTCGTAGACCTCTTCGACCTTTAGTGCACCTAGGCCCTGATATTTTACACATGAAACAAGTGGGGAAAGTCGAGAAAATACTCCATAAAAGGTTTACAAAGAAAATGGAGGTTGAAGCAAGATTTGAGGTTGAATTAATATTTTAGGCACAGTGAGCAGATATCAGAAGTGGTTAACACAGAATAAGGAGGCTGAAGCAAGACTTTAGGTGCAGTGAGTACATACCTGTAACGGTTTTTCAGACACTCAGACAGAGGGTTAGGATAAAATACAATTTTATTAGAGCAAAAAATAATAACAAGCTTGCCCCCTAGAGGCAGTACTGTGAATAGCAGAATATAGGCTACATATGCCAGGATACAGAATAGGGAATATATATCTTAGTACAGATACAGAGCAGGCAAAACAGCGGCTGGAGACAAATGGTTAATTACAAGGGTAATCAGTCTCAAATGTGGTGTTAGGCACGCCCTTGGTGAACAAGACTACAGTAGGTGCTAGATCATACAACACCTTAAGTCCATTAAATGTGTAATGCTGTTGATAAGAGCTGCGACTGAGACTGAAGCTGCAGGGTAGTTGTTTGGTAGCCCCTATGGGCGTATAACGGAGACCAGCAGTATTGGAATCGCTTGAGCCAATAGCCCCACGGGCGTAACGGAGACCACCGGTTGCTGCACTGCTTACGCCAATTGCCCACGGGCGAAATGGAGAGCTACTGCTCTGCAGATGACTATGAGCCGCCGACTACTGAGGCCCACAACGCGGCCGGCTCGGCAGAAACAGAGTATATGTCAAAGGCTTAGCATGGGTTAAAGTGGCAGTGATGTAGAAGGAAGCAACAAAAGTGATCAGAGGCTCACTAGTAGCGATACGGCACAGCAAGTGCCAATGAGACTCTGCTATACATCACAATACAAGGAGAATGGAAGGCTCAGCTCAGGAGATGCGGCTCAGCAATGGTTAACACAGTAACCTTGAGAGGCTCAGATCCACACACTACAGCGATCAGAATGTCGCCGAGGCGACAATAGGAGCTGTAGACTGGAGCGGCAGGAATCCGAAACAAGTCCAGGAGCAGGTAGTCGGCCAGGCTGGGTCAGGACACGGAGGAGATTCGCAGACAAGCCGGATCAGCGATGAGCAGGAACGTCAGCCAGGCCTGGTCAGATCACGGAGGAGATTCGCAGACAAGCCAGATCAGCAACAAGCAGGAAGTCAGCCAGGCCAGGTCGGATCACAGAACAGGAACTCAGGAGCGTAGTCGGTACAGGCCAAGTTGGTACACAGGAGATCAGGAACACTGGAACACAGCAACAGCAATACTGGCTCTGAAACACCACGAAAGGGCACCTGACAGGTGCCAATGGCCAGAATAAAAAGGGTCACCAGGGGCGGGCCAACACAGCTTAACCAATCAGGGAGCAGCACAAATGAGAGTGACAGAAAAGATCACGGACACCGTGATAATACCAGAAAGGATAATCATAGAACATGGAGGTTGAAACAAGATTTTAGGCACAGTGAGCAAATGCCTGTGGATGAGAGATGAGTATTGTAAGGAATACTGACACCACATTGCTAAGTCAAGCATACTAGGTAATAAATATATTTATATATATATATATATATATATATATATATATATATATATACAGGGCTCAAAATTTCCACTCACCTCCTTGCATTTGGCGAGGAGAAATTGAGTGAAGGCGAGTGGAAATTCAACAGATTGCATAGACTAGATGCGGCCAGGTATCAGACATACAGGGCGGGCAGCATTGGAATCTGTAACTTGAGATGGCCGCTCACATGACCAGGGAAGAATAGAACAGAGTGCCGCTTCTCCCCTTGTCACACACTTCCTGTCTCTTGATGTGAACACTGCCCTTAAACTGAAAGGTAGTGTGTGACAACGGGAGGAATGGCCTGCTTCTCTAAGGATTCGATGGGAGTAAACCACAGGGGACTTTGGCAGCAACATGAGACAGGCTGGCATCAAGAGCGCGGATGGGGCTAAAGTCAACCTAGACATAAAACAGAACCAATGGTAATAATTTATGTAAGAGACATATGTGATCATCATGTCAAAGCCAAAGTATAACGGGTGAAACAAATAGGTCTATCTGGACCTCTGTCATCTGCTACAATCCATGTAATGTGCCTGTTAGTTCACTTGACCATCAGCCTTAGTGTATGGAGTGGCTGAAGTAACAGTGTATTTTAATCAATGGTGATTGAACTGATACAGGCTCTCTGTCGTATTCACTGCTCCCATATGCCCGCATATGCTCCCATATGCCCGCAGCATGTCCGATTTTGCTGTGGACATATGGGAGCAGTGAATACAGCAGAGAGCCTGTATCAGTTCAATCACCATTGATTAAAATACACTGTTACATCACTGAGAACAAAAGTCACTTATTAACCAGGTACTCAGAAGATCAAATGGTGCACATAATGATGTTAAACAATAGTGTGCCTGGCAGTTTATAAAGTGGGATTAATCGTGATCATCATAGACCATGGCTCTGTTGTACTATTGGAACAGTTCTGTGGAACAGCTTAGACAGCCTGCGTTACAATCTCTCATATGTTTCTTACGTACATTATTACCATTGGTTCTGTTATATGTCTGGGATGACTTTGTGGAGCTGTATGATCAGCCAACATGACAATTGCATCTGTCTTTCATGTGTTACATCATCTATCATAGTTCATAATCATTGACACTGGGATCAATGTTTAGAATGTGATCATGACTAACATCATAATTCCATGTTTGATTACTTTGATTTTCATGCTATATTCTCCATTGTCACTGGACTTTTAGCGCTGTCGGTCTCTCAGGAGACGTTCTACAGTACACCCAATATATTTACCCATGCTTTTTATTTTCTGCTTCCATGGTTATTAAGTCTTTTGGGGTTAGATATTTTGTAGCAGGGATGAGGTCTTGTTTATTTTAATACAACGTTGTGTTTTTATAAGTTATATAAATCCAACATATTAAATTGTCCCTGAAAGTAAAGTTATTCAGACCAAACAACATGTACCATTTTTTAAGAAAAAACTTTGGGGAGATTTATTTTTAGGCTTCTACCCACTTTGGAGCTGGCCTGGATTTTGCTGCCACTAAGTTCTCTAGTTCTGTTTCCTGACCATGCTCCATTGTTTCCACATTATATAATATTTTCCTCCTGCTGCTATTATGTGTAGCAGGAGGGGACGGAGGGTATGAATTAGTCACAGAGTGGGGCAACTTTATGTGAATGTATTATAAATTGATTGTACTGTGCACACTAAACTAAATCTTGTCCTGTTATAACAAGGAGTAGGCAGGACTGAGTATAGAGGGCAGACGGTATAATCAATTTATAATACAAACACTAAGTTTGGTGCACAGACAGTATAATCAATTTACAATACAAATATAAAAGTTCCCCATGTTGTAACTAATTTATCCACTGTGGTCACTCCTGCCACTTACAAAATAACTAGGCTTCCCTCCCTGCTGTCTGATCGGTCTGATGACAACACCACGTTACAAAGCTTAAGTGTCTCCTCTGCAATAAATAGGTTCTGAAGCTTTACATCTATGTTTTGCTCTAGGGTAAATGATTCAGTTGTACTCAGTCAGCTTCAGAAATGTTAAGCTTCGGAACCTAGTTACCACCATGAAGACACTTGATTGTTCCATAGTATTGCTATGTTGTATCAGTGTGCACGTGTGTGTGTGTTTATGTATGTGTGTGTGTTTCTTTCTCATACAAAACACTCTCACATTATTTAAATTAAGCATTTAACTGCTATAATGCTTGAGAGGCTAATGCATTGTAGACCTTGCTAGCATTCAGGGGGTTAAAACTGTTGGAATTTTGCACATTTTTTGTCCCCTATGCTGAATAAAACATAGAACAACATAATTTCATCAAAGAGAACTTGAGATGGGTGGGGTTAAAGGCGGGGATATGATTCTAGGCATGAAAACTGGTGGCGAGTAACTTTTCAGGCCTGGCTAGTACCTCAGGACTTGAAATTTTGAACCCTGTATATATATATATATATATATATATATATATATATATATATATATATATATACACACACAACTCTCTTGTCCAACTCTCAGATACCATGAATAATTGAAGAAAGTTACTAGCTAAAATTAACCCCAGCTAAAGCAAACCCCTGAAAAAGCCTCATTAAGGAGAAATGTAAACAAACTTGAATTTCCCTCCAGATTACAAACAAATTGCAAAGATTGGCACAGATTTATTTTCTAAACTGACAACAAGACTATGGGCTTTAAAAAATAAAATCTGGTGTCTTAGCCCCCTAAAATAGAACCTACCAATGCCCCTGATCAGAACTCAAAGAATAGCCCAGCAAAAAAGAGGGTAAAATCAGAACCTGCACATTTACCTCTTACTAAGGGAAAGATGTTCTCAACTCTAATACTGAGTCAGGATAAGTCTCCCTGCAAATACAGGTTTTAATAATATCCCCACATAAGTGCAAGTGCTCATGTGACAATATTCTTGAAAAGGGGAGGTTATATAGAGAGACAGGATTTATATTGAAAGATTACATGGAGAAATAGGAGGGGATATAGATAGCAGTTAGAGATAGGAGGAGCTATAGAGAGAGATGGGTGGAATTCAAGGAGAAGTCATGTGGAGGAATATGAGGCTTTTTAGAGAAAGGTTATAAAAGAAGACATGAAGAGATATATTGAAAACAAATGGAGAATGGGAGGATGTATTGGGAAAAGTTATATGCAGAAATATGGGGAATTATAGTGAGAGGTTATACTATGATATATGAGATGTTATTTGGACATAAGGAATACCGTAGAAGAAGATTATATGTAGAGATAGATGGATTTCTAAGGAGAAGTTATATGTAGACAAAGGAGGAGTTATTGGGACAAATTATATAGAGAAATAAGAGGAGTTATAGGGAGAGGTTATATGGAGAGATAGGAAAAGTTTAGATAGTAGTTTTATGGAGAGTGAGGGAGTTATAGGAAGTGGTTATATTCAGAGACAGACACATGTCTTTTCCAGAGAGAGAAGGAGTGGTTTTATATAGATATAGGAAGATATGAGCAATAATATATAGAAATAGGTATTACAGAAACCATTTATAGTGAGATAGCAAGAGTTAAATGATAAGGTTATATAAACAGAGAAGATGCATTTTTGAGAGTAGTTATTTGATGAGACGGGAAAAGTAGAATAAAGCAATTGCGGGATACAATAGATACCAGGAAAAAAGAGTGGTATCCTAATCAAGAGCTATAGATTCTAAACATATGGATGAATTGTGAGTGCATATAATGAGATTGAAGGAAACAGAAGAAAAGCTTAGATCAAGCCATAGATGAAGATATATGCATGTTATGCACTTTAGAGGTGACTATTACACCTCTCTAGCTCGGTATTCATTCTGTAGCAGTGCAAATGACATAAGCACACTGTCTGCCGGTCTCGCTTATTTAAACTACACTGTAAATCATCAGAGTGAATCAATGCTTGGGAAACAGCCGCCTTGCTGATCCAAAATCTCATTAATCATAATGTTTTTGTTGACAGAGCCATTATTCTGATGAGAGGGCCTCCAGATTGTTATCAGAGAACTTTTGTACAAATCAGAGGTCTGCAATATGGTTATAGGAGCTAGAAAAGGTATTGTAATAATCATACATAATTACACTGAAATTACTGACATATGCAATGCACTATTATACAGGTGTGGGTGCATAATTATAAGATGTGTTTATGTATATGTAGATGGCTATTTTTGTAGGCGAACAGAATTTTCAGTTTAACAAAAAACTTCATTGTTATTGGGAAATTATTAGTGTGGAACGCAAGTGAAGCATTAACTGACAATACATTATTTTTCCATTTGAGCAAGTTTCTTGTTTAAAGGTGAAGTATCTTCCATAAGGCTCATAACAACCCCCACTGAGGGCAGCTGCTTTAAAGGTAATACACCACTTTCAACACTTATTTCTTGAAAATTAACAAGAAGTAATTCCATTACTGTTATTACTGAGTTTTACTAAGTTTGTTTCTCAATGGAAACTGGAGCAAATGAGGCTGATGTACTATTAAGACTTCAAATAATTCTGGAGAAACTAAAAAAATAAAAAAAATCCAGTCTTTAAAATTCTTAACTGTTAGAGTAGTCTACAATGCATTGTTTCACAATGAGTTTGAGATCTTTCTAATATTCAACAGGTTTAAAAATCCCCACTTAAGTCAATGCAAATTTTGGGAATTTATATTTGTCCACTATGCTGGTTTGCTCCAGAGTTGTTCCAGTTGAATTCTTATCTATATATCATCTTCATTCATGGCTGATTCCATTAAAATATGGTTCATCAACATGGAACTGATCAATAATTAAGCACCATATGTGAGTACAAAATGTCTAATTGTGGTGGATGGCAACCTCAGTTTGTGAATGCCGCTGTTTTCCTATACTAATTTATCTCTCAATTCATGGAAAAATATTGTGGTCCCATTGATACATGTACTAGTGTGGGAATGGAACCTCTGGAGGTGGCACCTGAATCCTATAGAAGGATGGCTTCAATGAGTTTCTAGAGGGTCAGAATTATTAATTTTCCATTACTATAGACTTTAAGTAATATATATGGACTATATGAGCACTAGATTGATCATAATTTTGCTCATAATTTATCTTGTTCCTGCTCATGTAAGCACGTATGCCTTAATCAATTAATTGGTTCTGTCTCCCCCAATCATGTAAGAGTCAGGTTTCTAAGACTGGCTTCTAATTCTAAGTCTAGTGGGAAGCGTTAGCAGGAGTCTTTTTTATATTAAACTGGTACTTTATAATTGTACTGGGGGCATTGCTAGGTTCTAAATATATCTGGGGCTAGAGCCCATGGCAAAATTCCACAACACACCCGCCACCTGCGGTATTGATGACAATCACATACGCCCATACACATTTAAATGTATGTAATACATTTATGTACATACATTATAAATATGTTTAACTGAGACCCTTTTAACAATCACAATACTTTAATATTGGGATAGCAAAAGACCGACACTCTATATAACTCAATTTTAATTATCTTTTTATATTATTTTTTTTCTTTTTTATAATGATTCAAGAGACACATTCATACAGCTTATTTTACATAATTTATTATCTGTGGCAGGTGTTGTTTACTGTTCCGTAGGGTACCTTGCACACATTTTTTTCTTATTTGATATAAAAGGGGTTTTTACCCCATAAATGCTAGAGAGGTCACCAAAGCATTGTTTCTGAAAGTGTTAGAGACCTCTCTAGCATTCACGGGGTTAAAAGCCCAATTTAATCAAGGAGACATTTCCTTAAGAGGGATAATAGTAGTAGTACAAGATCACCGTTGTATATCACTGAAATGGGTGGAGCAAATATTCAATATAATCCTATATAATAATTCACTAAAACGTGTGTAACGACGCAGTCATGCACAGTAGAGACTGCTGCGCGTGCTGCAGTCATGTGCAGTAGATACTGCCTGTGCCTCGGCTGATACAGAGATGGACACTCCGAAGGAGCGGCGTGGGCAGTCTCTACTGCGCATGACTGCCCTGAGACTGGCTGGCAGTGGCACTGTGGCCCGTGTAACGGGCTAGTCAATATATAAAGGCATCTATTCAATTTTCCCCATTAAAATTGTCAGTAGGTCAAAAATGGATACCGACTGGTACACACACACACTTTGCCACTGGACATATTCAATAGCCCTACCAACAGAAACCACAAGGAACTTTGGGCCAAAGAACTTGACTTTTGGCCAAATGTTCATCGTGTGTTTTTTGTTTCCAAAACCCAGTGTGAAAAATGGAAACATCAAAGGAAAAAAGCTAACACTTGGTGCTTGACACATTTTCAAGCACTGGGAGTGAACTCAAACTCACAGTCACCCTCCCAAGCATTAACCCTACACTATCCATAACAATAAAATTAAACAGTATTAGCCCTAACACTATCCTAACACCCATGTATTAGAGCTATGACACTTATCTGTCATCCACTATCAGTCTTCTTCAGTCATCTTTAATCTTCTGTCTTCTTCTTTCTCTGCATCTTATCGTCTGATCTTCCTCTTTGAGGCAAATCTAATGTCACTGAAAAGAAAAAAAAGGCCAAATTAAATGTGCCCCCCAAAAAAGTATGCATAAAAATATGCTGGTCTAAACTTTTTGAGTACAGGAAGGGTACACAACGCGTTGCAGAGCAATGTGTTGCATTCCTTTCTGGTATTCAAAAGGTTAGATTGTTGTTTGCAATTCCATTAGGAAATATATGGTTCCAGTCCCATTTGAAAATATAAGGTAGCAGTCGAGGTGTAAGGTGACAGGCAATGTGGTGTCACTCATATGGCCAGTCTCTGTTCAAAATGGTTCCCAAACTACAATTGGCTGGGATGTATGCTTACTCACCTCCCAGACAATCAGCTTCTAGCAGGTTTTGTCATCCCCTGATAGAAGCTGATTGGCAGGGAGGTGCTAAGCCATATAAAAGCAATACTCAGCAATGCTATATACATAAGAGAATAAATTGCAAACAGTAATATATTTATCGTGTTAAATATATACTTTGCACTGCATGCTTCACCAGATCAATATTTATAGTCCCTAACTTATCAATAAGAGATACGTCAATCACCTCTATAATCATTCATAAGATTAAAATATCAATTATGATCATAAAATTAAATATAAACCACACCAAACGAATTCACTAAACTAGATGGTTATCAATATACAACCATATAGCCTGGTCTAACTCTGGATGCTCATATAATTAATATATATCCAATGCTCTAATTGGAAACCAACTACCAGAATTAGTGTATGGTACTTTAGGGATGGGTGAAAATTTTCGCCTCAAACTGAAATCGACAAATAATGGCACTTTCCGCTTTGCGAATAATTTCCAGCCAAAAGTGACGCCTTTTTCGCCCAACGAAATCAATGGGAAGAAAAATTTTTCTCTACCACACAAAATTTTTCTACAGCCAAATAAAAGGCTGTCAGGCTCTCACAGCATGCCATTCTGTGTTTGTGAGAGGAGAGAGCAGCACCTTGTTTGAGCTAGAGAAGACAGAGAGGGGAATTGAAGTTTACCACCTATATCCAGTGCCGCCGCTTCGGCTGGCGCCGGAGTTGCATAGCCAGAAATGACGTCTCGGCGTCATCCCACGCGTCCTTATGGGGACTAGGTCTGGGCGTGCTAGGTGTCAGTAGCAGCTGCCCATGTACATTGGATAGGCAGTGCGCAGTGTCACGGTTTTTTAAAGACGCTCAGACCAGTATGTAAAATAAAACAGTTTTATTTAGCAATAATAACACATAAGGTCACCCTCTAGTGGCGGTTGGGTGTACATCAACGATAGTGACTGGAAATACAAAGGTAGATGCACAAACGGAATAAGTAACTGTACCGCAGAGGAAGGGGTATAACCCCAGAGGGTTAAGTCCTTGATAAATAACAGTTTCACAAGGAACTGTTTGGCACGCCCTGGGTGTAAGTAAGCTGAGCTTAAGGTAACCACAGAGGGTTAAGTCCTTGATTATGATCAGTCTCTTGAGTGGATGTTTGGCACGCCCGAGGTGTAGATAAGCTGTGCTGAAGAAATGTTCACCATCATGTGGATAAGAACTGTCTCGCCACGGTGTGTAGTAAAGCAGAGCCCAATAGCCCCCACGGGCGTACCTTCTGGAATGGCTACTGCTAGTGCAAATGATATTAGCCCCACGGGCGTGTATCGAACCGGCCTGCAATGCAAGAGCTCCCAAGCCTCCTCAGACTCTACCGGACTGAGTATAACGAGACAGGGCCAATAGCCCAACTGAAGTAGTACCGGAATGCTAGTGCTGAAGCCTGTGCCCGTCACCACTCGGTATAACGGAATCGCCCAGTGTATACAACGAGAGAGAGAGAGAGAGCCAAAGCGCCCAACCGGCCTAATCGGAAGTGAATACTCTACTGGGATGGTACCGAGTTGCCGACGGAGAGCGGCCAACTCAGCAGGAGTATCACTATGAACGAGGCTCACACTGGAGTAAGGAGAGTGGGACCGAGGCAGCACTGGTAGGGTTAAAAGGCACGTTTACACAAGGCTTTTCTGCAGTAGCACAGCACTGCTGTCTGAGTGAGGCGTACACAGCTCTGCACGATTGTAACACTGCACTGCACGAAGTAACACCAGGAAAGACAGCCACACAAGTACTGGAACAGTGGATGATAATGTCGCAACGGCGACAACCGGAACGTAGGTCTTCTGGAACACGCTGTAGGTTGATCTTGCAGGAGGAAGTCAGCCGGGCCGGATCGGAGCACGTAGGAGGTAGTCGTACAAGCCGGATCATACACAAGCAGGAACGTCAGCCAAGCAGAGTCGAGGTCCGGAGGAGGTAGTCAGACGAGCCGGGTCATACACAAGCAGGAACACTGGAGAATGGTCAGGGCAAGCCAAATCGGTACACAGGAATCAGAAACGCAGCAACAGAACAACTGGCTCAGAAACACCACGAAAGGGCACCTGACAGATGGAATAGTCAGGTATAAAAAGGAAACCAAGGGGCGGGCCAAACCAAGTGAACAAATCACCCTCAACCATAGAAGAGAGTGACAGCTAGATCACAGGCACTGTGATAGTACCCCCCCTCAAAGACCCCCTCTCCCCACTGAAGGCCTAGGTTTCTGAGGGTACTTGGAGTGGAAGTTGCGCACCAGTCTGGGCGCATGAAGGTCCTTCTGATCAACCCAAGAGCGCTCCTCCGGGCCAAATCCCCTCCAATGGACCAGGTATTGCAACTTCCCTCTAAGTCGCCTAGAATACACAATGCTCTGCACCTCGTATTCCTCTTGCCCCTGGACGTCCACCGGCCCAGGAACCACCGGGGTGGTCGTGTAACGATTGCAAACCAGAGGTTTTAACAGTGATACATGGAAGACATTGTGAATACGCATAGATGGTGGAAGTTCCAATGCATAGGAGACAGGATTAATTTTGCGGATAATTTTAAATGGGCCAATAAACCGGGGAGCCAACTTATTCGAAGGGACTTGCAGGTTAAGGTTTCTAGACGAGAGCCATACCCTGTCCCCAACCTGGAAAGAGACCGCTGGCAGCCGTTTACGATTGGAATATCTCTGATGTCGCTGGAAGGACTGACTGAGGGTCCTTTGTACCTGTGCCCATGTGGAACGGAGCTGCTCCATATGCTCATCCAAAGCCGGAATCTGCTGAGACTGAAACGAGTCTGGGAGCAAACCTGGCTGAAACCCATAATTGATTAAGAACGGGGAGCTCTCGGACGATGAGTTAACTGCACAGTTCCTGGCAAACTCCGCCCATGGCAACAGGTCGGCCCAATTGTCATGATGATCAGTAATAAAACAGCACAGGAACTGTTCCAATCCCTGGTTGGCACGCTCAGCGGCTCCGTTGGTCTGGGGATGGTAGGCGGAAGAGAAGGACAATTGAATGCCCATCATGCCACAGAATGCCCTCCAGAACCTGGACACGAATTGACTCCCACGGTCAGAGACCACCACTCTGGGTACCCCGTGCAAACGAAACACTTCACTAGCAAACACCTTAGCTAGTTCCTGAGCCGATGGAAGCCCTCTGAGTGGCACAAAATGAGCCATTTTGGAGAACCGATCAACCACCATAAGTATAAAAGTAAACCCCCTCGAATTAGGCAATTCTCCCATAAAATCAATAGAAATGTGGGACCAGGGCCGTTCTCCATTAGGCACAGGTTGGAGCAAACCCACTGGAAGATGCCTGGGGGTCTTGGCACGGGCACATGTGGCACAGGCGGCAGTAAAGGCGGAACAATCGGCTCTGAGAGTCGGCCACCAGAATAATTGCGAAAGAGACCATACCAGTTGATCCCTGCCAATGTGCCCGGCAGCCCTAGAGGAATGATAGGTCTCCAAAAGGCGAGTGCGAAAAGGCTCCTCCACAAAGCATTTGCCAACTGGAGTCTCAGGTGGAGCCCTAGCTTGAGACCCCAGAATCTCCTCTCCCAGAGGTGAGGTTATACTAGTGCGGATGGTAGCCAAAATACGGTCAGGTTGAATGATGGGTACCGGCTCCTCCTCCCTGTCAGTGTCCGATGCAAACTGACGAGACAATGCGTCTGCCCTGACGTTCTTAGACCCTGGAAGGTATGATACCACGAAGTTAAATCGGGACAAAAAGAGTGCCCACCTGGCCTGACGAGAAGACAACCTCTTAGCTTCAGAGAGATATGTCAAGTTCTTGTGATCAGTCAGGATCAATACTGGGTTCTTAGTACCCTCCAACAGGTGGCACCACTCCTTCAATGCCAGAATAATAGCCAATAACTCTCTGTCGCCAATCTCATAGAGACTTTGTGCGTTAGACAACTTTTTTGAAAAAAACCCACAAGGTTTCAAGATACCACCTCCCACAGGACGCTGGGAGAGCACTGCCCCAACCCCAACTTCAGAGGCGTCGACCTCCAAAGTAAAAGGCAGGGAGGGATTGGGATGGGACAGTACTGGAGCAGACGCAAAGGCAGATTTTAAGGTCTCAAATGCATTATCAGCGGCCTCGGACCACTGAGAGGGAGAAGCGCCCTTATGAGTTAAGTCAGACAAGGGTTTCACAATAGTGGAAAAGTTGCGTATGAATTTTCTATAATAGTTGGAAAACCCTAAAAAGCGCTGAATCGCTTTGAACCCTTTAGGGCGAGGCCACTGCAATACCGCTGCCAACTTCTCTTGGTCCATAGCGATTCCATCGTTCGAGATTATGAACCCCAAGAATGGTACTTGTAACACATGGAACTCGCATTTTTCCAATTTGCAAAACAGCTTATTAGCCTTGAGTAGTGACAAAACTTGCGTGACATCTTTAATATGCTGGGATAGCGTAGAGGAATGAATCAGTATATCGTCCAGATATACCACCACACAGGACTGAAGCATGTCACGCAAGATGTCATTGATCAGCTCCTGAAATACCGCAGGTGCATTACATAAGCCAAACGACATTACCAGATATTCGTAGTGCCCCGTTCTGGTATTAAATGCCGTTTTCCACTCATCACCTTCTCTGATTCTTACTAGATTGTAAGCAGCCCGTAAATCAAGTTTGGTGAAGACAGAAGAGCCCTTCAATCTGTCAAATAACTCAGTGATGAGTGGAATAGGGTATGCATTCTTGGGCATCAGCTTATTAAGCCCCCGGTAATCTATACATGGCCTAAGTTCGCCATTTTTCTTCTTAACAAAGAAGAATCCGGCACCAGCCGGGGAGTTAGACTTGCGATTAATTCCTCTACCAAGGGCGTCCTCAATGTACTCCTCCATTGCCCTGTTTCTTCGCAAGACAGTGGGTACGTTCGACCCCTTGGAGGAAACACACCAGGAGGCAGATCAATAGCGCAATCGTAGGGTCTGTGCTTGGGCAATGCGCTAGCCTCCCCCTTGCTGAATACATCACTGAATTCCCCATATTCAACTGGTATAGCAGGGGAGGTACACATAATTTTCACAGGGATAGATAGGCAGTTTTCTTTACAGTAATCGGACCAGGCCCTGACTTCGCATGTTTGCCAATCAAATTGAGGATTATGCCGAAGCAACCATGGAAACCCCAATATGACTGCATGGTGAGGACTGAACCTCCTCTTTGTGGAGAGCCCCAACTGACATAGAGATAGGAATGGTTTCCATAGTAATAAAGGCTGGTTCCAATGGTCTGCCATCAATGGCCTCTACTGCCAACGGACATTCCTTTTTGCATAGAGGAATATTGTGCAAGTCTGCGAAAGATTGGTCCATAAAGTATCCGGCTGCACCAGAGTCCACCAGTGCCAAGGTGTCTGCGCCCCAGGTGAGAACGTCACTTGGATGGTGGGTTTAGCAATGTTAGGATCTGGGGACTGTTGTACACCACCTAGGGCCTGTCCCCCAAGGTACCCTAGGTGCGTGCGTTTCCCGGCCTTACCGGACAATTGCGCAAAAGGTGCCCCTGTTTGCCACAATAAAGACAAAGACCATGCCTTTTATGAAAAGACCTCTTCTCGTTGGAGAGTCTAGTGAAACCCAGTTGCATTGGCTCTGCTGCCTCTCCCGTGCGTTCAGGAGGAAAGGGTGGAGAGGGTGTGTCAAAGAAGCAGTTATGCCCATGCTTCCTGGAAGTTGCCTTTCGTGCCAACCTTCTCTCCCTGATACGGGAGTCAATGATCATTACATAGTCAATGAATTCATCTAGGTCACAGGGTACATCCCGGGCAGCAATTTCATCTTTGATTGTTTCGGAGAGCCCCTTAGCGAAGGCTGCCAATAATGCCTCATCGTTCCAGCCCACCTCCGCAGCCAGGGTCCGAAATTCTATCGCATAACTGCCCAAGGAACGTTCGCCCTGCTGTATCTCCATTAGTTTTTTGGCAGCGGAGGCCACTCTACCAGGTACCTCAAACACACGGCGGAACTTTCTTACAAATTCGTTAAAGTTCAGCATGCAAGGTCTGGCACCTTCCCACAAGGGGTTCGCCCAAGCCAAAGCCTTGCCAGTTAGTAGCGATATCATGAAACCGACCCTGCTCCGGTCGTTAGGAAAAGCCTGGGGCGTTAATTCCAGATAGATCTCTAACTGGTTAATGAAGCCCCTGCATAGGGAAGGCTCGCCATCATATCTCAACGGTAACGGCGCCGTAGCCATTAAGCCTCTGACGCAAGTAGGAGGAGCAAGAGGCGGATTGTCCGGTGTCAAGACTGGGGAAACCACCGGATTCGGATTAGGCTTGTCTAGGTGTATCGTACGCTCAAGCAGGGTTTGTAGAGCCAGTGCCAATTGATCTAAGCGCTGCTCATGGGCATCCATTCTCCAGTGGATGTTTTGAGTGTTACCTTCGCCCTTACTGTCTGAGGTCATGGCCCTTTCGTACTGTCACGGTTTTTTAAAGACGTATGTAAAATAAAACACAGTTTTATTTAGCAATAATAACACATAAGGTCGCCCTCTAGTGGCGGTTGGGTGTACATCAACGATAGTGACTGGAAAATACAAAGGTAGATGCACAAACGGAATAAGTACAACTGTACCGCAGAGGAAGGGGTATAACCCCAGAGGGTTAAGTCCTTGATAAATAACAGTTTCACAAGGAACTGTTTGGCACGCCCTGGGTGTAAGTAAGCTGAGCTTAAGGTAACCACAGAGGGTTAAGTCCTTGATTATGATCAGTCTCTTGAGTGGATGTTTGGCACGCCCGAGGTGTAGATAAGCTGTGCTGAAGAAATGTTCACCATCAAGTGGATAAGAACTGTCTCGCCACGGTGTGTAGTAAAGCAGAGCCCAATAGCCCCCACGGGCGTACCTACTGGAATGGCTACTGCTAGTGCAAGTGATATTAGCCCCACGGGCGTGTATCGAACCGGCCTGCAATGCAAGAGCTTCCAAGCCTCCTCAGACTCTACGGGACTGAGTATAACGAGACAGGGCCAATAGCCCAACTGAAGTAGTACCGGAATGCTAGTGCTGAAGCCTGTGCCCGTCACCACTCGGTATAACGGAATCGCCCAGTTTATACAACGAGAGAGAGCCAAAGCGCCCAACCGGCCTAATCGGAAGTGAATACTCTACTGGGATGGTACCGAGTTGCCGACGGAGAGCGGCCAACTCAGCAGGAGTATCACTATGAACGAGGCTCACACTGGAGTAAGGAGAGTGGGACCGAGGCATCACTGGTAGGGTTAAAAGGCACGTTTACACAAGGCTTTTCTGCAGTAGCACAGCACTGCTGTCTGAGTGAGGCGTACACAGCTCTGCACGATTGTAACACTGCACTGCACGAAGTAACACCAGGAAAGACAGCCACACAAGTACTGGAACAGTGGATGATAATGTCGCAACGGCGACAACCGGAACGTAGGTCTTCTGGAACACGCTGTAGGTTGATCTTGCAGGAGGAAGTCAGCCGGGCCGGATCGGAGCACGTAGGAGGTAGTCGTACAAGCCGGATCATACACAAGCAGGAACGTCAGCCAAGCAGAGTCGAGGTCCGGAGGAGGTAGTCAGACGAGCCGGGTCATACACAAGCAGGAACACTGGAGAATGGTCAGGGCAAGCCAAATCACAGGAATCAGAAACGCAGCAACAGAACAACTGGCTCAGAAACACCACGAAAGGGCACCTGACAGATGGAATAGTCAGGTATAAAAAGGAAACCAAGGGGCGGGCCAAACCAAGTGAACAAATCACCCTCAACCATAGAAGAGAGTGACAGCTAGATCACAGGCACTGTGATAGCGCAGGCTCCAAACAACACAATGATGTTTCTGGTGTTTGACGCATCTCGGCGAGATGCGTCAATTACGTGAGAGAGATCTCTATAGGATGACTCAGGCTTCAACTTATACAGGGTATCCTGTCAGTCTCCTCCTATCTATTTCCTGGCTCTGGGTATTTAAAGGGAACTGGATTCCCATCCAGTTACCCTTACGTTTTTGTCCTGTTCTGTTGTGTTTTTTGGTTCTTGAGTATTGTGTATGACCTGTGGATCTGGCTGACTACCCGCTCCGTGTATGACCCTGGCTTGTCTGACTATCCATCCTGGAGCTGACCTGGGGCTCTGTCCATCTAAGTCCTCCTTGTTGCCTTCTGACAGTGGACATCCTATCTGGTGCAGACCTGTGGCTCTGGTGAACTCTGGCCTTACTGACTGCAGGCGTGAGTCTTCCTGCTGCTATCCATTTTGGGAGACCAGGGGTTCTTATCCAAGCTTTTCCCAGGGTGTTGAGACTCCAGTGGGCTCCGGCCTAGTTTCTTGCAGTTGTGGTGGACCTGAGGCGGCTCCTATTGAGTTCTAGCCTCTCAATCACCCTCTGCTCACTGCATTTCTCCTTGTGTCATTCTAATAAAGGTGAATTTTACTATACTGTCTGACTCCTGTCTTGCTTGCCAACGCTGACATTCATGAATATGTGCCAGTGTCACTTAAGCAGGAAATTAGTGTTGTGGGCAAAGGACAAATGCATTCTGCATGCTAACACATTTTTTAAGCCATATGTTGGTGTAGGACTCACAACTTTGACTTTCAGCCACTTTTTTCTAAACTTCAGCCCTCAGAAGAAGTAATATTACAGTGGGAGATGTAGTACCTATAAGAAATGTAGGCGAAAAATGTGTTAAAATAGTGAAAAAGGAGGACATTTTTGCATAGACGGAAAGGCGAAATCTTTCACAGGAAAAGTGAAAAATCGGCAAGTTTTAGTGAAAAGTCAAGCGGGAAATTTTTCACACTTTTCGCCCACCCATAACGGTTACCAATATAAGCCCAGACTAAATTATGACATAATTCCCATCACAACTATATGTCTTTTATAGGGAAACATATCAATAATATGATCATAATGATAACTGATTTTGTAATCTTATGAATGATTATAACGGTGATTGATGTATCTCTTATTGATAAGTTAGTGACTATAAATACTGATGTGGTGTAGCGTGCAGTCCAAAATATAAATGCTTAAAATGTTCCATCTATTACTGTTTGTAATTTGCTTTCTTAAGTATATAGCATTGATGAGTATTGTCAGACCAGTTATACAGTACTTCCCCTGGGTGTGAGCCTGGGGAGATTCTGATGGGGCATGTGAGAGTATTACCCGTCATCATCTGCATACAGTGACTGTACACTTGGATTGGCACCATTCATCACAAATATTGTGTGCTGGGGCTTGTTGGGAGTGGGAAGGTGCTGTGTATAGCTACAGGCAAGGGTGAGCCTGTCTCCCAGCAGATGTTTCTATTATTGACTCTATAACATTATATTCTGGTCTTTTTTTGCACCCTTGGAGTGGGGGCTGGATTATGAGCAGCTTCCAGACTGGTCAGACATAATTTTAGATGCCAGTGCTCCACTATTGAATTTTTATTGTATACACATGAAATACTGACACCATGACATTTATGTGAAACATGTTAAAGCCATACCCCCAAAAAAGTAAATTTGGATCCGCTGTTGCTTTATGCCCTGTCTCTCCCCAATTGGCGAGACCACATAATTAAAATGAGACAAGAATAAGGCCCATCTGGCCTGCCTTGGAGACAAGTGCTTAGCTTCAGACAAGTAGGTAAGGTTTTTATGATCCATGAGGATTAGGACTGGCATGAAAGTTCCCTCGAGCAAATGCCTCCATTGTTTGAGAGCCAGTATTATCTGCATCAGCTTCTGAAGCTACGGTCCAGATGCGGGAAGACATAGCAATGTCTTCCAGTGATCCAACTCTGTCATCACTACCTCCCCCACCAGCTGATAGTGATTCTGTAGATGTGACAATGTGGCAGTTTGTGTCCACCCATTGCACATTGTATGGTGAGCTGACTTCACATGGCAATATGGTGGAATATAACAGCAAGCACGGAATAGAGCAGCATCTGAGGAGATTCCATTCCACAGAACGTGCTAAGCTGGTGGCAGGTAGAATTCAACATTACTATTAAGACTGCAAGTTGTCACTAGGGGTGGGCAAAAATTTTTGCATGGCTTTACGCAAAATCTGAGATTTTTAATTTTTTTCTTGAAAGTTTTCTACTTTTAGAATATGCAAAATTTAACTCCTTTTTGCCTATTCCGACAAATTGTTTGCCTATGTTTCCTATGGTGAAGCATTTCCACCACAATATTGCTTCTTCTGAGGGCTGCAATGGAGAAATAAGTAGCTGTAAGTCCTACATCAACATATGCCTTGATAAATGTGTTCCTGCTTAAGTGACACTGGCACATATTCATGATGGGAAAAAAAAAGTACAACATACAAGGTGGCAAATGTGAATGGTAATGGTGGTGGGGACTGTATATATATATTTATGAAATACTGAGGAATCATAATCGCTTGGTGAAAAGTGTGCTACACTGGTGTCACCACCAGTGTTGGTGCAGTTGGCACTGCTGGGGCTCCATTGGGGTTGTATAGCATGTCTGGGGTACAGGTAAGAGTAAAATAACTGTCCCTGGGAGCATATGCTCGAGCCTCACCACACAGGACCAAAATCTAAACTAGGCCAGCTCCACCCTAAAGATATACCCCAGGGTTTACCGCCATGTGTCCTGTAAGTTTCTGCATTTTATACCAAGACTCATAAATTGCATGTGTTGCCAATGCTGGATTCACGCTAACCTCTGGTCCCATTGTTAGTAGATGTGTTAGTTCATAGCCAGGGTGGAGATGAGTTCCCTCAGTATATTGATAAGTGTTTGTACAGTCCGGCATAATGTATGCAATAACAAACTGGCTTTGAGCCACAAGATAAAGATTGTAGAAATCTGTAGAAATCCCCTTTTCCTCCTGAGGTTTCTTCAGCACAGATATTTTATCCTGGCCCTGCCTCCAGACCAAAGGGAGCTGGTCAAAATACTGACTATTTTCCTAAAGTACCTTCTAGGGATGGGAACTGGTACTCACTGAAAGACATAAAAATGTTGGCAGAAAAATAATTTTGATTAAATTAACCCAGCTATGAAGATTGATGGATAGGCTACGCCATGCTGTGGTCTTATCTTGAAGTAAAACTAAGTGCGGGTCAAGATTATATGTACGGAATCTATGTGGGCTTGCTGCCACTGTCAGACCTAGGTATTTAATTGCTTCTGTACATTACATTGGTGTTTTGCTATACCCTTACCTTCTGGAAAAGGATCTATCAGAAGTATAAAAGACTTAACCCAACTGATCATGAGCCCAGAAAAAGTCCCAGATCCTTGGTTTTTACTTCTTTAATTGTGCTGCATTGAACAAATAAGTGCTAGTCCGGCTCTAATTCCCAGCCTAAGGTAATAGATACGTTTACAACTTACTCAGCGAGCATGTCAAAAACCATGCTCCAGAATTGACATAACGAGGGGCAGGACCACCATATGTGTTCCATCATACCTCTCCCCGAACAGCCTCTCCAACAAATGGTAGAAACAGTGGGGAATATCCTGGTAAGGCGTGAGGGTACCAGATACCACCCATACAATAGCCTCCGAGATAGCTTTATATGATTGGTACAGTGCGAAAACCTAGCTGGGGAAGAAATCACCTCGGCCCATTGTGAGTTAGTAAGATCTCTGCCCATTTCTCTCTCCCTGGCAAGCATAAAGGGGAATTTGTCTGGTTTACCACTTGTCAGCAAAGACACATAACAGAGGGAAAGGGTCTTGGTGGCCCATAATGGATGAATACACAACTTGATCAGTTTATGAAAATTCAGTAGTAGTCTCGACAAAGACTTGATATGCGGCGACAAAGCGTGGCGCAGTTGGAGATATTTACAGAATTCACTATTAGGGAGTACAAAACTGGATTTCAGATCTTTAAAAGATCTAAGGGTTCCATCTTTGAATCGTTGTCGTAAAGAGGTAATACCTGACTGATACCACAGAGAATAATTAGAATGAGGAATCAAAGATGCCAAAGAGAGCAAAGGAGTGGCCACAGAGAATCGTACAAATTCTGGGATCCGGGCCGAATATAAAGGAAAGGGGGCAGTGCCCACAAAAAGTCTCTGTATCACCAGTCACTGACATTGTGGGATACATAGGAGATCTCAAACTCTGAATGGTGTGACCTGGGAATCCTCAATATCTACCCATGCCACCTCCTCTGGGTTAGCATGAAATAGTGCAGTCTGTGCCATCCTGGCTGCTTTAAAATAATAAACTAAAGAGGAGATGCCTAGCCCTCCCTGCTGGGTCGGCATAACAAGCCATTTGTTGGACACCCTAGTATTTCGGGAGCCGTGAATAAAATGTAGAATACCAGACTGCATTTCCAACAACAATGGCAAAGGAATTTGGACCGGTAAAGCTTTAAACTTGTAGAGCAGTTTGGGAAGTACATTCGTTTTAGCGGTAGCTATACGTCCCAATCAGGACAGCATAAGCTTAGACCATACTTGAAGATCCTGTTTAGTAGAATGCCAAAGTCCCTGCACATTCACCTGGGCAATCTCACTGCAAGATTTAGTCAACTGTACACCAAAGTAAGAGATCCTGTCTTGTCTCCAGTCAAAAGGATAAGTCGCACGTAAGGAGTCCTTCAGGTCCAAGTCCAAATATTTTCAAGTCCGTATTCAGTAACGAAATTGGCTAAAAGTTCTGACAATGTGTAGGGGCCTTCCCGGTTTAGGGAGTGCAGAAATATGTGCCATAAGCATCGAGCTAGGGAAGGACCCCTTCTCACTACAAGATCAAAACACATTTAACACACAAGGAGAGAGGATCTCAGCAAACTTCCTGTAATATATGCCAGCAAAGCCGTCTGGGCCAGGGACCTTACGTGCAAGAAGAGATTTAATCACAGATCAAAACTTCTCCATACAGATTGGAGCATCACGAAGTTCCACCTGGGCAGGAGTCAGACTAGGCAGTCTCATTCTGTTCAAGAATACTGAGATGTCTCTTCCCATAGGTTGAAGTATAGTACTATCAGAAGACAAATTATAGAGAGCAGTATAGTATTTGGCAAAGTAGTCAGGAATAGCGGCCAGATTCATCACCTTCTGTCCCGTAGGCTTTATAACTTAATGTGTAATAGCGTTGTTTCAGTCTGTACACCATCAATAGGGTCTGGAATAGTTGGATCGAGGATATCTCCGCAAACTGAGTAAATTAGTGTGCGGTGGGAGTCCGCTTTATGACAGCTTCCAGAGTCGACAATTCCTGAAGTAGATATGTCAATTTGGCCTCCCTGCGACGTTTCTCCTTGGATGCTAGAGCTATAAAATGCCCTCGGATAACCATTTTATGAGCTTCCCAAATAGTCTCCGGGGAGACATCTGCAGTCTCATTCAGGGCAAAATACTCAAGCAAATGTTTCTGTATACATAGATAAGTGTCTGGATTTGCTAATAATTGGTCATTCAATTGCCACTGTCCAGAACCGGCCTAATAAAAGTACTCTGAAATGTCCAGTAATAGGGAAACAAGGTCAGACCATTGGATTGTTCCAATTTTACAACTCCGGATCCTCTGAAGGACCGATTTATCCACCCAAAAATAATCTAGAAGTGAAAAAGAGGAATGTACCTGGGAATAAAACGTGTAATCCCGCCCTGTTACATTCATTACCTCCACGCATCCAACATCTTCTCCTCCTTAAAAGCTTGCGACAGAATTCTACTCTGCATGAGCACAGATTTCAAGTACTGCCCCACAGATTTAGAAGAAGTATCCATGGACAGATCAGAAACCACATTAAGATCACTGCAAGTGATAAAGGAACCCAAACCAGAGGGGAAGATTTAAATAGAGTGGATTGCACAAACTGAGCTGAATTAGAGTTAGGGGCATAGATGTTAAGTAGTGTGTACAGAACATTGTTAACTGTAGTAACTAAGATAAGTTACCTACCCTTAATGTATATTTTAACCTGATGTAATTGCTAAAGAATGATGAAACAGGACCAACACTCCGGCTCTCTTTGAAGCCGCAGTGGAATGATACGCCGCAGGGAATTGGTGAGTACGCACAGATGGGATCTTACCTGCAGCAAAATGTGTCTTCTGAATGCAGAGGATCTGTGATTTAGACCTAGACACCTCCTGAAATAACAAACGTCTGTGATGGGTATTAAGACCCTTCACATTCATCGACAGTATCCTAATGGTCATTGTCCACAGATGGAGAGGTCCAAGCAATGATAGGCTGAATGGTCAATATAACATAAAAAGAATCATGCTTCCAGGAGTAATGAGTGTGATACACTGGTCCTGGAACTAGCATAATAAACTGGCTCCAGATATATAAGCCGTGCCAGTACACATTCAGAAGAACATTTTTGCTCACCTCTCCCTCCCAGGGTACCAAACACAGAACAGGGGAGGGGAAAAGGGTGTTGGGGAATATCAGAGAAGGGTAGATAAGGGGAGGATCAAAGAAGGCCCAGATAGAGAAAAGAAAAAGAAGAGAAAAGGAAAGTGAAGATACATCAAAGAAAGTAGACAACTGCCTAGCAAGGCAGAGTGGAAAATGTGTAATCATTCGCATTAGTAAATCACAAAAATAAACATAGGCACAAAGCTCATACCCAGATGAGTAGAAGGTGACAGAGCTCTCAGTATCGGCAGCTCCACCAAAAAGAAAGACCCCCCGTGCTGGGGTATTTAACAGGAGAACTCGTAGTGAGAACCATGAGACAGGACATCAGGAAAAGCATGTACACCTGAAACAGTGAGGATTAAGTAACTTGGATAAGAGGGAGATGACAAATGGTCATTGGTGGCTACATCTCTGTGGGCAACCCTCGCTAATACGCAAACGTATGGCATTACTCTAAACACCTGGAACATGCGGGTATGAGCCATGAGCAGCAAGCAAAGATAACTAATCAAAGCTCTCTCGACTAGAACAAGTCACTGTAATCAAGAGTACTAGTTCCAACACTACTGCAAACCACTCATCCCACATCCACATTATATAATTTGCCACCACGTAACCTCCCAAGCCGCGCCAATCCCCTGGCAACATCCAGGGAACATCAGCCCCCGAGCACCCCCAGGGGAGAGACCAGCCTCCCCCCAATACCACATAACAAGCAATGAAACTCAAACCCACAACAACTCCATACCAGGTTCCCTCTAATACATATGGATGAAAGAGGCACACAACGGCATTGACTATAGTATAGGTCTGTTATCATTACCTGTTTTTTTCCCCCTTTTATGTTTGTTTTGTGCAGTATCCCCATATCTAGAATTTCTGTTTGCCCATGCTGGTGCGAATCTCACAAGTAAGGTCAACCAGAGACAATAGGGAGAGCCCACACCACCAACTCCCTCCCAAGTAGGAGCCCCCTGAGCCAGTTACCACAGCAGCCATCCCCCAGGCAAACCCCCACCCAGAGGGCCCCATAGGGAATGAAGAAGGGTCTCCAGTTAATAGTGTATCCAAAAAGAAAAATATCCACACACTTCAAAACATAAGAAAATAGTAAACATAATAAAATGAACATTGTTTAGGATGAGACTCAAAGGGAAAATTGGAGGGATCAAGGGAGTCCTCCCTCGGTACCTTCAATAGTATGTCCATAACTCTGGCCTCAGAAAAGAGGCAAACTTGCCCCGCTGGCTCAAAAACATTTCCCAGTCGTCTGCGATGCTCCTTAGGTCTCCCTTGATTTGAGAACGCAGGGTAGACAAAAGGCCCTTAATCTCACTCTCCGAAGAACTGCTTTCTCTGGAGGAAGTAGAGGCCGCATTGTCCACATCAGACGCGTAGTCTTCATCTGATTCCACACGTGCACCATTTTGAGAGTGCGGCCCCGAAGCTTTCATAGACTTTTTCCACTCCTTCGGAGTTGATATTTATGCATCTGCTCCTGATGGCACTTGGTCTCTTGGCTCACCATCTCCACACTGCAATTCTCGGCACTCCAGGTTCCTCAGGGGTATTATAGGCTGAATAGTCCCCGGCACTAACTGGAGCTCCCTTTCTATGCTGCCATTCTCGTTGTGTGCTCAGACATGCCCATGTACTCCTCTTCTTATCATTTGTTATTATCCCATGTCCAATGCTTTTGGTTTTCTATCATTGTTATTGGACAAATTGCATTAAATTTAGTCCACAATGAAGCAATGAATGCACCCCCAAATCTCATAAAATAGGTAAATTAAATACTCACCTTTTCCAAAAGTTCATGAACTGTCAAATGTTTATCTCAATCCAGTATTAATGTTTTTATTTATTGTATCAAAAAAGAAAGATCTTTTACATGCATTTCAAGACAGAAATGTTCTTCATAATGAACTGAAGGTCATGGAAGAGATAGCTTTATTTTAGAAAATAAAAGCCCTTTCATTCTTCAGATTCTGATTCTTTATCCTGACTTATCTGGAAGTAGCGGAGCGCATAGGTTTCAAGCAACCACACACAACCAGTCAGTTGTTCTTCTTGAGGTATTAGTAAGTTATTTCAGGTACCTTTTAGAAAATGATTTCTCAGACACAACTGTAATTTTGTTCTTTAAGCTTTCAATAGGAACAAGACTTCCAGTCTTTCCATTAAACTTGACTTTGCCCTTTAGACACTGTTCCTGTTATGGCAAAACAGAAATATAGACTAGGGAAGGGTAACTTAGTTCCTAACTAGGGAAAGGAACTGAAGTTTCCCGAATCAAAGATGCCATCCTCCACTGGATGCGTTAGATCCAGCATGAATTTCCAAGCAGCTTTCTTAGACTTTGGCCTTTTATCTTTTGGTGGTGCCATCTTTCTTTCTTAACCACGTTTTCATAGAGCACAATCCAGTATTTTTAACTGGCATGCTACTGTTTTATTAGTTACATGTCTACCATTAAAGCTTTGTGTATATTTAAAGAAGATCAGGTAGCAATTATGTAGATCCACATTTGGACAAAAGGCATCAACAATAACAATGTTTCTTAGGACCTCTTTAATGCATGGGCATACTTTGCATTCCTTACTTAAGGAGTGCTATACCATGAGTTCCTATTTGTCCAAATTTTCTAGGATGATCCAGTATAAATATGTAGTAAGATGGTGGGTAGAGCTCTCTATTTTGCTAAATATATCACTGTGAGTGTTTTACCAATAAAGGAAGAAGGAAGTACTAAACATAGATTAATCTCTTGAATACTAAAGAAGAGTACAGTTCATTCTAAGGCAAAGTGTTTGATATATATTTTGCATCCATATAAAAAGAGACAACTAGATAACAAATTCATTTTGTGTTTATATATTATGTACGTATAAAGGTAGGCCATTCCTTTTCATTTACAAGAAAATTATCACTTGCAGACACATTAGTACCGACACTGGCAAAAGGCACAGTGTGACACTAACAGTCACAAAGGAATCACCATTTACTCACCGGTGTACTCATACACAAATAGAAACCAGCAAGGCCACACAGGCTCTATTAATACACACTGGTACAAAGGCACACTGAAACACACATACCAAATGGCACTAGGGATGTGCAAAACTTCCCTCATCAAGTGTGAAACAGGTAAAGAAAAGTTGCTTATGACAAGCATAACATTTTTTTGTCAAAAGAGTAGATTTTCATTTTTTTTTTTACTTACGTATGTATTGCATTGAAGTTAATGATAAAACTAAATACCCCCCTCCCCCAATGCTGTGAGCATTACTGCGGTGCTAGTATAAAAGAGTATCATCATCATTGTACTTCATGTTGTCAGTCTTTGTTTAGGAGTAGTGTTGAGCGAGCGTGCTCGGCCGATGCTCGGATCGGCTCGAGCATCGCTCTGCTCGGCACATGGCGGTACTCGTCGAGTACCGCCATGTGCTCGCCCGCCATGTTCGGGTGGCGGGGATCTGTGCCGGAAGAGGCACAGATCCGAAGACGCTCCGCTGGACCACCAGGGACTGGAGGTACGGGGGCATTGCGGAGATGAAGGGGGACATTGTGGAAGAGGGGCATAGACTCTATGCCCCTCTTCCACAATGTCCCCCTTCATCTCCGCTATGCCCGTCTTCCACAATGTCCCCCTTCATCTCCACTATGCCCCTCTTCCACAATGTGCCCCTTCATCTCCGCTATGCCCCTCTTCCACAATGTCCCCCTTCATCTCCTCTATGGCATAGAGGAGATGAAGGGGGACATTGTGGAAGAGGGGCATAGCGGAGATGAAGGGGCACATTGTGGAAGAGGGGCATAGCGGAGATGAAGGGGGCATAGCGGAGATGAAGGGGGACATTGCGGAGATGAAGGGGGCATTTGGAGATGAAGGGGGCATAGCGGAGATGAAGGGGGGCATTGACCAGGCACCCTCCCCTCATCAGAGCAGGGGGTGCCTGGTGTAATGCTCGTGTCGCCCCATTATATGCAATGGGGCTCGGGTGCTCGGCCGAGCACTCGAGCCTCAGGGGGTGCTCGGTCAGAGCACCCGAGCACCCGAGCATCGGGGTGCTCGCTCAACACTATTTAGGAGGAAGAGAGAAATGAGCAAACTGTACTTTTTCATGACTGAATCCAAAGAAATACGATAAAGTGAGCTGTTGGCTTGTGTAGGCGTTAAAAGATATCAACAGAGTGGGGATTGAGAGAGAAAGCAGCATTCTGTGATTTCTAGTGACAATAAAAACACTAGAAGAAAAAAACTGAGCGGTTTATTTGTTCCATGTTAAAGGAGCATTGGCAAAGGAGACACTGCTAGTTGTTTTCTAAGTGTAGGTGAGAAAAAAGGAAAGTTAACCTCCCTCAAAAAAGTTTTAACATGAGGGATGTGACACTGACAGATACCACCAGATAATTAATCTGATCTGACATTCAAGACAGTTATAGATGGGTTCAGCATAACAAACTGTGTCTGTGTGTACCACCCACAAACACACACACAGCAGTACTCAAATAAATCAATAAGAACTAGAGGGGCAGGGAAGGACATACTGAGGTGTGGTGCTGAACTGGTACACTAGTAAATGATTAGTTTATGCTTTGTTATTTAAAGCAAGTTGCAGAGATTGTGTTTGGAGATAACCCAAGTCTGTTCTGTATAATACTATAAAAATACCACTTCAGTAGTTCTTAAGAAAGAGAGAGAATTGTGACACAATTTATTAGTCTAGAGGCAAAGAGTGGAGCTAGTTGCTGTAATCTTTAGGGAATGTGGGTGTGTGTGACTGAGTTCAGTGACTTTGACAGACTGGGACAATTAATAATAATAATAATAATGACACTGAAAATATATAAATAAACACTAACTGATAGACGGAGACAAGAAGGATTTTTTTTATGAGACCTATGATGCCCGACATTAAGAGTGATGGAGAATGACTGTAACAGTATAGTGACATAGAATAGATCAAACCAGTATTACACATTTTTGCTACTAGCCATGTGGTTTACATTAACAATCAATACTGCTATTGTTATATTCATTATTGTGCTATGGGCAGTGGTAAAGGGAAAGGCAGGGTATGGGGAGTGCATGGACATGTTGGTGGCAGTGAAGTAGGACTTCAAAAATTTAGTGCAGCCATGATTGTGGCAGCTAATGCAGCAAGTGAAAACAATGAGCCTCCTCTTCATGGTGAGGAGCCCTTTAGTGAAATTAATGTGAGCATTTCCACAACCAGTAGTAACAGTATATAGATTAAAGATGACGATGATGATGAGCAGTATCATTTTAGTGTTGCTGCTCAACAGAGGAGGAAGTTAAAACAGTGGGATCAAGTGCTTCCTCAGACTGTGGTAGCAGTACCTCACTGGCACTACAAAGTAATGTTCATGCTCCTATAAATGTCCCTCAGTGGAAAAGTGACAATAATGTATTTCAGAAAAAAAGCTACAAGAATATGAATGTGATGGAGATGGGGTATCTGGTGGTAATGGTAGTGGTGAAGAAGGAGAGGATAGTGCTGCTGCTGACCTAATTATTAAGTATAAGAATAATGGTGGCAATTTAGAATATTGGCCAACCTTTCTTATTCAGATCCATATCCAGTAGAAAGTGAGATTTGTGATGAACTGACCCAACAATTAGCCGGAAGGAAAAATCTTAGTCTTCCACCAGTGGAAAAGAGCAGTAAAATTGTTTATAAACTGTCTATGAGGTCATGAAGAATCTCTAGCCAAGTAAACAAGGTGAAAAACATAGATATAGTCATCATCACCATCATCACAGAGCGCAATCCCCAAGAAGCCATACTCATCATCAGTAATATCAATTAAGCAAGCAGTACTGCAGTTAAAGAACATCCCTACCCCTAGCTAGGAGTATTTGTGCTGCTGCTGGAAGTGTACAGCCCACTGCTATCATCAATGCAATATGTAGCCCTTCTAGTTGCAGTAGCAGTCTGTCAGGAACTCATCATTTTATTAAGCCTCTGACAAACCGCTTGTGCATTTGTTAGTAGTGCCCATAAAATTCTAGCATACATGTTAAGAGTAACATAGTAAAGGGATAGTAATACTTCGTTTTATCTTTATTTTATTTTGTAGGCATTAAAAAAACATGAAGAACGATATAAGTCTTATCTCTCAAACCTTTATGGTTTAAGAGATATTCACAAGCAAAGTTTCCCCCTCCCGCCCCTTTCTCCTAGTGCAAGCCATCTCTTCTCAGATGTGAATCTGGTTGTAAGACCAGACAGATAACAGCAGGGGACAATCTTCTTTGTATGAAAACAAAGAAAGCCCTTCCCCCCTTGACAAGTTTTTCAGCTTTTTTCCTTATCTTAATTGTAGATTGTCCCTCTCTGCAGTCTACCTGGGCACCTCCCTTCTGATCTGGCTGAACAGGGAGGGGGGATACTTTGCTTGTGAATATCTCTTAAACCATAAAGGTTTGAAAGATAAGACTTATATCGTTCTTCATGTTTTTTTAATGCCTACAAAATAAAATAAAGATAAAACAAAGTATTACTATCCCTTTTAGTTGAAATGAGACTTAATTCCATCAAATTCAACATTTGCCTCATAACCCAGAACATTGAGAATTATATAAACCTTCCTGACTCCAAAATGAGTATTAGACTATTTACTGGAACTTCCTACTTTACCTGCTAATACAAAGTAAAAGATCCTATATGGCGATAAGGTGCTCAGCTAGTAAGACTCCCAAGGGTTAACCAACAATAAAAATTATTAATATAACAGTAATGACTACAATAGGTTACATGAGGACACCAAGATAGTACTACTAGGTATATCCCTAAAGAGCAGCTACAATCCCTAGACTAGTGTGTATAATCTAAAGCAAAACAAGCGAAGGGAGCTATGCAAAGAGTGTTATCATTGGACGGGAGAGGTGACAGACAGAGCTACATATCTAGAGTTTTGCATCCATATTTGTGCATTTACATCTGTACATAGAGACGGGAGAGGGATTCCTAATTTCCACGCTACAAAGGCCACCTACAGCAGTAGGGCGATACTTTAGGTTTGAAGAAACCTCTCATTCTTTAAGCTCTGAGGGCTTTTTATTATAGTGGTACCAGGGCTTATAATTTTAAGTCCTTTGCCACTAGCCAGACCTGAAAAGTTACTTGCCTCTGCAAGCCATAGCATACCCACCAGGGCTGAATTTCTACTTGCCAGGGCTAAATTTTCACTCGCCATTGGCTAGTGGCAAGTGGAAATTTTGAGCCCTGGTGCTACCACTATTAGGTGTTTATATATATACATTTTTGTATTATTGTGTATTGTATTCAGTGGTTACATTTAGTCTTTTTGAGACTTATGGATCTACAATAATAAATATAGATATTTTGTACTTTTAAATTGTTGCTATATGCTCATTGGGGGGAGTGTATTTAGGAGGGTTTTTTATTTGAATATAGGTATAGCGCCCTCCCTTATTTATATTTTTACCTGCTAATAAACCATATAATCCTGTATATTCCCTCTTAAAAGAAACCCATCAAATCTTCTGTTAACTGTATCCATTGTAGATCCAATTAACACATTCTTGGGCAAAGAAAAGCTTGAGAACCACTAACGAAGATAGATATTCTGATACATAATGGGAATACACTTTAACCCTTTGCATGCCAGAGAGGCAGCCAGTGCATTACGATGTGGTGGATACCTCTCTCTAGCATTCATTATTAAAACATGTTCTGAAATAGGCAGAATAGCTTTCTTATATCAGCTCAACTGGGAAAAAGAAAAAAGGGTTAAATCTACTAAGGAACTGCTAACCATACTGATGCATTCCCAAAGATGTGAAAAAATCCTTTAAAAAAAAGCATGTGTTTTTAGGGCAGTAGGAGAGAAATTGGCCCAAGTCCCTATGGTAACACAATGATAATTAATGAGAATTGCTCACTTAATTACGGGTCCCAGAAATTAGAACAAAGAGCACCTCCATTACTTTGAGTAATAAAACTTCCCTACTTGTAAATGATTTGCTTATTTAATTTCCTTTCAAAGGCTCATTTGCTTAAAAGAGCAGCTACTGCTAATTACAATCTGTCAGCAGAGTGTTCATTAACTATTTCTGGAATGGTTACTTTTTATTTACATTTATACAAAACCTTTAGTGCACCTTGAGACTGGGGTACTATAAATAGGCTGACCAGACTTCCTTTCGGGGACGCATAGGAGGAATGCATACTGCAGGACTGCATTGATTTCAGTGAAGTGCTGCAAAATGGCTATTTCCTGTGTGTCCCCGGTTAAAGGTGAGATCTGGTCAATCTAACTATAAAGGACTGGATCAATTCTGAGAGAAAACAACTTTACCATAAGGGGCCAATAAAAAGCCCTGGTGATTTAACCTGTTCGGTGCCAGAGGTGCAATATGGTGGTGGGAGGAAATTCAGTCTTCCAACTGACTTCAAAGCAATGAGCTAAGTGAAAAAAGTGGAAAACGTTTTGTGCAAAAATTTCCCTCTCTGTGAGAAGTGTAATTTTCTCCTGTTACCTGCTTTTTCAGGCAAAAATTTTCACCCATCTCTAGTTCTGAGGTAGCTTTCTTCATTTGTCATTCCATCCATGATGGTGCAAGAAAAGATAGAGGACAGTAAACTGAAGCCTGCTACTGTGCAAAATTTGAGGCTGGAGTAGCCAGAGTGAAGGAGGGCACAATTTGTGGCTAAGAGAGTAAAAGGCCCCCAGATGTTTTTGTTGTTACAGGGGTCATGTATTTGTGATCTCTTTTTATTATTAAATATACCACACAAACAGTATTTATTTTGTATTCCTGTTCTCTCTACATTTTTTTATATTTTGACTATGGAATTGTACTATCTGTGTGGAGGCAGAAACAATACCTTCCTTATGCACAACCAGACTTTTTTCTATGCCAGAAAAGTAGCAACATGTGTGAGTATGACAACTGCATTGTTTTGAGGACTTTTGGTACTGAATGCTGGTAACTTTTGAGGCACCCTCTTTCTTCTGTTTTATTTGCTTAAATGGGGCTTTTAATCCCTCAAACAGTAGCAATGTCTTCAGTGTATTTCAATGAAATACACTAGAAAACTCTCTAGCATTTAAAGGGACAGTAATGTTTCATAATAAAAGCAGCTCTAATTAATCATCATAGTATTTGGACATTGGAGAGTGTTATTTCAATTCTGTCAGAGTTGTAGTTCAACAGTAATTGAATGATAAAGTATCCCCCTCCTGCCCCTTTTATTGATGTAACACTGTTCAGCCAGAGCAGAAGGGAGGTGCCCAGGTAGATTGCAGAGAGGGACAATCTTCAATTAAGATAAGGGAAAAACCTGAAAAGCTTTGTCAAGGGGGGCAGGGCTTTCATTGTTCTAATAGAAAGAAGATTGTCCCCTGCTGTTATCTGTCTGGTCTATGGACTGCATTCCACATCTGAGAAGAGATGGCTTACACTAGGTAAAAGGGGCGGGAGGGGGAAACTTTGCTTGTGAATATCTCTCAAACCATTAAGGTTTGAGAGATAAGACTTATATCGTTCTTCATGTTTTTTTTAATGCCTACAAAATAAAATAAAGATAAAACTAAGTATTACTATCCCTTTTACTCAATGATTGATACAGCTTTCTCCAATACATTTCTTATTTGTCTTCAACAGAGCAATTGGTTTTCCCCCAATAACTCTACTTTTCTTTTGTGCATACATACCTTAATTTTCTGCACTGGTCGTTATTATTTGTACCCTGTGGTACAGTTGGTTTGTTCCAGAATTTTCCAATTCCTCTTAATACATCAGCTTGACTGTGAGAGATCTTTAGAATTTTAGGTTCAATTATTTTCCAATTATATAAAAATAATTATAGCTCAAAATTATTGCAAACTACAGATGGACCAATTCATATATAAATTAAAACAAAACTTTAAGGACTGTTCATTTTTGTTTCCCTTATTGCAGCAGCATGTACACACGGCTTGTTTTCAAGGGATAGTGCTATTAGGACTACTGAGACATTAATCAGTCCGCCTAACCTCTCTGATTCCATTCATTTCACTACAAAGAAGCCCTTCTCCTACTGTGCAATCTTTTGTGCTTGTATTCAGTCATAATTCCTGTGCATTTCAGACCACTTTTATGACAATGCATTAGAAAAATAGCAGTACTTTTCATTTAAATGTTCTAGGAAGCCTGATGTATTTTGTTATAAATTGTAGTGGTACAATGTCTGATTATAGAAAATTATTGCATATATGTAAAACATTGATGCAAAGACTTTTCTCGTTTTCTTCTATTTGTTGCAATATTCACCTATTAAAAAAAAATATTTTTTTAACAAATGCAGATTCACAAACAGCATAACGGATTTCTGGAAGTATAGTACAATAAAAACATACTTAATTTCTTCTAATTAACACCACACAAGGGAAAAACTTCTAATATATTAGTTTCTAAGGGGTGGGTAATATTTTGTTTCATTTTTTCTTTTGCTTCTTTTTCTGCATTGTTTGGTTATACTGTTTGACTGGGAATTGGCGTGAAAGCATAAATACACTGAAGTTAGCCTCCAATGCCAATGGCTGCACGTCAGGGCAAGTGCTATAGTACATGCACTCCACTGTCTTAAAGACTTTATTGTCAGCAAGCTCCTTACATCTGTTCCATAGCATGAGAAGGAAAATGGCAGAAACTGTCACCACTTCCTCAATGTCTTGTTTAGTAGGGAAGAGTGTAAATTTCTGCCTCAAACTGAAGTCAGAGAAAAATGGCACTTTCCACATGGTGAAAAATTTCCTGCAAAAAGTTAACATTTTTTGCATTTTCCCGCTTTTTTCGCCTAGCTCATTCCATTGAAATCAGTGGGAACATTGAAGTTATACACAACACATATCAAATATTATTTAATTTCCCAAAAGCATAGTATAAAATGGGCATGAGGGTGCCTATGTTGGTGGGGTGTGGAGAAAGAATCAGTTGAATAGGGAATGGTTTTTTTAGGGGGTTGTTTACTGGGATTGGGGAGCAGTTAATAAAAAATAAAAAATAAATGCCTGTGTTGGTGGGTGGAGTCGGAGGAATGAATCAGTTGAACAGGGAATTTGTTTATGGGGTGGGTTCTTGACTAGTATTGGGGGGACAATTAATAAATAAAAAAAAAAATAACAAATTTGTATTTAAAGTGATAGAGACAGGAACCCCCTTCCACTGGGGTGGACTAATACTTGACAGTGTTTTGTAGAGGATGATTTGTTAGATTTGTTGTTAGAGGCCTTTGTAGGACCTAGACTTATTAGAGGCCCAAGCCCTGAAGAAACATTTATTTGTAGGACTTAAGCTTGTTTGGCACAAGCCCTAAGGAAACATTGATTTGTAGGACTTTGGCTTGTTAAAAACAACCCCCACTATAAAATTGTTAATTTTTTTGTAGGATTTTTTTTATTTTTTTTATTTCAAGGCACAAGCCCTGAGAAGAAAAATAAAAATGCCCTACTGTCTAGTGCCAGCAGGTCATGTTGGCCAGTGGCCATTGTCCATTGTCAAATGTCCTCTGTCCAGAGTCCATAATTGTGGAATTTGCAATTGCTGTTCTTAATGATGCTGATTTGTTTAAGCAGCAGGATGATTAGGCAGCTGAAAGGGAATGGGATCAACAATAGCAGTAACATGGAAGATGGATGATGCGCCTGAGGCAGTAGCAGCACAATAATTATCCCCCAGTCTATGTGGAGAAAAGAAGACGTTGTCCAATAATTCTTATCCACCTGAGCCTCCTCCAAAATCATGGGTGTGTTGTTATTAGAATATAATTTTTTCCCTTGAGAGCAGGAATTGTGGCTCTTATCAGCAACTGCAATGTGCACAGTGTGTGTGTGGTAAATAACATCTGGGGCACAACTGTGTTCAAATACCATGACACCCGAAACCAAGTACCGCCACTGTCACTATACCCTTTGTCCAGGCTCCTCTAAGGACACAGGACATCTTGCTGACAGTTTAATAGTAATGATTAACCCTCCCTGCCACCATCTTAGCATATTCTGTGGGATGGAATCTCCTCAGATGTCACTTGATGCACTGCTTGCGATTCTCCTCCACCACACTGGCATGTGTGGTCAGTGCACCACACAGTGTGCAATGGTTAGAGACGAACTGCCACATCCTAATGTCAATAGAGTGGCTGTCATTTGGCGGGGAGGTAACGATGAACGACATGGATTGGCAGAAGATGAATTTGCCTTAAAAGGTGATGGCGAGCTAGTTGTTTCACTAGTCATGAAGCTTCCAGTCTCTGCCTGGGTTGCTTTATTCTTTCTCCTCTGGACAGTCAGGGGATACAGCAACAGCAGTACTTGATTTCTGTGGCGGGTGTTTGACTTCAACATGTTTGACATAAATGTCATGGTGTCTGTGTTTCATGTGTGATATCAGGGCGCTTTTGCCAAGGTGTGTTCCCTCCTTTCCATTCTCACTGACTTGTCACAAATTGTGCACATGTAATGGTTTTCAAGACACTCAGATCAGTAAGTTAAAATAAAACACAGTTTTATTAAACAAAAATAAAAGAAAGATCGCCCTCTATAGGCAGCACAGAATAATAGCAAATAGGCTGAGATGCCCAGTATACAGATGAATAAACTTACAGAGACATTCACATAACAGGTACTGAAGGCAAAGAACACAAGGGTTAACACAAGTAATCAGTCAGTCTCTGTTGTGGTGTTTGGCACGCCCAAGGTGGTAATGAGGCAGTGAGTGGTGTAGTTGATGCAACACCTAAAGTCCATAAAACAGAGATAACTGCTTCAGCAGAAGGGAACTGAGACCAGAACCCTGTAGAGACTTGAGCCTGTAGCCCCCATGGGCATAGTAATGGAAGCAACTGGATTGCCAGAGCTTGAGCCAATAGCCCCCACGGGCATAGTAATGGAAGCAACTGGATTGCAAGAGCTTGAGCCAATAGACCCACGGGCATAGTAACGGAAGCAACTGGATTGCCAGAGCTTGAGCCAATAGCCCCCATGGGCGTAATAATGGAAGCAACTGGATTGCAAGAGCTTGAGCCAATAGCCCCACGGGCATAATAACGGAAGCAACTGGATTGCAAGAGCTTGAGCCAATATCTCCCACGGGCGTAATAACAGAAGCAACTGGATTGCAAGAGCTTGAGCCACTAGCCCCCATGGGCATAGTAACGGAAGCAACTGGATTGCCAGAGCTTGAGCCAATAGCCCCACGGGCATAATAACGGAAGCAACTGGATTGCAAGAGCTTGAGCCAATAGCCCCCACGGGCGTAGTAATGGAAGCAACTGGATTGCAAGAGCTTGAGCCAATAGCCCCCACGGGTGTAATAATGGAAGCAACTGGATTGCAAGAGTTTGAGCCAATAGCCCCCACGGGCGTAATAACGGAAGTATCACGGTGCCCGTGATTGCTGCAATTCAGTGTCTATCACCTGTAGGGGGCTCCCATTGGCTGTCTGCCTTCAGCCCGCCTTTCATTGCCTTTTTAAACTCAGTCTGGGCACCCTCTGGTTGCCCTTTCGTGGTGTCTTTGACAGCATCCACTTCCTCCTTACTACAGTAGCTGATTGGGCCTGTTGCTGAGTTCCTGAATCAACCTGTTCCTGAGTTCCTGCCTGCTTTGTCAGTTCCAGTCCGGTTCCGGTTGTTCTCATCAGTAGCTGATGTTCCTGTTGCCAGCCTGCTTGGCCGCGCTTGATCTGGTTGATCTTCTCTGCTGGTTCCTGTTGTTTCCTGCTTCCAGTTCCTGCATCTGTGGCGACATTGTTCTTCATTCGCTTCGGCGACATTCCCTCCTGTTGGTTCCAGCGTGCGGACGCTGGTTTGCTTCACTAAGCCTTGCAGCTCACATTCAGCCTGTTGGTTCCAGCGTGCGGACGCTGGTTTGCTCCATTAGCCTTGCTGCTCACATTACAGTCTGTTGGTCCCAGCGTGCGGACGCTGGTTTGCTCCATTAGCCTTGCGGCTCACATTACAGTCTGTTGGTCCCAGCGTGCGGATGCTGGTTCCCTCCATTAGCCTTGCGGCTCTCATTACAGTCTGTTGGTCCCAGCGTGCGGACGCTGGTTTGCTCCATTAGCCTTGCGGCTCACATTACAGTCTGTTGGTCCCAGCGTGCGGACGCTGGTTCGCTCCATTAGCCTTGCGGCTCACATTATAGTCTGTTGGCCCAGTGTCAGGACGCTGGTTCGCTCCATTAGCCTTGCGGCTCTCTATAGTTTGTTGGTCCCAGCGTGCGGACGCTGGTTTGCTCCATTAGCCTTGCGGCTCACATTACAGTCTGTTGGTCCCAGCGTGCGGACGCTGGTTTGCTCCACTAGCCTTACGGCTCTCATTCTGCCTGTGTGTTCCTATGTAGGGCGCTGGTTTACTCCCTGACTTGCAGTCAGGTACTTGATGGTTCCGAGTGCGCTGTTCAGTCCTAACAGCACTGATTCCTACAGTATATGGGCACGAGAGTTTCTGATTACAGTGAAACCACTTGACCTGGTAACTTCTATATTCCATCTTACTGTCAATATCATCTGACAGTCATTAGGTCACTGTGGTTGTCACATTCCTTTGGGCTGCCTTGCCAGGTATATTGGTAAGGCCAGTAGAACCTTTCACTTTGCCACCTTAAGGTTGCCTTACCCGGTATTGGCAAGGCCGGTAGAGCCTACTCATTGTTATCCAGTTGCTGCCTTGCCCGGTATATTGGTAAGGCCAGTAGAACCTTTACGTTGCCACCTTACGGTTGCCTTACCCGGTATTGGCAAGGCCGGTAGAGCCTACTCATTGGTATTCCGTCAGGCTGCCTTGCCCGGTATATTGGTAAGGCCGGTAGAACCGCATACTATTCCATCTTAAGGTTGCCTTACCCGGTATTGGCAAGGCCGGTAGAGCCTACTACACTGGTATCCCGTTAGGCTGCCCAGCCCGGTATATTGGCTGGGCCGGTAGAGCCTCTTGTTCCAGACTCGCCTGGGTTGCTTTGCCCGGTATATTGGCAAGGCCGGTAGAACCTATTTGCTATTGTCATTATCTTCTATGTATTGTTTGTATGTGTATGAAAACCCTATGGGATTGCCTTTAACTTTTCAATAAAGTTATGTTTTTACCAAACCTTACCTCTGAGAGTCTTAACTAACCGTGACAGGAAGCCACTGGATTGCAAGAGCTTGAGCCAATAGCCCCACTGGGCGTATAACGGAGAATAGCACTGAACGAGCTAAAGCAATGGCGCCTCCCACAGGCGCGGTAACAAAGACCGACTATACTGCAAGGTGTAGAATGAACCGTCGCCTCACAAGGCTTAGGATAGACCGGCTCAGCAGTAATAGCGGCTGAAAGGTAACAGCTCTGCAAGTGTAAGAGTAAGCTATAGCGCTGTACCAGTGAATGGAGGCTCAGTAATGGAAGCACAACTCTGCACGGTAAACGGAGGCTCAGCAACCAGGAGCACAGCTCTGCACGGATAACGGAGGCTCAGCCAGCAGGAGTACAGCTCTGCACAGGTTAACGGAGGCCCACAATCAGCCCTACCACAACCACCGGAGATAGTCAGAATGTCGCCTCGGCGACAGCAGAAAGCTGGAACGCTGGCGGGGTAATAGCAAGCCGGTACAGGTCATAGAGCAGGAAGTCAGCCAGGCCAGGTTGGATCACGGAGCAGGGTTCTCAGACAAGCCAGATCAGGTCACAAGCAGGAACGTCAGCCAGGCTGGGTCGGATCACGGAGCAGGGTTCTCAGACAAGCCAGATCAGGTCACAAGCAGGAACGTCAGCCAGGCCGGGTCGGATCACGGAGCAGAACACAGGAGCGTAGTCTAAACAGGCCAAGTCGGTATACCGGAATCAGGAACACAGGAACACAGCACAGCAATACTGGCTCAGGAACACCACGAAAGGGCACCTGACAGGTGCCAATGGCCAGGCATAAAAAGGTCACCAGGTGTGGGCCAAACAGGCTCAACTAATAGGAGCACAGCACAAACGAGAGTGACAGATGAAGATCACGGGCACCGTGATAGCACAGTACAGTTGGTGATGTCTGCACTGTGCCTGCCCCAAGAGAAAAATATTCCAACACCCATGACTTCAGGGGATAGGGAACAGGTGAAGAAGAATAGCCTCTTTCATCTTGTTCTCCACATTCCCCTTCACTGTCTGTGGCAGCAGATAATGTTGTTGCTGCTGCTGCTACTGCCTCAGATTCAACACTGCAAATAGGACCAGGAGTATTGGTGGTGCTAGCTAGTGGAACCTGTCCTAGTCCCGCATCACTTGTTGACCCCATTCCCACTGTGTCCACGGTGATCTGTGGCACACTAGCTTGTTCCTGCTGCCCTTGTAACTCAGCATCAGAAGGAATTAGAGCAGTTGCAAATTCCTCTAATTCTAAAATCTAGTGGTGGTGGAGATGCACATCCTCATCCCTGTCTCCCATTCCTTCTCAGTTTCTGCTAAAAAGGCCATCAATGTCTCTTCCACCCCAGCTTCTCCATCATCACCACCTCTAGCCCCTATGTGCTTCTGCTGTTCTATTATAGACATCTCACTGCTCCTTGGAGGAGGTGATGAGCAATGTGACAGAGGATCCCCTAATGTCACACTTGTCATTTCTTGGTGACATGAAGAAGGCAGACTGGCAGTGGCAGCACTAGCAGCAGGCACAGGCAGCTGGTCGGTGTTCCTACTGGTGGTGGTATTAATTGTGTGCCTACTCTCCCTCAACCACAGTTCTGGCCTCTTAGTCTTCAGGATCCTTTTCCATTTGAACACTTTCGTGAAGAGAAAGGGAGGACTCCCAGGGTCAGAGGAATGATGTGGGCTCCCTTGGCCACTTGTCTGGATGCTCTCAAATGTTTCCCCTCCCACTACGGCTTCTTCACCATTACTGCCACTACTACTACCACCAGCCACATCAAGTTCAGCTGCAGAGTCTTCCTCCTCAGTCTCACAATCACTAGTAAAATGAGAATATTGCTGATTACCCCCTCCTTCACTCCTAATACTAACAAGCTGCTGGATCTTATTAGCAGTAGTACTAGCTCTGGTGGGACTGTTTGGGAATGGCAAGTGTGATTTAGGGTGCCTTGCTGTCACACTTGGCATCATCTTCTTCTTTCCCCCTCCTGAGTGCTACAAGACACACTAGCAGCAGGCAAAGTATTGGTAGCAGCATGTTAGGCACAGGCATCAGGTACAGTACTGGTGGCAGCAGCACATCTGGCAGCAGGTACAGCAATGGTGGTTGCAGGTACAGCACTGGTGGCAGCAGGGGCAGCATGTCTGGCAGCAGGTACAACAATGGTGGCTGCAGGTACAGCAATAGTGGCATTGGCAGCAGGGGCATCACTTCTTTCAGCAGACACAGGCAGCTGACCTGTCCTCTCACCCTTTTCTCCCTCCCTTCCCATTTCCCTTTTCTCCCTCCCTTCCCCTTAAGTTCCAAAAGATGCCCTGGTGTGATTTAGGGGGACTGAACAGCATTGGTTCAGTACTGCTAGTTACATCCTCCTCCACTTTCTCAGACTCAGTGGATACATAATAAGGTTCCTTCCAGTTCCTCCTTTTACTGCTCATAGTGATAGCAGTCACCATGAGCCTCTCCTGCCTCAATTTAATAAACAGTTCACAGCAGAACAGCACAACACGTCTACCTCGCTCTGTAGCTGCTTCTATTGTGTTCTCACTTCCTGGAATATATCACGTTTTTATAGCGAAAACAATGTTTTCAATGGGCAGAAACTTTCTAGCCACTGAAAAATTGGCGGGGAATTTTGGCCAATGGGCAAAAAATGTGGAAATTGTACATGTAGTTTTAAAAGCAGAATTTCTCATGAAAAAGAGGACAATCTCTCGTGAGAACACGCAGACAACTTTCGCCCATCCCTATTGTTTAGTACATAATGTTAAAAAGCAGAGAAAAGGAATGTCCAGGCAAAATTCTTGCCTCAGACCGAAATAGGGGAGACTGAATTTCTCACCACCACATGAAAGTTTTCTCTTCTTTTCCTGCAGGCATATAAAAGGGTGTCAGACTCTCACATAATGCTATTCTGTGTTTGTGAGAGGAGAAAGCAGCATATTCTAAGCTACAGAAGATAGGAAAATGAAAGGAAATTGAGGCTTAGTTTAGGGAGACTGTTAGTTAGGACATTTGTTCTCTGTATTAGAGGATTGGGGGCCCTCTGGGAGAGAAGAAGGGAAGAAGAATGCTGAACACAATTGCCCCAAAATTCAGTGTGACCGATTGGTAAGACACAGGCAGCTGGGGTCCAATTTGCTTGCTGACCTTGCTGTTATTATTATATCTGTGTTGGATGTGTCTGGGAGGGGTGAGAAGGAAGCAAAGGAGGTTGGCCTTAAATACCCCAACATTCTGTCTGACTGATTTGATTTGAAAGACACAGATAGCTGTGGTCCAAGCAATCTCCTTGCTGATCTTGCTGTTATTATGTCTGAGCTGGGAAAGTCTGGGAAAGAAGTTGTTGATTTTGATTTTTAGTTTATATATATGTATATATATATATATATATATATATATATATATATATATATATATTCTTTTTGGGCAGTGATAAGGTAGGTTGTACAACTGTAAAAAAAATAATAAAAAAATAGGTGACAGACAACTGTATGACAGACTTGCTAGATAGCAGATGAGATTGAGAATTTTGTTGAGGGCCAAGGCAAGACATCACACTCCATTAGTAGTTGAATAATGTCCAGCAAACATACACAGAGAAGGGAGGGGAAAAGGAGGATCAGTGCAGGGAAAGTGGTTGCTGCAGAGTGTGCAGTTAATACTGATGATGATCACTCTCTTCACAGGGAGGATGTAGTTTGTCAAAGTTCACCAAAAGTTCCACCACTACCACCAGCTCCAGTGCTATAAAAATATATAAGAAGAACATTGAAGATGACAATGAGTCCCATTCTAGTGTTGATAATGGCAATGGAATAATGGAGGAAGGTGAAGCATCTGACAGAGAGACAAACAAGCAGCAAAACACCAGTCTTCAAAGTAGTAGTGAACTTTGTGAATGTAAAGGTAAAAATATATTGTTTAACACCTCTAAAAGCTTAGAAGATTATAAGAGCTAGTCAGAGAGGCTCAATTAGGAATGAGCCTGCCCTCAAATTGATGAGGCTCTATAGGATAAGTATCCTACCCAGTGTACAATCTCTATTAGCTCACTAGTGCCTTTCACAGATAGGAATTATCATAAAGCAGATACATACTGATCCTACCAAAAGGCAGTTCAGCCACGAAGTGCCAAGCAGTTCCTCTCTGAACAAGAGAAGCAGCCAACCCCAGACATAGGTTTCGGCCTTGTTGGGCCTCATCAGTGAGGTGCAGCTGATCTCTCTAGGCACTGTGAGCAAGGGGTCCACTTCTGGATTGCCCTGTTACCCTTAGGGTAACTAGTTCCAAGGGTAATTTGCATATGCAAAGAGCTAGTCAGAGACACTAAGCTAGGAATTAGCCTGCCCTCGAATTGATGAGGCTCTATAGGATAAGTATCCTACCCAGTGTACAATATCTATCAGCTCACTAGTGCCTTTCACAGAGAGGAACTATCCTAAAGCACATACATACTGATCCTACCAAAATGAGTCCAGCCACAAAGTGCCATGCAATTCCTCTCCGAACAAGAGAAGCAGCTAACCCCAGACATATGTTTTGGCCTTGTTGGGCCTCATCAGTGAGGTGCAAGTGATCTCTCTAGGCACTGTGAGCAAGGGGTCCACTTCTGGATTGCCCTGTTACCCTTAGGGTGACTAGTTCCAAGGGTAATTTGCATATGCAAAGAGCTAGTCAGAGACGCTAAAAGCGATTGCACCCTGGTTAGGATACTTATCCTATAGAGGCTCATCAATTTGAGGGCAGGCTCGTTCCTAGTGGAGCATCTCTGACTAGCTCTTTGCAAGATGATAAGAGTAGTGGGAAAGAAGTGGCAGGTGATGATGACATGGCCAGAATATTTGAGCAAAGGCTCAATCTTTCATCACTGAAAAGGAGCACTATACATCTCTTTAAACTGAGAAAAACACCCTCTACAAGCAAAGATGACTAAAATACATAGTCATCCAATTGGTTGTCGTCGCCATCATCATCATCATCATCATCATCATCATCAATTTTACGTAGAAGAATTGATGCTGTTGTAAAGCAAAGTGTGGTCATACCAGATATTGATTTGATTTAGATTTTTCTTCTGTTCACTCACTGCATTTTGTTAAATGATAAAAATAAATTATTAACGTGTCTATATTTGAAAGCATTCTTACTTTATAGCATTTTTTCACACCTGCCTAAAACTTTTGCACAGTACTGTATATATATATTGTCTAATATATATAAATAAAAGGGTACCTGAAATGACAGGACGCCAAGCTCTAGTCCCTTCAGGCATCACTGGAGTAGGGTCAATGTCCAGGCAGTAGATCAGGGCAGGCAAAAGGAAAACATAATCCAGGTCCTGGCAGAGGTCATATGAAGGCAGGTAGAAGATAACAAAATCCAGGTCCAGGCAAGGGTCAGATAAACAATGTCCAGGCAGGAGTTCAGGGCAGGCAGCAGGACACATGATGACGACAGAGCTCCCGATGCCCGAACTCCGGAAGTGATGAGGACCAGGATAATAGGGATGCAAATGATGAAAGGAGTGCAGTAGTGCAAAATTTCCAGTGAAAAATGCTGATTTTTCGCTTTTCCCGTGAAAACTTTCTCCTTTCTGCCTGTGCAAAAATGTCCTCCTTTTCACCTAATTTAATGAATTTTCCACTATTTTAACACATTTTTTGCCTATATTTCCAATAGGTACTACATTTTCTACTGTAATATTACTTCTTGTGAGGGCTGAAGTTTAGAAATAAGTAGTTGAAAGTCAAAGTTGTGAGTCTTACGGCAACATATGCCTTGAAAAATGTGTTAGCATGCAAAATGCATTTGTCCTTTGCCCACAACACTAACTTCCTGCTTAAGTGACACTGGCACATATTCATGATGTCAAGTAATAAAAAAAATAAATAAAATACAACCTACAATGTGGCAGATGTGTATGGTAGTGGTGGTGGTGGGGGACTGGCATGGTTTGATTTGTGTATGTATTTTTACCATTGTCATATGCTATCCTCCTTCTCAGATTATTGACACACATAATTTATAGGTCATAGCAGTGGACTGGTCCCAAATGTGGAAAATAGTGGCAACCCTTCTTCACATCCATCGTCCACCTCCTCATCTGTGCTGCTGTTAATATATTTGTCCTGGCTTTGTCTGTCATCATATGTGGTTTCTGCTACCTGATACTCAGATGGTATGAGATGTTGGTTCATTTTTAAGAATGTTAGTCTCCCAACATTTCTGCTTGATAGCCGTGCCCTGCGGTCATTGACAATATAATCAGCAGCACTGAAAACCCTCTCAGACTCAATGCTTGCTGGAGGACAACTGAGGCTTTCCACTGCAGTATGTGTCAATGCTGGCCACACACACTGCTTTGTTTGCCAGTAATCCAAGGGGGTCATTGTTTCTGCCTAAAACAAAGTTATCCTGCAAGTATGCAGAAATGATCTCACATGCATTGGGACCACTTCTAGGAGCTACACGGTGTTCCTGTGTGTAAGTTACCAACCAATACTCAGGGAGCAAGTCCCAAAGAGATGTGCCGCCACCCCCACCACTACCAATGCTGGGTTTTTGCTCCCTCTGCTGAGACCCATGAATTGCCCTGTGCTCCAAACTGGTTGATGATGTAGCCGCTTCTGCTGGTTCAAGTGCTTTTCTGCCTTCCTTTTCACTATACTGCTTAGATGTTTGTTGTGCCCTCACTTTCTCCCTCTCATCCACCACAATGAAACTCTCCACTCAATCAATAAGCATGTCACGATATTCCTTGACAGAATCCGATTCCTCAGAGAGTTGCTGATGATCATCATGACTCCTTGTTGTGACAAACCACTGATGGCCCTTTGGCAGAAATTCTGAAATTTTGTGTTTAGAGCTGGGTTCCAGCAAAGTGGCAAGCATGTATTCCTCATTGCTTTTAATGGACACTATGCGAGGATCTTGTTCAAAGCACTCTAACATGTCCTTTACCAGCTAATGTATGTCTGCTTTGTCATTCTGGTAAGAATCCTCAGCCATGCTCCTAATTTTTTTCTAAAATAAAAATATCAGTGTTAGAATTTCACTAATTCCTGCCCCAATGCGACTCACCAGCATGGTTGCCTCCTCAAAGGGTTTCAGCAGCTCACATACATTGCACATTAGTTGCCATTGGCCAGGTGACAAAGAGGCTCCCTCCAAAGCCTTCCAGTTTTGCATGGTGTACTCGCTAATGGCCTTATTCTGCTCGTACAAATGCTCTAGCATGTACATGGTGGAATTCCACCTGGTAGGGACATCCATTTTCAGCTGGTGATGGGGCAGGTGGTTACACTCTTGTATGGAATATAGAGCTATGCATGCACTGTAGGAGCGACTGAAATGGGTACAGATTTTGCAGACAATAGTAAGCAGCTCTTTGAGGGACTCAGATTCTGCCAGGAATCTGGTCACAACTAAATTTAGCACATGGGCAAACCAGGGCACATGCACCATACCACCAATTCTCAAAGCAGCAACTATGTTGGAGCTGTTATCCGCAGACACAAAACCAGCTTTTAAGGAGTTTGGTACAAGCCATTCCTCTATCACCTGCTCTAGCTTACTCAAAACATCTACAGCTTTGTGGGATTGTCTCTCAAAACCCTGCATGCACAAGGTGGCGTTACGATGGTATGGGCTATCCTGCTGCTGCTGTTGCCACCTTTTAATCACAGTGCCACAACCAGAAGCATGATTACTGGCTTTCACCTGATGCGCTAAGCTAGTGTTGTCCACTGTTGGTGCTGGGAGGGAAAACCAGTGAGCAGTCACAGTAATATAGTCTGTGCTCTGCCCACTTGTCCACATATCTGTTGTCAGGTGGATTTTCTTGCCATACACACTTTTTAGTCCACCACACTAACCACCTGCTTGTACAATTGAGGCACAGCTGTCCTGGAAAAATAACTGTGGCTTGGGATATTCCAGCATGGAGCTACACATCACGTCAGTTCTCTGAAACCTCGGTTTTCTACAAAAGAATATGGCAGCATGTCCGTTGCCAACATCTTGCCAACCTTGCATTCCAAAGGCGCAATTTGGAATTGTTTTTGTGAAGTTTTGTCTCCTTCCCAGGAACTCAGTCAGTGTGGGTTGGCAGGACATGGCAGAAGAACCCTGAAACTTTATTGCTTTAACATTACTAGAGGAGGAGGTGGCGGTAGATGCAGCATGTGTGGGCAGTCTATGACTCTTGCCATATCCTACAGCAAAGCCAGAGTCATCATACTCATCTGCAGCAGGAGCCATAGGTGTTATTTGGACTGAAGTAACTGTTGGCGCTGGCAGTAGCACACTCTCTGACACATAAATAACTTCACTACTTCTTTCTTCTGCCCTAGAGCCCTGGGAACATTTTAAAGTGCTTCTGCTGCTGCTAGTTGTGGCACCTTTGGCCTGCTGACAGTGTGTCTCCCAATCAGACCTGTGGTTGTGCTTCAGGTGGGATCTCATAGAGGAGGTGCCTAGGTGTGAACCTGCTTTCCCCCCTGCTCACAGGCTTTTTGCATAAGCAACAGATAGCAACATGCTTAACTCGAGGATCCTGAGTGAAGTATCTCCATACTGTGGACTTCATGGAATGAGGGGTTCCCGAGGTGGTGCTGCTGCTACAACTATTACTGGGGCTAGATGCTGATGCATTTCTACTGACACTACTACTAGATGTCAAAGGTGCAGCACTTACAGCAGCAGCAGCAGAGGCACTCGCTATATCTAACACTGTGAATGTTAACCTGTGTTGTTGTGGCTGGGTACTTAAAACAGGTGTGTGTGGCTGAGTGGGACTTGGACTTTGAAGAGGCAATGATGCTGATGATGACTGATAGGGTGACTATGTGCTTTTTGACATCTGTGCTTGTCCAGGGTCAGACTTTCCAATGGCTTTCTCAAACAGTTTATAAACAGGCACAGTGCTCCTTAAAAGTGGCGGAAGATTCAGACTTTGACTTTCTGCTAACCTTATAGTTCTGTCAACATCCTCAATCTCAACTTCATCTTTATCTGAACAAGACAAGGATGTTGGAGGGATATATTCTAGATATGCATCATCATCAGTCATCATTAGGTCATCCTCAGCAGCATCAGCATCACCTGCCACTTCTTGCCCAGTTTGCCCACTACTACCCTTACATTACCCTAAGCTTTTAGAGGTGTCAAAAAATTTCTTTTTTACTTTTACTGTAACAAAATTCCCTACTATGGGTGCTTCGGTGCTTGGTCGTCTCATTATCTGATGCAGCAGGCAGTTGAGCTGCTACACCTTCCTCTATTATGCTATTACCAACATCATCAACACTTGAATGCGACTTGTTGTCGTCTTCAGTGTTCTTCTTATTTGCTTCTTTATTTCTACTGGCACTGGTGGTGCTTGAACTGGTTTTGCTGAGACCTTGAAAAACTGCATCCTCCCTTGGAGTGGAGGGATCATCATCATCACTGATTGCACATGCTTCAGCAACCATTGCTGCAGTCAGTTTTTGAACTACTACTTTACTCACATGTCCATGCACTGCTCCACCCCTCCCCCTTCCCCTCCCCCTTCCCCTTGTACATTTGCTGGATATTACATGTTTTTTTACAGAACGGGTACACAACACGACTGATGGAGCTGTATGATGCCTTGCCTAAGCCCAGTCAGCTGTCTGTCACTGTCACCTAATATATTTATTCTTTTTTATTTATTTTTCCAATTTTTTTTATTTTTTTTTTTTAGTTGTCCAACCTGTTGTCTTTTCACAGTGTGTCCAAAAATAAATTCTAACTGAAAAACAAAATCAACAAAGTCTTTCCCCAGACTTCCCCACCCAGCACAGAGACAATTACAGCAAGATCAGCAAGCAAATAAATCCCTAGCATTGCAGAGCAATGTGTTGAGTACCCCTCTAGCACTCAAGGGGTTAACTATGCATACATTTGTCAGTTCTTTGTATGTAATATTTCTTTATATCTCTCTTTGTTTTACAGGTAAATTAAGAGTAGTGTTGAGCGAGCACCCCGATGCTCGGGTGCTCGGGTGCTCTGACCGAGCACCCCCTGAGGCTCGAGTGCTCGGCCGAGCACCCGAGCCCCATAGAAATGAATGGGGCGACACCAGGCACCCCCTGCTCTGATGAGGGGAGGGTGCCTGGTCAATGCCCCCTTCATCTCCGCTATGCCCCCTTCATCTCCGAATGCCCCCTTCAGCTCCGCAATGTCCCCCTTCAGCTCCGCTATGCCCGTCTTCCACAATGTGCCCCTTCATCTCCGCTATGCCCCTCTTCCACAATGTGCCCCTTCATCTCCGCTATGCCCCTCTTCCACAATGTCCCCCTTCATCTCCTCTATGCCATAGAGGAGATGAAGGGGGACATTGTGGAAGAGGGGCATAGCGGAGATGAAGGGGCACATTGTGGAAGAGGGGCATAGCGGAGATGAAGGGGCACATTGTGGAAGACGGGCATAGCGGAGATGAAGGGGGACATTGTGGAAGAGGGGCATACAGTCTATGCCCCTCTTCCACAATGTCCCCCTTCATCTCCGCAATGCCCCCTTCATCTCCGCAATGCCCCCATACCTCCAGTCCCTGGTGGTCCAGCGGAGCGTCTTGTGATCTGTGCCTCTTCCGGCACAGATCCCCGCCACCCGAACATGGCGGGAGAGCACATGGCGGTACTCGACGAGTACCGCCATGTGCCGAGCAGAGCGATGCTCGAGCCGATCCGAGCATCGGCCGAGCACGCTCGCTCATCACTAATTAAGAGGAGTTGGAAGAAAGAAGACGGACCAGAGGAAGAAAGAAGAGAGAATGAGAAGATGGACAGTATCTGACCAGTGTGCTGAAGACTTCACTGGAGATCAGGATTAATGGTACGTGTTACTTTTCATGGGTGTTGCTTCGTTACTTAGTCGGATTAACCCTGTGAGTGCCAATGGGGTAAATATACCCCACTGGCACTCATTGATTTAATTCTACTATCATTGGACACATTGTGGACTGAGTACTTAGGGTTTTTTGTTTTGTTTTTTTTGTCAACATTCAATTCCTGTTCCAGTAGCTAAAAGTTGCATTAGGGGACTCAGCATCCCCAAAAAATGGGTGCAGAATTTCCCACAATACATTGTGTCCCTTAGCTCATCCTACTGCCTAATGCAGCTTAGACAGTTTATAGTATGTTACTTTGGGGTCAAATGGCTGCTAACGTTGCTTGAAAAACTGCCAATGTTTTTTTTTCACTAACAGCATCCTTTAAAGGGATAGTAATACTTAAAATGTAAAAAAAAATATGTTGTAGGGTTTATCCCCCTGAGTAAAACAAGAGTACACCCACTGCTGAAAGGCGTTTCATTCAAAAGTTATTAATTTTCAAATTTGAATTTTTTAGGTGCAATATCACAGTGGCCTGAAATTGTACAGTGGCGCTGTTGCTACATGATCCTATGGACAGCTCTGGTCCCGGGACCATAAATCTCCATAGGATGGTGTAGCAACAGCGCCACTGTACAATTTCAGGCCACTGTGATATTGCACCTAAAAAATTCAACTTTGAAAATTAATAACTTTTAAATAAAACACCTTTCAGCAGAGGGAGTACTCTTGTTTTACTCAGGGGAATAAACCCTACAACATATTTTTTTTACATTTTAAGTATTACTATCCCTTTAACACTAGCCCTATCTGTCTAATGCAGGGTTGGGGCAACCTGAGGCCCTTCAGCTGTGGAAGGCTGCTATTCCCAAAAGCTCTCTGGGGATGATGAGAGTTGTAGTTCTATACAGACTGAGTCAACTAAACCTTCTCAGTACCTACATCTGCTACTAATGCTTTCAAACAATAACCAAGGTGAATTTTCTCATCACAGAGATCCCATCTAAAATCTCTCAGCAAACTCAAATTGGTTTATGCAATCAAGCAGTTGCTTGTTTGTCTCTGTAAACCCAGCCCAAAGTTGAGAGCAATCAACCCCAGAGATCAGCTAATTAGCACAGTCCCTGATTGATGCAACTATTATCTGAAAAGAGGAACATGAAGGGTATCATGCACGAGGGCCCTGATTATGTATATGTAAATTAATTTAGACAAAATTCTGTGTACAAATGAATGTCAAACTTTTGAATTTAAACAATAATCTTAGATTTGTTTTCAATAGTGTGGGTTGGTTTCTAATAAAATTGCCCATCACTCAAATGACAGGAAGTGGAGTCTGTATGCATTATTACTTAAGACAGGTTTCATATATATATTGAGATATATAGATATATATGTATATATATCACATTGTACACATACAATACTTTAGAAACACATTTAAATAAATACATTCACATTGGCACATACGGCAGCAAACATTATACAGGAACACTCAGAAAATGTATTATGAAAAATAAAAGATGACCATAAATAGTGACTTCAACATACATTTCACAATTTGCATATCATGTTTCTCTATTACAATTCTTATTGCTTACTTAAAAAAGAGTTTGGAAAAAGTAGGCATGATCTTATAAAGCTCCATTTACTTCCAGATTCAGCAAAATAAAATAAGTGTTACCTTATTCACAGGTTGAGCTAGCAGGTTGCACAAAGCATGTCAGTTTCTAAAGATGTCTATCATGCATTGCAGATCATTTTCTGTACCACATTTATAATTGAAATACAAAAAGATCAAGGGATAATGGCTAATGGTGAATGTTTGATAGCGACCTCTGATCTTGTCAATGCAAGAGTTTCACCTCAAACTGCTGTACAAAAATCCCCAAATAACTGACATACCTTGCTTGTGTTTGGACATTCGTTGAGCTATAGCATAAGCCTAGGAGCAGAGGTAGAATTCATTGTAGAGTTATAGTGGTATTGAAAATAGGAGAGGCTTCCTTTATACCAAAACATATTATGTTGTTAAAAATTGCAGGCATTACATTAATCACAAACACACACTACATTTTATTTCACAAAACATTATTTATATTTTATTTTCTACAATGTAACTAAATTAGTGTAAGGAATTAACTGAAAGATTGAATGTGACTAGATGCTTGTGGATGCAATTGAATGTGAGTGTGTATGTGTGAGAGAGAGAAGTAGATGTGTAGGGTTATGGGAATTTTCAACCCCAAAAGCCAAACGTGAGTAATTGAAGTAAAAATTGCAGAAATTACCATTTTTCTCCTTTTTTCATATCGTTAATTGATAATGTAATTTTCACAATCTTGGAATTTTCCACTGTGTTAACTACTCAACAATAGTGGTGGGCGAAAAGTGAAAAAAAATTCCTGCATGAATTTTCGTGAAAAAAAGTAGGGGTGGGCGAAAAGTGTGAAAAATTTCCTATGAAAAATTTTGGGAAAATGTGCTGATTTTTTGCTTTTCCCATGAAAAATTTCAACTTTCCACCTATGCAAAAAATGTCCTCCTTTTCGCCTATTTTAACAAATGTTTCACCTATGTTACCACATTTTTCGCCTATTTTAACACATTTTTGCCTATATTTCCTATAGGTACTACATTTCCCACTGGAATATTACTTCTACTGAGGGCTGAAGTTTAGAAATAAGTGGGTGAAAGTCAAAGTTGTGAGACCCACAGCAAAATATGGCTTGAAAAATGTGTTAGCATGCAGAATGCATTTGTCCTTTGCCCACAACACTTTCTTGCTTAAAGGGATAGTAATACTTCATTTTAACTTTATTTTATTTTGTAGGCATTAAAAAAACATGAAGAATGATATAAGTCTTATCTCTGAAACCTTTATGGTTTAAGAGATATTCACAAACAAAGTATCCCCCCCCTGTTCAACCAAATCAGAAGGGAGATGCCCAGGTAGACTGCAGAGAGGGACAATCTTCAATTAAGATAATGGAAAAAGCTGAAAAACTTATCAAGGGGGGAAGGGCTTTCATTGTTTTCATACAAAGAAAATTGTCCCCTTCTGTTATCTGTACTGTCATACAACCAGACTCACATCTGAGAAGAGATTGTTTACACTAGGTAAAAGGGGCGGGGAGGGGAACTTTGCTTGTGAATATCTCATAAACCATAAAGGTTTGAGCGATAAGACATATCATTCTTCATGTTTTTTTAATGCCTACAAAATAAAATAAAGTTAAAACGAAGTGTTACTATCCCTTTAAGTGACACTGGCACATATTCAGGATGAGATCAAGTAATAAAAAAATAAAGTACAACCTACAATGTGGCAGATATGTATTGTAGTGGTGGTGGTGGGGGACTGGCATGGTGTGATTTGTGTATGTATTTTTACCATGGTCATACTCTATCCTCCTTCTAAGATTATTGACACACATTACTTATCCATAATAGTAGTGGTCCCATCTGTCCTCCACCTCCTCATCTGTGCTGGTGTTAATATATTTGTCCTGGCTTTGTCTGTCACGTGTGGTTTCTGCTACTACTACTACTACTGGAGCTAGATGTAGATGTAATTATACTGCCACTACTACTAGGTGTCAAAGGTGCAGCACTTACAGCCGCAGCACCAGAGATACTTGTCATATTTAACACTGTGGATGTTAACCTGTGTTGCTGTTGCTGGGTACTCAAAACAGGTGTGTGTGTGTGAGGCAGAGTGGGACTTGGACTTTGAAGAGGTGATGATGCCAATGATAACTGATAGGGTGACTGTGTGCTTTTTGACATCTGTACTTGTCCAGGGTCAGACTTTCCAATGGCTTTCTCAAACAGTTTATAAACAGACACAGTGCTCCTTAAAAGTGGTGGAAGATTCAGCCTTTGACTTTCTGCTAGTCTTATAGACCTGTCACCATACTCACTCTCAATTTCATCTGTATCTGAACAAGATAATGATGCTGGAGGGATATATTCTAGATATGCATGATCATCAGTCATCATTAGGTCATCGTCAGCAGCATCAGCATCCTCTGACAGTTCTTGCCCACTACTACTCTTATATTCCTCTAAGCTTTTGGAGGTCTCAAACAATTTCTTTTTACTTTTACTGTAACAAAGTTCCATATTACTTTGAGGATGGCTGTTTTGGTGCTTGTTTGTCTCACTATCAGATGCAGCAGGCTCTTCAGCTGCTACACCTTCTTCTATTATGCTACTGCCAGCAGCATCAACACTTGAATGTGACTTGTTGTCGTCTTCAGTGTTCTTATATAGTTCTTTATTTCTACTGGAATTGGTGTTACTGGAACTAGTTTTGCTGGGACCTTGACAAACTGCATCCTCCCTTGGAGTAGAGGGATCATCATCATTGATTGCACATTCTGCAGCAACTATTGCTGCAGTCCATTTTTGAACTACTACTTTACTCTCACATCCCTGCACTGCTCCACCCCTCCCCTTCCCCTTGTGCATTTGCTGGACATTAAGCAACTACACTATGTTTTTTTACTCTACTGTACACAACACAACTGATGCAGCTATATGATGCCTTGCCTAAACCCAATCAGCTCTCTGTCACTGTCACCTAAGATATTTCATTTTTTATTCTTTTTTATTTAATTTTTTCTTTTCTTTTCTTTTTCTTTTCTTTTTTTTTTCTTTTTTGTAAGCTGTCCACCCTGTTGTCTTATTACAGTCTGTCCAAAAAAAAAGTATAACTGAAAAACAAAATCAACATCGTCTTTCCCCAGACTTTTCCACCCAGCAGATAGATAATAATATTTTCATTTTTATTTTATTTTTTAAGTTGTCCACTCTATCTTATCATAGTAAAAAAAAAAAAAAAATTATATACATATACATATATATATATATATATATATATATATATATACACAACTAAAAAACAAAATCACCAAATTCTTTCTCCAGACTTCCCTAGCACAGAGACAATAAACGCAAAGTCTACAAGCAATTTGAGCCCCAGCGGCCTGTGCCTTGCTAGTCAGTCACACCAAAATTTGGAGTATTTGGGTCATGCTTCTTCCTCCCTTCTTCACCCACCAAGAGCTCCCAGGCTACCCTAATACAGAGAACAAATGTCCTACCTAAAAGACTCCCTAAGCTAAGCCTCAATTCCACTTTATTTGCCTATTTTCTCTAGCTCAAAACTAGAGGTGGGTGAAAAACTGAAATCGGCAAATAATGGCACTTTCAACTTGGCAAATAATTTCCCACAAAAAATTGCCATTTTTCCTCTTTTTCCCGCCTTTTTCACCCATTGAAATCAATGGGAAATAAAATATTTCTCCACCACACAAAAGTTTTCTACAACCATATAAAAGGCTGTCAGGCTGCCACAGCATGCCATTCTGTGCTTGTGAGAGGAGAGAGAGCAGCACCTTGTTTGAGCTAGACAAGACAGAGAGGGGAATTGAAGTTTTGTTTAGGGAATCTTTTAGTAGAAAATTTGTTCTGTGTAAGTGTGTATTTGTGTATATTAGTGTACTTAAAGGGATAGTAATACTTAAAATGTAAAAAAAATATATGTTGTAGAGTTTATCCCCCTGAGTAAAACAAGGGCACTCCCACTGCTGAAAGGTGTTTCATTCAAAAGTTATTAATTTTCAAAGTTGAATTTTTTAGGTGCAATATCACAGTGGCCTGAAATTGTACAGTGGCGCTGTTGCTACACCATCCTATGGATATTTATGGTCAACTGACCAGAGCTGTCCATAGGATCGTGTAGCAACAGCGCCACTGTACAATTTCAGGCCACTGTGATATTGCACCTAAAAAATTCAACTTTGAAAATTAATAACTTTTGAATGAAACACCTTTCAGCAGTGGGAGTACCCTTGTTTTACTCAGGGGGATAAACCCTACAACATATTTTTTTTACATTTTAAGTATTACTATCCCTTTAACAATTGGCCTATGAGTACAGTTTAATTCTTAGAGGAACTAGTACAAGAACTGAATAACATAAACTAGGACAGTGTCAGCTTTTAAGAGACCTGTAAGAAAGATAGAGATTTAATCACATTAGAAGATGAAAGTATTTCTGAAACAATTGCTTCCTGTGTTTTCAAACTAAACAGTTCCTATGTTCATCAGATCATTCAGGTTTATGTTCCAACAAGTAGCCACAGTAATGATGAAGCTGAAGAATGTTATGATGATGTATTACTCCTCTACAAACAGGAAAAGTACCACTACAAATAATCAGAGATTTCAATGTGAGAATTAGTAAGATCCAAAATGGTGAAAAATCAATGTGGACCACATGGAACTAGAAAAAGACATGATAGAGGCAACCAACTGAATTTGCAAAAGAACAAAATTTGTACATTATGACATCATTCTATAGGGAAAAGGCCTAGAAACATAAAAAGTAAGAGCAGCATCTAAGTATAATCATGTATTAATCCATATATAAATAAAATAAGCCAAATTGCACACTCACATAGATAAAAAGATTTTCAACCCACATTGAATGCACAAAAAAGGTGATAAGGAGGATTTAAAAACTTACAGTCCAATAAGCTTATTGCCAGTCATCTACAAAGTTTTCCCAAAGGTACTATCAAGAAGAATGGGCACAATACTTAATGTGGTGCAAGCTAAAGGACAAGCAGGCTGCAGGAGTGGTTTCAGTACAATGGACCATATCCAAACAGACAGAGCAGCATAATGAATATAGCTTTCCATTATGCAGAGCCCCCATTAACCTCAAGAATACCTTTGACTCAGTGAAAGCAATATTTGATGTCCTGATTAGGGATGGGTGAAAATGTTTGCCTCAAACCAAAATCGGCGAATAATGGCACTTCTCACTTTGCAAATCATTTACTGTGAAGAGTGCAGTTTTTCTGCTTTTTTCACTTAGCTCATTCAATTGAAATCAAAGGGAACATTGAATTTACCCACAATAAACAGCAAATGTTATTATGGATAGTATGATTTGTAGGACTTAGACTTGTGCTAGGCCAAACCCTGAGGAAACATTGATTAGAATTAGGACTTAGACCTGTGTTAGTCCAAGCCCTGAGTAAACATTGATTTGTAGGACTTATTAGACTTAGACTTATTAGTGTTAGGGACCAGGAACAAGGCAGGACACAAAAAGGTAAAATGCAATACACGTTTATTTGTGTAACAAAAAAAAAAGCATGAGCCAGGAGCATAAACCAAAAGACACGCCAGGGTCAGGAATCAAGACAGGTATTCAGCCGAGCCGGAGTCACGAAACCAGAAGTCAGCGATGTAAGGAACAAGCCGAGGGTCAGAAGAACAGAAGTTAGTTAAGTCTGGAACAAGCCAAGTGGTCTGGAACACAGCAAACAGTAACGCAGGAAAATCCACAGCAGCAACAGATCAGCAAACAAACACAAGGAAAATGGGAAAGTGAGCCAAGCTGCTATAAATACCCTGAGAGGGTTGGCTGATAACAGTCAAGTGAGTAATCAGAGAGGTCAGCTGATTCAGCCTGAGCCAGAAAGTCAGAAGACAGCAGCAGTGGATCACAGAGCACTATATTAGCCCAGACAGCAGAATCAATAGGCAGAAAGGGAACAGCTCAGCAAAACCTTGACAGTACCCCCCCAATGACCCCCCCACGGGGCAGGACCAGGTTTATGGGGAAAGCATGCATGGAAAGCACGGAGGAGGGCGTGGGCATGCACATCTGCAGCTGGAACCCATGAGCCCTCTTCTGGACCATAATCCTTCCAATGGACCAAATATTGAAGACTCCCTCGGAACCTACAAAAGTCAGCTATGGACTGGACCTAGTACTCCTCATGGCCATCAACAGGCACTGAATGAGGTTGAGGAGTAACCGTTCTGAAAAGATTTCATACCAGAGGTTTCAGCAGCGAGACATGGAACACATTGTGTATCCACATATTGGGAGGAAGGTCTAGGGCATAAGCCACAAGGTTCACACATCGGAGGATACGGTAAGGCCCCACAAAATGGGGAGCCAGTTTCTGAGAGGGCACTCGGAGGTAAAGATTTCTGGAGGACAACCGGATCCTCTCTCTGACCTGGTAGGAGGGTGCATGTAGGGATTTACGATTATCCTGGAACTCCTGGGACTGTTGTGAGCATCGCAACCACTCTTGGACCTGCACCCATGTAAAACAGATTAGCTGGAGATGATCCTCCAATTCCAGGAACCCCTGGGGAGCGAACAAATCTGGAATCATGGAGGGTTGATACCCATAATTCACCATGAAAGGGGAGAGCCAGGTAGAAGCCGAGACAGCACTGTTATGAGCAGGTCCAACCAATTATTCTGATGGTCTGAGATGCAACACCACAGGAATTGCTCCATGGCCTGTTTAGCCCTTTCCTCTGCCCAATTTGATTGCGGGTGATAGGCCGAGGAGAAGGAAAGTTGGATACCTAGTTGCGCACAGAAGGCCCTCCAGAATCTTAAGACAAACTGGCTACCCCGGTCGGAAACTATGACTTTGGGAACCCCGTGTAGCCGATAGACCTCTTTGACAAAGACAGTAGCCAACTCTTTAGAGGATGGAAGTTTTTTGAATGGTATGCAATGAATCATCTTAGAAAATCGGTCAATGACCATGAGGATGACATTGTGAAAATTAGACAAAGGGAGGTCAACTATGAAGTCCATGGCAAGGTGTGACCATGGCTTCTCCCCATTGGGTATGGGCTGGAGAAGGCCCACTGGAAGGAGACGGTGTGATCTGGTCTGCGCACAGACTGGACAGGCAGTGACGAAAAGCAGAAAAAACTTTGCTGAATTCTGGCCACCAGAAGAGACAGGAAACTGACCAGAGGAGCTGGTTCTTTGTGGGATGACCTGCTGACTTAGTCTTATGATAGGTTGCAAGCACCTTGGTACAGAAGTCAGTAGGTACAAAACAGTGCCCAGAGGAAGTCTCAGCAGGTGCATCTACTTGGGCGGCCCATATTTTCTCCCCAATGGGAGATGTTATACTGGTACGTGTGATGGCCTGTACTTTGTCCTGAGGAATAATAGGACAAGGAGGACTCTCCTCTTTAACACCGGAGAACTGTCTGGATAGGGCATCAGCCTGGACATTTTTGGTACCTGGCAGGTGCGAGACCACATAATTAAAACGAGACAAAAATAAGGCCCATGGGCTATCTTGGAGACAAGTGCTTAGCTTCAGACAAGTAGGTAAGGTTTTTATGCTCCGTGAGGATTAGAACTGGCATGGAAGTTCCCTCGAGCAAATGCCTCCATTCCTTGAGGGTCATTATTATCACCAGAAGCTCTTGATCGCCAATCTGATAATTGCTATAAAACTTGGCATATTCAGGGAAGTGAAACACAATAGAAGCAGCTACAGAGTAGTGAGGTAGATGTGCTGTGCTGTTCTACTGTTATTTGTTTGTTAAATTGAGGCAGAAGAGGCTCATAGTGACTGCTATCACTATGAGCAATAAAAGGAGGAACTGGAAGGACCCTTATTATGTGTCCACTTGAATCTGAGGAGGAGAAGGAGGAAGTGACCAGTACTGAACCAATCCTGTCCATTCCTCCTAAATCACTCCAAGGGATCTTGGGGAATTTAATGGGAAGGTAGGGATAATAGAGAAGGGGAAGGGAGGGAGAAAAGGGTAGTATTAGTGAGAGCAAGACAGGTGAGCTGCCCGCGCCTGCTGCAAGATGTGCTGCCCTGATGCCAGTGCCACCATTGCTGTACCTGTTGCCAGACTTGCTGTCCCTGCTGCCACCAGTGCTGTACCTGAAGTCACCATTGCTGTACCTGCTGCCAGATGTGCTGCCCCTGCTGCCACCAGTGCTGTACCTGCTGCCAGTGATGAACCTGCTGCCACCAATAGTATGCCTGCTGCTAGTGTGTCTTGTAGTTCTCAGGAGGGGTGGAAGGAGAAGATGATGCCAAGTGTGACAACAACGGACCTTAAATCACACTTGCCATTCCCAAACAGTCCCACCAGTGCTAGAACTACTGCTACTAAGGTCCAGCAACTTGATAGAGTTAGGATTGAAGGAGGGGGTAATCAGCAACAATATCCTCATAGTACTAGTGACTGTGAGACTGAGGAGGAAGACTTTGCGGCTGAACTTGATGTGGTTGGTGTTAATAGTAGTAGCAGTAATGGTGAAGCAGCTGTAGTGGTAGGGGAAACATTTGAAAACATCCAGACTAGTGGTCAAGGGAGCACACACCACTCCTCTGACCTTAGGAGTCCTCCCCTTCCCTTCACTAAAGTGCCCAAGTGGAACAGGACCCTGAAGACTAAGAGGTCAGAACTGTTGTTGGGGGAGAGCAGGGACACAATTAATACCAGCACCAGCAGGAGCACAGATCAGCTGCCTGTCCCTGCTGCCAGTCTTCCTTCTTCACGTCATCAAGAAATGGCAAATTTGTCATTAGGGGACCCTCTGTCACATTGTTCCAAGAAGCAGTGAGATGTCTGTAAAAGAGCAGCAGCACGGAGGGGCTAGTGGTGGTGGTGGTGATGATGATGATGGTGGAGAAACTGGGGTGGAAGAGACATTGATAGCCTTTTTAGCAGAAACTGAGAAGGAATGGGTGACAGGGATGAGGATGGACATCACCACCACCACTAGCAGTGAGATTTTGTAATTTGAAGAATTTGCAACTGCTCTAATCCCTGCTGCTGCTGAGTTGCAAGGGCAGCAGGATGCTGAGGAGCAAGCTAGTGTTCCACATACCATCATGGGCACATTGGGAATGGGGTCAACAAGTGATGCAGGACTAGGACAGGTTTCACTTGCCAGAGCCAGCAATACACCTTGTCATAGTTGCAGTGCTGAATCTGAGGCAGTAGCAGCAGCAGCAGCAACATCATCCGCTGCCACAGACATTGAAGGGAAATATGGAGGACAAGAAGAAAGAGGCCATTCTTCTTCATCCGTTCCCTCCCCCTGAAGTCATGGGTGTGGGACTATTTTTCTCTTGGGGCAGGCACAGTGCAGTCATCACCAACGGCACTGAGCACAGTTTGTGACAAGTCAGTGAGAAGAGGAAAGGAGGGAACACACCTTGGCACAAGCATCCTGATATCACACATGAAACACAGACACCATGACATTTATGTCAAACATGTTAAAGCCAACCACTCACCACAGAAATCAAACACCACTGTTGCTGTACTTCCTGACTTTCCAGAAAGGCAACCAGCAGCGAGGTGGAGATCAAAGACGAGGAAGAATAGAGCAACCCAGGCAGAGACTGGAAGTGCCATGATGAGTGAAACAACTAGCTTGCCATCACCTTCTAAGGAAACTGCATCTTCTGTCAATCCACCTTGTTTATCTTTACCTCCCCCACCAAATGATAGCCACTCTGTTGATGTTAGGATTTGGCAGTTCATCTCTATCCATTGCACACTGTGTGATGCATTGACCACACATGCCAGCGTGGTGGAGGAGAATCACAAGCAGTGCATCAAGCAGCATCTGAGGAGATTCCATCTCACACAATATGCTAAGATGCTGGATTCGTCATTATTATTAAACTGTCAGCAAGTTGTCCTGTGTCCTTAGTGGATCTGGACAAGGGGTATAATGACAGTGGCAGTATTTGGGTTCTGGTGTCATGGTGTTTGGATACAGTTGAGCCCCCAGATGTTATTTACCACACACACTGTGCGCATTGCAGTTGCTGATGAGAGCCACAATTCCTGCTCTCAAGGGAAACATTTATATTCCAATAACAATACACCCATGGTTTTGGAGGAGGGTCTTGTGTTTTGAAAAAAATAAAATAAAATAAAAACATGGTCCTACAAAAAAAAAATAATCAATTTTTGGGGGTTTGTTTCTAACAAGCCTAGGTCCTACAAATCAATGTTTCTTCAGGGCTTGAGCCTCTAACTTTAACAACAAATCTTACAGATTACCTTCTACAAAATCCTCTATCAAGTCAAGTATCAGTTTACCTCAGTGGCAGCTTATGTCAGGGGTTCCTGTCTCTACCATGTTACATACAAATTTCTAATTTTATTTTATTGATTTATTTTTTTATTAAATGTCCCCCCCAATACCAGTCAAGAAAGCCCCCCAAAACAAATTCCATGTTTAACTTATTCATTCCCCAGACTCCACCCCCCAACACAGGCACCCTCCTCAGACCTCTTTCATACCATGTCTTATGGGGTTGTTTAATTGTATTTAGGAATTATTTTGTATTAACTACCCCCCAATCCCAATAAACAACCCCGCCAAAAAAATTCCCTGTTCAACTGATTCTTTCACCACACCCCACCAACACAGGCACCATCATGCCCCTTTTATACTATGCCTTTGGGAAATAAAATAATACTTGCTAAGTGTTGTGTGTAGTTTCAAAGTTCCCATTGATTTCAATGTAATAAACTAGGTAAAAAAACCAGGAAAAAGTTGAGGCGGAAATTTTTGCCCATCCCAAGTGGTGACATTATTGCTAGCCGGTTCTGGCTTCTTCAGGATTATGTTCTATGTGGACACTGCTGTGGAGAAAAAGGGGACTCCCAGGTTCAGGGGAATATGGGCTCTCTTGACTGCTAGTCTGATCTCTCTGCATTACTTCTCCTACCACTTTCCTAACGCTAGTCTCACCAGCTGCTGCACCATCACTATTACTACAAACACCAACCACATCATTTTTAGCCCCTGTGTCTTCCTCATCACTAGTAATATGATCACCCCCTCCTTCACTCCTAACACTCTGTACAATCTGCTGGACCTTCTTAATAGCAGTACTAGTAGGTGGGACTGCTTGGGGATTGCAAGTGTGACTTAGGGTCCTCTTCTCTCACACTTGGCATCATCTATTCCCCCCTGAGAATTTTAAGACACACTGGCAGCAGGTACAGCACTGGCAGCATGCACAACACTGGCAGCAGACACAGGTAGGTCCTGCTCACACTACTACTACCCTCTTTTCGTCCCATGAGACAAATTTCCCCAAGATCACTAGGATTGATGTAGGGAGACTGGCCATCATTATGCCTAGGGAACCAGGGCATCCAGACCCTTTCATGTTAGTAGTGATCATTTCCTCCTACTCAGACTCCCTGGATGTATAATAGTCCTTCCAGATCCTCCTTTTATTGTTATTAAACAGTTTAGATCCTCTCTCTCTGAAGCTGCTTGTATTGTGTTTCACTTCCTGGAAATGGCAGATTTTTAAAGAGAAAAGGCGAAAAACATGTGATTAAAGAGACAAAAGCTTTCAAGCTATATAAATATAGCAAAAAAAATGCCTGGCAGTGGGTGAAAATGTTGAAGATTTTAATTGGTATTGCTAATGCTGATTATCTAATCATTGATGATGATGATTTTGATTTAGAATGTTTCCTTCCAAGCATTCCCTCTTTTGATACAAATAAAGTACAGAATGAGAATGATGATATTGCAAGCAAAAAGTGAAAAGGCTTAGTCTTCCATCACTGAAAAGGCGCAATGTGTCTGTTCATTAACTCTTTGAGAGACCAACTGGAAAGTCTGTAAAAGTATAAAATGCCTACAAACACACAATCATCATCTCAGTTTTCATCATCAGTATCACCTTTTTCTATGTCCAGCACCCATCCTATCACATTCAACATTCCACATTTTATCTTTCAATTATAGTTTTTTAAAATAGTGCTTTGCAAGAGGCTTACAGAAAAATAAGCCTTCAAAATAATTTTAGCAAGCTTACAGTAAGACAAGCCTTCAAAATATTACAACAAAGCTAGCCTAGGAAAAAATGATTGCAGGTGTGCAACAGGGCAAGCCATGAAACATGTATTTGCATGCCTCAAGCTTGTAAATACCAAGCCCTGAAAAAAAAATGTATGCATTACTTGCCTAGTGACAGCAGTGCTAAATGGTGACAGTAAGCCACTACCAAAAATATGCTACCCTGTGGTATCTACACCAATGATATTATGGTGCTTGCTGGTGATGTACTGCTGCTGAGTCATCTGAGCATCATGATTAGGTTGCTGCTTAGACTGTGTCATCCACCCAGATTGGACAGGTGGTGGTATGATGAAGGTTCTATTTCCTGTTATCTCTAGTGCTGCTGAGGGAGTAGCATCACCACAATAAGCCAACACCACTTCACGTGCATCTGGTTAGAAGAAGTTGGCCGATCATAATTTTCCTCCTGCAGATCCTCTATAATTACAGTTGCCTGAATATATTCCATTGAGAGCAGGAAGGAACTGAAAAGTTATCATCCACAACTGCAATGTGCACAGTGTGTAAAAAATTAAGAGTAAATCGTAAAAATAGTAATAATCAAATACATACATTTTAAAATAAATATACTACATAATTATAAACTATAATGTGCACCTTCCACTTTTAACCTATAATTATCAAACACCTACACATACAGGATATTTTTTACATTCCAGAAATTTATTTAGAGGTATTTTATTAAAAAAAAAAAAAAAGACACTGAATGTGTGCAATTTTCATTTTTTTATTCATGTTTATATACAGTATTTATATAAAAATAGATACATATTATACCAAATAATATCAGAAAGTGGAACACACTCACTCTTAAAGAGATATTAATACTTTGTTTTATCTTTATTTTATTTTGTAGGCATTAAAAAAAATGAAGAACGATACAAGTCTTATCTTTCAAACCTTTATGGTTTGAGAGATATTCACAAGCAAAGATTCCCCTCTCCCGCCCCTTTTACCTAGTGTAAGCCATCTCTTCTCCGATGTGGAATGCAGTCCATAGACCAGACAGATGACAGCAGGGGACAATCTTCTTCCTGTAAGAACAATGAAAGCCCTGCCCCCCTTGATAAGTTTTTCAGGTTTTTCCCTTATCTTAATTGAAGATTGTCCCTCTCTGCAATCTACCTGGGCACCTCCCTTCTGCTCTGGCTGAGCAGTGTTACATAAGTAAAAGGGGCAGGAGGGGGATACTTTGTCATTGAATTGCTCTTGAACTACAACTCTGACAGAATTGAAATAACACTCTCTAAAGTCCAAATACTATGATGATTAATTAGAGCTGCTTTTATTATGAAACATTACTATCCCTTTCAGTAACTTTATGGCCCAGGTGCACAATCCCCAAAAGATGATGTAACAGTTGGAAATAAAGGGCAGCACCCGTGGGAATTATAAACAGATTTCATGTAGTAATATGTGCCAAAAATACAGGTCAATGTTTCAGTCCACTCCTTGACCTGTATTTTTTTACCACATTTTACTTCATTATATCTATTTATAAGTCCCATGGGTGCTGACCTTCATTTCCAACTATTATACCATATCAATATATATAGTACCAAGAGAAAAACAACACATAGGTTTAATTAGTGCACTAAACAGTAAACACGTGAAAACTCATTTAGCACAAGAAAGGTGAGATTTTACACATTCCATCAGAGCAGTGGCTCTCAACCTTTTTTTGCTCAAGACACCCCTAACACACAATCTGGAACTTTTGGGGCACCCCTAGAATGTTTAACACCTCAAAGACCATTGCTGTGCCAGGACCGTCACGGCAGTCCTGCACTTAAGGACCAGTGACAGTCCTGGCACGGCATGGAGTTCAGGGCTCCCGGTGCGGCTGCACGCTGCTCCCGAAGCCCTGAACCGGAAGCGAAAAAAAAAAGTCCCATGGTCCTCAAGTGCCGGTTGCGCATGCGTGGCCCGGTCCTTAAGGGGTTAATGTAATTTATCAAGGGCACAAAATAAAAGGTACAATTCATAAATATACAGATATTATTAGGTCTCACAATCACAGTAATAAAATTAAACATATTGTGCATAACATTTCCACATTTCTAAATTTAGAATACAATATTTCCCTTTTTCCATCAGTCTTCACTGAAAACATGGGACACCCTAATTTGATGTCTGCAGCACACCAAAGTGCCACGGCACCCTGGTTGAGAATCACTGCATCAGAGGTTAAGTGACGGTTAAACAGCGTATTGCCTATTACTGTTTTGCATGTTTTTCCTATTTGTTGTTGACTCAGATATTTGTTTCTGTTTGTGTGTGACTCTTATTATTGTCTCTAGGTGCATTATCAGTTTCTGTACATTTCAGAGCCCTTTTGACAGAAGAGCTACTTAATTCAGCAGTTCCATATCCTGCCTCTCTCCACAGATGTTTACGCCAACTTCATTTTATGACAAGCACTAAAGGCCCTGTGATATGGGCCCACTGCTACAGTTCTGTGCTCACATTTGTTCACATTTGTTCACTCACCAAACCCATTGAAAGGGTGCAGACCAAGTGAACATCAGCCGAATATTATTGGCAACTTCCAAAGTCTCACATGCGAACAGTCTGCTGGTGGCCTCATAGGCCACCATGCAGATCCTCCCTGCTGCATATTATTGCATTCCTATGTGAGCTCAGTAAAGTTGCAGCATGCTGGACTCTGGCAGGAACATGTGATGTGATAGTTTCAAGTGTGAAAGGAACCATAGTCTGGCATTGCACATTTAATTGTTTTACTTTTACCTTTAATAATCTACTTACTTTATTATTTTATTATTTATTTAGATTTCCCCTATTTCAACCAAAACCATAGCACTGTATTCTTCACTTAACCCTCATGCACTCTGACTCTCCCCTTCATCACTTTAGATTGAGCAGGGACCCCACTTTGCAAAGCACTTGTAAAACTGTATTTTCTAATCCCTTAAATTGTAAAAGCACTGTGTACACTTGTGTAGCTATATAAATATACATTCATCCATTTGTTCATTCATTCATTCACTCACCAAAGGTGGCATAACCAATATACCATTTCTGTGTTGATGTCATCCATGATTGGTCTGAAACCAGTTTATCTATGTAATAGGAGTCAATATAAAGATTTTTGTAATTACTATTTCAATGAGTCTTTTGTATTTCTTTTAAATAATTGTATCTACTTCTGTTAAGCGTTACACATAATAAAAATGGAGAAAAGTGGCTATAAAAATATACACAATTAAAACAGCTGCAGATGGCATTTTCTTTAACAGATGTAGAGTTACATATTTATTTTCAGAAATAGCACATTATAATTGTGTATTTTATTATACAAAATCAATATAAATGTGATTTTGCTTACTGAAAGAAAAAAGTACATTTTTGGCATGTATTCAACATGTGAACTTTTCTAGGATCTGTGTTTATTGGAATGAAAACAGTAGATTCTGCGAAAACTTTTATTCAAAATCTAAGATTTACATTATTTTCTATTCAGTAAGATACTACATTTAGTTCCCTTGAGTATTGTGCACATATATAGGATTAAGAATGGGTGAAACCTTCCACCACAAAAGCACAAAAGGTGATCACTGGCACTTTCCACCAAGAAGAAAATTTTTAATGAAAAGTACAGTTTGCTCTTCTTTTTCTTACCTATATATTTTGCATTGAAGTCAATCGGAGAACTAAATTTCCTCCAATGCTGCAAGTATTCCCATGGTGCTAATATAAAAGGGTCTCAGTGTCCCACAGGCTATCAGTCTGTGTTTAAGATGTGTAGTGACTTAACCCCCCTAAAAAACCCAATAAAGCTGTTTAGTTATGGAGGTGATAAAAGAGTGTTGTTTTCTACAAGAGAATACAGGAGAGTTGACCTCTTTTCCCCAAAAAAGCAGCCAGCAATCCTGAGGATGTGACAAAATGGCACTTAACCTGACAGATACCAAGATATCTGTACCTGCGATGGAGAGTGAAAGAGAGAAAGCAACATACTGTGATTTCTGGTGACTTTATTACAAAAAAAAAAGTTAAGTGAGCTGTTTGTTTGTGGAGGTGTTAAAGGAGCAGTAATTTTTTTTTAATGAAAAAAATATATATTGTAGGGATTTTCCTATTGAGTAAAATAAGGGTACTCCCACTGCGGAGAGATTTATATTTCCAGAGTTATTACAGTTTAAACCCATGTTTTTTTTACATTAGCAGTGCCCTCTAGGGGTCAAATTCTAATTTGATTTCCTGTTAGATTCTAATGGAAAGGAAAGTCAGAAAAGTCAGAGACATACAGTTCTCCATAGAATGTGATAGAAACTGCCTGTCACTTCCTGTCAGTTAGAACTATCAGTAGAACTATCGGCACAGTAAAGTCACTTCCTGATTATTTAAACTGCTATAATTTTTGAATAAAATATCTGACAGCAGTGGGCGTGACCTTGTTTTATTCAGCAGGAAAAGCTCTATAAAATATGTGTTTTCATAAACAAATTTTACTGCTCCTTTAAAGATGTTGGGGAGGGAGACACTGCCAGTTGTTTTCTATTTGTGGGTGACAAGAAGTGAAAGCTAACAAACCTCAAAAACATTAAGGTGTTAGTGGGTGACAACAAGCAGCCAGCCTGCCTGAAACTTAGTGATGTGACACTAACAGATACCAACAGACAATACATGACAATCAAGACAAATATAAGCAAGGGGGTCAGCTTATCAAGATACTGTGCACATACCATCCATACACAGCTGTACTCAAATACACCATCAAGAACAAGAGAGGCAAAGGAAGTATATATTGATATAGTGCTGCACCGGTGCACCAGTGATTGCTTTGTCAGTTATTTTACTGCAAGTTGTTGTAGATTATGTTTTCTGAAACCAAACCAAGTCTATCCTGAACAATACTGTAAAAATACAACTGCAGTAGTTATTGGGAGAGAAAGAATTGTGACACTGAGATTTTGATTCCATTGATGATGCAAAATTAGCCGATAAGGCAAAAAAGTCTACTGATCGGTACACACACTGTTTCACATGATATTCAATTGCCCTACCAGATGAAACCACAACAAACATTGGGCCAAAGAACCTGACTTGTGGCCAAACATTCATCATGTGTTTTAAATTTTCCAAAACTCATGCTCAATAGAGTGAGAAATGGGAACATCAGAGGAAAATGGCTCACACTTGGTAAGCACCAAGCATGAGTTCAAACACACAGTCACCTTCCTAAACACTCACCATACACTACCCCCAACAGTGAAGTGCAACAATACTAGCCCTAATACTAGCTAACACCCAGTACCCAGATATCACGGTGCCCGTGATTGCTGCCTTTTCCTGTCAGTTACCTGAATGGGCTCTCCATTGGCTACCTGTCTTCAGCCCACCCAGTACTGCCTATATAGACTGGGCTTGGGCACCCTTTGGTTGCCCTTTCGTGGTGTCTCTATGTCGCTAGCACCTGCACTGTATTCCTGAGCTTCCTGGGCCGTGACTGATTCTACTACTCTCCAGAGATTGCCTGTGTACCTGCCTGACAACTTCCTCGGTGTCTTGGTTCCTGCCTCCGTTCCTGATCCGGTTTCGGCTGGTGTTCCTGCTGCCGTTCCTATCCGGTTGGCTGCCGTTACTGATCCTGTTTCCTGTTCTGGCCTAGCTGTGTTCCTGCTCCTGGATCACGTGCAGAGTGTCTCCTCCTTCATTGGGCGACATTCTTATCATTCAGTGTCTTGTGTAGTCCAGTATGCGGGTACTGGTTCGCTCCATATATAACCGGTTGCTTGCTGTGTTCCATACAGCACCGGTAGAGTCTTGTGTAGTCCAGTACGCGGGTACTGGTTCACTTCATATTTAACCAGTTGCTTGCTGCGTTCCATACAGCACCGGTAGAGTCTTGTGTAGTCCAGTACGTGGGTACTGGTTTGCTCCATATTTAACCAGTTGCTTGCTGCGTTCCATACAGCACCGGTAGAGTCCTGTGTAGTCCAGTACGTGGGTACTGGTTCGCTCCATATGTAACCGGTTGCTTGCAGCGTTCCATTCAGCACCAGTAGAGTCCTGTGTAGTCCAGTACGTGGGTACTGGTTTGCTCCATATATAACCGGTTGCTTGCTGCCTTCCATTCAGCACCGGTAGAGTCCTGTGTCGTCCAGTACACAGGTACTGGTTCGCTCCATATATAAGCGGTTGTTTGCTGCGTTCCATTCAGCATCAGTAGAGTCCTGTGTAGTCCAGTACGCGGGTACTGGTTCACTCCATATATAACCGGTGGCTTGCTGTGTTCCATTCAGCACCGGTAGAGTCTGTGTTGTCCAGTGCGCGGATACTGGTTCGCTCCATTTGTTACCGGTTGCTTGTTGCATTCCTCACAGCACCGGAATTGTCTTGTGTAGTCCAGTACGCGGGTACTGGTTCGCTCCACCTATCATTGGTTGCTTGCTGAGCACCTTACAGCACAGGTAGTGTCTTGTGTAGTCCAGTACGAGGGTACTGGTTCGCTCCTTGTCACCGGTAGCTCGCTACTATTCATATAGCACCAATATTGTCATAGTTGGTCCAGTACGTGGGTATTGATTTGCTACCAGGTGCTCGCTGCCCATATATAGCCCCGGTAAGGCCTCTGTGCATCCAGTACAGTATAGGCGACTAGTTTACTCCATCTATAGTCTAGTCGCTGAGGCCATCTCCGCTTATGCACCAGTACTTGCAGTCCACGGGGCCTAGCTAGGCTGCCTTGCCCGGTATATTGGCAAGGCTGGTAGAGCCTCCTCTCTCGTTGTGCCAGTCTCAAGGCTGCCTTGCCCGGTATATTGGCAAGGCCGGTAGAGCCTCCTCTCTCGTTGTACCAGTCTCAAGGCTGCCTTGCCCGGTATATTGGCAGGGCTGGTAGAGCCTCATCTTTTGTTATGAAAGTCTCAAGGCTGCCTTGCCCGGTATATTGGCAGGGCCGGTAGAGCCTCCTCTTTCGTTATGCAAGCCTCCAGGCTGCCTTGCCCGGTATATTGTTAAGGCCGGTAGAACCTATTTCCATATTGTGCCAGTCTTAAGGTTGCCTTACCCGGTATTGGCAAGGCCGGTAGAGCCTTACTATTATTCATTGTACCACTATTCTACATTGCATTGTACAAATCATGTGTTGTTATATGTGTATGCCAAACCCACGAGGGTTCTCTTTAAACTTTCAATAAAGTTGTGTTTTTATCTGAACTCTGTGTCTGAGAGTCAAAACAAACCGTGACACCAGACCTGTATAATACTTTCCTGTCATCCATTGTTTGTCTTCTTCTGTCATCTTCTGTCTTCTTCTTTCTCTTCATCTTCCATCTTCTCTTCTTCTTCCTTGTTCCAAAGATGTACCTGAAAAGAAGTCAACATTAAATATGCTCCAAACAAGCATTAATCAAAGATTTGCAGTTGTTAAACCTTCGAGTGCTACATTGAGTGCTACTATCCCAGCACTCAATGAACAGGGCCTGTGCCAACCACTTTTACATGACTGTATAAGAACTCCATTTAATTTAATACTCTTAGCCTCTGTCCGATGTAGTGGTTGACATTACAGTACAGTATTAGGTTTGTGGCTCACTACGAAATGACGACCACGAGGGATAGATTAGAGATCAACCATTATATTGGTTTTTGAGTGCTGGGATAGTAGTCCAACGAGTGTTCACTGATTGTGTGGCTCTCAGAATAACCCATGGACCTCCAACAAACTGTGAGAAGCCTACACACCATTACACAACTAGACCAGAACGGCACACAAAGGGTGTTCAGATATGATTCCTACATAGTTAGCTATGAGTAGTGCAAGAGCTGTGAATGAGAATGGATATAAATATTGATTTGTAGCAGCAAATATTTGTGATAGTAACAAATAGCAACAAATTATTGTGATGTTACAGTACTGATTACACTAAGTTGCTACTTTCATTGAATTGATTAACCAATTCTCGATACAAACACAGTGCGTGTTTGTGTGTGTGAATGACTGAGATCAATGGCAGTGGCAGACAAGAACAATTAAAAAAAAAAAAAAAAAAATAAAAGATTAAATAAATTTCCGATTGATAGACAGAGACAAGAAGGTGGTTTTTAATGTGAGCATTGACAACCAACTTTAACGGTCTTTTCTACTTTACAGTCGGGTGTTGCGTGCGGATGACGTCACGCACGACGTCTCTATCTTTCCCCCAGTCCCTGGCTGCAGTGCACTATTACAGTGTTCTGTAGCCAGGTGGATGCTGATTCCTGAGCTCCTGCTATTACTGCTTCTAGTCCAGTGTTGCTTCACGTGTTCCAGCCCTAAGAGCATTCTTTGCCAGTCCAGCTAACCTGTGTATGACCCTGCCTAATCTTTGACCAAGCTTTTGCCTAGTGATTCCAGTCCTGATACCTGTGCATGACCCTGCCTGACCTTTGACCAAGCTCTTGCCTAGTGATTCCAGTCTTGATACCTGTGCATGACCCTGCCTGACCATAGCTTTTCCTCTTCCCGTGTATCTCCTGCGTTCTGAGGTCCAGTGTGGGTTGTTGCTATACCTCTGACTTATTCTTGGAGTCTACTCCTGTATCCTTGTTCCTTCTTCCCTTGGAGAGTTTCAGCTACTATTGTGGCCTACGCTCTCTATCCACACACTCCACTCTTCGCTCCCTAGCCTGCACTCTCCCCTGCAGGAGAGCTTGTGCTGTTTATTGACAGGCCATCCTGGACTGACTTCCAGCTTCTCTGGGGTTAGTCATCCAGCCTTGCGGCTGGCACCTCTACCAGCCGTAGCCGCAGCAAGGTCTGACAATAGGCAGCCAACGCACGACCAGCTTCTCACCCCAGCGACGCACACCAGCACTCCCTCTCTTGCAGGTTTCCTGCAATTGGGTGACACACTCTCAGCTAGGAGTGTTTCTGCTATTGCTGATACTGTAGTGCCCACTATTATCGCTATTGTAACATCTAGCCCCTCTGGCTATAGAAGCAGTCTGTCAAAGACATATCAGTCTATGAAATCTCCAGCATGGAGATACTTTACTTATGATAATCAGATTCAAAACATTTTGCCATCTATTGTCTGTGTGAACAAGGGAAAAACAGGATCCCATCTAGGCACCTCCTCATTGTAATCCAACCTGAAGTACAACCAAATGACTAATTAGGATGAACACCAAAAGCATGTCATATGGGTCATTACTAGAAGCAGAAGCTTTCCTAAAAGTGGAAGGGATGGAAGGACATCTGTTAGTAGTGTAAGTGAATTGGCAGGAAGTAAGACAACTTTCTTCCTTATCAATAATTATAACATCCCTTAGAGTTGGTTCTTTGCAAGTGTGAAGTATGAAGGAAGTTGAATCAGAGTTAGTAGTAGAGGTTGACAAAAGTAATAGAGTATCTGCTGCCACCACCACCACTTCTAATACTGTCTCTGTCAGTTGTATCAAAGTCCAGCAGGATAGCCCTTTCCATTGGCATGCAGCTTTATGCATGTTGAGAGCTGAAGGTGAAAATGTCTTAAAGAAACCACGAAAAGTGATTGAAAAATGGTTTGCCAATTTGCGAACATTTTAGCTGGTCCTCCAGTGCTCACAATGTATTATCCCTTTGAGTGCCAGAGTGGTGCGGAATGCATTGCAAAGCAATGCATTTCGTACCACTCTGGCACTCAAAGGGTTATATTCCACACAAGAGCATAATCACCTACACCATCACAGATGAGAATGGAGATTCCTGTTAGGTGGAATTCCACATTGCACATGCTACAGTATCTGTAAGAGCAGAACAAGACCATCATTGAATGTGCAATGCTTAACTGGAAGGATTTGGAAGGGGTTTCTTTGTCTTCTGGACAATGGCAGCTTATGTCTGATCTTTGTCAGGCCCTGAAGCATTTTGAGGAGGCCATCTTGTTGGTTAGTCATGGTGGTACAGGGATAAGTGAAATACCTCTACTCATTAATTTATTGCAGAAAAAAAACTAAATAGCAAGGTGGACAATTCCTTTCATAATAATGAGAACACTGATATGAACCAGCTGGTAAATTATATGCTAACATCCCTCAATAAGGATTCTAGAATCCTAGATTAGCATCTATAAAAAGCAATGAGGAAAAACATTCTTGTGAGATTTCTAGACCCCAAGTTAAACATATAATGTTTGAATTTGTGCTAAAGCGTGATCAGCATTTCTCTGATGAATCAGATTCTGCTAATGCGTATAAAGAAATCCTTATAGATTGAGTTGAACATAGCATTTTGGAGGAGGAGAGAGAGAAAATTACGAGCCCAAAAGGAAATAGAAAGCATTGGATCATCAGAAAAGGGTTATACCCTGAACAGTAATAACAACATCCCAAAAAGCACACCTGGAGGATGCTATTAATAGTGGGGAAATAATAAGTGTGTTCTTGGAAGTGACAAATGAAGATTGGAGGAGAGATATGTAGAGACTGGTTATTACCACCATCACGCAAAGTACTTCTGAAAATGTGTGTACAAGTTTAGTTCCTGCCATTGATGACTATATTGCAGAGATGCAGCAGGCAGAGCAGCATGATCCTTATCAGGCTGCTGTTGATACATCCATACTACCCACCATGGTGGAAGTATTGGTTGGTGGGAATAGTGGTGAGCAAGATAACAGTAAATTTGCAACTATTGGTGGTGATATGGGGCAAGCCGTGGTAGAAAAAAACTGTTCCACTTTCTTGTACAAACAGTAGTATTAAAGGGATAGTAATACTTTGTTTTAACTTTATTTTAATTTGTAGGCATTAAAAAACATGAAGAATGATATAAGTCTTATCTCTCAAACCTATATGGTTTATGAGATATTCACAAGCAAAGTTTCCCCTCCCGCCCCTTTTGCCTAGTGTAAGCCATCTCTTCTCAGATGTGGAATCCAGTCCATAGACTGGACAGATAACAGCAGGGGACACTCTTCTTCCTATTAGAACAATGAAAGCCCTGCCCCCTTGACAAGCTTTTCAGGTTTTTTGCTTATCTTAATTGAAGATTTTCCCTCTGTGCAATCTACCTGGGCACCTCCCTTCTGCTTTGGCTGAGGAGTGTTACATCAGTAAAAGGGGCGGGAGGGGGATACTTTGTCATTGAATTACTCCTGAACTATAACGCTGACAGAACTGAAATAACACTCTCCAAAGTACAAATACTATGATGATTAATTAGAGCTGCTTTTATTATGAAACATTACTATCCCTTTAATGATTCAACATAACTAGAAGGCACTTCAGGTGGTAACAGTCAATAGCCCAATACCTCACCACCTTTCCTGTCCTGAAGTCATGGGTAGGGAATTATTTTAATTTGGAGGCAAGGATTGTTAAGTACTCAACAGCACCAGTTCTGTGCAAAATTTATGGCAAAGTAGCGAAGAGGGGAAGGAAGGAAGGAAGGAAGAACACCCCAAAGTGCACCATAGGCATGAACTCTTTCACTCCCTAGCCAAGCCAAAGATGTCACTTGATACAGGTGTGCCGCTTTTTTGTTTGTTTTGTTGCATGCAGTACCAGCCACAGGAAATTTTAGCCTATCCTCACCAAAAGGTCAGTGGCGGCATTCTTTGTTGTTACCAGCAGTAGACCAGATTATTGCCATTAACAACACCAGCAGTGTCTCAGCAAATGTGAGGATGTGGCAGTATGTCTACACATATTGTATAATTGTGACTGAGGTGTTATAACATGGCAATATTGCGGAGCTCTGTGAACACTTGCGGGGTATGAAGTTGACCATCTGGAGAGGTCACTATCAGACTCACATTTGGCTCACTGGCACATGTGATCAGTCAAGTGTGCCGGTGCTCACAGACCAACTTCAAAGCAGTCCTTAATGGAAGTCCACTCCCCAGACTGCTGTCCCATAAGGGGTAATTTGGACATGCTTTATAAGTGCTGAGCTGACTTGTATGAACTCAGTCCTAGCCCCTCTTCACAATGTTTCTTTTTTCATGCTATGCACATTGAAGGAAGCATATTCCAAGTCAGAAGCCAATGTAAGATACGTTACTCAGATAACTCAGCAAGAAGAAAAAAATACAGCAAACACCAAAATGCCATAGATTAGTGTTACGTGTTCCTGGCTGGCTCTAGTGGCATTGGCATACTACTGACTTAGCTTTCACCAATTGTTTTTGAAGTCGTAATCCTATGAGTACCAGAGAGGTATTCAATGTATTTCATAGCAATGCGTTGGATACCTATCTGGCAAGGCAAGTCTGTTCATAACTTTTTGATCTCATACTATACGTTTAAATTTGTCTATATGGTTCTATGGAACTATGAACACTGTCCAGCAAAGTTGGAACTTTAGGCTTTTGACTTCATGATGGTGGATATCCTGTCCCATTAACATTTTTTTTTTTTTTTTTTTTTTTTTTTTTTTAAACATTTCAAGCATTAGTGGAAAAGCTAGAAAAATTGTTTTCCTCCACAATTTCTCACAGGAAAATCATAGAATTTCCCATGGGAACAAAACTGTACTTTTCATCTATCCCTATATAGCATGTCATGATTGACTCAACTATGAGTGAGCAGGTATATTACATAAAAATAACACATTCAGGATTCAGAAATGTTAGCACTGGATCTATTTGATCTAATGTAGAAAACAAGCTGTTCTTTTAAATTCCTTAGTATGTGCAGAAAAGGGGGTTCTATAGCAAGTATCTCAGTAGTAGGGAAAAAGTGGGAGATGTTTCAGGTATCAAAGCAGAAACCCACCTATAATTGGTATACTTTTTTCTTTTCCTTTTCTCCCGCCCTAGATTAATGAAAACAGCAAAGGTCCTACAGAACCTTGGTGAGGTCACATTGGTCATCAGATGTCCTGGCACCCAAATAGTTTATTAGTGGTCACTGTAATGAAATACTCCTGGATACTGGTCAAGTGTGGCATTGCTAGTTGTGTCCAGTCTCATAAATAGCAGGGCTGACTCTGCAGTCTATCCTGATTTTCTGTAAGGACACTGCCAGTAAGCAGCACCCAGGGACACAAGAGATGAACCACAAGGAAAGGTGAGGTGTTAGACAGGGCTTTCTAGAAAGAGGCTCCTCACCTGGTGAATTTGGCTGGGTGCAGGTGTTATGCCATGTTAAGCTATCATGACCAATGGTAAGTAGGTAAATAAACTATGACTACTGTATTTTCTACTTTAACAATTTGTCTTTGTTTTTATGTAACAAGGTTTCCTCATGTTTGTATGTTTGTTTGGTGTGTGCAGTTGTTAGTATTAGAGGGAAGAAGAAAGGTTGGGCATGTATAACTTATTTCATTCTTTTCTGATATCATCACAGGTGGGTCAATATACAAAATAATATACAAAATAATTAATCTGTGCTAATGATGTAACCATCTGCAAACAACTGAGGTTATTCAGAAAGTATGGACTGTTGTGGCATGGTAGACTGCCTGAAAATAGATTTGAAGATTCGTATTATGGTAAATCTCCTTTGAAATCTATATGAATATGAAAGAAGGGAGAAGATATAATGGAAATGAATTACATATTACATTGGTTTCCTCATACATTCTCACACGTGTTTCTCTATATTTCTCCAAATATTTTTGTACTTCTTGCACAATAAGGTTTTTTAGGCATTTATAAAAAAATGTTGGAACATTTCTTCTAATCTCAGTCGTATCTTAAGCTTGCTAGTAAACATACTTCTGTAGCTCGCAATCCAGCCTCTTGGAGCTGATTTCAGGGTATTTATTACATCATAGTTGTTTGTTATTGCTTGGTGAAAATCAAATGCATTGGGTGGAGTTAGAAGTCAGTCTGTGAAGCGTTCACCAAACCATGGATCCTAGCGCGTGAGCCTGACCAGCAGTGACATCAGACGCTAGGGCTCTTTGTTCTAAGAAGGACTTTCCCTTTCAATCAGGTGAAGTGAGACAGGGATGGGTGATCTGTATGTTCACTATTTACTGCTGAAATTGGTTTATTTTTATGTGTTTTAGAAAAATAGTCTTTTTAACTGGGAGACTTCTCATTGCTATAATGTTGTTCAGTTAAGATACTTGCTTGATCCACTGTGAAAGTCTGAGTACAATATGTGGGAAGTGAGAGTTCCCCTGATTGGAAGGTGTTACACTATTGTGTTTTTTTATTACATTAACCCCTTAAAGACTGGCCGATCATGCACGGTGTGGTCACTTAAGAACCACAGAGCATTCCTTTTTTTTTTTTAGCTCCACCGATTCTGCAGCCGAGCGGGGAGCCCAGAATTCCATGACATACATGTACGTCCTTGGTCCTTTAGGGACCTCAACCTCATGACGTACATGTATGTCATGGGTCGTTAAGGGGTTAAGGAGCATTGCGGAAGAACAATCCTGTATCTGTTCTATTTTGAATGAATAAGAGTGATCTGAGAGATCTTCAGAGATGGATTATTGTGGTTGCAAATTATTCCTTACTAGTTGAAGAGCCTGTTACACAGGCCACAGTGCCACTGTCAGCCGGTCGAGGGGCAGTCATGTGTAGTAGAGACTGCCCACGCCACAGCTGATACATTGCCAGTCAGTCGCAGTGCAGTCATGCTCAGTAGAGACTGTCCATGCTGAAGTTGATAAAGAGCTGGATGCTCCTTTGGAACACCCCGCTCTGTATCAGCCTTGTCACTGGCAGGCTCTACTGCGTATGACTGCAGCATGCACAGCAGTCTCTACTGCGCATGACTGTGTCGTTACAAACTTTGTAGCAAATTATTATATAGGATTTTCTGAGAAAGTGGTAAATGTGGTGAAGCACATTAAGCCCAATATATGGACTAAAGGGAAACTCTAGAAATAGAGAGATTTCTCCTTGAAGTGTTTTATTCATACTTTGGAGAGAGTTGTCGATTTTCTGTGTTTTATGAGAAGCAGTTCTGGATGTTACAATAGAACAGTTACTTTGTTAGTTATTTCAAGATTTGTGTTTAATAATCTGTCTTGGTGTATCCAAGGAGAGTGGTTACAGTAACATGCGCAGGTTTTTTTTTTATTTCTATTTTTGGTGAAAATCAAAGTCAGTTACTCACTGAGATGTATCAGCCTGTGATTTACTGAGACTTTAATTCCCTGTCCCATTCATAACATTTTTCATCAACAACCTTGGTTATGTCTCTACCATGTCAGACTCCCCTAGCACAGGGATAACAGCCACATAAGAAAATAACTTGCATCACAGCTGCCAGTGTCTATTCAGCCACACAAAATGTGGTATTTAGGATACACCTCCTTTGCTCCCTTCTCACATCCTCAGACTCCCTTAGCACAGAGATGACAGCCAGATCAGGAAGAAACTTGATAACCTCTGTCTGTATGTTCCCAGTCAATCACGTAGCATTTTGGGATATTTGCTGTCAACCTCCTTTCTCCTCTCCTGTCCTCCAGAGTCCCCTAATACAGAGAATATACTTCCTACAAGACTATCTAAACCAGAGGTTCTCAACCCGTGCCCTCAGTGGCCACTAACAGGGCAGAAATTTGGAATTTCCCTGCTAGAACACGTGTGTTGATCAGAGGCTCAGTCATATTGATTAACTCACCTGTGCTCTTAAAAGGAAATTCTCAAATCCTGGCCTGTTAGTAGCCCCTGAGGGCACGGGTTGAGAACCACTGGTCTAAACTAAGCTTCAGCTATACTTTACTAGACTGTCTTCTCTAGCTCAAAAATGGGCTTCTTTCTCTTCCTCTTACAAAGAATGGCATGCCACAGGAACCTGGCTGACACCCCTTTTTTTACTATGTCTGTGGGAAAAGAAGGGAAACTTGACACATGGTAGGGAGAAATAAAGTCTTCTAATTAATTTCAATACAATGAGCTAGATGAAAAAGGCAAAAAAAGGCACTATTCATGAAAAATATTACCGCTTGGTGCAAAGTGTCTTTTTTTCTCCAGTTTTTTCTTTTGAGGCAAACAATTTCACCTATACCTACTTAGGAGTATTCTGGAAGCGTGGAGCCACATGGGGACCCCAAAATTCCATGACATGCTAGGACCATCTGAGGTCCTTTTAGCCAGTTCACCCATGACTGTCCTGGCACATCATGGATCCAGAAGACTGGAAGGTAGCAAATGTAGTACTGCTTCAGAAAAAAGTAGCAGAAAAGAGTCTGGAAACTACCAACCAGTAATCTTGGTGACAGATTGCTATTTGATATAAGTAATATGATACGAGTACAACAACAGACAATACAGGTATACTACAGGGAAGGCCCCAATGGGCCAGACGCTTGAGAGTGAAGACTAGAGTATGTAGCTAGCTGTAGTGGCTGCTCACTGGGATGCCTTGCTGTGGGCTTAGGCTGAGTTAGAGATTCTGGCCGCAAGGCAGATTAGCTCTGACCAGAGAAGCCGGACTGCACCCCAGATGATCACTCAGAGAACAGCAGCTACCCACTGAGGTCGAAGTGGATACTGAACAGATAATCCACCTGCAGTATAGTCATAGTAGTTGCACAGGAACACTGAGGCCTGGGACTCAACTGAGAAGACAGAGCACAGGATAGTTGAAGTCCAACTGGTGGTGGAGGTGGTCTATGTTGGTCTGATGGTTGAAGTGAAGAAATTAGGCAAGCCATATCAGGAGTGGGTGGGCACTGCAGTAAAATACATCAGACTGAGAAATGGTTGAATCAACTGAGCCAAATTCAGTAACAGGATATCAGATGAGCGTGGTACCAAATCGCAGAACAGGAGGTAAGTTGAAGGAAGAGCCAGGTCAATACACAAGATAACATTTGGGAACAAGACAGGAAACTAAGGGTCATGACTGGAATGCTTTGAAAGAGCCCCACCCAAAAGCACTGAGGCTCTATAAAGGCTCAGAGCAAACACAAGACAAGACAGGGAACCAGGACCAGTCTCCACCCATTGCACACTGTGTGGTGCACTGACCACACATTTTAGTGTAGTGGAGGAGAAGTGCAAGCAGTGCATCAAGCAGCATCTGAGGAGATTCAATCATGCAGAAAATGCTAATATGCTGACAGGAAGGGTTCATCATTACTATTAAACTGTCAGCAAGTTGTCTTGTGTCCTTAGCGGGGTCTGGACAAGGGGTATAATGACAGCGGCAGTATTTAGGTTCTGGTGTTTGGATAAAGTTGTGCCCCCAAGCGTTATTTACCACACACACTGTTCACATTGCAGTTGCTGATGAGAAGCACAGTTCTTGCTCTCAAGGGAAAAACTTCTATTCTAATAACAACACAACCATGATTTTGGAGGAGTGGCAGGTGGAGAATAATTATTGGCCAACTTTTCTCCAGATAGTCTGTGGGATATTTATTGTCCTGCTACTGCCTTAGAAGCTAGTCATGGCAAGTGGATCCTTCATCATCCATCACCCATGTTACTGCTGTTGTTGATCCCATTCACTTTCAGCTGCCTAATCATCCTGCTGCTTAAACAACTCAGCAGCAGCAGCAGCAAGAACAGTGGTTACAAATTCCCCATCTACATCAGGGCATTTGACAATGGCCAGTGGCCACTGGTCAACAGGACATCACCTGCTGGCACTAGGCCAGTAGGGATTTTTTTTTGTTAGGGCTTGTGCATTAAAAATAAATAATTAAATAAAATAATCATAGACCTACAATACAAGCCTAAGTCATACAAATCATTGTTTCCTTAGGGCTTGTGCCAAACAAGCTTAAGGCGGAACTACCACCTCTTAAACACTTTAACTTCAATAATTCCCCATCTGGTGACTAGCAGCTTAGTAGCGCTAGTCGCCAGAATTATTACCTTATTCAAAAGAAATATGCATTATTACCAGGCTGACAGCAGCATGAAGTGCAGAAATCTTGCCATATTGACGTCTGCGCGCCTGCGCTGTTAGTCCTAGCCGGGTCTAGGAGGAGCTGGTAGAAGCCATCCAGCTCCAAAAGGGACTGATAACGCAGGAGCGCAGAAGTCACTATGGGAAGATGTCAGCACTCCGTGCTGCTGTCAGCATGATAAGAATTCATATTACTTCTGAATAAGTTAATAATTCTGGCGACTAGCGCTACTAAGATGCTAGTCGCCAGATGGGTTGTTATTGATGTTAAAGTGTTTAAGAGGTGGTAGTTTTGCTTTAAGTCCTACAAATCAATGTTTCTTCCGGGCTTGTGCCTCTAGTAAGTCTAAGTCCTACAAATCAATGTTTTTTCAGGGCTTGGGCCTCTAACAACAAATCTAACAAATCATCCTCTACAAAATACTCTATCAAGTCAAGTATCAGTCCAACCCAGTGGCAGCTTATGTCAGGTGGTCCCTGTCTCTATCTCTTTACATACAAATTTCTTATTTTATTTTTTTATTAACTGTCCCCCCAACACCAGTCAAGAAATGCCCCCAAACAATTTAAGTGTGTCATAGGCATAAGGCTACACTGAACATAAGGCAAGATCTAGGACCAAATAAGATTTTACGTTTTTACATTAGAAAAAATGGGCAGGCTAAATGAGCCAAATGGTTCTTATCTGTAGCCAAATTCTATGTTTCTATGGTTTTATATTCGGCTATTAACATATGTAACCTACAAACCTTGAATCCGCTAGTCTTTTGTTTGATAATCATTCCAGGTTACAAACGATTATTCTGCATTAGTTTCAGTATATTGTTCCAAAGCAAACGTGCATAATGCATTTTTCTGAAGCATCCTGGATAACCAACAATGGCATTCTTGCCCTTTTGAGGTGAATATTCCTTTACACTGATAAGAATTCATAATAATATACTAATGATACAATTACAACGTATTGCTTAAAATTTTTACAAACGGCTATTAGCTTTAATATCACACAATGCATTGGATTTGCAAGGCTACATATTCGGTGGACACTGATGTTGTTAATCAAACAGCTTTCAAGTGTCCAGAGGCGTGTTTATTATTTTTACTTTGTTTGCAAGGTAATTAGGAAGTATTTGTTCACTGTCACTGTCAATCACAGATTGAAGTAAAAATAAACAAATTCACATTCCATAAATGTGCTTCTGTATATGAAATATGTGTGCATTAACCCCTTAAAGGGCAACAATCCATGGAGTTTATTCCCCTAAAGAACCGCTTTGATCTTATTTGGTGAGCTGGCACATTTGACTGATCATGTATGTTGACTCGCCAAATAGGGGTCTGATAGTGACCACTCCAGTTTTGAGCGGTCAGTTGCAGACTCTGGTAGTGCCACAGCTCTCCTGCAGGAGCACTGTGAGCGCAAATACATGATGTGCCGGGACCATCATCTGTCCTTTAGACAAGGACACTGGTGATGATCCTGACATGTCACCAATATTTAAGGGGTTAAACTCTTGAGGACCAGAGGTATATGTAATTCACTTCTTCACAATGTATTGCTCACCCCCTCTCAGTGGGGGATAAGCCATACATTTTAACAATGAATGTCAAAGGTATCCAAAGCATTGCTTTGCAATGTGTTGGATCCTCCTTGGCACTCAAAGTATTAAGTTGTGAATTGGAATTAACTCGTCCTGGAGACCTTTTTGCCAGCCTGAGGATAAATTCATATTTTCCACCAATCTTTATAGTTCCTGAATACCCAGAAGTCTAAATTTTGAGATACTAAGAAAGCCCTGGTCATCTCAACTAGTTAAAGATGTAATGATGTATTAATATGCAGCCTATATCAATTTCATGTCATTGTGAATGTGACTATGGGCAGTTAAATAAATCATACACTGGCACAGGCTGCATCAGAATGTCCATACTTCAAATGTTTATTAAAAAGAGGATGACATTAAACCAATTACAAATGGTGTTTCCAATGTCTTGTACTCCAAAGGGTGCTCAAACTATACTCAATGGGTAGAGCAGCGTATGTATTTCCTTCTCCTCATTGCACAAACTGCTCTATAGGGGACAAATAAAAATTCTCATATTTCCATTGATTTAAAAGGGGCTTTTTATCACTTGAATGCAATACAATGCAACTGAAACATATTTAACATTCAATATCTTATATACCCCTTTTAAAATCAATTAACAAATAATATTTTACCTTACCTGGCAAGATGTTAATTTTGTCTTTGCATTTTTGTTAAACATACACAATGTATAAGGTTGATATTTTAAAGGGATAGTAATGTTTCATAATAAAAGCAGCTCTAATTAATCATCATACTATTTAGACTTTGGAGAGTATTATTTCAATCCTGTCAGAGTTGTAGTTCAAGAGTAATTAAGTGACAAAGTATCCCCCTCCCGCCCCATTTACTGATGTAACACTGCTCAGCCAGAGCAGAAGGGAGGTGCCCAGGTAGATTGCAGAGAGGGACAATCTTCAATTAAGATAAGGGAAAAATCTGAAAAACTTGTCAAGGGTGGAAGGGCTTTCATTGTTCTCATAGGAAGAAGATTGTCCCCTTCTGTTATCTGTCTGGTCTATAGACTGGATTCCACATCTGAGAAGACATGGCTTACACTAGGTAAAAGGGGCGGGAGGGGGAAACTTTGCTTGTGAATATCTCTCAAACCATAAAGGTTTGAGAGATACGACTTATATCATTCTTCATGTTTTTTTAATGCCTACAAAATAAAATAAAGATAAAATGAAGTATTACTATCCCTTTAAGTGCAAGAGGACAATAGATATACCCTGGCATTGTTATATGCTGCTGATTCCTACTCCCTATTTAATATACTGATTATATTGAAAATTGCTCTCTTTACTAGGGGTGGGCAACAAGTGATAAAAATTTCCCACATGACTTTTCATGACAAATGGATGATTTGTCTCTTTTTTTTGCAAAACTGTTCTCCTTTTCTCCTATGCAAAATTTGCCTCCTTTTCTCCAATTCCAACAAATTTCTCACCTATTTTTCTTATGGTGCAACATTTTCCACCACAATATTACTTCTTCTGAGGGCTGCAGTTGAGAAATAAGTATCTTAAAGTCAAAGTTGGAAATCCTACAGCAACATATACCTTGAAAAAGGTAGAGAGGACAGAACTTCTTAACTAATGCCTTCATCACAGTCATTCAAATAGACTGTATATGTCCAAACTTCCAATAAATTACAGGATCATCTCTTACTTAATGTTGACCTAAAATTTTATGCCAATGCATTGATCAATAGATTCAGGCCCCTTTTACTGGAGATCATTCATCATGACCAATCGGGATCTGCTCCAGGGGTGAGTGTCACAGTTACCTTAATTCCAGCGGCACTTCTGGCCTTGATGCAGGGCTAGGATGGCATGAAATATCACTTCTAGGATTGGGTCTAGGTGCGCTGGTCATATCTAGCGGTTGCCCGTATCCTTTGCCGATATGACAAGGCTGTCCGAATTGTCATTCTGACGCAGGTTAGACTGAATCTCTCCTCAGTGTGACATTTCCGGGCGCAAGGCTGTAGTATGTCACAGGCCTCAGCGTTATGCAGTTGGGGCTGCTAGCTCCACCCAGCTACTTCCTGGTTCTGGGTATTTAAGGGAACCGGATCTCTATCCAGTTACCTTTACGTTGTTGTTCTGTGCAGTGGTATCTTACTTGTTCTTGATATCCTGTGTATGACCTTGGCTTGTCTGACCACCCATCCTGGTGCTGACCTGTGGCTCTGTCTGACTACTCTCTGTGCACTCCCAACCTACTGGTACAGGAACACCACGAAAGGGCACCAGATAGGTGCCAGAGCCCAGTATAAAAAGGCCATACTGGGCAGGTCAAACATAGCTCAGCCAATAGGAGCGCATCACACAGAGACTGACAGAAAGCACAGGCACCGTGATACCTGCTCTTGTCACACAATTGAATATAGTTTAAAACAAACTATAACAAATTTAGAATTCTAAACCTTAAACTCCCAAAATAACTTGAATCCCAGCTAAAACTAATGCTTTTACTTGGTCTTCAGATTGCACCACATACAGTGGAATAAGTATAACCTGGAACACAAGCAAAGCCTTTCAATATAATTACAACCCTTTTACACCAGAAAATAGCCTTAGAATTTTCAGAAATGGAGTCACCTTAACACTTCCTTTCTGGACAGGCTTAATGTTTTGAAAGTGGTTGCAGTTATCAAGATTCTTTTATTTTCCAAATTGTATGCATTAAGCTTCACAGTATACCTCTGAAAGTACTCCAACATATGCCGAACAGGTTTGTTTTGCAACAGAAATCTCCTTGACTGAAATATACTTTACTAACTAAAAAAAGCATCTTTAAAGGGATAGTAATACTTCGTTTTAACTTTATTTTATTTTGTAGGCATTAAAAAAACATGAAGAATGATATAAGTCTTATCTCTCAAACCTCTATGGTTTAAGAGTTATTCACAAGCAAAGTTTCCCCCTCCTGCCCCTTTTTCCTAGTATAAGCCATCTCTTCTCAGATGTGAATCTGGTTGTAAGACCTGACAGATAACAGCAGGGGACACTCTTCTTTGTATGAAAAGAATGAAAACCCTTCCCCCCTTGACAAGTTTTTCAGCTTTTTCCCTTATCTTAATTGAAGATTGTCCCTCTCTGCAGTCTACCTGGGCACCTCCCTTCTGATCTGGCTGAACGGGGGGGATACTTTGCTTGTGAATATCTCTTAAACCATACATTTTTGAGAGATAAGACTTATATCGTTCTTCATGTTTTTTTAATGCCTACAAAAAACAATAAAGATAAAACAAAGTATTACTATCCCTTTAAGGTAAACTGGGATTACAAAATACCCTTCTTTATTATCAAGATGCACATATGTTGTCTATGTTACACTAGTTTAATTCCTTTCACACTGAAAAGCTGTCTCCAAAGTTGCCTGTCCGCATGGGCACGGGGTTGGGGTTTAGGCCGTTGGTTGTGGGTTTTTTTTGTTTGTTTTGTTTTTTAGGCTCGGAGCAGGTTTAAGGAAGTTTCATTTGAGATGGGTAGTTGGTAGCAATGGAAAAAAAGGACAGAGGCTGTACTTAATCCTTTACACTTGTACCTTGATATGTCTATTATGATATTGTGTACACAACTAATCTGTCATTTGCTTATATCAGTTTTGTTTCTCTGTCATCAATAAAGATATTTAAAAAAAAAAAAAAAAGCTTTCTCCAAATCCTTCAAAGCATGGCAGGCCATATCCCTCTTCATGATATACTATGAAGAACTGGAGCAAACCAAGTGCACCATAGGGTACAATACAATTCCCCATATTCCTATTGATTTATATGAGGCTTTTAATCCCTCCCTACAGAGGTCTGCTATGTCATTTTGCATGAAGATTTGGTGATTTAATTGAGTGAAAGAAGCACTTCACTCAAAAAATTATTGTGTGAACTTATCTTAAGGCAGGGCATCGAAATATTTTCAGTTGTAGGACCAGTGATCAGAAAAATCTTATGTGTGAGGGCTGCATTGATTTTATACACAACACTGGTAAATTAAAAAAAACTTTTGATGTCATCTTGAAACATTTTCGTTTCAAGTGAAATCCTTGTGGTACTGTAACAAATAAACTGTTTAACCTTTTAGGAGTTGAAGAGGCTAAAACACATTGCTTACTAATGTATTGATGATTATGACCTCTATAGCATCCAAGAGGTTAACATAGTATAAATTTAAAAGTGACCTTAAACGTTCATTTTGATTCAACATCATTTTCAAGTACATAATATGTAAAGTCAATGTGTATATAGATATCAATTACTATTATTATTATTAGTAGTATATTACTATTATTGTTATTTAATTACCTATTTTTTACACTTTTATTCACTGACAGTGTATTGTATAAATATCCAGAGAGCTTTATTACAGGGACAATGAATTCAGTGATTGTGATACAATTAACAGTAACACTGTATGACTATTCCTGCTTTCACTGTGCTTGACAGAAAGCTCTCTAAAGACAGATCCAGGGATCACACTGTACATAAAATCTGAAAAAATAAGTGAAGATGAGAAAAAAACTTGTTTTATTCATTTAAATCTTATACTTTTTCAGGGTTCTGTGCTCTCTACCATGGTGCAAAATATTATATGTAATACTAGCAAAAGAATCATGGCGTTGTCCCTGATAGAAGAAGTCAGAAGAGAGAAAAATTGTAGTGGCAGTCACAGAATCTTACATCAGTAGCTGAAGTGGAGGGCTAGAGTGGAAGATAAATATGTTTGGGACCCCACTTCAGGGAGCAGTAATGTGGCGATACTGAAAGTACTGATTTTCTTAAGGGGAGGAAATGTGGTTAAGTATAGATAATGCAAAGGAGTAGTGATGGAGAGTGGGGAGTGGTGATGACTCACAGGAATTAAGGGAGACATTTTTAAGCCTTTGAATGCGAAGTGTATGCAACATATTGCTTTGTAATACATTGGAAACCCTTGTGTCACTGAGGGTTACACAGCGTGGGGCAGTGGGATGACAGAAAGAGGTATGGGAAAGAACAAGGGATGAGTAGGTGAAAAAATAGGAGAGAAAACATTGTGTGAGAGGAATGGATGAGCAGTAGGCATTTAACTGCTGCTGCTCTAGAAGTCCCACAATCCTTAGCCACCCCAAATTTAGCAGAAGATGATGGGAGTTGTAATCCCAATCAATGGTGGAATATACAATGTAAAATATAGCCATCTGTGAGTGAGCAGCATGATGCATAAAAGCATTGTATGCACTGTGGAGCTGCACAGAGATTGGACTGAATATAAAGGTCCAGAATGCACTGCATTCCCAAACACATAATTGACCGTTTTCCTGCTCCAGTGAATGACAAAGGACAGAAAACAGTGAGTGATAGTAAATGAACCTGCATGCTTTGGTGGAGATTTATAAAAATTGTTTTTTGATTTTTTTTGTGCAGATCCTCAAAATGTCCTTATTCCTTATTATGAGTGCTGGTATTTATAAAGTATTCTAGTTAATGCAGGTGGCAAGTCCGCCACATGAAGATTCTTCATGTGTTCCGGTTATGTCACAGCTTACCTTGGTTTCAGCGGCCATTCATGTCGCACAGTTGACGCAGGAAGATGGCAGAGGTTGGACGCATCAGAGCAAGATGCATCATCTGCAGGAGCGAGGCTTCAGAGTGTAGCAGGCCTCTGTTTTATGCCATGCTTCCTGTAGTCTCCTCCTACCTACTTCCCCCCTCTGAGCTGCTCCTCCTACCTAATTCCTGAGGAGGAGTTTAAAGGGCAGTCTGAGTCCTGACTCAGTTGCCCTTGTGTTGTTTTACAAAGCAGTTCTGTGTCCTTGGGCTCTGTGTATGACCTGGCATGTCTGACCATTCAATCTGGTGCTGACCTGTGGCTCTGTCTGACTATTCTCCGGCCTTATCCTTATAGTGGAGACCCAATCTGGTGCAGACCTGTGGCTCTAGATTACTACCTGAACTGTGTATGTATGTATGAACTGTGTATGACCTGGCTTGTCTGACTACCCTATCTGGTGCTGACCTGTGGCTCTGTCTGACTATTCTTTTGTGATTCCCTTCTAGCTGGCAGACACCCAATCTGGCGCAGACCTGGGGTTCTAGTAGACTAGCTAGTTACTGATTGCAGGCATGGGTCAAGCTTCTGCTTTCTCCATACTGACTGCAGGCGAGATTTAGGTATCCTCTGCTACATTGCTGACTGCAGGAGTGAATCAGGTAGCTCCTCTCTATGTCGGATCAAGATCCTGTGTTCCAGTTCCTGCTCCTGGCTCCTGCAGAGACTATGGCTGAGGCCTAGTCTCCAGCAGTGTGGCCCACTATTTCTGATAATAGTGCTTGCTGGCTTAGGACCCTCTGCTTGTTCTCACTATATTTCTATTGTGTACTATCTTACGTATATTTTAATAAACTGCATTTTACTATACCACACTGATTCTGAATATCTTTGGGGAACCGTGACAGGTTATAAGCTTATGGCCTGGGCTAACCGGTGTGACATAGTCACACAGTGATGGCCCTGAGATGGTGCATTCATGCAGTGAAAGGAACGTCAATAGTGGGAGGAATGCATGCCTAAAGTAAGGGTTAGTGGGCTGGTTTGTTTTTTCAGGGTGAAAGGATGGGAATAATATGGATGGTAGAGGGAAGTAAAGTATGTGAAAAGTGTAGTAAATTCACAGACGTAAAGATGTTGATAGCTGTAGGAAGCAGCATATATGTAAAGATGACATGTGGGTATGAACATAAAATGTTGGTGTAAGGAGCATTTTTGTTGAAAGTGTGACTTCTTGCAGAGATTTTCACAGGAGTGGCCAGAAAATTCCTGTGGAAATCACACCCCTGTGCATGGACCTATAGAAGTGAAAAATTGCAGGACATTTCCATAACTTCTCCTTACTGACATACCTGTGAGCCAGGGCTACAGCATTTGTGTCACATAACCTCTTTTTCTTTTATTAGTATAGGTTTAACAAATGTTTCACATTCATATTTTATGAAGCAGTCTGCTTTACTTAAGCAGCATATGTGAGATAGAAGGATGAATGTACAAATCCATCAAGGCAGCTCCACTGGCATTAGCCTACAATGCTAGAGGCTATACTCAGGGGGTATGCATTAGAATATATGATAACTCTAGTGCATACTGGTGCATACTCATTTACACCAGTAAGACTCTTACACCTGCCCCATAACATGCCCAAGAAAATATTGTAAAAGGTCACTATTTTCACTGCTGTTTGTTTAGTACATGACATTACAAAAGAGTCAAGACAAGGAACACTTGAAAATGTGCACAGACTGCTCCACTGACTCCTCCATTGGCATAAGTGGCTGAAGGGATAAACTACATAGCAATGGCAGTTTTTCAGTGATATATTCCCTCCAGACTATCTGATAGCATACACTCTACATTAGTGAGAGAGAGACAAAAAGCTTATAAAGGTAAGGGAGAAGCAAATCTAACTCACCTACATCATTCAAAACGTCTACGCTGCCCACCTAATCATTCTCTCTTAGGGCAGCCTTTGTAAACACTGTTAATATTAACGGTATCCATTTAAATGGTCGCACGTGAAATGCAACCATTTAAAAGTAAACCAATATTAACTATCTTCCAGTGGCTTTTTACTACAATATTATGAGTTTCCTTTTTTACATCATGAATGCAAGAGATGTTTCCAAGAGATGCATCCAAGAGGTTAATATACTGATTACATTCATAAAGTGCATTCTAAAACTTAGATGTTTTTCCATATTTTTTCCATAAATAAACTGATGCCATTTTATCTTTGAACAATAATGGACCATATGTGCATAAATAACAGTCAATAAATGTTGGGGCAAAGTATCTATACCACAGGAGACAAAAAAATGTTATTACTTAAATGGGGCTGTTAACACATGGGGGTAGATTTAAAGGCTTGAGTTAACACCACCGTTAATGGTAAAAGGCACAACGAGCGTAAATAATGCATGATTTACAGAGGGTTCGACAGGTAGTCTACAAGAATAGCTAACGAGCGTAGGCACAAGAAAAAACATGTAACACAAAAACCTGCGTCACACCTTTTTTAGCATCACCGAGTGTCTCAATCACCCATTAAAATACAACAAAAGTAAAAAAAGAAACATAACAGCTGCTGTGGGCTAGCAACCCTGATTGGAGCACAAACAAATTCAAACCTACAGCCAATCCCAAGACCCCAAAGTATCAAAAATATTCAAATACACCTATATATACCCCAAAATAATGGTCACACCTTGTCTGTGTTTCGAATTTTGGCGAGCTAGAGCACAGGACCCAGGAGTGGAGGATAGCATTTAGAGAGAGGGTGGAGAGAGAGAAGCATACAGAGGAGTAAGGTAGAAGGATTTTGGAGAGTAGAGATTTACATTTAAATAGACACATAGCACACCTTTGCACATCTCACATACACCCATACAAACACATACACACACATAGTCTTTTTTTAATTACACTTTACACATTTTAAACTTTATTTTCTCAGTGTGAATCTGTGAATGACAGAGTGTGACAGAGAGTGAGTGGGATCAAGTGTATGTGTGAGGGCCTGTGTGTTTGCCTGGGTGTGAGTAAGCGAATGATGGCGAGGAAAAGGAGAGGATCAGGGATTCCCGCTATAGAGAGGAAGAGAAAAGGGTCCTCATTGAGGCTGTCTTAGATAGGGAGAGTGTCCTTTTTTCTGAGGGAGAAGGTTAATGAAGATATGTGTGTCACGTGCTGGAGCTTTGATATGGACATGGGTGCAATCTATTGCACCCAAGACCCTGGGCATGCCTCCCCTTGCATAAAAGCCCTGCTTCAAATGTGTTCACTCCATGTCAGTGGTGGGGAAATGTATATAGCTACTGGCCTTGCTTTTGAGGGCTGACAAGACCTGGGCCAGCAGCACCCTTGAGAATGTGGCCTGTGACATGCCAGATGCGTAACCTTCTGTCGACTGGAAGGCGCCACTTGCCATGAAGTGTATGGCACACAGGTGTTTCTGCAAGCCAGATAGGGCATGGTTGTGGATGTAAATCAGATCCACCTAATCCTTTATGACCTCATACAGGGCAATGATGCTGTGCAGCCTCAACCAGTAGCGATCAATCATCTCGTCATCAGTCATTCCAAGAAGCGTGACCCTTGGGTGGTATTCCCTGGGCCTTGGTGGTCATCTATACATCCTACACTGCTCCAGGGGTCCTTGTGGCAGCTGGGGAGCACCCTGTTGCTGGGGAGGATCCTGTTGCTGCAGCTGTGCATTTGCAGGCAGGTGCTGTCCTCCAGGTGGGGATGGGCTCCTGTGTGCCTCCTCACTTGCAACAGGTGAAGGCTGTTGATCAGGTGTGCCTTGGGGTTGCTGGTGCTCCCTAGCTCTCACACTTGTATGCCTTCTCCACAGTCTTCTCATCAATAAGTAACCCAACATATTTATTGTTCTCTCTCTCTCTTTCTCTCTATCCCTCTACCTCTCCCCGAGTGGAAAACAAACCACAAATGAGTATGGTGATCTGTCCCTTTAAGTACTTGGTAGGGCATTGTCTAGGTGTGGGGATGAGATGAGTGATGACCAATGGGAAGTGTGTTCTGATTACTGTGTCTGTCAGTTGTAGGTGTGAAGTTTTAGGGTGCAGGTTGTGTCTTGTGATGTTGCACAGGTGAGCTTGTTTTGTATTGGCAGGTGTCCGTGTTTTGTGATAACCCCCATTGTTCCATGCCATGTTGTGTTGGTGGTTTTTTGGAAGGCATTGTCCCTCTCGTGTTGCTTGGTTGTTGTGTTGTTTGTGAGAGTGATTTGTGTTGCAAGGGCATTTTTTTGTGTTATTATTGCACAGGTTAATTTTCCATTTGCATGCTTGCTCGATATGCGGTTTGTCTGTTTTACTATCTAACGTTTTTTTTTTTACCGTTACGTGTCTAACGGCTAAGAAAACTGGGTCTTAACTTTTGCCTGTTAACTGTATCTTTTTTCAGCCGTTAGCAGTACCGCACTCCTTTAAATGGCTCTGGGAAATCTTGTTCTGTGAGTCTCAATGCAAGTAAGTCTATCGGCCATAAGGATTAGCAAATTGACGTTAGCTGTTCTTAAGACGGACCTTTAAATGGCTTACAACACATTAACGCACCCGTTATTGTTTTTTTTCACTAATGCCTGCCTTTAAATCTACCCCATGGAGTGCTATAAGACCCGACTGAGTAAAGATGGTGAGATGGCTTATTTAGGTAATGCACCAGCTGTAGAATCTGTAGAACCACAAGATCACAAGTTCTAGTCCCAGCAAGGCCAGCTCAGCCTTTTACCCTTCCGAAGTAGATAAAATGAGTTCAGAACATACTTGAAAATGAGAGACAATCTCAATGTATTCTTCCTGGTAAAATACTTTCACCAAAAATTAATAGGAAATGTTTATTTGTCCTCTATAGTGTTGGTTGTTAATTTGCAACAGATTGCAGATTTGTGAATATGGTGAAAGGTATTTATTGCAAGACTTCCATGGGGATCTAACTGTATTAAGATTGTGTAACACATTTTTCTTCTTTGTGGTTTTGTTTCCAGGATGGAGAATGATACATTAATAGTGAATTGTAGGTTGACTGATATAAGGGTCAGGAAAACATTGTAAAGTCAATATATGCCTTCCTACCAAAGAAATGAAAGACAAGATTGATCCTATAACATTTACTACAATATGAACAGAACAATGTTGGGATGAGCTTTGACTGATGACCTATATGAAAAATATTTATAGTGACCTTATTCAGAAGTCTCAAGAGAGGAAATAAGGAAGATGTTAACATGCTTCAGTAACAGCTGTGATTGAACACAAAGCAGCACATGAAGTAGATGAAATATATATCAATATTAGAGAATAACAAAAATCACCTTATTTCACAGGCTAGAGAGAGAGAGAGATAGATAGATAGATGTGTGTTTGTTTAAAACTTTTTACTGTAGGGTAACTTTTGTTTTGACTTTACATATTCTGCAGCAAATATGTAAAGTGAAATTGCCTAAAAAATCATGTTCACAACAAATTTTTAAGGGATGGTATCTTTAAAAAAAGTAATTAGGTCCATACCCTTATAATATTATGTATTTCTAGTCATTGTTTTAAAAATATATTTTAGATGCATTATCAACAAAATGTGTGATAAACATATATTTCCTGTGGCATAACCATTTGACTCCTGATAAGTGACAAGTGCAATGTTGCAATTCATGACTGAGGTGGCAAAAAGGGGATAAGAGTCTCTACAAAACCAAAGGGAAGTCTTCTGATTTTAAATTAATTATCTCCTTTTTTAGGCTTTTTCAGATTTTTTTTTAACAAGCTTCGTAAAAAAAAAAAGTATTCAGCTATGTAAATAGTCACTGATAAATTATACCTGGCATTAATAAATGTACTAGTTATCAACAAAAGTTGGTGATTTGGCATGACCTCTATGAAAAGCTGCTCTATCTTTATTACACATTCATTTATAAGATACATTAGTATTCTTTACAAACCAAGTCCAAGCTTCATATGTTCTACTCACGCTTGCTCACTCCTGCTTATAACTCGGACAAAATCTTTTGGTGGAGGAATCTTAGAACATCTAGGGCACCTCTTCTTTTTGCTTCTTCTGTGTCTCTATAGTGCTTCTAGTCTTGTCCAAGTATTGAGAAAGACTTGATCTTTTTAAAGGGCAACTATCATATCAATAGTCCTATTAGCTGATCTGCTGTCAATGAAACTACATTGTGAGCCCTGGTGTACCAGCAGGAGAGCAGAATGGGGGCCTGAAATGAGATGCCTGACACTCTTTCTGCACTGCACAGGACAGATTCATATCCAACACTATGCAGTTTCCCACTGTATCGGGCTTAAAGTGTTAGTAATGTCCAACAAAAAGTATTTTGCATTTAGAAGAGCTTAAAAAGCTGAGCTAAATGCAAAAAAATGTATCTTTCAAACGGCTATGGTTTAAAAGATACAGGCGTTTAAAGTTATCTGTGTTCAAGCACACATTTTAGACCATTCCAATGAAGGGATTCCTTGTGCATAATGAGATCGCGGCACTTCTCAAGAGCCTCCATGTCAACCTACACGGATCTCCTGCTGACAGCTTTACAGATGTCAGTAGGAGACAGCGAACTTTAAACGCCTGTATCTCTTAAACCATAGCGGTTTGAGAGATACAGTTTTTTGCATTTAGCTCAGCTTTTTAAGCTCTTCTAAATGCAAAAAACTTTTTGGACATTGCTAACACTTTAAAAGCCCAACAATGAGCATGCAACATGGGAGTCTGTGAGTACTAGCATTTAACTGCCTAAGATCATTTACCCTGGGTAGTGTCTGCACCCTGTGCGGCCAATCCCCATCGAGCATCTTCCTCTAGGCTATTGTCTGTCCCAGACCCTAGCCTCAGCTTACTATTGAAATGTCGCCCTCTATTCGATGACCATAAAAATGCTGAGATCATAATGTCACCTGCATCAAAAGGGTGACATTCTGAAGTTGCACGCTTAAGTGTAACCAAGAAAACAGCACAAGTCTGCTCTGTGTACCCTTCATCTGTTCCTTAAGCCTTTGAGTGCCAGAGGGGTCTGCAAACATAGACTGCATTTAAGGCACTAAATGCTTTGAGGCAGTTGTGTATTTAGGTTTTCTGCTGCCCTAGGCCTGACTAAACACACGCACCCACCTAATCTTCATTTGCCCCACTGCTTCCTGTCCAGGCCATACCTCTTCCTGTTAAGGATCCACCCCTTCCTCTTTTGACTGTGTTACATCTAGAACTCATTTCAACCATGTGGCACTTAAGTTAGTTGCTGCAATAATGCCAGACCGAACCCTTCAACTGATCTGTCCAAACCTCATTGCATTGCAAAGCACTGCACTGGAATAACCTCAAAAATGTAAGTGGGATATAAGGGGTTAGAAACACAAATTATCCATATGCTCTTTAAAGATGCAATTCATGGTCTGGAAGCTTAAACTAATTAAATATTTGCCAGTTAGCTGCACAGGGATGACAATTTTTTTGGCTGGGTAGTCAAAGAAGTGGGTAAGAAAATATCTGCAAATTGATCATGATGAACTAAAAAGAAGCTAATTGTTTGGGTTCTGTTAACCCTTTGAGTGCCAGAGTGGTTTGCAATGCCCCAACAGCTGTTCTCAAGAGCTGATGTAATGCCAGGGTTGATGATATATCTAAGGGTCTGACACACACTGCAATTCCCATGTGTATATAAGCACCCCAAGTCAACATCTCTCAACTCAGTGAAAGTTAAATCAAGAGTACCTGGTGAGGGGGGAAGATGTCACAGATGTAGCTTTTTTTGTTTTCCTTTTTTTTTCCCTGTGATAAAATAAGACCATAAAGTGGATGACAGGACTTTATAAAATCTTACAGTGCACGTGAGGGTCAATTATCGTTTTATTTAATCAGTTTTAGTATATTAGCAAATACCATATCTTTTCTTGGTTAGGTGTCCATTCTTTTATTGTAATACAAAACTGAGGCAATGTAATTTAGCCTGACTTGGGCTTTTTCCCATTTCTGAATATACTCAACTGTTCCTAATGTAGAATGTTGAACACTTGTAACACTACACTGATTAAATATGTAAATGGACAACACTTTTATACTGAAAGGAACCTGCTCGTCCTGTGTAAAACTTGGAAACCAAATTGCGGTTTATACAGAAGCAGAAGGGATGAATATCCCTCTGTGTCCTTTTCTTTCTTCTTAAAGCTCTTAATGTACGAGTTCAATTTGGATACAAAACTGTAACATAAGCATTGAAGTAAAGAGTACCTGGTGAGAGATTCTGGCAGTCTCTGATGGCGATACTAAGCTCCCGCACTTGACATCTCAGCACACTGTGCTCACTCACTGCTGCTTGTACTGAGGAGGGCAAGGATGGATTACAGTGTGCGTGATGTGGTGAGCATCTTATGATGCGCCGTGAGCATGCGACCGAAACACCACCACCTGAGCAACAGGGCTGAGTGCTCTATGGAGGAAATTGAAGGAATATCGATTGGCTGAAAGATAAGGCAACAAACAAGTGCCGGGCAAAAACATGGAAAGATGTATGTGTGATACTGTGTGCCACTGCCGCTCACTGTAAAGTGCCGCCCTAGGCCTAGTCTGCCTAGGCCAAGATACAGCACCAAGAGAGGACCACTCTTTCACTCAAAGGATGCCTCATTTCCCTCCGCTTGGTGCAAATTGCTTTAAGAGGATAGCTTTGGTATACATTAGTGTTGAGCGAGCACCCCGATGCTCGGGTGCTCGGGTGCTCTGACCGAGCACCCCCTGAGGCTCGAGTGCTCGGCCGAGCACCCGAGCCCCATTGACTTCAATGGGGCGACACGAGCATTACACCAGGCACCCCCTGCTCTGATGAGGGGAGGGTGCCTGGTCAATGCCCCCCTTCATCTCCGCTATGCCCCCTTCATCTCTGTATGCCCCCTTCATCTCCGCAATGTCCCCCTTCATCTCCGCAATGTCCTCCTTCATCTCCGCTATGCCCCTCTTCCACAATGTCCCCCTTCATCTCCGCTATGCCCCTCTTCCACAATGTCCCCCTTCATCTCCTCTATGGCATAGAGGAGATGAAGGGGGACATTGTAGAAGAGGGGCATAGCGGAGATGAAGGGGGACATTGTGGAAGAGGGGCATAGCAGAGATGAAGGGGGACATTGTGGAAGAGGGGCATAGCGGAGATGAAGGGGGACATTGTGGAAGAGGGGCATAGAGTCTATGCCCCTCTTCCACAATGCCCCTTCATCTCCGCAATGCCCCCTTCATCTCCGCAATGCCCCCGTACCTCCAGTCCCTGGTGGTCCAGCGGAGCGTCTTCTGATCTGTGCCTCTTCCGGCACAGATCCCCGCCACCCGAACATGGCGGGAGAGCACATGGCGGTACTCGACGAGTACCGCCATGTGCCGAGCAGAGCGATGCTCGAGCCGATCCGAGCATCGGCCGAGCACGCTCGCTCAACACTAGTATACATGGAATACCAAATTGGCATTAGGCAGGAGTAGGGAGTAGAAATCAATTCCAGTGCCTTATTTAGAGTGGAATCACCATAATGTAACTGAAATGTCAGACATTTTAAATCAACATAATATGTATGTATATATATATTTTTTACTACTTTATCCTTTTTCTAATATCCCCGTGTTAACTTAGTGTTCTAACATATGGAAAGCATTGCCACCTTATCTCCTTAAACCAATAATGATAAAAGAGGAATAGGTTGATATCATGTACTTACAGCTAATATGTTAAAAACTCTTCCTTTGTTATGTTTCTAAAACATATTTCTAAGTTGCTTTTTAATTCATGTGTAAATTGTCGTATTCAGATACCATTTATTTGTTGTTTGTGCTGTTTTTATTAAGAGATATTATAAACTTTGATATAAATAGGACTCACAGAACTTAGGGTACTCAAGGGAGGGTGCTTGACTTCTCTAGGATGGAAAAGATAGTAATCCTGGGTCTAGGGTATAGGTAAACTGGGAATCTTAATTATTGAGGAAGAAAAGGAGGTCTTGGACACTGCTGGTTGGGGAGGGATTAAGGGATCCAGAGTCACATTGGAAATCTTACCTCATGGAGTGAGGAGCTTCCCCAATGACTACCCTGTAGGGTTTATATTGTTATGCATATCAGTGGTATATACATGTTAATGTAGTCAGGGAGGTATTGTTATGTGCTTAATGGGAGCCAGTGCTGTACTTGCTGTAGTATAAATGTGTGACTTTTGATTGAGGGTGTTAGAACATTTCTGGGTGCTTACTGGGTAAATCCTAGGCTTTGTGGTTTTGTTTTCTGGATCATGTTTTTAAAGGGATAGTAATGTTTCATAAAAAAAAGCAGCTCTGATTAATCTTAATAGTATTTGGGCCATGGAGAATGTTATTTCAATACTGTCAGAGTTGTAGTTCAAGGTTAATTGAATGATAAAGTATCCCCCTCTCACCCCTTTTTCTGATGTAACACTGCTCTCCTCAGAGCAGCAAGACTGTCCGGATGGATTGAAGAGAGGGACAATCTTCAGTGTTCATAAGGAAAAACCTGCCCTCCTTTGGCAAGGGGGCAGGGTTTTCCTTTTGCTCACAGTACAAATATTGTCCCTTGCTGTGACCTGGCCAATCAAGAGACCAGATTCCACATCTGAGGGGAGGTGGCTTACAGTAGATAAAAGGGGCAGGAGGGGATACTTTATCATTCAAGTACTGACAGTATTGAAATAGCACTCTTCATGACACAAATACTGTGAAGATTAATCAGAGCTGCTTTTTTGTGAAACATTACTATCCCTTTAAGATCAGACTCAAGTCAGGGGAGTCATGGGTATGGCTGTTGGGTGAGCTCTTGCTATATTCATTAGGTAAGGTTTGGATGGTGGCATGACCCGCAGTCAAGTAGTTAGTTTAATTAACCTTAATAATGTTAAAGTAATAAAGTGCTAGTTATTCGCTCTGATTGAATAGCAAGCACTCAGATGTTTAATGTTCATTGTTAGAATACAAAAATATGGAATGTTAATTGTGTGACATGTTGCGAATTTGTAATGCAATACTATTTATAATAAATGCTGTGACTGCACTTTCAACCCATCCAATGCCTGCAAGTTGCTCATTAGGTAAGTTATTTTTGAAGAAAATGGGAGTGACTATAATTTTGAAGGGGAATGAGTTGTAGAAGCACCTGACACTATATTTTCCCCCTAAAACTTCAATTAGCAATACTCATATTGACATGTACTGGATACACGTATCACTTGATATTTCAAACATAATCACATGCTGTAAGCTTCATTTTGCTTTAAACTTTTCTTGCATCTTGGCCAAAGCATCTTAGTTATGCTTCCTATTATTGTTCTGAATGTTACTTCTGCTTTAAGCATGTCAAATGTTGGCGATAAACCCAGCTGTCATCCCTCCCTCCACATATACTAATCACAGATGAGCTAACTGGTGACATTTTGTTCACCTTTCCTTCACATCAAATCATTATGTTCTTTTTTTGGTCCTGTTTCAGTAATAGCTGAGGGGAGACAGTATAAACGGCACTTCCACCCTGTCTACCTCCTCCTTGGAATAATAAATATTGTAATCAAGCAGCCTTGAAGGAAAAAAGGGGGCTTTTCAGAGTGATGGTAATGTCCTGCCATTATTCACACTCATGTCCCAGGAAATAACTGATTTGGGCCTCTGCTAATGTGTGTTGTAGCTGTTAGACTGTAAGATGAGGAATCTGCAGGAGGCAAGTGCATGGGGTCTTATTAATTTTAACCACTGTAATCTATTTCATTGTTCTGCTACTGCAGATGAACATGGAACATTTCACATGATAAAGCACAGATGGTGTGAAAAGTATGGAAACAGGCCCAAAATATCCAGTACATGCCATTCTATCCTTAAGGACTCACTCTGAATTTTGTCATGTCGACATTTTGATGATAAACCATGGATGCTTTACTATTATAATAACAAAAGGGCACTCAGGTCTCTAACAGGTCAGAATACAGTATTAATCTAATAGAAACTAATGGATCCATAGCAGGGCCGGATTTGCAATACAAACTCTGAAACATAAAAGGACCCTATACCACTTAGCATCATCCATGGCCGCTTCTTATATGATCACTGCCCCCCGACTAATTCTAATAACACTATCTTATAAGAAACAAACATAAAGTGACTATTAACCTATTGGTTGCTAAAAAGGTCTCCAGTGCATTGCTTCACAACGCTGTGGATAATTCTCTAGCATTGTAGAGGTTAAATAATGGCACAAACTCCCTTGGGTTCCTGTTATAACACATTAAATTTTGTTCAATCGCCATAGTACTCTGCTCTTGATGTTTAGTTATGATGCATTAATTCACCCATGCTCAAACTAACTAGCTTTTATTTGATTTACCAAAATATGGGGCTCTCATCCCATAGTACTATTCCTGACAATGTTATTATGTCCATTGTTTATGCCTGTCATTGTAATCATGTTGCCATACTTACATGTTCCAACCTATTCTCTTTTACTTCCTTGTTTGTATTTTGTAAAATCTTCTAATAACATGCTCTTACATGTTCCCCTATTAGAACTCTGGGACTCTCCAGGCGTGATTACTGTTTACTACTCTCTTGGATGCCCTGTTCTACTGAGACATTGCTCCTGAGACCTTGACATGACAATTCCATTTAATTGTTGGTCTTTTTAGGTTCATCTACTTTAACCTCCCTCCGGCAGACCCCTACTTGGACACAATGAGCCAGTTCCATTTTATATGAATTGGTTTTCTTTGTTTTGCTTTTCATGGTCCAGTCTTGCCCACATACTTATTCTCTCCACCCTATCGCATCCCTTTCACCCCCCTCCCTACATTTGCGCAATGATCATATAGGGCACTTTGTCCATTGTTGACAGATTGTCCCACACATGCCGATCTGGCAGCTTGTTTTGGTGAGCTGGCTTATGTATTCCCCTCCCTTGGCATTTAGGCACTGTTCCACATGTACAACCACTGAACTATGTGCTGTCTCCAGCCACCTGGCAGGCGCTGAGGGCATCTTAATCTTTCTCTCTCACCTTTTTTCTCTCTTATTCTCTTCTGGCGGTGAACCCCCTTGGAGCCCTGCCTTTTCACTTCCCCCAGGGTTTCTGTTGCATGGGGGAGGGAGTGGGCAGCGTTGCATTCTCGTTGCCAGGCCCTTTGCCTCACTCTCCTTCCTCTGCCTTACTACTGGACTCAGGGCACCCTCTATACCCTTCATACAGACTTCTCACTCATCACCTTGGTGATGGCAACTACTCAAAAATGACTCTCCTATAATGTTCTGAGTCTCAACACCCCTGAGAAAAGATCCCTGGTATTGGCCAAATTAACCCGTTATAAAGCTGATATTGCCCTTTTGCAGAAAACGCATCTTGCAACCCCTAACCACCCAAATGTGGTATATATTGGCTATTTACTGTAACAATTGCATCTTGACTCTGTGCTTCTGGACTATCGGAAGTATCACTCTCATCATGCTCCCATGTATTTATCTGTTTCTATGGCTAATGCCAGAATCTCCTCTCCCTCCTGGCATCTTAGTGATACTCTCCTTGCCGATGCCTCTCTCATTCTTCAACTTTCCTCTGAAGTTAATGGTTACTGTGAGCACAGCAACACTGACAACCTCTCTTTCCTGATTATCTGTAAATCGCATAAATGTGTGCTTAGGGGCTTATTCATCCAAGCGGGCAGTCACAAGAAGTGCTAACACACTGCCTTTCTTAACTCACTTTATGCAGAGATCCAGTCCTTAGAACATTCACACAAAAGATAGGAGCTATCCACTATCCTTTATAATCAGTTCCTTAAAGGGATAGTAATGTTTCATAAAAACAGCAGCTCCAATTAATCTTTATATTATTTGAGCCACAGAGAGTGTTATTTCAAAACAGTTGTAGTTCAAGAGTAATTGAATGATAAAGTATCTCCCTCCTGCTCCTTTTACCTAGTGTAACACTGCTCACCTCAGATGTGGAATCTGATAACAGCAAGGGACAATGTTCTTACTGTGGGAACAATGAAAACCCTGCCCCCTTGACAGTTTTTTCAGATTTTTCGCTCATCTTAATTGAAGATTGTCCCTCTCTGCAATCTACCTGGGCACCTCCCTGCTGTTCTGGGCTGAAAGGTGTTATATCAGTAAAAGGGGCAGGAGGGGGATACTTTATCATTCAATTACTCTTGAACTTCAACTCTGACATAATTGAAATAACACTCTCCAAGGCCCAAATACTATGATGATTAATTAGAGCTGATTTTATTATAAAACATTACTATCCCTTTAAATCCCATATGTGGTACAGACATAAACACTTTCATGAGGGCAGCAAATGTGGGAAAATGCTCATCAAAATACTTAAATGTACAATTCAGAACTCCTTCATTCCCTGTATCAAAGACAAGCTTGCATCATTACGCATTATGGTAGGTGAGATCGCAGAATCCTTACCTTATTTCTACTACAGATTACACAAAGCAGCTGACGGAAGTAGTGTTAGGGGAGCAGTAGGGGAAGCAATTGAGATCATCCGAAGTAGCAGTCAAGGGAGCCCACTCCATTCCCCTGACCCTGGGAGTCCTGTTCACCCCCGGAATTGTCCATTTGGAACATGATCCTGAAGAATGCAAAATTGTTACCTAGCAGCAATAATACCACCACCAGGAGCACAGATCAGCTGCTTGTGCCTGCTGCTAGTGCTGCCAGTCTGCCTTCTTCAGGTTACCAAGAAATGGCAAGTGTGACATTAGGGGACCTTCTGTCACATTTCACATCACCTCCTCCAACCATCAGTGAGATGTCTGTAATAGAGCAGCAGCATCAGCATGGAGGGACTGGTGGTGATGGTGATGATGATGGTGGAGAAGCTGGGGTGGAAGATACGTTGATGGCCTTTTTAGCTCAAACTGAGAAGGAATGGGAGACAGGGATGAGGGTGGGCATCACCACCACCACCACCAGAGAGCTTTTAGAATTTGCAACTGCTCTAATTCCTGCTACTACTGAGTAGCAAGGGGAGCAGGATGCTGAAGAACAGGCTAGTGTGCCACAGACCACCTTGGACACAGTGGGTATGGGGTCAACAAGTGATGTGAGACTAGGACAGGTTCCACTTGCCAGCAGCAGCAATACTCCTGGTGTTAGTTGCAGTGCTGATTCTGAGGCAGTAGCAACAAGAGCAGAAACATAGTACATAGTAACATAGTAACATTGTAAATTAGGTTGAATAAAGACTAGTGTTGAGCGAGCATGCTCGGCCGATGCTCGGATCGGCTCGAGCATCGCTCTGCTCGGCACATGGCGGTACTCGTACGAGTACCGCATGTGCTCGCCCGCCATGTTCGGGTCTCCTCCCCGCACGTTTTGCGGCTGCTGCGCAGCCAATAAACGTGCAGGGAGGCTCTGACATCGGTGTAATGCCAGCAGCCATGTTGGCTGCTGGCATTACACTGATTGGCTGGCCAGAACCCGTGGTCAGGTGCTGTATAGCACCTGACCATCGAGTTCGGCTCAGTCTTAGCCAGGGAGAGCTGAGGATAGGAAGGGAAAGGCAGTGTAGGGAGGAAAAAAACCAAACTTGTGAAAAAAAAGAACCAAAAGTCCTTTTTAGGACTACTGTGTGTGGGGGCAGCAGGTTATTTTGTGTGGGGGGGGGGAAAAAAAAAAAAAAAATATTCTGTTTAGTGTGCAAAGTTGCAGATTAGAGCACATTCTGTTTAGTGTGCACAGTTGCAGATTAGAGCACATTCTGTTTAGTGTGCAAAGTTGCAGATTAGAGCACATTCTGTTTAGTGTGCAAAGTTGCAGATTAGAGCACATTCTGTTTAGTGTGCAAAGTTGCAGATTAGAGCACATTCTGTTTAGTGTGCAAAGTTGCAGATTAGAGCACATTCTGTTAAGTCTTCAAACTAAAATATCAAAGTCACATATTTCATTCAGTGTGCGTCGCCGCAGTTTAGCAGCACATTCTGTGTACTGTGCAGAGTTGCAGAATAGGAAGAAATACTGTTAAGTCTTCAAACTAATATATCAAAGTCACATATTCCATTCAGTGTGCTTCGCCGCAGTTTAGCAGCACATTCTGTGTACTGTGCAGAGTTGCAGAATAGGAAGAAATACTGTTAAGTCTTCAAACTAAAATATCAAAGTCACATATTCCATTCAGTGTGCTTCGCCGCAGTTTAGCAGCACATTCTGTGTACTGTGCAGAGTTGCAGAATAGGAAGAAATACTGTTAAGTCTTCAAACTAAAATATCAAAGTCACATATTCCATTCAGTGTGCTTCGCCGCAGTTTAGCAGCACATTCTGTGTACTGTGCAGAGTTGCAGAATAGGAAGAAATACTGTTAAGTCTTCAAACTAAAATATCAAAGTCACATATTCCATTCAGTGTGCTTCGCCGCAGGTTAGCAGCACATTCTGTGTAGTGTGCAGAGTTGCAGAATAGTAAGAAATACTGTTAAGTTTTCAAACTCAAATATTAAAGTCACATATTCCATTCAGTGTGTTTCACCGCCGTTTAGCAGCCTATTCTGTGTACTCTGCAGAGTTGCAGAATAGTAAGAAATACTGTTAAGTTTTCAAACTCAAATATTAAAGTCACATATTCCATTCAGTGTGTTTCACCGCCGTTTAGCAGCCTATTCTGTGTACTCTGCACAGTTGCAGAATAGTAAGAAATACTGTTAAGTTTTCAAACTCAAATATTAAAGTCACATATTCCATTCAGTGTGTGTCACCGCCGTTTAGCAGCCTATTCTGTGTACTCTGCACAGTTGCAGAATAGTAAGAAATACTGTTAAGTTTTCAAACTCAAATATTAAAGTCACATATTCCATTCAGTGTGTATCACCGCCGTTTAGCAGCCTATTCTGTGTACTCTGCACAGTTGCAGAATAGTAAGAAATAGTGTTAAGTTTTCAAACTCAAATATCAAAGTCACATATTCCATTCAGTGTGCTTCGCCGCAGTTTAGCAGCACATTCTGTGTAGTGTGCAGAGTTGCAGAATAGTAAGAAATACTGTTAAGTTTTCAAACTCAAATATTAAAGTCACATATTCCATTCAGTGTGTGTCACCGCCGTTTAGCAGCCTATTCTGTGTACTCTGCACAGTTGCAGAATAGTAAGAAATACTGTTAAGTTTTCAAACTCAAATATTAAAGTCACATATTCCATTCAGTGTGTATCACCGCCGTTTAGCAGCCTATTCTGTGTACTCTGCACAGTTGCAGAATAGTAAGAAATACTGTTAAGTTTTCAAACTCAAATATTAAAGTCACATATTCCATTCAGTGTGTATCACCGCCGTTTAGCAGCCTATTCTGTGTACTCTGCACAGTTGCAGAATAGTAAGAAATAGTGTTAAGTTTTCAAACTCAAATATTAAAGTCACATATTCCATTCAGTGTGTGTCACCGCCGTTTAGCAGCCTATTCTGTGTACTCTGCAGAGTTGCAGAATAGTAAGAAATACTGTTAAGTTTTCAAACTCAAATATTAAAGTCACATATTCCATTCAGTGTGTGTCACCGCCGTTTAGCAGCCTATTCTGTGTACTCTGCAGAGTTGCAGAATAGTAAGAAATACTGTTAAGTTTTCAAACTCAAATATTAAAGTCACATATTCCATTCAGTGTGTTTCACCGCCGTTTAGCAGCCTATTCTGTGTACTCTGCAGAGTTGCAGAATAGTAAGAAATACTGTTAAGTTTTCAAACTCAAATATTAAAGTCACATATTCCATTCAGTGTGTTTCACCGCCGTTTAGCAGCCTATTCTGTGTACTCTGCAGAGTTGCAGAATAGTAAGAAATACTGTTAAGTTTTCAAACTCAAATATTAAAGTCACATATTCTGTGTAAGATGAAGAAGGCGGGTAAAAAGGGACGGGGAAGTGGACGTGATCCTGAAAGTTCAGGGCGCGGGTCAGGACGCGGAGAAACTGTGCCTGGTGCCAGAGCACAAGAAAGAAAGACATCCACCATACCTAGCTTCATGTGTAATTTTACAGGGCGTCGCAGGACATCACTCTCGAGGTCCGACCACTGCGAACAGGTGGTCGGTTGGATGACAGCTGATACTGCTTCCAGTCGGTTAAGCACCACCCTGTCTTCCACCAAGTCCACTCTCAGTAGCCAAGAGTCTGGTCAAAATAATCCTCACTCTGATCATCCTTCCTCCCACCATACACGGTCTGGTCAAAGAAGTGATCCCACACTGGGATATAGTGAGGAGCTCGTCTCATCACCAATCCTTCATTTGACCCTCTCTCCAAGCACGCTTGCAGAGGAACATGACATCTTGTGCCCTGATTCACAACCTCTAGAGGCTACCCAATCACAAGAAGATGACAGATGTGAACGGCATTTAAGGTCAAAGGAAGTAGTGGATGATGATGATGATGATGAGACACAGTTGCCATTAAATCAACCACTATTTCCGTCTCAAGACCTTGTTGAGGAGAATGTTATACAGTTGTCAATGACTGAGTATGTGGTGGGATCAAGACTTGAGGAGGATGATCAGAGTGAGGAAGTGGAGGAGGACTTGGTGGACGATGAGGTGACTGACCCCACCTGGGAAGGTGTAGAGCCGAGCGATGACAGCAGTCCTGAGGGTGAGCCATCTGCAGCACCGCAACAGGCTGGAAGAGGCAGTGGTGTGGCTACAGAAAGAAGGCGGACCGCACCAAACCGGCCCGCAAATGTTCCACGGAGCACCCCCTTGCGTAAATCTCCCTTGCCAAAGGGTAGGTGTTCCGCGGTATGGCGTTTTTTTAAGGAAAGTGCGGACGACAAAAGAATTGTAGTTTGCAACCTGTGCCACACCAGAATGAGCCGAGGCATGAACACTAGAAACCTCACCACCACCAGCATGATCCGACACATGGCATCCAAGCACCGTAGTAAGTGGGAGGAACGCCTGGATCGCCCATCTGTGTCTGCAGGCCACACCACTGCCTCCTCTTCCCCTGTTTTCGGTGCCGGCCAATCGCCTGTCGAAGGCGCAGGCCCGCATACCTCCCGCCCTGCACCTGTACCATCTGAAGCACCATCAGCGACCACATCCACTTCCCTGTCCCAGCACAGCGTCCAAATGTCGTTACCCCAGGCATTTGAGCGCAAGAGAAAGTACCCAGCCACCCACCCACAGGCCATAGCACTAACCTCACACCTTTCAAAATTACTGGCCATCGAAATGCTGCCATTTAGGCTTGTGGACACTGAGTCCTTCCGCAGCCTGATGGCAGCAGCTGTACCTCGGTACGCGGTCCCCAGCCGCCACTACTTTTCCCGGTGTGCCATCCCCGCATTACACCACCATGTGTCCCGTAACATCACCCGTGCCCTGACCAACGCAGTTACTGGGAAGGTCCACTTAACGACTGACACATGGACAAGTGCTTGTGGCCAGGTACGCTACATTTCCCTGACGGCACACTGGGTGAATGTCGTGGAGGCTGGGAGCGACTCAGACCCTGGGATGGCACGGGTGCTACCCACGCCGAGGATTGCGGGCCCTACCTCCATCAGGGTTTCCGCCAGCACCTACGTTATTGGCTCCTCCTCCTCCGTTTCCACCTCCGAATTCTCTACACGCAGCGCCACTCCCCCATCAGCCAGTAGCTGGAAGCAGTGTAGCACTGCAGTGGGGAAGCGTCAACAGGCCGTGCTGAAGCTGATCTGCCTTGGGGACAAACAGCACACGGCCTCAGAGCTGTTGCAGGGGATTAGTCACCAGACCGAGCAGTGGCTCTCGCCACTCAACCTGCAACCAGGCATGGTTGTGTGTGATAATGGGCGTAACTTGGTGGCGGTTTTGGAGCTCGGCAAGCTCACACACGTACCATGCCTAGCGCATGTATTTAATTTAGTGGTTCAGCGATTTCTAAAAACCTACCCCAATGTGCATGATCTCTTGACCAAGGTGCGCCGCGTGTGTGCACATTTCCGTAAGTCATCTACAGCTTCGGCCGGCCTGTTGAAGCTGCAGCAGCGCTTACAATTGCCAGCTCACCGGCTGCTGTGTGACGTGAGCACGCGCTGGAACTCCACCTTCCACATGTTGGCCCGGCTTTGTGAGCAGCAGAGGGCAGTAGTGGAGTACCAGCTGTTACACGGTCGTCGCCTCTCCGTTCAACTTCCTGTAATCAGAAGTGAGGAGTGGGAATGGATGTCAGACCTCTGCGAGGTTTTACGCAATTTTGAGGAATCGACACAGATGGTGAGCGGCGATAACGCTATTATCAGTGTAACCATCCCACTTCTGTGTCTACTGAAACGCTCGCTGCTCACAATTAAAACCGACGCTTTGCATGTGGAAGAGGTGGAAATGGGGGAGGAAGAGCTTACACAAGGTGATAGCCAGAGCACCCTCACTTCGTCTTCTCAGCGACAATTGGAGGAGGCGGAGGAAGAGTAGGAGGAGGAGGAGGAGGAAGACACGGTTGCCTCCGCTACAGAGGGTAGCCATGGAACTTTAGTTCCATCTCTTCAGCGTGGGTGGGCAGAAGAGGAGGAAGAGGATGAGGATAGTGAGAGTCATCCTCCTGGTGAGGACAGCGAAATCTTGACTGTTGGTACTCTGGCACACATGGCTGACTTTATGTTAGGCTGCCTTTCCCGTGACCCACGCGTTATACGCATTTTAAACAACACGGATTACTGGGTGTTCACCCTTCTGGACCCCCGCTACAAAGAGAATTTCTCATCTCTCATTCCTCCGGTGGAGAGGACAAGCAAAATGGTGCAATACCAGAAGGTTCTTGTTGAAAAATTGCTCCAAAATTTTCCATCTGACAACGCTGGCGGCAGAGTACGTGCTACCTTGGCCAACCGAGAAGGGGAGAAAAGGGGAGCACACAGCAGTTCCGAGAAAGGCAGGGCAACACTCTCCAAGGCGTGGGACACCTTCATGACACCCCGCCAGCACCCTCACCCTGATGCGCAGCCTAGTGTCACAAGGAGGGAAAAGTTTTGGAAGATGGTGAAGGAGTACGTAGCAGACCGTGTCAGCGTCCTCAATGATCCCTCTGTGCCTTACAACTACTGGGTGTCCAAGCTGGACACGTGGTATGAACTGGCACTCTACGCCTTGGAGGTGCTGGCCTGCCCTGCCGCCAGCGTTCTGTCTGAGCGGGTATTTAGTGCTGCTGGTGGCATCATAACAGATAAGCGTATCCGCCTTTCCACCGACAATGCTGATAGGTTCAAAAATGAACAAGGCCTGGATTTCCCCTGACTTCTCCACTCCACTGGAGGAAAGCCCCGGGGGAACATAAACTCACTTTATATATGTTATTTACAATGATGGGAATACTCTGTATTCCCATTCACCCCTTCCACCCAAAAAACGGGTATATGGTTGACTCTTAATCTTCTCATCCTCCTCCTCCTCTTCCATATGCCCTGGGATATAATTTTTATATAGGGCCAGCTCACCAGCGGGCCCTGTTTGACAATTTTTATATAGGTCAGCTCACCAGCGGGCCTTCTCATATAATGTTTTATTGGGTCAGCTCTCTAGCGGGCCCTCTCATATAATGTTTTATAGCGTCAGCTCACTAGCGGGCCTTCTCATATAATGTTTAGGATGGTCAGCTCTGCAGCAGACCCTCACCCATAATGTTTTAGATGGTCAGCTCAGCGCACGTTTCCCTCTTAATCATGGCCTCAGTTCTGAAAATCAAGGAAATTTTTGGGAGAATTTGCCTCTGCGCACGTTTCCCTCTTAATCATGGCCTCAATTCTGAAAATCAAGGAAATTTTTGGGAGAATTTGCCTCTGCGCACGTTTCCCTCTTAATCATGGCCTCAGTTCTGAAAATCAAGGAAATTTTTGGGAGAATTTGCCTCTGCGCACGTTTCCCTCTTAATCATGGCCTCAGTTCTGAAAATCAAGGAAATTTTTGGGAGAATTTGCCTCTGCGCACGTTTCCCTCTTAATCATGGCCTCAGTTCTGAAAATCAAGGAAATTTTTGGGAGAATTTGCCTCTGCGCACGTTTCCCTCTTAATCATGGCCTCAGTTCTGAAAATCAAGGAAATTTTTGGGAGAATTTGCCTCTGCGCACGTTTCCCTCTTAATCATGGCCTCAGTTCTGAAAATCAAGGAAATTTTTGGGAGAATTTGCAGATGATATACAAGTAAATATACAGCAAATACTGTTTGGTAACAATTTTTCGCCTAAAGTCGTTTTTATTTTCCTTTTTGTGTGTTTTACGATCAGTCTGTAAAAATGGCGTACTACGGGCGAAAGATCATTCCCAGCAGCGATGTTGGAGTCCAAGATGCATCCAGACATCCTCCCTATGCTGTCCCTGAACCATTTCTGTGGTGTTTCCATCATTTTCTTCCATTTTCCTATGGACCAGGCACCCTCCCCTCATCAGAGCAGGGGGTGCCTGGTGTAATGCTCGAGTCCTCCCATTGACTTCAATGGGGCTCGGGTGCTCGGCCGAGCACTCGAGCCTCAGGGGGTGCTCGGTCAGAGCACCCGAACACCCGAGCATTGGGGTGCTCGCTCATCACTAATAAAGACACAAGTCCATCAAGTTCAACCTTCTCCTCATACCCCAGTAATTTTATAGCTTTCCTGCTACCAAATAAGTTAGTCTTTATCAGACCTTCCTGATCTGCCTACTAATAAACAGTCTAACTCTGTATGTTCCCTTTGGAAAGAAATGTATCTAATTTTCTCTTGAATGTATCCATTGTATCTGCCATAACCACCTCTTTGGGCAAAGAATTTCACAATTTAACAGACCTCACTGTAAAAAAAACCCTTCCTCTGCTGAACTCTTAACCTCCTTCCCTCTAATCTCAAGGGGTGTCCTCTGGTCATCTGATCAGGCCTTGGAATAAATAGCTCATAGATCCTTGTATTGACCTCTCATATATTTGTACAATGTGATAAGGTCTCATCTTAGTCGTCTTTTCTCTAGATTAAATAAACCAAGTTTGTCTAGTCGTTCCTCATACGTAAAGTCCTCCATTCCCTTAATTAATTTTGTTGCTCTTCAATGTACCCTCTCTAGTTCTAGTATATCCTTTTTCAGGACTGGTGCCCAAAACTACACTGCATACTCAAGGTGAGGTCTTACCAATGATTTGTGCAATGGCAAAATAATGCTATCCACTCTTGCTTCAATACCTCTTTTTATTCAAGACAGGATTTTGTTTGCCTTTGCTACTGCTGTTTGATACTGGTCACTGTTTCCAAGTTCGTAGTTGACAAGGATACCAAGGTCTTTCTCTAGCAACAAGTCCCCTAAAATGATTCCATTAAGTTTATAAGTAGCCTTGGGATTATTTCCTCCTAAATGTATGACTTTGCACTTCCCCTCATTAAATTTCATATTCCATTGTTTGCCCAATCTGCCATTTTATATAAATCCCTCTGTAGAGAGCAATTATCCTGTTCTGAATTAATTACCCTGCATAATTTAGTGTCATCTGCAAATATTGATAATTTGCTTTCGATATCTATTTCTAGGTCATTTATAAACATGTTAAAAAGCAGCTGACCTAATACTGAAACCTAAAGTACTCCACTCTCCACTTTAACTGTATTGGAGAATTGTCCATTTACAACCACACACTGTTCCCTATCCTTCAACCAGTTTTGTATTCAATTGCAAAGGTCATCTCCTAGCCCCGATTTCTTTATTTTATTCTCCAGCCTTCTGTGTGGCACTGTATCAAATGCCTTTGCAAAGTCTAGATATACTACATCAACTGCCTTGCCATTATCAAGGTTGCTGCTTACTTCCTCATAGAAGCTGCTCCAGACAATGAAGAGGAATGTGGAGGAGAAGAAGAAAGAGGCCATTCTTCTTCACCCTTCCCCTCCTCCCTGAAGTCATGGGTGTGGGACTATTTTTCTCTTGGGGCAGGAAAAGTGCAGTCATCAACAACAGCACTGTGCCAATTTGTGACAAGTCAGTGAGAAGGGGAAAGGAGGGAATGCGCCTTGGCACAAACGCCCTAATAACACACATGAGAAGCAGACACCTTGAAATTTTTATGAAACATGTTAAAGCCAAAAACCCAGCACTGAAATAAAGCACTGCTGTTGCTGTACCCCATGACTCTCCCGAAAGGCAACAAGAGGCGAGGTGGAGATCAAAGAGGAGGAAGAATAGAGAAACCCAGGCAGACGCTGGAAGTTCGATGACGAGCGAAACAACTATCTCACCATCACCTTCTTGCTCCAGGGTAATTTCATCTTCTGCCAGTCCACCACATTCATCATTACCTCCCTCGACAAATGATAGCAACTCTGTAGTTGTTAGGATGTGGCAGTTTGTGTACACTTATTGTACACTGTGAGTTGCACTGACCACACATGACAGTGTGGTGCAGGAGAATAGCAAGCAGGGCATCAAGTGGTATCTGAGAACATTCAATCCTGCAGAATATGCTAAGATCCTGGCAGGGAAGGTTCATCATTACTATTAAACTGTCAGCAAGTTGTCATGGTTCCTTAGCGGGGTTTGGACAAGAGATATAATGATAGCAGCAGTACTTGGTTTCTGGTGTCATGGTGTTTGGATACAGTTGTGCCCACAGGTGTTATTTACCACACACACTGTGCACATTGCAGGTGCTGATGAGAGGCACAGTTACTTCTTTCAATGAAAAAATTCTATTCTAGTAACAACACACCCATGATTTTGGAGGAGCAGTAGTTGGAGACGAATTATTAGACAACTTTTTTTTCTCCACATATACTTGAAGTGGTGGGTGCTAGGTATGGTGCTGCTACTGTCTCAGATGCTTCACTGGAGCTAGTCTTGGCAAATGGAACCTTCTTCATCCATCACCCATGTTACTGCTGTTGTTGATGCCATTCACTTTGAGCTGCCTAATTATCCTGCTGTTAAACAACTCAGCAGCAGCATCAAGAATAGCTTCACAAATTCGGCATCTACATCAGTGCATTTGACAATGGCCACTGCCCAACACGACATGATCTACTAGCACTAAACTAATAGGCCAACGAAAAAATAAACAATTCTTGGGGGTTTGTTTCTAACAAGTCTAAATCCTACAAATTAATATTTCCTCAAGGCTTGTGTCTCTAATAAGTCTGAGTCCTACAAATCAATATTTCCTCAGGGATTGGGCCTCTAACAATAATTCTTAAAAAGTATCCTCTACAAAAAACTCTGTCACGTCAAGTATCAGTCTTCCCCAGTGGCAGCTTACATCAGGAGGTCCCTGTCTCTATCATGTTACATACAAATTTCTTATTTTATTATATTTTATTAACTGTCCCCCCAATACCAGTCAAGAAACCCCCCAAAAAAATTCCCTGTTTAACTGATTCTTTCCCCAGACTCCACCCACCAACACAGGCACCCTCCTCAGAACCCTTTTATACCTTTTTTATGCCTTTGGGAGATAAAATAGCATTTGCTATGTGTTGTATATAAATTCAATGTTCCCATTGATTTCAATGGAATGAGCTAGGCAAAAAAAGCGGAAAAACAGCACTTTTCGCTGGAAATTATTAGCCAAGTGGGAAGTGTCATTATTTACAGATTTTGGCTTGAGGTGAAATTTTTCTCCAGTCCCTATATTTTACTACCAATCCCTCTCAAAACCAGTAGTAAGAACAACATTCTATATTGTTTACAGATATATTTCAGTGTTGCTGTGGATTTGAAGCACAGGATAGTTGCAGATATATAACATTTTTTTTAATTATTTAGCTATGTCTTCTAAGTACGGCGATGCCCCATGTGCACAGGTTTATCAGGGTTTAGGGGAACTACAGGGCCAGTTTTTTAACAGGCATGGAATTTTCACAGTTATTTTTACTGGTGCCATGACTCATTTGGAGTTGCTTAGCACTGCTCCGCTAAAAAGATTTTTCCCCAAGGGTTTCATTCTAGGTGTAGTCTCACATTTTTTACAGGGCCACTTTACAGCAATGTAGCAATTAAAATGTTATCCCCAAAAGTATATGATTTAGAAAAGTGGACATTTTGACATTTTTTTGCTGCCACTTCACCACCAACCCTTCCCAAAACTTACAGTAAAAAAAACATTTTTTTCTCACCTATATTTCAGTGTTGCTGTGGATTTCAAGCCCATTATAATTAGATACTTTTAAAAATGCATTGAATAATGTTTAACTACATCTTCTGTGTATGGCAATGTCCCATATGCAAAGTTTGTCAGAGTTTTGGGGAGCTACTGGGCCCAGTTGGGAAAATGCACATTTCCATTTTCAGCCATGGAATTTTTACAGCTTGCTTTAAAAAAAAAATAGGGTGCATTGCTTCCCATTTTATTTTCATAGTGTTAGATCTAAGGAGGGATGTGTTCTAAAAAAAACAAAAAAAAAAACAGGATATTTCAGCAGGGAAAAAGTGGCCAAATAACAAAATGGTAACTGCACTATTGCATTACTCCTATATGACACTGTTAGTAACAGTCGGCAATGCAGAGCCCAGATTTTGAAGGTTATTGCAGCATTTCTATGGATTTTGCTTTTGGGTGGTTGAGGGGGATTTTTAAATAGAAAGGGGGAGATTCAATAAGGGTTGATAAAGAGGTGATAAAGCAGAGATAACTTCTCCATTGATATCACTTCTCCAATTCCTATGTTATTCTAGGGAGCCAGTTCACTAAGATTTCTAGCTCTAGATCATGTTTTAGTGCATAACCCCCATTGTGTCCTACATTGGGAGGAGATTCACTAAGAGGAGATACAGAGGTGATAAGGCGAAGATGACTTCTCCAGTTGATAACTTCTCCATTTCCTATGTTATTCTATGGAACCTATGCACTATGATTTCTTTAACTTTGGAGATCTCAGTGCATAGGCTCTATAGAATAACATGGAAAATGGAGAAGTGATAAACTGGAGAAGTCATGTCCACTTTATCACCTCATTATCACCGCTTACTGAATCTCCCTGTCACAGCTTACCTCAAAATGATGCTTCGGCATCATCCCGCCCGTCGTTTTGGACTTTGGGTCTGGCCGCACTTGGCGTTTTTGGTGGGCGCTTGCGTCATCTGCCTAGGCAGTTCGGCGGCTCGAGACGACGCGGGACGGGTGCAGGCGTTTGACACATCTTGGCTAGATGCATCAATTATGGGTGTGAGGCTGCGTATTGACGCAGCCTTCAACTTTATACAGGAAGATCTGGTCAGTTCCCTCCCATCTACTTCCTGGCTCTTGGTATTTAAGGGAACTGGACTTCCTGATATTCTGTATATGACCCTGGCTTGTCTGACCATCCATCCTGGTGCTGACCTGTGGCTCTGTCTGACTCTTCTCTGTGCACTCCATATTTGTTTGGACATCCAATCTGGTGCAGATCTGTGGCCCTGGCTGACTACCCGCTCCGTGTATGACCCTGAATTGTTTGACTATCCAACCTGGTGCTGACCTGGGGCTCTGTCCAGCTATCCTCTGTGTTGCCTCCTGTTTAGAGGACATCCTAACTGGTGCAGACCTGTGGCTCTGACAGACTGTAGCTTTGCTGACTGCAGGCGTGAGTCAGTAGTCTCTCTTGTTGCCTTCCCTTTCAGGAGACAGCCTTCTTCTGAGTGACTGCAGGCGTAAGCCAGTCTTCTCCTAGGTTACCATCATTAGGGGAGACAGTTCTGGTCTACGATTGGTATTCTGGCGTATGAGACTACCATTGGCTTCAGCCTAGTATCTGTAGTCTGGGGACTTGGAGGTAGCCTCCTATTTCTGATAGAGTCTCTGCCTCTTGGGTTACCCTCTGCTTATTCCTGAGACTACTCTATATTTTATATATAAATTTATTCTATATAGGATTCTAATAAAGGTGATTTTAACTATACCATCTGACTCTTGTCTTGCTTGCAAAACGTGACACTCCCCAGGTCTCTGTGGTATCACTTAGGCAGCCCCTTGAAACAAAAAATTGGAAATCAAAGTTGGAACTGCAAAAATGTACAGAAAAAGTTGTTTGTCTCTGATACGGGCTGGCTTTCATAGTACCTCAGTTTTGCCACAAACTGAGACTGGCACAGTTCTCTCATCATGCGTGGTGGTCAGCATGTACATGCCCTTTTTGTCCCTAAACTTAACTGCCAGCAGCTCCTGTTGGCACAAAGCTGAGGATGTGTACTTTTTCAGCTTGGTACTTAAGAGTTGTTTGGACAAATTTTTGCAACTGCGTCTAACAGTGCCACAGGCCACTGTGTCAAAACAAAAGATTAGCTTAAATAAAAGGGGGCTATTATAAAAACTGCCCACATACAAATGATACCCTTTATTTAATAAGGGGTTAATGAAGACCCAAACAATTTTTCCACTGGTTTAGAGATAGTGTGGGCAACCAGGCTAATCAAGTTGGCTGTCCTTGCCCTCATATATTTGTAAAGCCTGAGTATGCCCAGTGGCACTTTCGCACAGTTTCTAAAATATTACTTAAAACTTGGAGCTCTTAGAGGGGATACATTGTTTGAATCCCAATCTTCTCTTGTATTTCACAAGAGTTATTGTATTTAATTGATACATATATGTTTCTGGGTCATATATACATATGAATATTTTGTATAAATAATTTATTAGGGGGCAAATTTTATACAGCCTGTTATAGTAGGGGTGTTCTTTTGGGAGGCACAGGGTATTGTCACTGAAATGCATGAACAGCAGAAGTGTTTCAGATCTTGTACTGGTCATTACTATTGTGAAAATAGGGCTATCACAGATGGGATTTTTGTTCCAGTATGACTTAAAAGAGCAGTAAACTTTTTTTATGAAAACACACATTTTATAGAGCTTTTTGTGCTGAATAAAACACTCCCACTGCTGTCAGATGTTTTATTCAAAATGTATAGCAGTTTAAATAATCAGGAAGTGAATTTACTGTGCATTTACTTCCTGATAGTTCTAACTGATAGGAAGTGACAGACAGTCTCTATCACATTCTATGGAGAACTGTGTGTCTCTGACTTTCCTGAATTTCCTCTCCATTAGAATCTAACAGAAAAATTAATTAGAATTTGACCAATAGAGGGCACTGCTAATGTAAAAAAACATGGGTTTAAATTGTAATAACTCTGGAAAAATAAATCTCTCGGCAGTGGGAGTACTCTTATTTTATTCAATAGGAAAATCCCTACAATACCGTAACATCTCAGGTATAATACGCACCTGTGTATAATACGCAGATGTATATTATGCCCAAGATTTAGGGGAAAACAAGAGTGCCTATGTATAATAAGCACCCTTGTTTTCCCCCCTTACAAAAAAAAAAAATTGCTGCCGGCTACCTTCCCTCCCTCCCCCCCAGCGCAATCCGATGTCCATAGAAGCCTTACTTTATCTTGCTGCCTTTGAATACCGCACTCTGTCTGTCTTTAGCTCTGGTCCCATCTTCCCATGCGGGCGGCAGGCTTGCATTTGCCACCCGCTTCCTTCAATGAACTTTTAGGACCTTCTGCCTCCAGTACCATTGGCTGGAGGCGGAAGGTCCTGAAAGTTCATTGAAGGAAGCGGACGGCAAATGCAAGCCTGCCGCCCGCATGGGAAAATAGGACCAGAGCTAAAGACAGACAGAATGCGGTATTCAAAGGCAGCAAAATAAAGTAAGGCTTCTATGGACATCGGATCGAGCTAGGGGGGAGGGAGGGAAGGTAGCCGGCAGCAATTATTTTTTTTTTTTTAATTAAGACAAAAAAATTCTTGTGTATAATACGCACCCCCCACTTCACATAAGGTGAAGAGGGGTAAAATTGTGCGTATTATACCCGAGATTTTACGGTATATATTTTTTCATTAAAAAAAAGTTTACTGCTCCTTTAATTCTTGTTTTTTTTTAATTATCTCCATAGCCATTGCTGGAGCCCAGAATTGTTTAAATTCAGTCAGATCTGTGGGTTGCCATGATTGCTGCTTTGCAAAGAAGGGTGATGGATTGGCAGGATTGTATTAGGCTGCATACAGATTTTCTTGGTATATATTCTCCCCCAAAATGTCTTCCCCAAACAATAAATCCAAAAACTGCACATGGGTAAATCCTACCGCATCCACTTGAATTTCTGGGTTCGCTATGATTTCAGAAATTTTTGGACACAATGTAATTGGGGGTATCCATTTCCTAGGGTCAGGATGAGGGGTAGTACTTGGGTCAGTTCTTGAGGCAGCTTTTTGGGGCAGCTCTTGGGACAGCTCTTGGGGGTAGTATGGCTCTTCTTAACAGGAGGCCGAGCATGATTGAAAGAGCTATCACTTCCACTATCTGTAAACTGAGCTACATCAAAATATGAGGCAGTGTGGTTTTTGAATCTGAAGCCAAAAATGCATATGCCTCTTCTGCAGTATACGTTCGCTGCATTGTTACCTACTGTACTTACTACTTACCCTAAGCTAAACAAATGTCTAATGTCTAATAAATAAATACCCACCCACACTTACTAATCTACTTAACTTACCCACATATGTAAATTATATATTTTTAAATTACTATATTATTTTTTTTATAAAACAACCTAAAGCCAAATTCATTCTAATTCAACACTAAGGAAATATCCTCCCAAACTATATAACTAACCCAAACCAAATTAAATGGAAAAAATGTACCCCACTATTCCTGTGTATATAAATATATATATATTTGTATTTTTTTCTGTGCATAACTCTAACCCTAAACCTTACCCTAACCCATGTAAACCCTAATCCTACCTAAATCCTACCTAACACGAACTGCCCACCCAAACTATGTCATTAATTGATTATTAAATAAATTAAATTAATAAAAAAATAAAAAACAAACAAACAAAGAAACAAAAAAGAATCCAAATTAAATTTCAGAAAAAACTAACCCCAAACGGTCACTATTCCTATAATTAAAAAAATAAATAAATAAATAAAAATATATATATATCCTATAACATAAAGTGATAGAATGAGTCGCTCCCTGTGAGCGTAACCGCGCATGCGCAGTACAGACTGTGCATGTGTGGTTTCACACACAGGGAGCTTCGCTGTGAGCCGTCTGGAGCTCCCCGTTGAAGATCAGCGCTTTCTGCTCACCTCCTGTCTCTGATCCAGGGCCGCTGGGTGCACTTTAGCCTGTGTATACGGGCTTTGATACTAATATATATATATATAGAGAAAATCTAAATGCCTAAAAAATTCAATATTTAAAAAAATAGTTGCTATGTTATTCTATAGAGTCACTTAACTAAGATCTTCAAAGTTGGGGAAATCTTAGTGCATCGGCTCCATACAATAACATAAGAACTGGAGAAATGATATAACTGCAGAAATCATCCTCACTTTATCAACTTTTTATCACACCTTAGTGCATAACTCCCAGTGTCTCTCTATCTCTCTTCGCCTCAGTATCTGCGTGAGGAGGAGTGTGACAGAGAGAAGTGACAGGTGCAGTATTTACAAACACTGCCTATGTCGTTTTGTTTCTAACACATGTGATTCACTATTTTAGCAAATCACATCTAGCAACAATACAAGTACTGGCTGAAACTAAGTGAGGTGATGGGAGAGTAGACCCATGATGTGCCAGGACCATCACCGGTCCTTAACTCACAAACACTGATGATCGTCCTGACAAGTCTTCAGTCGTTAAAGGATTACCCCTTATGGACTGCATGACATGCTATGACCATCACGCATTTTTTGCCTTAACCCCTTGGCATCCACGGTCCTGGGAAGTAACCTTCCCTTAAGGACCGCTTTGAAGATTCCGACATGCCGGAATACGTGACCGTCATCGGTCCCTAACGCAAAAACTGCACGGCACACGATCGTTAAGGGGTTAAGGACCAGTGATGATCATAGCATATTACATACATTTTACTTACATCGTTACTTTGGGATAGCTGTAAGTAAAAACAGGGTCTGAAATTGACCGCTCTAAGACTGGCGCTGTTTCTCTCAGACCACAACATGTCTGGGCGGTACACATAACAGGTCTCGTGTAGTGGCTAATCGGAAATGATATAAGCAGTCCTCAAGGGAAGGTAACTTCACTGGATTGTTGGTCCTTAAGGGGTTAAACTAACAGGAAAAGTCCTAATATACACACACACATAGAGAGATAGGTAGATAGATAAAGAGAGAGACAGAGAGAGAGAGAGATAGGATAGATAGATAGATAGATAGATAGATAGATAGATAGATAGATAGATAGATGTTTCATAAAAAAAAATGTTTACTGCATAATTAGCCCACTGAATGTCAAATAGGAAGACAATGCATTAGCAATAAATACAACTCTGGAACGGAAAGCGTTAAATAATTTGGGAATTCTTATTTGTGCCATTTGGTTCTGTGAATTATTATTTGCGCCAGTTTAGCTTATTGTACATGGGCCGGATGATGTGAAGAACACACTCTAACATAGTAGAGAGGTAAGAAAGAAATTAGCAATGACCTTGTGTTGCTTTTTTCACAGAAATGCTCACACACAGCATTTTGAGAATAACGTTAAACCTTAGCTCCTTCTTTATGTAGTTTCAAGAATCTGTAACAAATCTGACATAAATATAACAAATTTAATGATCCAACATGAAACATTTCCTTCCTGCACCCCTACTACAGATTATTGCTGTATATCGCCTTGAAAGCTGGAGTTATTTTAGCTTTTCTTTATTATAGCAATAAAACAATCTGCCATATATTTTTAACTCCCCCCATTCATAGTTAGTGGAATCGCTGTATATAAATTATCTTAGGAGCTATTCAGAGGGGATTACAAGGCAAAGTCAAAGTAGCACACATAAGAGTAGATTAGGGAGTGACTGGAAGCATGAACATCCATGGTTGGGAGGGGGTGAAGATAAGGGGGCATTTGCCCCCCCTGCACTTGCCCAAGGCCAGCACAGAACAACTGATATTGAACCTACCCTGATAATGGACCCCCCCACACCCCCGGAAAAATTTCAGTGAATGCCCATTATTGGGAGAAGTCACAGAATTAGAGCGAACAGGAATTATAGGGTGAAATTATTGGGGCAGATGGGGAGGAGCAAACCAATTGCACCATAAGTTAATTTAATTCCCTAAATTCTCATTTTTTAAAAAATTGGGCTTGAAATTTCTTGATTAACTGAGAGTTCTCAAATGAATTGTGAAACAATGCATTGGAGAACTCTATAGCATTTGAGGGGTTAAAAGTCTCATTTAAATGAAGGAGAATTGTGTTTCTCCCATATGGTGCAGCTGGTTTGCTGCAGAATTGTTGCCCTTTCTTTGTGCTTAAGGTTCATTGAATTACAGCAGTTTTATGTACTACTCTGGCACTCAGTGGGTTAAAACTTCTGAATTGAAGGAGGCACACAACATATTGCACAGCAATGTGTTATGAACCCCTGTGGTACTCAAAGGGTTAAAGGAGAGGACATGGATGAGTTATAGGGAGCACTTATAGGGGAGTGATGCTGTTTGTGATACTGAAAGTATCCTCTCCACTCCGCTACTGACCAAGTAGGGCAGCAATGAGAATTCTCTCAGATTTCATAATTGTCTTACTGCTGGTGATGTGTGGCTTTCATTCTGAAATGTCGCACTTAAAATGTCATGTCTTAAAGTGTTGCATTTCTTTGGCCGCATCATTACGCATGTTAAACAGTCGCAAATTCAACAGGGTGCGTCAATGTGAAGGGTGCATTCCCAATGTCGCAAGTTAAAGAGTTGCAGTTCAACATGTTGCATAAGGATGCGTTTTAGTGTTTTTTAGTGTTGGTTTTAGTGTGTTTAGGGTTGGTTTTAGTGTGTGTAGGGTTGGTTTTAGTGTGTGTAGGGTTGAGTTTAGTGTGTTTTGTGTTGGGTTTTAGTGTGTTTAGAGTTGGGTTTAGTGTGTGTAGGGTTGGTTTTAGTATGTGTTGGGTTAGTTTTAGTGTGTTTAGGGTTGGTTTTAGTGTAGGTAGGGTTGAGTCTAGTGTGTTTTGTGTTGGGTTTTTGTGTGTTTAGGGTTGGTTTTAGTGTGTGTAGGATTGGTTTTAGTGTGTTTTGGGTTGGGTTTTAGGGTGTGAGGTTGTAGTGCTAGGGTATGGGGTAGTTAGTTTTGTTGGCTGTAGCTGTATTTAGTTAGGGTTAGGGTTGGTGTGTTTGGGGTTGGAATGCTTCCTTATTGCACCCATATTGCATCCTTATTGTGCCAAACTTCAACATGTGTTCAACATTTTGACGCATGCAACATATAGAAGGCAACATGTTGTACAAGGCAACAAGTTGACTTTGCGACTCTTTAACTAGCTACATTGTGAATGCTCCATTCCAAATGATGTGGCTAAAAAAATGCGACACTTTGAGACACAACATTTTTAGTGTGACAATTCAAAAGTAAACCGATGTGTGAGGGAGAGCATCCCTTCCACATTGCTAGCAGTTTGACAACCCTCCATGTTTCTGATTGTTTGAGGGCTGTTACTACACAGGAACCTAAAGGAGATCCCAACTTCGCCAGCCTCAGGAAGTAAAAGTTGAAACTGTGAACTCTTACAGCAAAGGCTGCTATCGGAGTATAGTGGATGTGGTGAAGTGCCACGTTAACATATAAACACACCTCCATGAATACAATAATGGCTCATTACGCTGTATTTCCTTATGAAAATAGACGATTGTTGATGTGATGAGTGAAAATTCATAAACCTGTCAAAAGCATTTCTGATTGATGTCTATATGGGCAGATTTTTGTTGGACTAATGGGGATTTGATGTCGAAGACACTTTAGTGCATACTGTTGATGTGCCTTTGACACCGCTCCAACAGAACATCAACATTATGAGCCCTCTGCGACTTATAGTGCATCTCCCCCTTTGTCTATTAGAGGAGTTACTATGGGAGGTTATAGAGGCAGTAAGGGCAGGTGTGAAAAGATAGAGGGGAGTTACTTAAGCAGTTAGGGTTGATTGTATACATAGATGTATAAAACTAGGAAAAAGAACTGGTAAAAAGAATACATGGCTATCTATGTAGCTGCTCATGAGGGGACTATTACCCTGCATAGAAAAGCCAATGCAGCATACAATTTAAGGAATGCAAATCTGATCTTTGCTCTTTGAGGTATTCATGCAGATTATTAAAATGATTCACATGGCTATTTTGAATGCTGTAATACTCATCTAAAATATGTTCATCGGTTGGATGACTTCAATGTGGGGTGGCCATCAGACATGCCTTTCCAATCACAAAAGGCTCACTAGGTGAATGTGCAGTGGGGTAACTATAGGGGTTGCAGGGGTTGCACCTGCCACCAGGGCCATGCACTCCAGGGGCCCGGCCTCTCCCTGCGACCCCTCCACCTGGCACCTGCAATCTCCCGCCAGCACTCTAGTAATGCAGAGCGCTGGGAGATGACATCATCTCCCAGCGCTTTGCATTATTAAGAGGACCGCGCGGGAGCTCCAGGTAGGAGATGGGGGCATTGTGGAGGGGGCCCATGGCACTTCTTGTACAAGGGCCCGGAGGCATCTAGTTACGCCTCTGTGAATGTGGTAGAAATTAAGAAAGTAAAGTGGGTGACTGCCATGTTCCAGTCATCCATGTAAACAAAGTCACAGGGAAAAATAACAGCAGCAATACACAAAGGTGTGGGTAAAATCTTGTAGTTATGATGCTAGATTCTATGGCACTAAATAAGTTAACATCTTGGTAAGTCTCACACTTCCTCCTGAGCCTCTAGTCCATTTTTTCATACAGCTTCCCCGGACAAACACTCAATCATACAAGGATTGAAAGCCGTAAAATTTATGATTAGAACATATCCAGGGCAGCTGCAAAGCAAGAGACACATATTTCTCCCAGACACAGACCAAGGCATCAAGTGGCCTAATAAATTTAGCTTTTTGATAAATTCTGCTTGTGTAACTGTCATTCCAGAGCTCGCTTGAGACCAGATGCTGCTTTTCTCAAAGACACCACATACTACAGGTGAAAACGCCAAGTCTTATTTAGTGGAGGCATTTTGGAGTAAACCAACTGCACCTTAGGGGACACATCAAAATGCTATTAAATTATATTGGGCTTTTAACTCTTGGATGCATTGGATACTTTTTATTTGTCCCCTCTGCTGAAGTTGGTTTATTCCATAATAACCTAAATGGGCCATAGGACCTTATGTTTAGAAGCAAAGTGGAGCAATTCTAGGATATACCAACTGCTCCTTAGGGGCACATAAATAATCTCATTAACCCTTTGAGCCTTTGAGTGCCAGATGGGTACAGAATGCATTGCCTAAGGGAAATCTGAAGTGGGAATAATGTAAAGTTTGCTTACTAAAATGTTGTACAGGAGGCAAATATAGTTGTTGATGCTTTAATTGGCTAATTTAGCAGACAGAGATGGAGATACAAAGCAGGTTTCCCAGCAGAATCTTTAAATCAACCAGAACAGAACTGTGTTGTGAATCTTTCCACACACAAGCCAATCAGAGAGGAAATATCTGTACTGTCAAAAGGCCTGTCATTCTGTCCAACTAAACCTATGGACAAGGTAACACTCTGTAGTGACATGGAGGAGTTTTTCAGAAAACTCAGACTCAAGGAATTCTTCCATGATAAAATGGAAAATGATGATACCAACACCACAGAGCAACATCACAATGTCAATACACCCACAAAAAGATCCACCTGGACTCCAAAGCCAGGAAGTAACCCTACACTGGAGAGATACATAGAGAGCTTCAGGAACAGAGTCACTACAGAAATACTGGAGAAACAATGTGAACCAACACCCAACCTCTGTTTAGTTAGCCAATAAAGGTATCAACAACTATATTAGCCTCCTGTATTTTTACGGCTAACACGGTACCAACTCTGTTAAAATTTTGTAAGTACTGTAAACTTGATATGATCAAACTGATCACAAACTGTTTGTGAAGCAAGACAATTGGCATATGTACAAGAGACAAAAATTGGAACAATTCTCGGGCAAACCAACTGCACAAATGCTAACTTCACTTACTCCATTTGTTTTAAATAGGGCTTTTAACAATTTTAAAGCCAAAGAGACCCCTAATATATTGCTCTTTAATGCATAGTATTCAAAGGATTAAAGATTGCATTTCAATCAGAAGGAATTTTCTTATGGTCCACAGAATTGCTGCGCTTTCTATTTAAACATATGGCCAAATGTCCCATATTTATAAAAGTTGGAGTTATTCTGGAGTAAACCAGCTGCACCATAGTGAACAAAATAAAAATGTCTAAATTCCCCATGTACATTGCAATGCATTGGAGACTTCTCTAACATTCAAATGGTTAAAACCCAGTTTAATTTAACAGGAATTTGTATTTATCCCAGAATAACTTCAGTTTGCTTATAAATGTGTGTCACAGTGACAGTGAACACACTTTTAGTGAAATTATAGGAATAGTAATGTTTCATAATAAATGCAGCTCTAATTAATCATCATAGTATTTGGTCCTTGGAGAGTGTTATTTCAATTCTGTCAGAGTTGTAGTTCAAGAGTAATTCAATGACAAAGTATCCCCCTCCCGCCCCTTTTACTGATGTAACACTGTTCAGCCAGATCAGAAGGGAGGTGCCCAGGTAGACTGCACAGAAGAGAAGACTTGCACTAGGTAAAAAGGGGCGGGAGGGGAAGTTTGCTTGTGAATATCTCGCAAACCATAAAAGTTTGAGAGATAAGACTTACATCGTTCTTCATGTTTTTTTAATGCCTACAAAATAAAACAAAGATAAAACAAAGTATTTCTATCCCTTTAACTATATAACCTAACTATTTAGCATACGTTTCATGTAGGTGATACATCCCCTTTAAAAGACAAATTGAAATCAATGATTAATTTGGGCATTTTTCACTTGCTTGTTATGGTGCAGTCAGATTACTTATTAATTGCGCCTCTTTAGATGATTGAATATGACTCTAAGGGTGGAACAAAAGAAAGTAGAGCATTAGCTATTTTTTGAAGGCCATAAATGTATGTGCTGTTTGCGATTGTTCACTTTTTGATGAAAGAAATATAATAATTCCTTGATGCTGAAAAGCACATACTCCTAAATTAACAATGAGCAATTCAATAACATTTTAGTGCTAATCATTTTTTCATCAAAAGTACATTTTAAATAGAAATTGAGCATTAGGGGTGCCCGAAAGTTGTCGCTGTATTCCTGTGAGAAATCCTGCAAAAACGACATTATTTTCCACTTTTTTATGGGAAAATCCTCTTTTAAAACAGCAATTAAAATCTTCAAGCTTTTTGCCGATTGGCCAAAATTCCATGCCAATTTTTCATTTGCTAGAAAGTTTCTGCCCATTGATTTATGTGGTTTTCGTTTTTCCCTATAAAAACGTAATGTATTTGAAGAAGTGAAACACAATAGAAGCAGCTATTTTGATGTGCTGTGCTATTCTGCTGTGATTTATTTGGAAAATTGAGGCAGGAGAGGTTCATAGTGACTGCTATCACTATGAGCAGGTTTGAAAATAGTAAAAAGAGAAACTAGAAGGACCCTTATGTATCCACTGAGTCAGAGAAGGAGGAAGTGAGCACTACTGAACCAAGGCTGCCCAGTCCCCTAAATCACCCCTAGGGATCTTAGAGAAATTAATGGCAAAGGAGGAAGAAAAGGGTAGTGGTGCCTGCTGCAAGATGTGCTGCCCCTGCTGTCACCATTTCTGTACCTGCTGCCACCATTGCTGTACCTGCTGCCAGATGTGCTTCACCTGCTGCAAACTAGTGCTGTGCCTGCTGTCAGATGTCCTGTCCATGCTACTGCTACCACCATTGCTGTGCCTGCTGTCAGAAGTGCTGCCACTAGTGCTGTGCCTGCTGTCAAACATGCTGCCCTGCTGCTACCAATGCTGTGCCTGCTGCCAGTGCTGAACATGCTGCCACCAGTGCTGAAGCTGCTGTTAGTGTGTCTTGCAATACTCAGGAGGGGGGGAAGGAGAAAATGACAGCAAGGGACCCTAAGTCACACTTGCCATCTCCAAGCAGTCCCGCCAACACAAGTAGTACTACTACTACTAAGGTCCATCAGCTTGTTAGCATTAGGAGTAAAGGAGGTGGTAATGAATATCCTCATTTTAATAGTGACGATGAGCAGGAAGACTCTGTGGCTGAACTTGATGTGGTTGGTGTTAGTAGAAGTAATGATGAAGCAGCCGGTGGGACTAGTGTTAGGGGAATGGTAGGGGAAGCATTTGATAGCAGCCAGACTAGTGGTCAAGGGAGCCCACACCATTCCGCTGGCTCTGGGAGCCCTCTCCTTCCCTTTACTAAACTGGTGTTGGGGGATAGCAGGCACAGAAATAATACCACCACCACCAGCAGGAGCACAGATAAGCTGCCTGTGCCTGCTGCTACTGCTGCCAGTCTGCCTTCTTCAGGTCAAAAAGAAATGCCAAGTGTGACATTGCTTGTCACCTCCTTCAAGCAGCAGTGAGATGTCTATAATAGAGCAGCAGCACATAGGATCTAGTGGTGGTGGTGGTGGTGATGATGATGATGATGAGAAGCTGGGGTGGAAGAGACATACCAGTGTGGTGGAGGAGAATCGCAAACAGGGCACCAAGTGACATCTGAGGAGATTCTATCCCACAGAATATGCTAAGATGGTGGCAGGGAGGGTTCATCATCACTATTAAACTGTAAACAAGTTTCCTTATCGGGTTCTGGACAAGGTGTATAGTGACAGCGGCAGTACTTGGCTTCTGGTATCATGGTGTTTGGATACAGTTGTGCCCCCAGATTTTATTTGCCATACACACTGCACATTGCAGGTGCTGATGAGTGGCACAGTTACTGCTCTGAAGGGAAAAAAATTATTTTAAAAACAACACACCCATGATTTTGGAGGAGGGGCAGGTGGAGAAGAATTATTGGCCAACTTCTTCTTTTCTCCACATAGACTGGGGGCTACTTATTGTGCTGCTACTTCATCAGGCACATCACTGGAGCTAGTTGTGGCAAGTGGAATCTTCATCATCCATCACCCATGTTACTGCTATTGTTGATCCCATTCCATTTCAGCTGCCTAATCATTCAGCTCCTTAAACAACTCAGAAGCTGCAGCAGCAAGAAAAGCACTTGCAGATTCCACAATTATGGACTCAGGAGGACATTTGACAATGGCCAGTGGCCACTGGCCAACATGACCTGATGGCACTAGGCCAGTAGGGAATTTTTATTTCTCAGGGCTTGTGCTTTGAAAAAAAAATGAAAAAAAAAAACATAGTCCTACAAAAAAATAACCAATTTTTTGGGGCTACAAATAAATGTTTCCTTAGGGCTTGTGCCACACAAGCTTAAGTCCTACAAATCAATGTTTCTTCAGAGTTTGGGACTCTAACAACAAATCTAACAAATCATCCTCTACAAAATACTCTATCAAGTCAATTATCAGTCTACTCCAGAGGCAGCTTATGTCAGGGGGTTCCTATCTCTATCACTTTACATACAAATGTCTTTATTTTGTTGATTTATTTTTTTATTAACTGTGCCCCCAATACCAGTCAAGAACCCCCACCAAAACAAATTGTATTTTTTTTTATTAACTGCCCCCCACTCCCAGTAAATAAGCCCCCCTAAAAAAACATTCCCTGTTCAACTTATTCTTTCTCCACTCTCCACCAACACAGGCAACCTTATGCACCTTTTATACTATGCTTTTGGGAAATAAAATAATATTTGCTATGTGTTGTGTGTAAATTCAATGTTCCCATTGCTTTCAATGGAATGAGCTAGAGAAAAAAAGCGGATAATTGTCACTTTTCATGGGAAATGTGACAGAGGGTCCCCTAATGTCATGCCATTTCTTAGTGATCTGAAGAAGGCAGACTGGCAGCACTAGCAGCAGGCACAAGCAGCTGATCTGTGCTCCTGGTGGTGGTATTATTGCTGCTAGGTAACAATTCTGCATTATTTAGGATCGTGTTCTACATGGACAATGCCGGGGGTGTGTGTGAACAGGACTCCCAGGGTCAGGGGAATGGTGTGGGCTCCCTTGACCGTTACTTTGGATGCTCTCAATTGCTTCCCCTACCCCTCTTCTAACATTACTCCCACCAGCTGCTTCACCATCACTGTTACTAATACTACCAGTAACACCAACCACATCAATTTCAGCCCTTGAGCCTTCTTCCTCATAGTCACTAGTAATAGGATGATTACCCCCTCCTTCACTCCTAATGCTACCGGCTGCTGGACCTTCTTAGTATTAGAACTATCATTGGTGAGACTGCTTGGGTATGGCAAGTGTGAGTTAGGCTCCCCTGCTGTCACATATGGCATCATCTTCTCATTTCCCCCCCTCATGAGTATTACAGGTCACACAGGCAGCATGTTCAGCATTGGCAGCAGGTTCAGCACTGGTGGAAGCATGGGCATCACACCTAACAGGAGGTACAGCACTGGTGGCAGCTGGGGCAGTATGTCTGGAAGCAGGCACAGTACTGGTGGCAGTAGGGGCTGCACTGACAGCAGGCACTGCAATGGTAGTAGCAGTAGCAGGGGCAGCACGTCTGACAGCAGACACAGCACTGGTGGCAGCAGGGGCATCACGTCTGGCAGCAGGCACAGGCAGCTGGCCTGTTCTGATCTCACTACTACCCTATTCTTCCTCCCTTGGCATTAATTTCCCCAAGATCCCTAGGAGTGACATAAATCAATGGGCAGATACTTTCTAGCCATTGGAAAAATGGCGAAGAATTTTTGCAACGGGCAAAAAATGCAAAGATCTTAATTGTTGGTTTTAAAGCAGATTTTTTTGCTGATTTTTTTGTGGTAACAAGGTGGGAACTTTCGCCCTCCCCTAGTAAAATACTTCATGAAAATGTCAAATTCCCCTGAAATGAAACCCTACACACTACACGTTTTGGAGTAAATTTGAAAATAGAGCACTGGTACACAGCCCCAAATGAGACATGGCATCAGTTAAGAAAGCTTTGAAAATTCCATATGTGCAAAAGGAAATGCGCTTGTCCCAATTTGGGCCCCGTAGATCCACCAAATACTGATAAACCTACACATGTGGGGTAATGCAGTATTCAGAAGACGTAGATGAACACTAATCAATGCATATTTTTAAATCTGCAACTATCCTGTGCTTGAAATCCACAGCAACAATGAAATATGCGTGTGCAAAATGCAAAATGCAAAAAAAAAAAATTACCACATTTTTGGTACAGATTTATGGAAAAAATAGCTGGATTAAAATCTCCAAAATTAAACTGATCAATTACTCTATGTCCTCTACTTTTTAGAAACATATACTTTTGTGGGGAATTTTTGGGTTCTGAAACCATCAACTAAGCAATGATCCTCACGTGCCAAATACTGAAAAATTGAAGCTTGGAAATAATGGTGTTCATCTTTTAATATTTTCCCTGTAAATTTGAAAAAGGTACTGAAATACTAGGCAAATGGGGTATTCCCATATCCAGGAAAAGCAAATTAATATATATATTTTTTTTTTCAAATGGACTTATAGTGTACAAATCCTGACAGGAAACCGTATGCAAAATGTTTTGTTTTTATTTTTCCTCTTTTTTATATTTGAAGCAAATTAAAAGATGGGGTATCCATATACAAACATGGTATCAAAAGAAAGCCCTATTTGTGCTTAAAAAAATGGTATCTAATTTGTGTGGGTCTACTAGAGAAATTAGAGTGAAAATATGGTTGAACAAAGACACACTATTTAAATTGGAATTTTAAGACCTTAATGCTGTAGGAGTCTCAGTCACTCCATAGTAAAGTGTTGGCGACCTCTCTGACATTTAAGGGGTTAAAAGCCCCATTTAAATCATGGGGAATTTTCATTTATACCTTATGATGCAGTTGATTGGCTCCAGAACTGCATATTCTTGGGTTATTTAATACAGCCCATATTGTTGTATTTTGTTGTAGAAATGTTACTTTGTCCACAATAATAATATTTGTTTAGGTAGATGATGTCCCATCTGTATAGTGCCTAATGCTAATGCACTTACAGTACTGCCCTTGAAAGGGCCTGTGGGTTATTCATTTGTGCCAAGGGTAGAGAGGGACTCTGCATGAACCCCTTGCATGCCATAACATCACCAATATGTTGCTTTGCAGTCTGTTGCAGACTACTCTAACACAGGGCTGTTTAAGTTCAGTCCTCAAGGACCACTAACAAGTCATAATTTAAGGTTAAATCCTTAATACCTGGCCTGCTGATGGCCCTTGAGGATTAAACTTGGACAACACTGCTGTACCATATAAAGGTTTTAAATAAAAGCAGATGAACTGCCCTCCTTTTTACTATGTTGCTGTCTCTGAGGGTACAAGATCTTTCATTCAGTTGTTCTGCTCCTTGATTGTCTCCATCTATTAACAAAGAGCAGAGGAAATTGGTGTAAAATTAGACAATTTTCTTTTGTAGCATTTGGAGCTTGTTCAAATTAAACTCTTAACACTGGTAGAGTGTGTGCCTGTATGCATACAGATGTGTGCAGACACATGATTTCACCTTTTTTCTAATGCAAAAAATGAGTTGCACTGGCACATTCCTAAATTCACCTGCTGTGTACAAAATATACCTGCAAAAACAGCTTTCTCTTGGAAATTCCCATTATAGGTGAAAGGTACTAGTTTCCATAATGTCTCATTTCCACAGCACACCTTTTCATCCATCCTCACTAGAGATGGGTGAAATGTTTCACCTTTAAAGAGAAACATACAACAAATTCCTTTTTTCGCCAAGTGTGAAATTTTTTGTGAAAGTGCTGATTTTCTGCTTTTTTACACCTGGCTCTTTGAATTGAAATCAATGGTAAGATTGAATTTCACCCTACATGGCAAGTTTCCCTTCTTTTCTCCCAGGCATAGCAGGGCTCAAAATTTCCACTCTCCACTATACAATGGTGAGTGAAAATTTAGCCCTGGCGAGTAGAAATTCAGCCCTGGTGTGTATGATTTGGCTTGCAGTGGTGAGTAACTTTTCAGGTCTGGCTAGTAGAAAATGACTTAAAATTATAAGCCCTGGGCATAGTATAAAATAGGTTTCAGATTCCAGCAGCATGCCATTCTGTTTGTTAAACAAAGAGAAAACAACATAATTTTTGCACCTAGTTAGGATAGACAAAGTGAAACTGGAGTGTAGTTTAGGGAGTTTTGCAGTCAGGACACTTGTTCTCTGTTAGGGGAGTCTGAGGTAGAGTGAAGGAAGAAAGGTGGTTGACCCAAAATTCATCAAATCTTGGTTGCCTGAGACAGGAAACTGTGATCCATGTTCCTTCCTATTTAGCTGTTACGTTTATCCTAGAGTCTGTGTGTGTGAGAAGGGAGCAAAGGAGATTTACCCCAAGTATCTAAACATTTTGTGTTACTGAGAAAAGACAGGCAGCTGTGATCCAAGTTCCTTCCTATCTGTCTGTTATGTTTATGCTAGAGTGTGGGGATGTGACAAGGGAGCAAAGGAGTTTTACCCCAAGTACCTAAACATTTTGTGTGACTGAGAAGAGACAGGCAGCTGTGATCCAAGTTCTTTCTGCCAGATGTTCTCTATGTTAGAGGAGTCTGGGTGTGTGTGAAGGGAGCAAAGGAGATTTACCACAAATACCCCCAAATTTTGTGTGACAGACTAAGAAAACACAGACAGCAGTGATTCAACTTCCTTCCAGATCTGGCTGTTATCTCTGTGTTAGTTGAGTCTGGGTGTGTGTGTGTGTGTGTGTGTGTGTGTGAAGGAGCAAAAGAGATTTCCACCCAAATACCCCAAAATCATGTGTGATTGAGAAGACCCTGGCAGCTGTTCCTTATTGATCTGGCTGTTCTCTACGTTAGGGGAGTATGGGAAAAGAAGCATTTGAACAGGCAGTGTGTTTTTTGTTTTTGTTGACAGTCATACGTATAGGAACAGTTAATCAAAAAAAATAATAATATATGACCAATAGGTGTCACGTCTTTGTATCTCGCGCTCGGTCTTACGGCGGGGGGGGGGGTTTCCCACCTTTCCGCGGGGCGCTTGCTTGTGCCTCTCTCTTTCTCCCCGCTCTGTCCGGCAGCCTCTCTGCTCTGGCGGCGGCGTTCTGCCTAGTTCTACTTTCCGGCGGCTCTGTACTTCCGGGTTGGGGCTGTCCGTGACGTCACCTTCAGGTCCCTACTTTAGGTGTCTTTCTCACTTGCCTGGTGCACTTTCACTGGTGTTCCTCGCAGTGTAGTCCTGTGCTCTGCTGTATCCCAGTCCTGCTCTTGACGGCGTTTTCCTGTGTACCGATTCCGGCTAGTCTGACTACTCTCTTGCTTGCTCCCCTGCTGCTCTTTGATCTCCTGATACCGACCGGCTTGTCTGACTTCTCTCTTGCTTGCTCCTCTGCTGCTGTTGAACCCTTAGTAGCTGACCGGTAGGTCTGACCACTCATCTGCCTTCCAGCTGCGTCCTGATAGACCGCCAGCAGTCCTTTAGCTAGTCCGTCTACGGTTAGCGAGGTCTCCTCCAGTCCAGATCTCCAGTTGTCATTTTGGCTCCCCAGTAGTTCTTCCACGGGTTCAGCCAACCCAGCCAGGTCCTGTTCTTGGGTTCCGGTTTCTTCCATTGCTTCTGGGGGGTTTAGCCAGTTCGTGGCCTACGAACCCTAGCACCGCTCTCTAACCCGCGCTCCCCAGCCTTCGCTCCCCCCTGCAGGGGAGTCCGTACTGTCTGGAGGAGGTCATCCTGGTCTGGATCCCGGCCCAACTGGGGTACAGACATCTGGCCTTGCGGCCAGCATCTTTACTCGGCCCTAGCCGCAGCAAGGCCTGCCCCCAGGCAGTCACCGCCCTCCAGCACCGAACCCAATTCCTCGCTCCCTAGCACTCACTCCCCTGCAGGTCACTTCCTGCATTAGTTGGCCCTGACAGAGTGAAAGTGCCAACACCCGTCATGTCTTTTGACCCCACTAAACTCACCGAGGCCGTAATCCAGCAGGGCTCGGTCTTGGAGCAACATGCTTCCCAGATCCAACGTCTGGATCAGAAGTTGGACTCTATCACCTCCTTGTTGCAACGTCTGCAACAACGGTTGGAGACTCCGGCGCAAGCAGTAGCTTCGCCATCCGTACCACAGCCGCCTGCAGAGGCGCCCGTCAGAACCGCTTCAGTCAAGATTCCCCTCCCTGACAAGTATGAGGGGGACGCTTCCCTGTTACGGGGTTTTGTGCACCAATGTTTTCTCCACTTCAGGAATCAGCCGGACCATTTCGCTTCCCACCAAGCTCGCATAACCTTTCTGGTGTCCCTCCTCAGGGGTAGAGCCCTGGCATGGGTGACGCCACTCCTAGATCGCCAGTCTCCTTTGCTGGACGACTTCGACGACTTCCTCGCTGCGTTTCGTGCTACCTTTGATGTTCCAGGAAGGCAGGCTAGAGCTGAGGCAGCCCTTCTAGATCTACATCAGGGATCCCAGTCCCTCACCCAGTATGCCATCGAGTTTCGGACTCTGGCCTTTGACACCAACTGGGGTGAGAGCGCTTTGAAGGCAGCCTTTCGTCGTGGGTTGTCTGAACGACTGAAGGACGAGCTGACGACACGCGGCATTCCAGAGACCCTCGACGGACTGATCGCCTTGTGTACCAGCCTGGATACCCGTCTACAGGAGAGACGGCAGGAGAGGGACAGAGATCGCTCCAGGCGTCTGGTACCTCGACCTCCTCTACGTGTGGTTCCACGTTTCCAGGCTGCCCCGGTGCCTGCGGAGAATGCCCCAGAGCCCATGGAGATCGGAAGAGTCACCCGTCTGTCCGAGGAGGAGAAGTCCAGGCGTCGTCAGCGCGGCCTATGTCTATACTGTGGTCAGCCGGGTCATATTGCACGTAGTTGCCCAAACAAGCCGGGAAACGAGCAGACTTAGGGGGCTTCGAGGGGCTTACCCTAAGTCACACTGTCCTTCCCTCGTCAAAGCAACACCGTTTTACTGTTCCTTTACACCTGTCTTGGTCATCTACCACTGCCCAGGCTGAAGCTCTCATTGATTCCGGGGCAGCTGGTGTCTTTATCGACCATCGCTTTGCCCAGCAGATAGGAGTTCCGCTGGTTTCCAAGAACCCCCCTGTAACCATTACCGTGATTGACGGTTCTCCTCTGGGTTCCGGACTGGTCACACTCCAGACTGTACCTCTTCGGGTTCTCCTAGGTCGCCATCACCAGGAGCTCATGACCTTTGACGTTATCACCAGTCCTAATACCCCGGTCATCCTCGGCCTCCCCTGGTTACGGAAGAACAATCCCAAAATCGACTGGAGAGGCGGTGGGCTCTCGTTTTCCGCGGGTTCTGTGTCTTCCCTTACCATCTCTGTCTTGACGGCCGTTACAGACCCGTGTTCTTCCTCTGCTCCGTCCATTCCTGTGCCGTATTCAACTTTTGCTGACGTCTTCTCCAAGACCCGGGCGGAGGTCCTTCCTCCTCACCGGCCCTATGATTGCTCTATCGAGCTGATTCCCGGAACGGTTCCTCCCAAAGGGAGGACCTACTTGTTATCCCTGCCTGAAACTGCTGCCTTGGAATCGTACATCCAGGACAGTCTTGCTCGAGGGTTCATCCGGCCTTCCACTTCTCCAGCGGGAGCCGGCTTCTTTTTTGTTAAGAAGAAGGACGGTTCCTTACGACCCTGTGTTGACTACAGGGGTCTTAATTCCATCACCCGCAAGAACTCCTATCCCCTTCCCTTGATTCCAGAACTCCTGGAACGTCTGCGTGGATCCACTGTCTTCACCAAACTAGATCTACGTGGGGCGTACAACTTGGTCCGCATGCGTGAAGGTGACGAATGGAAGACTGCCTTTAACACCCGTTTTGGGCACTACGAATACTGCGTTATGCCCTTCGGGTTACGCAATGCCCCAGCAGTCTTCCAGGCGTTCGTTAACGACGTCTTCCGAGATCTTCTCCTGTCTTTTGTCGTGGTGTATTTGGACGATATCTTGATCCATTCCCGGACCTTATGCGAACACCGACAGCACGTCACCACTGTGTTACAGAGATTACGTCTCCATAAGTTGTACGCCAAACTCGAGAAGTGCGAGTTTGAACAAGCTTCATTACCCTTTCTTGGGTATGTTATCTCAGCATCGGGTTTAACCATGGATCCCAATAAGGTCAGAGCTGTTCTGGAATGGCCGGTTCCCCGTACCACTAAGGCTATCCAGCGCTTCGTCGGCTTCTCCAATTACTACAGGAGATTCATCCGGCATTTTTCTCGAGTAATGCAGCCCATTATCCGTCTTACCTGCAAGGGAGCCGACCCGACTTCTTGGACGGTCGAAGCCTTGGAGGCCTTCCGCTCCCTAAAGCTTGCCTTCACGAGGGCTCCGTTACTGGTGTTTCCAGACCCCACGTCTCCCTTCACTCTTGAAGTTGATGCCTCTGAGACCGCTGCAGGGGCAGTGTTATCCCAGCGTACCGGTCCTAAGGGTACTCTACAGCCGTGCTCCTACTTCTCTCGTCGTTTCAGTGCTGCAGAAAGAAACTATGACACCGGAAACAGGGAATTGTTGGCCATTAAACTGGCCCTAGAGGAGTGGCATTACTTACTCGAAGGGGCTGCACATCCGATCAGCATCCTTACGGATCATCGTAACCTTGCCTATTTGGCTTCAGCCAAGCGGTTGACTCCTCGTCAGGCCCGATGGGCCCTGTTTTTTACCCGGTTTGATTTTACTATTTCCTATCTCCCGGGTACTAAGAACCTCAAGGCTGATGCCTTGTCCAGACTCCAAGAGACCGAGCCTCAGCCTTCACTTCCTCCGGAACCCATCGTGCCTCAGTCCAGGATCTTAGGGGCTCTGTCCATTCGGATCTTGCAGGGTATCCGGGAGGCCCAATCTCCTAATACGCCCTCTTCTACCCGCTTTCCTGCTCGACTCTTTGTGCCTGATAGGTTTCGTCATGACGTACTCTCCTGGGCTCATCAATCCCCAGTGGCAGGACATCCTGGAGTCAGGCGGACTCTGGCCCTCCTTACCCGGTATTTCTGGTGGCCTTCCTGTCGGCAGGATGTGTGTTCTTGGGTGCACTCTTGTGTGACCTGTGCCCGAATGAAGGTTCCACGGATCAAACCTATGGGTCTCTTACAGCCATTGCCTGTACCGGCGCTCCCCTGGACCCATCTGGCCATGGACTTCATGGTGGATTTACCTCTGTCCTCCGGGAACACAGTTATACTAGTGGTCATAGACCGCTTCTCTAAACAGGGCCATTTCATACCTCTCCCCAAGTTACCTACGGCCGCAGAGCTGGCGGAGACTTTCTTCGCAGAAATCGTCCGCCTGCACGGCGTACCTTTACACGTAGTATCTGATCGGGGTTCTCAGTTCGTCTCTCAGTTCTGGAGAGCCGTTTGTTCCCGTCTCGGCATCACGCTGCACTTCTCATCTGCATACCACCCTCAGACCAATGGGCAGACTGAGCGACTTAACCAAAACCTTGAGCACTATCTTCGCTCCTATTGTAATCAGAACCATAGTAACTGGTCTTCCCTGCTCTCTTGGGCCGAACTCTCCTATAACTCGCTCCGACATTCCTCCCTAGGTTGTTCTCCGTTCTTTGCGGCCCTGGGGTATAACCCACGCCTGCTCCTACTCTCTCCGGGAGTTTCGCTGGTTCCCGCCGCTGAGAGACGGGTGCTCTCCCTAGCGTCTCATTGGCAGGCCATTCGGTCCGGTCTTCTGCGAGCCCAGAAGCAGCAGAAGAGGTCTGCTGATCGCCGTCGCAGTTCCTCCTTGCTGTTTAGTGTAGGTCAGAGGGTCTGGCTGTCTACTAGGCACCTCCGTCTAGCCCAACCCTCTACGAAACTGGGTCCCCGATTCATAGGCCCGTATCGTATCCTGCGGCGTATATCTCCCGTATCTTACCGTTTGGCTTTGCCCCGGGGTCTCCGTGTTCACCCTGTGTTTCACGTCTCCTTGCTCAAGGCCTTCCTTCCCGCAAGTGGTTACCGCTCCACTCCTAGGCCTCCACCTCCGGTTACCGTCGGCGGCCAGGAGGAATACCACATCGATGGGATTCTGGATTCCCGTCGCTTCCGGGGAGGGTTGCAGTATCTCGTTAATTGGAAGGGCTACGGGCCCGAGGAACGGTCCTGGGTGCGCTCCCGTGATGTTCACGCCCCCGCCTTGCTCCGAGCCTTTCACCTCGCCTACCCCGCCAAGCCGGCTCCGTAGGTCCCCGGAGGCTCCCTCTTGGGAGGGGGGCACTGTCACGTCTTTGTATCTCGCGCTCGGTCTTACGGCGGGGGGGGGGGTTTCCCACCTTTCCGCGGGGCGCTTGCTTGTGCCTCTCTCTTTCTCCCCGCTCTGTCCGGCAGCCTCTCTGCTCTGGCGGCGGCGTTCTGCCTAGTTCTACTTTCCGGCGGCTCTGTACTTCCGGGTTGGGGCTGTCCGTGACGTCACCTTCAGGTCCCTACTTTAGGTGTCTTTCTCACTTGCCTGGTGCACTTTCACTGGTGTTCCTCGCAGTGTAGTCCTGTGCTCTGCTGTATCCCAGTCCTGCTCTTGACGGCGTTTTCCTGTGTACCGATTCCGGCTAGTCTGACTACTCTCTTGCTTGCTCCCCTGCTGCTCTTTGATCTCCTGATACCGACCGGCTTGTCTGACTTCTCTCTTGCTTGCTCCTCTGCTGCTGTTGAACCCTTAGTAGCTGACCGGTAGGTCTGACCACTCATCTGCCTTCCAGCTGCGTCCTGATAGACCGCCAGCAGTCCTTTAGCTAGTCCGTCTACGGTTAGCGAGGTCTCCTCCAGTCCAGATCTCCAGTTGTCATTTTGGCTCCCCAGTAGTTCTTCCACGGGTTCAGCCATCCCAGCCAGGTCCTGTTCTTGGGTTCCGGTTTCTTCCATTGCTTCTGGGGGGTTTAGCCAGTTCGTGGCCTACGAACCCTAGCACCGCTCTCTAACCCGCGCTCCCCAGCCTTCGCTCCCCCCTGCAGGGGAGTCCGTACTGTCTGGAGGAGGTCATCCTGGTCTGGATCCCGGCCCAACTGGGGTACAGACATCTGGCCTTGCGGCCAGCATCTTTACTCGGCCCTAGCCGCAGCAAGGCCTGCCCCCAGGCAGTCACCGCCCTCCAGCACCGAACCCAATTCCTCGCTCCCTAGCACTCACTCCCCTGCAGGTCACTTCCTGCATTAGTTGGCCCTGACAATAGGCTACAGAGACTCTGGCATGAACTGTGGCTGAGGAAGACTGATACTAGAAAATATAGAGTAATTTGTAAAGGGCAAGGCTTCACATACAAATAGTTCTATTATGTATGTAACTATAAAAATATACACAGTAGTTGTAATGTCCAACAAAACATACTGGGAGCAGGGGGAGGATGAAAGGAATGGAAGCAGTAAAGGAAAGTGTTAGTAAAGTGGTAGTCTAAAAATCGACTGCAGTCATGGTTACTGCAGAATGTGTAATAAATCATGATGATCCTTTTCCTCCTGAGGAGACAGTTTGTCAAAGTCCCTTGAAAAGTTCTACCACCACCCCATCCACCAGTAATATTAATAAACTATCTAAGAACATTAACCCCTTAGTGACGGCCGCGTGCAGACGCGGCCGTCACTTAACGCCCGTCTAACATTTTTTTTTTTTTTTCTAAAAGAATCCGGAGTCCCCGAACGGCGTGCAGCCACGCGGGGAGCCGGATTTCCGGGACGTACATGTACGTCCTCTGTCACTAAGTGACAGCCACACAGGACGTACATGTACGTCCTGTGTCGCGAAGGGGTTAAAGACATCAACAGTCTATTGTTGATGGCATAATGGAACAAGGTGTAGCAGTTAAACCAACTGGTACAACTGTTAGTGATATAAACAAGTACAACGCCTGTCATGAAAGTAGTAGTGGCCATTTTGAAAAGTAAAAATATATTGTTTGGGACTTCAAAAAGCATAGAGGGATACAAAAGTAGTTGAGAAGAACTGGTGGGCAATGCTGAAGATGAACTAATTATTCAAGATGTTGGTCTAGAACAGTGTTTCTCAACTCCTGTCCTCAGGACCCACTAACAGGCCAGGACTTAGGGATTTCTCTGCTAGAGCACAGGTGTGGTGATCAGAGGATCATTCACATTGATTAACTCACTTGTGCTCTAACAAGGAAATCATCTAATCCTGGCCTGTTAGTGGGTCCTGAGGACAGGAGTTGAGAAACACTGGTCTAGAATATAGCCCTAAAGTATCATCCTCTTTTTCAGAGTCAGATGAAGTTGCGAGTGAGAGAGCTGATGACATGGCCAGTAGGGATGGACAGAAAGCATGTGGCTTTCTGCTTTTTCACAAGAAATTGTGCTCACAGTGAGATCATTAAACCCAAAACTATTTCATGGAAGTGGTTCCATGTTTTGCTTATGTATTTTAATAGGGAGAATCTTCCCAACTACTTATGATGAAAACATCTCATATTCACGCCAAAAAGCATGATGTAAATAGGAAGTAAACAGCGTGGAAGCAGATAGATAGATAGATAGATAGATAGATAGACAGAAAAACAATAATTTAAAGCAAATTTTAAAGCGAAATAAGGGTATTACAAGATCATTGTTCTGTCTGCCACTATGAGCAGCAGTAATAAAAAAAAGAGAAGCTTGCAGGAGCTTGATGCACCTAAAGACGCACAGGAGGAGGATGAAGTAACCACCAGCACTAAATGGACCTGGACCCCATATTCCCCAGACGCAATAATGTCCAGTTCCCAATATCATCTCTTAGGATCTGGGGGAAAATTGTGAAGAAGGTAGAACTGGGTGGATAGGGAAGCCATGACCTCAGTCGGTAGGAGCCGCGTAGAGCCAGAAGTCAAGCCAGGAGGAGAATCTGAGCTATGTTCAGGGAGAGGAGCTGTGGGGTTGGACATGGTAGCTCCGAGCGCACCTTGCGTCTTGTTGGTTTGGAGGGATGCCTGATGGAAAAATGTCATCAGCGAGCTGCTCATGGCTTCCGATTTCTGTTTAGCTTGCATCTTGTGGCTGAGCAGTGAGACAGGTACAGCTGGATCAAAGATAGGTAGGTATTAAGTTGGGTGTGCAAAATATAACTAGAGCTGGCCCGGGAGCTACAAGCACAAGCGGCCATCTTGGTCAGCTGCAGGTAACGCCCCCCGGTGGCAGCGTACTTTTAACCCTTTGACTACCACCTTACAAATTTGACTGCATTATATTTACAATTTAGACTGCCACCATATATTTTCAAATTGCACTGCCACCATATATTTTCAAATTAGACTGCAAGAAACAATTTAATCCTTTGAGTGCTCCGCAATGCGTTTTGTACCCCTCCGGCACTCAAAAGGCTTAGGCCAGCATATCTTTTAAACATCATTTTTGGTGGCACATTTAATTTGACCTTTTTTTTTTCTTTTTAGTGACATTAGATTTGCCACAAATAAGATCAGAAGACAGAAGTGGTGGCATTGAGGAATTATTCATGCCATATGTTTGGGGGGGGGGGCATCATGGACATATATGTTTAGGAGGCATCATGGACATATATTTTTATATATATTGGGGCATCATGGACATATTGTTTGAATTTCTTTGGGGAATTGTGGACTTATATTTTGAATTATTTTTGGGGGGCCATCAATGATTTTAACTTTTTTTTATTTAAGTACCAGTGGATATATCGGGCGAAAGAAGATAAGAAGACAACAATATAAAAATGTAAGAAAAGAAGAAGATGGAAGATAGAATATGACAGAAGAATCCTGACAGTGGTTTACCAGTGTGCTGAAGACCCTGTTGGACATCAGATTACAGGTAGGTGTTTATTGTTAATGGATGGTGTTAGTTTTAGTCTGATTAACCCTGTGGTCTGTAATGCATAGCATACCCCACTGGCACTCTTAGGGTTAATATTATTTTCTTTTCACTCATGTTTTTAGTTACTTGGATGTATTACTATGGGGCTTAGGGCTCCATATCAATACATCCACGTGTCACTAGTATAGGGATCCCTATCCATGCGTGAGTGCATGTGTGTATGTGTGTGTGTGTGTGTTAGAAACCACTGTTCTATTTCAAGATGGTTTTTTAAAGCACGTTAGGGACGCTACCAAATTCAAATATTTTTCACTGTGTCCAAAGGGTGCAAATTTTGTGCCCGTTGGACATTTTTATGCATCGGTAGTTTGTCACAGCACAGTTAGCAGAACATCAAACTGTGCTTTCAAAACTGCAGTCTGCTCACTGCTAGCAATAAATACCTTTATGGTCGGAGCATCTAAGATATAATGAGTGAAGTATTATAGCAAGTGAGACAACATGGAACAATACAGTAGAGTATGGAGACTGAGTGAATATAAATCAGACTGCCTGATTATACTTGTGAACTGGTAACAGATATATGATTAAGGTGTGCTTCTATTCACGACTCTGCATAGTCGGGAAATCGTGACAGAGAGTCAACCTGAATTGAGGGTCAACCTGTATAAAACCATGAAAATGTGTGTGGGGGGGGCCTGGGTAGGTAATGACCCACAATACATCGAGGAGGATTGTGGGAGAATGCTGGGGTTAAATACCCTCCATCTCCTCCCACAAATACAGGCAATAGCCTTAAACTTATGGTCGGAGCTTCTAAGGTATAATGAGTGAAGTATTATAACAAGTGAGACAACATGGAACAATGCAGTGAAGTATGGAGATTAAGTGAATAAGAATCAGACTGCCTGATTATACTTGTGAACTGGTAACGGATATATGATTAAGGTGTGCTTCTATTCCCGACTCTGCATAGTCAGGAAATTGTGACGGAAAGTCAACCTGAATTGAGGCAAAAGATATCAAAAGAATTTATTAGTCATAGAATGAACAATACATAGAGATATCAGTTTGATTGTGAACATCAAGCAATTTTCATCTCTTGCTCTGGATTTTGGATATAACGAGTAAAACAATTAGATTTCCATCCACCTAACCGCTGGATGATGTGCGGGGAATAAAGACTAGCCTTCTAGCCTGAATAAAGACTAGCCTTCAAACCAAGACATGATAATAAGATGCGAATGTGGTGTGTGAACATAGAGGTACTGAGAGGTTTACCCGTGAGTGGAAGGAGTGGATAAGTGCTGGGTTTTGTGTTATACAGTGAACACAATTGACATAAAACTTGAACCGGGCACCATTTGTCTTTTGTAACGTGGTATGTAATGGAGGTGACCATAAAAATTGATCAGTCTTTGATTGAGGTAGAAACAGAGAGAACGATGACTCGCCGAACATGATGTGACCCAGTGTTAGATAGGGTGAGTAGGAGTGTGAAATGGTGAATTCACTGGGCCTAAGAAAACCATAAAAGGCCAAGTGGATGGCTGCTAAAATTGTGTGATTAGTAAGAAAATCAAAAGGAAGTGTGAAAGGAAGATCTACCAATTTTTTGAAAGAATATCATCTATTGGAAGCCGTGAATGTGGTACATGCACCTGTGATTTATAGAGACCTTTAAGAAATAAATTAATTTTATAGGATGAAAAGATTGAATTGTGATTAGGAAAGAGAATGCCTGAATGGTGCTGAATCTCTGCCAGGTATAATTTAATACTAGGATGTGATAAATGCAGATCTGATGCAAAGTAAACTGCAAATGCTAATATGTTGTTGATACTGTAGGGTTTCTGAGGTTTGAATTTTTAATTTAAAGTCTGGAAGGCGGTCCAGGCTCTATTATAGTTCCTTCTGGTATTGTTTGATAGGCCACTTTGCATGATTACATTGGATAGTTCTACATGTTGATTTAGGTAATTACTAGCTCCTGGAATCGAGGTGATGAACCTGGTTGTGAGTCTGCTTTCGGATGTAATTGAAAAAAATTTCTGAAATTGAAAACGTGATAGTGAGTCTGCTATAGTATTATGTTCTCCTGGAATAAATTGACAATTGATTTGAAAATTAAATTTTAAGGTGGTATATGTTAGTTTCCTCAAAAACTGAATGATCTGAATGTTTGATGATCTGCCTTTCTGAAAGTAGGCTGTCAGGGCCTGACTGTCAGTGTGAAAAGTGACCGTCTGACCCCAGTCATTTATTAAAAAATTGTTGTGGGAAGATAGCAGATAACTAGTGTGAAAGGCACTAGTGACCTAAAAGAGATTGCACCCTGGGTGGGATACTTATACTATAGAGCCTCATCAATTCAAGGGCAGGCACATTCCTAGTCAAACATCTCTGACCAGCTCTTTGCATATGCAAATTATCCTTGGGATTGGTCACCCTAAGGGTAACAGGATAATCCAGACGTGGACCCCTTGCTCACAGTGCATAGAGAGATCAGCTGCACCTCACTGTTGATGCTCAACAAAGCCAAAACATATGTCTGTGGTTGGTTGTTTCTTTTACTCAGTGAGAAATTGCCTGCCTCTTTGTGGCTGGAGTGTCTTTTGGTAGAATCAGAATAATATGCTTTAGGATATTTCTTCTCTGTGAAGGGCACTTGTGAGATAAAAGAGATTGCACTCGGGGTATGATACTTATCCTATAGGGCAGGCATATTCCTAGTTGAGCATCTCTGACCAGCTCTTTGCTTAAGTAACATTTGCCATCCTTCAAAAGATAACTGCAGCTTGGGATATTCCAGCAGGGTGCAACACATGACATCAGTCCTTTAAACCTCTATTTTCAACAAAAGAAAATGGCAGCATGTCATCAGACAACATTTTGGAAAATGTGTTTTTCCTTAGGCATCCTTTTGGATTATTTGTTTGCAGGATTTCTTAGTAAGTGTATGATAGCAGTAGAAGAACTGTGTAACTTTATTTCTTTAATGACATGACTTGTGGAGGTGGTGGCGGTATGTTTAGGCACTCTATTACTCTTGTCATCTCCAAAAACAAACTCAGTCATACTCTTCTGCAGCAGGAGATGAACATTTGGAATGCCCCTGACATGTCAATAGCACTTCTATTATGTACCCCAGAGCCCTGGAAAGTAATTCTGCTGTTGCTAATTGTGGCACCTCTGACCTGTTGATGCTGTGTCTCTCAGTCAGACCTAAGGGTGTTCTTCAGGTGGGACTCATTGAAGAGGTGCCTAGGTGGGCACTTGCTTTCCCCTTGCTCACATGCTTCTTACACAGACATGCATATGTTTTGGATCCTGAGTGAAGTATCTCCATACTGTGAACTTCATAGACTGTGGGGTTCCAGGGACACTGCTGCACTACTACTGGGCCTAGATGTTGCAGAAATTGTGCTACTATTAGGGGTGACAAGTGCTGCACTTCCAAGTGCAGCAGAGGCACTCATCAAAGCTAAGACTGTGGATGCTGTTAGCCTGTGTTGTTACTGGTTACTCAGCACTATTATTGTGTGTGTGTGTGTGTGTGTGTGTGTATGACTGAGTTGGACTTTGACTTATAATCAGTAATGGTGCTGATGAGTGACAGGTGACAGGATGACATGATGAGGATGATGACAGGATGAGTGTGCATTTTTTGGCACCTTTGCTTGTCCAGGGCCAGACTTTTCAGTTGTTTTCTGAAACAGTTTATAGACAGGCACAATGTTCCTTTCCAGTGGTGGAAGCCTTTGCCATTCAGCTAACTTTCTGGCTATCTTATCACCTGTCTCATTCTCAGTTTCATCTGTATCTAAAGAAGAGTATGATGCTGGTGGGATATATTCTATATCTACATAATCATCATCATCATTCATTAGGCCATTCTCATCATTGCTTGCCACATCTTCCTCACTACTTTTATATTCCTCTAGGCTTTTAGAGGTCCCAAACAATTTGTTTTTACATTTCACCTTTGATGGATTTTCTCTTCTCCAGTGCATTTGGATGGTTTATTAATAGTGCTGGTGGTGGTGGTGGTGGAACGTTTGGTTGAACTTTGACAAATTACATCATCCTCAGGAGGAGAGGGATATCCATCATTTATTGCACACACTGCAGAAACAATGGCTGCAGTCAGTTTTTAGACTACCACTTTACTCAACCATCCCTTCACTGCTCCTAATTCTTTCACCTCCCCTACCCTTTGTGTGTTTGTTGGACATTATTCAACTACTGTGTGTGATTATTTACTGTAAAGTACATAATAGAACTGATTGTATGTGATGTCTTGCTTCGGATCTCTACAAAATACTCGTCTAGTGTCAGTCTGCCTCAGTCACAGCTCACATCAGGGTCCCTGTCTCTGTCACCTATCAATTTTTTTCATTTATGTATTTTAATTAACTGCCCCATCCCTATTACAGTTAATTAAAAAAACCCAAAACACTCCCTTCAAATGCTTCTTTCCCCAGACTTCCCTCAGACAGATATAAAAGCCAGATAAGGAAGAAACTTGGATCATGGTTGCCTGTGTGGTCCCAGTCAGTCACACATAATTTTGGGGTAATACTCATTTGCTCCCTTCTCACACCCCCTAGACACCCCTAGCACTAAGATAACAGCCAGATCAGGAAGGTACTTGGATCACAGCTGCTTAGTTTACTTGTTCACACACAATTTTAGGGTATTTGGGGTAAAACTTCTTTGCTTCCTTTTCACACCCATATATACCCTAGGACAGATATAACAGCCAGAGCAGGAAGAAACTTGAATCACATCTGCCTGTGTGTTCCAAGTCAGTCATACAGAATTTTGGGGTATTTGGAGTAATTCTCCTTTGCTCCCTTCTCATGCACCTAGAGTCACCTCACACAGAGATAACAGCCTGATCAGGAAGCAACTTGGATCACAGCTGCCTGTGTCTACTCTGTCACACAACATTCTGGGCTATACAGGATAAAACACCTTTTCTCCCTTCTCACTCCCCCAGGCTCCCCTTATTACAGAGATAACAGCCAGATCAGAAAGAAACTTGAATCACATCTGCCTGTGTGTTCCAAGTCAGTCACACAGAATTTTGGGGTATTTGGAGTAATTCTCCTTTGCTCCCTTCTCATGCACCTAGAGTCACCTCACACAGAGATAACAGCCTGATCAGGAAGCAACTTGGATCACAGCTGCCTGTGTCTACTTCATTCACACAACATTCTGGGCTATACAGGATAAAACACCTTTTCTCTCTTCTCACTCCCCCAGGCTCCTCTTATTACAGAGATAACAGCCAGATCAGAAAGAAACTTGGATCACCTCTGCCTGTGTGTTTCCATTCGTTCACAGAGAATTTTGGGAGATGTGGGGTAATTCTCCACTGCTCCCTTCTCACACCCACAGACTCCCTTGACACAGATAATAATAGCCAGATCAGGAAATAACTTGGACCACAGCTGTCTGTGTCTACTCTGTCCCAGATTTGGGGGTATATTGGGTAAATCTCTTTTGCTACCTTCTCAGCCCCCCAGACTCCCGTAAGAAAGAGATAACAGCCAGGTAATGAAGAAACTTGTAACACAGCTACCTGTTTCTTCCCAGTCAGTCACACTGAATATTTGGGTATTTGGAGTCAAACTTTTTCTCCTTTCCTGTCCCCCAGAGAACAGATTGCCTGCTTACAGGACTCCCTAAACCAGTGTTTCTCAACGTTAGTCCTCGGGGCACACCAACAGTGCAGGTTTTCAGGTTGTATCTGCTTAATCACAGGTGAGTAATTAGTGGCTCAGTCATTGTGATTGATTCACCTGTGATTAATTAGGGATATCTTGAAAACATGACCTGTTGGTGTGCCCCGAGGACTGGAGCTGAGAATCACTGCCCTAAACTAAGCTTCAGTTCCACTTTATTAGCCTATCTTCTCTAGATCAAAAATGTGCTGCTCTCTCTTCTTCTAACAAACACAGAATGGCATGTTGTGAGAACCTGATGCCCTTTTATATGCCTGTGGGAAAACAAGAGACACTTACCATGTGGTGGGGAGAAATTCTTCCTTTATACTGATTTCAATGTAATGACCTAAGTGAAAAAAGTGAAAAAAACAACACTTTTTCACAAAATATTTTCTGCTTGGTGGAAAGTGCCATATTTTCCTGTTTCTCTTTTGAGGCAAAAACTTTTGCCCATCCCTAGTAAAGGTACTTGTACCAACTTAATATAAGACAAAATGAATTATTTGACCCCTTGAATGCCAGAAAGGTCAAAAAAGCATTGCAATGCATTGACACCTCCATGGCATCCAAAGGGTTAAATATATGAAAAATGTACCACAGAGCTTTAATTGAAATTGTGCTACACAAGTGATTCCATGGAGATTGCAATTGAAATGGGGCTACAAAATTATACCACAGAGGTTACAATTAAAATTGGGCTATGCAAGTGATGCCACAGAGATTACAATTGAAATGTTGCTTACAAATGAAATGGTGCTACATATGTATTACAGTCCCCACATATACTATCTGTGCCCCAACCTAGTTCCATTAGTATTCACAGAACACCATATACAGTCATTGATCCCTCAGTCTTGTTCCACTGGAAGTCACAAACTGAGTCCCCACATAAATTGTCAGTCTGCCCCTCCAGCCTGGTTCCACTGGTAGTCACAGATCCTCAGATATACTGTCTGTTACCCCTCACCTGGTCCTACTGGTAGTCACAACCCCCACATACATTGTCTGCCTCCCAGCCTGGTTCCAGTGGTAGTCACAGTCCTCATATAAACTTATTTGACTCCTCCACCCTGATTGTGGATCACTGGAAATAGATGTCTAGAAAGCTTGGTTTAGAGTAACAGAGAAGCTATAGGTCTGTTAAGTTGGATTATGGTTACTGTTGTGAGCAAGTTAGCTAAAATGTATTTAGCTAATCATATTGTACTATAATCTATGTAGGAGACAGCTTAAAGAGATAGTAATGTTTCACAATAAAAGTAGCTCCAATTAATCTTCATAGTATTTGGACCATGAAGAGTGTTATTTCAATAGTAATTGAATGATAAAGTGTCCACCTCCCACACCTTTACTAATGTAACACTGCTCACCTCAGAGCAGCAAGAATGTCTGGATGGATCACAGAGAGGGACAATTTTCAATGAGCATAAGGTAAAACCTGAAAAACCTGTCAAGGGGGGCAGGGTTTTCCTTATGATCATAGTAAGAAGATTGTCCCTTGCTGTGATCTGTCTGGTCAAGGCACCAGATTCCACATCTGAGGGGAGGTGGCTTACACTAAGCAAAAGAGGAGGGGGGTATTTTATCATTCAATTACTCTTCAACTACAACTCTGATAGTATTGAAATAACACTCTCCATGGCCCAAATGCTATGTAGATTAATTGGAGCTGCTTTTTTTGTGAAGCATTTCTATCCCTTTAAGTAATATAGCTAGGTTAGCGTTAGGGTCAGGTTTCTGTTGGGATGAGTATAGTGAGCCTCATTATGGGGAGACCTTCCTGCCTGCATATTAGTGCAGGGAAGGTATATTCCTGTTAGAAAACATAGGTTGTTCCAGCACTCAAGTTTCAGGGTGCACAGCTGGACCCCAAAGAAGTCACCATAGGTCAAGGAGAACTGCAAAAGATTGAAAGATAATAAGCACCCCAACAGTGTTGATACACACAAAGGGAGGTAAAGGGATCCCTTGGAAAGTGAAATGTGGGACAAACCCTAAGCTGTGGACTGAGACTGAACTGTGGAATTGGGAAGTATTGGTCATTGCATTGTTGGAAATGTTGCTGTATATTCATAATTGTTTTAATACAGATCTCAAATTGCTTTTATTAGTTATTTAGAGTGGAGACACTTCATCACTAGATTGTGTGGTACATTTGGTCCCCACCTATTTTCACAATATCATGGGAGACAAACACCTCCTGAATGAGCAAGCAGGAGAAGAGCCACAAGAAGAAGTAACATGAGGTGCGACCAAAAAAGGTGTTAGAGTAAGCTGCACTAGAGTACAGTTCATAAATGTGTCCTATGTTGTGAATGTTTGAGGAATGATAGACCTGTAGATAAGGACTATTAGTGAGAGGCATAAATAAAGAATAGACAATAAGCAAAGACAGTTCTATATACCAGACACAATAGTATTTACTTCTTAAGCACTTCTTGGCAAAATACCCTTTGAACCCCCAACTCCACCAATACTACATTCACACACTTTACACAGCACAACCTCCAGTCCCATTCACCATTTTCTGGCACAGAAAATACAATTATCATATAACACATAAACACAAAAATAATCTTCACTCAGAAAGAGTGCACAATGCTTTGCAAATCAATGCATTGCATACCCCCTCTTGTCTTCAAGGGGTTAAATATGTCTGTGCAAAGGGATATAAACTAATAAATAATCTGCCCAAATTAGTATATACATTTGATAATATATCATTATATAAACTAGTAAATAAACTGTACACCATGCATCAGGAGTGCATTTCAGCTGCAGGGATGTTGGTAGGTGTACCCAGTATGGGTGAGGTGTACCTCAACCATAGGTGCCTGCTCTGATTAATGGGAAATCTGGCATTGGTCCCAGGGCTCCTCCAGCAAAAAGATCCCTACCAATAACACATGATTATGCTCCACTGTTAGATTAGTTTATTGAGCTATGCTTCATATTGTCAATGCAATCCCACTTAATGCTCCTAAGTGTGCCACCTGAACACAGACAATGTTCACTAAAATGAGTTAGAGCCCACTGTTCTCCCTGCATCTGTCAACAAGTGTTACAAAACCCTATAGTGGAGTAGGTGTTTATTATCACAAAGCAGGAAAATGCTAGTAGTAGTCAAAGGCCTGAATTCCATTCTGTGGATATTAGAGAGAGTGACAATTGTTTTATACTTTATATATGCACTAGTGTAAAAGCCCGTGTACACAGGACAAGGTCCAGGTAATGTTAATCCTTTGAGTGCCAGATGGGTACACAAAGCATTGCTTTGCAATGCGTTGCGCACCCCTCTGGCACTCAAAAGGTTAAGAGGCCACAGCATGCAGTCTTGCATCACCTCATTCACGTGATGCTATCATGCTCTGTAGAGACTACCCAAACGAGTGCAGTTTCTACTGTGCATGACTGCCTGAAAACGGTTAGTCTCTACTGAGCATGACTGCATCGTGACAAACATCCTAGCAAATTATTATATAGGATATGTCCTTTCGAAAGAAAACTAAAGTGATATTGTGGTAAACCAACTGCACCAGGGGGAAAAATTTAAATTGTCCAGATTTGCCTTGATTTAAATGGGGCTTTTAACCATGGAATTTCAAAGCAATGTGTTGCACGCCCCTCTGATCCATAATGGGTTAACATAACCAAGTGCAGTGAGCAGAATGAGGTTCTTCTAGCAATGCTTATGCCAAACACGGAGGAAGGGAAAACTTCATAGGGCTATTACGATTCTCTGGACATAGTATGGTGTTACTATAAGGAGGTGTTAACCTTTTCAGTACCAGAAGGGGTGTGCAATGCATTGTATACCCCTCTGGCACTGAAAGGGTTAAAACGTCATTTAGAAACAACAGACCTATAAATAATTCAGACTATTATCTCTTACCAGTGGTATACAGCCTGCAGCCATCCAGTTGTTGTGGCATTGGCTGGCTGGGGTCGATGGAGATTGCAGCCCTGAATAGCTGAAAGCCATCATGTTGCTCATCCCTGCTTTACAAATGTAAAAAACACAAGTGACTTCTACATGTTGTTTGACCAATTATCTGGTAAATTACATTGAAGGAGACTGCTGCCACATCACATAATTCCATTCTGTGGACAGTAGAGAGTGACAATTGTTATATATTTTATATATACATATGGCTATATGTAGTAGATTTTATGCCTTGGCTCTTCAGCATTAAATTTGATTCACTACGGAAGGTTCATTATCTGACCTTGCTTTCACAGCTGAATGCTTTAAAGGAGCAGTGAACGTTTTTCATGAAAACCTACATGTTATAGGACTTTTCCTGCTGAGTGAAACAAGGTCAAACCCACCTCTGTCAGTTGTTTTATTCAAACATTATAACAGTTCAAATAACCAGGAAGTGAATTTACTGTGTTTATTTCCTGATAGTTCTAACGGACAGGAAATAACTCATCAGTTTCTATCACATTCTACGGAGAATTCTAAGTCACTGACTTTCCTCTCCATTAGAATGTAACAGAAAAAAGAATTATAATTTGACAAGTAGAGGGCACTGCTAATGTAAAAAACACAGGTTTAAACAGTAATAACTCTGGAAATATGCATCTCTCAGCAGTGGGAGTACCCTTATTTTACACAATGTGAAATGCCATACAGTATATATTTTTCATAAAAAAAGTTTCTCCTTTAAAATGAGTTGTTAACTATCACGGTGCCCGTGATTCTGCCTGAACAACATTCTTACTTCCGGGTTTACCTTGGCTGATTTCTTATTGGCTCTGGGTTGATAACTCCTTCCAGGGTTTGCCTTTATATACGCCCTCCTGTCACTATACTGGTGCCCTTTCGTGGTGTTCCTGACCAGACGTTTGTTGCTGAGTATCCTGTTCCGTGTATGATCCGGTTTTGTCTGACCTTGCTCCTGTCTTCACTGTCCATTTCGTTTACGACCCGGTTTACCTGACTACGATTCCTGTGACCGATTCCTTTTGACTATTTCTCGCTGTGTACCAATCCAGTCTTTGGCTGACTGCCGCTTGCTGTGTACCAATCCAGGCTTTGGCTGACTACCGCTCTCTTTGTACCAACCCAGGCTTTGGCTGACTCCGCTCTCTGTGTACCAACCTAGGCTCTGGCTAACTCCCGCTCTCTGTGTTCCGATCCAGGCTTGAGCTGTCTCGCTCTCTGTGCTCCGATTCTGCATTGGCTACTACTCCTAGCATTAGCTATTCTTCTAGTGCCTCTGTTGTCCCCGGTCTCGTGTCCTATAGCCATTGCTCTACGGTTGCCTCGGTTGCACTCTATACAGCCTGTGCCTTTGCTGTTAAACATAGAAACCTAGAATTTGACGGCAGATAAGAACCATTCGGCCCATCTAGTCTGCCCAATTTCCTACTGTGTAAAAAAAAAAAAAAAAAAAAAAAAACACAACCTCAAACCTTTTTTGGTCCTTGGTCTTTTCTTATGTTAAGGACCGCCTTATGCCTATCCCATGCATGCTTAAATTCTGTCACTGTATTGACATCTACCACTTCTGCTGGTAGGCTATTCCACTTGTCTACTACCCTCTCAGTGAACTAAAACTTTCTTACATTACATCTAAACCTGTGTCCCTCTAGTTTTAGACTATGGCCTCTTGTCCTAACGTTTTTACTCTTTTGAAATATACTTCCATCCTGTACTTTGTTGAATCCCTTCATGTATTTGAATGTTTCTATCATATCCCCTCTCTCTCTTCTCTCCTCCAAGCTATACATATTCAGATCCTTTAGTCTATCCTGATATTTCTTTTCCTGTAGACCAGTCACCATTTTAGTAGCCCTTCTTTGAATTTTCTCTAGAGTATCAATATCCTTCTGGAGATGGGGTCTCCAGTACTGTACACAATACTCTAGGGGCTAGATTTAAAGGCAACCGTTAAACCAGCCGCTAAGTGAAAAAGGCACATCGCTCGCAAATAATACAGGAGTTACGGCAGATTCAATAGCTACTCTACGAGAATAGCTATAGAGCGTAGGCACACAAAAAAACACGTAACACAAAAGCCGTTGTCGCTCATGTTAATGCACAACGGGAGGCCAAATCACACGATAACAGCGCTCAAAACAACATCTAACATAACGGCTGCCGTTGTCTAGCAACCATGATTGATGCCAAAACAAATTCAAACACACAGCCAATCACAAAGTCCCATTGTATCAAATAACTTCAAATACACCTATATATACCCAAAAATAACCGTCACACACTGTCTGTTATCGAGTTCTTCAGAGCCAGATATCAGGACCCAGGAGCGGAGGATAGTCATTAGAGAGAGGGAGAGAGGCGCGTTCATTGGAGGTAGAGGAGTTTTTGAGTTTGGAGAGAGGAGAGCATTGCACAGAATACGAGACATAGCACATCTTTGCACATATTACATACACACATACAAACACAAACACATACATACACATAGTCCTTTTATTTTATAACACCTTACACATTTGACTTTTTATTTTGACAGTGTGAATCTGGGAGTGAAAGTGTGTGACAGAGAGTGAGTGGATCGAGTGTGTCTGTGAGGGCCTGTGAGAGTGCCTGGGTGTGACTGGGTGAGTGACGGCCAGGAGAGGAGGACAGGAGAGAGGGATGGGGAGAGTAGTGGAGGAGGAGGAAGCTCAGGAGGGGATCCCTCAGCAGAGCAGGGGTGGCAGAGGGAGATCTGCAGGGCGGAGGGAGACCCGGCCCACAAGAGCAGGCACACAAAGAAGAGGGACAGAACCTGCAGTGGGACGAGGGGTAGTTGCTGGGGAGCAACACACACAGTCAGGGTCAGACCAGGCAGGGCACTCCGGCTCAGAATCCTCCCATGCCGGAGCTGACAAGGGCAGGATCAGGGACCCCAAATACACAGAGGAGGAGAACACGACTCTCGTGGAAGCTGTCCTGAAGAGGCAGAGTGTTCTCCACCCAACAGCGAAGGTCCCTGGCCTGTCAGCGAGGAAGAAGGCAGCCTGGAATCAAATATGCAGCCGGGTCAACGCAGTGGCTCCATGCAGGCGGGACGTGGAGTCCATCAAAAAGAGATGGGGCAACTGCTGGAGGGTCGTCAAGAATAAGATGACAGAGCTCGCCAAGCACGCCCGAGGCACTGGAAGTGGACCAGCAGTCCCTATCACTTTCTGCGGCTGGGAGGAGATGGTGCGGCAGACCATGTCCCCGACCCTGATCGAGGGGGTCATTGGAGGAACTGACACTGGGGATGAGAGGAGCCTCCACACTACCGGTACGTGCAACACTACAGAACAACACACTTCAGCAACCAACACCAGCTGCACACACAGTCACACCTCAACACATGTCCATCACTCAGCCATACAACTGCACCAACAAAGCACCATGAGGGTTAAAAAAAGGACACAACACCTGGACAAATGACAACGTCCAACTTGGCACAAACCTGTCAAAGTCCTACTTCAACCCTCCTGTCGCTGTGCTCATCACACACAGTACACAAACCGTTATGTTCAAAATGTTGTCTGTTAAATATCATCACTGTTCACACACAATGTCACCCATGTCTCCACCCCCACCCTAACCCCTTGAGTGCTAGAGGGATCATCAATGCATCAATCAACAATGCATTGGCAACCCCTCTGGTACTCAAGGGGTTAACCAGACAAGTCAATAGGCCAACGATCACATGCTACACAGGGGACATTCACTAAGCGGTGACAAACAGATGGTGGACATAAAGTAACCCTCACACACCCTCACTGCACCAATACCAGTGTTAGTCCATGGAGAATATGCAAAAACAAGAATCAAGTTTATAAGGTCCCATTGTACAGACTCCATGGAAAACACTGGCAATGGGGAAAGGAGATCACTGGAGAAGTCACCATCATGTTCACTTCACCAGTTCTACATCACCGCTTACTGAATCACAAAAAGGGGGCATCAGGTCATACATCCCAGTGTCACACAGAATAAATGCTTGTAGGTGCAACACACAGGCCGAAAACTATTACACAGAATTCAAGCTGGAAAATGTAGGCATTGGTGTTGTGGCTGCAATCATTTACTCGGACTTGAAATTACATATCCCATATCTGATTCCCACATGGATCCACAGGGGTGCTGATGCCATGGATGGATGGTACACCAGCCGCTCTTTGCAGGATACACATGGGAAACAAATAGCAAACATCATTGTACCTTGGTCACCAACAGGCCATGACTGGTGGATATCTAGGATTGAGTACGGTTGCCTCACACAGAAGGATGGATGGGCTCATACACAGAAAAAAACAGACCTCAATCAAAGATATCCCTCACTACTGGCTGGATTGTTGCCCTTAGGATTCAAATGTTTGTTACTAAATATGTTCCAACACGAGGTGAACACAGATCACTTCACTGGATGTGATTGCCTTACTGGACAGATATGTGCACCCATCACAAATCAACCTACATTGCAAACATCCAAATACACATACATAGTATATCACACTCTATGTAGATGGGATATACGAGGTATGTTCATATCCATCATATCAATACAATGTCTTGTTGGATGGGTGCACATGTATAGCCAGTAAGACAATCACACCTACTGAACTGCTCTCTGGCTTCACATCTTGGAAGGATATTACTCTATCCATATGAAGGGTACATATCCACATACATATATGACCATTTCTACTTGTGTGCCACTGTAATGGGATAGCAATGGGTAATGTCATCATGATGTCATATCATTGCCATCGTTAACAAATGTGTCTTGATCTAAGTCCCATCCCTCCAACACTCATGGTTATACAGATATTGTGACAGGTGGAGATATCTATCATGTGACCACACGGAGGATCTTCAGCAGAGCCAAAGTCGCAACATGTCGAGATAAATACCTCTTTGGAATGGTCCACAGAATGTGCTTGCAAAACATGCACACTCTGTACACCATTCCAATTAAGTATTGTTCTCTAAATGGGTTGATTTTGTCTCTGCTGAAAATCCCTCGTGTGGACAAATGACTGAAATCTACATCTGGCACATAGAGCAATATCTGAACAACCATGAGGGTAGGAGGGACAGGACTAACAGAGAACAACATCTGTTTTCACAATCTCTACAATCTGACATCAAGGTGGACTTAACCTTTGCCATCTCTACAAGTTGTGAAGACAAATATATGTTGTCGGATTTCCCCCCTCCCCCGAGTTAAACAATGGTATTCCTACTGCTGAAAGGTGTGTTGATACAAAAGGTATCACAGCTCAGACGTGGATATGTCAGGGGCAATATCCCAGTGGCATGAAATTGTACAGTGGTGCTGTTACTACGCAATCATATGGACAGCTCTGGAACAGGGACCAGATATCTACATGGGAGGGTGTTGCAACAGCCCCACTGTACTATTTCGGCCCACTGTGATATTGCACCTCAAAATTAAACCTTCACCCATAATAACTCAAACAACACCTTTCAGCAGTGGGAGTACCCTTGTTTACCCAGGGGGATTAACCCAAACACATATATTTGTCTTCAACACATATCAAAGTATAACTGTCTCCACAAACATATGGCTAAGGTCACTAATCACAACATCTTATTTCTCCACACAGCTTACGGCCCTCAAGCCCAGCGGGAGACAGTGGAGGAGGCTATGTCACCCCCCAGTGAGGAGTACACAGAGGAGGGGACCAGCCGGTGGTCACCTTACCCACCATCACCATCCACTCCACCACAGGCTGCACCACCACAGGCTGGACCACCACAGGCTGCACCACCACAGGCTGGACCACCACAGGCTGCACCTCCCCAGTACAGAGGCTGGATGCCACAGGAGGAGAGGTGGACATATCCATCCACCTCCACCAGCTACTACCCTCCTTCAGCACCACCACCACCGCCAGGGAGGCAATGGCTGCCAGGGACAGTGGCCACCACCCAATATGGGCCATATGCCTCCCAGATCAACCCACCCTCCTGGATGGCTCCACAGCATGCCCCAAGGTATGATCCGAGGTGGGGTCCCACCACCTATCAGTGGCCACCATATGACCCTTGGCCACTGGACTACCCACACCTGGGCCTGATTGGTGAGCCCCAGCGCCCCCTACCCAGGGACATATTCACACCTCCACCAGCACACACATCATTGGGCAGCTCGGGATCACTTGATGTGGTGGGCATATGCCCATCATCTGCACCAGCCACTCCAACAGCAGCCACAGCACCCTCAGCAGCAGCAGAGGAAACAGCACCTCCAGCAGCGGAGGAAACAGCACCTCCAGCAGAGGAGGAAACAGCACCTCCAGCAGCAGAGGAAACAGCACCTCCAGCAGCAGAGGAAACAGCACCTCCAGCAGAGGAGGAAACAGCACCTCCAGCAGCAGAGGAAACAGCACCTCCAGCAGAGGAGGAAACAGCACCTCCAGCAGCAGAGGAAACAGCACCTCCAGCAGAGGAGGAAACAGCACCCTCAGCAGCAGAGGAGGAAACAGCAGCACCAGGGACACCGGGCACATCCACCTCCAGCACCGCGCGCCTCACAGGGATGGAGGCGGAGTGTATGGCCCTTCAGAGGAGACTACTCCGCTCGAGCAGGAGTACTGACAGCAACATCACCAGGAGCAGGAGGCAATCCAGGAGGAACATTGGCCAATTGCAGACCAGAATCCAAGCCCTGGAGTCGGAGGTGGCCAGGGGGAACACACTACTCCAGCAGCTCAGGACTGGTGTGATGGACATGTTGACCCAGGTCCTTGTGGAGTTGAGGGAGATCAACCGCAGGGAGAACCTGAGGATGGACAGGACGAACTTGCGTTCCACCGAGGGGTCTACTTCAACCACCACCCCCTCCAGTGTTACCCCTGAAGCCACACCTAGGGGGCAGAGGGTTACCAGGAAATCCACAAGGTCACCCACCTCTGGCACACAGGCTAAGCCCCCTCCCCACAAAAAAGGAAAAAATGAAAGGCCCAACCTGTCAACTTTCCCCTCAATAAAAAAACCATTTTAGTTTTATTCCTGTCTGATCTGTTGTGTCTTCAGTTATGGATTGTGTGGCAGGGTTGTCTCCAATGCATTGTCATACAATGCAGTGAACACAACCTCTGCCTGGGTGAAATGTTAGTGGGATGCTACAACATGGGTTCACACACACACACCGTTGTACAAATTCAACATGTAATACATCCCTGGAGCCATATGACACCACTGTGTTATATGGCGGTGTTGTGTGTTGAATTTGAACATCAAAACATACCCCTTAGCACAACAAATGGTACAACATTGAACATTCGTCTACATCATATGTTGTGTTTAACCCTTTGAGTGCCAGAGTGGTAGGCAACGCATTGCAAAGAAATGCGCTGGGGACCACTCTTGCACTCAGTGGGTTAATGAGATTAGCAGACAAACAGCTCTGTGACTTAGCGGGGACATTACAAGCAGGACAGCTAAATGGGACATGTATCCATATTGTCTTGGATTCACACACTCATTGTGCAACTGACTTACTGGGGAAGCTAATGTTTTCAACCTAGGATTTCAATGTGTACCACACACATTGATATCCTGGGGTGAGCATTGGTGTCTCCAGTAAGTTGAGTTGCTGTTTCCCTAAGGGTGTAACAACAGACTTCACCAGTGATAACACATGTCCACTTAGTCTGTTCGTTGATATAGCCCATGTACTGAGATAGGTCAAAGTGGAGCAAAATCTCAGAACATTGATTATACTGAGCAATACAGAATATGTGGACATGTATTCACTGTGGAAGTATGTCCCCTGTATCACCTCTTTATCACTCCCACAACACATTGGTGCATCATTGCCACCATCATCTGTTTGCATGGATACATCACAGAGTCCACTCACTGGCAAACAAGTGGTGGACTCCTGTGATGTGGGTGATGCCTTTCCATGTATGGGGGATACTCTATCCTGGGTGTGGTTACGCATTGACAAATGTGTTCTCAAATATATCCTCCTACAGACACAGATTGAATGTGGATGGTTCATCTTTATTGTGTCTCAAAGTACATTAGAATGTACAAGTGTTTTCTGTGTGTATTGCCTATATGCATTTAACACCTGTATGTGAACACTAAATGTACTTTGAAACTAAATCGTAATACTTCAGTAACACTGCTGCCCTGCTCATGTGTTGTCCACAAGGTTTGACAACTCTGTAGTTGAGCATCCTAACTGTACAGGTAATAACACTCAAGAAATGGTGTTTTCTGTGTCTCTATGAGAATGTTCCAGTAGAGGTTTGTGTGAACCTCAGGTCAAACATTGCATCACCAACAACATCACCATAAACAGCAAGGGGTGATCTTCATGAAGGTGTTGTCAAGACATCAATCCAGTCACATGGAAGATCTTCAGTTCAAGGATGGATCATGTTACGGATGCATGCGGGACAAGAGGACAGGATTTGGAGCAGTGGACCTGAACTGATCATCAAGCAACAACAATTTAGTCTTTTTAATCCCCTCAATCTTCTTGATTACAGGTGTGTACACAAACCATTGCTTGACAATGTGTTGTGTACTCATCTGTAACCAATTCTGTGGGGAATTTAGGACATGTGCACCAGCCCTATGGATTTGTGCCCCTGACATGTATACACACATTAACAAGTGTTCTAAGAGCTCCATGGAGGTAATGACATTGTGCTGCCACTGTGAAAGTGACAGTGGCAGCCCAATGTCATTTGTTTTATGGAACTGTTAGGACTAGTGATGATCGAGCACCCCGATGCTCGGGTGTTCGGGTGCTCTGGCCGAGCGCCCCCGGAGGCTCGAGTGCTCGGCCGAGCACCCGAGCCCCATTAAAGTCAATGGGAGGACTTGAGCATTACACCAGGCACCCCCTGCTCTGATGAGGGGAGGGTGCCTGGTTCATAGGAAAAGGTCAGAAAATGATGGAAACACCACAGAAATGGTTCAGGGACAGCATAGGGAGGATGTCTGGATGCATCTTGGACTCCAACGTCGCTGCTGGGAACGATGTTTCGCCCGTAGTACGCCATTTTTACAGACTGACCGTAAAACACACAAAAAGGAAGATAAAAACTATTTTAGGCGAAAAATTGTTACCAAACAGTATTTGCTGTATATTTACTTGTATATCATCTGCAAATTCTGCAAAAAATTTCATCGATTTTTCGGAACTGGGGCCATGATTAAGAGGGAAACGTGTGCAGCGTAAAGCAGGTGTTCAACGTGGTTATGGCCCGGGTAAGGTACAGCATTCAGGAACGGAGGCCGCAGCTACCACAGGTTTTACAACATGTCCGTTTGCCCTTGTTAAGTCCAAAATTTATAGTCATAACAGTGGGGTCTGATCCATTGAGTAAAAGTGACAAAGTGACTTAGTGGATGAAGCCAAGAACTACCTTCTGCTCTGTCGAACACCCCAGCCCTATTTAATTCAATGGGAGGACCTGAGGCACTCCGATACAACCTGTATATCACAAAATGGAGGGCCTCATTCACATTGTGGTACAATAGTTCAGGTAGTGGTCCAACACTCATAAAGCCTATGCACTAAGTGAAAGGGCTGCCAAAAATTAGACTGAAATGTCACTCCAATACACCCTTTATTACACATAAAGGAGGGCATCATACACACCCTTGAAAAATTAGGATTAATGGCCTGCTGGTGACCCTCTAAAACATTAGGGGCGAGGGCATGCCGCTAAGCTGACCATCTAAAACATTAGGAATGAGGGTCTGCTGCTGAGCCGACCATCTAAAACATTATGGGTGAGGGTCTGCTGCGGAGCTGACCATCCTAAACATTATATGCGAAGGCCCGCTAGTGAGCTGACGCTATAAAACATTATATGAGAGGGCCCGCTAGAGAGCTGACCCAATAAAACATTATATGAGAAGGCCCGCTGGTGAGCTGACCTATACAAAAATTGTCAAACAGGGCCCGCTGGTGAGCTGGCCCTATATAAAAATTATATCACAGGGCCCGCTGGTGAGCTTGCCCTATATAAAAATTATATCACAGGGCATATGGAAGAGGAGGAGGAGGATGAGAAGATTAAGAGTCAACCATATACCCGTTTTTTGGGTGGAAGGGGTGAATGGGAATACAGAGTATTCCCATCATTGTAAATAACATATCTAAAGTGACTTTATGTTCACCCGGGGCTTTCCTCCAGTGGAGTGGAGAAGTCAGGGGAAATCCAGGCCTTGTTCATTTTTATAAGTGTCAACCTATCAGCATTTTCGGTGGAAAGGCGGATACGCTTATCTGTTATGATGCCACCAGCAGCACTAAATACCCGCTCAGACAGAACGCTGGCGGCAGGGCAGGCCAGCACCTCCAAGGCGTAGAGTGCCAGTTCATACCACGTGTCCAGCTTGGACACCCAGTAGTTGTAAGGCACAGAGGGATCAGTGAGGACGCTGACACGGTCTGCTACGTACTCCTTCACCATCTTCCAAAACTTTTCCCTCCTTGTGACACTAGGCCGCGCATCAGGGTGAGGGTGCTGGCGGGGTGTCATGAAGGTGTCCCACGCCTTTGAGAGTGTTGCCCTGCCTTTGTCGGAACTGCTGTGTGCTCCCCTTTTCTCCCCTTCTCGGTTGGCCAAGGTAGCACGTACTCTGCCGCCAGCGTTGTCAGATGGAAAATTTTGGAGCAATTTTTCAACAAGAACCTTCTGGTATTGCACCATTTTGCTTGTCCTCTCCACCGGAGGAATGAGAGATGAGAAATTCTCTTTGTAGCGGGGGTCCAGAAGGGTGAACACCCAGTAATCCGTGTTATCTAAAATGCGTATAACGCGTGGGTCACGGGAAAGGCAGCCTAACATAAAGTCAGCCATGTGTGCCAGAGTACCAACAGGCAAGATTTCGCTGTCCTCACCAGGAGGATGACTCTCAATCTCCTCATCCTCTTCCTCCTTTTCTGCCCACCCACGCTGAAGAGATGGAAATAAAGTTCCATGGCTACCCTCTGTAGCGGAGGCAACCGTGTCTTCCTCCTCCTCCTCCTCCGCCTCCTCCAATTGTCGCTGAGAAGACGAAGTGAGGGTGCTCTGGCTATCACCTTGTGTAAGCTCTTCCTCCCCCATTTCCACCTCTTCCACATGCAAAGCGTCGGTTTTAATTGTGAGCAGCGAGCGTTTCAGTAGACACAGAAGTGGGATGGTTACACTGATAATAGCGTTATCGCCGCTCACCATCTGTGTCGATTCCTCAAAATTGCGTAAAACCTCATAGAGGTCTGACATCCATTCCCACTCCTCACTTCTGATTAGAGGAAGTTGAACGGAGAGGCGACGACCGTGTAACAGCTGGTACTCCACTACTGCCCTCTGCTGCTCACAAAGCCGGGCCAACATGTGGAAGGTGGAGTTCCAGCTCGTGCTCACGTCACACAGCAGCCGGTGAGCTGGCAATTGTAAGCGCTGCTGCAGCGTCAACAGGCCGGCTGAAGCTGTAGATGACTTACAGAAATGTGCACACACGCGGCGCACCTTGGTCAAGAGATCATGCAAATTGGGGTAGGTTTTTAGAAATCGCTGAACCACTAAATTAAATACATGCGCTAGGCATGGTACGTGTGTGAGCTTGCCGAGCTCCAAAGCCGCCACCAAGTTACGCCCATTATCACACACAACCATGCCTGGTTGCAGGTTGAGTGGCGAGAGCCACTGCTCGGTCTGGTGACTAATCCCCTGCAACAGCTCTGAGGCCGTGTGCTGTTTGTCCCCAAGGCAGATCAGCTTCAGCACGGCCTGTTGACGCTTCCCCACTGCAGTGCTACACTGCTTCCAGCTACCGGCTGATGGGTGAGTGGCGCTGCGCGCAGAGAATTCGGAGGTGGAAACGGAGGAGGAGGAGGAGGAGCCAATAACGTAGGTGCTGGCGGAAACCCTGATGGAGGTAGGGCCCGCAATCCTCGGCGTGGGTAGCACCTGTGCCATCCCAGGGTCCGAGTCGCTCCCAGCCTCCACGACATTCACCCAGTGTGCCGTCAGGGAAATGTAGCGTCCCTGGCCACAAGCACTTGTCCATGTGTCAGTCGTTAAGTGGACCTTCCCAGTAACTGCGTTGGTCAGGGCACGGGTGATGTTAAGGGACACATGGTGGTGTAAGGCGGGGACGGCACACCGGGAAAAGTAGTGGCGGCTGGGGACTGCGTACCGAGGGACAGCTGCTGCCATCAGGCTGCGGAAGGACTCAGTCTCCACAAGCCTAAATGGCAGCATTTCGATGGCCAGTAATTTGGAAAGGTGTGAGGTTAGTGCTATGGCCTGTGGGTGGGTGGGTGGGTATTTTCGCTTGCGCTCAAATGCCTGGGGTAACGACATTTGGACGCTGCGCTGGGACAGGGAAGTGGATGTGGTCGCTGATGGTGCTTCAGATGGTACAGGTGCAGGGCGGGAGGTATGCGGGCCTGCGCCTTCGACAGGCGATTGGCCGGCACCGAAAACAGGGGAAGAGGAGGCAGTGGTGTGGCCTGCAGACACAGATTGGCGATCCGGGCGTTCCTCCCACTTATTACGGTGCTTGGATGCCATGTGTTGGATCATGCTGGTGGTGGTGAGGTTTCTAGTGTTCATGCCTCGGCTCATTCTGGTGTGGCACAGGTTGCAAACTACAATTTTTTTGTCGTCCACCCTTTCCTTAAAAAAACGCCATACCGCGGAACACCTAGCCCTTGGCAAGGGAGATTTACGCAAGGGGGTGCTCCGTGGAACATTTGCGGGCCGGTTTGGTGCGGTCCGCCTTCTTTCTTTAGCCACACCACTGCCTCTTCCAGCCTGTTGCGGTGCTGCAGATGGCTCACCCTCAGGACTGCTGTCATCGCTCGGCTCTCCACCTTCCCAGGTGGGGTCAGTGACCTCATCGTCCACCAAGTCCTCCTCCATTTCCTCACTCTGATCATCCTCCTCATTTCTTGATCCCACCACATCCTCAGTCATTGACAACTGTGTATCATCCTCCTCATCAAGGTCTTGAGACAGTAATTGTGGTTGATTTGATGGCAACTGTGTCTCATCATCATCAACCACTTCCTTTGACCTTAAATGCCGTTCCCCTCTGTCATCTTCTTGTGATTGGGTACCCTCTAGAGTTTGTGAATCAGGGCACAAGATCTCATGTTCCTCTGCAAGCGTGCTTGGAGAGAGGTTCAAATCAAGGATTGGTGATGAAAAGAGCTCCTCACTATATCCCAGTGTGGGATCACTTCTTTGGCCAGACCCTCTATGGTGGGAGGAAGGATGATCAGGGTGAGGATTATGTTGACCAGACTCTTGGCTAGTGAGAGTGGACTTGGTGGAAGACAGGATGGTGCTTAACCGACTGGAAGCAGTATCAGCTGAAATCCAACCGACCACCTGTTCGCAGTGGTCTGACCTCGAGAGTGATGTCCTGCGACGCCCTGTAAACTGAGACATGAAGCTAGGTATGGTGGATGTCTTTCTTTCTTGTGCTCTGGCACCAGGCACAGTTTCTACGCGTCCTGACCCGCGCCCTGAACTATCAGGATCACGTCCACTTCCCCGTCCCTTTTTACCCGCCTTCTTCATATTAAACGGAATATATGCCGGTAATCTGCGGCTAGGCACACGAAACAGAATGTGACGCTAATCTGCGGCTAGGCACACTAAACAATATGTGACGCTAATCTGCGGCTAGGCACACTAAACAATATGTGACGTTAATCTGCGGCTAGGCACACTAAACAATATGTGACGCTAATCTGCGGCTAGGCACACAAAACAGAATGTGACGCTAATCTGCGGCTAGGCACACGAAACAGAATGTGACGCTAATCTGCGGCTAGGCACAGTGAACGGAATATGTGACGTTAATTTGTGAATTTGCACACTAAACAGAATGTGACAATAATCTATGGCTAGGCACACGTTTAAAATGGCCCTTTTTGTCGCTGCGTTGTAAAATCATTGGCCCTGTGCACCTAACAGAATATGTCAGCTTGTCACTGCACTGTGAAATATTTGTCCCTGTGCACCTAGTACAATGTCACCTTAGAACATGTCCCCCCCCACAAAAAAATGAAATTCTGCCACCCCCAAAAAAAATTAAATGCTGCCCCCACACACAACAGTCCTAAAAAGGACTTTTGGGTCTTGAAAGAGTTTCAACAATTTTATTCTCCCTACACTGACTTCCTGTGCATCTAGTATTATATGTCACCTTACAAATATCCCCCCCACAAAAAAAAAGGAAATTGTGCCCCCCCAAACAAAATATAAATGCTGCCCCCACACACAACAGTCCTAAAAAGGACTTTTGGGTCTTGAAAGAGTTTCAACAATTTTATTCTCCCTACACTGACTTTCCCTGCCTAAGCGCATCTCTCCCTGGCTAAGAATGAGCCGAACTCGCGCGTCGGGTGCTATACAGCACCCGATCACGGGTTCTGGCCAGCCAATCAGTGTAATGCCAGCAGCCAACATGGCTGCTGGCATTACACTGATGTCAGAGCCTCCCCGCACGTTTATTGGCTGCGCAGCAGCTGCGAAACGTGCGGGGAGGAGACCCGAACATGGCGGGCGAGCACATGCGGTACTCGTACGAGTACCGCCATGTGCCGAGCAGAGCGATGCTCGAGCCGAACCGAGCTTCGGCCGAGCATGCTCGCTCATCACTAGTTAGAACATATTTGTTGATGTGTGTATTCATGTCCGCGGCACATTGGTCTGCACACTCACAGGTCAGCATGGAGTCCCTGGTAATCTGATCTACGTCTCATGACCTCTACATTGTGTGCCCATACCACTGTACATCAAGCCCTGTGCTGCTCTTCTCAGCTGTAGCACAGTACAGGTCCCATATTGAGTCTGATGTCCCTTCTAATGCATATCATTAGATAATACTCTTTCGCTACTGGGCTAGCATGGTTGTTCAGGCTATAATCATGGCATATCCAGTTAGTTGCTGTCAATCAAGCCGTGTAAGGTGATGAACATGGGTAATATGTTGTACCTTGTTTCTCCTGGGGGTGTGCGTGATATCCTTGGGGTCTGTATGTCAACGTGGAGAGTGGAATGGAGGATGGTTGTTGAGTCCACACACACAATTTGCCACGTCCACTGCCAGTGCAGTGCTGTGTCACTGTTCCTGTGGGGTGAGACAGAACAACATGTGCAGTGTGGTTAGTGTCACAGGACTGATGGGGGACTTGCATGGATTGTTTGCATGCATGTGTTATACTCACAGGTGAAGTGTTCCGTGATGAGCCTGTCTCTGATCTGTGCCCCTCTCATGGTCTCTTCCACATGCCCGATGTCCATGGTCACTTCCTGTATGGGGGGGTCCGGGATGTGATCCAGCAGTCTGGTGTCCACTGCGATGTTGTGCAGTATTGCGCACGCCACAATGATGTCACACACCTTAGCCGGTGCATACTGCAGTGCTCCCCCAGAGTGGTCCAGACATCGGAATCTTGACTTGAGAAGCCCAAATGTCCGCTCAATAGCATTCCTCGTTCTGGCATGAGCCTGGTTGTAGCTTTCCTGGCCATGTGTTTGGGGATTGGCCAGAGGGGTCAGTATCCAGGACTTGCATCCATAGCCAGCATCACCTGTGTAATGTGAGTGACATGGTGAGACAGGGAGCACATGTTGTGTGAATGATGTTTTGTGTGGTGGACGTAGTATCTGTGGGTCAGGTGCATGCTGAGCAGCGTGGTGTGTACGCCTGTGTATGTGGTGTGATTTTGTTTTGTGAACTCACCCACTAGCCATCCCCCTGTAAAGGTTCCATTCTCAAAATCTCTGTGGACTGAGGAGTTTTGTAGAATGTATGCATCATGTGTGCTGCCAGGATATTTTGCACAGACATTCATGATCCTCATGTTGCTGTCACACACCATCTGCACGTTGATGGAGTGGAAGTTCTTCCTGTTGATGAATATCTGTGCGTCACGTGCTGGGGCCTTAATCCGGACATGGGTGCAATCTATAGCACCCATGACCCTGGGCATGCCTCCCTTTGCGTAAAAGGCCTGCTTGACGTGTATCCAGTCCATGTCGGTGGTGGGAAAATGTATATAGGTACTGGCCTTGCTTTTGAGGGCTGGCAGGACCTGGGCCAGCACTGTGGAGAATGTGGCCTGTGACATGCCAGATGCGTAACCCTCAGTGGACTGGAAGGCCCCGCTTGCCATGAAGTGCATGGCACAGAGTAGTTTCTGCAGGCCAGTTAGGGCATGGTTGTGAATGTAGATGGGATCCACCTGCTCCTTGATGACCTCATACAAGGCAATGATGCTGTCAGGCCTCAACCTGTAGCAATCAATGACCTCGTCATCAGTCATTCCAAAGAGGGTGACCCTTGGGCGGTATACCCTGGGCCTTGGTGGTCATCTATACATCCTGTGCCCTCCAGGTGGGGATGGACTGCTGTGTGGCTGCTGAGCCAGAGCCTCCTCACTTGCAACAGGTGAAGGCTGTTGATGAGGCATGCTTGGAGGTTGCTGATGTTCCCTAGCTCTCTCCCTTGCACGCCTTCTCCTCAGTCTTCGCAACAATATGTAACCCAACATACTGTTTGCTCTCTCTATCTGTCTCTATCTGTCTCTCTCCCTCTACCTCTCTACCTCTCTCTCTCTATCTCTCTCTCTCTCTCCCTCCCTGAGTGGAAAACAAGCCACAAGTGAGTGTGTTGAGTTGTCCCTTTAAGTACTTGCTAGGGCGTTGTGTGGGTGTGGTGATGAGGTGAGTGCTGACCAATGGTGAGTTGTTTTTGTCCAGGTAAGTGTTTGCAGGTGTGTGTGTGTTATAAGATGTGGTGTGTTGTGCTTGTTCTGTGTGTGCCATTTGCGGACGTGCAGTTGTGGGGTGCAGGTCGCGTGTTGATGTTGCCCAGGTGAGCTTGTATTTGCAGGTGTCCTCTTTGTGTGATGACCCCAATTGTTCCGTGCCATGTTGTGTTGTTTTTTTGTGTGTCGTTGTCCCTGCGGTGTTGGTTGTTGTTGTGTGTGTAGTGATTTGTGTTGTGTGTACATATTTTTGTGTTGTTTTGGCATTGCACGGGTTAATTTTCCCATTTACATGGATGTGCGGTAAGCCTTTTGTGTCTTTTCCTCTGTAACGGGTGTTTTGTTTTGGCCGTTAAGTGTCTAACGGCTAAGAAAAGTGGGTCTTAACTTTTAGCCGTTAGGTGTGTCTTTTTTCAGCCGTTATCGGTACCGCAAGCCTTTGAATAGCTCTGGGGTTTGTTGTTGAATGCGTCTGAATGCACGTAAGTGTATCGGCCGTTAGGATTGTGCAACTGCCGTTAGCTGTTGTTTAGACGGATCTTTGAATTGCAACATGACACTTAACGCACCCGTTAGTGCTTTTTTTTTGCTAACGGTTGCCTTTAAATCTAGCCCTAGGTGAGGTCTAACTAGAGATCTGTAGAATGGCATGACCACTTTCCTTTTTCTGCTACTAATGCCCCTAGCTATACAACCCAGTGCCCTGCTTGCATTCCCCATCGCTTTATTACATTGCCTGCTTACCTTTAAGTCATTAGAAATAATTACTCCCAAATCCCTTTCCTCTGTTGTCTCTGACAGCACAGTACCCTTAATGGTATATTTTTCCTTTGGATTTTTATGTCCCAAGTGCATTATTTTACATTATTTTACTGTTATTTCTTGTTGCACTATCTTTCAGCCTGTGCCTTACTGTTGCCTCCGGTTGCACTACTATACTACCGGCACCTTACTGTTGCCTCCGGTTGCACTACTATACTACTGGCACCTTACTGTTGCCTCCGGTTGCGCTGCTATACAGCCTGTGCCTTACGATTGCCTCCGGTTGTGCTACTACTTAGCCTGTACATTACTGTTCCCTCCAGTTGTGCTGATATACAGCCTGTGCCTTACAATTGCCTCTGGTTGCACTACTATGCAGCCTGTGCCTTATGATTGCCTCCGGTTGTGCTACCATTCTCTCTGTGCATTACGATTGCCTCTGGTTGCGCTATTATACAGCATGTGCCTGTTCTGGTTGCCTCCGGGCATAACCTCCAAGTACTTGTACCTGTGCCCATCACGTGGGCTGCCTATTCCTTACAGTATTATCTGGGCCTGCTATGGTTGCCTCTGGGAATACCTCCGTGTACCTTTCTCTGTGCCTGTCACTCAGGCTGCCTATACCTGGTTTTCTGGGCAAGTCCGGTGGTCTCGTCTGTTTCCCCTTTTCCATTGAGGATTTTGCCCTGCAGTACTTACCCTGCCTAGGGCACCTCCTTGCTGGTACTGCTGAGGTTTTGTTCCAGTTCCTGTTCCAATTCTATACTCTGCATTACAGTTATTGTACATACCTGTTTCTGTTTGTACCCTGACCTGTGTCAGATCCAGAAGAGCTTATCCTCTGTCTGGGTCTGGACCTGTTGAAGGGCATCTCTGTTCTTTTTTATTTATTTAATAAAGCTGCATTTTTTACCTTAACCAAATTGTCAGAGTGTTCATTAAAACCGTGACATTAACCTATTGGCAGATATTACCATATTCAGAGACAAACCTCCATCTCTGGTGCTGCTAGACAAGGTATCCTAGGTGCCATTAGCCACAACCATGGTCACATCTTCATTTTGCATAACCCCACCCCTAGACTCATTCACTGTTTCTTAGCACTGAAAATTAGTCTTAGTCTTTAACAGGCAATCACAAGAAAAGAGCTCTTAACTATTTGGCTTGTAAAGAGGTCATTACCTCATTGCTTTGCAATGCATTGGAGAGACCCCTTTAGCATCCAAGAGGTTAAGTAATAGCTGGTAAAGTGGTATATCAACTGGTCAATAAACTGACCACTACAATGAGCGAGTATTTGGATTAGATGTATTGGGCTTGTACAGACCACAAACACAGCCCAGAATGTGGGTGTGGCTTGCATAGTTGAGGTGATCTACAGTACATGGACTCCTGAAAGTTGCTTACTCTGCTTAACATGGGATTTTATGTCAAGACCGGAGGCTTTATATTATGCTTTAAACTCCTTCACTGCAAACCCTCAGCAGCAAAGCAACTTTATTTCAATTACACAAATAATGCAAGAAACATTTGCTACATTTCATATCCAGCAATCCACCAATCATGTATCATCTAGTGCATCAAAACTGCACAGCAACCAGGAACTCCTCCTGTTCTTTGCTGCTCCCCTCAGATAAGTATTACAAGATTTTTTCTGTGTGCATATTTGAGTGGCCTTATTTTTCTATTGACTTTCTGGACCCACTCTGGGAGTTCTCTTCTTCATTAAAATTACTCATTCTGTGTTGTGTGTTTTGTCTGTCTTTTTATTTTATTTCACATATCTTTATTGTGAATGCCTTTGTTTAAGTTATGCCTCTGTTGTTATTTTATATGTTTTCTACTTTGAGTGGTTTCTCGCCTGGACAGCGTTGTTTCTGGCCGATTTTATTAGGGTAGTGTCACCAGGTCTTTTCTCTCCGTTTTTGGAGGTTTGCAACACCCTATTCTTTTCTCTCAGGCCATTTTTTCTGTTGTTTGCCAGCGCCTACGCACTGCTGGTTTGTTTTCGAGCCGCGCAAGCACTGTGGAGCCTCATAAGTTTTGGCACATCTGTCTTGTTCTTTCATTGGCTACGCATGTGCAGTGAACACTGAGTATCCATTGGTGGACCCAGGTGGCTCAATGCTCATGCGCAAGTTGTTTTTAATGCGCAGTTTGTGCTTGATTCCGGAAGTTCATCCGGAATATCGTGGTACACACATCTACTTGTTCTGATTATTTGTCTATACTAGCTGCCCTTGCTTGTTGCTTGAGGAGTATAGTTATTTTTAGTGCATATTATTGCCCTTAATATTTCAGCCTCACTTAATAAAGATATATATACTGGTGCAGTCTCTGACTGCTCTGATACTTCCCTTAATATTTCAGTCTCACTTTACTGTTTGGTTTAACCAAATAGAGACATATATACTGGTGCAGTCTCTGGCTGCTCTGATACTGCAGTTGCCTGTTCCAATACACTTGTTGGTTGTTTATTTTTTATTATATCTAGATCTGGGGAAGAGAGTGAGAACCCCAGCATGTCACGCCATGGACTTGATGAAGATGACCTGGACACTAATGTGAAACTGGTGTCCGTGGATGTCCCCCCAAAGGCTCAGGCTTTATAATTATCTAAAGTTATGGAAACTACTATGTCTGAAATGATGAATATGGTTATGACTTCCACTATGATAAAATTCTCAGAGTACTTTATGTATTCTTTTGCATTGGCTATGCAACAAACGACCCCTGGTATGGGGAATAATACCACAGCCATGATCCCTGATAGGGGAATGAATGACCCTAATGAATGAGCTAGCCATGGGGATCCCTTTTGCTCTGCTGAGGAGTCTCAGTCGGTCAGGGAGATGCCCAGGGTTGCAATAGGAGGTAAACAAACATTTGATTTTTATGGATGGTGATGAGCATTTTCAAGATACCGTGTCTATGACTGTGCTAGTTAAGGGCAATTCTGAATCATGCAACTCAGCCCCACATATAGGACCCCAGTCTCAAGGGGAGGTTAACTGCTCATCGGGCTCTGATGACACAGATGAAGAGGATTGGGTCTGGCCGTCCTCTGATGATGAATCTGGTACAGCAGTTTCTGAAACAACTAAACATAAAACTATTGTTGATGTGGACACAATTAAAGATCCATCCAAAATCCTGGATTGTTAGGGTAATGTTTTATTTGACCCAGATGCTATTAAACATCCGTTTTCATCTGTGTGGTCCCCTATGGACTATGTCAGTAAATATGTAGAAATATGGGTGAGGAAAGCTTTGTCAAAGAGTACCAGGAATAAATTAAGGGTGGAATGCCCTAGACCTACTATTGCCAATAAGTCAAGTGAGACCCCTGAATTAGATCTGAAATTGATACAATTTCTTAGTAAAACTGGTAAAGACCCCAGAAAAGGTCAAGGCCCCAGTGTACCCATGTTTAGAAACCAACCGTTTCCAAACAACAGGAATCAAGGACCCTTTTTTCCTCAGAGGAGTAGACCGTGGAGATCTAGAGGATACAGGGGTCAATTCCGGTCCCGAGGTTTTACATTTAGGTGTCCCTCAATTAGTCTGTTCTTTTCAGGGAAAAGTTGGGGCAGACTCTCCCATTTTTTCCACAAGTGGTCACTAATATCTTCAAATCAATGGGTGTTACAGACAGTGCAGGGTTATGTGATAAAATTTTACGACCACCCTTATCAGTCAGTCCTTCCGAACCCATTCAATTATTCAAAAGAAGAGGAAGATTTGATAAATTCAGAGGTGCTAGAATTATTCCAGAAAGGAGCTATTACTCGTGTCCCGAAGGGATGCCCAGGATTTATCAGCAATATACTTCTGATAAAGAAAAAAGACGCAGGTCTTCGATCCATGATAAATCTCAGAAGTCTGAAGGTTTTTGTTCTGTATCGCCATTTCAAAATTGAGGGAATCCACCTCCTCAGGGATCTGTTGATCCCTTCAGATTGGATGGTCAAAATGGACTTGAAGGACTCATATCTTACAGTCCCGATGTCACCTCGGTCGCAGAGATTTCTCCTGCTTTTCTGGAAGGGAGAGAAATGGCAATTCACTTTCCTTCTGTTTGGTCTCTCCTTGGCGCCTTGGTGTTTCACAAAGCTTATGAAGACGGTTGTAGACTATCTACGGAGGAGTTCAGATGATCATCTACCTGTACGACATTTTAATCATGTCACAGGATTGGGACACTTTTCGAATGCATGTAGATTGGACCTTTAAACTTTTGAAGAAACTGTGTTTCCTCATAAACTGGAAAAAGAGCTCAATCCAACCAAGAATATAGAATTTTTAGATTTCATGGTATATTTGGTCATGGATTCGCTCTGGCTGCCAAGGTGAAACTGATTCGGAAGGAGATTCGATCTGTCATTCGAAAGGACTGGGTCTCATTGAGAATGCTGGCCCGGATAGTGGGTCTATTATCGGCTTCCATTTAAGCGATATTTCCGTCCCCGCTACATTATCAAGCTCTACAGCGACTGAAGGTGGAACATCTCCGCAAAGGTCTGAGATATACAGACCTCGTTCAGTTATCGTCAGACGCAAGAGAATAACTCATTTGGTGGCTAAAACATCTCAACGTCTGGAATGGCAAAGCCATTTTTTGCATGGCCCCATATATGGTTATCGAATCAGACGCCAGTCGTCTGGGTTGGGACGCAATACAGGAAGACATTTCTACCAGAGAGAAATGGTCTCCTCAAGAGTTACTGCAGAAACACAAAGAACAAGAAGGCACTCCTAGTGCATTAACGTAACTTAAATCCTTCACTCAAATTCTTCACCCCCATAAGAATGGTACTCACAATTTCCAATGATCAGTGTAACAATTACTTGTTCACTGAAATTCGCGTTCAAGGGTTTTATTCAACTGTCCCTTTAAACAGTGATATTCCTTCTAATGATGCAGGGGACTCTTGGGCTGCTCCTTTTATGAAACCAATGGATGGTCACTAATATGCAAAAGAAAACAAAACAGGGTGCCCAATAGTGCCTCTTATCTCTTTAAATATTCACATATAGGCTAACAATTTATATACTCACAAAGAAGGTGGTTGTGACATGGACATATGTCCAAACACAATGTCTAGAGCTTGCAAGAGCTGATTTTAACCTGTCCTTGCTCAGGTACAAAAACTTTGTTGAAACTTCCAGTGAGAAGGAATCACGATGAAAACACATATAAAACACTGCTGGAATCCGTTTAAAAAAAATGTAATCCATTCCAAAATAACTTAAAATAATTGTTTAAAAACAATATAATTAGGCAACAGTATATATCAACATTTCGCAGTACACTACTGCTTCTTCAAGATACTATGCCTTCACGACCTGAGCAAGGACAGGTTAAAATCATCTCTTGCAAGCTCTAGACTTTGTGTTTGTACGTATGTCCATGTCACAACCACCTTCTTTGTGAGTATATAAATTGTAAGCCTATATGTGAATATTTAAAGAGACAATAGGCACTATTGGGCGCCCTGTTTTGTTTCCTCAAGAGTTAGTTCTTCTCGTAAACTGTCTGGAGATTTTGGCAAGCTCAATCGCTTTGAAAAGCTTGGCAAAAGACAAGGTAAATTGCTGCATTCTCCTCAAGATGGACAATGTATCGGCGGTACAGTACATCAACAGTCTGGGGGGAACCAAGTACAAACAATTGGAGTACTTGGAAAAGGACTTTTGGCATGTCTGTCTGGACAGGAATATCTTTCTTCAAGCGGAATACCGGGTCTATCCAATGCAGTGGCTGATTGGAATTCCAGATTCCTATCAGACCACAGCGTTTGGATGTTGCACAGGAACATCTTTGCTCGTCTCTTAGACATTTGGGGTCCTTTGAAGATCTATTTGTTCACGTCCACACTGAATCGTCAGTTGATCCAATTTTTCAGTTGGAGACCGGACCCGGAGGCTCTAGCGATATATGCTTTCTCCAATCTTGAAGAGACGGAAAGCATTATGCTTTCCCTCCTTTCGCAATGATCCCCAGAACTCTGCTGCAGATCAGAGGACCACTGTACGGGAGCGCTCACGGAACCACCTCAGCAAGACAACCACTCTATTAAAATTAAAATCTTTCATTTATTTGCACCATTTAAAATCATCCATGATCGTTTGCAGACAAGAATTAAAAGTACATAAAGATATGCCTAACGCATTTCATGCAAAACAACACAATATACACACTTAATCATAGGCTTCTGTTGCAGATCAGACGACATCAGGAGTTAGTGGTTTTGATCAGTTTTTATGTCCGAGTCAACCTTTCCATTTCTGTTGACGGATCCGTTGGGCCTTCCACACGATATAGTGGTGGACAGAAATCTTCAGTTGGTAGCTTGGTTTGTCTCGGGGGAATTACATCATTCCCTTTGATTTCACAGTCAGCTCAGACTCTTTTGGAAGAATCATGGGCACCAGGTACCCGAGCCATGTATAAATCTGCATGGTCATTGTGGCATAATTTGTGCTAGGAACGGGGTGTGGATCCCGTATCGGCTGATATGGTGATGGTGGTAAATTTTCTTTCCTATCTTTTTGACCTAGGTAAGGCATATAGGACAATTAATACATATAGGTCGGCCATTTCGGCTGGACATGTTCATGTTGCTGGTCGCCCTGTCGATCAACATACATTAGTATGTAGTCTTTTGAAAGGTATTAGATTTTCTAGGCCTCCTTCTTCATGATATTCCGCGCTTTGGGATGTGAATGATGTCTTAGTTTCCTTGGAGCGGTGGCCATGCAATGATCTTTTGTCTTTGAAGCAGTTGTCTGCTAAACTTACAATGTTGTTGTGTTTAGTTTCTTTTAAAAGAGTATTGAATGTCAGAGCACTAGACTTTACTTCCCGATCTTTCACGCCATTGGGTGTTCAATTTACGGTTCATAGGAAAACAAAGACTAGGCTTTGGACTGTGGTTTATCCGGCATTTCCTGATAAACCTCAACTCTGTGTGGTGTCTTGTTTATGAGCCTACGAGTCCAGAACGGTTTCTTTTAGGATATCAGGATGCAATCAATTGTTTGATATTGGAAGCCTCATCTTCCTGTATCTGCAGCGACTCTAGCCATATGGGTTTGGTGGATTATGCAGCAAGCTGGGATTGATGTTAATCTGTTTGGAGCGCATTCATCCAGAGGAGCGATGGCATTTAAGGTTCTGCAGACAATGGGGGTGGGAGGTTAGAAGATATTTTGAGAGCTGCAGATTGGCCTAGGGAATCCACTTTCTGGGATTTTTATTGTAAACCTATTGATCATGTTTCTTTGAATGTTATTACTGAGATTTGACCTAGCATAATATGAAGCCTCCGGTCTTGACATAAAATTAGTGTATTTTACTAACTACTGTGATGGAAAGTCAGAATTTTATTAAAGACATGGAGATGAATATATCCCTCTCATGTGACCTACCCTGTTATGTATTTTTCTGTTTTGTTGCAGGTTGATTCTGGATGTTTGTGTTTCCAAGTTTGCTGGAATTTTGGCATTATGTTCCTGTTTATGGATTATCTGCAATCATTGTGTGGATATCTGGTCACAGCCTAAGAAGAGGAGGAGTTCCTGGTTGCTGTGCAGCTTTGAAGGACTAGATGATACATGATTGGTGGATTGCTGGATATCACAATCTAGCAAGTTTTTCTTGCATTATTTGTGTAATTCAAATAAAGTTGCTTTGCTACTGAGGGTTTTCAATGAAGGAGTTTAAAGTGTAATATTTGCCTCCATGTCTTTAATACAATTCTGACTTTCTATCGCACCAGTTAGGAAAATCCACATATTCTTTCCTGAGTATGCTGGCCCAATTTGAGCTATTCTGGCCAAGTGCAATACTCTGAGCAACCTTTCAGCAATACAACGCACCTTAGGATACATCCTAACAGCCCAATCCCATCCTCAAAATAAGATCCTAGAAAATGAGAGATCAAGCTGCAAATACTGTAGTGAACAAAGCTGATAATTGCATTCACTGGGATTATTAAATATCTTAAGGAGTAGCTGTATTATATACTAACCGTCACCAAATATCCATGAAAGAACTAGTTGAATACATTAACCTCTTGGATGCTAGAGACATCTTCAATACAATTTGAGATAGGGGTGTGGTCTAGCTTACAATGGGTTAAAAATATCCCAGTCTGTGACGTACATTGAACAAGAGGCTGCAAAGTATTCATACTCTAGCATCTAGGTCAAGAGTAGGTAATATTTGGCTCTCCAGCTGTTGGAGACTACAAGTTCCATCGTCCCAAACCAACCACAGCTGGAGAGCCAGATATTAGACACCACAGCTCTAGAACCTTCCTCTTTCATTCCATTGTTCAACAGATTTCCGTAGGCCGACAGCTTTACCCTACTGTGTAATAATCAAACTGCAGATGAGATTTTATTTTATTTACTTAGATTCACTGCATCCACTGCAGCCTATGACTTCTGTGACACTGCTGTCTTTCTGCTTTCATCCCAGTGTCTAGCAGCACTTGGCCGCTTCTTTATATTAAGGCAGATCACAAAGAATTACTAAGCTCTGTTCTGTTTTCACATGCAAGTCAGGTAGAGTCAGAAAGGCAGTAGGCTGCGATGTGGTTATCTGGATCAGGGTATAAAATGGAATTTATTTGCTAATAGTTTTAAGCTAAAATCTATAAGGTACTGGCAAAACATTATTTCTAAGATACAGCCTTACAGACATACAGACATACACAAAATTATACACACACACACAAACACATAATTATTAACACACAGACAAACATATTATATATATATATATATATATATATATATATATATATATATATATACACACACACACACACATATAGACACACATATACACAGTTATACACAATTATAAGCACACATACAAACACAATTATATACACATCCAAATATATATTATAACACACACACACACACAAATATAATTATACATACACATGATTACGCACAGTTATATACACAGACACAGTTATATACATGCAGACACAGTTATACACATGCAATCATAAGGAAGTTTGTCAGAAGCCGTCATAGAGATGGCTGCACGCTCTGCAGTCATACGCAGTACTAACTGCTCGTATCAGCTGCAGTGTGGGCAGTCTGTACTGCGCATGACTGCAGCGCCGCCAGTGTTGGCCCATGTACACAGACTTTAAAACTAGTGTATATATATATATATGTAACCCCTTCCGGATTGGCCGGTGACCAACTTCCAACCTTATCCATGATTACCTCTGACTTTGGCGCTAACAGGATGATGCTGAGTCTCCGCAGAATTTGGGAGTTTGGGGAATAATGAGCTTTTGGCAGTGCCTCCACTTAGCTAGGTATCTAATGATAGATGTTTATCCCTGCTAAGAAAACAACAAAGCAATTCTAATAATAACTGCACACAGTATGTATTTTAAAGGGGAATGGTACCCACAATATATATTGTAAAATGCAAAGAATAAAAACAGTGCAACAGAATAACACAGATATTTATAACATAATCCTATACTGCACAGTGTGAAAGTTCAGCACCCATCAGTGACACCCTCCCAACAGTAGAGTCCCTATTATTTCCTCCCCTCAGCTGATACAGACTCAGTCCCCTGGGGAAACGGTGGTGCACGTGGTGGGGCCCTTGTTGGAGGTAGCGCTACCATGGGCGTCCGGAGGGGGGGGGCAAGAGGGGCGCTTGCCCCCCCCTACAATTACCCCACTCCATATAAATAAAGGGGCTAGATGGGCTGGCCTGGGGGTCATATTATTGCTTTGCCCCCCCCTGGAAAAATGTCTACGGACACCACTGAGCGCTACCCCTGTAGTGTGAGGTGTGAAACACAGAGTACCTTTTTTCAGCTTGTATGCTGATTGCAGGCCTTGCACCTTTGGACAGCTTTGCACGTGAACCCTCTGAGCAGCAACACCTTGATTGGCAGGCAGGTCACCTACAGGAGTTCCTCTGACAGGCATCTGGATGGTTACTGGAGTGTCAGTTCCTTCTTCATAAGTAACATGTGGAGTAGTGCATCAAACAAGATATACTGCTAGACATTCACAAGCTTCCACACTAGGAGACTTCTGAGATCTCTCACTTTAATATACAACTCCTAGCAGACATGTGGTTTAAAATGTCTCTTATGCTGAGCAGCAGGGAGTTCTGCTCACTTCCCCTGCTCAAACCAAAACTGAAACTCCTCCAGCTCCCCTAGTTCATCCTTCCCTTCCTGGATACTCAGCAGGATTCTCATTGGCTGAGGGGAATGCTGGGGCAATGAGTTATCCACAGAGAACTCTATGGTCTACAGTGTAGCTCTGTGGTAACTGGAGGTATCTGGATACCAGGGTTACATATATATATATATATATATATATATATATATATATATATATATATATATATATATATACACATATACCTCCCTAGAAATCAGTGGGTGAAAAGCCCCATTTAAATCAATGGGAATTTTTAGTTACCCCCTATAGTTCAGTTGTTTGCGCCACAAAGTCTTTTCCCAAAGACTTAACAAATAACTGAAGCAAACATATTGCTCATATTACAGGCTATATCATTGGAAGAAAGGCACATACAGCAAATGTTTCAAAACTTTAAAGGCACTCACTGAAAGCAGCACTCCTACACTGTAGCAACAATGTATACAATCAATGAAAGACAGGAGCACTAACTGTTCCGTAATCATATTGATTGATAGAGTAATTCAAACCACATACCGAACAGCATGCAGCCCGGAATTCCATGACGTTCCTGGCACGTCATGGGTCCTTAACTCAAATTCACCCATGACATATGAACAGGGGCCAGCTTTATCTGTTATCAGTTTATCTGCAAACATTTGACAACACTTGCATCTCTCTCATGTTTATCAATAAGACATTTCCCGAGGTTAAGAGTCAGCTGGAACCACACATTCCTAAAGTAGAAGGACAGATTAGCAATATTATACACAAAGTATCTGAAAATTTTAAAAACTGGCTCCATAGTCTAACAAAGAACAGGAGAGCATTTTTCTCTTTGCATAGGCTTGTCAGCACTCAGTGCTTTGTTTTCTAAAGAAAACTAAAGTAATATTATGGTAAACCAACTGCACCAGGTAGAAAAATATAAATTCTCTAAATTTGCATTGATTTAAATGGGGCTTTTAACCATGGAATTTCAAAGCAATGTTTTGCATGCCCCTCTGGTCCATAAAGGGTTAACCTTACCAAGTGCAGTGAGCAGAATGAAGTCCTTCTAGCAACTGTCATGCAAACAAGGAGAAAGGGAAAACTTCATAGTGCTATTAGGATTCTCTGGACATTGTATGGTAAGCGGGGAGTTATTGTAGGGAGGTGTTAACCCTTTCGTTACCAGAGGGGACATGCAATGCATCTGGCACTGAAAGGGTGAAAATGTTCCTTTAGAAACAACTGACCCATAAATAACTCAGACTATAATCTCTTATCAGTGGTATGCAGCCTGAAGCCATTCAGATGGTGTGAACTACAATTCCCATCATTCCCAGCATGGCACTGTCTGGCTATGGTTAATGGGGATTGCAATCCTCAACAGCTGAAAGCCATCGGATTGCTCACCCCTTCTTTATAATGTAACAAACACAAGTGACTTCTACATGTTGTTTGACCAGTTATCTGGTAAACTACATTGAAGGAGACTTCTGCCAGTTCACTTAATGAAACCAAAGAGATCTCAGCATTTTCATTATAGAGCACAGGCAAACTTAGGGGAGGACATAGTCTTTAATGCCTTATGTGTCAGAGGGGCGTGAACACATTGCTTTTCAAAGTACTGCTCACCTCTCTGGCACTCAAAGATTTAATCTGTTGGTTTGCTATTGAAGTCAGCTATTTTTGCAAAGCTTTCTTCTTGCTGCTCCACAGCATCAAAAACAATTCGCATTGGGTTCTTCTTCAAACCGAAGTGAGGATAAACATCAACAGCAATGGAAAGGTAATTCCAAACATAAACACCATGATCCCACCAAACATAGAGATGACAAAGTAACCAGACAGCATGATGGACAGAATGAACAGTGAGGTACTGCTTCTTAAATTAATTTACTAATATAATCCTTATTGTGTGATGAACAGACAAACCCCAAGAAGATGAGGACAACGACTGCTTCACCAAGAATCATGTTGAGAGGATTGAAATAAACCACAAGAAAGATGACCCACACGGGTATCACTAAGTAGTAGGTCTGGTAATAAAGCAGGTTGCTCACCACCCTGTTATTCCATTTTGAGACATCTCAAGTCCAGTAGTCAGAACCGGGACTTATAACCCCTTGAATGCTAGATAGTTCTCAAAATGTCATAATGCCTTGGATACTTCTCTAGTAGTCAGTGCGGTGGTCTAAAGCCCAATTCAAATAACTGGAAACTTGTATTTGCTCTGTATAATACATTTGGATTTCAGCATTACTCCAGTATTCCTTTTGCACATAAGACATTACATAGTGTAAATTCACCTAGAAAAGGTATCACTATGGATTTTTAAAGCTGTATCACTACCTTCTTCTTATTGTTGTTAATTCCTTTCCTGTATACATAGGGATTCTACGCTAAACCAACTGCACCATATGGGACAAAATACAATTATATGGGTCCTTTAGCCTAAAGCATTCAAGCAGTTAAAATGCTCCACTAAAAACAGTGGTAATGTTGGGTTCTTCTATTTATCACCTATGGTTTACTTGGTTTGCCCTGGAATTGTTCTACCTTTATGTATACATCGTGCAGGCTATACACACTGAACTATTCATCAAGCTAAACAGATGCAATTCTGGAGAAAAAATTAAATTACCATTGGTTTAAATTGGGTTTTAAACCCCTTGAAATCTAGAGAGGACTTGTAACGGAAGCTGGGAAGGGACCGCGTCACCTTCCTCCGTCGTTCCTGGGTCTCTCCTTCTCGACGCAGATAAGCACCGTCGGATGCACCAGTTGAAGTATGGACAGTCACTGGAAACAGCCGCAGGGTCGCTGGAAGCAGGGAAGAGTCCACGTTGCCGCCTGACAGTCCACAAAGTTAGGTCGCAGGAAACTGGCAGCAGGCGGTCGACGATTCAGGATACTTGGAGCAGATGGGTATCAGAGTGGATACTTTAGACCATAAGCAATACAAGACTCCAGGACTCCTTGTTCACGCCAAACAGAACTCATTTTATTGGCAAAGGCCACAGATATTTATACACAGTACAGTACATTGGATCACATGGGGAAACCTGATACAATAGGGAACATGATTAAATCATAACACATCAGACAAAAGGCCAGCAGCTGATGGTCTTAACAGATACAATAACTCAGACATGATTACATTTCAGATACAAAAGGGTTTGATTGAACAAAGACTTGAGGGGCGTGAACTGATTACCACATGGAAGGGGGTCTGACTGCAGTTCACAGTGGCTTAGTTAACACCCAGCAGGAGGTCTTGCTACAGTACCCATAGTCAATGCCTTGAGGGCCTACAATACACATTGGAATAATTAACCCTTCACTGCCTATTCCCTTGGAAGCAAGCCATGTGTGTAATAATGTCCATATCCTCATTCACATACAGCATACACAAAATATTTTTGATGAATAACCAGGGAAAAATGTCCACAGTTTTTTTTGGTTAGACAAACTTATGGCCAGATGGGCTCAAGTAACGGGTAGGATCCGTTACAGGACTCTAACACATTGATAGGGTTAAAATGACAATTTAAATCAATGGTGGTTTGAAAAAGATTCATTTGTCCCCTATGGTGAAGTTGGTTTGCATCACATTTGCATAAATGTACTCTTATACATAAGGCCCATAGTATTCTGCTGTATCCTGCACACTGATTTTCTATACTGGCAGGAATTGTAATTATATGTTTTATTCAGTGCTGAGGTAACTGAAATTGTTATACATGTCCCATAAAGCTGACAGTCTAATGTCACAACAAGAACTCAGGGAAATGATGGCCCATTTATGAATCCCAGCTCTGCTTTTACAGACAAGTAATGCATTGCTTTTTGTGAGTGATTATCAGGTTCTTATTATTTTTGCTCTGGGAAATATCAGTTCTTAAATAATTGTAAAATTGCAGTAATACTCCAGAGGAACACTACACAAAAACATTAAGCATTATACATGAATCCCCTACAATGGACCCATTAAATATATTCACTTTGGTCCTAAGGAAGACCAAACCTTTAATCTCTTGCACATTTCTCTATACGCACATTTCAAAGTCAAACTGTGTTCCCAAAGGCCTCATTCTGACTCCCTCTTAACTTGGTCTCTGCTTAATACACTACACAGAGAGAAAAATGCTAAAAGTCTGTCTGTTCCTGTTACTGGTTGTTAGTGAATGTATGATTGCTCCTTGTCATGCCCCTGCCAGCGTTGCCTATAAATATGACAGTGCAGAGGGAGGGAGAAATTTATATCTGCGTATGAGTAATGCAGCTTTGCCATGATTTATAGACCTTAAAATTAACCAGTTTTATGACCTGATTTATTTCAGTTCGGTTTGTAAGAAACTAGTATTATTAAGCATTGCAGAGCAGAAGTAAAAAAAAAAATCACATTCAGTCATTCCGTCTGTATCTTTAGGCCAATATTCCATTACGGTCAATTAGCTCTTTAGGATTCCCAAAAGTCATATTGATTGTATTTTTGGCAAGTTCAGAGACTGATGAAAATGCTATAGTCTCTGAAGTAAATCTCTGTGACTTCAAGGAAAACGCTGTGTGGTCACCATCACAAATATTTCGAACAGATTACATTTTTTTGTATGCAGCATATCCAGTCAGTTGAAGACCAATGTAATCCTATGGGAAACAATGCATGCTACATTCAAACACCAACTTCCCATTCATTTTAATGGGGCTTTTAGCTCCTTCAGTGCTAGAGACCATTTATTGCTCTGCAATGTCTTGCACTCCTCTCCAGCATACAAAGTGTTAATGAACATCAGCCATGTTCTTTCCAGCTGTTTGGGCCTACAATAGCCAGCTAGACACTGGCTGTTAAGAGATGCTTAGAGTCATAGACCCCATCAGCTGTGAATTCCAAGGCCGTTTCTCGCCCAAAAATTGTAATAGGCCATATTTACTAAGATCCCAACAGTGAATGTGTTCAACTGTGTACTCCCAGCATCCTCAACTAGCCATTGTGTAGTTGAGGATACTGGGAGTGCCTAAAATCCAAAGTCTTGCAGGGAGGTGTATGCCACAACATCTTGAAAGCCTACAGCTGACTACACCTTGCATTGTGTCCTTAACAAATATGGCTTGTTAAGTCTGGGAATATTCAACTATGGGCTCTCCAGCTGTCACTAGGACTCCTAGCTAACCATTGACTATTAGCATATGCTGGAAAACCTACTGCTGACTATACCCTGATTAGGCCTTTAGTGTATATGATCAATTCCTAAATCTGGATGTATTCCCCTGGGGTATCTATATTTGTTGGTTTCTTGACTCCCAGTTAGCTACTGGCTATTAGGGAATGTTGGGAGTTGTGGGCTTTCAGCAACTGAAAGCCCACAGCTGACTACACCAGTATTAGAACCTTAGTAAATATGTTCAAGTTTGGGTGTATTCAACAACAGGATCTCCATTTGTTAGTGCCATGGCTCCCAGATAGCCATTGGCTATCAGGAGATGCAAGGTATATGCCAGCTCAAAAGCCCACTGCTGCTAATTCACACTTAAAAATAAGCGGATTTAAAAATAGGCCATATGTACTAAGGGTACAATACAGGGAATCAGCTGCACCCCATTGACGAGGTCCACATAGGCCAAAACAAACTTCTGGGTTTGTGCTGTTTTTCTCGTACAGAGAGGATTTGCCTGACATTTCGGAGCTGGACTTTCTGTGGGTGGGATCAGTCTGATGTGAATATGGAAATTTACTCTCTGCAATGGCACATGGGAATGAGAAACGTGACTTGAGCAGCACCCAAGAGGCAACCAGGCCTTGAACAAAACACTTAATTTTGTTCTCTCAGTGTGCGTTAGTCACACTTTTTGATTTTTGTAGACTCCCTAAATGGAAGGGTATCTCACGCATGGGCCCTTGCTTCCATGTGCCTAGAAGGAATCAGCTGCACCCCACTGACAAAGCCCACATAAGCCAAAAACATACATATGGGGTTATGCTGTTTATCTCGATCACAGAGGATTTGCCTGACATTTCGGAGATGGAAAGTCTGAGGGCAGGTTAATGAATATAGAAATTTCCTCTCTGCAATGGCACATGGGAGAAAAAGTGACTTGAGCAGCACATCAGAGGCTACCAGGCCTTGAACAAAAAACATAATTTTCTTCTTTCTCAGTGTGCATTCATCAAACTTTTTGTTTTTCTACTCAACTGTGGCCTTCTTAGCTGTTGTACACATAATGCACAACATTCTCAACTAGATATTGTCTGGTTGGGGATGCTGTGAGTCATGGGCCACAACTGCCATGGGCCACAACCACTGGAAAGCCCACATTTGCATACACCCAATATTGGACACTTACATAAATGACTAATTTTTAGGTCATGGAGGAATCAGCCTTAGGCTCGCCAGCTAAAGTGGTCAATAACTCACAGCATCTCCTGATAAACAACTGGTTAGTCATAACTCCAAAAAGCTGTAGACCTAATGGTTGAAAACACCCTGACTTGGACTTTTGTTACATACTACCTATTCCTAAATCAGATTGTATTCAACTTTGGGCTCCCTCCCTAGCCATTAGGGTTTATGAATACCATCTAACAATAGGCTATTAGGTTATGTTAGGAGTCATGAACCCCATCAGCTGTGGAGCCCAAGTCTGATTGCAGATAGACCCAAGAATAGATCATATGTATTAAATGCCCAGTAGAGAATGTTGTCACCTGTGGACTCTCCAGCTGATAAGACGCACAACTCCCAGCATCCCCAACTAGCAGTTGGCTATTTGGGGATGCTGTGAGTCATGGGATCCAACAGCTAGGGTCCTTAGTAAATATGGTCTATTCCAAAGCCAGGGTGAACTCAACTGAATAAGCTGGGGAGGCTTAGGACCTCCCAGATAGCCAGGGGGTGCTGATAGTTGTAGGGCCCAAGGAGAAAAGACTGAATAAACCTAGACTCAAGAATAGGCCATATGAACCAAGGGACCAAGTCATACACTATGCAAATGTGGGCTCTTCATCTACTGGTGTATAAAACTCCCAGCTAGGCAATGCATATAAAGTGATGATTTGAGTCAGAGAACACAAAATCTGTGGAGCACAATGCTGATTACACCATGAATTAAAATTAGGCCAAATGTATTAAGAACTCATTAAAATGTATACAAATATGGGCTCTCTAGATGTTGGGATCCATGTCTCTATTTACTAGCTGAAAATTATGAGATTCATGCACCCCAACAGCTGGAGAACACAGTGCTGACTACACCCTGTATTAGCACCTTAGGAAATATGGTCTATATCAAAATCAGGGGTAGACTTAAAGGGATAGTAATACTTCGTTTTAACTTTATTTTATTTTGTAGGCATTAAAAAAACATGAAGAATGATATAAGTCTTATCTCTCAAACCTTTATGGTTTATGAGATATTCACAAGCAAAGTTCCCCTCCCCGCCCCTTTTACCTAGTGTAAGCCATCTCTTCTCAGATGTGAGTCTGGTTGTATGACAGTACAGATAACAGAAGGGGACAATTTTCTTTGTATGAAAACAATGAAAGCCCTTCCCCCCTTGACAAGTTTTTCAGCTTTTTCCATTATCTTAATTGAAGATTGTCCCTCTCTGCAGTCTACCTGGGCATCTCACTTCTGATCTGGTTGAACAGGGGGGGATACTTTGTTTGTGAATATCTCTTAAACCATAAAGGTTTCATAGATAAGACTTATATCATTCTTCATGTTTTTTTAATGCCTACAAAATAAAATAAAGTTAAAATGAAGTATTACTATCCCTTTAAGCATTGTTGCAATGAACATTTTAACCCTTGAATGACAGAGAGTTTGCAAAAGAGCTAGTCAGAGATGCTCAACTAGGAACGAGCCTGCCCTCAAAGTGATGAGGCTCTATAGGATAAGTTTCCTACCCAGGGTGCAATCTCTTTTAGATCACTAGTGCCTTTCACAGAGAGAAAATATCCCGAAGCACATCATACTGATCCTACCAAAAGATAGTCCAGCCACGAAGTGCCAGGCAATTCCCCTCTGAACAAGAGAAGCAGCCAACCCCAGACGTACGTTTCGGCCTTGTTGGGCCTCGTCAGTGAGGTGCAGCTGATCTCTCTAGGCACTGTGAGCAAGGGGTCCACGTCTGGATTACCCTGTTACCCTTAGGGTGACTAGTCCCAAGGGCAACGTGCATATGCAAAAGAGCTAGTCAGAGATGCTCAACTAGGAACGAGCCTGCCCTCAAAGTGATGAGGCTCTATAGGATAAGTTTCCTACCCAGGGTGCAATCTCTTTTAGCTCACTAGTGCCTTTCACAGAGAGAAAATATCCCGAAGCACATCATACTGATCCTACCAAAAGATAGTCCAGCCACGAAGTGCCAGGCAATTCCCCTCTGAACAAGAGAAGCAGCCAACCCCAGACGTACGTTTCGGCCTTGTTGGGCCTCGTCAGTGAGGTGCAGCTGATCTCTCTAGGCACTGTGAGCAAGGGGTCCACGTCTGGATTACCCTGTTACCCTTAGGGTGACTAGTCCCAAGGGCAACGTGCATATGCAAAAGAGCTAGTCAGAGATGCTCAACTAGGAACGAGCCTGCCCTCAAAGTGATGAGGCTCTATAGGATAAGTTTCCTACCCAGGGTGCAATCTCTTTTAGCTCACTAGTACCTTTCACAGAGAGAAAATATCCCGAAGCACATCATACTGATCCTACCAAAAGATAGTCCAGCCACGAAGTGCCAGGCAATTCACCTCTGAACAAGAGAAGCAGCCAACCCCAGACGTACGTTTCGGCCTTGTTGGGCCTCGTCAGTGAAGTGCAGTTGATCTCTCTAGGCACTGTGAGCAAGGGGTCCACGTCTGGATTACCCTGTTACCCTTAGGGTGACTAGTCCCAAGGGCAACGTGCATATGCAAAAGAGCTAGTCGGAGATGCTCAACTAGGAACGAGCCTGCCCTCAAAGCGATGAGGCTCTATAGCATAAGTTTCCTACCCAGGGTGCAATCTCTTTTAGCTCACTAGTGCCTTTCACAGAGAGAAAATATCCCGAAGCACATCATACTGATCCTACGAAAAGATAGTCCAGCCACGAAGTGCCAGGCAATTCCCCTCTGAACAAGAGAAGCAGCCAACCCCAGACGTACGTTTCGGCCTTGTTGGCCTCGTCAGTGAGGTGCAGCTGATCTCTCTAGGCACTGTGAGCAAGGGGTCCACGTCTGGATTACCCTGTTACCCTTAGGGTGACTAGTCCCAAGGGCAACGTGCATATGCAAAAGAGCTAGTCAGAGATGCTCAATTAGGAACGAGCCTGCCCTCAAAGTGATGAGGCTCTATAGGATAAGTTTCCTACCCAGGGTGCAATCTCATTTAGCTCACTAGTGCCTTTCACGTACGTCTGGGGTTGGCTGCTTCTCTTGTTCAGAGAGGAATTGCCTGGCATTTCGTGGCTGGACTGCCTTTTGGTAGGATCAGTATGATATGCTTTAGGATATTTTCTCTCTGTGAAAGGCACTAGTGAGCTAAAAGAGATTGCACCCTGGGTAGGATACTTATCCTATAGAGCCTCATCACTTTGAGGGCAGGCTCGTTCCTAGTTGAGCATCTCTGACTAGCTCTTTTGCATATGCAAATTGCCCTTGGGACTAGTCACCCTAAGGGTAACAGGATAATCCAGACGTGGACCCCTTGCTCACAGTGGCTAGAGAGATCAGCTGCACCTCACTGATGAGGCCCAACAAGGCCGAAAGGTACGTCTGGGCTTGGATGCTTCTCTTGTTCAGAGAGGAATTGCCTGGCATTTCGTGGCTGGACTGCCTTTTGGTAGGATCAGTATGATATGCTTTAAGATATTTTCTCTCTGTGAAAGGCACTAGTGAGCTAAAAGAGATTGCACTCTGGGTAGGATACTTATCCTATAGAGCCTCATCACTTTGAGGGCAGGCTCGTTCCTAGTTGAGCATCTCTGACTAGCTCTTTTGCATATGCAAATTGCCCTTGGGACTAGTCACCCTAAGGGTAACAGGGTAATCCAGACGTGGACCCCTTGCTCACAGTGCCTAGAGAGATCAGCTGCACCTCACTGATGAGGCCCAACAAGGCCGAAACGTACGTCTGGGGTTGGCTGCTTCTCTTGTTCAGAGAGGAATTGCCTGGCATTTTGTGGCTGGACTGCCTTTTGGTAGGATCAGTATGATATGCTTTAGGATATTTTCTCTCTGTGAAAGGCACTAGTGAGCTAAAAGAGATTGCACCCTGGGTAGGATACTTATCCTATAGAGCCTCATCACTTTGAGGGCAGGCTCGTTCCTCGTTGAGCATCTCTGACTAGCTCTTTTGCATATGCAAATTGCCCTTGGGACTAGTCACCCTAAGGGTAACAGGGTAATCCAGACGTGGACCCCTTGCTCACAGTGCCTAGAGAGATCAGCTGCACCTCACTGACGAGGCCCAACAAGGCCGAAACGTACGTCTGGGGTTGGCTGCTTCTCTTGTTCAGAGAGTAATTGCCTGGCATTTCGTGGCTGGACTGCCTTTTGGTAGGATCAGTATGATATGCTTTAGGATATTTTCTCTCTGTGAAAGGCACTAGTGAGCTAAAAGAGATTGCACCCTGGGTAGGATACTTATCCTATAGAGCCTCATCACTTTGAGGGCAGGCTCGTTCCTAGTTGAGCATCTCTGACTAGCTCTTTTGCATATGCAAAGTGCCCTTGGGACTAGTCACCCTAAGGGTAACAGGGTAATCCAGACGTGGACCCCTTGCTCACAGTGCCTAGAGAGATCAGCTGCACCTCACTGACGAGGCCCAAAAAGGCCGAAACGTACGTCTGGGGTTGGCTGCTTCTCTTGTTCAGAGAGGAATTTCCTGGCATTTCATGGCTGGACTGCCTTTTGGTAGAATCAGTATGATATGCTTTAGGATATTTTCTCTCTGTGAAAGGCACTAGTGAGCTAAAAGAGATTGCACCCTGGGTAGGATACTTATCCTACAGAGCCTCATCACTTTGAGGGCAGGCTCGTTCCTAGTTGAGCATCTCTGACTAGCTCTTTTGCATATGCAAATTGCCCTTGGGACTAGTCACCCTAAGGGTAACAGGGTAATCCAGACGTGGACCCCTTGCTCACAGTGCCTAGAGAGATCAGCTGCACCTCACTGACGAGGCCCAACAAGGCCGAAACGTACGTCTGGGGTTGGCTGCTTCTCTTGTTCAGAGAGGAATTGCTTGGCATTTCGTGGCTGGACTGCCTTTTGGTAGGATCAGTATGATATGCTTTAGGATATTTTCTCTCTGTGAAAGGCACTAGTGAGCTAAAAGAGATTGCACCCTGGGTAGGATACTTATCCTATAGAGCCTCATCACTTTGAGGGCAGGCTCGTTCCTAGTTGAGCATCTCTGACTAGCTCTTTTGCATATGCAAATTGCCCTTGGGACTAGTAACCCTAAGGGTAACAGGGTAATCCAGACGTGGACCCCTTGCTCACAGTGCCTAGAGAGATCAGCTGCACCTCACTGACGAGGCCCAACAAGGCCGAAACGTACGTCTGGGGTTGGCTGCTTCTCTTGTTCAGAGAGGAATTGCCTGTCATTTCATGGCTGGACTGCCTTTTGGTAGGATCAGTATGATGTGCTTCGGGATATTTTCTCTCTGTGAAAGGCACTAGTGAGCTAAAAGAGATTGCACCCTGGGTAGGATACTTATCCTATAGAGCCTCATCACTTTGAGGGCAGGTTCGTTCCTAGTTGAGCATCTCTGACTAGCTCTTTTGCATATGCAAATTGCCCTTGGGACTAGTCACCCTAAGGGTAACAGGGTAATCCAGACGTGGACCCCTTGCTCACAGTGCCTAGAGAGATCAGCTGCACCTCACTGACGAGGCCCAACAAGGCCGAAACGTACGTCTGGGGTTGGCTGCTTCTCTTGTTCAGAGAGGAATTGCCTGGCATTTCGTGGCTGGACTGCCTTTTGATAGGATCAGTATAATATGCTTTAGGATATTTTCTCTTTGTGAAAGGCACTAGTGAGCTAAAAGAGATTGCACCCTGGGTAGGATACTTATCCTATAGAGCCTCATCACTTTGAGGGCAGGCTCGTTCCTAGTTGGCATTCTCTGACTAGCTCTTTTGCATATGCAAATTGCCCTTGGGACTAGTCACCCTAAGGGTAACAGGGTAATCCAGACGTGGACCCCTTGCTCACAGTGCCTAGAGAGATCAGCTGCACCTCACTGACGAGGCCCAACAAGGCTGAAACGTACGTCTGGGGTTGGTTGCTTCTCTCGTTCAGAGAGGAATTGCCTGGCATTTCGTGGCTGGACTGCCTTTTGGTAGGATCAGTATGATATGCTTTAGGATATTTTCTCTCTGTGAAAGGCACTAGTGAGCTAAAAGAGATTGCACCCTGGGTAGGATACTTATCCTATAGAGCCTCATCACTTTGAGGGCAGGCTCGTTCCTAGTTGAGCATCTCTGACTAGCTCTTTTGCATATGCAAATTGCCCTTGGGACTAGTCACCCTAAGGGTAACAGGGTAATCCAGACGTGGACCCCTTGCTCACAGTGCCTAGAGAGATCAGCTGCACCTCCCTGACGAGGCCCAACAAGGCCGAAACGTACGTCTGGGGTTGGCTGCTTCTCTTGTTCAGAGAGGAATTGCCTGGCATTTCGTGGCTGGACTGCCTTTTGGTAGGATCAGTATGATATGCTTTAGGATATTTTCTCTCTGTGAAAGGCACTAGTGAGCTAAAAGAGATTGCACCCTGGGTAGGATACTTATCGTATAGAGCCTCATCACTTTGAGGGCAGGCTCGTTCCTAGTTGAGCATCTCTGACTAGCTCTTTTGCATATGCAAATTGCCCTTGGGACTAGTCACCCTAAGGGTAACAGGGTAATCCAGACGTGGACCCCTTGCTCACAGTGCCTAGAGAGATCAGCTGCACCTCACTGACGAGGCCCAACAAGGCCGAAACGTACGTCTGGGGTTGGCTGCTTCTCTTGTTCAGAGAGGAATTGCCTGGCATTTCGTGGCTGGACTGCCTTTTGATAGGATCAGTATGATATGCTTTAGGATATTTTCTCTCTGTGAAAGGCACTAGTGAGCTAAAAGAGATTGCACCCTGGGTAGGATACTTATCCTATAGAGCCTCATCACTTTGAGGGCAGGCTCGTTCCTAGTTGAGCATCTCTGACTAGCTCTTTTGCATATGACAGAGAGTTATCCATTGCAATGAAATTCAATTCATTGTGGATATTTATAACATTCAAAGGTTTATTAGACACATTTATAACAATGACAAGTACATACATAAGGTCTTAATTGATGAACAATTAACACTATGAAAAACGACAGATACATTTTTAAAGATAACTTTATTTTCTGTTGAGTTCAGTTTTTTAACAAACATTTCAGCCATGTTATGAACACAATGGGGGAGATTCGCTAAGGGGTGATAAAAAGGTGATAAAGTGGAGATGACTTTTCCAGTTTATCACTTCTCCAGTTCCTATGTTATTCTTGCCAGGATTTGATGCTTTCCCAGCTCAAGCACAAGTGTGTCTTTAAAGTTGTTTTTTTAACCCCTTGAATGATCAAGAGGTAACACAGAATGAAACAATATTGTATTAGAGACCAAACTAGCATTCATGAGGCTGAGAAAAATGATGGAGTTTGTCTGGAAGATTCATATATTACCCCATGGTGCAGCTGGTTTGCCTGAAACAGTTTTGAGAAACCTAAGGCCCTCCAGCCGTTGTGGACTACCACTCCCATCCATTCCCACTCCCACTGGTCCATCAAGGATGATGGGAGTTGTAATGAACAACTGGAGAGCCTTAGGCTGACCAGCCCTGGCCTAAAGCGAGAATATTCTTATGAACAAGGACTCAGAGTCCCCAAGGAGTGTCTAAAACATTGCTTTGACAATGCACAGGACATCCCTATGACACACAAGGAGTTAGACGTGGGGATTTAAGTAACAGTTGGGAATTCATACTTAGGAAACTGGGGCAGATAAACACATTTCACCCTTTCAGGACCAGATGGGTATGCTTGCTGTTTTCCAGGTTGGTGTATCAGAGGACTCATATGTGAGTAAGGAGGCCCTGCAACTCCCTCCCCTGTCCCTGCAGTCAAGACCTTTCTTCTCTTCCCCACCCCTCCACCATTCCGTGATCCCTCTGTCCCTTAGGCAGAAGATGTACCTATATCTAGTGGCCCACTTAACACTACATCTGGTCATCCTACACTCCCTGACGTTATTCCTGCTCTACTTTCCCCTTGTCTTCTCCCTCTCACTGTAAACTCTTTCTCACTTTCTCTCACTTATGCTCACATACACACTCCCCAGATAACAAATATGTTCTGTGTGGTGTATTAGTGTAGTGTACAAGTACAACTCTCCTTTCAGTGCACAAATCTGACCCTACTAGCACTAGTACTTACTAATGAGCACCGTGTCCTAACTAGGTAAAACCCAAAACAGAGATGAGAAAATACCGTTCTGAATCCCCATTTGTTTTGACCAGTATGATGCTGAAATCTGTTACTGGTTTTCAAGTTTTAGAATGCAGGAAGCAATCTTTAACCATTCACTTATTTGTGTAAGATAGGTGTTTGGTATCCTTGAGCAATCAAAATATTGAGTGGGACTATTGTGAATTTAAAATGAAGATACAACATTTTTAAGAAACTCAAGGGTACACATGGCTGTAATTTCCTGGATTATGGACTGTGTTTTTCTACAGAATCAGAAAAAAGTCCAGTAGTAAAACTTAGTTAGAATGAGATTTCTGTCTTTATCTGATATTTCTGGATGTAAATAGGTTGCTAATAGAAGTGAGCAAAGGCCAGATTTCATATGAAACAAGATGTTTTGCCAAACCCAAACATGAATTTTGAAAATGCTGTTTCTTTTTTCTTTTCATTTAATTTGTTAGCCAATCAAAAAAGCAGGATAAGTGATCATTTGATCACCATTATGAGAATAAGAGACAACACTGGGCATTCATCTGAGCAAGGTCGAAGAACTTCTTTGGAGCAGGTCTGCTGGATGTCTCCTCCTACTCTCTCTACCTATTTTTCTCCCTTCCCTCTCCTGTGCGCTTGTCCTGTTCTTAGTGCCTTCTTCACATGCACTGGCCCTTCTCCCTTCTACTCTCTTTTTCTACCCATTTCTCTTTCCTCTCCCCTTTCCTCTCCCTCTCCTGCACCCACACCATTTACCCCTTTCTCTTTGTCCTTCCTTACCATATTCTGGATCAATTTGGACAGAGTAGGATATTTTTCAAGCCTCACAATTGAGCAGTGGAACAAATAGGGGTCATTTTGCTCATCTCTAGTTGCCACGTTTCTCAAACAATATTGTGAGGCCATTGGAAAATTAGACCTCCTCAAGGTATTGTTGATCTTCCTGACACTGCAAAGGTTAGTAAGAATGGCCCCATGAGAACCTTTGAGTTCTACATTGTTAATATCAGTTTTCAGATACAATTCAGATTAGAGAGATGAGGAATCCGTTTAGTAACTTTGCATTTTGACATAACTACAGGGTTCAGAGAGAGTGCAACTGAGATGAGGCCCAGTGTCTTAGGGAGCCCACCAACTGTGCACACTCTTGCTGCTTTTTCACATTGTCTGTATTAACAGTCTGGTTGTTCTGGTTCATCAAGGGTTAAAATAACAGTTCTTTATGTTAGAGAGGTCCCTAAAGCACTTCAAAGTACTGCATTGGAATACTCTTTAGCATCCAACTCCCCCTTTAAATCAATGCAAATTTAGGGGCTTTTTTATTTGTCCCCAGTGGTGCAGTTGATTTGCACCAGAATTGTACCAGTTTGGCCTACAGGGACATATTCATTAATAATAGAGTAGTTCTGTACTAAAACAATTACTCCATATTTAGAAAGGGGAAAAATCTGTATTGAAAGCCATACTGTTTTCTTTGGTAAATATGGCACAGCTTTTTGCACTAGAATTGATCCACATTTCCCTTGATAAATATGCCCACACTCTTTAACAGATATGTGCAGACGTCAGCAGTTTCTCTTCATGGGAATTTCATTTGAAAATTAGCTGTATTCTTCCTTTTTGTGGAAATTTCCACAGGGAGGAAATGCAGGCAAAACTCTACTCTAGAAGGTTCAAACCTTCCTGCAGCATTTCTCTCCTGAGTTCCACTTTACCTCTCACAATTCCAGTGAGTTAATGTGCAAGTTCACCAGTGCAATCATCAGACATACAGTCAAACATATACATGTGCACACAGACACACTCACAAAGCAATGAACTGAAGAACTCTGTGTGTGGCATACACATAGTCAAAAGCCCTTAAGTCAAAGTGACTTTTGGGAATTTAATTACCTAATATTGTGCAATTGGTTTGCCCTATGACTGACACCCCTCTTCTTAGTAAATCAGCCACATGATTTCTCTCCTGAGTTCCACTTTACCTCTCCCAATTCCAGTGAGTTAATGTGCAAGTTCACCAGTGCAATCATCAGACATACAGTCAAACATATACATGTGCACACAGACACACTCACAAAGCAATGAACTGAAGAACTCTGTGTGTGGCATACACATAGTCAAAAGCCCTTAAGTCAAAGTGACTTTTGGGAATTTAATTACCTAATATTGTGCAATTGGTTTGCCCTATGACTGACACCCCTCTTCTTAGTAAATCAGCCACATGATCTCTGTAAAGCTCTACTTTTAGAATTTGGACTGGGCATCTTCAGTGAGCTCATTTACCCTTTGCATGTAAGCTGGCCTGACAGCACAGCAGATCATTACATTATTGCATTTAGATGAGCATTGCATTATATGACACAATATACACTATAATGCTATGCACACCATTAACACTGGATGACTGGAGAGGGTGCAATGCATTGTAAAGCAATTGCTTACCCCTCTGGACCATAAAGTGGATCTGTCACCTTGGTTTTCTGATAGATATATATATATATATACATATATATATATATATATATATATATATATTTGAAAACTTCATTCAAAATTGCCTATGTGTCATGTTAACCAAAAGTCCAGCAGATTTATAGTTTAGGAAACATTCACACTTGTATTTCTGTGAAAAGTAAAAGTATCTTGTTGCAGCACATTACACCATTAACATATGAAACATCACTTAAAAGCTTAATTAGCATATGAAAAGTCACTGGAACATCACAAGTACTGCAATTAGCATACATACTGTACTAAGTATGAATATTTCCTTAACTGTACATTTGCTGTTATTTTGGCTATCAAGATGCAGAGGCAGTTTTTAATAAAGTTTGCAGATATACAGACTTGAATCAAGGTGACAGGTCCACCTTATCTGATCATGTTCATAATGTCCCAAATAAATAATTCCCTATGTCTCCGCTACCACTACTGCAGTGGCTGGCGGCAACGGGGGGCCGTCGCCCGAGACATAATGAGGGAAAATGTTTTATATGGCCTGTCTCTGTTCAAACTGGTTCCCAGCCTTCCTTTGGCTGGGAGGTGTGCTTACACACCTCACCGCCAATCTGCTTCTACTGGGGGGGAGGATGAAACCTGATAGAAAATGATTGGCTGAGAGGTGCGTAAGCACACATCCCAACCAGTGGAAAGCTGGGAACCATTTTGAACAGAGACTGACCATATAAAAGCCAGTGTCTGTTAAATTTTCCCACAGAAAGGCACGGGTAATGGCCCAAGAGCAGCTGAGCTGGCAGCCTATTTTAACACTTGCAATTCCTCATTAAAATATATTTTTTGACAAACAAAAAATTATTTTTTTCTGCTTGGACTTTTAACAAACAAATTTGCAAAGTGGATTAGAAAACATATATTTCCATTTGGAGAAAAAAATTATTTATTTAACGATAAATTCATGCATGTACGACTGCATATCTTGAAATCATGTTTTTTTTAATGATATAATGTTGACATATTATTTTTTTTCAGGTATGTCTTTGATACAAAGATGAGGATCAGAAGATGAGAAGACACATGATAAGAAGAAAGAAGACAATGGAAAATAGAAGATGACAAAAGAAGTTGGACAGTAGCTGACCAGGGTTCTGAAGACCCCCGCTGAACATCAGGATTATAGGTAAGTGTTTGTTTTCATGTGATGTTGTTAACGTACTCAGATTAACTCTTTGAGTGCCAGTGGGTTATGCAACCTTGTGCAATGAGTTTCATATCCCACTGGCACTCATAGTGTAAATTCTACTAACAATACACCCATTTTTTTGAGTACATTAGATACATTACTATGGGGCTTAGTACATTCACTGGTCACAGTTTTTTTTGGGGGGGTTCCCCTTCAATTCCTGCGTCAGCAGGCTAAAACATGAATTAGGGGACTCTGTGCCCGAAAAAACTGGGTGCCGATTTTCACCCTTTAGAGTGGGTCCCTTAACGCATCTTAATGCCTAATGCATGAACTTGAATGGGAAAATTAGGCTGGTTTCAATGGGCGCTATATTTAGCGTCCGACGTGCATTCTTATTTAGCTGGTATTTTTTCATAGCACAGGTAAGTGAATGGTTTAGCGTGCTTGAAAAATGCCATCAGTGGGTTTTTTTGGAGATGAGGTCAATTGAATCAAGCCCTAAAACTGAGAGCAATGGTGACACCTGTTGTCCAGACAGTTATACTGTGCATTCCGTTGCAGTGATATGTCATTGGCTACAGTTCTTCACAGAATGTATTAAAGAGCACCACCATTTCTTTACAGTTTGAACTTTAATAACTTTTGAATAGAGCAACTGCCAGTAGAGGAAGTGTCCTTGTTTTACTCAGCAAGAAAAGCTTCACGGTACATATTTTCATATTTAAACTTTAATCTAGTGATGGTCAATCTTTGGACTTTAAGTTGTTGAAGACAACTCTCATCATCCCCAGCCAGTCATTAGCTAGAAGTGTACAATGGGAGTTGAAGTCTCCAAGAGCTGGAGGGCCAGAGAATTACAACACTGCCGTAACCCTTTGAGTGCCAGAGGGGTATGCAACACTTTGCTTTGCAATGCGTTGCGTACCCCTTTGGCACTCACAGAGTTAACCTTTTCACTGTGCAGAATAGGACACATCAATAAACATTTTCACATTCACATTATACATTTCACCAAAACAGATTGGTCAGTTAGGAGTGATTGTTGGCAGGGTGGCAGGTAATTGTTTTAACTGTCTCTTAACCCTTTGTGAACCAGAGGCAGGGGAGGGCAGGCCTGGGGGGCAGGAGGGCAATTGCACCCTGGGCTGGTCATATGTGTGGGCTGGTAGGCCACTGCATCTCATTAAATCTCCCGATTGCAGCTGTAAATGGAACTACACTAGTGATACAACAGAGGTGCAATCCAAATGGAGCTACACTAGTAGCATAAACCATTTCCCTTGTAAGCTCTATAGTATCACTAGGTAAGCTTTACTTAAATTGTAAGCTTTGTAGTGGCACACTAGTGCGTCCCATTTCAACTGTAAGCTCTGTGGTATCACGTGATTTACTTCACCAAATTGATACCAATTTTAAAATTAACAAACAGGGGTGGGCTGGAACAGTGGCCTAGAACGATAATAGAAATGGGCCATTTGAATGTATTCGCCCCCTGGGCCACAAATTGCCAGCCCTCCCCTGACCAGAGGGGTGTGCAATGTATTGCTTTGCAATGCATTTCACATCCCTCTGCTCTTTAAGGGGTTAATTGCATATTTAACACAACAAAAGACAGGACGGTTGAGGGAAAAATCCCTGAATGAAAATGTTCGTAAGTGCTGGGTGTTGCAAGTTTTTATTATTTTTTGTCAAAACACTTTTTGGAGATAACATTTTCCTGTGTCATGAAGTCCCATGAATATTGTGCAGTTTGTGTGCAGGGACAGGAGATGAAAGTAGTGATTTTTCTTTACAGAGGTGGAGAATGAATGCTGCTTTTAGGATGGGAGGGATGGCTAAGTCACTCTCAGAATTAATGCATGTACTGGAGGAGAAATACAGCACAATATAATGATATTTATGTATAGAAAGAAAGTGAAGCAATTCTGGAAGCCTCCAACTTTACCATCAGGAACAAAAACATATTTCCACTGATTTAAATTGATTTTTTTTTTTTTTATCCCATTGAACGCTAGAGAGGTCTCCAATGCAGAGATCTGAAATGGGTTTGAGAGCTTTCTAGCAGTCAGTGGGTCAAAAGTCCCAATTAAATCAATGGCAATGTAGGCATTTCCTACAGTGGAGGGGGTTTGCTTCACTTTATGTTTATAAAATACCTTCCCTTTACTTGGGTTTTAAATATAGGGAAAGGGCAGGCTACATATCTAGTAATGGTCACTTATGGTTTCTTTGTGCGTGCTGTATATACCCCAACCCTGTCTTTAACATTTTCATCCACCTCTGGAAAATTGGTACATTATTGTGGATAATAAATCTAAAACTGTGCTTGGCCTTAAAAGAGGTGGACTTAAAGAGGATGTTTAACCCCTTTACAGCTTTGCTTAAATCGTTTTGTTACCTACTATAAATGAAAAGTGTATACGTTTTTTTTTAAAAAACCCTCTTGTTTGGAGAAATTAAAAGCATAAAAACATCTCTGTACCTACTTCCGGCCAGCCTGTGTTTAACTGATCTGTACCGCATTCTGCCGCTTCTATCCAGCCTCCTCTGATGATGGAGGCTGTCTGTCTGTAAGCTGGAGTGCTCTCATTGGCAGAGATCGATTTCTGGCCAATGAGAGCGCTCCAGCTAACAGACAGACAGCCTCTGTCATCTTAAGAGGCTGGATAGAAGCAGCATACTGTGGTACAGATCCGTTAAACACAGGCCGGCCAGAAGTAGGTACAGAGCTGCTTTTATGCTTTTCATTTCTCCAAATAAGAGGTTTTTTTAAAAAAAGTTTACACTTTTCATTATTTGCAGCAGATAACAGAACGATTTAGACAAAGTTGTAAAGAGGGTTAAACATCCCCTTTAAAAGTGTAAGTATCATCATACAACAGTAAAGTATATGTGTTGATATACTTTTCATTGCATCTTTGCTGTGTTTACCGATCTCTGCTGAATTCTGCCTTTTGCTCACTACAACAAACTTTGCTAGGCCTTAGGTTAGTTGTCTTAACCGCTTAAGGACTGGGAAAATCTGAGGTCGATTTCACTTACGGACCGGAGCAATACCCCCAGCCTCTTCATTTTGTTTGTCCACTAGGTGTTTCCTCTCTGCTTCTCTGTCCCTTACTTTGATAGCAAGGGACAGATGGCTGAGAAGATACACTAGAGGCAGTGTAGAACACTGCCTCATTCATTCTTTCACAATGCCGGTACATGGGATCACTGCTGCAGCGATCCCATGACCCGGCACTTGTGAAAGTGGCTGAGACTGAAAGCTCCGGTTCTGGAGAGCTCAGTCTCAGCTGGGAATTAATGATAGCAGCGTGCACAGAGGTGCGCTACTATCATTTAACCCATAACGTACCAAGACCGTCATGGGTCTATCACGGTTCCCGTGATCTGTCCTGTCACTCTCTCTTGTGCTGCTCCTGTATTGGTTGAGCTGTGTTGGCCCGCCTCTGGTGACCCTTTTTATTGTGGACATTGGTACCTGTCAGATGCCCTTTCGTGGTGTTCCTGAGCCTATGCTGCTGTTCGCGCTGTTCCTTATTTCCGGTATACCGATCTGGCCTGTATTGACGACTCTTCTGTGTTCCTGCCCGTTGCTGATCCGGCTTGTCTGCGAACCTCCTCTGTGATCCGACCCGGCCTGGCTGACGTTCCTCCTCGTTGCTGATCCAGCTTGTCTGCGAACCTCCTCTGTTATCTGACCCGGCCTGGCTGACGTTCCTGCTTGTTGCTGATCCAGCTTGTCTACGATTCTCCACTGTTACTGGTTCCGGTCTGGCTACGTTCCTGCTGCTGTGCCACTGGGTGACATTCTGATTCCTGTAGTCGCGCCAGTGCTCAAGACTGACCTTAACCCTTGTGCTGCTGTGTTGCTGTTCACGCTTTCTGAGCTGTACTACTAGCTGAGTCTCCTTTTAAGCTTGCAGAGCTGTACCATCAGGGCGATACCGATCGCTGAGCCGATTTCTTGCTGTGCCTTATCTCCAATCGGGTGCTGTGATTAACTCTTGCAGAGCTATACTACTCCTGCTAAACCGGCCGCTTGGGCCTAGATAGACGGCGGCTCATATATTCCATCCATAAGCAGAGTAGTCATTCCGGTTACGTACCGGTTGGTCTCTTGGCTCTCGCACCTTGCACCAGTGGAATCGTTATACGCCCGTGGGGGCTACTTGGCTCTAGCTATCATTACGGTTGGTTTCCTTTAACGCCCATGGGGACTAACGATTCACACTCTTGCTGCTTAGTAGTCTCCGTTATATGCCCGTGGGGGCTAACGACTCACGCTTCCTTAGTACTGGTGGTCTCCGTTATACGCCCGTGGGGGATATTCGCTATTGCTCTAAGCAGTCTGGGTCAGTCTCTGCCTTTAGCAAGCCGCTTGCACTCCTATGGACTACTAGTGCTGGACTTCTTACACCTATACAGCCTTCTCATCACCTTGGGCGAGCCAACATCACAACAGAGACTGACGAGTTCTAAGTGTTAACTATTGATTGCTTATCTCTAGTTGTATCTGTCCTACGACAGTATATACACCATCTGTATCCTGTATACTGGCCCTGTGAGGGTCTATGCACCTATTCCTTGCTATCCACTGTGTGCCTATTGAGGTCGATATTGTTCATTATTTTCTGTTAATAAAACTGTGTTTTATCAAACCTTCTGTCTGAGTGTCCGAAAAACCGTTACAGGGTCCTTAAGTCAAATCTACCCATGTCATGGGTCGTTAAAGGGTTAAATAAATTGTACAGTGAAACTCAGCTGAGTAGCAGTGAAAACAAATGACTGCTGTTTGAAAAGCATCTACGGAGATGAGTCCTTTTGTTAAAAATAAATTGCCTTTCATTTATTACTGTAGTATATTTGCCCTTTAAGAAGTTAAAAATAACCCCTGCTTGAGGGTCACAGTGACAGAGAGACAAAAAGTTAGGACCTAGTGGTGTGAGCCCAGACCTGTTGTTTGAAAACATTTGTCTTAAAGCATATTTATGAATTCCAAAGATAAAATGTAGGTCTAGAGAAATCTAAATTGTGTGATAAAGAATATGGATGGGTGAAAATTTTCGCATCCAGCCAAAATCAGATAAAAAGGGCACTTCCTGTATTGCAGAACATTTCTCTCGAAAAGTGTCCTTTTCCGCTTTTTTCACCCAGAGCATTGCATTGAAATTAATGGGAAGATTGAAAGACATAATGTATGCTATTTTATTTCCCAAAGGCATAGTATAAAAGGGGTAAAAGGGTGCCTGTGTTAGTGGAGTGTGGGTAAAGAATCAGTTGAACAGGGATTTTTTTTTGGGGGGGTTGACTGGGATTGGAGGTACTGTTAATAAAAAATAGATAAGAAAAAAAAATGAAATACAACTTAAAAAAAAAACACATAAGACATGGTATAAAAGGGGTATGGGGAGAGTGCCTGTGTTGGTGGGTGGAGTCTGGGAAAAAATCAGTTGAACAGGAAATTTTTTTGGGGGGATGCAGGGTGGTTGACTGGTATTGAGGAGACAGTCAATAAAAATAAATAAATAAAATAAAAAATGAATAAAAAAAATGGTATGTAATGTAACAGAGACAGGGACCCCCTGACGTAAGCTGCGACTGGGGCAGACTGATACTTGATATGATAGAATAATTTGTAGAGGATGATTTGTAGGACTTACACTTGTTGTTAGAGGCTCAAGCCCTGAGGAAACATAGATTTGTAGTACTTCGACTTGTTTGGTACAAGCCCCATGGAAACATTGATTTGTTGTAGGACTTAGACTTGTGTTAGGCCCAAGCCCAGGGGAAACATTGATCTGTGGGTCTTTGGCTTGTTAGTGTCACAAGTAGTGATGGGTGAAAATTTTTGCCTCAAACTGTAATCGGTGAATAATGGCACTTTCCGCTTGGCGAATAATTTCCAGTGAAAAGTGCAGTTTTTCAGTTTTTTCCTGCCTTTCCAAGAGGAAAGTGCGATTATTCACCGATTTCAGTTTGAGGCAAAAATTTTGGCCCATCTCTACAATTCACCCAATAGACCGCACGTATACCATGGATACCAGATGCTAAGGTGAGAACAGACTGAGACCTAGATGAGTAAGACCACCCCTAGTCAATAGACCATACATGACAAAGGTACTAGTCAGGTGAGGGGAAGTACTGGATGGAATACAGAACATTTCCTTGTCACATGATCATAGTAAACATGGCAAGAGAATAAACTGAATCAATAATGATAAAATATATATCAGCCTATCCCTTGTCAACAAAAGGTACATAGTGACCAGGGAAAAGTTCTAACATAGCCAAAATGCAATGATACAAAGAAAAACAATATTAAAAGATATATAAGATCTTAACCCCTAAGGATCAGTGCATGCATGCGACCACGGGGCATTTTTTTTTTATAGGTGTGTAGCCATGTGGGGAGCCCTGAATTCCATGACATGCCAGGACGGTCACTGGTCCGGTTCACTTTTGAATGGTTGCACGCAGAAGGGCATTCAACTCTTTGAGCAGGTCGCATGGCTAAACAGCGCGATGTGACACTCTTGCACTGCATGACAGTATGAGATTGTCACATTGCATAACCAGTGGGTGCATGCTGCAGATAAGTGTACTGTTTTATTTTTTGGCCGTCTTCACATCTCTGATTTGTTTGTGTCCTTCCCCTGGTTCTCAACCCATTTGTTAAGCACACAGAGGCAGCTGGAGTGCCTCCGTGTGCTGCAGATAATAATCCATCCTCTTCCTGAGCCTGCTAGCCTGTGCCTTCTGCTGGACAGAGTATTATCTGCAACAAACAGAGGAGCTACAGCTGCCTTCATGTGCTTAACAAACGGGTTGAGAACCAGGAGAAGGTCACAAACAATTCAGAGATGTGAAAACGGCCAAAAAATAAAACAATACACTTGCACATGCACCAATTGGCTATGCAACGTGATAATCTCGCGCTGTCATGATTGTCACGTCGCTCATTTTAGCCATGCAACCTGCTCAAAAAGTTGAATGGTCGCACGTTCTTCTGCGTGCGACCATTCAAATGGACACCACTGGTCCTTAACTGCTGGACAGCCGTGTCGGTCCTGGCATGGCATTGGGCGTTAAGGGGTTAATCAATGGATAACACTATCCAGACCACATGATCTCATGTTCAATATCGATTTGCATTGAATCAAAATGGTCACGTGTATAACAAAAATAAATAAATATATGTAAGAACTCTTAAAGACTGAAAGACGTTATATGTTTTAAAGATACTTCTGATACTGAGTTATGTGATTCCGAATGTATAAGGAATCACAGTCATAATATATAGATGAATATAAATACATAACCCAAAAGCAAAAAACACTTATAAGTATTGTGTGTATATAGATGTCAGATTAGTTCTATCATTCAAAGGAAAAAGTATGAATACACATATACCTATCTATCTCCATGACTCCAGGAGTCACACAGTTTGATCTTTCCCTTGTGCTCTTACTTATATTCACTTAGTACTTTATATGTATGATAATATTGCACATTGCTAATAGTCCACTTTGTATTTTTGTAGGTAGTTGGTATTGCACGTTTGCTTCACATATACTTGCTCTCAGTCTATAGGGGCATTATTCTATAGGGAAATATCTTTATGACTTAATATCCAGTGCTGGATGTTTTTTAATTGATTTTATGTATTCACTTGATTGATATTGTATTGTCTAATAAAGCTTATTTCTATATTTTAAATACTCCTGAAGTATGTGTCAGTTATTAGGTTTCTTTTTGCGGGGGGACACCCCCTGGTGGTTCTCTTCCGGTTGGTTTCCCCCTTCCATTCTTCCCTTTCTTCGGTATCATTGTATATTCCTATGAGTGCTCCTCAGCTGATTGCAGTTTTATTTTGAGTTAGGAGTTATATACAGAGCTGGTGCGATTCCTCCCCTTTGTTTTGGTTTCATCATTATGACCATATGAACAACACCTTACTGCTGTTTAAAAGTGACAGCCCACCCTCCTCAGATGTAGTGTGAGCGAGACACTGACAGAGAGACAGACCAACACCAGTACGTACAGATGCTTGTACCTAAGAGGACAATGGAGGCGAATGTGTGAGAGGGCTAGGGCTCATCCTCCCCCTCCTCCAAGTACCCCAGTCCAACAGCTGTCACCTGCTGCAACTGTTCATGCTCCAGCTGAAGGCTTGCCTTGCTGACTTGTTAGTGTGTGTGTGTAGCACAGTGAATATGCCACTCCATTGCTTGTCAATGTCTTGTCTAGGTGTCAGGACCATGTGAGGTGTCCATCAAGGGGATGTCAAGCAGACATATGTATGTGTGTGATGTGGACTCTGAGCACACACCTCATCAGTCTGTAGATCATGCAATAGCTCCTCTGTTTTATGGGTCTTGGTTTACACACTGATTTGTGTACCCATTCACATATGTCTGCTTGCCATACCCATGATACAAACCCCATGAGGTCATGATGGCTAGACAACACCCTGATAAGCAATGGATTGTTCACTCCATGTCAAATAACCAAGCTGTAGCCGTGGAGTGCCAGTAAGGTCTCCAAAGCATTGCTGAGCAATGTGTTGTGTACACCTCTGGCACAAAAGGGTATGATGATGGGTCAGCAATAGCATGACTGTTGTGTTCATAGTGCACCTTCCAATCTTGTTTTCACTCTCTGCAGGTATTCATGGCATGACCCCTCATGGTCCAGAAGTTTGTTCCGGTTACATGTTGAATCCGCGTCCATGAGGATCACCTGTTAGTGTACATCAATTACACATATGATCACATATGACTACCTTGTGTCATTGATCACCTCTCCCTTGTCAGGGTTTGAAAGGGATAGTAATACTGAATATGTTTTAGAAATCTATGTAGTAGGGTTCATCCCCTGAGTAAAACAAGGGAACTCCCAAGGCTGAAAGGTGTTTCATTCGAACTGATTTCAGGTCAAAATTGAATTTAATCGATCAAATATCACAGTGGCCTGAAATTGTACAGTGGCACTGTTGCTACACCATGCCATGGACAGCTCTGGTCCCAGCACCATGAATCTTCATAGGATGGTGTAGTAACAGCTCCACTTGACAACATCAGGCCACTGTGAGCTGAAATAACCTGTGAATGAAACACTTTTCAACAGTGGGAGTCCCCTTGTTCTACTCAGGGGGGATGAACTCTGAAACATATTTGTTCAAACATACTAAGCATTACTATCCCCTTAATTGTGTTCATGTTGTTCAAGTTCAACTCACATCATGGAACAACACCCTGATGTTTGGCTTTCATATGTGGTCTGTGAGTTGAACTTGTACAAACGTTTCTGTATGCGATGTGTGTGCTCACCCCTGCTGTAAAAGCTTTGGATGCCATCTATCATGCATGAGTTGTGTTCACTGCATAGCTTTGCGATGCATTGGAGACAACTCATTACCTAACAACCATGTTAAATGTGTATGAGTTGTGTTCACTGCATAGCTTTGTGATGCAATGGAGACAACTCTGCCAAACAAACATCTTGAATTGGAAACATGCATGGACACAGATGTTATGAAGAAGTGCAAACATCTATTTAGGCACCTGGAGAAGGTTGGCCTTACTTCTTTTTTGTGGGAGGGGCTGGGGAATGGGCTGCAGAGGGGATTCCCTCTGACTGCGGCGGGTTACCCAAGGGGGTCTGGTGGCTGGTGGTGGTGGTAGATCACTGCTGGCTGGGGATGCGTTAATGGACCCCTCTTGTGATGGTTGGCCCATGTTCTGGTGCTGGTTTCCTCGCCGGTTTGAGTCCTGCATCTCCACCAGCATGTGGCAGAGAACCTCCATCATGCCAGTGTGAAATTGGATCTGCTGTGTGTTGGAGATAACTTGTTATGCCTCAATGGACCTGAGGCACTCCATCATCTGCCCCATGTTCAGCTCGATCCGCCGCAGGGATCGGGCACACCTCTGGATCACTGTGAGCTGCTCCCCCTGGACAGCCACACATGCCGCATCGAGGACTGCTGTGGGCGTGGGTGACATCGGCGTGGAGGGCATGTAGGCTGGTGGAGGCGGCAGTGTGGTGTGGGTGAGCGGACGCCCATGGAGGGGCTCAGGAGGGAAAGCAACATGGAGGCTGTGGAGGATATACCAGTGTGATTCTCTGACCCATCACTCCCCTCTGATTCTCCAGCCTCAGGGTGCCACACATCTGTTGGTGTGGTTGGGGGTGATGGCATTGGTGGGGGTGAAGGGTGAATAATGTGCGTCCCTGTGGCCACTGTGGCTCCCCTATGAGCCCGATGTGCTGGTAGTCCAAGGGCCACACCTCGGATGCCTCCTGGCTTCCTGATCTCCACATGGGAGGCTGAGGCCTGGCCCACGTGCTGTACTCCACCTGGCCTGGCATTTGAACAGTCTGTGGCATCCTGTGCCTCGCCATAGTCTGCAGTGGTGGAGGAACCTGGAGGGCGGGATCAAGCTGGGGCCACTGCTGCTGTGGCTGATGGAGGCCATGTTGGGGCCACTGCTGCTATTGCTGCTGGGGGCCATGCTGGGGCCAATGCTGCTGTGGTTGCTGATGTGGTGGTGGCAGCGCCCTTGAGGTGGTGGCCTCCTTAGTGGAGGTTTCCCCTGACTCCTCCTCTGCTCATGCTGACTGGTATGCTGTGTGGGTAAATGACACAATGTAATTAGTGATGTGAGCTATGACAGGAGTGCTGCAAGACTATGACACTGACATGTGAACCATTGAGTGGCAGGATGGTATCCACTGCATTGCTTTGCAATGCATTGGTTACCATCCTGACATACATTGCAGAGCTTGACATGATCCCATACATTGATTCTACTAACCTACATTGATGTAGCTTTGGTCATCATGTGTATCCTGAGCGGTGTGGATGGCAAGGCATACCTCCTTGCTATCCACATTCATCAGGATACATGTGTTGACCGAACCATCACACCTTGAGTGACACAAACCCACTGCATGACATACACTCAGGCCTCCACATTTAATACACTATGACCTCTGAACACAGCAATGCACCAGGGATGACCAATGACAACAGAGTCAAAACAATGATGTCAGCAACAGTAACAGACACACCAAGCACAACAACAGACATGATCTGTGAAACCCAACAACACAATTAGCTGGAGGACACGGGAAAACACTCCAGGACAACTAAGATCCTAACACACAGCAAATGTGCATGGTTCTGTTGTACCATTTGAGGTTACTTCTCCCTTTTCCTATGTTATCCTGTGGAGTCTGAGAACTGATATGTCCCAAGCTGTTTAGATCTCAGTGCATTAGCTTCACAGAATATAACAGGGATTGCAGATGTGATGACACTGCAGTTGTCATGTACGCATTGTCACCTCTTTCTGATACCCTAGTGAATGTTCCCCCATCATAGTTGAGCCTTGTGAATCACATATGTCCTGCAGAGTAGTGATGGCAGTGAATGCCCCCTGGCCATCCACACTCTGCAGGCTACATATGATGCAGAAAGCTGAACCTTGGCTGTTCCACTTGACTAACTACCTACATGTAAAACGCCTAGCGCTGACATGCAGTAACAATACAATAGTAAACACACCAATTCCCCTCCTTGCTATTCTCTGATAACCCTTTGGGTGCCAGGGGACTAGCCAATGTATTGTGAAACAATGCATTGCTTATCCCTGTGACACTCAAGGGGTTGTGTGCTGACCTGTTTGTCACTCTATGTATGACATTGTGATACACATAACAGTTATATCTTTGACTGACACATGACGGTGTGCATTGTTTTTGTGTTGTGCATGATGTTGTTGTGGACAGTATGAAGGGGGTTCAACAGGGACTTGACCATTACCATTCAGGCTGGGTTTGTCAAGTATTCTGTCCTTGTTTGACGTCCCTCCAAGCTGTGTTGCTGAATTGCGGTGTGGAATGCTCTCCATGTGTTCAGGTGTCACTGTGTTGGCCTTTGTCTGGCAGGTGTCAAGATTTGTGTTATGTGTGTGTAGGCCTTGAGGCACTTACCGGTGGACTGGAGGCTCCTTTCATCCCCGGTGTCACTCCACCCTGGGATTCCCCGCACTGCTGTCCTGGACAGGGTCCTCCTCACTGCCTCCTCCCACTCCGTGTAGTATATGCGCAGGGGCGGACCACCCCCTGTGTCGGCAGCATGCATGGCCTCCTCTCCCATCTTTTTCTTTACCCTGGCCTTGAAGTCGGCCCTCCTCTTCTTCACCGCTTCCTGTGAGTGACAGCAGCTGGACACTGCATTGACTGCATCCAGGACCTCCCTACATGCAGCTTTGCTTTTGGCCTCCATGCCGGTGACCTTCCACTTGGGAAACAGAAGCCGATCCCTGCCTCCACCAGGGCAAGGTTCTCCTCCTCGCTAAATCTGGGCTCTCTCGCCCTGTCCTGCTCCTCACCACCAGAGGTTCTATGAGAGTCCTGATTGTGGCTCTCCATCCCTGCCTGCACTGGCCCTGGTTGTGCATGGCGCACCCCCTGGACTACCCCTCATCCCACTCTCTCTACTGCCCCTTCACTAGATTGCCTTCTCTGGCTTGGCTGCCCCTCCACCCCAGGGATCTCCCTCTCCCTCACCTACCCTGGCCAGGGATACCCACCTGCTCCTCTTCCTCCTCTCCTCCTACTCTCCCCACCCCTCTCTCCTGACCTCCTCTTCTCACCATTCCTCTCACCCACTCACACCCAGGCTCTCAATCAGGCCCTCACTCACTCACTCACTATCTGTCACTCACTTGCACTCACAGACTCACACTGTAAAAAAAAAGATAAAGTATATATGTTTTACTACAAAAAAAAATATGTGGACTATGTGTGTGTGTGTGTATGTGTGTTTGAAAGCGTGTATTTGGTATGTACAAAGGTGTATTATGTGTCGCAAGGTGTGCAGCAATCCCTCCAATTCCTTCTACCTGTGTGTGATGTGCCTCAGCTACCTGTCTCTTTACAATAGCCTTCGCTCCTAGGTCCTGTGCTCTAGCTCTAATAAATGCAATACACAGACGTTTCTCGCGTTTATCCTGTGTTTTGCATCAACGATGAGGTCAAGTTTTAGGCGACTCCAGTTTTGTAGTTTTCGTGTTGTTGTGTAGGTCGTTGCACGTTAACCTTTCCATGTAAGGAAGATTTGAATCTCATGTTACCCGGTCTTGGTTAACTCGCGAAGGCAGTTTTTTTCTTCACGCTGGTTTTAACTCCAACATTTGCATTGAGCCCTCAGTACTTAGTGCATCACAAGATTTTGCAGGAATGTTGAGCCAAGAATGGGTTAATATCTCAGCTCAGCAGTCATCATTTACAATTATAGGCACTCCAGAAAGGAAAAAAAAAAGCTGAACAGATAGCACACAGGCCCAACATAAAGGAGAGTGCATTATTCCTTCAAATTGCTGTAATTTCCTGCAAATAGAGCTAGGTCCTGTTACATCAAAGAAAGTAACAAAACGGCAAGCTACAAAATGGCACTAAACAGCTGTGACATAATGAAGACAAAACGGCTCCTAACGCTACCTAATTGCCTGGCAGATCAAACATAGGAAGCAGGGCTGAAACATACACCTTATGTACTGATAGGAGGTCAGTGGAGAAAAAGAGAGTGAAGGGGTGATGTACAGAGAAAAGGTATGTCAGGATTAGGAGCCATTTAATAACTCTTGTAAGTAAATACATATATTCTCTGAATATAAGAGAGAGGGAGAGAGAGTGAATGTGTGTGTTTGTGTATGTGCTTGTCTGTATGTCTGATCTTGTGCACATATAAATAGTGAAAGAACAATGTATTTTATTAGCTGTTAATCATCAGCTTTTCAGTCCATCAAACTGTATTTTGCTCATGCTGTGATGAACCGAAGTGCTCATTGAATAGATAAATGACCCTCACTCTGAAACCAACTACCACTCGGTCTGCCTCCCACTAATGCAGTAGGTAGGTATAGAAATGGATAGAGAGACAGATACACATACACAAAGACAAATCGATAGATAGATAGATAGATAGATAGATAGATAGATAGATAGATAGATAGATAGATAGATAGATAGATAGATACGGGGACCAAATAATATTTATGGTGAGCAAAGACCTCATACCTATAACTAGTACCTGAATAATTTAAAATTATATATATGTGGCCAGCAGATCCCATGCAAAATAGTTACCACTCAAGGGAGAAATAGCCTATTAAGCATGTTAAAGGGATAGTAATGTTTCACAAAAACAGCAGCTCCAATTAATCTTCATAGTATTTGAGCCATAGAGAGTGTTATTTCAATACCATCCCAGTTGTAGTTCAAGAGTAATTGAACCCTTTTACCTAGGGTAAGCCACCTCCCCTCAGATGTGGAATCTGGTCCACAGACCAGACAGCTCACAGCAAGAGACAATCTTCTTACTGTGAGAACAATGAAAGTCCTGCCCCCATTGACAGGTTTTTCAGGTTTTTCTCTTATGTTAAGTGAAGATTGTCCCTCTCTGCAATCCATTTGGACACCACCCTGCTGCTTTTAGCTGAGCATTGTTACATCAGTAAAAGGGGCAGAGGGGGATATATTATAATTTAATAACTTTTGAACTACAACTCTGACAGTACTGAAATAACACTCTCCATGGCCCAAATACTTTGAAGATTAATTGGAGCTGCTTTTATTATGAAGCATTACTATCCTTTTAATACACCCCATTAGAAAAAGGAACAAATTATATGTATGATGTCAAAAGACCCTGCACATATAATTTAGTACCCACACAGGAACTAAATAATATAAATGTGATGTAGAGACCCCATACATAAAACTAGTGCCTAAAAATAAATATGCGGACAACAGAATCTTAAATAATGTTAGTGTCAAAGAGTGGGAATAAACATTATGTGAATAGATAAACCCTATATAATAAATCTGGTGCTACAAAAGAGGACCAAATAAAATGTATGGGGTCCAAAAGACCATATACAGAAAATATACAGTACTGTGCAAGTTTTAAGCAGGTGTGAAAAAAATGCTGTAAAGTAAGAGTGCTTTACAAAATAGTGTGTATTTATCATGTATAAATGCATAGTGAGTAAACAGAAGAAAACTCTAAATCAAATCAATATTTGGCGTGACCACCCTTTGCTTTCAAATCAGCATCAATTCTTGTAGGTACAATTGCAAACGTTTGGGATTTTGAAGGCATATAGTCAGTTGTATGATTAAACAATTATACCAAACAGGTGCTAATGATCATCAATTTAATATGTACGTTGAAACACAATCATTGACTGAAACAGTAACAGCTGTATAGTAGGAATAAACCTATGTGGGGAACAGCCAAACTCAGCTAACAAGATGAGGTTGATGAACACAGTTTAATGTCAAAAGTCATACACCACGGCAAGACTGAGCATAGCAACCAGACACAAGGTAGATATACTGCATCATGGAAGACAAAATAACCCTGCGAAGGATTAATGATTGCATAACTCTAGTTGAGGATTAAAGCTTAATTATTTATTGCTGAGGGTGCAATGAGAATAAAGGTACAAATTGGTTTGAACTACCAGAGGGGTAGTAAAAAGTATTCTCTTGACAGTATGCCTGCAGTTCCAGCACCACCAGTGCCAGCAGAAATAAAGAACCATATAAGAAGAACAAAGATGACAACAAGTCACATTCAAGTGTTGATGATGCTGGCATAATATAGGAAGGTGTAGCAACTGAACCACCTGCTGCATTAGCTAGTGAGACACACAAGCACCAAAACACCCATCCTCAAAGTAGTATGGAACTTTGTTACAGTAAAAGTAAAAATAAATAGTTTCAGACCTCCAAAAGCTTAGTGGAATATAAGGGTAGTGGGTAAGAATTGTCAGGTGATGCTGATGCTGCTGAGGATGACCTAACAATGACTGATGATGATGCAGATGTAGAATATATCCCTCCAGCATCCGTCTCTTTTCAGATACAGATGAAGTTGAGAGTGAAGATGATGACAGGGCTATAAGGTTATCAGAAAGACAAAGGCTGAATCTTCCACCACTTTTAAGGAGCACTGTGTCTGTCTATAAACTGTTTGAGAAAGCCATTGCAATGTCTGACCCTGGACAAGCACAGATGTCAAAAAGCACACAGTCATCATCAGCATCATCACGTCTTCAGTGTCCAGGTTCCACTCAGTCACACACACCTGTTTTGAGTACCCAGCAACACAGGTTATTTACATCCACAAAGTTAGATATGATGAGTGCCTCTGCTGCTGCTGCTGTAAGTTCTGCACCTTTGATACCTAGTAGTAGTGGCAGTAGAATTGCATCAACATCTAGCCCCAGAAGCAGTAGTAGCAGCAGCACCTCAGGAACCACTAAGTCCATGAAATCCACAATATGGAGATACTTCACTCAGGATCATCAAGCTAAGCATATTGCTATCTGTTGTCTGTGCAAAAAGCATGTGAGCAGGGGAAATCAGGATCACACCTAGGCACCATCTCTATGAGATCCCACCTTAAGCACAACCGCAGGTCTGACTGGAAGACACATTATCAGCAGGCCAAATGTGCCACAACTAGCAGAAGCACTTAAAAAAGTTCCCAGGGCCCTAGGGCAGAAAAAAGAAGTAGTGAAGTTATTTATGTGTCAGAGAGTGTGCTACCAGTGCCAACAGTTAGTTCAGTCCAAATAACACCTATGGCTCCTGCTGCAGAGGAATATGACAGACAAAGCCAGGACAAATATATTAACAGCAGCACAGATGAGGAGGTGGAGGAGGGATGTGAAGGGTTTCCACCATCTACACCACTTGGGACCACTGCTGTGACTGATAAGTAATGTGTGTCAATAATCTGAGAAGGAGGATAGCGTATGACAATGGTAAAAATATATACGCAAATCACACCATGCCAGTCCCCCACCACCACCACTAAAACACACATCTGCAACACTGCAGGTTGTATTTTATTTTTTTTATCATCATGAATATGTGCCAGTGTCACTTAAGCAGGTAGTTAGTGTTGTGGGCAAAGGACAAATGCGTTCTGCATGCTAACACATTTTTTAAGGCATCTGTTGCTGTAGGACTCACAACTTTGACTTTCAGCCACTTATTTCTAAACTTCACGAAAAGTCAAGTCATGTGGGAAATTTTTCACACTTTTCCCCCACCCCTAGTCATGATTGTAGGGTTAAAAACAATTTTTATTTCAAAACTTTAAAAAGACAAAGGAATATGAAGGAAAATATTCTGAAAATTATTTAATAATACACACTTACTGTGTGATTAATCCTATGTGCGTATAAATCGTATGTGCGTTAAGGCATAAAAGTCAGTTTGCAGATGTTATTATCACCATCTTGACTTGACACAAATGCTTTTGGCTAAAACCCTGTGCTGTATGACCAAAGTCCCTTTATATTCCCACGGTGACTTTTGCAAAAAAAATGTGGATGTCTGCTCTTTCCACTGGAAATTTTGGCTATAGATGAAACCAGATATTTTGTGGCATTTTACTAAAAGCACAGAAAGTATGTATGTAGTGAATAGTTCAATTTCTGTCCTGTGTTATTCTATGGGGCAAATCTTCCCGTGCAAAAACCTATAATTCGCTGTACTGAAGTGTGATGCATTTTAGGAAAAAGGAGATAGAGTGAGAGAGAGAAAAAAATAAAATTGAATATTTAAAAAAACCTAAGGTTTTTCCTTAGTGTTTCATAGTGCTGGCTGACACTATGACCACCACCACTGTTGGGAAAAAAAAGAAGCTGGATGGACTCTGAGGTTAGTAATTCTGAGCGGGAGGAGGAAATCACTAACACTAGCAGTGGCGTCACCAGTGCTGATGGAACTGGGTGCCTTCATTACCCAGACCCAAACATTGTCACTTGGGATCTGGGGGCACATTTTGAAGAAGGCAGAACTGGGTAGCTGTGTGAGCAGCACAGATCAGCTGCCTATACCTGCTGCTACTGCTATCAGTGAGCCTTCTTCTTCTCCTGAGGAAATGGCAACTGTGACAGCAGGGGACCCTAAGTCATACTTGTCATCACCAAGCATACCCACCAAAATAGAGCAGTTAGAGTCTGGTGGGGTCTTGAGGAGAGAGAGGGTGGTAGAGCAGTTGGTTTGGAGGAGAACATGAGAGCATTTTTGGTATAAAGCAAAAAGAAATAGGTAAAAGAGATGCAAATGGGGATAGACATCACTGTCACCACCAGCAGTAACATTGTGGCATTTGCTAGTGACTTTCATCTGTCTCAGGTGATGAGAGGGCTAGTGTGCCACAGTCTGAACACTGTGGTCACCATGGGACTGGCTTCTTCAAGCAACGATATGAGATCAGGGCCAGATCCGTTTGCCACCAATATTCCTGGTCTTAGCTCCAATTATGTTGTTGAGCCAGCATAAAAGGGGTCTGAGGAGGGTGCCTGTGTTGGTGGGTGGAGTCTGGGGAAAGAATCAGTTGAACAGGGAATTTTTGGGGAGAGGGGTTTGTTGCCTGGTATTGGGGGCACAGTTAATAAAAAAAATAAAATTAGAAATTGGTACATAACGTGACAGAGACAGGGACACCCCGAGGTAAGTTGCAACTGGGGCAGACTGATACTTGACAGGATAAAGTATTTTGTAGATTATGATTTGTAGGACTTAGACTTGTTGTTAGAGGCCAAAACCTTGAGAAAACATTGAGCTGACTAGTGCCAGCAGGTCATGTTGTGTTGACCAGTGCTACGGGCTATTGCCAAATACCCCAGTTTATTTGCAGAATTTGTAACTACTCATCTTGCTGCTGAGTTGTTTAGACAGCAGGATGGTTAGGCAGCTCTAAGGGAATGGGATCAACAGCAGCAGTAACATGTGTATGGATGATGAAGGTTTTGCTTGCCACGACTAGCTCCAGTGATGTGCCTGAGGCAGTAGAAGCATCATAACTAGCCTCCACCTCTTCAGAAAAGAAGAAGTTGGCCAATAATGCTTCCCTACCTGCCCCTTAGCCAAAATTCCCTTGACAGCAGGAACTGTGGCTCTCATCAGCAACTGCAATGTGCACAGTGTGTGTGATAAATAAGAGAAGGACTGGGAACAATGGGCACATCTGGACTCACATCAAACACCTGGCATAACTGTAACCAAACACTATGATGCTTAGGGTCCCAATGTGAAATCCTGTCACCAAAAACTGAGAACTTCTTCTGTCACTAGGTCCCTTATCCTCTCCCCGCTAAGGAGACGTGACAACTTGCAGACAGTTTAATAATAATGATAAACCCTCCCTGCCAACAGCTTAGCATATTCTGCTTGATGGAATCTCCTCAGATGCCGTTTTATGCCCTGCTTGTGATTAGCCTCCGCAAGCCAGGTGTTGTGATCACTATGGAATTTTCATCCTCTTGCTGGATTTCTCTATTCTTCCTCCTCTTTGATCTCCACCTTTCCTCTTGTTGCCTTTTGAGAGAGTCAGGGGGTACAGGAATAGCTGTGCCCTATTTCTATGGTGGGTGTTTGGCTTGAACATGTTTCACATAAATGTCATGGTGTCTGTGTTTCATGTGTGTTATCAGGGTCGTTATTCCAAGGTACGTTCCCTCCTTTCCCCTTTTCACTGACTTGTCACAAATTGTAAACAGTGCCATCCCTGAAGAACGGTCTCTTTATACTTCTCCCTTACATTCCCCTTCACTGTCTGGGGCAGAGGATGATGTTGCTGCTGTTGCTGCTACTGCCTCAGAATCAGCACTGCAACTAGGACCAGGAGTATTGCTGCTGGCAAGTGGAACCTGTCCTAGGCCCGCATCACTTGACCCCATTCGTACTGTGTCCATCGTAGTCTGTGGAACACTAGTCTGCTCCTCAGCATCCTGCTTCCCTTGCAACTCAGCAGCAGCAGGAATTAGAGCAGTAGCAAACTCTGCAAATTCCAAAAGCTCACTGCCAATGGTGGTGGTGCTGATGATGCCCATCCCATCCCTGTCTCCCATTCCTTCTTAGTTTGGGCTCCATATAATGGCCATTAATGTCTCTTCCACCCCAGCTTCCTCATAATCGTCATCACCACCAACACCAAACCCTCCTTGCTGCTGCTGCTGCTCTATTACAGACATCTCACCGGTTGGAGGAGTTGTGAGAAATGTGACAGAGGGTCCGCTAGTGTCACACTTGCCTTTTCATGCTAACCTTAAGAAGACAGACTTGCAGCACTAGAAGCAGGCACAGGCAGCTGATCTGTGCTCCTTGTGGTGGTTTCATTATTGCTGCTAGCCACCAATTCTGGCTTCTTTGGGATTATGATCCATGTGGTCACTGCCTTGAGGACTGGGAAAAGGGGACTCCCAGGTTCAGGGGAATGTGAGCTCCCTTGACTGATAGTCTGGCCGCTCTGCATTACTTCACTTACCACTCCTCTAATGCTAGTCTCAACAGCTGCTTCACCACCACTGTTACTACTACTACAACAACTACATCAATTTCAGTAGTCCCTGAGTCTTTCTTCTCACTAGTAATATGATTACACCCTCCTTCACTCCTAGTACTAGTGGTGGTACTGATTGGCAAGTGTGACTTAGGGTCCCCTGCTGTCACACTTGAAACCATCCCCCCCCCCCAAGAATTACAAGACACACTTGCAACAAGAACAACACTGGCAGCAGGGGCAGCATTTGCAGCAGAGGTAGCAATGGCAGCAGGCACAGGTAGCTGACCTGTGTACTGCTCACACTGCTACTACCATCTTCTTCCACCTGTGAGACAAAGTTCCCCAATATCCCTATGGTGATGTAGATTGGGTCTGGGGAACCAGGCCATCCATATTCTTTCATGTTGATGGTAGTGGTCACTTCCTCCTACTCAGACTCACTGGGTGCACAACGGTCCTTCCAGCTCCTCTTTTTATTGTTATTAAACTTGCTCATAGTGATAGCAGTCACTATGATCTTCTCCTGCCTCAGTTTTGCAAACCAATTCACAGCACAACAGCCTAGCAACTCTGTCTTGGAAAATGGCATGTTTTTATACATAAAAGGAAAAACATGTGATTAAAGGGGCAAAAACTTTCTAGCCATTGAAAAAACTGTGAAAAATATTTGCCAATGGGTGAAAATGGGGAAGATTTTAATCAATTTATTAAAAGCAGATTTTCCCATGAAAAAGCAGACATCCGTGTGTTTTTGATAAGGGTAACTTTGGGATAAGTGTCCTATTTGAGTTACAAAGTATAACTGAATTTGCACAATGTGTACCTGTTATACAGATGCTCTTATGAGCAAATCAAATGTTAAATAGGATAGCAAGAGTGTCCATGGGATCTGTAAAATCTTAAAAAAGTGGTGACACTAACAGTCCTTAAGACAACTCCCTAAAGGGCCTCTTTTTCACATTCTTTGCTGCTTGTATCAAACAAATTAACAGTCTGAAATCATGAGGATAATTCACATGCAAAAATATAGGAATGGGGAGAGACAGTGCAAAAAAAAAAAAAAACCCAAAAAACCAAAACATCTAAATGTAGTTTTAAAGGGTTAAATTTAATGGTCGTGTTAAAACAAAGTAGAAAACAATATAGGTACAATAAAGATAAAACCAAATAAAGTAAATTGGATAAGTGGCATAAAGCAAAGATGGAATGGTAATATAAACACACTTGACAATATATATCTGGAGTGATAATGTGCTCCAAACAAATGTGTGTGTTTGTGTGTAAGCAGGTGCAATGAATGGATCAGTCAGTACATGAAGCAGTATCTGCAATAATTGTATCAGTGTGTGACAAAGCCTAATCAATCTACTGTTCCTTTAACAGGACGGGTCAGAATTGGGGGTACATAATGGAGAGGTGTGATAAAGTCAAGATAATGGGGAGATGATATGTAAAGAATAGATGTCCTCTTACTGGAGAGCAGGTCTTTAAAATTTCTGTTTTCAACAAAATAATAATTTTACTTGTCATCCACCAACAGTTTGCCATTCAACAAGTGTACTTTTGCAATATTTGTGCATTTGAAGACTTATTTTAAATAATTTAGTAAGGGTGCATTGGCAACATATAAAATAACTTTGTAACATAATAGCATGCTTTGTGGTGGTGGTGGAAGGCATAGTGGTGGGCATGGGGTTTCTGTGACTCATGTCACCTGCAGATAGCCCAGAGTCATCATCCTCTGTGCTTTGCATTTGTACACCAGCAGTTGTAGGAGACACGGACATTACTGGGACAGTGGTCTTGTGAAAAAGTTACAATGGGCTACTTTTGTACTTACTGCATCAGCCCTCCCCTGGTAACACATGGCCAAATGATTATCACCCATCAGACTTGTGGAGGAACCAAAGAGGTCAAAGCCAAGCTTCACACCACCAACTCAAACAGCAGTGTGTGTGTGTGTGTGTGTGTGTGTGTGTGTGTGCGTGTGTGTGTGCATGTGTGTGTGCATGTGTACAGGATGTCACTGCCAGTGATTATATCATTGCAGCACTCACAGACCAGACAACCAGCAACCACATGTCTGGCAGCAACAACAGATCCTGAAGAAGGTGTACAACAGGAAGCAGAATAAGCAACATCCTCATCCCCCCTCCCCTCAACATTTGCTACAGATATGAGACCCTCCACTCTGGACAGGAAATACATAACTATACAGAGGAGGTTTCTGATATAGACAATTTGACAGAACATGATATGTCTGAGCATGCTCTAGAACACTGCTGCTACCAAAATTGTCCTGGAAACACAGCATGCCAATCTCTCACTCAAGGGATCAGGCACATCAGAACTGCCTTGATTGACATGGTGTCCAATTGATCATGGAGTTTGGTGAGAAAATCACATCAAGAGGTTACTTGAGGAGAGACATCAGTTGACAGAGTTGACATCAACCCCTTCCTCATCAACAGTAACACCATTCCAAATTCCTGTCCACACAATGGTCACCAGACAGTTAGGAAGGTCTGACACCTCTGCTCCCCACCCCCTTCCAAGAACAGGAAATGATGGCATGTGTGCTATGTTGTAGAGCAATGATTATGCATTTCATTTAACCATTTCTGTGTTTTATACTTGGGTTTAACGCTCTCAGTGCCAGAGGCGTATCCAATACATTGCAAAGACATGCACTGGATACCATCCTGTTACTCAATCAGAAATGTCTGATTTGGTTGAAGTGGTGCCACAATAACTCCTAATGTGTTGTCAAATTTGAACTCACATCAGAATCAACAACATAGAGAACACAAATAGATTGGCTCTAATTTAGAACACAACAACAGCTGATGAGCTACCAGTTAGCTTATCATGGTCTCATGTAGGTTCAGGGTTAGGAAGTGGACACTGCCAATACATCAACATGAAGATCAACTCCTCCAGAATGGCAGTGTTCTGCCAGCTGACAACTAGGACACATTCAGACAAAAACCACACTCACAATACATGTCAGGCATAATTCACCAGTAGTTCACAAATGCATTTTCAAACCCGTACAACATTGCGGTGTTCTGGATGTCCTCAGTAATTCACTGGTGGTTCTTTCATCAGCAAAGATGGATCAATCAGCGAGAATGAGTCAATGATTGATTCGCTTGTTATTATGGGAGGAGATATAAAACACGCACTTCTGTAGTGGCTTGAGGCCTGGTGGGGGAAACACTACAATGAACTAAAGAGGTGCAATAGCAAAGTAAACACAGTAATTCACAGGGGAATTAATGGGATTTGCATTGATTTCAACAGAGCTTTTAGCCCACTGGATGTCAGGTGGGTATGCAACACTTTGATTACCATTGGGTTGCAGACCTTGCTAACACTGAACGTGTTGATAGCTTAATTCAGGACAATGTGGGGTGGTGATTCTTGTCAGATCCCATGTGGTGCAGTTGTTTCACAACAAAATTACCCCACTTTCTATTTTTGCATATGGCCTGTGGTGTTTACATAACATGACATGTTCCCATCTGGTATTAAATTTATTATCAGTCTCCAAGGAAAAAACAACATTTGTAGGGAAGAGATGGGATTATTCCACACAGACGACCTCTGCATCCATCTTCCTCATGGTCCTGTGATGGGCCATTCCATGAATATCTATAGGAGGTTATGACAAAGAAACAATTGTATTTACAGGTGTCTTTGGACTTGCAAGGTAAAAAGGCTATTTTTATATTACATATGTTATTCGAACACCAGGGTCACCTGTGCCATCCATTGAATGGTATGTGGCTCCTTTCACTGCAATGAGTGCTGTACTAAGGATATTTCAGCATGTATGTTCCAGGGCAGTGGGTGGGGTGGTTATCAGTTCTAAGGGAGGGGGGGGGATCAGCGAAGACAGTGAAATATATATATATTTTTTGTTACTTTACTATTAAAGTGTTGGGTGGGAAGCAGAAGGGAACCAGGGCATCAAGTACAATGCTAGACCTCCAACATCAAGATAGCTGTTACACATACGAAACACGTGGGCTGGGGGGATGGGACCTAGCTTAGTGTTAGGTCTAGTGGAGGGGGGAAGTATTTTATTATTAGTGCTGGATCTACTGAGTGGGGTACTTTTATTGTTAAGGTTACATCTAGTGTGTGTGGGGAGCTTAAACTTTTGAGTGCAAATGTGGTATGCAACACATTGGTTTGCAATGCATTGCATACCCCTCTGCTGCCACACTAAGGATTAATATGTTTTCTTAGAACAGGTAGTGTTTTGGATAGGCAACTTAATTCTTTCTTTTTTTGGGGGGGGAGATGGGGGGGCTTTTGATGAATTGACATGGGGACTTTTGATCTGTGAGTTACAGGTGAACTGATGCCTAGATGTGCATGTGTGTTTTCCTCTGATCCATTGTACCATGGTGGTTTTTATAGTTTTGTAGGCTCATAATTAACTGAAGAAAAAAAACTCTTTGGGTGCCAGAGTGGTGTCAGTGCATTGAGTACCCCTCTGGCACTCAAAGGGTTAACATGTGAAAACAGCCACTGCATACAATAGAATCAAGTGGTATGGGCTTTTCCACAGGGCTCTAATATAGCAACCGTTGTTTATTTTTAACTCTCTGGGCTTGGTTCTATTGGAGACACAGAGAAATAAAAATGGCAGCAGTAATTTTAAGTCACAGATTGGTATCCAATTACCTGTGCTGGAACCAACCACCTCTAGTTAAAAATGCACAATGGTCAGTAGATTAGGCCCACAGAAGAAACATATACCATTTGTGATTCTTTTGTATGTGGTATCTTTTGACATGTATTAACGGGGTGCATTTTCTGCCATTAATTCTGTGTTTACAAACACAGCCATAGAGTCCCCAACATGTTAAAAACTACCAATGAACAACAAAACAACAGTGAAAACATGCATGTGTAATTAAGCATCACTATATTAGTAACCCATAGAAGAAGAATATGCAGTTCATTGAAAATGTATGCATTGCATACCCCTCTAAGTCTTAACGGTTTAAGTCCTCCCCTACTAGACCTAACACTAACCTAGGCCACATTTTCCCTCCCCACTTGTTCCCCAAGTAAAACACTTACCTTGATGTCAGAGATCCAGCAGTATCCTCAAAACTGGAATCATAAATAAGAATCCCTATTTCCAAGCTGCCACCATTGTCTCCACCTCAATTTTTTTTTAAAAATCCCTCCTTAGTCCTGCTCGGACCATTACCCAAGCCAGTGTAAGAAAGAATGCACAAATATTGGCTTTTAAATGGCCAAAACCAGTTCAAATTATCCCTATGCTCCCATTGGCTGAGAGGTCGCGTTACGCAGGACACAGAACATACCCTAGAGTAACCTCACCTTCTAACCAATCAGCATGTAGGGTTCCCACACGATTGGATAGATTGAGGGGTGACATTACATGCATGAATTTGTGTGTTGGTATTCAAATTGTGCAAAATCTTTCATATCCATGGGTGCAAGTGCATGATTTTCCAGTTAACATATAAGTGCAGAAGATGACCTAAGTGGAAAATTAAATTCCCCTCCTTTATCTCTTTAGATTCTAGAGAGGTCTTCAAAATGTTTGTTTGCGTGCAAAGGATTAATGACATATTTTACACATGGGCTGTACCTGTTTAGAGGTAGACTGCAGGGCTTCTGACTTTGTCCCATGCTCAATCACATCAGGAGGAGTGGCAGTTGTGCCTTCTGTTATTATTGGACCTTCACAGCTAACATCATAAAAGTGATATGATTGAAACAATATGTCATAAAAGACTGGTTCATTATTTATTTGTCCCAGTTTATAAGCTTTGTTTGATCCCCTGCTACTGCAGCTCACTAATCCTGATTGTCCTCTGTCAAAGTACATGTATTCTGAGTCTGTGTAAAGTAGGTCACTGAACAAGAGCACGTAGATGGTACTTTTGCCAGAATATAAATAATGAATCAAGTATGTTAGTCAATCAAGAAGTACAATTTACCTAGGGAGTTGTAATAATTCAATATCATTATAAAAATTAAATGAGGATAAACAATATTTGAAAAACATGTTTACATTTTGCTCATGAACAAAAAGGTAAGTGGAGTTGTTGAACTATTAACCCTATGCGGACTAAAGTGTCTTAACTCAAAGGGTTAAACTATTTTTGTCACTGTATAAACTGTTAAAAGAAATCATGTGAATCTATAAATTCTGCCCCTGGATAATGCATTGGAGAGCTCTCTGGCATGCAAGGGCCTGATGGAAAGTATCCCTCTGTCTCAAGCCCTTGTTTTCCTAATGCAGCAAGCATCACGCAAGGCTCCATCCAGTGATTCTCTCATCTACATCTCACAACAGCATTATGTGCATTGTGCACCCCTGTGGCACTTAAAGGGTTAAAAAATTACACAAAAGAAGTACGCAATCACCCCCTCAGATCTACGTCATATTTCATACATGTGAATTCCGAAGACAACAAGGTTAGGGATCATGCGTCCATGGGGATTTGTGGCTAGCAGCTGCCCCCCAGCCTTGTTTTATTGACTACTGGTAGCCACAGATCCCTATGTACACTGCCTGGACACCAGACTTGTTCCCTTGCCTACTGGTAGCCACAACCCCCCATGGGCAATGCCTGGGCAAGGGAACAAGGCTGGGAGGTGTCAGTCATTGGGGCTAACACACAATGGTGATGTTCCCCATGTTGACTCACAAAACTTGAGTTCAACTTGCTGTCCCACAGTTAAAATAAGGCATATGTTGCCCCAAAGTAAAATTTGACATATGCTGCCCCAAAGATAAATTTGACATATGCTACCCCATAAATTCGACATATTCTGTCCCCACATCATTTAAAGCTGCCATATGCTGCCCCATTCTCACTACTGCTCCCCCCGTATATATCTTAAAAAATACACATATTGCAGGATATCTAATCCCACACTATGCTCAATTTTATTTTGATAGAAGATCAGACATCACAAGGGGCATCAGGACCCCTCCTGATACCCCCTGGCATTGATTGCCTAACCAATAGGATAGGGTGATCAATACAGTGACCAGGAAGGCAATACTAAAGCCAGCATTCTCTGAATTACCGGGTTGAGTAGGAGTTATAGCATCAACATTTGGTAGAGCCTTATAAATAATTTTTTCCAGTTTAGAAGATACCTCTTGAAGGTTTAAGGCACTCAAAGTCTTTCAGGTATGTTTTAGATTAGAGAGACATACACTGCTACCTATGTTTCCATGTCACAATTATATTGCTTTGCAATATATTGTGAACCCATCTTGTCCTATCTGCCTGCCCTAGATATATATCTAAAATCTTCCCACTTCTATGACTGTTTTGTGAACTGGTCCCCATAACTATAAAGTATTCTCAAGAGGGATGTGTGAATCCACCAAATCATCTCTGATGTATGAAGAAGTTTACAAGAGGACATGATCCTTTTGGAGTGTTGCATTTAGGGATGGGAGAAAATATTTGCCTCAAACTGAAATCAGCAAATAATGGCATTTCCCGCTTGGCAAATAACTTCCAGTGAAAAGTGCAGTTTTTACACTTTTTCACCTAACTCATTGTGTATTGAAATCAATGGGAAGAAAAATTTTTCTCCACCACATGAAATTTGCAGGGACATGAGAGTAAAGTTGTACTTCAAAAACTGACTGCAGCAATGGTTGCTGCAGCTTGTGCAATAAATTATGATGATGCCCCTCTCCAAGGGAGGATGCAGTTTGTCAGTGTGCCAAAAAAGCCTCCAGAACCACCACTGCCAGTACAAATAAAGAACCACATAAGAACACTGAAGACGATAACAAGTTGCATTCAAGTGTTGATGATGGAAATAACATAATGGAGGAAAGTGTAGCAGCTAAACCGCATGCTGCATCAGATAGTGAGACAAACAAGCACTAAAACCTCTGTCCTCAAAGTAAAAAGAAATTGTTTGAGGCCTCTAAATCTTAGAGGAATATAAGGGTAGTGGGCAAGAAGTGGCAGATGATGCTGATGCTGCTGAGAATGACCTAATGATGACTGATGATGATGATGATGCAGATCTAGAATATATCCCTCCAGCATCCTTCTCTTGTTCAGATACAGATGAAGCTGAGAGTGAAGATGTTGATGACATGGCAATAAAGTTAGCAGAAAGGCAAAGGCTGAATCTTCCACCACTGAAAAGGAGCACTGTGCCCGTCTATAAACTGTTTGAGAAAACCATTGGAAAGTCTGACCCTGGACAAGCAAATATGTCAAAAGTACACAGTCATCCTATCAGTATCATCAACATCATTGCCTCTTCAAAGTCCAAGTCCCACTCAGCTACACACACACACCTGTATTGTGTACCCAGCAGCAACAACAACAACAGCAACACAGGTTATTAACATCCATAATGTTAGATATAATCAGTCCCTCTGCTGCTGCTTCTGCTGGTGCTGCACCTTTGACACCTAGTACTAGTGGCAGTAGAATTGCATCAACATCTAGCCCCAGAAGCAGTAGTAGCAGTAGCACCTCAGGAACCACTAAGTCCATGAAATCCACAGTATGGAGATACATCACTCAGGATCCTCAAGCTAAGCATGTTGCTATCTGTTGTCTGTGCAAAAAGCATGTGAGCAAGGGGAAATCAGGATCACACCTAGGCACCTCCTCTATGAGATCCTACCTGAAGCATAACCACACTATCAGCAGGCCAAAGGTGCCGCAACTATCAGAAGCAAAAGCACTCTAAAAAGTTCCCAGGGCTCTAGGGCAGAAAAAAGAAGTAGTGATGTATTTATGTGTCGGAGAGTGTGCCACTGCCAGATTCAACAGTTAGTTCAGTCCAAGTACCTATTGTTCTTGCTGCAGAAGAGCATGATAACTCTGGCTTTGCTGTAGGAGATGGCAAGAGTCCCACACATGCTGCCTCTACCGCCACCACCTCCTCTAGTCACGTTTTTAAAGCAATAAAGTTCCAGGGTTCTTCTGCCATGTCCTGCCAACCCACTCTGGCTTAGTTCCTTTACAAAAACAATCCCAAAGTACGCCTGTAGAATGGAAAGGTTGCCAAGATTTCAAGAGTGGACATGCTGCAGTATTCTTTTGTAGAAAACTGAGGTTTCAAAGGACTGATGTCATGTGTAACTCCATGCAGGAATATCCCAAGCCGCAGTCATTTTTGCAGGATGGCTGTGTCTGAATTGTACAAGAAGGTGGTTAGTGTGGTGGGCAAAGAGCTGAAATGTGCATATGGCAAGAAAATCCACCTGACAACAGATATGTGGACAAATGGGCAGAGCATACACTATATGACTGTGATTGTTCACTAGGTTTCCCTCCCAGCATCAAAATTGGACAACACTAGCTTACAGCATCAGGTGACAGCCGGTAATAGTGCTTCTGCTTCTGGCAGTGTGATTAATAGGTGGCAGCAGCAGCAGCAGCAGCAGGATAGCCCATTCCATCATCACACCACCTTGTGTATGCAGAGTTTTGAAAGACAGTCCCACAAAGCTGTAATTGTTTTAAGTAAGCTAGAGAAGGGGATAGAGAATGCATTGTACCCCACTCCTTACAAGCTGGTTTTCTGTCTGCTGATAATGGCTCTAACGTAATCGCTGCTTTTAGAATAGGTGGTATGGTGCATGTGCCCTGTTTGTGCATGTTCTAAATTTAGTTGTGACCAGATTCTTGGCAGAATCCAAAACCCTCAGAGAGATGCTTACTATTGCCCACAAAATCTGTGTCCATTTTAGTCACTCCTACAGTGTACGTAACCTTCTATATTCCATACAAGAGCATAACAACATGCCCCATCATAAGCTGAAAATGAAGGTACCTACCAGGTCGAATTCCACAATGTACATGCTAGAGTGTTTGTACAAGCAGAATAAGACCATTAGTGTGTATACCATGCAAAACTAGAAATCTTTGGAAGGAGCCTCTTTGTTATCTGGCTAATGGCAACTTATTGTCAATGTACATGAGCTGCTAAAACCCTTTGAGGAGGCAACCATGCTGGTGAGTCGCATTAGGGCAGAAATTAGTGAAATTTTATCACTGATTTTTTTATTGCAGAAAAAAAATGAGAAGCATGGATGAGGAGTCTTACCAGAATGACAACACAGGCATGCAGCAGCTGGTAAATGACATGTTAGCGTGCTTTGAGCAAGATCCTTGCAATCTGTCTATTAAAAGCAATGAGGAATACATTTCTGTCACTTTGTTGGACCCCTGCTTCAACTCTCTGAGGAATCAGATTCTGTCAAGTAATATCAAGATATGCTTATTGATCGAGTGGAGGGTTGCATTGTGATGAGAGGGAGAAAATGAGGGCACAAATAACATCTAGACAGTATAGTGAAAAGGAAGGCAGTAAAGCATTTCAACCAGCAGAAGTAGCTACAGCATCAACCAGAATATCCCATTCAGAACACAGGGCAATTCATGGATCTCAGCAGGGTCAAAAACCTAACATTGGTGGTGGGGGTGGGGGCACATCTCTTTGGGACTTGCTCCCTAAGTAGGGGTTGATAACTGATACACAGGAACACTGTGTAGCTCCTAGAAGTGGTCCCACTGCATGTGAGATGGTTTCTGCATACTTACAGGATAGCTACATTCTAGGCAGAAACAATGACCCCCATGGACTACTGGCAAAGAAAGCATTGTGTGTGGCCAGCATTGACACATACTGCAGTGGAAACCCTTAGTTGTCCTCCAGCAAGAGTTGTGTCTAAGACGGTTTTCAGTGCAGCTGGTTACATTGTCAATGACCGCAGGTTATCAATCAACAATGTTGGGAGACTAACATTCTTAAAAATGAACCATGTCAAACCATCTGAGTATCAGGTAGCAGAAACCATGCATGACAGAGAAAACCAGGACAAATATATTAAAAGCAGCACAGATGAAGAGGTGGAGGTGGGGTGTGAAGAAGGTTTGCCACCACTTGGGACCACTGCTATGACTGAAAAGTAATGTGTGTCAATAATCTGAGAAGGAAGATAGAGATTTGACAGAAAAAGGACAATGGTAAAAACTATATGTATACACAAATCACACCAGTCCCCCACCACCACCACTACAATACACACCTGCCACATTGTAGGTGGTACTTTACTTTTATTACTTGGCATCATCATCATGAATATGTGTTAGTGTTGTGGGCAAAGGACAAATGCACCCTGCATGCAAACGCATTTTTCAAGGCATTTGTTCCTGTAGGACTCAAAACTTTGACTTTCAGCCACTTATTTCTAAACTACAGCCATCAGAAGAAGTAATATTGCAGTGGGAAATGTATTACCCATAGGAAATATAAACAAAAAAATTGGTAAAATAGGTGAAAAGGATGGAAATATTGCAATGGCAAAAAGGAGAAAACTGTTGTGAAAAAAAGAGAAAAATCGGACAGTTTTCACAAAAAGTAATATGGGAAATTGTGTTGCCACTGCAATAAACCTAGCTGCAAAAGAGAAGCAACATAGGCCCTCAGTGACTTGTTTAGGGACATATAGCACCGCCTTTTCTTTGATATGTCTCCTAAGTTCCAAATGGATATATATGACTGAATGCCACTTTTATTTTTTAGTGTCTTTTTAACCACAAATCTACTGCCATTAACTGACATGCAAAATCAACAACAAGAACATACGCTTGCTGCTTTTGAGCTGTAGTAAATGTGTTGCACCAATAAGTTGCACCCATATACTTAAATTATTCAGGAACATGCCCACAGTGCCTTCCCACTGATGCACCTTTGGTTCCATACGTATGAGTCTGACAATACTATATATACTTGTTTTGTACTACTACTATTATGTGGATATATATTTTAGACATTTGAAGACTTAGGGCCGTATGTTCAAAGGGATAACGACAAAAAAATTTTGTATGAAAGACAAATATACGTAATTGCATGCATGAACAACATATTTTCTATAGAATATATGACAAACTAACAACAACAACAAAAAAGACAAATTTGTACCTTAAGAAAAAAGTGGAGAGAATGAGAATTTTTGTCTTTGGTTAAGACATTTTTGTCGTTAGTAAAGACATTTTTAAAGACAATTTTGTCTTTAGTTAAGACATTTTTTAAGACATTTTTGTCGTTAGTTAAGACTTTTTTTTGTCATTACATATGACAATTTCAGTCAGGACAAACAACATATTTCTAATCACAACGGACACTCTCTGAAAATATTAATGATCACAACGACACTGTACTTTGAAAAGTCGTTACAAACGAGAAAAACCATTTCGCTACTTCTTTGAACATATGGCCCTTAGACTATATATTTATATATTATTTACCTAGGTCATATCGCACTTTGTTATTTTTATGTACTCTATATTGTTGTCTTAATTATGTTTTTAATTATTTATGAATGAATTATTACTACACTTGAATGGTTATTCACAGCGTCTTATGTTAGATTCATAAAACCTAACCCTAAACTTGTTTCTTTAATGAATTTTGTTTGAAATCTTTTTAAAGAAATATAAGAGCTAAATCAGTTAATATATTAATTAACCACTGCTCTTGCATTCAGAAAGACTGCTACCTTTTTCATACCATTTAAAGACAATACAGCACCACCACTTCCAAGCCACTTATCAAGAGTATTATAGTAATGGGAATCAGGGAGTCCTGGAAAAGGAAAAAAATGCAAACTTTCACAGACCATATGGTATACCAAATGTTAAGCCTCAGAAAACAAATAGAGAATATTTACAGAGACTACAGTATAGTATATGGTATTTTACTGTACATAACAGATCATTTTAGGTTTTAGTGCTACTTTAGCCTTACACTGCATCAAAATACTAAGGCGTATTTTTATAGAGCTATAGGAACTACAAGCTTACAAGCACAAGTTAAAAAAGTGCGACAGCGTACTATATTTATAACTGCATTGTTTACTACATATCCTATATCATATTTCTTCTGAATTAACATATAAAGTAAGGAGTAGTCAATTGTTGTATGTCCAGCTGTTGTCTGGTTGGGGATGATGTAAACTGTAGTCCCAAACAGAGTTCAAACAATCGATTACATTTGATTGATTGATTGATTGACACTGTACATTTGTTCTAAAGTGCACATGCCGGTTACTCTACAGATACAGTAAAAATATGCATAAATGACAAAAAAACAAAACAAAACTATGTTTTCTTCTTTGAACTTAGTATGGAGAATTAACTTTTTTTTTATCTGTGCCTGTCAAAGTTGCAAAAATGAAATTCCTTGATTTCATAGAAAAAAGGGGTAGTATATATTGGGTTGACAGTGGCAAGCAGTCTTTTTTGCAAACTAGAAATTCCTCCTTTGTTTTGTTGATTTTAGTCACACAGAGATGTAGCCGACCAAAGCTGTTTGACATTCGGTAAATAAAGAGGCTTTCATTTCAAAAAGCTTTTTCTTAGCTCCCCTTTGGAGTGAATAATTTACATGTGTACGCTTTTTTTTTCAGTGAAAGCGCAGTATGACTACAGATTTTCCTGAGATTCAACTGAAAGCCTAGGAGTTTGAAAATACAAGGGAGGGCCAAGCTAGAAGCCTTGATTACACTAAACTACTTTCTCCACAATATTTTAAAGAAAGGGAACAAAGTCTCAACATGTGCTGGATCATTTGAATCAACCTTCCTCTGGGTCAGTTTATAGAAGTCAACTGCTTCATTATACTCTGAACTGCTTACTTTCTTTTGTAGGCAAAATGACAAACAAACATGTATCTGGGAAAACATGTAAGACATTTAGCGGGAACTAACAAAAATGGAAACTGCACTTCTCCCCACCATAAAAATTTACAACTACCAGTAATTATTAAGCTATAAAATTAACTGTGCAATGCAGCTAATTTCATAGAGCTATATTCAATAAAAAAACAGCCAAGAGAGCTTATAATTCCTTGAGGACGAGAGGAATAGTAGGACTAAACATGGAATATATATATATATATATATATATATATATATATATATATATATATATATTATTTATATATAGTACTGTAAATGCTGTAAAGTATGAATGCTTCCAAAAATAGACATGTTAATAGTTTATATTCAAATAAGAAAATGCAAAGTGAGTAAACAGAAGAAAACTCCAAATCAAATGAATATTTGGTGTGACCACCCTTTATCTTCAAAACAGCATCAATTCTTCTAGGTATACTTGCATTAAGCCAGGCTTTTTGTAGGCATATAGTGTTCGATCAGTTGAGCCCATTAAAAAAAGCCGGTAGGGCAAAATGGATACCGACTGACAAAAGAAAATATCTAAGTCGGTATTCAGTTGTACTACTGGCTAAAAGCACAATGGACATTAAGTCACAGAAAAGATCTCATGGCCAAACATCGGTTTTGTGCATTTAGTTCCCAAAACGCTGCTAAATAGTGGCAATATTGAGAACTTCAAAGGAAAAAAGCTAACGATCGGTTCCTGACAGTGCCAAGCACCGATCATTAGCTTATCTGTGTTAAACTTACCTGTCATCCACTGTCCTTTTCCTTCTATCTTCATATATATGTGATGACAGTAGTGAACATGTGAAATCCCTGTGGGTTGAAATAGTCACTGGGGGTAAAACTGCCCAGAAAATATTAGTGGGTATTTGTTATAAACCACCAAACATTGGTGACCTTGAGGAATCACAGCTATTAATGCAAATAGAAAAGTCTTCTCAAACAGGGAGAACTATAATTATGGGAGATTTTAATTATCCAGAAATAGACTGGAAAAATGGAACAGCTAATTCTGCTAAAAGCAGTAAGTTTCTGAACTTGTTGAATGACAATTTTTTGTCTCAACTAATGCAGACCTCAACCAGAGGGAATGCGTGTCTGGATCTGGTAATAACTGACAATGAAGAACTTATCTCCAACATCCAAGTAAGGGAGCACTTGGGGAATAGTGACCATAACATGGTATCATTTGAGATTAATTCAAAAAAGCAATTTGGTAAGGGTTCCACCAAAACGCTGAATTTTAAAAAGGCCAACTTTAGCAGGTTTAATTCATCCCTTGGCCTCATTGACTGGGATAGAATATTTTCAGGAAAAAACACAGAAGGTAAGTGGAATGCCTTCAAAATAACATTGCAAAAATATACATATAAATGTATCCCTGTTGGAAACAAATACAAAAGAAGCAAATTAAAGCCAGTGTGGCTAACCAGTAAAGTAATTCATGAAATAAATAACAAGAAAGCGACATTTAAACATTATAAAGCTGAGGGATCAGCAGAGGCATTTGCAGAATACAAAATGTCAACAAAACCTGTAAAAAGGCGATTAAATTAGCTAGACTGGAGAATGAAAAAAATATTGCTAAGGAGAGCAAGAACAACCCAAAATATTCTTTAAATACATTAATGGCAAAAAATTAAAGTCTGATAATGTTGGGTCCTTGTTATCGGAAACGGATGAGATGGTCAAGGGGGACAGAGAGAAGGCAGATATTTTAAATAATTTCTTTTCTTCTGTTTTTACCAAGGAAGACCCAGTGGACAAGAATCTGCAAACTACTTTTACAGAACAGTCACAACAAGCATGGAACTGGATAACACAAGAAAAAGTGTTAAAATAATTGAATGGTGTTAAGGTAGACAAAGCCCCGGGGTACTTAAAGAGCTAAGCCAGGCCCTGGCCAGACTGTTATATTTGATTTTCAGGGATTTTTTTATTTCAGGTATGGTGCCCATGGATTGGCATAAAGCAGATGTGGTGCCTATATTTAAAAAGGGATCAAAGTCACAGCCAGGAAATTACAGACATGTAAGCTTGACATCTTTGGTAGGGAAGCTGTTTGAAGGGTTGCTAAGGGAATATATTCAAGAATTCAGCTTGAACAGGAATATCATTAGCAGAAGCTAACATGGCTTTGTGAAAGACAGGTCTTGTCAAACTAGCTTGATCACATTTTATGAAAAAATTAGTAAAAATATAGATGCAGGAGAGGTGGTTGAGATGATCTATTTAGACTTTGCCAAGGCATTTGATACAGTTCCACACAATAGGTTACTGTACAAAGTGAATGAAATAGGCCTAGGGAAGAACGTTCTTGTGTGGATTGCAAATTGGCTGAAAGATAGAATGCAAAGAGTGATAGTAAATGACAAGCTCTCCAATTGGATAAACATGATTAGTGGAGTACCTCAGGGATCTGTCCTGGGTCCTCTTCTTTTTAATTTATTTATTCATGATCTCCCAGAGAGCATAGGGAGCCATGTATTAGTGTTTGCCGATGACACAAAATTAAGTAAGGTAATAAAGTCTTCATTGCAAGAGGATTTGGACAAATTGAGTAACTGGGCAGGCAAATGGCAAATGAGATTCAATATAGACAAGTGTAAAGTTATGCATTTTGGGTATAACAATAAAAATGCAACATATAGTTTAAATGGTGTTTCTCTGGGGAAATCTACTAATGAAAAGGATTTGGGAGCAATGGTAGACAATAGACTTAGCAGTAGCATGCAGTGCCAGCTGGCATTGACTCAAGGGAGGAAGATATTATTATGCCTCTTTACAGGTCCATGGTAAGACCCCACCTAGAATATACTGTTCAATTCTGGGCACCCTTTCTGAAAAAGGACATTATGGAACTAGAGAGAGTGCAGAGGAGGGCTACAAAACTAGTAAGGGGAATGGAAAGTTTAAGTTATGAAGAAAGGCTAGTGATAACACTATATAAATATGTTCAGGGCCCATACAAAGGGCTCTCCTAAGACCTGTTCATTAACAGAACAGTACAAAGGACAAAGGGCCCCCCGCTTAGACTTGAGGAAAGGAGATTTCATCTACAGCAGCGGAAGGGTTTCTTTACAGTAAGGACAATAAAGGTATGGAATTCACTGCCTGAAGAGGTGGTGCTATCAAATACATTAGATGTCTTTAAAAAGGGCCTGGATACTTATTTAAAAGAGCAGAACATAGAGGGCTATGTACGTTAGTATTGGGATTAATATTTAGTTAGTGCTTCTTGATCCAAGGAGAAATCTGATTGCTATTTGGAAGCAAGAAGGAATTTTTCCCCCCATTCAAGGCAGAATTTGAAATTGCTGTATTGAGAGTTTTTTTCGCCTTCTTTTGGATCAAGGATGGTAAACAGGAATAGGAAAAGGTTTGAACTAGATGGACGCAAGTCTTTTTTCAATATAAATTACTATGTTATCATGTAAATTCTCTTCTTTCTTCTGTCTTGTTTCTTATTTCTTCTCTTCTTCTTGTCTTGTAGCTGTAACGGAAAAAGAAAAGTCTAAATAAATGTTTTCCTAAACTAACTTGCACACTCATACATAGTTTAACACCTTGAGGGCCAAAAACGATGCCTCTAGTTATTAAATGTTTCCCCTTTTGTTTATATAAATATTCAATATATTCCAAATAAAGATATACTTCCCTATATCTCCATCGCTGTGTGCGGCCATGGAGGCAGAGGAGAAATTAATGTGCAGCACAGATTCCCTTCCCCCCCATCCACCTCTCTCAGGCCGATGCCCATTCCAAACTGAGTGAATTTGAACAGATACTGCCTTTATATATGAGCAGTCTCTGTTCCAGTTCCCTCACAGTGGTGGTGTTTGAAGCTGATTGGCTGGCATGAGCGAAAGCTGAACACTCATTCGTGGCATAACCCTTTGAGCCCCAGAGAGGTATGCAATGCATTGCAGGCACACAAGGGGGTTAAACTATGTATGAGTATGTGGGTTTTTTGAGGAAAATATTTATTTAGACTATTCTTTATCGTTACAGCTACAAGACAAGAAGAGACAAGAGAAGACAAAAGAGAAGAAAGAAGACGAACTGACCAGGATGCTGATGACTCCACTGGACATCAGGATTAATGGCATGTGTTACTTTTTATGTGATGTTGATTTGTACCTTAGTTGGGTTAACCCTATGAGTGCCAGCAGGGCAATTATACCCCACAGGCATTCATAGGGTTAATTATACTAAACCTGAACACTTTTTAGGTACTTTGCATGTATTGATATGGGGCTTAGGGCCCAATATCAATACATCCACTGGGGACTTAGGTTTTTTTTTCCTTTCAATTGCCACGTTGGCTGACTAAAGATCCAATAAGGGACTTTAGTCAGAAAAAAATAGGTCTTAAAAGTTTTTTTTTGCAGGCCTTTTTTCGTAGCACTATGAATTTAATGGCTTAGAGTGCCTGAAAAAATGTCATTGGGTTTTTTTTTTGCCTAAAGGGGACAATTGAATCTTGCCCATAGTCAGGAGTATGATTAAACAATTGTAACAAATCAGTGCTAATGATCATCAATTTAATACATAGGTTGAAACGTAATCATTAACTGAAACAGAAACAGATGTGTAGGAGGAGTAAAACTGGTTTAGGAACAGCCAAACTCAGCTAACAAGGTGAAGTTGCTGAAAACAGGTTTATATCAAAAGTCCTACACCAAGACACCGGGGGCTGGATTCAAATGTAGGTGCTAATTTTATCTCTGCTTGTATCTACAGGCATCCCCATAGACTTCAGTAGGAACATTTTTGATAAAACGGGAGGTAACATTATCTCCTGCATTTGAATCCATCCCAAGGTAGCTATTCTTCATCAGCAAGGTCTCTCCCAGGCAGAAATGTCAAGGCAGACAGGGGTTTCCAGATGTGTCCAAGCTCTTTTGAAGACGCACAAAGAAACATGCAATGTTGAGGACCATAGACGTAGTGGTCAGCCAAAGAAATTTAGTGCAGAAGATGAAAGCTTACTTTCCTTCACAATCAGAAGATATGCAGCATCGTCATCAGCTTAGAATTGGCATAAAACGGTGGGATCCTGGTACATCCATCTACTGTTTGGAAAAGTCTGGTCAGAAGTGGTCTTCATGGAAGACTTGCAGCTAAAAAGCCAAACACCCAGCGTGGAAACAAGCCAAACGACTCAACTATGCACAAAATCACAGGAACTGAGGCGCAGAAAAATGTCAGCAGTCAAAATTTGAAATATTTGGCTGTAGCAGAAGGCAGTTTGTTCTCCGAAGGGCTAGAGAGAAATACTTGAATGAGTGTCTGCAGGCAACAGTGAAACATGGTATAGGTTTGTTACAAGTTTGAGCCTGTATTTCTGCAAATGGAGTTGGGGATTTAATGAAAATGAATGGTTTCCTCAATGCTAATAATTACAGGCAGGTACTTTTCCATTGTGCAATACCATCAAGGAGGCATCTGATTGGCCACAAATTTATTATGCAGCATGACAATGACCCCAAACATACACTCAAAGTCATTAAGAACTATCTTCATCATAAAGAAGAAACAAGCAGTCCTGGAAGTGATGGTATGGCCCCCACAGAGCCCTGATCTCAACATCATTGAGTCTGCCTGGGTTAACATGAAGAGAGAGAAGCAACTGAGGCTACCTAAAACCACAGAAGAACTGTGGTTAGTTCTCCAAGATGTGTGGAACAACCTACCTGTTGAGCTCCTTAAAGGGATAGTAATACTTCATTATTACTATCCCCCATGTTGTAGCCCTTAAAATCCTAAATTCACTGATACCAGTGGCATCTCTCAAACCTTTATGGTTTGAGAGATATCCACTTTTAAAATTCCCTCTCCTTCTCTCTCTGCTGACGTCAGCGTTATAGCTGACAGCGGGGCAATCCGGTCAGTGAGCAAGCGGCGGCTCTGCAGGAGTCCTGAGATCGCATTATAGAAACATAAATCCTTCACTAAAATGGTCTTCTACGTGTTCTTGGTTTGCAAGCACACAAAGAAGACCATTTTAGTGAAGGATTTCTGTTTCTGTAATGAGATCTCAGTACTGCTGCAGAGCTGCCGCCGGTCCCGGGACCGGACTCCCCTGCTGTCAGATAGAATGCTGATGTCGGGGGAGAGGGAACTTTGAAAGCAGATATCTCTCAAACCATGGTGGACAGTAATAATGAAGTATTACTATTCCTTTAACAAACTGTGTGTAGAAGGACTGATGCTGTTTTGAAGGCAAAGGGTGGACACATCAAATATTGATTTGATTTAGATTTTTCTTCTGTTCACTCACTATCATTTTGCTAAATATAAATTATTAACATTTTTAGTTTTGAAAGCATTTTTACTGTACAGCATTTTTTCACACCTGCTTAACACTTTTGCACATTACTGTATATGTATAAAAGAAGAAGACTGCATGTCTGTCACACACACACACAGAGCTGTGGCAGTAAGGAGGAGCTATTCAGATCTCCTCCATACTGCATGTCCAGCAGATACAGGGGGAATGATTTTGACAAGAGAAAAAAAACATGGCTGATTAACTTTGGACCATAACACACACACAGACACAATGCCCTCACCCTGACTTCCCCTTCTGCCAGCATCTGCTCCTGTTCTCAGTAAGTGGTGGATCCTCCTCTTGCATTCCTTTACCATGCTTTGCCCCTGCATGCACTTACAGTCAGTCCATGCACACCACCAGACTGTAAGTACATGCTGGGCCACAGAAGGTAAAGGAATGCACTCACAGAGAAAAGGAGCAGCTACTGACACTTGAACCTCTGGATAAGGGCATTGTGTGTGTCTGTGTTATTGTTACTACAAAAAGGAACACAAGAGGCTCCAGAATTTCTGCTCGATGTGTCAGAGACCCACTATGTTGTCACTGAGTTACTGAAATAAAATCACTGGTAAATATGATGCAAGCAAAAATATATCAAGTTTACAGCTAATGATAAAGTGTAATGTAAAAAAAGGGTGAAAACATGAGAAGATAAGTGTCGTGCAATGTTTTGGAGACCCCAAGCAAAGTTAAGGTAACAGTTACTCAATGACACAGACAGAAGTCACTCCGATAGATGAACAGGGTACAATATTTATTCCCACTACTGTCACTCTTTGTTTACATATCTCACATTCTGCTTTACTCCCCATTTCATTCCTCCTCCCTCTCTCACTTTTGCACTTCGCATTAACTCACTCTTACTTTCGCCACACATCATCCCTCACACACTGATTATAAATGGTTGAACTGCCCTTACCTTCCTTTCATTGGCTCCTTCTTTAGCCCTAGCACTCCATTGCCTGTTTGCCTACATATCCCACACATCCCTTTACTGGAGCTTTGACTCCAACTCCCTCTCTCACTTTCATAACTTTGCATATGCCTCAGACAAACAGCACTGGGGGAACAGTCCTACAGCTGCTCATACCATACAATTGCATATAATGCACACAATACACAAGCATATGGTGGTATCGGTTGTAGGACGTCTTCCCCTTTGGTGCTGTGCAAGTTTACAACAGAACCAATTGACGGCACTACCGAGAGCACTGTAGACATGTGTGATATAGACCTGGTGGGTAACTCACACACTTTACTGTCACAGTTGCCTGTGCAGCACACACTGCACTCTCAGATCTGGCCCAACATGTGTGGGACCAAGTGGCCTCTGACACCAGCCCCAAACAGAACCCCCCCATATGGACTCTCACAAACAACCACGACACAGAAAAAAAATAAATTACATATTACACATCCCCTTACACCCTACTTCACACACTATACCACAACAGCATAATAACCCCCTCAAACACATTTATAATGTACACATATTTACACAGTAATAACCCCCCCATACACATTTACAATGTACACGTATTTACAGAATTGTTCAATACAAGCTTCATCATACCATCTCTAACATTCATTCCAAACAAATTAAACATTACCCTACATAACATGACGGGCAACACCGTCCCTCATTGCTAGTATACTAGCAAATTTAGTGCATACAACTGCATGCCACCACTGGCATTGGAGACTAATCCTAGTGGGGCTATGCTTCTCCAGTTTCTGTGTTATTCTATGGAGTCATTGAAGATCTCATAACATAGGAATTGGTAAAGTGAGATCACTTGAGAAGCCATCTCGGTTTTATCATCCCTTTATTACACCTTAGTACATAACCCCCAATGTCTTTACTCTGATGGACATAAAAGTATAAAAATTAGGTGTTGGTGGAAAAAATAATAATAGTAAGTATAGGACATTGACTTTAGATATTATGCTTTTATAGAATTTGTAATGTCAAAATAAAACATATTACCCTTCCTTTAACCTATTGGAAGGGAGTGCAATGCATTGTTTTGCAATATGTTGCTTACCCCTCTGGTCCTCAAAGGGTTAAACATTATCAAACTGGGCCACTGTGGTTTCATCTGTAGTGTTTAAAGCTGTTTTTGCATAGGCTGTAAATCCTATTTTTCCTACCATGCAATATCTTTACTAAAGGATAGATTTCATATGTCTCAATGCAATTATATTTCTAGTCGTTTATAGGGATGGGAGAAAAGTAGAAAAAAAATTCCCCATGAGAACAACAATTTTCCACTTTTTCCACAACAAAATCATGCCCATAAATAATGGCCTTATCAACCACCAACCTTTTGACAAGTTTACAATTGCACATGCTTACTTTTGGATTATTTTTGTGCAGGTTTTAACTTATTTCTAAGAACTTAGTAAGTGTGGGACGGCAGTACATAGTGGAAGAACTGTGTAACTTTGTTTCTTTAACAACATGACTTGTGGAGGTGTGTGTGGGGTGATATATGTGGGCACTCTATGACTGTATGAATTCAGGGTTATACTCCTCTGCAGCAGGAGTAGAAAATCCTTGGCACACTTTCTAGCACATCAACAGCACTTCTATTATGTACCCTAGAGCCCTGGGAACTTTTAGGAATGCTTCTGCTGCTGCTATTTGCTGCACTTCTGGCATGTTGATGGTGTGTCTCCCATCAGACCTCTGGTTGTGCTTCAGGTGGGACTTCAATGAGGATGTGCCTAGGTGAGAACCTACTTTGTCCATGCTCACATGCTTCTAACACTGAGAACAGATAGAAACATTTTTGTTTTGGATCGTGAGTAAATAATCGACATACTTTAATCTGAGAAGTTCCTGAGAGGTTACAGTTACGAGGGTAGATGTTGCTCTAGTTGGTGTCAAAGGTGCTGCACTTCCAACAGCAGGAGAAGCACTCATCATAGCTACAGTTGTGGATGTTGATGCCCTGTGTTGCTGATTACTTTGTGTGTGTGTCTGAGTGGAGGTTGGGCTTGGAAGTGGTGATAGCGCTGATGATAACTGACAGGATGATTGTGGGTTTTTAGGAGTCTTTACTTGGCCAGAGTCAGACTTTCTAATTGATTTCTCTCACAGTTAATAAACATGCACACCACTCCTTTTCTGTGGAAGAAGACTGAGCCTTTGCCTTTAAGTTACTTTCCTAGTCATAATCTCTCTTACTCTCAACTTTAACTGTATCTGAAGTAGAGGAGCGTGCTGGAGAGATATACCAAGATCATCATCAATAATTAGGTCAGCAGCATTGCTCATCAATTCTTCCCCACTTATTTATATTCCTCTTGGCTTTTTTAAGTCTCAAACAATTTCATTTTCTTTTTCCCCTTAGAGGGATTTTCAGCACATTCAGCCCTCTAATTTGAGGGCTTTTTTTTACTCTCATGGTCAGGCATAGCAGTTGGTTGAACTGATACACCTTCTTCCATTATGCCATTAACACTAGAATGTGTACAGTGTTCTTAGATGGTTTATTAATACTTCTATTAGTGGTTATGGGACTTTTTAAGTGATTTTGACAAACAGCCTCTTCAGGAGGATAAGGATCACCTTCAATCCTTGTGCACACTGCAGCAACCATGGCTGCAGTCAGTTTTTTGACTTCGACTTTTCTACCACTGCTACTAGACTTTTTGACTTACCACTCTCCCTAGTATATTTGCTGGAAATTATTGAACAGTGGATGAGACAGAAAAACTGGCTGTGTGAGATGTAATACCATTTAGAAGATTATTAAATAGACCACACAGAATAACATGGACTAGTGGTTCACAAACATTTTGGTGTGGTAAAAAAAATAACACAGAAGAGGGTGCCCATTGATGCCTGTTATCTTTATAACCGGAATATTATTGAAAACCAAGATTATACTCACAAGGATGATGGTTGTGGAGGGGTATATACCCAAGCACAGCAAACCAGGCTAACAGGAATTTTATCCTGTCTCTGTTCAGGTGACCGTAACTTTGGATTATAGGGTCCACAACATGCCGCTTCTTAGTCTTTAAGTAGTTTAATGTGTCAATCGCAATACAAAATTATATAAAATATCTTTCAAAAATAATAATAAAAACAAAACAAGAAAGATCTTTCTTGTGTGGTTGATGCTGGATCTGAGGAAGTAATCAGAGACTACAAAACCTTATAGATTATTTAGCAAGCATTTGTTTTTATTATTATTTTTTAAATATATTTTATATGATTTTGTATTGCGATTGACACATTAAACTACTTGAAGACTAAGAAGCGGCATGTTGTGGACCCCATAATCCCAAGTTACGGTCACCTGAACAGAGACAGAAGAAGACCAGGGATATTTTTTATTTTAAAGCATCTTGGAAAAGGACAGAAAGGGCAACTGGTTTAAGTCTACTATCTTCTGTTCTTCTATTTCTTCCAAAATACAAACTAAAATGACTTGATGTACAAATAACAGAATGAAAGGTAAAGGAATGACTGATGTGGGAAAAAAAGGACTTTGACTTGTGAATAAATTAAATAAGGACATTTTCCTAACAACAAGTTCACCAGTAAGACATTGATTGCATGCCACGATTATTATTACACTGTGTGCTGTTCATTGCAAATCGTGTAAGATTTTGTCATGTCAACAATCTAAAGCATTAGTGCACAGTCTCAGTCCATTGCTCCCTTTGCATTTTCTTCTCTGCAGACAGACAGTTGGTGAGTGAGTACAATGCAATGCTAGATTCTTTGTGGGGGGAGGTATTTAATCAATTTCATTATGAAGTAAAAGTCTTGACAATTTTACACAGCATGATCGCTGAACACTGCTCTGTATCTCCACACAGCTGAGTCTTTAATCAACTGTGCAATCATCAGGGAAATTAGGAGATGAGATTTGGATTCAACAGTGGGGTGCCAAGAAGCTATCAGAACACTGAGCAAATCTCCACCCTAGTCATTCCCAAATGTGAATGTATAATGGAGACTGGCTGTAGTAGTGTTCTTGAAGGACAACTTGAATGAAGAAATATAAATGAATCTTGTGAGTGCCAAAGGGGTATGCAGTGCATTGCAAAGCAATATGTTGCACACCCCTCTGGCACTCAAAGGATTAAAGCTGAGTCTTTTACTTGCTAAAAACTGTTATTCTCACCCCTGTTAGTAGCAAAATTATAAAGTTACTGTTTTACATATATAAGACCTCCTTCCCCCCATTTCCTCCCCAGACCTGAGGTTTGGAGTGACACTGGCAGCTGATTCTTGTTGGTTTCAGAATTGTCAAAATCATCTGCACAGTCAAAGGAATAAAGTTGACTAAATTATTTGAGTGGACAATTAAGGCTGTCAGGTCATTATGCTGTTGTTGCCCAGAGTGAAAGAAGTGTTGAGTAACTAGTAAAAGGACTGAAATTTAACATGCATCTCTTTTTTTTTTTTTCTTTTTTTTTTTAAGTTGGTTGCCCTTTAAAGATATATATATATATATATATATATATATATATATATATATATATATATATATATATATACACACACACACATATATATATATATATATATATATATATATATATATATATATATATATATATACAATCTGCGCTCGTCTATATGTTGTGAATAATGTGTGCCCTGTAATGGGCATATATAATAATCCTTAGTAAATCTAAGTAAAATAAGTGAGAATTTCGTCCCACGAATTGGCCAATCCATGTGTAAGCATACCAACCACGCCAGACATATAGATTTACTAAGGATTATTATATATGCCCATTACAGGGCACACATTATTCACAGCATATAGAGGAGCGCAGATTTGGTTGTTTGTGTTTTCACTTTTGGGTTTAGGCCCAATGTCAGGGGGACTGGAGAACCCTCTCATTTCTTGCTGCTATCTATAGCTTTCATCTTTATATTTATAAGTTATTTATATTTATTATATGGATATTTCATGAAGAGTTAGCGCTGCAAGCTTTCTTCTCTTTTTCTGTTTTTGTACCCACTATTATTTATATATATATATATATATATATATATATATATATATATATATATATAAATAATAGTGATTCTCAACTGCATTACCTGCATTTAACCCTCTTAATGTCAGAAGGGTGCACAATAGAAACATAGAATTTGTCGACAGATAAGAACAATTCGGCCCATCTAGTCTGCCATTTTCCTACAGTAAAAACCTCAAACCCTTTTTGGTCCTTGATCTATTCTTATGGTAAGGACAGCTTTATCCCTATCCCATGCATGTTTAAATTCTGTCACTGTATTACCGTCTGCCACTTCTGCTGGTAGGCTATTCCCCTTATCTACTACCCTCTCAGTGAAGTAAAACTTTCTTACATTACATGTAAACCTGTGTCCCTCTAGTTTTGGCCTTTTGTCCTAACATTTTTACTCCTTTGAAATATACTTCCATCCTGCACTTTGTTGAATCCCCTTCATATATTTGAATGTTTCAGTCAGTGCATTGCATTGTACATTACCTGTTTAAGCACACGTATATCAGTCACAGTTTCTGAGCCACTGCTTATTCACCTGAAAACCTGATTTGGTTGTGTGCCCTGAGGAGGACTAACATTGATAAACAGTGACACATAACACCGATCCATTGTTGTCCTTAGAGCACATACCACTAAGATAAACTGTGGCAGTAAGGTGCTGAGGTAACACAAGTGAAAAACACTTTTTCATACAGTGTACAGTAATATTTAGATACAGAGCACATTGTCAAAAAAAGGCTGCAGTGTTTTGTGTGTATGATATTAATTAAAAGAATGCTAGAGACAAAGCTTAGAAGAAATGGCATGAGTCTACAACATTTCCTAGCACATTCTGTGGGGCAGTTGAACTGAGCTTGCTGGTATTAAAGCCCCTAATCTCTTATGTTCTACTAAGCAGAAGTGCACAGACCACTAATTGCATACACAGTGAGACTGATATTCTAAGGACCATTGGAGACTTAAAAAACAAAGAGTGTGACAAGCACACACATAAACAGTACAAAATAAAGTGGTTTCTTCAAGGAATGGCAGCATCTGAATGATGCTCAAGTTATGTCTTCACTCCTGTCTGCCATTGCAGAGAGAATATTTCCATATTCATATTAGACTGGTCCCACCCTCAGATAGACCAGCTCTGAAATGTCAGGCAAATCCTCTCTGCACGAAAGAAATACCAGATGTATATTTTGGATTATGTGAGCCTCATTAGTAGGGTGCAGTTGATTCCCTCTAGGCATATGGAGAGAAAGAGTCCATGCTTTGGATAACCTTCCACTTGGGGAGAATACAGAAACAAGGACTGACGAACACACACTAAGACAGATCAAAATTAAGTGTTTTGTTCAAGGCACGATAGCTTCTTAGGTGCTGCTCAAATCAAGTTTTTTACTAAGAATATACCATTGCAGATAGAAAATTTCCATATTCATGCCAGAGTGGTCCTGCCCTCAGACAGTCCAGCTCCGGAATGTCAGGCAAATCCTCTCTGCACAAGAGTAACAGCACAACCCTAGATGTACATTTTAGCCTATGTGGGCCTCATAAGTAAGGTGCTGCTGATTCCCTCTAGTCACATCAAGAGCAAGGACCCATGCGTGGACTACCCTTTCACTTAGGGAGACTAAAAAAAACAAAGCGTGCAATGAAAGCACAATGAGACAGAATAACATTTTGTTCTGTCTCGGTGTACGCTCATCACACTCTTTGTTTTTAAGGCCAATTGCAGCAATTCTGTAACAAAGCACCAGCAGCAGAGGAGACAAATTAAGATTTTCAAAATGTCTGTTTACATTAGGGATTTTATCCCCTTGATTATTAGTGAGGTCTTCAACACAATAAAAAGCAATGCATTGGAGACCTCTCTAGCATTCAAGGGGTTAAAGTCTGTGGATGTTTTTGTCTCATATGGTACAAAATTGTTTCAGTTGCTCTCGTACATCAGGCTAAGTGAGATTTAACTCTTTATTTAAGCTTGTATAAATCAGGGGGATCGGCAGCTGTTTTACCTCCTGGTTACGAATGGTGGGAGTTGCAGTCTCAAACAAATGGAGCTCCAAAAATATCTTACCCCTGCAGAGAGAGATTAAGGGCTCGATTTAAAGGAATGTGCTAAAATATGCGGTAGGGAAAAATCAAGTCTGTATGCAAAGGCCCTACCAGCTAAAAGCGCTGTCGCTCAAAGCTGATTGGCTGGGATGTGCATAAGCACACATCCCAGCCAATGACTATCATGGAATTTGAACAGAGAGTGCCTATATATAAATGCAGTCTCTTTTCAAATTCCCTGAGTGTGGAACAGGCATTGGCCCACGAGGGAAGGACGGGGAGGGGTCTGAGCCACACATCATTGTCTCCACCGTCATCGCCTCTATGGCCGCACACAGCGGCGGAGACACAGAAAACAGCTAAGTATAATTTTTTTAACAAATTTTGGAATACTTACTTTTATACAGTTGGAAACATTTTAATCACTGGAAGTATGTTCATATTCACCCGCACACAAATACATGTTTAACCCTTTGAGCTCCAGAGAGGTGTGCAACATGTACTCCTCTGGCACTCAAGTTGGTTAAACTATGTATAAGTGTGCGGCTTATTTGACAAAAAATTTGTACTTATAGTTATTTTTCTTTTACAGGTAAAAGACAAGAAGAAAGAAGAGGAGATGTACAGTAGATTACTAGGATACTGAAGGCTCTGCTGGACTTCGGGATTAATGGTGTTGCTTTTTATGTGATGTACTTTTGTTACTTCGTTGGGTTAATCCTATGAGTGCCGGCGGGCTAATTATACCCCACTGGCACTCAAAGGTAGAGGAGTAGGAACCCCCACAAATCTGGTGGGGGATAGCATTTTACTGTCCGCCCCCCCAACCCCCCTGTGTGTCACTTTACCCCACCAGCCCCTCAGCATCTTCTTTTGTCTGAGAGGACCATGGTAGAGGAACTTCTGATCCTTACCTGGCCTGACAGAAAGCTGCTCATTGCACTCAGCGAGCAGCTTCCTGTCAGACCAGGGTAGAGAATACAGAAGGTCCTCTACCTGTGGTCCACTCTGCTCAGCCATGCTACAAGGAGGTGACCAGCAGGAAGGAGCGCTGTGCAGTGCTCTCCCTTCCTGATGGTCACCCAGAGCCTGCGCCCCAGGGCTGGTGCTCCTAGTAACTGGAGGGGATTTCTAAATAGACTATCCCTTGCATGATTTCCTGGGGGGATGCGTCCCCCCTATCCCCCCAGGTTCCTATGCCCCTGCTCAAAAGGTTAATTCTACTAACTTTGAACACTTTTTAGGTACTTTGGATGTACTGATATGGGGCTTAGCACCGCATATCAATACATCTACTGGGGACTTAGGTATTTTTTTGCTTTTCAATAGCTGCGTAAGATGGCTAAAGATCTGATAATCTAATTTGCCGGCATTTTTTCAAAGCACAGGTTATTAAATCGCTTACCATGCTTGAAAAAATGCCATGACCTATTTTTTTTTGTGTCAGCTGCCATTAAATTGAGCCCTAAGACTCCATAGGACCCAAGGGAGAGTACCAATCCCCCACCCATCCCTGTACATACACTCAATTCAACACTGATGCATATTATCTGATAGAGAGGAGAAATGGAAAAGATGATGGAGACCAGAGTAAAGTGGGTAAGATAAACTGATCAGACCTCCTAGTTGACTAGGAATACATTATAAATATATAATGAAGGATAAAATCAGTCCTGTAGTATAATTTTTGGTGGTCAACATATCTAAGAATAGAGACCTCATTCCCCCCACCTACATGTTTCCCATGTTAGAGATACAGTGATGTCTGCACTTCTCTGATCCTCTTCTGCAGACCTCCAGGATCAAGGTAAGTGCTTCACATGGAAAGCACATGGGTGGGAGGAATGGGGACTCCCTTTTTGTAACAGTTAAGCGGAACCAAGCTTTCCTTGTTGGGTTTTTTTGTTTGCCAGTTCAGTACTTGGTTTTGATAGAATGATTATTTTAATGGTCTTACTGGTATCAAGCCAGTAGAATGTATGCATGTTCAATGTCAAGTAGTCTTATTGTGCATTGTTGGCATTCATTTAGCACATGCTATCCAGAAGATAAGAAATTTCTGCAACAAGTCTGAAAGTATTTCATGTCATTGAATCAAGCCCTTGATCACTTAACGTCATATCACGTTCATTTTCCAAGCACCACTTTCTTCCCTCATCACTTCCCTCCATATCCCCATCATGCATTATAGCAACATCTTCTACGCTCATAATCTCTCGCCAATATCATTTTGATCCCCCATAGCACTACCTACTTCCCTCATCACGTCCCTCCACATCCACATCATTCATTATAGCATCATCTTCTACCTTCATCATCTCTCACCATATCATTTTATCCTCCATAGTACTACCTACTTCCCTCATCACTTCCCTCCATATTCCTATCATTCATTATAGCACCATCTTCTACCCTCATCATCTCTCCCCATATCATTTTCATGCCACATAACACCATTTTCTTCCCTCATCACTTCCATTCATATCACCTCCATCCCCCAGAGCAACATCTATCCTTATTATATTCCCTCAAATCACCCTCTTTCCCATAACACAATCCACTCCCTTCATCATTTTCCCCCATGTCACTTGCATCATCCATAGCATCTCATTTTCTCCTCCTTCACAGCACCACATTCTCCCCTCATCAAATCTCACCCCATACCACCAACTTCTTTCCCAATCTATTTATTATTATTATTATTATTATTATTTGTAGGTAGGATGTGTAGATCCTACCTGCCACTAGAATAGACTGATGCTTACATTTCAAAGAAGCTGATGGGGTCCCCCCACATTTGACCCTGCTTCTTGAGTGGTACACTGTTGTGATCCCACTGGTGTATTGCAAAGGGATGTCATTTCTTTGTGCAACACCAGTTATAATCAGAACAAGAAGAAAGAACAGGTCTGGGATGAGGGGGACCCTGCCACTTTCATTGAATGTAATTCTCAGTGAATTTTTAATTCCATTAACAGTAATGTCCTCCCTGCACACTGATCCAATATGAGTGCTAGAAGCCACTTTAATTGGTTCTTGACAGTCAGCACAGTTCCTGCGGGGTATGAAAAGTGAGAGCCCAATAGGTGTGACTGATCCCCCCTCTGGGTGGGCCAGGCTGCATCTGGACCCTCTACAGTATCATGTGCCCAACGCACTACCTAGTTTACCTACCCCTGGTAACCAAGCACACGTAGAAGACTGTTTCAATTAATCATTTTTCCTTCCATAAAAGAGATATCGGCTCTGTTTAAGAGCCTCCGCCTGTCCCGGGACCGGATTCCCCTGCTGGCAGCAGAACGCTGACAGCAGGGGAGAGGAAACTTTGAAAGCGGCTATCTCTTAAACCGCAAAGGTTTGAGAGATGCAGCTGGTGTGATTTAACTCAGTTTATTAAGGGCTACAATATGAGGGATAGTAATTTTGAAGTAATACTATCCCTTTAAACAATAGTACCCCTAACTCCATCCTAACACCCAGAACTGTAACATTTACCTGTCATCCACTGTCTGTCTTCTTCAATCTTCTGTTTTCAGTCTTCTGTAATCTTCCTTCTCTTCTTTCTTCTTTTTCTTCTTTAAAAACTGTTTTGTTAAAAACAATCCAATGAAAGGTATATTAAAAAAAATACCCCCAATAAATGCCTGGGTTAACCCTTTGAGTGCCGGAGGGGTACCCCTCCCACATGCTAAGGGTTAAATGCAATCTGTCATATCTGTAAAAAGTATTATGCTGCCATTTCATTTTAAAAAAGTTTAAGACAGTCTTTATGTTAATTAATAAAAGGCCTTGCAAGGGTTAAGATTATGTCACCAATGGTGGTGGCAGGAACACATAGTGACACAACCCCCCCCCCCCACTCAATACCTTTCAGGCCATTGCCCTAGTCCAAATTAGGGAATTTTCAACAAGGACTGGCTTTTTATATTCCAGTCTCTGTTCAAAATGGATGCCAGCCTCCAACTGCCTGGGATGTGTGCTTACACACTTCCCAACCAATCAGCTTCTAGCAGAGGGGTGACAAAACCCCCTAGAAGTGTGTGATTAGTGTAGGGCTCACTGGCCATACAGGTGTGTGTGTGTTGGGAACCACTTTTCTAACACGCAAACCGGAGCATTTCCTTGCACGTCAGGGAAGCAGCTCCTACTTTCGATTGTTCAGTTTTATCTCCAAAAAATGTGCGGTCCTTAAAGTGTGATGAAGTCACCTCATATATAGAATGGCAAATTCAACTAATTTTTAATTGTGTCCAATGGGTGCAACTTTTTTCACCCATTGGACACTTTTATGTGGAGGTTTTTAACAGCACAATTAATAGAATAACTGTGCTTTAAAAACCACCGTCTCCAGTTTAGATTTTTACCATGGGGCATAGAATAGAGCCCCAGATCTGTTAGTCTCCAATGCATTGCAAAACAATCAGTGCAGACCTCTCTACCTCTAGTATTCAAGTAGTTTAACCCTTTGAGTGCCAACGAGGTGCCCTTTGGCACTCAAAAAGTTAGCATTCCATTTAAATCAAAGGGGTTATTTATTTGTCACGTATAGTTTGCCTCAAAATTACTCCAGATATTTTTAGGACATCAGCCCATTAAGTAACTTAGTTAATAGAGTAACACTGCTGTACATTTATAAATAATATCCTCCAGTATTGGACCTGGCAAGTATTTAAGATTATTAATTCTTTAAAAAATATGTATATATTGATTATTAATATGCAGTAAATTTGTGTAAAGCATAAAGAATCAAAACATTACTATTCTCATACTTTTACTGCTACCTAAGCATTTATTCAACATAAATGAAGTGTGGTGATACCTCTCATTTAGATGTGCAATTCCTATCTTGATGCTGTGACGAAAGATTGTTAGTTTAGCTTCTGCTCAGGTGTCAAATGCACTGCTCTGTTTGATGGAAGGTGACCATAGGTCGCCTGCTAAGAGAAGATAAGAAAAATTTTGTTAGGAAAGGATGGATTTAAAGGGAATGGATCCAGTCACTGATAGTATCTGGAGTCATAAGAAAATAAATCCTTAGGTTCATTTCAGGCTTGGAAAATCATGCTCAGTACAAATAACATGGGAACTGAGGCAAAGAGGCACATAAGGTATCCTCGACAAACCAAGTTTGCTGGGCTAATATAAAAAAAAGCTAACTTGGTGATTTAGTGTGGAATTGTGGATAAAATCAAATGTACCATATGGAAGCAATAACATTTAATATGCCAGTATTTCTGCTCATGTGAACAGGACCTTATAGAGAATCAATTAAAGAGTAATAATTAGTGTTGAGCAAGCACCCCGATGCTCGGGTGCTCGGGTGCTCTGACCGAGCACCCCCTGAGGCTCGAGTGCTCGGCCGAGCACCCGAGCCCCATTGAAATGAATGGGGCGACACCAGGCACCCCCTGCTCTGATGAGGGGAGGGTGCCTGGTCAATGCCCCCTTCATCTCCGCTATGCCCCCTTCATCTCCGAATGCCCCCTTCAGCTCCGCAATGTCCCCCTTCAGCTCCGCTATGCCCCTCTTCCACAATGTGCCCCTTCATCTCCGCTATGCCCCTCTTCCACAATGTGCCCCTTCATCTCCGCTATGCCCCTCTTCCACAATGTCCCCCTTCATCTCCTCTATGCCATAGAGGAGATGAAGGGGGACATTGTGGAAGAGGGGCATAGCGGAGATGAAGGGGCACATTGTGGAAGAGGGACATAGCGGAGATGAAGGGGCACATTGTGGAAGACGGGCATAGCGGAGATGAAGGGGGACATTGTGGAAGAGGGGCATAGAGTCTATGCCCCTCTTCCACAATGTCCCCCTTCATCTCCGCAATGCCCCCTTCATCTCCACAATGCCCCCGTACCTCCAGTCCCTGGTGGTCCAGCGGAGCGTCTTCGGATCTGTGCCTCTTCTGGCACAGATCCCCGCCACCCGAACATGGCGGGAGAGCACATGGCGGTACTCGACGAGTACCGCCATGTGCCGAGCAGAGCGATGCTCGAGCCGATCCGAGCATCGGCCGAGCACGCTCGCTCATCACTAGTAATAATATCTAGGAATGTGATAAATGTCTCCTAATTTATTAATCAGTAGGACTTTGAGTTGGATTGCAGCTGATAACATTATTGTTGGGCTTATGTACTAATCCCCCCATAGACTTCAATAGGATTAAACCTATGATAACATTATCCCCTGCAATGGAATACAGCTATTACTTAGGTATGTATCCAGTTCTATATAGCTATATGCCTATCACCCACCCCCCACTGTGTCCGACTTATTCTCTGTGAATTCTATGGCTATGCTGTTGCATTTCATAATCTGAAAACGATTTCCACGGGTAAGGATTTTCTCTGTATGATTTCTCATTTAGATTGATAAAGCATGTTGTATGTTGAAATAAAATGTGAATTAAAGGCAGCCTAATATGGAGATAATTATTATATAGGGAAACCATATAAATAATGTTATAAATTAATATAATAGCAATACTGGATAGCTGTTTCAAGGAGTTCTCGCTTAGTAAACTCTGTTATCAAAGGGATAGTAATACTTTGTTTTAACTTTATTTTATTTTGTAGGCATTAAAAAAACATGAAGAACGATATAAGTCTTATCTCTCAAACCTTTATGCTTTGAGAGATATTCACAAGCAAAGTTTCCCCTCCCGCCCCTATTACCTAGCGTAAGCCATCTCTTCTCAGATGTGGCATGCAGTTCATAGACCAGACAGATAACAGAAGGGGACAATCTTCTTCGTATGAGAACAAAGAAAGCCCTGCCCCCTTGACAAGTTTTTCAGGTTTTTCCCTTATCTTAACTGAAGATTGTCCCTCTCTTCAGTCTACCTGGGCACCTCCCTTCTGATCTGGCTGAACAGTGTGACATCAGTAAAAGGGGCGGGAGGGGGATACTTATTCATTGAATTACTTTTGAACTACAACTCTGACAGAATTGAAATAACACTCTCTAAAGTCCAAATACTATGACGATTAATTAGAGCTGCTTCTATTATGTAACATTACTATCCCTTTAAGCAAATTATTCCTACAGTTATATTTCCCCATTTATCTAAAACTTTGAATGCCAGAAAGGTATCCAATTCATTGCAACACAATGCATTGGATACCTCTTTGGAATGGAAGGGTTAACGTTCCAGGTGGTAAAATGTAGGCTGTATCTTGTTTAAAATAGACTGAGGGTCAACCCAACATTCACCTGCTTTTATATAGTCCTCCAGATTTTTTTAAACTACCCCAAACTTCCAAACTATCTAGTGATGTAGTCCAAAATATATAATGCCAAAGATCACTCTTCTTTCATAGGGATGGAAGAAAATGTTAACCACAACAGTGAAATATGCAAAAAACATCACTTCCCACCTTCTTCTGGAATTCCTGTGACAAGAACCCTTTTGTTGCTTTTTTCATTGCAGAATTATTTATAATCATGCATTTCTAGGGACGGGGAGAATTTCCGCCTCAAACCAAAATCGGTGAAAAAATGGCACTTCCAGTCTAGTGAAAAATTTCCAGCAAATTGTGATGTTTTTCCGATTTTTCAACTTAACTTGTTGCATTGAAATCAGTGGAAATATTGAATTTTTTTCCACCGCATGGCAGTTTTCTCTTCTTTTCCTTCTTTCATGCCATTCTGCCTTTCAGTGTTTGTGAGAGGAGAAAGTAGCACATTTTTTGAACTGGAGAAAATACACAAATAAAGGGGAACTTAAGTTTAGTTTAGGTACAACATTTGTTCTCTGTATTAGGGGACTATGGGGATACTCTGGGGAAGAAGAAGGGAGGAAGGAGGTTGACCACAAATACCCCAAAATTTAGTGTGACTGACTGGCAAGACACAGGCAGCTGGGCTTCAATTTACTTGTTGATTTTGCTTTTATTGTCTCTGTGCTGGGGAGGTCTAGGGAAGAAGGTTTTTTTTGGACTGACTGTGATAAAATAGGGTGGTCAACTTAAAAATAAACTGCCACTGGGACCCAAGATATACCAGACAAGGTTCATGCTGTTCAGCAGTGGATGATGAGGTCAAAGACTATTACAGGTAGACAACATAGAGAATCACCAACCTCTATGAGGTGATCAAAAATGTTTTTGACCCCATTGCCTCCTCCAGTCATGCCTTATCTGTCATGGAGAAGTTGTTGTAAGCCATATATCTCATGACATCTGGATCCTTTCAATCCAGTGAGAGCTGTGCATCTGGGATACAGGCTTGTATGTTACTCAGTGTTGGGTGAGTTGCTGACAATCCTCAAGATGAAGACAGGAATTATGTTCCCTCTCCCTCCACCAAGATTTAGTAGATAAGGATCAAGCAGGAGTTGTACACAAGAGAAGAAATGCCAAGAGTGATGGATGCCACACTACAGATGTGTGAATAAAAGCTCCTCTTCATGATGAACATTTGTTCATCAACAGGAAGCATTTGCACTCTGTCAATAACTAATAACATGTGGATCACCCATGTGTGTGTGCTTCTTTTCTGGGATTTGTCATAAATTCTGCATCCTCTGGCAATCCTCCATCTACCGTGATTTTGAGCATGGGTACCTTACAGAAGGATGACTGTTGAGTGAATAACCAATGTGAACATCAGATCAATGTAACATAGACAGGGGCATTCACATGATAAAGGGAATCTTCAGGTCAACATAGGAATCAGATAGAATATTTATTCCACCATTACACAACATCTTCATCATGACATTCATGAGGTATATGTGTCACAGTGTCCTTTATATTCCCGCTGTTTCCCTGGGGATGCAGGATATGGCTGAAAACCGTGGCTGCTAACATCTGTTGCTAGTACTGAAATACCAGCACAGGAACAATAAGGCTCACATGAGGACAAAGAATAGAATACACCTATGACCTTCAGTATACCCAATTCAGGTGTTTTGATTAGTCTAGTGGAATCCTACAGTGCACCCTCTTAAATTGTGTAAAATCATCTTAACAATGCATGTTCAATACTATAAAACATTGTAGTGGACATGCTTATTGGAAAATATACATCCTGATCCCATTATGCAGTTTACTGTTCCACAGGTAATGGATGAGAAGATCTTAAGAATTTTTACCGCACCACCTTCAAATCACACCACAGTAGACAGTGAATAAAATCCAAAATCTTGTAACTTTATTTTTTCCGTTAATAACAATTTCTTTTCCAAGACCACACTGGATTGGGAGGGCAGCTATCAGGTTTTGGCGAGATAACAGTTTCGATCTACATTTTTCACATACTAACGCTTAATCATGATGTAATCTGTCTTCCATCACTTCCGTTTATTTAAAAAAAGGCAATTGCCAATTGGTAACGATGTAGCAACATTGTCGCTCCATCCCTAGTCCAATCAACAGTTGGCTAGACGCCGTATATCCCTCATATATTCAAATACTTTTTGCAAGTCTACGATGATCTGAGCCACTTTTTTATGTGTTTATATTCGTATCTTCTCGCCAGCAGAGCTAGATCGATTAAGTGGATTTGTATTGGAGATACCTTGTTTCATGTGAATGACAAGATAAAAGAATAAAAATGAATTTATTAATCTCCATATCAGAAGTAAACAAGTGTATAAGATCACATTATAAATATAAAAAATAATGGAAGGAAATGTGGAGGGCAGCGTAGATGTTTGTACCTCGTTGATGTTATGTCTAAACGTTTACTGAATTTGAACAAATTATTTGTGGATTATAAAGATGGAGGAGAAGAAACTGCTGTTGATCTTGATTCCATTTTCTCAGAGCTGGAAAATCTTATGATGAAAGAGATGAGAACCTGGTGGGAAATAACAACGTTGCAACAATATATAAAAGTGAAACAGATTCCACGTGGTTTCTGAATTTAAAAAGATTCCCACATTTATACGAGAAGATACAAGTTTTATGGAGAAATGGAACAATGTCCTTACAGAATGTTCTAATCATCTTATGGATTTGATTATCGACTATAAACAACACATTTTGACACAACTACAGAGTGAAATTAAGAGCAAACAGTCTAAAGTTATAACATATAAAAATCATCCAAAGTTTGACCAATTGGATACAGAGCTTGCTGAATATTTGGAGAATCTTGAGACATCTATTATTGAGACTAAACAAAGAAAATTCCTTTGAGATAAAATGGACTATGAGTCGGAGAATATATATATATATATGGAGAAAGCATTCAAATTCATCTTCCCAAAAAATTCAGCATAAATTTATATTAAAATCAGGAATGAAGAGATTGTTTTAGCAGAGTGGAAGCTGACACTGTATAAAAAAAATATTTGAGGAAGTGCTAAGTTCACCGACACATGAATTGTCATCTGTAGTCTCCGAGACGAGAAGACAAGATAGCCACCATTTTTCAGAGACAATTGTGGAACCGCGACCAATGTGGAGGACATCGTCTTATTCAAGACTAAACAAACCACTAGAAGAAGAAACAGGAGAGGTTGGAGGAAGAATCACCCAGAAAAAAGTATCCAGAAACATCGAAAGTAGAAATGGAAGATAAGGAAATAAGATATGTGATCAACCTTTCACATTACACCTTAACCATAGTGAAAATATAGTCCTCGAGAGGGGTTTAAATTTTGTACCAAGTCGACATTTCAATATCTTTGACACTTTGGTAGATGTTAACCCCTTTGTAAGGACGTTCACACTTAGAAAATATTTTAAAAAAGATGATATAGAGCTTTATGAAAAAGCAGAAAACTATGTCAATTTTGTCCAGAATATAATTTTAAAGATAATTGCTGTCTAATGGATATGGAAGGTATTGACATTGAATATGTTTTGAACTCAGAGACAGATGCTAAAATACATGCTCCTTGTGTCCAACTTTTTAAGAGGTCCTCTTTCTACCCAATAGGTTGTAGAGGTTTTGCTTTAGACGCATTTCAGCATTTGGTGGAAGAGGATTTAAAGAAATTAAAGTTGGACACTCAGGGGTAGATTTAAAGGCAGCCGTTAAGCTAAAAAAACACCAGTGGGTGTTGTATCGTGTAGGAAGCCATGTAATAAACTGCTAACGGCAGTTTATGTAGCATGCCAGCCACAACACTAACGTGTTTTGGCCCATAAAAAAAAAAACCTCTCCATTTTGCCATTTAAAGCACTGCGTTAGCTGCAAAAACCCAATAAGGGACTCACTTACCGCAAAAAACTTAAGACCCAGTTTTGTTAGGCGTAAAGTCCCTTATCGGATCTTTTGCCAGCTAACGCAGCTGTTAACTGGCAAAAAAAAAACAAATCCCACAGTGGATGTATTGATATGGGGCCCTAAGCCTGTTAGTTTAACAGCCGGTATTCACTTTGGCCCTACCAAGTATGTTAACAGCTGGCTTTAAATCTAGCCCTCAGAGTAATAAGTTTGTCTCTAATCTCCAAAAATATGAGATAATAGCAGTTAAACATTTGAGCACTCTAGAAGAGATAGTAATTAAAACTTCTGATAAGGGGGTGTAGTGGTAATGATGGATGTACAAGATTATTACAATGAAGCCATTAGACAGCTTGGAGATCAGGAAGCTTATATTAAACTGAATTACAATCCAACAAGGGACTTTAGCTCGGTGATTCAGTCACTGATAGATGAAGGAATAGCCTTGGGGGTGATGAGTATGACTGATGTTGAGGCAATGAAGGTTGTCAGTCCATTTGTCCCCATATTTCACCACCTTCCCAAGGTTCATAAATCTATTACAAAAATTAAAGGTAGACCAATCATCTTAGGGATTGGGTCACTAAACGAGTCCCTGAGTGAGTGGATTGATTTACATTTACAGACATTGGTAGCCAGACTTTACAGCTATTTGAAGGATACAACAAATGTTTTACATATCGTGAAAGATATAAAATGGTGCTCTGAATTTTCTTGGCTCTCCTGTGATTTCAGAGCATTGTATTCTTCGATCCCTCACAAATATGGATTGTTGTCTCTGAGGTATCACCGGGACAGATATTGTGATTATAGTGTAGAACTTAAAAACTTTATATTGGAGGCCGCGGAGTACCTGCTGACTCACAACTACTTTCTATTTGATGGGGTTTTACCTCCAAAGATATGAGACTTCAATGGGTGCACAATTTGTGCCCTCCTACGCAAACCTCTTTATGGGGTGGTGGGAGGAGTCCCGCATCTTTGGGCAAATTACCCACACAGGGAGAGTATTGTGATGTTTGGCAGGTACATTGATGACCTCTTGTTTATTTGGAAAGGTGATACCTCAGAGATACCAAAGATTTGTGTCATATTTATATGATGAATCCTTAAATTTGGAATTCACATTTGGATTTAATAGGACACACATCCACTTTTTAGATTTGTTGATATATTCAGTTACAGGTATTATTGACACAGACGTATACAGGAAACCCATAGCGGGGAATAATCTCCTTAATAGCTGCCATCCGAAACATAGAATCAGAGGTATCCTTGTGGGTTAGTTCAAGCTTTTGAAATGGAACTGCTCAACAGAAGATACCTTTGATAAGCACACAAGAGAATTGTATAATAGGTTTTCACAGAGAGGATATCCTAGATGGATATTAGATAGGGCACATAATCAAGTAAAAAATGAAGATAGGGATACTCTTAAAATATAAAAATCATAAAATACAACAGATGGCCAAAAAAGCAGGCAAAATTGTCTTTTCAACAGAATTTAGTATGGAATATGATAAACATTTTAAAAAGTAATTTACCGGTTCTGAAAGCGGACCCTCTCCTTCAAAAAATAGTTGATGAGGGTTTTCTATTTGTATCTAGGAGAGGAACTACTCTGGGAAATTCTCTCCATAACCTGATAGCTGCCCTCCCAATCCAGTGTGGTTTTGGAAAAGAAATTGTTATTAACGGAACAAATAAAATTACAAGATTTTGTATTTTATTCAATGTCTATTGTAGTGTGATTTGAAGGAGGTGCAGTAAAAATTCTTACGACTGTCTATTATGAGGGGTCAGAGAGCCCAGTAAACCAGCACATTTATTCCACACACGAAGACAGAGCCACTCGGTTTACATACATTTACCCTGAATATACAAGGACAGGAGTCTTTGGGGATATAGGTTAAATCCCTTTTCAATCTGAGCAGCTTTTTTCTGTGTTTATAATGGATGAGAAGACCCTGAGAGGGGTGGAGACACAGGAAAGGCTCATTAGTGAATTATTTTAATGTTACTATCCTGCATGATTTCATTATAACACATGTATCGCTGTGATATCTTTATTCTCATTATGAATGTGTGCAAACACAATCACACAGAGCATCTTGATACATTTTTCTGCACAGATACAGATTTCCTGCTTTACCCCTCTACACTGGATGTGACTGGAGGTGAAGTGAATTTACCACCTGCACTTCTGTTGCTGAGTTGTAACCCCTTCACCCTCCTGCCTGAAACATGCATGCTTGAACATCCCAGGTACATAGCCCTCATTGTATTGAATAGATACAGATGCCATGTAATGGATATCACCAAGTGACCCTGTGAATTCAACTGATATGTAATTCTGTAGCTGCACAAAATACCCAAAGGGGAGACTTGGCAAATCTCCCATGCAGTATGGATTTGACTTGGGCACTCACAATGGCAAAGGATGGTCACAATCACCCTCTGTCACTTGCTTATACTCATTCAGACTCACTGTCTGAAATAAAATATAAAATGAGTAGTATGGGGGGCATGCCCGGAAGCTAGACAGAGTGGAGGTACTCTTGCTCCTGCAAATCAAGCTTATATATCTGTTACCATCAGTGATGAATGCAGTAATTTTTATTTATTTTTTTGCCCTGTGTTAACTCTTTTTGCCATGTAGTAAATCACCTGGCTGTGAGCTGTATTTTGATACCACTCTGTTGTGAATATGACATCTGTACCCAGACTTTATTGAGCCTTGCGCTCCTCAGTCTACTCTGGCCTACCAGTCTCTGACCTACTAGCCAGACCAGAGCTTCCAATTGATGAGTCCCTCTACTCTCTGATCCTACCTCCCCATCTGCAGACATCATGTGCCTTGAATGAAGCAGAGTTGCTTGGCCTCTGCTACATCAAGACACCTGGGGGGGAGAGATTGGAGGAGAAGGGAGAGAGAGAAATAGGAAGGAGATGGTGCTTTGGTGGAACACTTGTTTCAGTGAGGAGGGCCTGCAGCCTACAAATGGAGTTCATTATACTTGACAAAGACAAGCAATGGACAGCAAAGTAAGGCAAGTCACAAGTCATTGCACCTAGACTTGGTTATATTATTTACTGGAGGAGGCATCTATTCACCCAACAGAGTGGTGGTTTAGAGGGCCATACAGTGCCAAATACAGACACCATATGGCCCAGTTTTAGCCCCTAAACTACTGCTCTGTAGGGCAAATGAACACCTCCTCCAGTAAATAATATAACCAAGTCTAGGTGTAATGACTTGTAACTTGCCTTTCTTTGCTGTCTGTTGCTGTCTCCATCAAATGTGAGAGCAGAAACAAACAAATTAAGAGCTGCTGGATGTTACTGTGTTACAATACAGTCTGAATTCAAATATTCTTACGCATCTGGGATGTGAGATATCTACTACACAGTGTATGTGACTTGTGGAGAGTAAATGAGCAAGCTGAGATTATAATAGTTGAAGGCATGTTATACAACAAAGAAGTATTTGGAGATGGAGTGAGGAGAATACATTATCTTTTAATGTATCTCATCAATCTCTACCACTGTGACTCCAATTAACTATGCTGCACCCCTTCACTGCCTTTTGCAATTTTCTTGAGTGCCCTGAAATCTGGGTAGATCTCCAGGATCTCTGACACAACAGTGGCCCTGATTGCCCACCCTTACTTCATCAACATGATTTATACCTATCTCAGCCTGTAATGATAAACAATACTGTGTGTGATGGCATGAACTGGGTGCTTTTATTGATGTCTGTGTTTGCACCTGGATTATTGTTACAAGCTAAGAGCCTTTACACTATCTATGTATTGTGCTGTCTATTAGGGAGCCAGTAGGCCTGGAGCATCTCCTGAGGAATAGCTGCGCTGGATATTGTGATGAGTCTCTTGACCCTAAAACCACAGAGCAAAAGAGTCACACTCACCTACACAAACATAAATAGTCAGGCTGTTTATCCTTGTGAAATGTAGCTCTACATCTCTTCAATGTAGCTCTTCATCTAGCCTCACTGAAATGTCTGGCTACTCAAAGTTTGATACACTTGGATATTGCATCTCCTTGATCTGTTTTCTAGATCATCTGTTTTGCATTGCAGAGCTTTGACTTGTTGATAAAGTGACTCTATAGATTAATTCATGGGCGGTAAGGTATCTTTTACTGTAGGTATCTAGCACTTTTTCAAAGATTGTCTGCTGGTCCACTCTCAGAAGGTTCAGTTCCATCTGAATGGATGTCAATTTTGGTTGTCAAGACATTTTGACAGTTCGTGATGGCTGACATTATTTCAGAGAAATGTGTGTTTACAGAGTCATCTTGATCAGAGTTTGATACTGACAGTAATTCCATTATTGCCTCCATTTCATCGTCTGCCATTTGTCTTCTTGAAAACTTGTTAAGTTTAGACTTGTACTCCCCTGACTTCTTCCCCATGTCAATGTGGTCATGTATACAGGTAGGGGTGCAGAATGACTGTAGTATAATATGGTGGACAGATGGAGCTATGTTACTGTAAGTCAGTGTTTCTCAACTCCTGCCCTCAGGACCCACTAACAGGCCAGGACTTAGGGATTTCTCTGCTAGAGCACAGGTGTGGTGATCAGAGGCTCATTCACATTGATTAACACACCTGTGCTTTAACAAGGAAATCATCAAGTCCTGGCCTGTTAGTGGGTCCTGAGGACAGGAGTTGAGAAACACTGATGTAAGTGTAACTTATCCAGTTTCCCACCCTGTTTAAGCCCACTGGGTTTGGGCCACTTACTACAACTCCAATGGTGTAGTGTTGATGAGGGCTGAAACTGGGAAGACAGAAGCCCAGATCCATTAGGTACCTCCTACTGGCATACAGAAGATCTACTGTCTGAGGTGGCAAGTAGGGGTGGGCAAAAAGTGTGAAAAATGTCCCGCAAAAAAAGTGCAAATTTTTTGCTTTTCCCACGAAAAATTTCGCTTTTCCGCCTATGCAAAGATTTCTAATTTTTGCCTATTTAAACAAATTTTCCACCTATGTTAACACATTTTCTGCCTATTTTAACATATTTTTCCCCTATATTTCCTATAGGTACTACATTTCCCACTGTAATATTACTTCTTCTGAGGGCTGAAGTTTAGAAATAAGTGGCTGAAAGTCAAAGTTGTGAGTCCTACAGCAAAATAAGGCTTGAAAAATGTGTTAGCACAACACTTTCTTGCTTAAGTGACACTGGCACATATTCAGGATGAGATCAAGTAATAAAAAAAAAATAAAGTACAACCTACAATGTGGCAGATATGTATTGTAGTGGTGGTGGTGGGGGGGGGGGCTAGCATGGTGTGATTTGTCTATGTATTTTTACCATTGTCATACTCTATCCTCCTTCTCAGATTGACAAATATTACTTACCGGTCATAGCAGTGGTCCCAAGTGGGGTAAATGGTGGTAACCCTTCTTCTCATCCGTCCTCCACCTCCTCATCTGTGCTGCTGTTAATATATTTGTCCTGGCTTTGTGGTTTCTGCTACCACTACAACTACTGGAGCTGGATGTAATTCTACTGCCTCTACTACTAGGTGTCAAAGGTGCAGCACTTATAGCAGCAGCACCAGAGGTACTCATCATATCTAACACAACCTGTGCTGCTGGGTACTCAAAACAGGTGTGTGAGGCTGAGTGGGACTTGGACTTTGAAGAGACAATGATGCTGAGGATGACTGATAGGGTGACTGAGTGCTTTTTGACATCTGTACTTGTCCAGGGTCAGACTTTCCAATGGCTTTCTCAAACAGTTTATAAAATACCCAAAAAACAAGTCTGCACTCTTCCATCTACATTTTCAAATGAGAACCCTGTGCTGAGCATATACTATATCACTAGCAAATTTGGGGTCTTTGTTGCATGGTTTGGCCAAAGCATGTTGAAGCTCGCCTGCCCTTCCAAGGCCCCCCAATATTAGGCAAGTACCTAACTCTTCATACAACCATTCCTATCTAAACTTAAAAACCTCTGATTTTTCTTATGTAAAGCATCAGGTGCATTTAAAAACATTAATTAGCACAGGGTTCTCATTTGGAAATTTATATGGAAGAGCGCAGACTTGTTTTTTGGGTATTTTGTTTGGGCTTGGGTCTAGTCTTGGGGAGTTTGGAGGAATCCCTCATTTCTTGCTGCTATTCATATATATTCACTTGGGTTTTTAATTTAAATCTGTATAATCAATGTTTAAGTTAATGTGAGTCAGCACTGAGAGTTTTCTTTGTTTTCTCAAACAGTTTATAGACAGGTACAGTACTCTGAACAAGAGAAAGATGCTTGTGGGATATATTCTAGATCTGCATCATCATCAGTCATCATTAGGTCATCCGCAGCAGCAGCAGCATCACCTGACAGTTCTTGCCCACTACTACCCTTATATTCCTCTACGCTTTTGGAGGTCTCAAATAATTTCTTTTTACTTTTACTATATCAAAATTCACTACTACTTTGAGGACAGGTGTTTTGGTGTCTCACTGTCTGATGCAGCAGGAGGTTCAGCTGCTACAACTTCCTCTATTATGCTGTTGCCAGCATCATCAACACTTGAATGTGACTTGTCGTTTTCAGTGTTCTTCTTATATGGTTCTATATTTCTACTGGCACTGGTGGTGCTGGGCCTAGTTTTGCTGGAACCTTGACAAACTGCATCCTCCCTTGGAGTAAAGGGATCATCATCATTGATTGCACACGCTGCAACAACCATTGCTGCAGTAGGTTTTTGGACTACTACTACTTTACTCTCACGTCCCTACACTGCTCCACCCCTCCCCCTTCCCCTTGTGCGTTTGCTGGACATTCTGCAACTACACTGTGTTTTTTTACTGTCCAGTGCACAACATAACTGATGAAGCCCAGTCAGCTGTCTATCACTGTCACCTAAGATATTTCATTTTTTATTCTTTAATATTTATTTATTTTTTTATTATTTTTTATTTATTTATTTATTTTTTTTTTTAAGATGTCTACCCTGTTGTCTTATCACAGTCTGTCCAAAAAAATTTATAACTGAAAAAGAAAATCAACAATGTCTTTCCCCGAACTTCCCCACCCAGCACAGGGACAATAACAGCAAGATCAGCAAGCAAATAGATTGCCTGTCTTGCCAGTCAGTCACATGGAATTTTGGAGTATTTGGGTGACAGCCTCCTTCCTCCCTTCTTATCCCCTAGAATGCCCCCAGACTCCCCTAATACAGAGAACAAATGTCCTATCTAAATGACTTCCTAAACTAAGCTGCAATTCCCCTTTATTTGCCTATCTCCTCTAGCTAAAAAAAACATGCTGCTCTCTCCTCTCACAGACATAGAATGGCTGCTGTGAGAGCCTGACAACCTTTTATATGGCTGTAGAAAACTTTTGTGTGGTGTAGAAATATTTTTCTTCCCATTGATTTCAATGGGGGGAAAAGGCGGAAAAAAGCGAAAAAACTGCACTTTTTGTGGGAAATTTTTTGCCAAGCGGAAAGTGCCATTCTTTGCCGATTTCAGTTTGAGGCGAAAATTTCCGCCCATCCCTAGTGGCAAGGTAGTTAGGCTGGGAGGGCAGAGGATATCACACCGCTGTGTTGCAATTCTTCTCTCTCAAGATCATGTTTGATATAGCTTTAAATACATTTTGCTGATATTGAGGCTGATGTTCTTAAAAGAATTGGAGTTATTCTGGAGCAAGCCAAATGCACCACAGGGGGACATAAAATTCTCCTTAATTTAAAAAGGGGTTTTAACATCTTGAATGTTAGAAAGGTCTCCAACATATAACAAAGTGACAACTGGTTGGGGGTGATAGGAGCTGTAGTCCCCAAATACCTGGAGGTTCAGCAATTAACTATCTGTGTACTAATCCCGCCAACAATGCAGCTGAAATAGCTAAGCAGGTTAATGCACTAGCTGTAGAATCTGCTCAAACCTGAGAGATGCAGGTTCTAGTTGTGGCATCATCAACTCAGACTTTCATGCCTTTGAAGAAGATAAAATAAGTAATTGGGTAATAATAACATCTATACCACCAGACATATTTGAAAATAAGAGATAATCACAATACATCCTTCCTAGTAAAATAACTTGAATAAGTGAAGTGACTTCTTTGTGCATCTTCCCACTGAAGTCTTTTGCCTGATATGCTTTTCTGCTATTAAGTCTGCTCCCATTGTGAGTATTTTATTCTATTCAAAATGAAGTTGAGTGGGTTTATTTTATGTTTTTAGACAAGTAGAAGGCCCGCCTGTATTTGTGGGAGGGGCTGCAGGGCTATTTGTACTCCAGACAGCCTCTTCCCTATGGGGGTGTCGGTCAGGAAGCCCTGCAAGCAGCAGCACTTCTGGTCCTTTATTTGCATCCGGCACAGCACCTCTCGCTGGTAAACTCTTTTACCCACCTGTATTTCCTACGTTTGAGTGCTCACCCATCTGTCGATCCCAGCCAACACCGATCTGGTCTTTGATTCTCCTCTCACTTCCAGACCATGTTCAGGTAACATCATCAGCCTCGCAGTTTTCGACTGATGTCATTACTATTCAATGCACCGCTGACTTTACGTGTTGGCCAGCTGCAGTCCACAACAAGTTAGTTATATTAATAAATTCAGTTACCCCTGCATATATAGTTCTTTATGTTATATCCGTTATACTAATGTTTTAAACCAATTATTCCCAATAAGTATAGTCAATTCTTACCATGTCTACAAGAGGATCTTCCATTGTTCTTCTCATTCTGTTTTGTCATATCAGTTAAGTTAGTAGTTATTTGTAGAATCTGGTTGTCTCATTTATCTCCTTAAAACTTCCATAGTGTATACCTAGGACGTTCTTGCTATCACTTTATAGGATCATCAAGTTCAGGTCATTCGAAGCTCAATTAAGGTATGAAACTTCAAATAACTAATTCCTTTTATTAGTCTTATTAGGCTTTCATAGGCCCAGTATTTATTTGATTACAAGTGATCATTTGATTTTTACTTGCAGAGGGACTGATCAGACCAGGCTATCAGCATTCATATTCTACCATTCTGTTCTATCCTTTTCCAGGTAACCCCTTCAGTTTTAATTCAATTAATGGGTTTCTGTATTGATTCATTGCTTTACATACTTATACATAGTTTCCTTCATGTCTGTTTCATTTATTTCAGCATCCACAGCATCCAGTATTCATTCCATGCCAGCAAATCTCGTTAAGTTTATTACATTTAACTTATGCCTTCTCATTGTCACAACCAATTAACTTGGCAAGTCTGACCAACCTTATTTTTATTGTTTCAGCTTTATCATTTTCATTCTGAAACCAGTTTCCACAGGTAGGTATTCACATTTCGGGTCACTCATTCATATGACATTGTAAGTACTACCCTAACAGCCTCAATATGGCTTCAATTCCATGAGCTCCCCTTCCTCACCTGTCATTTATTAAGCACAAGTGACCTGAGCATTCTCTACATTCATCAAGAATTAGTTATCCTATTGCTGCCCTAAGCTTCACACTGTCACCATCATATTCCTCTCTGATTGGTCTCCAGTGTAGAACCCAGCTGCCTACATAGTTCAGTACATAGTCCAGCTAGTAAGCATACGTTAGTAATTAATTCCCACCAATCCTATCGAGTTTCTCCTATAAGCTAGGATCTTCACAGTATTCACGTCACTCATAAGCACCTTACTTGTCTTTAGAAGACTAATGTTCACCTACTTCAGTCAATGAGGCTGACAAGTGAAGAATAGCAGTTTCACGTCTTACTTCAATTGCTGAGGCCAAGGACATTTGTCATTTCAGCTATAGATTATATGTTTAAATCCTCACCAAGCTCCACAATCCTTCCTCCTTTACTTAGAGGCTAGTATTGTTTCATCTATCCCAGCATAGTTCAGTTGTCAGACACACTTAGGTCAAGGTTCTTCACACTTCAATTACCAAGGACCGTGGAATAGGATAAATCATATCACCTTCACCTACCTCAATCTCTGAGGTCGACAGGTGAAGAATAGGTTATCATGTCCTACCTCAATCTCTGAGGTCAAGGATCATTACTTAGTACCTTTTTTGAATAATTAGATATTCAAGTCCTATTCACTACAGAATCCAGTTACATCAATGGTTCCCTTCACCTCAATCACTGAGGCCGCAAGTATAGGGTTATATGTATCAGCTTCAACTACCTGAATCGTTGAGGCTGTCTGTCAAGAACACCTTTTAATGTCCTATCTCAGTCACTGAGATCAAAGAATAATATCACCTTTGTTAACAGTCAATCACTCATTTCCCCACAGAGTCACCAACAGTTCCTTGCCTCAATCATTATAATGTAGATATAGTTAGAACGGCCTATTATCTAAGCCAGGTGTCACTTCTCCGAGTATTCCTCTTTTCCCAGCACGTTATGGCACAACACACTCACTTCCCCTTCCCTATGAAGGTGGAGGCTAGGTAGGCTGTACTGAATTCCCTCCAGAAACTGCCAGGTCAGTGAGCCTCTCCACGTACAATCCTATATCATCTTCTTCCCTTGACAGAGGTTGAGACAAGTGGCTAGCTTTGTCTCTGTCTAAAGCTGATTCAATCCATTGCATCAATCATGGGTCGGAGGCATTCTGGGACAGAGACTGATTCAAGCTCATTTTCCTTACCTCTTCTTGGAATGGCCAGTTAATGACAGCAACCTTCACTACATTCCTTACGGACACTGAATTGCACTATCACTACTTAGGCCAGATTCATTAAGGTGTGAATGGCTTAATGAGCAAGAAAATCAGAGGATTTCTTTGAATATTAACCATTCGTCCATTCAGCAACTTAAGGATTCCATCTGGCCATCACTTATTCATCAATAAACGATGGTCAGATAGATCCTCCAATTTGATCTGCCAGTTTCAAACTGGTGGATCCCATTACAATGTATGGGGTGAACACACGCATACACATTTTCACTTATGTGTATGCATGGGTGTTTTAGCCTGACTGGCCTATTTACTCAATTTTTCCTGCTTCACATACTCAAAGCAGGGAAACACAACAAATCATTGATGAATACCCAAAGGTATCCATCAATGATCGCAGCAAAGAGCAGTGTATTTGATACGCTGCTTTTCCCATAGTTTGACAAATACTGGCATTAATACGTTCCTCAAAGTTCCCCACATGGCTTCCAACTATTCAATCTATTACTTCTGTCTTGAAGATTCACAATGGAAGATTCAGCCCATCAGGCAATCTTGGACTTGGAAACCTCTTTAGCAGAAGGACCATCCACCCCAAGAACGATCAACACTTCATTCAGGGAATGCACTATTCCTAAACTTACAGCAGAACTCTGCAGAAATCATATTCCTGATTTAGCCTCAACCCAAAAGGCTGAATTGTTCTGTCTCCTCTATCCACACCCTACCCCTCTCCAATTTTCCCCTTCACCTTCCCATGCACCTCAACTGCAACATATTACTCAGCTACTGACTGACCTAACATCCATGGTCTCTGACATGCAAGCTTCACTCATAACCTTGGAAAACAACTCCTGCTCCCCCCAAAGGATGTTCTTGACCCTGGAACCCTTCCCTTTTCCATGTGCCTCCTCCGCTATTTCTAGCCCACAAATTACTCCAGCTCATTTGATACCCTCCTACATTAGAAAATATATACTCGAAAGGAAAGAAGTGAATTTGGTTTCCTTACTGATTGCTACACACGATATGGCCGAGAACCGCACCAGAAGCTGCTGAGATGTTTCCATCACACTGAAGACAAAACATCCTAGAATATCAAAAATTGTCTATCCCAGAATTTGTTCTTGTGTTCAATATCTTCTGTGATATACTGTGTTCCGTATTCACTTCTTGCAGACAGGAGTTGGACCTTTTAAACCTGCTGCAGGTCCTTTTCGGCCAAGACAGCAGCAACTCTAGAGCAGTTTAATTTTGTGTCTGACTAGAGCTCATTAGATAATGATCTCTTTTGTATACAGTTTGCTGGCTTAAAAGCTCCTTTGTGTAATTTCTGTCAGTCATCCATCCACTTCTTTAGTCTCTGCCCACTTGTCACTCTCAGAACTTCCTCTAGTTCAGCAGCAGCCCCATTTTCAGCCTTGGCATCCCCATCCCCTAATGTTCAATAGTCCACTTCCCTCCAGAGATAAATTGGGCTGTGCCCTACATTACCTAGGCTCCTTCCAAATCTGCAGCAATTTTAACACTAGGGGATGCTTCTTAGGTGCCTGCAGCATGCTTCATGTATGTTCCCTATTCCCTAAGGTACAATTCCAGTCCAGGTTTTGGTAAGCGCACCCAAAGAAAAAAATACATTTAAAATTGCAGGAGAGCAAACAATTTTGGCCCAAATAGCTAAAAGCAAATACACAAAATATTGGTGCATATCCAAATTTACATCACCATTAACCTTTACCCTTGCCAGCAAGCATAGCATTCTACGCTCATATACTATGACTAAATCCTCATCTTTAATATAGTAGTGATATGCAGGCACAATGCCACAGAGTAAAGGGTTAATGGTGATGAAAATTTGGAAGTGCACCAATATTTTATGTCCGAGAAATCCATCACATAATAAATGTCTAGCAAGCATCAATATCAGTCTCCTGCGGTCTTTACTCAGTCATCATCCAGTCCAGTCACTAACCCACCGTATGATTACAGGTTTTCAGAAAGGGTTTCACAATGGCACCATAGCTTTTCCTATCTGAATGATATGAATGGCCCAATTTAATATCTGTCATGTCCAAACCTGTTCTAGTGGAACAACTGTTAGCCAGAGAACTGGAGAAAGGTTACATTATAGGACCTTTCCAGTTCCCACACTTCCAAGTCTGGTGCATTAATCCTATAGGTATTGCTTCCAGAGAGTTTTCACTCAAGAAATGTCTAATCATAGACTTTTCAGACTCCCATTTTTCCTTAGATCCCAGTATCAATTTACTCATCCCTTTGGAAGAATTTGCTCTAGCTTACCATCACATAGAAGATGCAATTTGTTGCATCAAAAGTCGATATCAAGGAAGCCTTTAAACTTCTTCCAGAACATCCTTCTCTGCAAGGAATAAGACTACTCCAGAAGTAGTTTTGCAGTTTGACTCACTTTTTAATCAAAGAGTAGCCCAATCTCTTCATTCACTTTATCAAGACCTTGAACTGGCTCCTCAGCAATCATTTCCATGCCCCATGGTCCTTCACTATCTGGACAATTTTCTGCTGATAGAACCAGCCAATCAGCCTAACTAAACTAATTTCCCTCCTTCAAGAATGAGTCATTCCTTTATCAGCCCATATAACCTTAGGACCTGCTATCTTAGTAGAATTTCTAGGAATTACATAAGACTCAGCCAGAATGGAAGCTAGTCTGCCATTATCCAAGCTCAATCGTATTCAGTTATTGACTAGTGGATTCTCTACAAAATCCTCATGTAGCAAGAACGACCTCCAATCACTGATAGGGCACTTAGATTTTGCAACCCAGTTAATCCCCAAGGTAAATCCTTAATTTTATATCTACTATCCCTCTTCACGTCAGCCCCTAATGAATTCTCCAGATTTCAATTCAGCCAAATCAGACCTCTCTATGTGATCCTCCTTTCTTAATCACTGTAATGATCCATCAGTTTTTCCCCACACCCCATCGCCCTCTTCACCTTTATTTTTTTCCAATACTGCAGCTTCTTACAGTTATGCAACCATCTACCAGAATGAATGTTTCTTAGAGCCACGGCTTCTGGAAGTACATGACCTTTCCCTGTTCTTCTCAACATCATAGCTATTCAAGCTCTATCCTATCATTGTAGCAGCTGTCCCCTGGGGTCCATTATGTTCTGGTCAGACAGTCACATTTGTCACAGATAACCAAGCTACATCTCTCCTCATTGCAAAAGGTAGATCTTCTTCACTCACCATTATGCTGTTTCTATGTAAATTTACATGGATTTTACTATAAATTTCACATTCACAGTTCATTCCTCCCCGGTATCCACAATCAACCTGCTGACACACTTTCTCATTTCAAATTGCAGGAATTCTTCAGAATGATTCCTTCAGCCAACCCCCAACCTTCAGCAACCCTGACCTTTCAAGAGTTATTCCTCAAATGAAGCAGTTTACATCAGCAGCAAGATCAATCATGCACTTACCTCTAATACCCATAGAGAATACTCAAAAGCCTGGTCATTGTTCCAGCAATTCCTGCTTCATACCAAAGCCCTTCATAATTTCTTAATTTCTGCCATACCAGTATTCCCAGCATATTGTCTTCATTCACTGAAATTACCCCCCCCCTTCACCATCAAGCTCTACTGTATTCAGCACCATTTAGCAAGTCTACAGCCCAAAATGCAATCAATATTTTCATCATAACAGGTGAAATTATTATTTGAAAATTCCCCATACCCCTCCAAGGACTTGTTTACGTATAGATGGTTAATTTTTTTGCATACTATATGCCAGATTAAGTTCAAGACCATTAATATGATAAGCTTGCTACCAATCCAAGGTATCCCTTTAAGTTCTAACTTACGGAATGAGTGAAAATTTTTGCCTCAAACCAAAATCAGTGAATAATGGCACTTCCCACTTGGCTAAAAATTAACTGCGAAAAGTGCCACTATTTTTGCCTAGATCATTTCATAGAAATCAATGGGAACATTGAATTTACACACAACACATAGCAAATGTTATTATACTTCCCAAATGCATAGTATAAAAGGGACACGAGAGTGCCTGTGTTGAGGGAGTGTGTGGAAAGAATCAGTTGAATAGGGAATTTTTTGGGGGGTATTTACTAGGATTGGGGGGGGCAGTTAATAAAAAAAAAATACAATTAAAAAAAGACATGGTGTAAAATGGGTCTGAGGAGGGTGCCTATTTTGGTGGTTGGAGTCTGGGGAAATAATCAGTTGAACAGGGAATTTGTTTGGGGGGGGGGTTCTTGACTGGTAATGGGGGGAAAGTTAATACAAAAATAAACAAATTAAATAAAATAAGATATTTGTACATAACTTGATAGAGGCAGGGGCCTCCTGATTTAAGTTTCTACTGTGATAGACTGATACTTGAAGTGATAGAGTATTTTGCAGAAGATAATTTGTGCGATTTGTTGATAGAAGCCCAAGCCCTGAGGAAACATTGACTTATAGGACTTAGACTTATTAGAGGCACAAGCCATGAGGAAACATTGATTTGTAGGTTAGACTTGTTTGACATAACCACTAAGGAAACATTGATTTGTAGGACTTAGGCTTGTTAGAAACAAGCCCCCAAAAATCATTTAATTTTTTTTGTAGGCCTATTTTTATTTATTTTTTTTTTAAAGCACGAGCCCCAAGAAAAAAAATGCTCTACTGGCCTTGTGCCAGCAGGTCATATCATGTTGACCAGTGGCCATTGTCAAATGCCCTGATCTAGATGTGGCATTTGCGACTGCTGTTCTTGCTGCTGCTGTTGCTGAGTTATTTAAGCAGCAGGATGAATAGGCAGTTGAAAGGGAATGGGATCAACAACAGCAGTAACATGGGACATGAATGATAAAGGTTCCACTTGCCACGACTAGCTCAAGTGATGTACCTGAGGCAATAGCAGCAACTTAACTTGCCCACATCGATTCAGGTATATGAAGAGAAAAGAAGAAGTTTCTGTTGCACTTGAAATTATCTTATGCTCCCCCACCTCATGAGAATTCCCAGACACATTGGCAGTAGGTTCAGCACTGTCAGCAGGTGCAGGCAGCTGACCTGTCCTGCTCTCACTACTACCTTCTTCTTCCTTCCGAGAGATTAATTTCCTTAAGATACCTAGGGGTGATTTAGGGGGACTGACTAGCGTTGGGTCTGTAGTGGTACTTCCTGTAAAATGTCATGTATTTATAGCAAAAATGTGAAAAACATGTTAATAAAGGGGCAAAAACTTTCTAGTCATTGAAAAAATGATTAATCATTTTTGCCAGGGGGGCAAAAACGGCAAAGATTTTAATTGCTGTATTTGCTGAAAAATTGCTGAAAAAGCACACAACAACATGGTTTTCGCTGATTTTTTTATGGGTACACTACAGGACCTTTCGCCCTCCCCTAGTCATAACCTTAATTTACTTTGTCTTATGAGCTGAATATCTCCTGCTTTAGGCATTTACTAAACTTAATTTACTTTATCTTGAGAGCTGAGTCTTTGCCAGCTTTACTCACTGATTGAGAAAGACTTTCTGACAGGCATTATATAGTGTCCTAAAGACAATGAAGATTGCACCTGGGGAGGGAGGGGCGCTTAAAGCAACAGAAGTTGGTCAAAACTTCCAAAAAGTACAATTCCAGTCCAGTTTTTGGTAAGCACATCCAAAGAAGAAACACATTAAAATTGCTGGAGTGCAACCAATTTTGACCAAAATAGCTAAAAGCAAATACACAAAGTATTGGTACACATCCATATTTTCATAATTTTTAATTCTTTACTCAGTGGCATTTTCCCTGCATATCACCACTAAATTAAAGATGAGGATTTAGTTACATAATATGACCACAGTATGCTAAGCTTGCCACCACGCCAAGGTATCCCAAGTCCTAACCTTAATATGCTTTGTCTTATGAGCGGAATCTCTCCTGCTTTACAATTTTAAATGTGTTTTTTTTCTTTGGGTGTGCTACCAAAATTTGAGCAGGAATAATCCTAAACTTGCTTTTAACACATGGAAATTGTCCTGTTCCTAGAGCATTTGTTTAAGGTTGTTTGTGCTGTTTTTATTGAGAGAATTGAGAGATAACAACTAGCCATCTAATTGATTATGATTAGTGTGTGCTGGTCTTGTATTCAGAAAGCATGTTATCTTATCTTAGCCCATTCACCATAAGGATATGATCCTGGAAAAATGGAAGCCCTGGAAAAGACAAGAATGGCTGCTTCCTCTGCGCATGTGAAAGATTTTTGGCCTAAGAAAACAGAGATTTTTTTACAGGTAATAGCATTTACAGGATATTTAAAAAAAGTATAAAACCACAGTTCATTTTTAGGTTTTAGTGTTACTTTAACATTTCTTACTTTTACTTAATAAAGAGAACTCTTCAATGAAAGTCTTCAGTTGAATAACTTGTAAAACTGAAACACTATCTTGGGCTATTAAATTTTCCCATTAGAGGTTTAACAAGACACATATAATAACTATTCCTGTAAATCATGTATGTGACTAAATGTCTACTTGCTGTCATTTGGAAAAGCTCTACCTTGTATCTAAACTGATGAGGTTCTGCTAAATTATGCATTTTTTTCTTTCTTCATTTTTCTTTGTTTGTTTGTTAATAAGACATACTGTATGGACTTATTAAGAGACAGATTTATATTACAGGCACCCCTAGGCAAGGCGTGACTCTACCAGCAGCATCGATACATAGGTATTAACTTTAGCCTATAATAAACAAGCACAAAACAGCTCTTAAAACCTGGGTTGCGAGTGAGGTCTCAGATGTAGTGATTGTCAATGTATTGAGACCTCTCTAGCATCCAAAAGGTTAACTTTTAAAACCAGGGCTAATGACATTTTAAGGACCACATCAAATGTAACATTTCTTGCCATGTGTTTGTTAAAGGGATAGTAATTCTTTGTTTTATCTTTATTTTATTTTGTAGGCATTAAAAAACATGAAGAATGATATAAGTCTTATCTCTCAAACCTTTATGGTTTGAGAGATATTCACAAGCAAAGTTTCCCTTCCTGCCCCTTTTACCTAATGTAAGCCATCTCTTCTCAGATGTGGAATGCAGTCCATAGACCAGACAGATAACAGCAGGGGACAATCTTCTTCCTATGAGAACAATGAAAGCCCTGCCACCCTTGACAAGTTTTTCAGGTTTTTCCCTTATCTTAATTGAAGATTGTCCCTCTCTGCAGTCTACCTAGGCACTTCCCTTCTGCTCTGGCTGAGCAGTGTTACATCAGTAAAAGGGGCGGGAGGGGGATACTTATTCATTTAATTACTCTTGAACTACAACTCTTACAGAATTGAAATAACACTCTCCAAAGTCCAACTACTATGATGATTAATTAGAGCTGCTTTTATTATGAAACATTACTATCCCTTTAACTGTTTAAAGACAAGAGCGCTTGCATTGCATTATGAATCAACGAATTGCATACCCCTCTGTCCCTTAAGGGTATCCTATGTGAAAATATAACTCCTATTTTTATAGTTTAATCTATCTCTAACTTGTTCCTGCATTCATGGCAGACACACCCAGGAGAGGTAGTAGGGAGGAGTTATGTAAATTCCTTCCTACTTCCATCTGATAGATCATGCCTCCTTCCCCAGCTGTCTCACTACAGAGATGGGTGGGGCAGTGATTTGGGAAAAGGGGCAAAGTCTCCCTGTACAAATCAGTGCAAGAACAGCTTACTTTCTCCCCCATGTCTTGCCTACTCCCCTCTACCTCTCCCTCTCCCTTCAGCTTGCTGCCTTCTACCCTCCCTTTGAGTCTTATGCACTTCCATCATATCTCTGTGCGCTCATTTAAGAACCATTTGGGTGAGTAACACATTGCTGCTCCATGCATTGCTGTTCTTAAGGGATTACTGGGGTATTCCCTTGTTTATTCCACCCACCCTCCATTTATGTGGTGCTCCCCATTTAATTTTAAAGCTCCAAGAATATATTGAGTGTCTACATGACTGTCATTATTCACTCCCATCACCCTGTGTCCCTTCCATGCATCCCAAAGCTGTATGTTTCTCTTTGCACTGGGAGGAGACATTGTGTATATAAATTATTTCTGGCCTGTTTCTCTGTTGCAAGTAGTTTATTTAGAAACACATATCAGAGGTGAATAGTAACACAACTGCATGTACTCTATTCTGTGGGGTTTTAAGCATAGATTGGGAGTAATGGACATTCACGTGGAGCCTCCAGTCTCAGGGGCCTCGTTAGGTTCCAAAAAGTCCCATTTTTACAGAACAGATCCAATGTAATCATTTTATTGGTCTGCCAGTTAGGAGTGAGGCAGTTCTGGTTGTACATCATCTAAATGTGGATGCTTTTCCCATCAAGAAGAAAGGAAGAGTAAGGGTACAACTAAACTTAAGGGTCCTAAATTTTAACCTTTAGCAGCCTCCATTTACAATTCTGCTGCCCTGCCCCATATCTCTTTCTCGCCCTCCACCATATCCCTCTTTTCCCCAAATGTCTATTCTTCCTCCTTTGACTGTATGTGGGCTTTTTGGCTTTTGCTTTTGCGGCCTATGGTGCAATTGTTTTTATCCAGAATTTATCCAATGCTTCTAAGTACAACAGCCTAGTTCATTTTGTGTTTGTGTGTGACAAAGAGAGAGAGAGAGAGAGTTTATCTGCCTTAGTGTGTGTCTGTGTCTGAGTACGCATCTGTGTATGAGTATGTCTATGTATGTGTTGTGATAACTGAGGTATCACAAGCTGTGGCAGGTGGTTGACTAGCAACCTCCACTTCGAAGCGGAGCCAGTCTTGGGGGGAAATGACATTAGCAGATTACTGTATGTTCCTGCAGATGTGTGGTGAAGGCAGAAGGAGCAAAGAGATGTACTGAGCATGCACTGACACCTCTGAGTCCCCTCTCTTTTTCTGAGAGACCAGATTTGTGTTAAATAAATGGAGAAAGCAGGTTGCTGCTCCTTGCAAACATCCAGTGTCTGAGACCATTATTTAAAGACATACTAAACACTAGGTGACAATACAGTAGTGACAAGGGGATATGGTGTGTTTCTGGAATATTGTGATAGACATCATATTATGATAATTGCCCTTTCCACTATTGCCTGAGGAGCCACAGTTGATGTTATCTCCACTGGTATCTGTTGTATTGTTGCTGCTGTTTGATGTGGGATAGTGATGAGCGAGCACCCCAATGCTCGGGTGTTCGGGTGCTCTGACCGAGCACCCCCTGAGGCTCGAGTGCTCGGCCGAGCACCCGAGCCCCATTGAAGTCAATGGGAGGACTCGAGCATTACACCAGGCACCCCCTGCTCTGATGAGGGGAGGGTGCCTGGTCCATAGGAAAAGGGCAGAAAAGGATGGAAACACCACAGAAATGGTTCAGGGACAGCATAGGGAGGATGTCTGGATGCATCTTGGACTCCAACATCGCTGCTGGGAACGATCTTTCGCCCGTAGTACGCCATTTTTACAGACTGACCGTAAAACACACAAAAAGGAAAATAAAAACGACTTTAGGCGAAAAATTGTTACCAAACAATATTTGCTGTATATTTACTTGTATATCATCTGCAAATTCTCCCAAAAATTTCCTTGATTTTCTGAAGTGAGGCCATGATTAAGAGGGAAACGTGCGCAGAGGCAAATTCTCCCAAAAATTTCCTTGATTTTATTGAACTGAGGCCATGATTAAGAGGGAAACGTGCGCTGAGCTGACCATCTAAAACATTATGGGTGAGGGTCTGCTGCAGAGCTGACCATCCTAAACATTATATGCGAAGGCCCGCTAGTGAGCTGACGCTATAAAACATTATATGCGAAGGCCCGCTAGTGAGCTGACGCTATAAAACATTATATGCGAAGGCCCGCTAGTGAGCTGACGCTATAAAACATTATATGCGAAGGCCCGCTAGTGAGCTGACGCTATAAAACATTATATGCGAAGGCCCGCTAGTGAGCTGACGCTATAAAACATTATATGAGAGGGCCCGCTAGAGAGCTGACCCAATAAAACATTATATGAGAAGGCCCGCTGGTGAGCTGACCTATATAAAAATTGTCAAACAGGGCCCGCTGGTGAGCTGGCCCTATATAAAAATTATATCACAGGGCCCGCTGGTGAGCTGGCCCTATATAAAAATTATAGCACAGGGCATATGGAAGAGGAGGAGGAGGATGAGAAGATTAAGAGTCAACCATATACCCGTTTTTTGGGTGGAAGGGGTGAATGGGAATACAGAGTATTCACATCATTGTAAATAACATATATAAAGTGAGTTTATGTTCCCCCGGGGCTTTCCTCCAGTGGAGTGGAGAAGTCAGGGGAAATCCAGGCCTTGTTCATTTTTATAAGTGTCAACCTATCAGCATTGTCGGTGGAAAGGCGGATACGCTTATCTGTTATGATGCCACCAGCAGCACTAAATACCCGCTCAGACAGAACGCTGGCGGCAGGGCAGGCCAGCACCTCCAAGGCGTAGAGTGCCAGTTCATACCACGTGTCCAGCTTGGACACCCAGTAGTTGTAAGGCACAGAGGGATCATTGAGGACGCTGACACGGTCTGCTACGTACTCCTTCACCATCTTCCAAAACTTTTCCCTCCTTGTGACACTAGGCTGCGCATCAGGGTGAGGGTGCTGGCGGGGTGTCATGAAGGTGTCCCACGCCTTGGAGAGTGTTGCCCTGCCTTTGTCGGAACTGCCGTGTGCTCCCCTTTTCTCCCCTTCTCGGTTGGCCAAGGTAGCACGTACTCTGCCGCCAGCGTTGTCAGATGGAAAATTTTGGAGCAATTTTTCAACAAGAACCTTCTGGTATTGCACCATTTTGCTTGTCCTCTCCACCGGAGGAATGAGAGATGAGAAATTCTCTTTGTAGCGGGGGTCCAGAAGGGTGAACACCCAGTAATCCGTGTTGTTTAAAATGCGTATAACGCGTGGGTCACGGGAAAGGCAGCCTAACATAAAGTCAGCCATGTGTGCCAGAGTACCAACAGGCAAGATTTCGCTGTCCTCACCAGGAGGATGACTCTCAATTTCCTCATCCTCTTCCTCCTCTTCTGCCCACCCACGCTGAAGAGATGGAACTAAAGTTCCATGGCTACCCTCTGTAGCGGAGGCAACCGTGTCTTCCTCCTCCTCCTCCTCCTCCTCCTCCTCCTCCGCCTCCTCCAATTGTCGCTGAGAAGACGAAGTGAGGGTGCTCTGGCTATCACCTTGTGTAAGCTCTTCCTCCCCCATTTCCACCTCTTCCACATGCAAAGCGTCGGTTTTAATTGTGAGCAGCGAGCGTTTCAGTAGACACAGAAGTGGGATGGTTACACTGATAATAGCGTTATCGCCGCTCACCATCTGTGTCGATTCCTCAAAATTGCGTAAAACCTCGCAGAGGTCTGACATCCATTCCCACTCCTCACTTCTGATTACAGGAAGTTGAACGGAGAGGCGACGACCGTGTAACAGCTGGTACTCCACTACTGCCCTCTGCTGCTCACAAAGCCGGGCCAACATGTGGAAGGTGGAGTTCCAGCGCGTGCTCACGTCACACAGCAGCCGGTGAGCTGGCAATTGTAAGCGCTGCTGCAGCTTCAACAGGCCGGCCGAAGCTGTAGATGACTTACGGAAATGTGCACACACGCGGCGCACCTTGGTCAAGAGATCATGCACATTGGGGTAGGTTTTTAGAAATCGCTGAACCACTAAATTAAATACATGCGCTAGGCATGGTACGTGTGTGAGCTTGCCGAGCTCCAAAGCCGCCACCAAGTTACGCCCATTATCACACACAACCATGCCTGGTTGCAGGTTGAGTGGCGAGAGCCACTGCTCGGTCTGGTGACTAATCCCCTGCAACAGCTCTGAGGCCGTGTGCTGTTTGTCCCCAAGGCAGATCAGCTTCAGCACGGCCTGTTGACGCTTCCCCACTGCAGTGCTACACTGCTTCCAGCTACTGGCTGATGGGGGAGTGGCGCTGCGTGTAGAGAATTCGGAGGTGGAAACGGAGGAGGAGGAGCCAATAACGTAGGTGCTGGCGGAAACCCTGATGGAGGTAGGGCCCGCAATCCTCGGCGTGGGTAGCACCCGTGCCATCCCAGGGTCCGAGTCGCTCCCAGCCTCCACGACATTCACCCAGTGTGCCGTCAGGGAAATGTAGCGTCCCTGGCCAAAAGCACTTGTCCATGTGTCAGTCGTTAAGTGGACCTTCCCAGTAACTGCGTTGGTCAGGGCACGGGTGATGTTACGGGACACATGGTGGTGTAATGCGGGGATGGCACACCGGGAAAAGTAGTGGCGGCTGGGGACCGCGTACCGAGGGACAGCTGCTGCCATCAGGCTGTGGAAGGACTCAGTGTCCACAAGCCTAAATGGCAGCATTTCGATGGCCAGTAATTTGGAAAGGTGTGAGGTTAGTGCTATGGCCTGTGGGTGGGTGGCTGGGTACTTTCTCTTGCGCTCAAATGCCTGGGGTAACGACATTTGGACGCTGTGCTGGGACAGGGAAGTGGATGTGGTCGCTGATGGTGCTTCAGATGGTACAGGTGCAGGGCGGGAGGTATGCGGGCCTGCGCCTTCGACAGGCGATTGGCCAGCACCGAAAACAGGGGAAGAGGAGGCAGTGGTGTGGCCTGCAGACACAGATGGGCGATCCAGGCGTTCCTCCCACTTACTACGGTGCTTGGATGCCATGTGTCGGATCATGCTGGTGGTGGTGAGGTTTCTAGTGTTCATGCCTCGGCTCATTCTGGTGTGGCACAGGTTGCAAACTACAATTCTTTTGTCGTCCGCACTTTCCTTAAAAAAACGCCATACCGCGGAACACCTACCCTTTGGCAAGGTAGATTTACGCAAGGGAGTGCTCCGTGGAACATTTGCGGGCCGGTTTGGTGCGGTCCGCCTTCTTTCTGTAGCCACACCACTGCCTCTTCCAGCCTGTTGCGGTGCTGCAGATGGCTCACCCTCAGGACTGCTGTCATCGCTCGGCTCTACACCTTCCCAGGTGGGGTCAGTCACCTCATCGTCCACCAAGTCCTCCTCCACTTCCTCACTCTGATCATCCTCCTCATGTCTTGATCCCACCACATACTCAGTCATTGACAACTGTATAACATTCTCCTCAACAAGGTCTTGAGACGGAAATAGTGGTTGATTTAATGGCAACTGTGTCTCATCATCATCATCATCATCCACTACTTCCTTTGACCTTAAATGCCGTTCACATCTGTCATCTTCTTGTGATTGGGTACCCTCTAGAGGTTGTGAATCAGGGCACAAGATGTCATGTTCCTCTGCAAGCGTGCTTGGAGAGAGGGTCAAATGAAGGATTGGTGATGAGACGAGCTCCTCACTATATCCCAGTGTGGGATCACTTCTTTGACCAGACCGTGTATGGTGGGAGGAAGGATGATCAGAGTGAGGATTATGTTGACCAGACTCTTGGCTACTGAGAGTGGACTTGGTGGAAGACAGGGTGGTGCTTAACCGACTGGAAGCAATATCAGCTGTCATCCAACCGACCACCTGTTCGCAGTGGTCGGACCTCGAGAGTGATGTCCTGCGACGCCCTGTAAAATTAGACATGAAGCTAGGTATGGTGGATGTCTTTCTTTCTTGTGCTCTGGCACCAGGCACAGTTTCTCCGCGTCTTGACCCGCGCCCTGAACTATCAGGATCACGTCCACTTCCCCGTCCCTTTTTACCCGCCTTCTTCATCTTACACGGAATATGTGACTTTAATATTTGAGTTTGAAAACTTAACAGTATTTCTTCCTATTCTGCAACTGTGCAGAGTACACAGAATAGGCTGCTACACTGCGGTGACACACACTGAATGGAATATGTGACTTTAATATTTGAGTTTGAAAACTTAACAGTATTTCTTCCTATTCTGCAACTGTGCAGAGTACACAGAATAGGCTGCTAAACTGCGGTGACACACACTGAATGGAATATGTGACTAATATTTGAGTTTGAAAACTTTACAGTATTTCTTCCTATTCTGCAACTGTGCAGAGTACACAGAATAGGCTGCTAAACTGCGGTGACACACACTGAATGGAATATGTGACTTTAATATTTGAGTTTGAAAACTTAACAGTATTTCTTCCTATTCTGCAACTGTGCAGAGTACACAGAATAGGCTGCTACACTGCGGCGAAGCACACTGAATGGAATATGTGACTTTGATATTTTAGTTTGAAGACTTAACAGTATTTCTTCCTATTCTGCAACTCTGCACAGTACACAGAATGTGCTGCTACACTGCGGCGAAGCACACTGAATGCAATATGTGACTTTGATATTTTAGTTTGAAGACTTAACAGTATTTCTTCCTATTCTGCAACTCTGCACAGTACACAGAATGTGCTGCTAAACTGCGGCGACGCACACTGAATGGAATATGTGACTTTGATATTTTAGTTTGAAGACTTAACAGAATGTGCTCTAATCTGCAACTTTGCACACTAAACAGAATGTGCTCTAATCTGCAACTTTGCACACTAAACAGAATGTGCTCTAATCTGCAACTGTGCACACTAAACAGAATGTGCTCTAATCTGCAACTTTGCACACTAAACAGAATATATATATATTTTTTTTTTTTTTTTCCCCCCACACAAAATAACCTGCTGCCCCCACACACAGTAGTCCTAAAAAGGACTTTTGGTTCTTTTTTTTCACAATTTTGCTTTTTTTCCTCCCTACACTGACTTTCCCTTCCTATCCTCAGCTCTCCCTGGCTAAGACTGAGCCGAACTCGCTGGTCAGGTGCTATACAGCACCCGACCACGGGTTCTGGCCAGCCAATCAGTGTAATGCCAGCAGCCAACATGGCTGCTGGCATTACACCGATGTCAGAGCCTCCCTGCACGTTTATTGGCTGCGCAGCAGCCGCAAAACGTGCGGGGAGGAGACCCGAACATGGCGGGCGAGCACATGCGGTACTCGTACGAGTACCGCCATGTGCCGAGCAGAGCGATGCTCGAGCCGATCCGAGCATCGGCCGAGCATGCTCGCTCAACACTAATGTGGGACAGTGTCACAGGATTTTGGAATAGAAAATACCAATCTACCACTTGAATACTTGCTTGTTTCTGTTGGGAACATATACCTATTGTGATTACATTTGAGTACACACAGCCAACAAATAGAAAAAGACAGATAATTAAGCCCATATATAGATTAATTTACTGTTGCCAGGATGATGACACTGTTTGGTTCCTTATGAGAATATAATGAAGAGGTTGAAGCTTGGTCTTCGTGCGCTGAACACCTAAAATAATTAATGGCAGCCAATGATGTAACAGAGTATCAACATACAATTTTTCTGTGACCTCATAAATAAAGATATTCAGAAAGGTCTTATCTGAAATAGCTCTAGAGATCACTTTAGCTATGGAGATGGTGGAATAAGGTGCTTCTCAGCTGCAAACACAACAGACTCATGGTACACCAGCTGCTAGAGAACCAGATCAGTCTTTAAACTTACCCAGACCAGACAACAACATAACCCACAACCCACATGTTTCCACTGTGTATCTACTAACAATGAGTCACAGTCATGACAATTTAAAAGGGAAATTTGCTTCATTTGTTCAAAAAGAGGTCATTTAAACAAGATTTGCAGAGGACGAAGATCCTAAAATGGGACTGTGAGAGGTACAAGAAGTCCAGCCACTAACTACATGGATTATCACCAGGAGATAGAAGACCTCATGGAAGATAACAGTTAGTTAACACATCTGAGTTTCTACCTGATGGGCAACCACATCATCATATGTGTCCTTGAAACTTTGTGTGTGTGTGTGTGTGTGTGTGTGTGTGTGTGTGTGTGTGTGTGTGTGTGTGTGTGAAACAGTGTGTGTATGTACAAGGGAGTGTGTGTGACAGCACATGTGCACTAGTGTATGTGCATCTCTGCAAGAGTGTGCTTCTGCATCTGACAAAAATGTGTATGTGAATGTATGTGTCTATGTGAGATAATGTGAGCAAAATGCACTAAGGTTTGATGTTGTGGCAATGTGTGGGGTGTATTTATCCTTGTGATGTAAACACATCGTCATATGCACTAAGAATTAGTAATGAAAGGGAAGGAGAGGAGACGTTCCCCATTAGCATACTGGGTAATCAAACTTCTGGTGATGTGTGATGTGACCTCCCTTACACATCACCAGCAATAGAGAACCCTGAAGTCTTAGAATATCTTCTCTGCTTTACCTCTTGCTTAATGGGGGAGAGGAGAGGATCCAAACAGCACCACATACAGCATCACTCCCATATCCCTTTGAGTGCCATAGAGGCATAAGCTGCACACCCCTGTGGCCCTAAAAGGTTTAGAAAAATACAGTATACAAACCAGTACACAATCATCCTCTCAGCACTGTGATATTCATATGTATAGTGCACAGACGCATTATTTAAAAAATTTAATTGAACCCTATAGCTATTAGAGATGTTGACAATGCATTGCTCTACATATTATTTGGACATGTTAGTGTACACATGAACATGTTAGTGTGCTTTGAACAAGATCCTTGCATAGTGTCCATTAAAAGCAATGAGGAATAAATTCTTGCCACTTTGCAGGACCCCTGCTTGAAAAATATATTTTCAGAATTTATTCCAAAGGGCCATCAGCAGTTTGTCAAAACAAGAAGTAATGATGATCAGCAGCATCCCTCTGACTAATCAGATTCTGTCAAGGAATATAGAGATGTGCTTACTGATCAAGTGTAGGGTTGCATTGTGGAGGGAAAAAGTTAGGGCAAAAAATTTTAGTCAGCATAGTGAAAAAAGAAGTCAGCTAAGCATTTCAACCAACAGCAGCAGCAGGAGCACCTACATCATTAACCAGAACAGCCCATTCTGAACACAGGGCAAAACATGGATCTCAGTAGGGATGACAAAAATCCAACATTGGTGGTGGTGGTTGTGGCACCGGTGGCAGCACATCTCTTTGGGACTTGCTCCCTGAGTATGCATTGGTAACTGACACACAGGAATGCTGTGTAGCTCCTATGAGTGGTCCCACAGCATGTGAGAGGGTTTCTGCATACTTGCAGGATAGCTACTTTCTAGGAGAAAAACAATGACCCCATGGACTACTGGCAAACAAAGCACTGTGTGTGGCCATGGCCAGCAAGAGTTGAGTCTCAGTGGGTTTTCAGTGCAGCTGGTTTCATTGTCAATTGCAGTAGGACGTGGATATCATGCAACAATGTTGGGAGACTAACCTTCCTAAAGATGAACTAACATCTCATACCATCTGAGTATCAGGTAGTAGAAACCACACACAACAGAGAAAGCCAGACCAAATGTAGCAGCATAGATGAGGAAGAGGAAGAGGGAGGAGAAAAGGATTGCTACCATCTACCACACTAAGTACCACTGCTATGACCAATTTGTTGTTGTAGGACTCATAACTTTGACTTTCAGCTACTTATTTGTCCACTGCAGCCCTCAGACAACATAATATTGTGGTGGGAAATGTTGCTTCATAGGAAACACAGGCGAAAATGTCTTTGAAACTGTTGAAATGGAGGAAAATTTTGTATTGGCAAAAAGGAAAAAACGTTTGCTAAAAACTGTCAGTTTTTCGTGAAAAGTCATGCATAAAAATGTTCTTACTTTTCACCCACCCCTACTTTCTATACTTTTTCCTGTAAATGTGATATTGTTTACATAGAAACATGTTGTAATAATTATAATGTGTGTGTATATTTCGGTGTTCATGAACAAGAGGAGACTGGTATGCTTGTGTGTATAAGACAGAGAAAAAGGAATCTATGTGTGTCTCAGTATGTGTGTTTGTGTAGTTTTTGTGTCAGAGAAGTCTATGGGGGTTATGCACTAAAGAGTGATAAAGAGGTGATGAAGCAGAGATGACCTCTCCAGTGATATCACTTATCCAATTCCTATGTTATTATATAGAGCCTATGCATTAAGATTTTTTTAAGAAGTGGTGCCCAAAAATGTACTACTTATTCTAGATGAGGCCTTACCATGTTATATTGTACATAAAACAATGCTGACCCCTACTAATAATGTTGTTGATCAACAGTCATCATTTAATGTGAATAATATTAGTTAGTAATCCTTCTAGTATTTTACCCACTACAGAAGTCAAATTAATAGTAACATATAAATTAGGTCGAAAAAAGACAGTCTATCAAGTTCAACCTTTCCCTCACAACTCAGACACATAAGAATTATATTGCTTTTCTGCTGCCAAATAAGTTAGTCTTTATCAGGCCTTCCTGTTTTGCCTACTAATACACAGTATAAAACTGCATGTTCCCTTTGGAAAGAAATGTATCTAATTTTCTCTTAAATGTATCCATTGTATCTGCCATCACCATATAATTGGACAAGAAATTAAATAATTTAACAAACCTTACTGTAAAAAAAAAACCCTCCTCTGCTGAAGTCTAAACATCCTTTCCTCTAATCTCAAGGGTTGTCCCCTGGTCATTTGATCAGGCCTTGTAATGAATAGCTCACCACAGAGATCCTTGTATTGACCGCTCATATACTTGTACATTGTTATAAGATCTTGTCTTAGTCGTCTTTTCTCTAGAGTAAATAAACCAAGTTTGTTCCTCATACGTCAAGTCCTCTTTGATTAATTTTGTTGCTCTTTGCTGTACCCTCTCCAGTTCTAGAATATCCTTCTTTAGAACTGGTGCCCAAAACTGCACTGCATATTCAAGGTGAGGTCTTACCAATGGCAAAGTGAAGTTATCCACTATTGCTTCAATACTCCTTTTTATGCAATACAGGATTTTGCTTGCTTTTGCTACTGCTGTTTGACACTGGTCACTGTTTCCAAGTTTGTGGTTTCCAAGGATTCCCAGGACTTTCTCAAGCAACCAGTCCCCTAAAATGATTCCATTAAGTTTATAAGTATCATTGGCATTTTTTCTTCCCAAATGCCTGACTTTACACTTTTCCATATTAAACTTCATATTTCATTTGGTTTTCCAATCTGCCACTTTATGTAAACTCACAAGTCTTTAATTTCCCAGTTTATATATTTCCCCCTTTTGAAAAATGGTAATACATCTGCTTTCCTCCAGTCACAGGGTGCTATGCATAATGATGAGAGTGAATAAAAAATATTAAGTACAATGATCTTACTATTAATGAGATAAGTCCTTAGCATTAGCATCCTTAAGCAGGTTACTGTGCTTTATTCACCATAACATTTTCCAGTTGCTTTTGGACTTTGTCCTCAGAAAGCCATATACATGAGGGCAGAAGAGCCAGCCATACCTCCTTTTGCATATACAGAAGAAAGGTGTCAGCCATTGCCTTTTCCTCAATTATTAATTCACACATTTCACTTTTAAGGGGGCTAATATCAACCTTAGCTTTTTTGTCATTTATATACATAGAAATGTATATGATTTTTGTTTTTTTGCAATACTTTTCTCATGTTGAATTTTAGCGAGCCTAATTGCTTGTTTGCAGATTTTGTTGCATTCTTTCTATTTTTTATGCATCTATTACTTCTGACATAAATAGTTCAAAAAGCAGCCTCTTATTCCTCGTTTCCCTGCAAAATTATTTGTTACGCAACATTGGTTATAATGTGTTCCTCTTGTATTTATTCCCCAGTATTATAGATTGAGGTACATATTTATCCAAGAGCATTTTGAATAAATTCAATCTTTATTGTATGTTTTTATCTTTGAAGATTTCATCCCCTTGAATGTCATCCAATATGATTTTAGTATTGTAAAATTAGTCTTTTTAAAGTTGAGTGCTTTGGTTAAAAACTTCAAAGACTCTATACTGTGGTCACTGATGCCCAATGCTCCATTACTTGTATAACATATAATGTATCATTTTACAATTGTTTCAGACCAGTTTATCCAGAAAGGCCTCATTTTAATTTGGATCCTCTACTAAATTGTCATTAAGCGTTATCATACAGCTGTCATTTATTTATACTTACTGTTTTATATACATTTTATCTGTCTCAGTCCACTACTAGTTGTTTTAGTTTTTTCAGTCATCCCCACCATCTGAACAGAAATAGAGCTGCTACTGCTCCAGCACAAAAAAGACACACACATTTCTTCAGCATGTGAGAAAAAAGTCAGTCCTAGAGATATTTTTCAGCCTCATTTGGAACTCATCAGTGAGATGCAGAGATCTCTCTAGGCACTGAGATTAAGGGGTCACATCTGGATTACCCTCAAATACCTAGGGAGACAAAACATATTACTGTAACTGTAACTTTACTCAATTCGACACAGTATCCAATTTTAATTAGCTGCAGTTTAGTTTCATACCTGTGGAAACACAGATACTGGCTTAATTAGAAGAACTAGAGCAATTCTGGAGTAAACCAACTACACCAATAGATTATTAGTATAAATTAAGTTTTTAAAAATGAAAGTATTTTGCCAGGAAAGATGTATTAAGATTATCTCTCATTTTCAAGTATGTCTTGATCTATGTATATTAAAAGTCAGAGATGCTCAATGAGGAACGAACCTCCAATATTAATTTACAGGCTCTATAAGAATGGTGTCCTACCCATGGTGCAGTCTCTTTTAGCCAACTAGTGCCTTTCACAGAGAGGAAATAGCCTAAAGCATATCATATTGGTCCTGCCATGACAGCAGTGCAACCACGAAATACCAGGCAACCCCAGACATAGGCTTATGCCTTGTTGGGTCTTGTCAGTGCGGTGCAGCTGATCTCTCTAAGCATTGTGAGCAAGGGGTTCAATACTGGATTCCCCTTATTACCCTTGGGATAACTAATACCAAAGATAATTTGCATATGTATATTAAACATCAGAGATGCTCAACTAGGAACAAACCTGCAATGCAAATTTGCAGACTCTTTAGGAATAGTGTCCTACCCAGGGTGCAGTCACTTTTAGCCCACTAGTGCCTTCCACAGAGAAAAAAACATTCTAAGGCATATTGTATTGGCCACACCTACAACAGTCCAACCACAAAATGCCAGGCAATTCCTCTCTGAACAAGAGAAACAACCAACCCCAGTCATACATTTTTGCCTACTTGTATCTCGTTAGTGATGAGTAGCTTACCTCTCTAAGCCTGTGAGAAAGGGGTCCAAAGCTGGATTTCCCCTATTACCCTTGGTGTGACTAATCCCAAGGATAATTTGCATAGCCTTTTACCCTTATGAGATAGATAAAATGAATATATCAAAAGTCAGAGATGCTCAACTAGGAATGAACCTGCAATACAAATTTGAAAGGCTCTATAGGAATGGTGTCCTATCCAGGGTGCAGTTTCTTTTAGCCCACTTGTGCCTTTCACAGAGAGAAAATATCCTAAAGCGTATCATATTGGTCCTGCCATTACAGCAGTCCAACCACAAAATGCCAGGCAATTCTTCTCTGAGCAAAGATAATATGGGGAATCAATCATTGGACCCTTTGCTCACAGGCTTAGAGAGATCAGCTTCACCTCACTAATGAGGCCCAACAAGGCTGAAACGTACACCTGGGGTTGGCTGCTTTTCTTGTTCAGAGAGGAATTGCCTGGCATTTTGTAGTTGGACTGCTGTAATAGCAGGGCCAATATGATATGCTTTAGGATATTTACTCTCTGTGAAAGGCACTACTGGGCTGAAAGAGACTGCACCCTGGGTAGGGCAAATTTGTATTGCAGGTTCTTCCCTAGTTGATTGTCTCTGACTTTAAATATGCATATGCAAATGATCCTTGGGAATAGTCATCCCAAGGGTAATAGGGGGAAACCAGCATTGGACCCCTTGCTCACAGTGTTTAGTGAGGCAAACCAAGGTTGAGACAGATGGCTGGTTTCTTTGTTCAGAGAGGCATTTTATGGTTGGATTGTTGTAATGATGGGACCAATATGAGATGCTTTAGGATGTTTTCTTTCTGGGAAAGGCACTATTAGCTAAAAGAGACTGCACTTTGGGTAGAACACCATTCCTATAAACGGTGCAAGTTTGTATTGGAGGCTTGTTTCTATTTGAGTATCTCTGACTTTTGATACACTTTTTTAAATCTTCAAAAGTTTTATTGGCATAAGCATAAAACAGATAATGAACAGATACAGATACAGATTCAATAAAGGTAAACAAGTAAAAATTTGTGAGGCAAGCTAGATCAAACAGTCAGGGAATTTCACAGTCATTAGCAACAGAAGTGCATTTAGTGTTGAAATAGAGCACATCATAGATGAAATGCCTCAGGTAGAGGTCAAAACAGCCATTAGTGGGGTAGAAAGAGGTAAAGAGAAAGCAAAAGAGACGAGTCAGGAGTAAAGAAGGGAATAGGAGAGGAAAAAGAAAAGAGGAGCCAAGAAAAGATAGGAGACGGTAAGGGTAGATAAGAGAAAGTGAAGTAGAGTGAAGTAAAGAAAAGTGAAGGAAGGAGAGTGACGGTCTCTACAGAAGACTGGTAGTAACTGAACCGCTAGGCAAATTATGATCATCAATGTGAGTCAAGAAGAAGGGTCAGGTCTAGACAGAAGGGCATTCGGAGTTGCCGTTTGAGGGGTCGATTTAACCTGGGACCAAAGGAGTATAAAATGAGACAAAGAAGAAAGATCTAGATGTCTTCGTGTCCAGGAGATGCGAAGGAAGAGTAAACGTTCATCTACTTTGGATATCCATTCCTCCAAAGAGGGAGGAGTAGGTCAGCTGGCAATGTAATATTTAAAAGTTGAGAGATGTGATCTATACATTTAGACCAATATGATATAATTAGAGGGCAGGTTCACCAAATATAGAGTAGGGTACCCCTGTTATTCTTACACCTCCAACAGGTCACCGGAATCGAAGAGGAGAATTTGTGGAGCCTGGCTGGTGTGTAATACCATCGCGTGAGCAGCTTAAGATTGGTCTCCACTAGATTAGTAGATATGGATGAAGTATGTACTCTGCAAAAGATCGCTTGCCATTCTTCTAATGTGTGTGTGTTTGATATACTTTTTTATCTATCTCAGAAGGGTAAAAGGCTGAGTTGACCTTGCCAGGATTAGAACCTGTAACCTTGAGGTTTGAGCAGATTCTACAGGATTAACCAACTGAGCTATCTCACCAGCAAATTTAAAATCCTCTATTAACCTTGAATATTAGAGAGGTCTCACAAAATATTTGTGGCAACTCTAGCATGGTTAAAAAAAAACATTTAACCCAACAGGAACTTAGTGAACTTTTATTTGCTACATATAGTCCATACGGTTTACACAATAATTGCTCCATTTCTTATAATTAAGTAATGGATTGCATTGCAGGTGACAACATTATCACTGATTTTCTTTTTTATGATGTTCCCAATAGACTTCCACAGGAATTTGTAAGATATAACCTAGTGAAAGCAGTTATCAAATGAAATGGAATCCAGGCTAAATCAGCATGATAAAATTTAATGGACGATAGGCAACAACTCTCCCACTTAATAGTCTCATTTTCCATATAATTTTATTAATCCCTGGGCTAGTATCATGATCAGACCAGACATGTCTCACATGCCCTTACATCCACAAACCTTTCTGTAAATTTTAATAATATACTTGAGATTTTCAATCACTAAGCTCATTTAGGCTAAGATTACTTTGTAGTTTATAAGTGTTATCATTGGTTTTATCTTACAGATTTACATTGAAGTATATGTATACATTTGTAGATAAAACCCTTGGTAAAGTTTTCAGCTACAATGGAATCCAAGTCTTAAAATTCCTTTAAAAGGACTGGACTCCACTGTACTTGATAACATTAAAAAGGGTTTTATCTACATATGTGTCTATACAGTTCAATGGGAATCTGATAGATAAAGCCAGTGATAACACTTATCAACTTCATTGTAATTGAGGCCAAAGTTTCCTTCCAGAACAGTGCAATATATATTATTGTAGCTGATGCTCTAAGCAGTACTGGAGCAATCCTGGAATAAAACAACTGCATTAAAGGGAACAAATAAAAAATCTTGTTTATTTAAATGGAGCTTTTAACCTTTTGAATACTAGATAGGTTTCCAATTCATTGTTTGCAATGTAATTGACTCCCCTAGCTTTCAAAGGGTTAACAATATAACAAATCAGCTGCAAATTGGAAGCATTCTTTTCATCACCACAGTGTAATTGATTTTATCAAGACATGCTCCAGTTCTGCTCACATTATCAGGGTCTTTATGGCCAAAAATTAAATAAGGGGCAGATCTAACCATTTTCTAGATGCCATCTTTTACACAGCCACAGTAGGATATTAGCCTGATCTGTCAATATCTCACAGATACCTGCTGCAGTTCACATTTAACGCATGGCTGCACAGACAACCTGGGAAACAGAAAACTTCAGAGCTAAAAGATCTGGATTGATTTCCCATCTCTCGCCTCTTCCAGTTAAATCCCCAAGCTTCAAAGCGGGCAGCGGAAATAATTAGAGGTTAGGTGGCAGCCTTCAGAGTGAATTTCAGGACAATGGTGAGTGACATTACCGTGTCTCTTACACTTGGCTTCTTATCTGAGTCCTTTATTAACTTAACATGGCTTTTCATTATGCTAATTAGCGTCAGCTATGATTGACTGCGGAGACTCACACTGAAATCATTATTCAAACAGGATTAACTTGGAAGATTTTTAATTTTACACCTAATAAAGAAGCAATATTTTTTAACCTAAATTAGCAAGCATTCTGCCAAAAAAAAGACTCAGTCAGAGGGTGATATATTACTGACTTTTTGAATGCACAGCTTTGAAAGTAAAGTGGGATAATGAATACAGATGTTGGTGAGAGGGCACTGATCTGATGCCTCCCTCATTTTATAATGCCAGATTTAATGAGAAGAGAGGCCTGGCTTGTGATTAATCTCCTGAGATTTCTACACTTGTAGTTAACCCAAACAGCCACACAATGTCACTGTGAATCCATTACAGCAAACCTCAAATACAGATAATGTAAATAATTGCTTGTGTGCCATTGATGATCACAAGAACTTATGGGTCATTATTCAACTTACACATAAACATACACTGCATTGCATATCCATCTGGGAAAGGAAATTAAAGGGCATTTAAAGACATTTCAAGTGCATTCCAAATATATATATCTAGCATCCAAACTGAACTGTATGCTTTTTCTGAGACACATAGTATTTACTGTTTCAGCAGTACATACCAAGATGGTTTTGCAGTAAGCAAACTGCACCACAGAAGGAAATTAAAACTCTCATTTATTAAAATAGGGCATCCTTCTAGAAATATAGTGTGATCAATGTGCCACCCTGGTACTTTCTGTGTTCAGGGAACGTCTCTGGTTTTTAGGCTTACATCCTCAATACTAAACACTTTGATTCAGTCAGTTTGATGCAATGATATGATCTCATCATGCCAACACATGTTGAGCTCATAGCTGGGTACTAGAGAAAATAGAACTAGATTGGGATATGGGGGATCCCACCAGATTTAGTCTGTAAAACCATTTTATATTTTTTGTTTCTTCAGTATGGAGTATGCACAAGTCTTCCCTGTAAATAAAAGCCTGTAGGAATGAGATACAAGCATAAGGTGTTGATATGGGTAATAACAAGGAGGTGATAATGATAGGGGAGGTGAGAAAATATGGCAAGATTAGCTGAGAAGATTTCCCTTTTAACTAAGGACATTTAAGAAAAATGTAAACTACGTGGTTGCTTGCATATGTGCACCTAGTTAAAGAGAAGGTATGATCAGCTTATTTGTCTCTGTTTCCTCACCTTTACTTGTAGAATACTTGACAATGCTTTAATTTTTTTCCTTCCTCTGGATCTACAAAAACAGGGGTGATAGGATAAAGGCTAAACACACTAACAACAAATTTCCATTCCCTATACTTCTCCCTTCAAAATCACTATCCTCCCCATCCCATGTCACCTTCCTCCTCATATCATCCCCACATATTACTTCTCCCTCTTATAACCTTCCTCCCCCCCATTACCTTCTTTACTCCATCAACCCCGCTCATAAACTCCCTATATTGTCTTCATCCACATATCCCCCATATCTCTGTCCAAAGCCTCATTGGCCTCATATTACAGTTGTATTCCTCACTGATCTCATGTAATGGGGTAGAGGTATGATGGACTCATGTAGTAGGGTAATGGTATGAAGGACTCATGAAATGGGGTAACAGTATGATGTTCTCATGTAATGCACTGAAGGTCTTGGAGAGTGCCTAGGCCGCAGCAAGGCAACCCAGAGAGCAGCCACCTCCATCCAGCTTCATACACTAATTTGCGATCCCTACCATCTGGCCAACTGGGGCTTGCCTTGCAGAATACCAGTATTGTCAGTTGTTGTGCTTTTATCATAGTATTTACATCAAATAGCAGTCTGCCACACCATTGTGGGGAATAGGGGTGGGCGAAAAGTGAGAAACATTTCCCGCATGACTTTTGTGAAAATCTGACATTTTTTTCTTTTTTAAAAAAAGTTTTCTCCTTTTCTTCAATGCAAAATTGTCCTCCTTTTCACTTATTCCAACAAATGTTTTGCCTATTCCAACACATTTTTTGTCTATTCAACACATTTTTCTCCTATTTCAACACATTTTTGGCCCATGTTTGTTGTATTGCAACATTTCCCAGCACAATATTACTTCTTCTGAGGTCTGTAGTGGAGAAATAAGTAGCTGGAAATCAAAGTTGTGAGTCCTACAACAACATATACCTTGAAAAATTTGTTAGCAGGCTGAGGGCATTTGTCCTTTGCCCACAACACTAACTTCCTGCTTAAGTATGAGAGTATATTCATGATGATGTCAAGTCATAAAACAAATAAAGTACAACGTACAATGTGGCAGATGTGTGTATGGTAATGGGGGTGGGGGACTGGCATGGTGTGTTTGGTGGGACCTTGACAAACTGCATCCACTCTGGGAAGAAAGGGATCATCATCATTTATTGCACACGTTGTAGCAACCATTGCTGCATGTTTTTGAACTACCAGTTCCACGTGTCTACCAAGCTCCACCTTTCTCCCTCCCCTTGTCTGTTTGCTGGACATTACTCAACTATTGTGTGTGTTTTTATTTTCTGCAGTACACAGCTGATAGAGTGTGATGTCATGCTTTGGGCCTCAACAAAATTCTCAAAGTCTGCAACTGCCTCAGTCACAGAGCTCACATCAGGCTCCCAGTCAGCTGTCACCTAACACATTTATTTGTTTAATTATTTATGTTTTTTAATTTTTCATTTTAATTTTTTATTATTATTTTCTTTTTTTAAGTTTTCCACCCTGTCACAGCCAGTCCAAAAAAAAAAATTATGACACAAAAAACCAATTCAACATAATAATAATATTGTTGGTCAGAACAAAATTTTGAATGCTATCAGTTAGTAACCATTCTAAAATCTTACCCACTATGGAAGTCAAAAATAAATAAAATTCCTGGTTTAGATTTTGCCTACTTTTTGAATAATTATACAACATCAGCTTTCTTTCAATCATGGGGCACTATGACTGATGAAATAGAATCTAAAGTATGAGGGTCTTGCTGTTACTGAACTAAGCTCCTTAAAAAGAATATATCTCAAACCATAAAGGTTTGAGAGATAAGACTTATATCAGTCTTCATGTTTTTTTAATGCCTACAAAATAAAATAAAGATAAAACAAAGTATTACTGTCCCTTTAAGTACCCTTGATCATGTGCCATCAGGTTCAAGTCTCTTTTGGACTTTGTACTTAATAAACAATGTACATGATGGACGACATTTTGGGATTTGTTCTTTTTGACCATAGACTGCAATTGTTGCTTCCTCTCTCTATATATACACAAGAAATAATGTGTTTAAAGTCTCAATAATAGCCTTATTCTCACTAATCAATTTGCCTGTCTCATCCTTAAGAGAACCAATATCAGTCTTAATCTTTTTGTTATTTATATGCTCAGGGACGGATTTACATCTCAGGAGCCTGTAGGCACAGAAATCTGAAGCGCCCCCCCCCCCCATTGGCCATCTCCACTGGACACCTCCACAATGCTCCTAATCTCCACACTGCCCCCATCATGTCCATATTGCCCTCTCATTGCCCCTATCATCTTCACATTGCCCCATCAGCTCCATATTGCCCCCCATTAGCTCCATATTGCCCTCACATTGCCCTTATCTCCACATTTCCCCATCAGCTCCATATTGATCCATCAGCTACAACTTGCCCCCCACCAGCTACAACTTGCCCCCCATCAGCTCCATATTGCCCTCATCAGCTTTATATTGCCCCCATCAGCTCCATATTGCCCTCACATTGCCAGCCATCAGCTCCATACTACCCTCACATTGCCCACATCAGCTCCACTTTGCCCTCACACTGCCCCTCTATCAGCTCCACTTTGCCCTCACATTGTGGCCACCCCCGTTTCCTACCTCCTCCCTGGTGGTCCAGCGGCGTGACTGAACAGGTCTGCGCCTCCTTCTACCAACAGTCTTCAGTTTCTCTTTCTGTTTCACTAACTTCACTTCCTCCTGGCTTACTCATACTCCATCTCTTCACTTTCACCTGATTACATTCTCCAATTTCACTTATGATCCATTTACACTCCCTTACTTCACTGTCTTTTGATCCCCTGACACTGAACAACTTCACTTTCTTCTGATTCACTCACATTCCCCATCTTCTCTGAAGACTTGTGCCAGTATATCTGTGCCACCCTGACATGATCATTCTTTACATTTTCCTTTTACATACTGACAAAAAAAAAGAAAAATGTATATATATATATACACATACACACACACACATACACACACATAATACAGTGACAGACTCCCCTCTGTGGTGTGCGCCTGTAGGCAGATGCCTACTCTGCCTTATTACAAATCCGTCCCTGTATATGCTAAAAAATATTTTGATTTTTGGTGAGATGCAGCTGATCCCTCTAGGCACTTGTGAGCAAGAAGGCCGAAATGTTTATCTGGAGTTAGCTGCTTCCCTTGTTCAGAGAAGAATTGTCTGGCATTTTGTGGCGGGATAGTCATTTTGGCAGGGCCTGTTTGATATGCTTCAGAATATTTCTTCTTTGTGTATGACATTTGTGAGCTAAAAGAGATTGCACCCTGAGTGCGAGGACACAGTCCATTGAGCTTTTGCATACCCTTGCAAGCACATGAGTCTAGTTGAGCATCTCTGACTTCTTCGACTTCTGTGCAACTTGCTCTTAGGGTTAGTCACCCTAAGGGTAATCGGGGAATCCACACGTAGACCCGTAGAGGGAATCAGCTGCAACTCATTGACAAGGCCCAAGATTGAAAAAAAAAAAAAAAAAAAAAAAAAAAAAATAAATAATAATAATAATAATAATAATAATAATAATAATGCATCTGAGGCCAGCTGTATCCCTTGCTCAGTGAAGAATTGTCTGATACTTTGTAGCTGAACTGTCATTTTGGCAGGTTTTGTATGATATGCTTCAGAATATTTAATCTCTGTGTATGGCATTTGTGAGCTAAATGAGATTGCACCCTGGGAGTGAGAAAACAGTCCCAGTAAGCTTTTGCATACTCTTCAAAGCTCCTGAATCTAGTTGAGCATCTCTGATTTATTCTACTTCTATGCAAATTGCTGTTAGGGTTAGTCACCCTAAAGGTAATGGGAGAATCCAGATGTGGACCCCTTGCTTACAAGTGTCTAGATAGATCAGCTGCACCTCACTGATGAGGCCCAAGAAGGCCCTTGTTCAGAGAAGAATTGTCTGGTATTTTACCAGGACCTGTATGATATGCTTCAAAATATTTCTTCTCTGTGAATGACATTTGTGAGCTAAAAGAGATTGCATCCTGGGCGCGAGGGCACAGTACCAGTGAGCTTTTGCATACCCTTGCAAGCTCATGAGTCTAGTTGAGGATTTCTGACTTCTACTTCTATGCAAATTGCTTTTAGGGTTAGTCACCCTAAGAGTAATTGGGGAATCCAGACATGGCCTCCTTGCTAACAAGTGCCTAGAAGGATTAGCTGCACCTCACTGATGAGGCCCAAGTAGGATGAAATATATTTCTGAGGTTGGAGGCATCCCTTGTTCAGAGAAGAATTGTCTGGCATTTTGTGGCTGGACTGTAATTTTGGCAGGACCTATATGATATGCTTCAGAATATTTATTTTCTGTGTATGGCATTTGTGAGCTAAAAAAGATTGCACCCTGTGAGCAAGGAGTCGGACACAGTCCCAGTGAGCTCTTGCACACCTTTCAAGCTCATGAATCTAGCTGAGCATCTCTGACTTCTTCTACTTCTACACAAATTGCTCTTAGGGTTAGTCACCCTAAGGGTAATAGGGGAATCCAGATGTGGACCCCTTGCTCACAAGTGGCTAGAGAGATCAGCTGCACTTCACTGACGAGGCCCAAGAAGGCCGAAACATACATTTTGGGTTAGCTGCTTCCCTTGTTTAGAGAAGTATTGTCTGGTATTATGTGGCTGGACTGTCATTTTGGCAGGACCTGAATGATATGCTTCAGAATATTTCTTCTCTGTGTATGGCATTTATGAGCTAAAAGAGATTGCACCCCAGGAGCAAGGACATAATCCCAGTGAGCTTTTGCATACCCTTCCAAGCTCATGCGTCTCTTTGAGCATCTCTGACTTCTACTACTTCTATGCAAATTGCACTTAGGGTTAGTCATCCTACGGGTAATTGGGGAATCCAGATGTGGACCCCTTGCTCACAAGTGCCTAGAGGGATCAGCTGCACCTCACCGACGAGGCCCAAAAAGGACAAAATGTACATCTAGGGTTAGCAGCTTCCTTTGTTCAGAGAATAATTTTCTGGCATTTTGTGGCTAGACTGTTATTTTGGCAGGACCTGTATGATATGCTTCAGAATATTTCTTCTCTGTGTATGACAATTGCAAGCTAAAAGAGATTGCACTCTGGGCGCGAGGACACAGTCCCAGTGAGCTTTTGCATACACTTGCAAGCTCATGAGTCTAGTTGAGCATCTCTGACTTCTTCTACTTCTATGCAAATTGCTCTTAGGGTTAGTCACCCTAAGGGTAATAGAGGAATCCAGATGTGGACCCCTTGCTCACGAGTGTCTAGAGGGATCAGAGCACATGACTGGAGAGGCCTGAATGTATGTCTGGAGCTATCTGCTTTCTTTGTTCAGAGAAGAATTGTCATTTTGTTAGGACTTGTATGATATGCTTCAGAATACTTTTTTTGCTGTGTGTGATATTTGTGAGCTAAAAGAGATTGCACCCTGGAAGTGAGAACACAATCCCAGTGAGCTTTTGCATATCTTTCAAGCTCATAAGTCTAGTTGAGCATCTCTGACGATGTCTTCTTCTTCTATGCAAATTGCTATTAGGGTTAGTCACCCTAAAGGTAATAGGGGAATCCAGATGTGGACCCCTTGCTCACAAATGCTTAGAGGGATGAGCAGCACCTCACTGATGAGGCCCAAGAAGAACAAAACATACATCTGAGGTTAGCTGCATCCCTTGTTCAGAGAATAATTTTCTGGTGTTTTGTGGCTGGACTGTCATTTTGGTAGGACCTGTGTGATATGCTTCAGAATATTTCTTCTCTGCGTATGACAATTGTGAACTAAAAGAGATTGTACTCTTGGCGTGAGGACACAGTCCCATTGAGCTTTTGCATACACTTGCAAGCTCATGAGTCTAGTTGAGCATCTCTGACTACTTCTACTTCTATGCAAATTGCTCTTAGAGTTAGTCACCCTAAGGGTAATGGGGGAATCCAGATGTGGACCCCTTGCTCACAAGTGCTTGGAAGGATCAGCTCACCTCTCTGACAAGTCTGAATCATATGTCTGGGGTTAGCTACTTCCCTTGTTCTGAGAAGACTTGTCTTGCAATTTGTGGCTGGACTGTCATTTTGACAGGACCTGAATGATATGCTTCATAATGTTTTGTGTCTGAGTATGACATTTGTGAGGTAAAAGAGATTTTCTCCTGGGAGAGAAGACACAGTCCCCGTGAGCTTTTGCATACCCTTGCAAGCTGATGAGTCTAGTTGAGCATCTCTGACTACTTCTACTTCTATGAATATTGCTCTTAGTGTTAGTCACCCTAAGGGTAATTGGGGGATCCAGACAGGGACCCCTTGCTCACAAGTTTCTAGAGGGGTCAGCTGCACCTCACCAACGAAGCCCAATAAGGACGAATCATATGTTTGGGGGTTAGCTGCTTCCCTTATTCAGAGAAGAATTGTCATTTCAGATTTTACCCCGGAAGCGATAACATTGTCCCAGTGAGCATTTGCATATGCTTGCAAGCTAATGAGTCTGGTTGAGCATCTCTGATTTCCTCTACTTCTAGGCAAATTGCTCTTAGGGTTAGTCACTAGGGTTGGACGAAAGTTGTTGTGGTGTTCCAGCAAGAAATTTTGCAAAAACCACATTGTTATCTGCTTTTTTGCAGGAAAATCCACTTTAAAACTAGCGGTTAAAATGTTTGCATCTTTTGACATTTTTTGCAATGGCTAAAACGTTTTCATCCATTGATTTACATCATAGAAATCTGACATAGAGTGCCCCCTTCAACATAGAACCCCCCCCTTTTAAATTTGACTTATAGTGCTTTCTTTTACCATTTTAATTTGACAAATATTGTTCACATTTGACATTTTAAACCCCCCCTTTGAAATTCGACTTATAGTGCTCCCATGACTTTCTTTCTCCATTTAAATTCAACATTGTTTCTTATCCAAATGTTTTCAACATGCCCTCATTGTATTTGTATTGCATGATTAATCCTATGAGTACCAGAGAGGTAGCAACACATTGCAATGTGTTTACTACCCCTCTGGTATTCAAAGTGTTAATAGGCAAGGTATGTAGCTGCAAAACTTGCTTGAATATATGTAAGAAATATTATTTTTTATTTTATTTGAAATTATATGTTAAAAAAAAAGTTCAGACCTCAAAGGGATCATCAGGAAGGACCCCTCCTGACACCCCCCCTGTAGGCGACAATTACTGGCATTTTCACTAAAGCCCATAGAAAATGCAGCACTGCGCTTTCACCAATGAATCAGTCACCAAGGTCAGACTGGGTGGCTGATTCATTGATGAAAGTGCAGCCCCCATGCTAGGGGGGTGTCAGGTGGGGTCCTGATGCCCCCCTTGAGGTCTGTTCAATATATTTAAAATAAAGATAACTATAATAATATGAAGAAAGCCTATATAACATATGTTACACATATGTTATATGGGTTTTAGTGAAAATGCCGGCAATTCCCTTTGAGCTGCCTAATCATCCTGCTGCTTAAACAACTCAGCAGCAGCAGCAGCAAGAACTGCAGTTGTGAATTGCACATCTACATCAGGGCATTTGACAATGGACAGTGGCCACTGACCAACAGGACATGACCTGTGGCACTAGGCCAGTAGGACATTATTTTTCTCAGGGCTTGTTGTTAAAAAAAAATCTGAGGCCTATATGAAATAAACAAATTTTGGGGTCTTGTTTCTAACAATCTTAACTCCTACAAATCAATGTTTCCTTATGGTTTGTGCCAAACAAGCCTAAGTCCTACAAAACAATATTTCCATAGGGCTTGTGCTAAACAAGTCAAAGTCCTACAAATCAATCATCCTTAGGGCCTAGGCCTAACACAAGTCTAATTTCCTACAACTTATCAATGTTTCCTGAGGGCTTGTGTCATTAGTAATACGTCTTAGTACTACAAATCAATGTTTCATCAGGGCTTGGACCTCTAACAAGAAATCTTACAAATCATCCTCTACAAAATACTCTATCATGTTGTAACAGTTTGTTTGACACCCAGACACAGTAGGTTTAGATAAAACACAGTTTTATTGAACAGTTGCAGAAAACAATAACCCTCACGTGTCCAGTAATATATGACACAATATAGTACTGACACAGGACAGGTTACAGTAATATATACCCGCACTGGTCCAGTATATGTAAAGTACAGCAACACAATATACTGACACAGGTCAGGTAACTTTCGTGTGATACTCAAACGAGGCAACACTGAATGGGTTACTATTAGGCCAGGGGAACTGACAGGCCCTAATAGCAAGAGGCCCTTTAAGACTCTTACTGTACGGAGAGTGCACAATAACGAGTAAAGCCCCAATAGACAACGGAGACCAGAACAACTTGTGAACTGCTGTAGCACTAGCGGAGGCCTGGCAGCAAGCCCGGAGAGGCACCAAACCAGAGACTGCACGGATAGATAGCTGGTGGAACTGGCACCTACCCCGAAGGGGTTAACAATGCTCAGACCAATGTCGACTCCCCGATCAGGTGAACTGCCTGAGGCGCCCAAAGTAAGAACAACCTCTGCGTGTATGACAGGAAGAAAGGTCAAGCGTACTGTGGTGCACGGATGGAAGGAAAACACCAGCAATGTCGCCTGGGCGACACCGACAGATAACGGAGACTAGATTGCAAGCATATAGTGGTCACAGGGATGCTGTCCGGAGACAGAGAGGATCCTGGGTAACAACCCCAACCGAGGACTGGATGGGACCGAAAGCAGGAAAGATACACGGCCAAAGAAGCCCAACCAGGCCGGGTCGGTACACAGAGCAGGAACATCAGCCAATCCGAGTCAGTACACAGAGCAGGAACGTCAGCCATGCCGGGTCGGTACACAGAGCAGGAATGTCAGCCAATCCGGGTTGGTACACAGGCAGGAATGAGATGCAGAGTAGTCAGGCAGTCCGGGTCGGTACACAGGCAGGAACGAGATGCAGAGTAGTCAGGCAGTCCGGGTCGGTACACAGAGATGACACGAAAACAGTAACAAGCGCTGGTAACGGAAACACCACGAAAGGGCACCGGAGAAGTGACAAGACCCAGTATTTAAGGACAAATACTGGGCGGGACAAAGTCACTTCAGCCAGTAGACTGTCACAGTTTACCTTGACTCCAGCATGATATCAGGCGCGAGGCTTCAAGCAGGCTGCAGGCCTCTGTTTTATGTGTTTGCTTACTGTAGTCTCCTCCTACCTACTTCCTACTTCCTCCCTCTGAGCTGCTCCTCCTACTTCCTGTGGAGGGGTTTATAAGGCAGACTGAGGCCTGACTCAGATGCCCTTGCGTACTGTCATGGCACCCAGGAATGCTCAGAACTCAGTACAGTAATATAATGCAAAATATTTATTTAGAATAAATCACAGCGATAAATAAGTGGTACAGAAAGCAAAGGGTTACTAGCTGGCGACATTACTACCAGAAATAGTAGGCTTCTCGCTAGACCACAATGTGAGAGACAGGGCCGAAGCCCCTGTTAGTCTCAGCAGGATACAAGAACGCCAACTCTTGATCCATCGACTGGAACACTGGAACAGGCGACCACTGTGAACACTGGCTCAGCAATCTTGATCCGACGAACAGGAACACAAGGACGGCTGGACTGGAGAACTGACCCACGTCTGCAATCACACACCAGACCCTGTCCACAACAGTGGTCTGTCTTAAGCCAATAGCACAAATTGATCACAGTAAGGGATACTCGTGATCACTGGGTCATACACAGAGAGAGTTCTCTTACTTAGCCGGGTCATACACAGTGCGGGTTCTCATAGATAGCCAGGTCATACACAGAGTGGATTTTCGTAGATAGCCAGGTCATACACAGAGCCCAAGTACTTCACCTAAGAACAACAATGCAAGGGCATCTGAGTCAGGCTTCACTCTGCCTTATAAACCCCTCCACAGGAAGTAGGAGGAGCAGCTCAGAAGGAGGAAGTAGGTAGGAGGAGACTACAGTAAGCAAACAGATAAAATAGAGGTCTGCAGCCTGGTTGAAGCCTCGCGCCTGATATCATGCTGGAGTCAAGGTAAGCTGTGACATAGGTGTAAGCAGGAGTGGAAATTGACAGAATGTCACCAGTATAGCACGGGCACAGTGATAGCACCCCCTCTCATTGACCCCCCCTCCTAGAAGAGGGGCCTGGTTTCTGAGGGTATTTGGAATGAAAATTACACAACAACCTGGGAGCATGGAGGTCATTTTGATTAACCCAGGAACGCTCTTCAGGGCCATCGCCCTTCCAATGGACCAAGTATTGCAATTTTCCTCTATACCTTCGTGAATCAATAATGTTTTGAACTTCGTACTCCTCCTGGCCTTGAACTTGAACAGGACCGGGTACCGCAGGAGTGGTGGTGTAACGGTTGCATATCAGTGGTTTCAGAAGGGATACGTGGAACACATTGTGAATACGCATGGATGCTGGGAGATCCAGGGTGTACAAGACTGGGGTAATTCTGCAGATAACCTTAAAGGGTCCAATGAACCAGGGAGCCAACTTACTACAAGGGACTTGCAAATTGAGGTTTCTGGAGGATAACCATACCCTATCCCCAACATGGAAGGAGACCGCCGGCAACCGTCTGCGATTAGCATGGTGCTGATAATGCTGGAACTAATTACTGAGGGTCCTCTGTACCTGTGCCCAGGTGGAGTGGATTTGCTCAATATGCTCATCCAGAGCTTGAATCTGCTGCATCTGAAATGAGTCTGGGAGCAAGCACGGCTGGAACCTGTAGTTAATGAGAAATGGGGAGCTCCCAGATGATGAATTAACCGCACAGTTCCTGGCAAACTCTGCCAATGGCAACAGGTCGGCCCAATTAACATGATGATCGGACACGAAACAGCGTAAGAATTGTTCCAATCACTGATTGTCATGCTCAGCGGCTCCATTGGTCTGGGGATGGTAGGCAGACGAAAAGGACAGCTGAATACCCATCTGGTCACAGAATGCTCTCCAAAATCTGGACACAAATTGGCTCCTGCGATCTGACACCAGTACCCTGGGTACCCCATGCAACCGGAACACCTCTCTGGCAAAAACAACAGCCAACTCCTGGGCCGAGGGAAGGCCAGGAAGGGGCACAAAGTGAGCCATCTTAGAAAATCTATCGACCACCATCAGGATAAAAGAGTAACCCCTAGACACTGGCAGTTCTCCCAGAAAATCAACAGAAACGTGGGGCCAAGAACACTCACCATTATGTACTGGTTGGAGTAACCCAACTGGGAGGTGTCTAGGGGACTTGGCACGGGCACAAGTGGTACAAACTGCAGTGAAAGCAGTGCAGTAGGCACATAGAGAAGGCCACCAAAACAGTTGTGAAAGAGACCAAATCAATTGATCCCTCCCGATGTGCCCAGCAGCCCGAGATGCATGGTATGTTTCAAGTAAGCGGGTACAGAATGGCTCAGTTACAAAGCACTTGCCCACTGGGGTGTCAGGGGGAGCAGCAGCCTGGGTAGCAAGAATCTCCTCCCCCAGTGGCGAAGTGATGCTGGTACGTTAGGTAGCCAAAATGCGATCAGGCTGAATGATGGGTACGGGGGCCTCATCTTTATCCATCTCTGGACCAAATTGCCTGGACAGGGCATCTGCCCTAACGTTCTTGGAGCCGGGCAAATGGGATACAATAAAATTGAAGTGGGACAGAAACAAGGCCCATCGCGAAGGACAACCTCTTAGTTTCCGAAAGATACGTCAGGTTTTTGTGGTCTGTCAGGATTAATACCGGAGTCCTAGTGCCTTCTAGCAAGTGACGCCATTCTTTAAGAGCAAGAATAATTGCCAGGAGTTCTCTGTCTCCAATCTCATAGTGACTCTGGGCACTAGAGAGCTTTTTGGAGAAGAACCCACATGATCTCAGTGCACTCCCAGAGACCGCATGTTGTAACAGCACTGCCCCTAACCCAGTCGCAGAGACATCAACCTCTAAAGTAAATGCAAGGGAAGGGTTAGGATGGGATAGCACAGGAGCTGATGCAAAAGCGGACTTGAGTGTCACAAAAGCTCGATCGGCTGCCTCAGACCATTGGGTGGGGTTGGCACCCTTATGCGTAAGGTCAGACAGTGGCTTAACGATCGTGGAGAAGTCTCAAATAAATTTTCTATAATAATTAGCAAAACCAAGAAAGAGCTGGGTTGCCTTCAACTCCTTGGGTTGTGGCCACTGCAACACTGCTGCAAGCTTTTCCTGATCCATAGCAAAGCCATCTTTAGAAATCACAAAGCCCAAGAAAGCCACCATGGACTTGTGGAACTCGCAATTCGCGATTTTACAGAATAGTTTATTCTTGCATAATCTGAGCAGAACTTCAGACACATCCTTGATGTGTTGGGACAAACTAGACGAGTGTATGAGTATATCATCCAGATAAACTACTACGCAAGACTGTAGCATATCACGGAGAATGTCATTAATAAGTTCTTGGAACACTGCAGGTGCGTTACATAGCCCAAAAGGCATCACTAGGTATTCGTAGTGTCCAGATCTGGTATTGAATGCCATTTTCCACTTGTCCCCAGCTCTTATTCTGATCAGGTTATATGCAGCCCATAGGACTAACTTAGTGAGAATAGAGGAACCTTTCAACCTGTCAAACAGTTCAGTGATGAGTGGTGTCGGATAGGCATTTTTGGACATAAGCTTATTCAAACCACGGTAATCGATGCAGGGTCTTAACTCGCCATTCTTCTTTTTTACAGAAAAGAAACTAGCCCCCGCAGGCGAGGTTGACTTTCTGATAATACCTCTCTCGAGGGCATCTGAGATATATTCCTCCATGGCCCAATTCTCCTCACACGACAACGAGTACATGCGACCTCGGGGAGGGACGGCGCCAGGAGGCAGATCAATAGCGCAATCATAAGCCCTATGCTGAGGCAAATCGCTAGCCTCTCCCTTACTGAAAACGTCACTGAATTGATGATATTCAGCCGACACAGAGGGAGAGGTACACATGATTTTAGTCAGATAAGAAACACAATGCCCCATACAATGCTCAGACCAAGACGTTATCTCACAAGTCTGCCAGTCAAACTGAGGATTATGTAAATGGAAACCCCAGAATGACCGCATGGTGAGGAGACTGGATAATCTGGAACCGCTGTTTCTCAGTGTGGAGAGCCCCAATACTCATGGACAGCGGTATTGTTTCCATAGTGATCTGAGCTGGTACCAATGGTCTGCCATCAATGGCTAAGGGAGATTCCCTCTCGTCCAACAGAATCTGGTGTAGTGCAGCAAAGGAATTGTCCATAAAGTATCCGGCTGAGCCGGAATCAAACAGGGCCAGAACCTCTACCGAGTGTTCTGCACACGAAAATGCCACCTGGATCGTGGGTGTCTGCTTAATTGGGTCTACGGACTTCTGAACGCTGCCTAGGGCCTGTCCCCCAAGGTAGCCTAGGTGCGTTTGTTTCCCGGCCATACAGGACAGGTACGCAACACGTGTCCGGGTTGGCCACAATACAGACATAGACCCTGCCTTCGGTGATGCTCCCGTTCCTCCTTTGTCAACTTGGTAAACCCTAGCTGCATTGGTTCACTACTTTCTTGGGTACACTCAGGAGGCATGGGAGGCAAGGAAGGCATGGGTGGGAAATTTTGACTGGCTTGTCCAAAACTCTGGCCCGCTGCCTGCGGTCTTTAGCCGCCAGTCTTTCACGGATGCGGGAATCAATTAGTATAGCGAAATCAATAAACTCATCCAGATCGTTAGGCACATCTCTGGCTGCAGTCTCATCTTTAATACGGTCAGCGAGTACCTGAGCAAATGCTGCCACCAGCGTCTCATTGTTCCAACCACCTCTGCTGCCAATGTACGAAATTCAATAGCATAATCTCCCACTGTATGAGAACCTTGTTGTATCTCCATTAATCGTTTGGCAGCAGAGGCGGCTCTACTTGGGACTTCAAACACTCTGTGGAAGGCACGCACAAACTCCCTGAAGTTCTTAGTCAAGGTTTGGCAAATTCCCACAAGGGGTTGGCCCATGCCAAGACTCTGCCCGTCAGAAATGAAATCATAAAGCTCACCTTACTGCGGTCATTAGGAAAGGCTTGGGGAGTTATTTCCAGAAAAATCTCCAAATGGTTAATAAACCCTCTGCACAGGGTCGGTTCGCCATCATATCTTAGCGGTAACGGAGCTGTGGCAGTTAACCCTTTACACGAGGCCACTTGCGTCAGGCATTGAGCTCCTGGTGTCAAAATGGGGGAGACCACCGAGGCTTGAACCGGTTTATCAAGGTGAGCAGTATGCTCTAGAATGGTTTGTATGGCTGGTGCCAACTGATCCAAATGCTGCTCATGTAAATCCAGCCTCCAATGGATGCTTTGTGCATTACCTTCACCTGTACCGTCTGAGGTCATGGCCCTTTCGTACTGTAACGGTTTGTTTGACACTCAGACACAGTAGGTTTAGATAAAACACAATTTTATTGAACAGTTGCAGAAAACAATAACCCTCACGGGTCCAGTAATATATAACACAATATAGTACTGACACAGGACAGGTTACAGTAATATATTCCCACACGGGTCCATTATATGTAAAGTACAGCAACACAATATACTGACACATGTCAGGTAACTTTTGTGTGATACTCAAACGAGGTAGCACTTAATGGGTTACTATTAGGCCAGGGGAACTGACAGGCCCTAACAGGAAGAGGCCCTTTAAGACTCTCACTGTATGGAGAGTGCACAATAACGAGTAACGCCCCAATAGATAACGGAGACCAGAACAACTTGTGAACTGCCGTAGCAGTAGCGGAGGACTGTCAGCAAGCCCGAAGAGGCACCCAACCAGAGACTGCACGGATAGATAGCTGGTGGAACTGGCACCTACCCCAAAGGGGTTAACAACGCTCAAACCAATGTCAACTGCCCAATCAGGTGAACTGCCTGAAGTGCCCAGAGTAAGACCAACCTCAGCAAGTATGGCAGGAAGAAAGGTCAAGTGTACCGTGTTGCACGGATGGAAGGAACACACCAGCAATGTTGCCTGGGAGAAACCGACAGATAACGGAAACTAGATTGCAAGCGTATAGTGGTCACAGGGACGCTGTCTTGAGACAGAGAGGACCCTGGGTAACAACCCCAACCGAGGACCGGATGGGAGCGTAAGCAGGAAAGATACATGGCCAATGAAGCCCAACTGGGCCGGGTTGGTACACAGAGCAGGAACGTCAGCCAATCCGAGTCGGTACACAGAGCAGGAACGTCAGCCAATCCGGGTTGGTACACATGCAGGAACAAGATGCAGAGTAGTCAGGCAGTCCGGGTCGGTACACAGGCAGGAACGAGATGCAGAGTAGTGAGGCAGTCCGGGTCGGTACACAGAGATCAGACGAAAACAGTGCTGGTAACGGAAACACCACGAAAGGGCACCAGAGAAGTGACAAGACCCAGTATTTAAGGACAAATACTGGGCGGGACAAAGTCACTTCAGCCAAGAGGCGTAAGCAGGAGTGGAAACTGACAGAATGTTGCCAGTATAGCATGGGCACCGTGATACACATCAAGTATCAGTCTACCCCAGTTGCAGCTTATGTCAGGGTGTCCCTGTCTCTGTCATGTTACATATGCAGTTCTTATTTTGCTTATTTTTTATTAACTGTCACCCCAATGCCAGTAAACAAACCACTCAAAAACAAATTCCCTGTTCAACTGATTCTTTCCCCAGACTACACCGCCAGTATAGACATCTTCCTCAGACCCCTTTTATACCATGTCTTATAAGGTTTTTTAATTATATTTAGTTTTTATTTTTTTATTAACTGCCCCCCACCGATCTCAGTAAACAAGCCCCCCAAAAAACATTCCCTGTTCAACTGATTCTTTTCCCACACCCCACCAACACAGGTACCCTCATACCCCTTTTATACTATGCCTTTGGGAAATAAAATAACATTTGTTAAGTGTTTTGTGTAAATTCAATGTTCTCATTGATCTAATGAGCTAGGCGAAAAAAGTGAAAAAATTGCACTTTTCACAGGAAATTATTCGCTAAGGAGGAAGTGCCATTATTCACTGATTTTGGTTTAAGGCAAACATTTTCCCCATCATTAGTCATCTTAGTTAACTACAAACATATGAATCTAAGTGAATAACATCCTTGTGGCCACTGCATTGGCTGTCAATATATGGTAACCATGAAAATGGTATAGGACAGATTTGGTGAACCATGCTACATTCATCTCACTTTTTTACATACATTTAACCACTTAGCGCTTTGTTTTTTGAGCTTTATTATGATTTTTGTCGTTGGCTTTGTAGGCTCTGTTGTTTGACCATTTATGATCCATTGGAATATTTGTGTTCCAGTATGTTTTAGTGTTATTTAAAGTGGAATTATCACCCCTATACAAGTTTACCTTATTGCATCCTCATATAGCGATATGCTTTAATCAGTATTTTTTTTTAATTAAATAGCTTTATTGTGATAAAGACAGGAATTTACAACATACAATAAGACCGCAAACAAGCGATACATGAAGATACAAGAAACAATACAAAGCAGGACTGTCGGTACATCAGAGAGGCATAGTTATAATTATAGACTAATATCATATATAGATAACATTAACGATAATAAAATGTGTAGAGGAAACCAAACTCTTAACATGAGGTTGAGAATGTAACTGGTTATAACATTGTTGAGATCCATTAGAATACAGAGAGTGGTTAGGGAAAGAGAGAAAGGGAGTGCAGAGAGAGTGAGGAAAATGAAAAAGAAAGATAGGAAGTGGGTAGGAGCGAGAAGAGAAAGGTATGGAAGGGGGGGTCGGACTATGGGGGGCCACGAGTAGTGGTTCCAGAGAAATAATGAACAATAGGGGGGGCAGAGGGCACCCCTGGCATGTACCATTAGTGAAATTGATTGGTTCAGATAAGTACCCGTTAACACAAACACGTATATTCAGGGTTTGTAGAGGCTCGAGATACAGTTCAGCATGTACGGGCCTATGCCAATGTGAGAAAGAACTGCAAAGATGTAGGACCACTGAACTCTATCAAATGCCTTCTTGACATCAGTTGAGATCAGCACTGAGGGAATGTTATGCATGTGAGCAGTGTGAATTAGGGAAATAGCCAGGGCTGTGTTGTGTCGCTCTTCTCTCTTTGGAACAAAACCACTTTGATCTACATATATGAGGGAGGATAGCATTGGTTTCAGTCTTTAAGCTAAAATTTTCTCAAGTATTTTGACATCAATTTTCAACAATGAGATAGGTCTATAGCTTGCACAGTTGTCTGGGTCTTTGCCTGATTTGTATATTAACCCCTTCGCGACCCTTGACGTACCAGGACCGTCAAGGGTAAATGTGACCGAACGACCCTTGACGGTCCTGGTACGTCAAGGGTTAAACTCTTCCATCGCGGCCGCACGGAGCGATGGAAGAGTTCAAGCCGCTTGTTACTAAGTGTCCCGGTATCGGGACACTTAGTAACAAGCGGCAGAAACATTGTTGCAACATGCGATTCGCTTCAAAAGCGAATCACATGTTGCAAAACCTGAATGACAGGGACAGTATTTGTAAATACTGTCCCTGTCAGATCTCTCTGCCTCCCTCCACCTTGCATACTGCTAAGGTGGAGAGAGACAGAGGGAGATGGTGTTCCAGTGTGCCTGTAAAAAAATAAATAAAAAAAAATGTTTAAATAAAGAAAATTAACCCTTTGATCACTATTCTACAGTGATCAATAAGTGCCCCCCCATCTGATCACTCTTGGAGTGATCAATTTGCTGCAGATCAGTGTTTTCTGATCTGTGGGACACCCCCCATCCCCCTTGAATTTTTTTAGATTTTTTAAAAATTTTTAAAATTTTTTTAAAATTTTTTTTACATTTTTTTTTTTTTTATATTAAATATAGTTTAGGTATTTTGGTAGGTAGTTGGGTAGGTTTAGTGTAGACGTGTGTTAGGGAAAGTTTTAGGGATAGATTTAGGTTTAGGGGAGAAAAAAAAAAAAAACAACCCCCCCCCCCCAAAAAAAAAAATATATATAATAAGCGCAGTTTAGATAGGTAGTTCAATTGGGTTAGGTAGGTTCAGGATATACGTAGGTTAGGGTAAGTTTTAGGGTTAGATTTAGGTTTAGGGATAGCATAAGAAAAATAAAAAACCCAAAAAACCCCAAACTCCCCCCCCCAAAAAAAAAAAATATATATAATAAGTGCAGTTTAGATAGGTAGTTCACTTGGGTTAGGTAGGTTCAGGATATACGTAGGTTAGGGTAAGTTTTAGGGTTAGATTTAGGTTTAGGGATAGCGTAAGAAAAAAAAAAAACCCAAAAAACCCCAACCCCCCCCCCCCAAAAAAAAAAAATATATATATATAATAAGTGCAGTTTAGATAGGTAGTTCACTTGGGTTAGGTAGGTTCAGGATATACGTAGGTTAGGGTAAGTTTTAGGGTTAGATTTAGGTTTAGGGATAGCGTAAGAAAAAAAAAAGCTTTTTTAGTGGGCAAAATGCAGCGCAGGTACAGCGTTGAAGAGGCATATGCCTTTTTGGCGTCTGACTCTGAGGCAACAGACACTGCGTCAGATTTTGACATAGCGCAGTTTTCAGAAAGTGAGAGCAGCTCTAGTGATGACGCTGGGCCTTCTGTCAAGAAAAGACGCACTGCCCCAAAAGCTGCTCTGGCAACTGCCCCAGCACCTGCCAAAAGAACTGCCCAAAGACCTACCAAAATACCTACCCAAAGAAATGCCCCAAGTGCTGCCCCAAGAGCTGCCCTGGCAACTGCCCCAGCCCCTGCCAAAAGATCTGCCCAAAAACCTACCAAAGAAATGCCCCAAGTGCTGCCCCAAGAGCTGCCCTGGCAACTGCCCCAGCACCTGCCAAAAGATCTGCCCAAAGACCTGCCAAAAGACCTGCCCAAAGAAATGCCCCAACACCTGCCACTCCGGATCCTAATGAATGGGTATCAATTTATGCCCACAAATCTCAGAATTCACAGGCAACCCAGGGATTCAAATTGATGTGGAAGGATTTACCCATGATCATTTTTTTGATTTGTTTTTGGGGGAAGACATGTTAGGTGAAATTGTTTCCCAAACCAATTTGTATGCAGCCCAGTATACTGCCGCCAACCCTAAGTGTGAAAAACGCTGTTTTTTTTTTTTTTTTAACTTACGTCATGGTTTACGAGGGATTGGTGGTAAAATGGCAGTGTATAAAATTGGAAAACACACCTAAAACGAGAGCCTGGGGTGTCTACTTTCCAAAAATATACACTTTTGGGGGGAAATCTTAAAAAAAGAGCACTGTTACACAGCCCCAAATGAGACATGGCACCAGTAACGCAAGCTGTGAAGATTCAAAGTGTGAACCTGGAAACGCGCATGTTCCAATTTGGCCCCCGTAGCTCCCCCAAACCATGAGACAGCTATGCATATGGGGTATTGCCGTACTCAGAAGAAGGAGCTGAACACTATTCAATTCAGTTTATAAAATCTTCACGTATTCTGTGCTTGAAATTCACATCAAAATTGAAGGCAAAGTGTGAAAAATGCTGAATTTTTTTTACTTACGTCAAATTTTCACAGGATTGGTGGTAAAATGGCAGTGTATAAAATTGGAAAACACACCTAAAACGAGAGCCTGGGGTGTCTACTTTCCAAAAATATACACTTTTGGGGGGAAATCTTAAAAAAAGAGCACTGTTACACAGCCCCAAATGAGACATGGCACCAGTAACGCAAGCTGTGAAGATTCAAAGTGTGAACCTGGAAACGCGCATGTTCCAATTTGGCCCCCGTAGCTCCCCCAAACCATGAGAAAGCTATGCATATGGGGTATTGCCGTACTCAGAAGAAGGAGCTGAACACTATTCAATTCAGTTTATAAAATCTTCACCTATTCTGTGCTTGAAATTCACATCAACATTGAAGGCAAAGTGTGAAAAACGCTGTTTTTTTACTTACGTCAAGTTTATGAGAAAGTGGTGGTAAAATGGCCGTGTAAAAAATTTGAAAACACACCTAAAATGAAAGCTGGGGGTGTCTACATTCCAAAAATATACACTTTTGGGGGGAAATTCTAAAGTGCAGCACTGGAACATAGCCCAAAATGAGTAATGGCATCAGTTAACCAAGATGTGAAAATTCAATATTTGTTCACAATTGGGCCCCGTATCTCCCCCAAACCTTGAGAAACCTATGCATATGGGGTATTGCCGTACTCAGAAGAAGGAGCTGAACACTAAACAATGCATTTTTAAAAATCTTCACCTATCATGTGCTTGAAATTCACATCAACATTGAAGTGCAAGTGTGAAAAACGCTGTTTTTTTAACTTCCGTCAAGATTTACAAGCGATTGGTGGTAAAATGGCTGCGTAAAAAAATTGAAAACATACATAAAATGAAAGCCTGGGGTGTCTACTTTCCAAAAATATATACTTTTGGGGGGAAATCTTAGAGTGGAGCACTGTTACACAGCCCCAAATGAGACATGGCACCAGTGATGCAAGCTGTGAAAATTCAAAGTGTGAAACTGGAAACGCGCATGTTCCAATTTGGGCCCCGTAGCTCTCCCAAACCTTGAGAAACCTATGCATATGGGGTATTGCCGTACTCAGAAGAAGGAGCTGAACACTAAACAATGCATTTTTAAAAATCTTCACCTATCATGTGCTTGAAATTCACATCAACATTGAAGTGCAAGTGTGAAAAACGCTGTTTTTTTAACTTCCGTCAAGATTTACGAGCGATTGGTGGTAAAATGGCTGCGTAAAAAAATTGAAAACATACATAAAATGAAAGCCTGGGGTGTCTACTTTCCAAAAATATATACTTTTGGGGGGAAATCTTAGAGTGGAGCACTGTTACACAGCCCCAAATGAGACATGGCACCAGTGATGCAAGCTGTGAAAATTCAAAGTGTGAAACTGGAAACGCGCATGTTCCAATTTGGGCCCCGTAGCTCTCCCAAACCTTGAGAAACCTATGCATATGGGGTATTGCCGTACTCAGAAGAAGGAGCTGAACACTAAACAATGCATTTTTAAAAATATTCACCTATCATGTGCTTGATATCAACAGTAGTATTGAAATGTAAGTGTGAAAACTGCAAAAAAACAAAATATTACCACAATTTTGAAATTTTTTTCTGGAAAAATAGCTGCATGAAAAACTCCAAAATTCTCCTGATTATTTACCTTATGTTGTCTAGTTTTCAGAAACATATACCTTTGTGGGACATTTTTGGTTCTGGCACCGTCAGCTAAGCTATGATGCTCACATGCCAATTGTTGAGAAATTACAAGTTGGAAATAATGGCATCCATCTTGTAATATTTACCTTGTAAATGTGAGGAAGTGATTGAAATACTAGGCATATGGGGTATTCTTATATTCAGGAGAAGCAAATGAATATATTTAGGGGTATTTTTTTGTCATAAACTAATTGTATGCAAATCCTGACACGAAAATATAAGCAAAATGTTGTTTTTTTTCAATTTTTTTCCTCTTTTTTTTCTATTTTAATCAAATTAAACAATGAGGTATTCATATAATTGTGGTATCAAAAGAAAGCCCTACTTGTTCTTAAAAAAACAGTATATAATTTATGTGGGTGCACAAAAGGAATTAAAGAGAAAATATGGTTGAACAAAGACATAGTCAAAAAAGTCAAAATTGCTCCGGTCCTTAAGTCAAATCAAACTCAGATTTTCCCGGTCCTTAAGGGGTTAAGGAGATGTGAGCCTCAAGCGTTTGAACAGGAAAGGTAGCTCCAGAGCGTATAAGATTGAAAAGCATATGAAGGTGTGGTATAAGAAGTGATCTAAATGTCCTGTGATACAATAGTGGGAGACAATCAGGCCCTGGACATTTCCCTAGTGACATACTTCTAATTGCTTTTTCTATTCCGAGTATGGAAACAGGCAGGTCTAAGCTCTCTGTATCCTCCCTTGAAAGACCCGGGATTGTTTCTGCTCGCAGGAAGTTTAACACCCTCTGAGAGGGTGCCGTATCTAAGTCAGTGCAATCCTTTTCCAGATTGTATAAACCCTGTTAATACATTGTAAAAGCCTTAGCAATGCCTGGAAAAGTGTTTTGAGTTCTGCCTTTTGAATCTTTAATTGAAGTAATAGCATTGGATCGTTTACACTTTTTGACCAAAGCAGCCAATGAGTTACCACATTTTTCACCCTCCAGATATCTCAGGCATTTGAACCATAAGTTGGATTTTGCTACATTTTGATGAAGAAGATAATTAAGTTCCTCTTTCATATTCTTCAAAGTTAAAAAATCAGAGGGATCAAGGGATTTGTTATGTTTACTATCAAGGTTACTACTCAGAAGAATTAGTATAGATTTATTTTGTTCCCTTTTCTTTTGGGCTCCTAATTGAATGAAGTGGCCTCTCATGACCACTTTGTGTGCCTCCCATATCATAGAGAAGGGAACTTCTAGGGTGCAGTTAAGTGCAAAATATTCCTTGAGATGACCTGAGAGGGCTGACATATTTGAACTGTTTATAAGTAAAGTTGTTACTGTTTTCTGACACTCAGACACTGATATAGTAAAACACAGTTTTATTGAAAATAAAAATGAAAGAACAGCGCCCCTGGGGGCCAAGAATGGTAACTGTGATACAGGCCCAAATATGTCTACAGATAAGAAAACACAGGGTTAAATGTGGAGAAAATTAACAAGACAAGTTCACTGATTGGCCAACGCCCAGAATAGATATCAGTCTCTTGATGATGAAGAGAAGGGTGTATTGTGTGACTGAACTAATCACTCTCAGAACTTTTGGAAAAGAACACCCAGATTGACCAGCAAATGCCCTGGACCGAGCCTATACCACCTTAGTGGAGTAATCTGGAGAGAGCCACTGCCAGTAGATGGACCAGAATCAGAATCGCCCTTAACCTTGTCACGGATATAACCCTGCTTATGCCAATGGGAGAAGAGCCGTACGCACCCCTTGGGTGCCAGAGCGTATGAATACTGCACAAGCGATAGTGAGCCAACGGATGGAAATACGGTAGTAACACAATGAGCGCTAAAGGTGACCTGGACCGGAATACCACACCGGTGTCCAATGGAGCACAAACAGCAAGAGCAAATGGAGGATCCAACGCCAGCCGGCGTGGTAGCGGTGTAACGGCACCGGAAAGGCTACAACTCTGCTAGTGCAATTAGGGAGGTCTGGTCAGGTAGGCACATTCAGTGTTAACAGGCTCGTAAGGAATACACTGGCTTGGCAAGTAAGAATACAGGCTCAGAAATCAGAGGCAACTGGCACAGCAAGGGTTTAAACTGGTCATACACGGGTACTGGTACTGCAGTGTAGAGGAACATGCTCAGGCAACGGTCCAATACTCGAGAGAGGATTAGTCAGAGCAACACAAACACAGTTCAGAATGTCGCCAGCCGGCGACCTGGAACACAGGAACAGATGCAGCACTGGATCCCAACCGGAACCGGATCGGTACTTGGAGCTAGAGTCGACAGCCAGAGCCGGGTCAATCACGGAGCAGGAACGTCAGCCAGAGCCGGGTCAATCACGGAGCAGGAACGTCAGCCAGAGCCGGGTCAATCACGGAGCAGGAACAATGGGATGGTCAGACTAGCCGAGTTGGTAAACCGGAAAGCAGAAACACAGCAACAAGGCGCAGGCTCAGGAACACCACGAAAGGGCAACTGACAAGTACCCAGAGCCCAGTGTATAAAGGAACATTCTGGGCGGGCCAATCAGCATCCTCCAATGTACAAGCAACCCAGCAAAGATTGACAGGGAAGCACGGGAACCGTGATAAAAGTTTCGTTTAGCCTCCAAGAAGAACATGGGGCTCGTGAGTCCTCTAAATTTTAAGGATATTAGAACTGGAGAGTGATCAGTCAAGGGTACCATCTCTATGGAAGCCTGACGGAGGCGGTGGAGCATCTGTTATGGTACAAAGAAGTAGTCAATGCAACTATAGGAGGAGTGGGGAGGAGAATAAAAAGTACAGTTCTTGGCGGTGGGATGAAGAATTCTCCAAGCGTCAATCAATTGCAAATGTATGAATTTATTTTTTGAGGAACCTCAGTTGTGAATGTTTGAAACATGATCTCCCAGTGGAGCTGTCAAGGTATTTTGACTGTTTTTTTAATACACATTTACATTATTAAAAATCTGCTGTGCACTTACTTCCAAACAAACTCCTGTTACAGCTCAGTCTGTCAATCTCCCCAATTATTGTCCCTTACATGGAGAAATTCTCCATCATCGGAGGAGGCCGAAACGCGACAGTAGTTGGGGAGGAACAGAAGAAGACTGACAGACTGTTGTGCAGAGCTGTAACCTCAGTCTGTCTGGAAGTAAGGCCGCAGCAGATTTTTAAAAATCTAAATTTCTAAAAGAGTATGCATCTAAAAAAAAAAGCACCGATTAAAGCATATCGCTACATGAGGATGGCAATTAGGCAAACTTGTATAGGGGTGATAATTGCCCTTTAAATTTTAGGATTGTTATTTTCAACCTGTTTGGTGTATTATCTCATGGCAAACCGGCTACTTGTTGCTCCTCCAGTACATTTCTTTATTCTTTTTTTTTTTTGCTAGCGTTTTCTATTTTTCTGAATTACTATTCTATATTATTAATAAAAGGTAAGTTTTAACCTTTTATCACTGAAGTTCTATGCCAGTATTATCTTTCTGGAGAGTGCTAATTTTCTTTTTGTATTCTTGCTTCAGTATCCGCTCCTGTAGCACCACATGAAAGTATTCTAGACTTCCTTTTGGACTATTTTCATGGACTGGCCAAACAACAGGCATGTATGCTGTTTTTTTTTTTTTTGACATATATATGTTGCATTCAGGAGGTTAAAAGCGACATTTAAATCAATGGGTATTTTAATTAGTTCCGTGCAGCTGGTTTACACCATAATTGCTCCTCCCTGCTTTTGTGCAGAAAAATAGGGTTGGGAAATCAGGGGCTAACACAGACATGCTATGATTACATGTGAAGGATGTGTGGCTTGAATGTGCTATGACAAATGTTCTTTAAAATGGCTCCTGAGGTGTGAAATCCTTGCCCAGAAAAGTTTACAGTGTAGATGTTTAACCCTCTGAGTGACCAAGAGGTATGCACTGCATTGCAAAGCAATGCATCACATACCCCTCTGTAATTCAAACTATTAAATGATGCAAACTTTTGAGATTCAAATTATTTAAACTTCAATCAAAGTGTTAAGCCCAACATGTTTTGTGTGTTCTCTGTTCCTTTAAGCACAAGAATATTGAACTACACTGGTTCTTTTCTAAAACTTGTTTAATTTTCAAGAAACTTGCTTTCTGTCATGATATTATTACCAATACATTTTTGGATGATCTGAAGTGTCACTTGCATGCTGCATATTTCCCTGGGTAAATTACAATGCCAGCATTCCTGAATTAAATGCAATTATATTGCCTGGCCTGCACCCAGCATTACTTGCTAGTGTATACGGCCAGTCTAGTCAAATGGAAAAGAGAACATTTAATCTGCTTTCCTAATGAATACTGTGGAATGCTTGGACTGAGTTTTGATGGCCCACTGTATTAAAAATCCTAATAATAGTATTATATATGATGTCTTACAAGCAAAGAGAATATAAAGGCTAATTAAATATACTTAAAAGGGTTTTAACAGAATTAGCAAGAAACAAATAATTGTCCTGTGCTAGTTGAGCAATTAGAACTGTGCAAATACTTAAAGGTTTAATTGACTGCTAATAAACTATAAGCTTTTATTAGTTAGACTATAAGACCTCAATGGGGAAACTGAAGAATTACATAACAATATGAATTATTCAGTCACTGGAAGAATGGGAGAAACAGAGGCATCAAATAAAAGAACATTAACATGAAAAACCAATTAAGTTGATAAAATATATATAATATATACTATATATAATATAATTTCTGGTAGTATATGTAAAAAATATTTATTTATATGTTGCATCACAAAAATATAATCCTGAAGGTGTTTTTGCCAATGTTTAATTTTCCTGTCCAGTGAATATTTATTTAATAAATAAATAAATTAATAAATTGGGATTACTACCCAATGCTCTTCTGTTTAAAAATGCTATTATTTTCTCTCTGAAGATTTACAGATAATCCTGGACAGCCAATGGGAGCTGTGGTACCCTGATAAAGACAGGAATGTCTTTACATTTTACATTTTACATTTTAGGCCTCAGAAAACAATACATTTTACAGATGCCAGCATGAAGTACACTGGATGTAATTGTATGTCCTACTTCATTTTTCAGTGTTATTGTTCCTATAAATATGGTAAGATACTATGATTGGCTACATGGAGAACCAGAACTAGTGATTATTACAAGAGTTTAAGTGAAAAAATAGAGGGATATTTTATTCCATAATAGAGCATAACAACCTGCCTCATCACCATCTGAAAATGGAGGTCCCTAACAGGTGGCATTCCACATTGTACATGGTAGGGCATTTGTACAAACAGAATAAGGCCATTAGCGAGGACACAATGCAAATCTGGAAGGATTTGGAGGGAACCTCTTTGTCACCTGGCTAATGCAACTTATGTGAGATGTAAGCGCACTGCTGAAACCCTTTGAGGAGGCAACCATGCTGGTGAGTCACATTGGGGCAGGAATTAGTGAAATTCTACCACTGATATTTTTATTGCAGAAAAAAATGAGGAATCTTGCCATAATGACAACACTGACATGCACCAGCTGGTAAAGGACATGTTGGCATGCTTTGAACAAGATACTTGCATAAAGTCCATTAAAAGCAATGAGGAATACATTCTTGCTACTTTGCTGGACCCCCGTTTCAAACACAAAATTTCAGAATTTCTGCCAAAGGGCCATCAGCATTTTGTCATAACAAAGAGTCATGATGATCAGCTGCAACTCTCTGAAGAACTGGATTCTGTCAAGGAATATCGAGATATGCTTATTGATTGAGTGGAGTGTTGCATTGTAGAGAATGAGAGGGAAAAAGTCAGGGCACAAAAAAATGAGGCGCATGGCTGAGGAATTTTACCATAATGATGACACAGACATGCACTATCTGGTAAAGAACAGTTCTGTTTACACATGGACATGTTAGTGTGCTTTGAACAAGATCCTCGTATAGTGTCCATTAGAAGCAAAGAGAAATACATTCTTGCCACTTTACTGGGCCCCTGCTTCAAACACAAAATTTCAGATTTTCTGCCAAAGGGCTATCAGCAGTTTGTCATAACAAGGAGTCATGATGATCAGCAGCAACTTTCTGGGGAATCGGATTCTGTCAAGGAATATCGAGATATGCTTATTGATCGATTAGAGGGTTGCACATGGACAAATAGGATGCGTTTTAGAGCAATATTATATGAATGATAAGTGGGGTTAAAAAGAGATGATATACAAAGAAAATGAGATATAGAGACTGGCTATATGGTGAGATATGTTAGAATATAGAAAGAAGTTATATGGAGATGTAGAAAGATTTTTAGGGAGTGGTTATGTTTAAAAATCGGAGGAGATATTATGTAAACAGATAAAGAGAGTTAGACGGAGAAGACATAAAAGAAGAGATTATTTAAAAGGAATGGTTATAAGAGACAGAAGTAGTTACTGGTAGGGATGCACAAAAGTTTTTGCCTCAAAGGCGAAACTGAGGAAAAATGGCACTTTTTGGGAAATTGGTTAGAAAAAAGTGCAGTTGTTTTTTGCCCAGTTCATTGCATTGAAAGCAATGGGAAGACTGAAATTCTCCCTACCATGTGCAAACTTTCCTTTCTTTTCCCATAGGGATGGGATAAAAGGGATGTCAGGTTGCCACAGCATGTAATTCTGTGTTTGTGAGAGGATGAGTAATCAGCACATTGAGAACTAGAGAAGACAGGCATTGAAGATTAGTTTATAGCGTCTTGTACGCAGGATATTTGTTCTCTGTATTAGGGGAGTCTGGGGGACAGGAAGGGAGAAAGGAGGTTGATCACAAATACCTCAAAATTCTGTTTGACTGATTGGAAAGACACATGCAGCCATGATCCAAGTTCCTTCCTAATATGGCTGTTATCTCTGTGGAAGGGGAGCCTGGGATTGTGAGCAGGGAGCAAAGGAGATTTACCCCAAATTAGGGCTGCCACAGACAATGAAGGGTAATGTTGAGAACATCTGTTCCCTTCCCCGTGAAGTCATCATGGGTGTGGGACTGTTTTTCTGTTGGGGCAAGCACAGTGCAGTCATCACCAATGGCACTGTGTACAATTTGTGACATGTCAGTGAAAAGAGGTAAGGAGGGAACACACCTTGGCACAAGCACCCTGATATCACACATGAAACACAGACATTTACATCAAACATGTTAAAGACAAACAACCACTACATAACTCAAGCACCGCTTTTGCTGTCCCTGATTCTCCAGAAAGGCAACAAGAGGCGAGGTGGAGATCAAAGAGGAGGAGTAGAACAACCCAGGCAGAGACTGAAGTTCCAGGATGAGTGAAACAACTAGCTCACCATCACCTTCTAGGGTAACTACATCTTCTGCCAATCCACCTCGTTCATTACCTCCGCTGCCAAATGATAGCCACTCTGTTAATGTTAGGATGTGGTTGTTCGTCTCTACCCATTGCACACTGTTTGGTGCACTGACCACACATCAGTATGGTGGAGCAGAATTGCAATCAATGCATCAAGCGGCATCTGAGGAGATTCCATCCTGCAGAATATGCCAAGATGGTGGCAGGGAGGGTTCATCATTACTATTAAACTGTCAGCAAGTTGTCATGTGTCCTTAGCGGGTCTGGAAAAGGGGTATAGTGAAAGCAGCAGTGCTTGGTTTCGGTTATCATGGTGTTTGGATACAGTTGTGCCCCCAGATGTTATTTACCTCACACACACTGTGCACATTGCAGTTGCTGATGAGACCTGCTGTTCCTGCTCCCAAGGGAAAAAATATATGCTAATAACAACACACCCATGATGATTTTGGAGGAGGGGCAGGTGGAGAAGATTTAATGTCCAACTTGTTCTTTTCTCCACATATACTGGGGGCTACTTATTCTGGAGCCAGTCGTGGCAAATGGGACCTTCATCATTCATCTTCCATGTTACTGCTATTGTTGATCCCATTCCCTTTCAGCTGCCTAATCATCCTGCTGCTTAAACAACTCAGCAGCAGCAGTATGAACAGCAGTTGCAACTCAGGAGGACATTTGACAGTGGCCACTGGCCAACATGAACTGCGTGCATTAGGCCAGTAGGGCATTTTTATTTTTTTCTCAGGGCTTGTGTTTTGAAGAAAAAAAAAATTAAAAAAAGTATTATTGGTTTCTAACAAGCCTAAGTCCTACAAATCAATGTTTCCTTAGGGCTTGTGCCAAACAAGCTTAAAGGCATAGTATTACTTTAAAATTACTATTCCTCATATTGTAGCCCTTAATAAACTGAGTTAAATGACACCAACGGCATGTCTCAAACTTTTATGTTTTAAGAGATAGCCATTTTAAAAGTTCCCTCTCCCCTACTGTCAGCGTTCTGCGGCCAGCAGGTTACCAAGCACACGTAGAAGACTGTTTCAATGAATAATTTTTCCTTCCATAATGAGATATCAGCTCCTGAACGCTGACAGCAGGGGAGAGGAAACTTTGAAAGTGGCTATCTCTTAAAACCATAAAGGTTTGAGAGATGCCGTTGGTGTCATTTAACTCAGTTTATTAAGGGCTACAATATGAGGAATAGTAAATTTGAAATAATACTATCCCTTTAACTCCTACAAATCAATGTTTCTTCAGGTCTTGGGCCTCTAATAAGTCTAAGTCCTACAAAGGCCTCTAACAACAAATCAAACAAATCATCCTCTACAAAATATTCTGTCAAGTCAAGTATCAGTCCACCCCAGTGGCAGCTTATGTCAGAGGGTTCCTGTCTCTACACTTTACATGCAAATTTATTATTTTTTGTTTATTAACTGTCCCCCCAATAGCAGTCAAGAAGCCCCCCAAAACAAATTTCCTGTTCAAATGTTTCATTCATTCATTCATTCATCAACACAGGCACCTTCCTCAGACCCCTTTATACCATGTCTTATGGTTTTTATTTTATTTAGGATTTCTTTTTTATTAAGTGCCCCCCAATCCCGGTAAACAACCCCCCATGCTCTGTTCAACTGATTCTTCCCCCAGCAACACAGGCACCCTCATGCCCCTTTTATACTGTGCCTTTGGGAAATAAAATAATATTTGCTATGTGTTGTGTGTAACTTCTATGTTCCCATTTATTTCAATGGAATGAGTTAGGCGAAAAAAGCAGAAAATCTGCACTTTTAGCAGGAAATTTTTCACCAAGCGGAAAGTGCCATTTTTTGACGATTTCAGTTAGAGTGGAAATTTTTGCCAATACCTACTAGTAATATGATGATTTCCCCCTCCTTCACTCCTAACACTAACAAACTGCTGGACCTTCTTAGTAGTAGCACTAGCACTGTTGGGACTGCTTGGGGATGGCAAGTGTGACTTTGGGTCCACTGCCTTCACACTTGGCATCATCTTCTCCCCCCCCCCATTCCTGAGTATTTTTAAGACACACTAGCAGCAGGTTCAGCACTGATGGCAGCAGGAACATCACTGGCAGCAGGCACAACACTGGTGGCAGCAGGGGCAGTACATCTTACAGCAGGCACAGCACTGGTGGCAGCAGGTGCAGCATGTCTGACAGCATGCACAGCATTTCTGACAGCAGACACAGCACGTCTGACAGCAGGCACAGCCAGATGACCTGTCCTGCTCTCACTGCTACCCTCTTCATCCTCCCTTGTTATTAATTTCCCTAAGATCCCTAGCGGTGGTTTAATGGGACTGGCCAGCATTGGTTCTGTAGTGCTCACTTCCTCCTCAGACTCAGTGGACACATAAGGGTCATTCCAGTTCCTTCTTTTGTTTTGTTTTAAACTTTCTCATAGTGATAGCAGTCACTATGAGCCTCTCCTGCCTCAATTTTGCAAATAGGTCACAGCATAAAAGCACACCCCCTCGCTCTGTAGCTGCTTCTATTGTGATTCATTTCCTGAAACATGTCACTTTTTTATAGTGAAAAGGCGAAAAACACGTAAATCAATGGGCAGAACCTTTCTAGCCATTGGAAAAATGGCAAATAATTTTTGCCAATGGGTGAACAATGCAAAGATTTTAATAGTTAGTTTTAAAGGGATAGTAATACTTCATTTTAACTTTATTTTATTTTGTAGACATTAAAAAAATATGAAGAATGATATAAGTCTTATCTCTCAAACCTTTATGGTGTAAGATATATTCACAAGCAAAGTTTCCCCTCCTGCCCCTTTTACCTAGTGTAAGCCATCTCTTCTCAGATGTGGAATGCAGTCCATAGACCAGACAGATAAAAGCAAGGTACAATCTTCTTCCTATGAGAACAATGAAAGCCCTGCCCCCTTGACAAGTTTTTCAGGTTTTTCCCTTATCTTAATTGAAGATTGTCCCTCTCTGCAGTCTACCTGGGCACCTCCCTTCTGATCTAGCTGAACAGTGTTACATAAGTAAAAGGGGTGGGAGGGGGATACTTTGTCATTGAATTACTCTTCAACTACAACTCTGACAGAACTGAAATAACACTCTCCAAGGTCCAAATACTATGATGATTAATTAGAGCTGCTTTTATTATGAAAAAGAACAAAATATTTTATGGTCACAGAATAATTAATTAACACATCTACTGAATTTTAAACAAACATTAATAGGAGTTTTAATGTCGCGGAGCAGTGTAATACATTTAAACACACCACACAATCTTAGCTACAAAAAAGTTGTAAACTAGGGAGGGAAACAGGGACATGCGGATGTTTGCCCTAGAGGGACTGTGGCCCTAGAAAACTGCAAATTTTATAGGTATGAATGATCGGTCATACCTTTCATGCATTTTTCATAAAAAATTAACCCATTGGGCACAAATGCAAATCACCAATGAACAAATAAATATTGAATTTTTTTACTTTTTTAATTGCTTTCTTTATTTTTTTCATAATTGTGTTAAATACTTTAATACAATATCTAAAATAAAATAACAAAATTAGACAACAACAACATTTGAAGCTTTTATGACAACAAGTCTATTTAGAAAAATGCAAATTATGTGCCACATCAATGGTGTGTTGAAATTGTTTTCTGCAATTACTTTAAATTTTCTGTAATTGTCCATACAACATTTTTTTACTATTTGTAGCTCCTATCCAGAAGCATATTTTTCCAATCTTAATTAAGTCATGCTTTGTTCCTGTTTTGTAATCCAGTAACAATGTAGAACAAGGAATAAAAGTAAAAAGTGTCACTGGCACGTCAAAAGCTCTGTAACAATGTAGCGTGAGTACTTACAATGTCATAATAGTATCGCATGTAGAATGGGTGGCATTTAGTATTGCGATAGAGTCAATGTGTATAAATTCAGTGGCTAGTTAGTGATGCGCTATTGTCAATTTTGAAGTCTACATGCCTGCACTGTAACCGTCAATCCTGGGACTTCATAATGCCTTTGTATTCATTTGAAGGAATAAGGGAGCTGAATTGCTGGTGGTAGATGAATGTACCTTTCTCCAAGAGAAAATTATCAATGGGAAGCAGATAAGGACATGCACAGAGTATAGCACTGGACATTGCAGTTCAAGGTGACATACCAAAGATGGCATGATTTGCAAAGGACCAGTTGAACATACCACATGCTGGACACTGACAAAGCTGAGGCAAAGATTAATTGGAGATTTAAGAGAAATGGCAGCTACAGCACAATATAGCACACATGAACTGGTGGCTATGACTTCTGGGAAAATGCTAGAACATTGAAAGTAATTGTTGAAAACTATTCCAGCACACCATTGGCTGAATATCTTAAATCTGTGGCACATAATTTGCATTTCTCTAAATAGACTTGTTATCATACATTGTTAGTAATGCTCACATCTGATATTTGTGTTATGTTAAAACCTTTACCAAATATTTTGCTTTCTTAAGAGGGAACTCCCACTTCTATTAAAATACTTCTCATCTTAGTGTTCCATGTGAGTAAATCTTCAGTTTTGTTTCTTATTTTATGAAGTATAGCCTGAAATCTAAGCTTTGAATCATAAGATAGTGACACAGCCTGTCAATATTTGCCTCTTCCCCTCACACACTGGATTCTTCCGTCAAAGTAGGAGGTGGCAATGGGGAAAAACTGGGGAGGTGAAGAGGCAAAGATTGACAGGCTGCGTCATGATCTTACATTTCAAAACTTAGATCTCAGGCTATACTGCATAAATTAAGAAAAAATACACTGAATATTTACTCACGTGGAATTTTAAGTTGAGAAGTACTTTAATATAGGTGGGAGTTATGTTGTGTTAAAGTATGTATTTTTTTAATAAAATCTAAAAAGTTAAAACCTTTTATTGCTATTCAATTCTTTACTAAATGTTTTGTTATACATGTTGTCTTAGATTATTAATCTTTACTATAAACCCCTCTCACACACACCCAAGGGAGGCAATATGGGGTGGATATTCAAACCTCCTCAATACTGCCAGGCCTCAAATAGCACCACACTAACTCGCAGATACATATTGATGCAGGCGACATTTTTAATGCAGTGTTTTGTTGGTTGCCAAATACTGGACACCAATATGACAGTGAACCATACCAGGCATGGGCCTTTGCTCTCATGTGCCTAGAGGGAATCAGCTGCACCCAACTGGTGAGGCCCACACAGGCCAATATAGACATGTGGGGTTTTGATGTTTCTCTAGTGCAGAGAGGGTTTGCCTGACCCTTCGGAGCTGAACGGTCTGATGGCAGGACCAGTCTGATATGAATATGGAAATGTTCTCTCTGCAGTGGCACACAGAAGAGAAAAATGTGACTTGAGCAGAACCTGAGAGGCTACTATGCCTTGAACAAAACACATAATTTTCATCACACTCTTTGTTTTTCTAGTCTCCTTTATATTATGTCATGCCTTATGTAAATGGCGAGCACTTTAAACACATTGATATGGTTTTATTATATTTTATTGTTGATAGGAATAGGAGAAGAGATGGGCAAAAAGTCCCATTTTTTTCCCTGCAGGAAATTTTTTAAAAAATACACGATTTTCTGCTTTTACCATAGAAATTCCTGAGAAACTTTTGCTAGTGAATTTCCACCATATTGTTTGTTTCAGGTGAAAATTTCCTGCAATTTATAATTTTATGCTGCCCTATACTACTGATTTGAGAAGGTCTAAGTGGGAAAAAGTGGAAAACCAGCACTTTTTGCTGGAATTTTTCCACTTGGGGGAAGTGACATTTTTCTACTGTTTCACTTTTGAGGCAAAACGTTTCACCCATCTCTAGTGTTAGCCACTCCAGAACTGCAAACAATCTTATTTTTATTTTAAATTTAAATTTTTTTCTTTCTGTTTTTTTTCTCACTCTGTCTCTCTGTCTGCTTCAACTGCCATCTACATCACGCTGCATGGTGCGTAATTCTGGGTTTTTATAGTATGGGGTGGGAGGTTTCACCAACATTGAAAACATAGGCAGGAAATGGAATTGTTCTCCAGGGAAAATTGGTGGCATTAGCAAAATAGCAGAAAGTCTATAGAATTCTCAATTGGTGGGAATTGCCACAGAAATGGTATAATTGTGCTTTTTTTTAGCAAAAAATTCACATGGAAACAAAAATGGACTTGTCGTCCATCCATTCTACAGACAATGGCTACAGAGAGTGATAGGTGATAGATTTTAGCTCACACTTTATGAAAGTAACATTCATTAAATGTCCTGTATTTTTTCATCTTCACTTTTATTTTTTTGTTTTATACTTTTACATCCCTGGCATTGAGGTCCCTGAATTTCTGTTTCCAGAGACATTTTTGTCAGGGTGTGAAAGCAGTGATAGTGATAACAATGTAACACTACGTGCTTTATGTTAATTTAATAGATTGGAGATAGTCTTTTCTCCTGCAGGGATTGTGTTACATTGCATCACTATCTGTTTTCGCAGCTCCTGACAGAAACATAAATTCTGGGAGATCATTTTTAGGTACATATAAGTGCAAAAAAGGATAGGTCAAGATGAAAAAAATGTAATAAATACTATAAATAATTTTACTTTACATTATATGCTCTTTCATAAAGGGTGTTGACTGTTACTTTAATTGAATAAAAGCTCAAAAGTATATGACGCTACTAAGGTGAAAATCAGAGAGATGGGAAAATAGGTTTAGTTATTATTTAAAGGGATAGTAATACTTCGTTTTAACTTTATTTTATTTTGTAGGCATTAAAAAAACATGAAGAATGATATAAGTCTTATCTCTGAACCCTTTATGGTTTAAGAGATATTCACAAACAAAGTATCCCTTCCCTGTTCAACCAGATCAGAAGGGAGATGCCCAGGTAGACTGCAGAGAGGGACAATCTTCTATTAAGATAAGGGAAAAAGCTGAAAAACTTGTCAAGGGGGGAAGGGCTTTCATTGTTTTCATACAAAGAAGATTGTCCCCTTCTGTTATCTGTCCTGTCATACAACCAGATTCACATCTGAGAAGAGATGGCTTACACTAGGTAAAAGGGGCGGGGAGGGGAACTTTGCTTGTGAATATCTCATAAACCATAAAGGTTTGAGAGATAAGACTTATATCATTCTTCATGTTTTTTTAATGCCTACAAAATAAAATAAAGTTAAAACGAAGTATTACTATCCCTTTAACTTACTGAATAGCTAAGAGGTCTCTACAGTGGAGTAACAATAGGGCCCATCACTCTAGTGGCCCAGCCATCCCCTGCAACCCCTCCACCCGGCTCCTGCAACAAGCTCAGGTCTGTGCCTTCTTTGGCACAGACCTCTAGCAGCTGAGCTCCCTCTTCGGCACTTTAGTAATGACATCATCTCCCAGTGCTCTGCATTACTGAAGAGAGGGCCACTCGGGAGCTCCAGCTGTATAGAGGTCTGTGCAGAAGGACCACCAGGGTGGTAGGAGATGGACACTGGGGGGTCGGTAGGGGAAAATGTGGAGATGGAGATTGTGACCAATGTGGCGGCAATGTGGAGATTGGGGTCATTGTGGAGATTGGGGGCAATGGGGAAGCAATGTGGAGGCAGCCAATGAGGGGGCAATGTGGTGGGGGACATAGCAATTTTTGCACCAGGGCCCGGTAGCTTCTAGTTATACCTCTGCATCTCCATTGAGGAGAAATGCATTGGAGTCTTCTCTACTACGCCAAGAAGTTAAGAGGTCTGCTACTTTAAACTTTGTCCCAGGACCAGCAGTAGTGTTACCCCTTGGTGACCAGAGGGGTGTATAACACATTGGTTCGCAATTTTTGCATACCCCTTTGGTTTTTAAGCGGTTAAAATGTCCCTTTTCTTGACTGGGTAATGTGTTCTATTGACTGTGTTACTGAGAACGCCAGCACATCTGCTTTAGTACAATACAGTGAGCCAATTTATTCTGCATGTTGCTCAGGAGAACAATCTCCTGTTAAGTGCAAAGCTTTGGGATATTTTAACTCACCGTAATGAGATGTTTAGATTAAAAGATTTACAGACAGATAATAAAGAGATCCGTGCGTGACTGTTCTTCCTAATTTTTTCTTAAAGGCCCTACTTAGACAAACGTATTATTGCTATGAAAATGCATGTAAATCAATCACAATTTAATGATTAAATAAGTGAGTTATATTAGGGCTGTATTATAAAAATCCAGCTTTTAGAAAAGCAAATTTTGTGCACATTAAGGCATTCAAGTTTAAGTATTGGAAGTCAAAATTTTATGTTCATTGTCATTTGCATATTTGTAGAACCAGAACTTTCTGTATGTCTGTATTAATGAGGCACATTTATAAAGCCTAGGCAAAGTGCACACTTTCACACACCACTGCTCTTAAGAGATACCTTAGTGCATAGGTGCTAAAACTGTGACAGGACAGTGATGCTGTGGTAATGATGGGATTGCCTTTTGGTATGCCCCGATTGCAAAGATAGGTGTGGAAGATGCAGAGATGTAATTTTCTGGTGGAACGGATTTGTACATAGGTGCAAAGCTGGTGCATACTGTTTTTATTCCACCAGTGTAGTACAGCCCAGTGAATGTTGTACCGTCCAAGTCCAGGAGAAGTAGCACAAGAGGTTTAATAATAAAAATAAATATATTAAATATATAAAAAAATACATTAAAATATAATATACATTGATATTGTTTTTAGCTCTAAATGGTTCAAATTATATGTATAAAACTAGATAAGGACTAAGTGATGCTTTAAGGAAGGAACTAGGAGTTATATAATATGTATAGTAGATGAAGAAGGATGCCAGAGCTCCAATAAATAGCATTTTCTGATACATATACAGTGTGACTATATCTACATATCTTCGCAGGAATCATTGTACACCAGAGGAAATAGCTCCAGAGTTGAACAAGGTGCCCACCACTTCCAATTCTTCCTTTGTAAATTAAGCTGTGGTGCCTTCTGTGACACCAGTGCCCGGTAGACATGGATGGGAATCTCTGGTAGCTCCTAGACAAAGTTCAGAGAATGAAGAACAATTTGGGCATGCCCTAAGCATGCACAAAAGACCAAATGCCAGTGAAGGATTTATATTGAAATCTCTCAAGTAATTAATTTGACAATGCTATGATCAGAACACTCAAGAGTGGAGGCAGTTTAGATTCACTCTAAACAAAAGGAGCTTAGCATGGACCTATACTGATATACACATAGGTACCAGCTGTTGGACTTTTGTCTATTGACAAATTGATGGCAGGAACTCAAGTGCAGCCACAGTCAGCACAATTCCCCACATGCCTGGGGTTGACACTGACTAATGTTACAGAGAGGGCATGAGATAGAACTTATACTCCTGTCTTGGAGCTTTGACTAGAGGATTTAAGAGGGATGGCAGGAAATGTGTCAGTTAATCACCAATAATTTGCACTAGGATTAGAAGTCTGATATTTAATCCACTTATGAATTAATCATTTTTAGGCCTACAAATATGAAGCAAAATGCATTAGCAAAATATATTAATATACTTTTGTTTGTTCTACTTTACAGTTACTATATTTTCCACAAATCCTCCTTTTTACTGCATTATTTTCCCTTTAAAAGATTATAAAATTATATATTAATTTGTAATTGCTTATTTAGACAGATGTAAAAGATTATGGTTAGAATATATTCGTGTTGTTGCTAATTTTTTTCCGCTCAAACTATAAAAACCTTGGTGATCTAGCCAGGACCAACCATAAACTTTTGAAGAATTTCTGTTCCATTCTCATCATAGTTTACTTTTGAGACAATTCTGCATAACAACCCACACAGGTAACCTCAGCAGAGATCCTCATCTCTAATGTCTGACTTGCATCAGAGATAAATTTGGCTCTCTTCTTCAATTTGGGAGATTTTGCAGAAAGAAATACTGAGTTATTACACTGCCACCCACATTGGAAGTTGGATGTTTGGAATAAGCTTACTTTAAACACTGTTCCACTTCCTTTGAAAAGCCTGGTTGAACATCAGGAGAGCATAAAAATGATTGTAAATGGCCCCCGGAGTCCCAGAATGGCCTGAATCACACATACAGGATTTTTATAGAAACGTCAACATTAGTGAATCAGAAATATGTATGTGCTATATTTCTTTGCATGCCAGCGTGGATTAAATATTCAAGAACGTCAAATGGGAGGCAACACAATTAAAAGATATCAACCAACAATTAAACATAAGAGGGACCGTAATGTACATTTTTAAGTGATTCCAAGATATTAAAACTTAAAATTGTGTGATTCAGTTGTTTAATGTTTTAATTGAGACTTCCATAATAACTTGTTTATTTTGCACATTTATGTCACACTTATGTTTCCAATCTGTGAGCTTTAGCTTCTGTTGAAGCAGAAAATGTTTGCTAGGGATTTAAATTGACATCAGAAATCCTGATCTGATACAATTTATATGAATGACTTAATTTCACTTCCAATGGTGTTCTACGGGTTGTTTGTCTCCTGATGTTCCATTAAGTGAGCTCCTAAAGACACTAAAGAGTTGGAATTTGAAATCTCTAAATGAAAGGAATCAGTCGAAGATGCTTTTTGGGGAGAATTTGGCTCCAGATTAGGCATCTGACTTCAAAATAATCTAGGGTTTAGTTTGCTTTCTATTAGTGATAGTGACCACATGTTAATGAGCTGTCCACCCAACATTTCTATCCCTAATATAATTTGATTGACCATGTATTGTAGAGAAAAACAGCCATTTTGATTAAATAATTGCTTGGTATACAGTAAGAAAAAAACTTGTTTTTTGCAAATAGGAATACACGGCTTTTTAAATTGCTTACTGTACTTGCAAAACAGCCGTCAGCTGTTTTTTTTTTTGGGGGGGGTTGGCATCGGCTGCCTTTAAAGAGCTTTTATAAAATCATTAGCTAGCCCACTCCTTAAAACCACAGAAATTAAAAGTCTTATTCCTACAGCATTTGAATAGCCATAGTGTTTCAGTTAATTAAAGGGATAGTAATAGATGCAAATAAATGTAGCTCCAATTAATGCTCATATATTTGTAGCATAGAATATAAATTATGTCTGACTTGTAGTTCAAAAGTAAATCAATTTTAAAGTATCCCCCTCCCGTCCCTTTTACCTATGTAATGCCCTCCCCAGATGTACTGAACAGCTCACTGTGAGGGACAATCTTCAGAAAGCTTAATTAAAATCTTGCCCTGCTTCATCAAGAGGGACGATCTTCTCACTGTGAGCTGTCCGGTGAAGCGAACGGATTCCACATCTGCAGGGAGGTGCATCCAAAAGGTAAAAGGGGTGGGAGAGGGATATTTTAAATTTGATTTACTTCTGAACTACAAGTCAGACATCATTTATATACAGTGCTACAAACCATTATATAGGAGCATTAATCAGAGCTACACTTATTCACATCCATTACTATTCCTTTAAGCAGAGCCATGTTTACAATAATTTGGGTTGCAACTCTGATTTCTGAATCACTAATACAACAGTATCATTTTATTGAATTGTTATCCTTTTCAAATGCTTTTGACTACTGTTGCTGCTAATTTCCAACTTTTAAATCAGTCCGTCATTTAAAAATAACACTCTTTTGGGCAAAGTTTACTTGTAATTTAAATTGGAGTATGAAACACTAACACATGCTAAATACTAAATATCATCTGCAAAATTTGGGCAAATTTTAGCTGGTCCTATAGTGTGTGCAATGCTTTGTATGCCTTAGAAATATGTTACAATCTGCCCCATCACCAGCTTAAAATGGAGGTTCTTAGAAGGTAGCATTCCATACTGTGCATACTGGACCATTTGTATGAACAGAAAAAGGGCAGTAGTGAATATAAAAAGCATAACTGAAAGGCTTTGCAGGGGCTACTTTGTCGCCTAGTTAATGGAAGCTAATGTTCGACTTAGATGGGCTGCAGAACTCTTTTGTGGAGGCTACTTTGCTGGTTAATAATGCCAGTGTAGGAATCAGTAATATATATCCACTAATGTAATATTATAGAAAAAAATGAAGAGCATGGTCAATGATTTTAAGAACAATGACAACAGAGATATGATTCATCTTTTGCATGATATGTAGCATGCTTTGAGATGGATCCTTACATAGACTCTATTAATAGGGATACCTTCTTGCAGTGAACAGAAGTACTCTGTAGAATGGGATTCTGTGGAAGCAAATAAAGCCATCTTTATATATACATTGGAATATTGAATTGTGGATGATGGGAGAGAGAAGTATAGGTGTTCAACTACTACAAAGTATAGTGAGAAGGAAGCATGTCCTCAGTAGAATCTGCAACTACAACATCACAAAGTTTTGCTAAATACATATCACATATAAAATAACAGAGACCATCATGTGTTGTTGTGGTGGTGATAGCACTGGCTACTTCAAGGGATTTTCTCCCAGAATAAGAGTGAGTAACTGATGCACTTGAACACAGTCGATCTCCAAGGATTCACCCACTGAATGTGAGGTTGTCACAGCATACATGTAGGATAACTAAGCTCTAGGCTAAAATAATGACACACTTTTGCACTGGCAAACAATCAGTGTATGTGGCCTGAGTCATGTGTATTATGTTGCCAACCCTTAGCTGCCCACCAGCATGTGTGCAGTCCAAGCAGGCTTTCAGTGAAGCAAGTTATTTTGTTGGTAGTCTTAATTTTTAAAAATGAAGCAGCGTCTAATTCCATGTGAATATCATGTAGCAGAAGTGAAAATAAACACAGAGGACACATGTAGTAACAGTAGCTTCGAAGAGGAGGAAGAAAAGTAGGGATTTTCATAGTTGCCACCATCTATACAGTTTGGACAAGTGATCCTATCAGCATTGATGAATGACTGGCAAATAAAAATGCATGGTTATATTAGAAACAAACATGATCCCAGCATTCCTTCATATTCATCATAATTATATATTCACTACCACCACCATCCACATTCACCATGTTAAACTCAAATTTTCATTTTTTAAATTATCTTTATGTTGTTGAATGGTGCTGATTATAATTTAATGTCATAATCATCACTGTGGGGATCATCATTGTTTATTGCATATGCTGCAGCAACCATTGCTACAGTCAGTTTTTTAACTACCACTGTACTCGCACATCCCTGAACTTCTCCACCTTTCCCCCTTCCCCTTATGCATTTGGTGGACATTACTCAACTACTGTGTGTGATTTTAATCTCTACAGCGATGGACTGATGGAGTGTGATGTCTTGCCTTACCCTCGACTAAATTCTCAAAGTTCTCTGCTGTCCATCAAGTCTGCCTCAGTCACAGAGCTCACATCAAGCTTCCAGTCAGCTGTCTGTCACCTAATATATTTACTTGTTTAATTATTTATGTTTTAGTTTTTAGTTTTTTATTTTATTTTTGTTTTTTATATATTCCACCCTATTTTATCAGAGGCATTCCAAAAAAACAAAAAAAGTATAACTAAAACACAAAATCAAACTTCCCCAGCACAGAGACAATAAAAGCAAAATAAGTAAGCAAATTGGATCCCAGCTGCCTGTCTTGCCAGTCAGTCACATTGAATTTTTTGGTATTTCCCCCTTCCTCCCTTCTACTCCCCCAGACACCCCTAATATAGAGACAAAATGTCATACTTTATGTATGACTCCCTAAACTAAGTTTCAGTTCCTTTATTTCCTTATCTTATCTAGGTCAAAAATCTGCTGCTTTCAACTCTCACAAACACAGAATGGCATGCTGTGAGAGGCTGACACCCTTTTATATGGCTGTAGAAAAGTAGAAAAAACTTTCATGTGGCTGGGAAAAGCTTGTCTTCCCATTGATTTCAATGCAATAAACTAGGCAGAAAAAGCAGGAAATGGCACTTTTCGCTGTAAATTATTTGCCAAGAGGAAAGTGCCATTTTTCACCCATTTTGGTTTGAGGTGAAAGTTTTCACCAATTTCTAATAGTAACATAGTTGGTGAGGCTGAAAAAAGAGATGTGTGCCTGTTAATTACTGCCCATGCCAAGTCACCCATTTGGTTTCAGAGGAAGGGAAAAAAATACATTGAAGCCATTACCAATTTAGCCCCAAGTGGGTAAAAAATTCCTTCCTGAATCCAAATGGCAGTTAGATAGTTCTCAGGATCAGCTATGAGGCTGACTGTCAGAATTCTCAATATTACTCTGTCCTAGAAAGATATCCATTACTTTCTTGAAAACAGTTAATATATCTGCAAATACAGCATTCTGATGCAAAGAATTATATAGCATTACCTCCCTTACTATAAAAAAATCCGTTCCTTTGTTTTAGTCGAAAGCACCTTTCCTCTAGTCTTAACGGATGACTTCTCATTCTTAGCTCAGCTCTTCGAGTTATTAATTGGGGAGTTCTTTGTATTGACATTGAATATATTTGTAAAATGGTAATCATAGTACCCCTTAGACATCTCTCCTCTACTATACAAACACAGTTTGGTTAGTTTCTCTTTATAATTCAGATCCTCCAATACTTTTATCAGTTTTATTGCACATCTCTGCACTTTTTACAGTTCAATGTCTTTGTTTAAGAACTGGTGCCCAAAACTATACTCCATATTCTAGATGATGCCTTACCAAGGATTATAGAGGTAGAATTATATTTGCATCCCATGCATCTATACCTCTTTTATGTAGGATAGTACCCTATTTGCTCTTGCAGCAGCTCAGTGACACTGCACAAGGCTGTGAAGTCTATGATCTATCAGTACACCTATATATTTTTCTAATGATGATTCCCCAAGTGGTTTCCCATTTAGTGTATATGTAGCATGTTTGTTTCTACAGCCAAATGCAAAATCTTACATTTATCTACTATAATTCCATCTGCCACTTTTCTGCCCATTCACTCAGTTTATCTAAATCCTTCTGCAGAGAATAAACGTTCAGCTCTGTATGAATTTCCTTACACAGCTTAGTGTCATCAGCAAATATTTAAACACTATTTTCAATTCCCACGTTTAGATCATTAAAAACAAATTAAAAAGCATTGAGCCCAAGACTGAACCTTATGGCACCCCACTTACAACTTTAGACCAACTTGAAAAAGTTCCATTTACAACAACTCTCTGCCATCTAGTTCTCAATTCATGTACAGATATCACCTCCCAAACAGAAGCCTATTAATTTATGCAGCAACCTTTTGTGAAGCACTGTACCTCCAGGCTACCTGAGGCAATAGTAACACCATAACTAGCCCCCACCACTTCAGGTATATGTTGAGAAAAGAAGAAATTGGCTAATAATTCTTCTACACCAGCCCCTTCTCTAAAATCATCGGTGCTTTGTTACTAGGACAGAATTTTTTTCCCTTGAGAGCAGGAACTGTGCCTCTCATCAGCAACTGCAATGGGCACAGTGTGTGTGGTAAATAATACCTAGCACAACTCTAGCCAAACACCATGGCATCAGAAACCAAGTACTGCTGCTGTCACTATTTACCTTGTTCACCTCCCGCTAAGGACACAGCCATAAACACTAGAATGAGACTCCTTGTTATCCTTAGTGTTTTAGATGGTTTATTAATAGTACTTGTGCTGGTGGACCTTTGGTGCATCCTCCTCGGGAATAGACAATCAATCACCATCATTTATTGCACACTTTGCAGCAACCATGGCTGCACTCAGTTTTTGGACTACCACTTTACTCACACGTCACTGCATTGTTCCTAATACCTTCACCATACTCCTACCCATCATGCATGCTCTGGACAACTACTGTGTGCGGTTTTACTGTAATGTACACAATAGAATTGATTGTGTGTGGTCTTGTCTTAGCCCTCTACAAAATTCTCTTTTTCGTCTTGTATCAGTATGCTTTTTCGTCTAGTATCAGTATATGAGTCACAGCTCACATCAGGGTTCCTGTCTCTGTCACCTACCAAATTTGAGCTTTGTCACACTGAATTTTGAGGTATTTGGGGTAAACCTCAATTGCTTCCTTCTCAGCCCCCGGACTCCCCTAGGACAGAGATAACAGCCAGATCAAGAAAAAACGTGGGCCATATCTTCCCAGTCAGTCACACCAAATTTTGGGATATTTGGAGTCAACCTCCTTTCTCCCTTCCTGTACCCCAGACTCCCATAATACAGAGAACAGATTTCCTGCCTACAAGACTCCCTAAATTAAGTTTCAACTCTACTTTATTAGCCTGTTTTGGCATGGGCTGGACTTGATGGATGCATGTCTTTTTTCAGCCTCATCTACTATGTTACTATTGGATATAACTAGGGAATTAGTTGATGTCCTTATTAGGTTAACATTGGAGAGTTTACAATTATCTTCAAAGGACTCCTTAAAAGAAATGTTTAACCCTTTGAGTGCCAGAGGGTTACAGAACGCATTGGACATAGAGAACCACGTTTAAACATACCTTCTCCACACATGGGTCTACTGCCAGAAGACCATGACGAATTTGGTATAACTAGTGGAAAAGTGGGTTCCCATAGCCAACCCACAGATTTGCAGACAGTGTTGATATTCAAACAGAAAATTACAATGGAAGGGGATGAAAATAATGCCATGAAGAATGAAGCTGGACTGTCTGGGAGAAATTTGTTTTTGCAACTGCCTTTATCTCCTATTCATGGCCTTTGTCAGTATATAATACAGTAGTCACATTTTACTCACTGGAATTCCGGTTTCTAGTTGAAAGCATTTAATATGTTTATTACATCCTTGGTGTCTTTGACATAAGACATAAGATGGTAGCATTTTCATATAGTGATGTAAGTGAGTAAAGGAACAGTGAAGTGAATGCCATATGATCACTAACAGACCAGCAGAGAGAAGCAAAATACTCTAGGTAACTGAAGGGCAACAAAGGAACGATCTAGTACCAACAAAGCAGAGGAAAAGCAGAATTAACTACTTCCTACATCATCTTCAAAAAAAGTCAGATTTTCTTCATGATTTCAAGCTTTTGGATCATGAATTAAATATTTCCATACTGGAGATTTCATACAATGAATTTACTTGTATGACTTTCCAGATGATCTCCCAAAGAGTTTATAAACAGGAATATTGTTCATTTCAAGTGGTGGAAGACTGATCTTTTTCTTTACAGCTAGCTTTCTTTCACTCTCTACTTTATCTGTATCAGAATAAGAAGGGGAGGAAAGTGGATGGATATATTCTAAATCAACATAATCATAATCATTGTTAATAATTACATCAGCAGCAGCAACTTAATTCCTACTTCATTAATATTATTATTGTTTAACTCCTTAAGGACCATTGACGTACCGGGATCATCACGCTGGTCCGGCTCTTAAGGACCAGTGACGGTCCTGGTACGTCACGTACTTTTACTCACCGCGTTCCTGCAGGAGGGCTGTGAAAAATACTGGGAACTGAAGTTGATCTCTCCAAGACTGTAGTGATCTCTTTCAGTCCCTTTTCTGCGTGCCGGCACACATGATCAGTCACGTGGGGTGCCACGTCGAACTTCCCTATCTGGTCCTTAAAAGGCCACACACCCTGGGACCGTTGGTCCTTAAGGGGTTAATTGAAGTCTGAAACATTTTATTTTCACATCCCCTTTTGCAGGATTTACAAAAGATTAACCACTAGATTGGGTGGGGTATTACTATTACTGTCTGATGCAACAGTTTCCTAGTTTCAGGATACTAGGATAACCGAAGGCAACGAGCGGTAGTCAGTTACAGCCAGGATCGGTACACAGAGTGGTAGTCAGCCACAGCCAGGATTGTTACACAGAGCGTTAGTCAGCCACAGCCAGGATCGGTACACAGAGCGGTAGTCAGCCACAGCCAAGATCGGTACACAGAGTGGTAGTCAGCCACAGCCAGGATCGGTACACAGAGCGTTAGTCAGCCACAGCCGGGATCAGTACACAGAGCGGTAGTCAGCCACAGCAAGGATCGGTACACAGAGCGGAGTCAGCCAAGCCAAGATCGGTACACAGAGCGTTAGTCAGCCACAGCCAGGATCGGTACACAGAACGGAGTCAGCCAAGTCAGGATCGGTACACAGAGCATTAGTCAGCCACAGCCAGGATCGGTACACAGAGCGGTAGTCAGCCACAGCCAGGATCAGTACACAGAGCGGAGTCAGCCAAGCCAAGATCGGTACACAGAGTGGAGTCAGCCAAGCCAGTATCGGTACATAGAGCATTAGTCAGCCGTCCGGGTCAGCAACGGAATCACAGGCAGCGGAGACAGGAGCAAGGTCAGGCAAAACCGGGTCATACATGGAGCAGGAATCAACAGCAAAACAAACGACAGATACAGGAACACCACGAAAGGGAGCCAAAGTAATGACAGGACTGAGTTTAAAAAGGCTAACACTGGGCGGGGCAGAACCCAGCAGCCAATAAGAACCCAGCAGGAATAGAGCAGGAAGTAGAAATGTCGTTTGCACAGAAGATCATGGGCACCGCGCTACTCACTGACTTGTCACAAATTGTGCACAGTGCCATTGGTGATGACTCACTGTGCCTGCCCCAAGAGAAAAATAGTCCCACACCCATTACTTCAAGGGATAGGAACAGGGAACAGGTGGAAAAGAATGGCCTCTTTCTTCTTTTCCTCCAGATTCCCCTTCATTGTCTGGGGCAGAGGATGATGTTGCTGCTGTTGCTGCTGTTGCTGCTACTACCTCAGAATCAGCACTGCAACTAGAACCAGGAGTATTGCTGATGCTGGCAAGCGGAAACTGCCCTAGTCTCACATCAATTGTTGACCTCATTCCCACTGTGTCCACAGTGGTCTGTGGAACACTAGCCTGCTCCTCAGCATCCTGCTGCCCTTGCAACTCAGCAGAAACAGGAATTATAGTAATTGCAATTTCCAAACGCTCACTGCTGGTGGTGATGCCCATCCTCATCCCTGTGTCCCATTCCTTCTCAGTTTGAGCTAAAAAGGCCATCAATGTCTTTCCACCTATCACGGTGCCCGTGATTCGTGCTGCTCTGTGCCCTGTCACTTGCTGAGTATTCGTGATTGGCTGTCTGTCATTAGCCCTCCTCACACAACCTTTTTAAACCCAGCTTGAGCACTTCCAGGTTACCCTTTCGTGGTGTTTCTGACTCCACTCTGCCTGATCTGCTTGTCAGATCTCAGGGCCTGTTTCCAGTGTTCCTGTATGCTACGTTCCGGTGTTCCAGCGTTCCTGTACTTTAACGTTCCGGTGCTCCAGCGTTCCAGTGTTCCTGTATGCTAACGTTCCGGTGTTCCAGTGTTCCAGCGTTCCTGTGTGCCTGTATTCCGGGGTTCCTGTGCTCCAGCACTGTGCAGGTTAACCTGTACGAGTTCCTGAGTCTCGCGCTCCAGCTGTCGCTCCGGCGACATTGTTCTCCTCGCTATTACATACACATTGTTGGTTCCAACGTGCGGACGCTGGTTTACTCCACAAAACCTGGTTGCAATATCCATTGTTGGTCCCAGCGTGTGGACGCTGGTTTACTCCACTAAACCTGGTTGCAATATACATTGTTGGTTCCAGGGTGCGGACGCTGGTTTACTCTACTAAACCTGGTTGCGATACACATTGTAGGTTCCGACGTGCGGATGCTGGTTTACTCCACTAACTGGTTCCAAGATACATCGTTGGTTCCAGCGTGCGGACGCTGGTTTGCTCGACTAAACCCGGTTGCAATACACATTGTTGGTTCCAGCGTGCGGACGCTGGTTTGCTCCACTAAACCTTGTAGCAATACACATTGTTGGTTCCAGCATGCGGACTCTGGTTTGCTCCACTAAACCTGGTTGCAATACACATTGTTGGTTCCAGCATGCGGGCGCTGGTTTACTCCACTAAACCTGGTTGCGATTTACAGTGTTGGTTCCAGCGTGCGGACGCTGGTTTACTCCACTAAACCTGGTTGCGATATACATTGGTGGTCCCAGTGTGTGGACACTGGTTTACTCCACTAAACTGGTTGCGAGATACTTTGTTGGCTCCAGTGTGCGGACGCTGGTTTGCTCCACTAAACCTGGTTGTGATATACATTGTTGGTTCCAGCGTGCGGACGCTGGTTTGCTCCACTAAACCTGGTTGCGATATACATTGTGGGTTCCAGCGTGCGGACGCTGGTTTGCTCCATTAAACCTGGTGGCGCTATTTACCATTAGTCCCAACGTGCGGACGTTGGTTTGCTCCTGAACATCCTGTACTGTGGTCAGTCGCTGTCCACTTCCTTGCAGTTGTCTGATTATCCCTGGCAATAGACCTCGTTACTTATGCTCTCTGCTCTCTTAGTCACCTGACAGCTGGTCTACTTGCTCAGGCTGCTCTGCCCGGTATTGGTGAGGCCGGTAGAACCTTGACGATGCTATCCTGTAGGTTGCTTCACCTGGTATTGGCAGGGCTGGTAGAGCCTACTACAGTACTCCTTTGGGCTGCCCTGCCCGGTATTGGTAAGGCCGGTAGAACCTTGTAATTCACCATCTTTAAGGTTGCCTTACCCGGTATTAGCAGGGCCGGTAGAGCCTACATTCAGCATTCCATTGGGCTGCCTTGCTCGGTATTGGTAAGGCCGGTAGAACCGGTATACGTCATCTCACGGTTGCTTTACCCGGTATAGGCAAGGCCGGTAGAGCCTGTCATTTAAACTGTCACTTGGGTTGCTTTGCCCGGTATTTAGGCAAGGCCGGTAGAACATATTGTATGTTCTATTACTGTTATTGTTAAGTATGTTTACCCTACGGGGACTGCCTTTAACTTTTAATAAATTTAAGTTATTTTACCAAACCTTAAGTCTGAGAGTCTTCAAAAACCGTGACACCACCTCAACTTCTCCATCATCATCATTATCATCACCACCACCACTAGTCCCTATGTACTGCTGCTGCTGTATTCTTTGTTCAACCAATCACTGGCTCATACATCACGTTTTGCAGGCATGTTCTTCTTTTGTTACCTTTGCCACCTTTGGAGGTATACCTCAGGATCACCTTGTCAGTGGAGGCCTTACATGGGTGTTACTCCATCTGTTTGTTTTCTGCCCCTCTTACTCCTAATTGCATGATGGCTCTTTAAAATCTTCTGTTTTATTACTTCCCAAGCCGAATTTTTTTAGCTACTCTGCATTCTATAGTGCATCTCAACGTCAGATCCTAATTGACTCTGGCTTCTTCCTGACAACTGCTCTCATCTGATCCCTTGTACTGTCTGAACTGCTGTTGTGACTCGGCCAAACTTTCAACTCCGCTTACCTCTGTTGATCCTCCGGCTTTACCTATGCTTTCTACGCCAACTACCCATTTGCTTCTTGTACAATTGAGAGTCTACCCTGCTTGGCTGGTTGATTATCCATCGGCATGTTGGATAGATCCCGGCAATGTCCTTGCAGCAGGTTTATCTACAACAGGGCCAGCTGTCCATTGATGGCCTGTAGGATTGATCAGAGCCAAGAACCATCGACAGGTTGATCTCTGATTGGGCCAAGCTGTTACCCGATGGATGGTCAAATATATCCCAGCCCAATATTGTTGCTGAGTGAAGACTCTTCTGCTGGAGTCGTAGTCTTTTGATGTCCGACTGATAGTTGGTCCTCGACTGAGTGAACCATCTGGCTACATGAGATTCTTCATCTGCTAGTCGATCCTCAACCAAGTTTATCTCCGACAACTCCTGAAGTCAAAGGCTAGTGAACCTTCCAACTACATGAGTCTCTCCTTGACTAAAAGTTGATCTCGACTGTTGACCAACCTCTATCCTCTGAGTTTGACTGCTCTGGTTCTGAAAGGGTCCTCTGTCTCTCCAATCAACCTCTAATGTTGCCTGCCAGTGACACACTGTAGTGTCTGGGAGATCCTTCCTATGACCAACATTACAATGGATTCTTGTACTGGATACTCTGGATCAGGCAGGAGTCAGGAACAGGTAGACAAGCAAGGGAAGTGAATTTAACTCTGGCAGGGGCTGGGATGAGAATCACCTGCAAAATCTCCTCCAGGAATCTCCTCCAAAAATGCAGCCAAAATGTATATTAAAGGGACAGTAATGTCCCAGAAAAAATCTTTATAGTTTTGTAGTGCTTAAAAGATTAAAATGTATGCAACAAATCCTATATCTCAAACCGCTATGGTTTGAGAGATATTGGCATTGAAAGTTTCCCATTTACAGATCTGTGTCTACATCAGAGCCAAAATCATGTTATTCAAAACAAATTTCTTCATTGAAATGGTCTACAAAGTGTGCTTAGAACCCAGGCACACTGTATAGACCTCTCCAATGAAGTAATTATTTTGAAATAATGTGATTTCGGCTCTGCTGCAGAGCTGCCGGTTGGTCCCTGGACAGGATTCCCCTGCAGTCAGCACAGCACTGATGTCAGGGAAAGGGGAGAGAAGGGGGAACTTTAGTGCTAAATATCTCTCAAAGCATAGTAGTTTCAGAGATAGTATTTGTTGCATATAGTTTCATTTTTCAAGCATTACAAAACTATAAAGATTTTTTCTGGGACATTACTGTCCCTTTAAGGTGGTTAGAACAGTATAGTCTTGATTGATGAAACACACTTCTTATACACATTTCAAGACATTCTGATCAAGATCAGAAACCAAATTAGGGCTTGGAACAGTGTTGTTACAGCTGACCAATCGGGAAAAGCCCTACACTTCCACACACGCTTATCAAGAGCAGAATCCATATAAGGTTTTTGAACAGAGGTGTTACAGTTGATCAATCAGAAGTTATTTATTGTCCACTCAGATTGCTTCTGTTAAAGTCATGATGATGAAGAATTAACATTCCAACAATTCCTTTTTTGTTCAGTAAATCTGTTAGCTGAGCATTCATGGAAATACAAGGGACATTTAACACAAAGGACATAGTAGGTGGCAGCAGGGGATGGAGAGCTGGGGTTAATCTTTATATTCTGGGCACTCTGGTTCCCCACTGCCAACACATCTTACAGTACAATACAACATACACACACTATTACATTGCTCTACTACCTGGGGATTACACACAATAAACCTGCCATGGTGTAGGCAAAATATAGTCTTTTGCTCTAAAGGTCCATGGCAAGTGCCCTGCCTATAACTCCACAGTCCTCACACATCACAGGGACCTGAGGGGTTAACCTCCTGTTTCTCCGCACCATTCATTTATATATAGAGCACCTGAGTCCTCACTAAGCATACACGTTGAAGGAGGCACCTGGGAGTTAGTTATCGCTAATGTAATTTTTTCTTTTTATACTTATAATGATATAATAATATCAAAGTATTTTAACAGGAAGGATACATTGAGATTGTCTCTTATTTTCAAGTATGTCCTGGGGGTATAGATATTATTACCCAAATTAATGGTACTCATTTTATCTACCTTGGAAGGATGAAAGGCTGAGTCTACCCTGCTGGGACTAAAACCTGTGACCTTGCAGTTTTGAATAGATTCTATAGCTAGTGCCTTAACCAACTGATCCTGTATTTGTTTTTCATTTTTATCCATAATTTCATTCTATTGTTTGGTTATTTTTGCCCATACATCCTTTAAGTTAGGGCAACATCTAGTGGCCATTCTTGTATTATTCCATCCCTATTTCTCTTTCAGCATTTTGGTTTTATTTTTATCAGTACTGCCATGCCTAATTTTAGGGTGACACCTAATTGCTATTTCCTGCCATAAATCTCCATAAGGGGGTATATCCTTCCTGGGACCATGGCTGAGCTTCAGCCCTTTTACTTGTCTGAATTTTTATTTCTTCATCAACTTTCCTGAGATAACTCCACCTATTGTCAATCATCTCCTTTGTAATTTTGTTTATAGCACACTGAGGTATATGTTCCATTCATAGTAGATGAGTCACATTTTGCTCTGTCCCGCTTTGGAGCATCAATGAACACAATAAATAATTCTCCAATCATGGATGATTTGTCTACTGTCCTCCATTACTTACTTTTTTCTATGCATAGTGCAACATAGGACCTTCAATCTAAATTACAGAGGAGAGAAAATCATGCTGCTAGTATTATTATGCATAATTCATACATACTGTATACAATTTATGATCAGGTTTTCACACTACCACATTGCATTGTAAACATACATGTCATCCCAACATCCCAACATCCTGAGATTGGAAGCATGAATTTAAATTAAACAGGGAAATAAAATATCCACTTCCACACAGCAATTAGCTGGGTGGTAAGGAGGAATGGTAAGTGGACACCGAAATGTGGTGGGAAAGAGGACCACTTATCAGATATAAGTGCAACATTGTATGTGAGCAAAAATTCAAGAAAAAAAATCAAGTAAACAGCTGAGATTTGGGACAGATGATTAAGAGACACACCTTTTAGAGGGAACCGGATAAGCTGGGTAGAAACTCCAAGTATGGGTCTATTTAAAGGGATAGTAATGTTTCATAATAAAAGCAGCTCTAATTAATCATCATAGTATATGGACCTTGGAGAGTGTTATTTCAATTCTGTCAGAGTTGTAGTTCAAGAGTAATTCAATGATAAAGTATCCCTCTCCTGCCCTTTTTACTGATGTAACACTGCTCAGCCAGATCAGAAGGGAGGTGCTCAGGTAGATTGCAGAGAGGGACAATCTTCAATTAAGATAAGTGAAAAACCTGAAAAACTTGTCAAGGGGGCAGGGATTTCATTGTTCTCATAGGAAGAAGATTGTCCCCTGCTGTTATTTGTCTGGTCTATGGACTGCATTCCACATTTGAGAAGAGATGGCTTACACTAGGTAAAAGGGGCAGGAGAGGAAACTTTGCTTGTGAATATCTCTCAAACCATAAAGGTTTGAGAGATAAGACTTATATCATTCTTCATGTTTTTTAATGTCTGCAAAATAAAATAAAGATAAAACAAAGTATTACTATCCCTTTAATGAAATAACCACATAATACATTGAATTCCCTAATCTAGTCCTGACATTGCATGTCTTGTCCTGCTCACACATCACTATTGGCCTCCACATATAGATTGTTGCTGTGAATCCATCTATTGTTTATCATAATTTCTTTTAGTGTATATTTTTATATATTCAATCACAGGCAATTTGCTACTCATATTATTGATTTTTTTTTTACCATTTTTGTTTTATTTTACTGTTTAGGTTTGTTATTAAATATTGATTTTATTGAGTTTCAAAAGTTGTTTTCATAGATACATCAGCACATTTATATGCGTAGTAGATTTTAATCACCAATCACAGTCCATCAATGTATCAATATATTCCAGTGTTATTATATTTCTTATAATATTCTACATTGAAACAAACTTTACTATTGATTTAACGATTATGTACAGATCCTTTCACCTGTTCCCAGTCCTGTTTTTTTCTTATTTTTCAAGATTTATTTGATACACCTGGGGATCCTGGTGAACTGGATTTGTATTCAAGTAATTTCCTCACTATTTGCTGTGTTACATTGACTGCAATTGGGCAAATCATTTATCATAATTCATACTTGCTTTATTCATCTTCATCAAATGCAGCAGTCATTTTGCATTAAATGAACAAGAAACTGAAATGCAGCTAAGTAATAAGTCTATTCACTTTGGATTATTACTGTTTATTCTCAGATACAAGAGGAGTTTAATTGGTTTATCATTCATAACTTGCAGTAATTGTATTATATGTTTAATCAGGTATTGTATAATAATTTTCATCAATTGTTTTTGACAGGGAGGATTAGCCATCCCTCTCCTGTCTGTACATACTATTAAGGTCCCACATTTTTTTCCTTCATTGGCTATGCTTATTTTCTAATGTTTTCTCATTAATTAGGAGATACTGAAAGGTGTTTAAATTCCATTTTTGGCACACTTTAATTTTTTGGAAGAGTTCAGTACCAATTTTCTCCATATGAGAGACCTGCGATCAATTATTTTAATCTCCTTAATCAAATGTGTTGTTATACCAAAGAAGGTTGGAAGTATCTGTTTCATATTAAATTTGAGAAATCTCAACAAAAACACATGGACTCAGAGTCCCAGGTTCAGGATGAAATTCACTTGATTGGTCAAATACTGTTATGTGTCCAAAAAGGTTTATAGCATCCCTGGATGTAAATTATGCTTATTTTCATATTTCTATCTGCAAAAAAAACATGCAATATTTTTCAGGTTTGCTTTTTACAGAGAACATCTCCAATTTACAGCACAACACAAAGAGTATTCAGGTTATGGCATCATTTGCAGGGTACTTCAGGACAAAAAGCCACTTCATGCACACTGTTAATAAAGGCTTTCTCACGTCATACTCTCATACACCTCATTTTTGCTGTTGCAATGATATTTATATGGATGATTTTTTATATAGACAAAAAGAGTGTTCCTACTCAAGGTCCTCATCATAGACACCAAGTAAGGTTTCAAAATCCATAGAGACAGACATTTATAAGGGATTTTATGTAGAGTCTGAGAATGATAATGCCAACCAGCAGTACCATTTGCACAGTTCCATACCAGGCTTTGCAACTGAAGGCTCTGAAGAAATGGCCTGGAAATGCAACTCAGTTATTGCACTTTTTATTTCAAAGCCCTGAAGAAGAGCCTGTTATAATGGATGAACTTAAGTCAACTCATAGGAGGAAAGCCACTTTCAGTGAGGGAATGGATCATGGTATCAACATATGCCAGTCTGACAAAATGGGATGCAGTGCTCTAAAAGTAGCCTGTACAGGTAAAATGATAAAATCAGGATGCACATCTACATATCATGGTTCTGGAACTTTGACAAGTATTTCTAGAGGTGCATTATTTGACAAAGTTGCTAAGAAACTGTCTAGTTCATGTTCAGTAAGACATCATGACTACAGTGGCATACATAATTAGCCAGGATGGGACTCAGAACAAGGTTGTTTTGTAAAAAAAAAAAGAGGAGTAGGCAGACAAACGTACTTACAGTTTCTGCTTTTTACATTCTATGAAGCAGAAAAACTGGATGCAGGAATGGGGACTAATCTCATTAACTCACTCGATTCATTCTGTACCACTCTGGCACTCAAAGGGTTAACAAAGAGATGAGGAATGCCAAAGGTTAATCTGATAACAACAAGAAGCAGACAAAAGATACCAGTAGGGAAGAGGGGTGAATAGCACAAATATCCAGTGTAGTAATAGGTCATAGATAGGGGTGGAAGAAAGGTCTCGCTGGTTTCCCCTGAGTAATTCCGTGAAAACCACATTGTTCGCTTTAAACCATGTCCGCTTTAAAACCAGCAATTAAAATCTTTGCATGTTTCACCTATTGGCCAAGATTATTCATCATATTTTCAATGGCTAGAAAGTTTCCTCCAATTGATTTACGTGTTTTTTGCCTTTTCGCTATAAAAACGTGATGTATTCCAGGAAGTGGAACACAATAGAAGCAGCTACAGAGTGAGGTAGATGTGCTGTACTGTTCTGCTGTGATTTGTGCTGTTCTGCTGTCAGATGTGCTGGCCCTGATGCCACCAGTGCTGTTCCTGCTGCCAGTGCTGAACCTGCTGCCACCAATACTGTGCCTGCTGTTAGATGTGCTGCCCCTGCTGCAACCTTTGATGTGCCTGCTGCCAGTGCTGAACCTGCTGCCACCAGTACTGTGCCTGCTGTCAGACGTGCTGACCCTGCTGCAACCAGTGCTGTGCCTGCTGCCAGTGCTGAACCTGCTGCCAACAGTACTGTGCCTGCTGTCAGATGTGCTGCTCCTGCTGCCATGAGTGCTGTGCCTGCTGACAGTGCTGAACCTGCTGCCACCAGTGCTGAACCTTCTGCTAGTGTGTCTTTTAATACTCAGGAGTGGGGGAAGGAGAAGATGATGCCAAGTGTCATACCAAAACAGTCCCAACAGTGCTAGTACTATTACTAAGAAGGTCCAGCAGCTTGTTAATGTGGAGGAGTGAAAGAGGGGGTAATCAATATCCTCATATTACTAGTGCCTGTGAGGATGAAGACTCTGGAGCTGAACTTTATGTGGTTGGGGTTAGTAGTAATAACAATAATGGTGAAACAGCTGGTGGGACTAGTGTTAGTGGAATGGGTGGGGAAGCATTTGTGAGCATCCAAACAAGTGGTCTTGGGAACCCACATCATTCTTCTGGCCCTGGGAGTCCCCTTTCGTTCACTACAGTGTCCAAGTGGAACATGTTACTGAAGACTAAGATGCCAGAACTGGTGTTGATGGATAGCAGACACAGAATTAATACCACCACCAGCAGCAGGAGCACAGATCAGCTGCCTGTGCCTGCTGCTACTGCTGCCAGTCTGGGTTCTTCACATCACCAGCAAATGGTAAGTGGACATTAGGGGACCCTCTGTCACATTGTTCATCACCTCCTTCAACCAGCAGTGAAATGTCTGTAATAGAGAAGCAGCAGCAGGGATTAATGGTGGTGGTGATGATGATGATGATGATGATGATGGAGAAGATGGGGTGAAAGAGACATCGATGGCCTTTTTAGCCAGAGACTGGAAGTTCCATGACAAGCAAAACAACTAGCTCACCATCACCTTCTTCCTCTAGGGTAACTACATCTTCTGCCAGTTCACCTATTTCATCATTACCTCCCCTGCCAAAGGAAAGCCACTCTGTAGATGTTAGAATGTGGGAGTTCTTGTCCACCCATTTCACACTGTGTGGTACACTGACTACACATGGCAGTGTGGTGGAGGAGAATCAATGAGAATCGCAAGCAGGGCATCAAGCAGCATCTGAGGAGATTGCATCCTACAAAATATGCTAAGATGGTGGCAGGGAGGGTTCATCATTATTATTAAACTGTCAGCAAGTTGTCATGTCCTTAGAGGGGACAAGGGGTAGAGTGAAAGTGGCACTACTTGGTTTTTGGTTCATTCTCCAGACTCCACCTACCAACAGAGGCACCCTCCTCATACCCCTTTTATGCCATATCTTATGTTTTCTTTTATTGCATTTAGGATTTTTTTATTTATTTTCTGCCCCCAATCCTAGCAAACAAACCCTCCCAAAAAACATTCCCTGTTCAACTGATTCTTTCTCCACACTCCACCAACAAAGGCACCCTCATACCGCTTTTATACTATGCCTTTGATCAATAAAATAACATTTTTTATGTGTTTTGTGTAAATTCAATGTTCCTATTGATTTCAATGGAATGAGCTAGACGAAAAAAGCAGAAAATCGTCACTTTTCATGGGAAATTCTTTGCCAAGCAGGAAGTGCCATTATTCAATGATTTCAGTTTGAGGCTCAAATTTTCACCCATCCCTAGTTACAGACAAATTTACTAAGAAATCAATCAAAAATGTAACAAAACTGTACAACATAAATTGAATAAGAAAACTAAAACTACAATGGCCAAAGGGATAATTACATTACAAAAAAAATAGGTGATGCAACTGGCAGGTTTTTGAATAGTAAGTCATCCCTAAATGGGGTATAAATGAAAGTACAAAGAGGTACCAGATATCTACCATAAGATGGAAATTATGAACAATAGCAGTATAAGCAGTGAGGAATAAGAATGGTCGTCAGACTTGGAGTACAAGTATATGTTAATGTACAGGGCCAAGAAATGTCCCAGTGCAGAGAAGAGAATCAAGTGAGGAAATAGCAGTACACACTAAACATAATATATCAACTCAAAGCATTATATCTGTTCCATGTAAAGTAAGGATGTACTTTTATTGAGTTCCATAAAGGTCGTGCATGATGAACATCCATTACTCACAATGAATGCAGGTAGTGGCTTTGACCTGTGTTGTTCCTATGCATCCTCCATCTGCTCAGCTCCAGCTTCCTCTCTCTCCAGATCTAGCCAATATCAATCTCAGCTATCAATCTCTATATATCTGTATATATCCATCACCCCCCAAAAAAAACATTCCCTGTTCAACTGGTTATTTTCCCCACACTCCACCAACACAGGCACCGTCATATCCCATTTCTACTATGCCTTTGGGAAATACAATAACATTTTCTATGTATTGTGTGTAAATTCAATGTTCCCATTGATTTCCATGGCATGAGTTAGACAAAAAAAGCAAAAACATAACACTCTTCTTTGGAAATGATTTGCCAAGCAGGAAGTGACATTTTTTGGCCAATTTTGGATTAAGGTGAAAGTTTTCACCCATCCCTAATTGTAAGATCAGTACAATGTAACTCATTAACTGACAAAGGCAATCTGTTTGCATAAATGAATACTACTAGAATTAACTCCTCGCTAACAAACGTGGCCAGTCAGATTATATCTGTCCTTAATTCTAATAACCATTGATAAATAAACTATAGGGACACCCTGAGGTGAAAATAATGATGCACTGCATTATACAAAATGTGTATATATAGAAATAATAAAAAACAAACAAAATACAACACGTAAGGAACAATAAATCTAGCAAATTAGCTGACATGAACACAGTGGTTTGTACTATGGATTGAGCTATTTTTATATTATCCAGGGTATACAACTAGAGGGAAAATGTTGTTGTTAACTATAAATGAAACACTAATTAATTATATATTTCCAACACCACTACACAAACACAAGCATCAAATTTCACCATCAGTGGTGCTAGATGAAGCCTAAAAGCAAAGGTATAGTGTCACAAGTTAACAGTTCCCCTGGTTGTAGAGTGGTAGCAGAGTGACTCTGTCCAAATGTGTGTGTGTGTGACATACAGAAGGACAGAAAAGAGTGGGTATAATGGTTGTAAGCACACCATGCTTACCCTAAGGAAATCTAAGCTTCTGAGGGCTTTCCTGCTGGTGTGCGGAGGACAAAGGGTATCTTCTGAATGTATAATTCTCAAATAGAGGAAAAAAATAGGAAAGAGGAAGATATGATCCACAGGGGAGACCAAGTCATCTATTGACCAGAAAAAAGAAATGCATAATCTAATACAAGTTAATTGCATAATCTAATACACCATAAATCCAAGTCCTCATTTATCCACTGAGGGCTCAGGGTGTGGAGTTTAAGGATCCAAAAGGTTTCTTGTCTAGCAAGTCTCTTAAAGGGATAGTAATGTTTCATAATAAAAGCAGCTCTAATTAATCATCATAGTATTTGGACTTTGGAGAGTGTTATTTCAATTCTGTCAGAGTTGTAGTTCCAGAGTAATTCAATGACAAAGTGTCCCCCTCCCACCCCTTTTACTGATGTCACACTGCTCAGCCAGAGCAGAAGGGAGGTGCCCAGGTAGACTGCAGAGAGGGACAATCTTCAATTAAGATAAGGGAAAAACCTGAAAAGCTTGTCAAGGGGGGCAGGGATTTAATTGTTTTCATAGGAATAAGAGTGTCCCCTTCTGTTATCTGGCTGGTCTATGGACTGCATTCCACATCTGAGAAGAGATGGCTTACACTAGGTAAAAGGGGTGGGAGGGGGAAACCTTGCTTGTGAATATCTCATAAACCGTAAAGGTTTGAGAGATAAGACTTATATCATTCTTCATGTTTTTTTATGCCTACAAAATAAAATAAAGTTAAAACAAAGTATTACTATCCCTTTAAATCTTTGTGTGCCAGAGGTTTGGGGAATTTGGTCCACTAAACAGGCCAGACTATTTTTCAACATTTTGCTATCCATCTGTTTATGTAGGATTCATGGAGGTAAATTTCAAGTTATATATGGAAAACTTCATATTTCCTTTTTCAGAATGAATTCAGCTTTTTCATGGTGCTTCATGTGAAGTAAATTATAAAGCATGCTGTGGTGTAATAAGTAAAAAAAAAAAAAAAAAAAATACTTATTTTGCAAACATCATACACTACATGTCAAAAACATTTAAGATGGTTTGAAAGTTTCAATTATTTTTAAAAGGCCTGAACTCCCTCAGTCCAAAAATACCAAATATGTATAATTACATATAATAGATATAATTACTACATGCCTGGCCGGCACAGACCCCCTAATTAACATGTTTGCAAAGGGTATTTTCAACTCTATGACTAAAAATGCAAATTATATTGGTGACATGGCAAAACTACCCTAAAACAACTCAATAACTTTACAAAAGTATATATTTTCTGAAAGTATGCTAGCATATGAATCACAAGATGGCTTGAGTTTCTTTCTACATGAACTGATGAAGCAATAAAAATTTGCTTCACAGTAATGTGCAGATGTGAAAAAATGATGTAAAGTAAGAATGCTTTCAAAAATAGATTTTAATAGTTTATATTCATCAATTAACAAAATGCACAGTGAGTGAACAGAAGAAAAATCTAAATCAACTATATAAAAATTTGGTGTGACCACCCTTTGCCTTCAAAACAGCACAAAGGTAATAATAATAATTATCAATTTAATATGCAAGTTGAAACACAATCATTAACTGAAACAGAAACAACTGTTTAGGAGGAATAAAACTGGGAGAGGAACAGCCAAACTCAACTAACAAGGTGAGGTTGCAGAAGACAGTTTAATTTCAAAAGTCATAAACCATAGCAAAATTGAGCACATCAACAAGACACAAGGTAGTTATACTACATCAGCAAGGGCTCTCCCAGGCAGAAATTTCAAGGCAGACCGAGGTTTCCAGATGTGCTGTCCAAGCTCTTTTGAAGAAACTCAAAGAAATGGGCAATGCTGAGGACCGTAGATGCAGTGGTCAGCCAATGAAAGACACATCATGCTTACTTTCCTACCATCAGTTCATACTTGGCAGGAAACAGTGGTCTTCATGGATGTTTTGCTGCCAAAAAAGTCATACCTCTGCTGAAGGCTGAACCACCTTTCCTCTAATCTCAAGGGGTGTCCCCTGGTCACCTGATCAGGCCTTGGAATGAATAGCTAACCACAGAGATCCTTGTATTGACTTCTCATCTTCTTGTACAAAGTGATAAGATCTCCTCTTAGTCGTCGTTTCTCTAGAGAAAATAAACCAAGTTTGTCTAGTCCTTCCTCAAACATCAAGTCCTCCATTCCCTTGATTAATTTTGTTACTCTTCGCTGTACGCTCTCCAGTTCTAGTGCCCAAAACTATACTGCATATTCGAGGTGAGGTCTTACCAATGATTTGTACAATGGCAAAATGATGCTATCAACTGTTGCTTCAATACCCCTTTTTATGCAAGACAGGATTTTGTTTGCTTTTGCTACTGCTATTTGACACTGGTCACTGTTTCCACGTCTTTCTCTAGCAGTGAGTCCCCTAAAATGATTCCATTAAGTTAATAAGTAGTCTTGGGATTTTGTCTTGTATTTTTTTTTAATGTTTTTATTGAGAGGACAGTATCAAAACATTACAAAATAACGAATAATACATAAGGCAGTCAGGTAAGATACATTATGTAAATCGACAATCAAGTATCATAACTTAAAGTTACAGCTGTCCCATTTTTTTTGTTTATTATAGAAGAACGAAAAGAACAAAAACAAACAAAACAGAAAATAAAAAAAGAACCAAGAAAAAAAAATCCTCCCCCCAACTATAACCCTCACTATAACCCAACCCACCCACCTACCTTCCCTCCCCGAGAAACGGGCGCATTCCCTCTCTCAGTACCTGTCATAGAGCATACCAAGTACCAAAGTAGATAACAATTAGTAGGTAAATATACAAATTGGTAGATAGCTAGAATCCCCATGGCACCACGCACGGCACAGAGGACAACAAGTAATGATTCCATAATCACCACTAGTAGAGATGTTTAGAGTTGCAGTAAGAGGTCCAGGAACCCCAGATCAAAGTAAGTTTGTTTGGGGTGCCCCTGTGCAAGTAGAGTCCCTTATAATGAGGAAGAGTATTAGTCACTTGGGCCAACCAGTGATCATGTTTAGGGGGGGTGCTATGACATCCACGATTGTGCCACCACCTTTCGCGCCATAACCAACAGCTCCCTAATCAATACATCATGAAAATTAGAGTGAAGTTGATCAGGTATGATAGAAAATACACATACCTTTGGAGAAAGTAATAGATCCCACTGCACCACAGCTGACACAGTATGTAGTACGTCTTCCCAAAATCTGCAAACCAGAGGGCACTCCCACAGAAGATGTAAGAAAGCAGCGCCTGTCTCCCCATATCTCCTGCACCGATCATCATCCATCCTACCCATCCTAAAAAGACGTACAGGAGTATAGTAAGACCTATATAGAATCTTAAGTTGAATCAGCTGATGTCTAGCTGTGGTAGCTACCTCTGCAGGACTACCCAATGCCGTTTCCCACTTGTAATCCTCAAAGGCACCCACATCATTCTCCCATCTAGACCTTAGCCCAACATTCTCACTTACAGAACATTTATCTAACCACGCATATACTAACGAAACAGGCCGAAGTGGCTGCCTTGCCAGTGTAACCAATGGGAATTCCTTCAAGCACGGTACCTTAGCACCCCATAAGGCATCCAGAGCATGTCTTAATCGTAAATAAGAGTAAAAGGAAGTAGTAGGTAAGGCAGACTCCAGATGCAACTGCTCAAATGTTTTCAGGACATTTCCCTGGTATAAATGACCAAGCGTAGAAATACCATATGTAGACCAAATCCGTCCAAAATCCAGGTGTCGAAGCTGTATCAATCCCCCAAACCCCAAAGGGGAATATCAGGATCCTTTGCCTCGTAGCTCGAAGCAGATTGGATAAGAGACCATACAGCACAAGTCGTTCTATTCGTAGTCGGCGAGGCCTTAATTGTGTCTGGCCCCAACATAGGAATATGCGACAAGGAATAACCCGGTTTAAGTAGAGACTCGTCAATTTAATGAAAAGTATGCAAGGTATCGGGCAGAATATATGCTAGTGCAAATTGTCCCTGTGCAGCCAGGTAGTATTTATAGAAATCAGGGAGGGCAATTCCACCCTCGTCCACCGGACGTTTAAGGGTGGATAGCCTAACTCTAGACAGGCCACCTGACCAAAGGAAGTACCTAATTATCCTATCACAGTAAAGTATCTCCTAGGGATAAGAATGGGAGAGCCTTGAAAGACATATAAGAACATTGGAAGAAACACTATTTTGATCAGATTAGAACGACCAATAACGTTCAATGGTAGTGTAATCCAAGACATAGTTTTACTTCTGAAGTGATCAATTAGGGGTTCCAAGTTATCCTCCAGATAACTACTCACCGAAACACTCACCAGAAGTCTGAGGTATTTCACTGATTTCTCATATCGCAAAGGTATTGATAACCCTGGACCCCATCCACAACCAGGTCCACAGGCAACATAGAAGATTTGGCCCAATTTATTTGCAATCCCGAGTAATTGCCTTAAGTGTTGACTAAAACTAGGACACGTGGGAGCGACCTGGGGGAATCTCCCAAAAACAATACTATGTCATCGGCATATAATGCCAATTTTTCCTCTCTATTACCCATCTGAAACCCCTCCACCATCGGGTTGCTTTGAATCAATCTGGCCAGTGGTTCAATAGCCAGTGCAAACAGACCCAGCGATAATGGACATCCCTGTCGCGTACCTGTTCCGAGTTCGAAAAGCCCAGATCGAACAGACCCACTCAAGACCCTAGCAGATGGGTTCGTGTAGAGAAGTTGAACCCACCTCAAAAAGTTGGTCCAAAACCAAATCCGCGTAGTGTACACCAGAGATATTCCCATTCCACAGAGTTAAATGGCTTGGACACATCAAGCGAGACCACCACTCTGTGACAAGCACTGTCATGATTCAAGTGCACGTGAGAAAATAATCTCCTACGATTATGAAACGTAGACTTCCCGGGCATAAATCCAGCCTGGTCCAGATGAACAAGGTCAGAAATCAACAGGTTAAGTCTAGCCACCAATACCTTAGCTAGGATTTTAGCATCCAGTGTAAGCAAAGAGATAGGCCGGTAAGAGTCACATTTGGTCAAATCCTTACCCGGCTTAGGAAGCACTACTATTGTAGCTTTAGTAAGAGATGGCGGCAATCCACCTGCATCCAAGGCATCATAGAAAGTATTAAAGGGATAGTAATGTTTCATAATAAAAACAGCTCTAATTAATCATCATAGTATTTGGACTTTATTGTTATTTTAATTCTGTCAGAGTTGTAGTTCAAGAGTAATTCAGTGACAAAGTGTCCCCCTCCCGCCCCTTTTACTGATGTAACACTGCTCAGCCAAAGCAGAAGGGAGGTGCCCAGGTAGATTGCACAGAGGGACAATCTTCAATTAAGATAAGGGAAAAAACCTGAAAAGCTTGTCAAGGGAGGTAAGGCTTTCATTGTTTTCATATAAAGAAGATTGTCCCCTGCTGTTATCTGTCTGGTCTTACAACCAGATTCACATCTGAGAAGAGATGGCTTACACTAGGTAAAAGGGGTGGGGAGGGGAAACTTTGCTTGTGAATATCTCTTAAACCATAAAGGTTTGAGAGATAAGACTTATATCGCTCTTCATGTTTTTTTAATGCCTACAAAATAAAGTTAAAACGAAGTATTACTATCCCTTTAAGTAATCGTGGAGCCAACGTATCAGCATACCTCTTGTACCACTCAGCCGGCAACCCGTCACCCCCAGGGGACTTACCCACAGAAACAGAATCAATATCCGCCACAACTTCACCCAACAAGATGGGAGAGTCCAGCATCCGCCTCTGTTCAGGAGACAAAGACGGAAGAGGTATTCCTGCCAGGTACAGCTCCATCTGCCAACAAGTGGAATCGGTCTGGGTCGTGTATATATCGGAATAAAAATCCACTAACACAGCACTGACTTCCAGTTCATCATGTACAAGGTTTCCAGCCTTGTTGTATATAGCCGGTATGCAACGTCTGCCCTGCCTGGCCCCTATTCAGTGAGACATAAGTTTCCATGTTCTATCCCTGTTCTCAAATAGTTTCTGTTTCTGGAACATCATGATATTTACATTTTACTCCATTAATGCAGTGTTATAAGCAGAAGAGGCAAGTAAGAAGGAGTCATAGGAAGTACTATCACCTTTATCAACAAACATCCTTTCTGCTACGCTGGCTTCTTTCTCTAGATGATCTATTTTATCCTTGATTCACTTTTTGTGAGCAGCAATTAATGAAACAAGTGAGCCTCTCTCCACAGCCTTCACAGCATCCCAGACCACTCCCCACAACCCAGAGCCCTCGCTGAGATTAAAATATTCCCTCAAATCTTCAGCAATGTGATCAGTAGATAGCCAATATAGTTGAAGTCGCCAATTGGTAGTCGAAAAATCCCTACCCACGCGAAGGCGCATGCACATTGGCGAGTGATCCGAGGCCACTCTAGGTAGATAGGAACAATCCTCAACCATATGCCATGCATGATTAGACACAAAGGTATGGTCTATTCTAGATAATGAATTGTGAGTGGCAGAATGGCAAGAGTACTCCCTAACATTCGGGTGAAGGGTTCTCCATGCATCAATGAGCCTCATATCCTCTATATGACTTAGAAATTTATGTCTAGAAGGCAGAGAGTCGCCTGACCTGGCACCAAACTTATCCGGTACAACATCAGTGATCATATTAAAGTTCCCCATTGCAACAATGTAACGATTGGGCCTCGTGGAGACATATAAGAGAGCGTCTTGCAGGACCTCAGGCGCAAAAGGTGGAGGAATGTAAATATTCATTAAAATCATCGGTATGCCAGAGACCAAGCAGTCCAGAAAAATGTATCTACCTAGCAGATCAGTTTTCAAATCCACCAGTTCATATTGTAGGGACTTACTAATCAGAACAGAGACCCCCCTTGCATGAGTAGAGAAGTTTGCGTGATAGTGTCATCCTACCCATGGTTTCTTAAGAGCCAAACTTTTTCCACCATACAAGTGAGTCTCCTGGAGAAACAAAATATATGGCCTGTGTTTCCTGGCATGATTCAGAACCAGAGAACGTTTAATGCTATCATTTAATCCCCAAACATTCCAGGAGATGATAGAAATCAATTTATTAGCCATAACCATTGGAATAAGTGAATGATGCTAGCTCGTCTCCCAAAGAGTAAGGAAGGGTCCTTTTAAAGAATCCCCCCACCCCATACCCCAGACTCACATAAGAAACTAAACCCCGCACCCTGTCCCCCACCAACCCCAACCGAAAGAGGACCCATACCCAAACAATAACCCCTAGGGAAATCCCAAGCCGGACGCGGAACGCCCCCATCATAATGAACCCCAGAACGTAAACAGCTGAGAAAAAGAAAACTCTCTAACAATTATAAAGCATACAAATAGTCCCACGGGTGTCCACAGCAACCCACACCAATCGCGTCGCTGCAGCCCCCCAAAAACGATCAGGGGACGCAGAGAGGTGAACAGTAAAAATCCCCGAATCAACCATAGCACTATAAAACAAAGGCATCTGCCCCCAAAGAAACCCCCCAGAAAAAGCAAAATTTCAACAAAGAAATAACTAGGTGGATAGTTTGTATTGACTCCACAACCTCTCCCCCACAACAGAGCATCTCATCACAGAATTGTAAATTAAATCAAGAGCTCCATATGTCAATGCGGTAGGGGAGACAGAGGCCAGCCAATCATACAAAGAACCGTTTTTAGAATAAGCAAGTTTATCATCAGTATTCAAACCATTAGAGATGATAGTAAAACAAAACATATGAACCCACATTTCTTGTTGGTTATAAGAGAGACACCCCATTATACTATATGACATATTATAATGTAAAACAGTTCTACAGTCCCCCCATACAACAAGATTTGTATATTAAAATTATTATCTAGGATGGCAATCTGCAGTGACTACGCATCCCCTCCCCCACCACAGAGCACTCCACCACAAAATTGTGGATCAAGCCAAGGGGTCGATAGGTCAATGCTGTAGGGGAGACAGGGGCCAGCCAATCATCCAAACAGCCGCACCGAAAACAAACAGTAGAGATGTTAACAAAACATATGTACCCACATCTCTCATTAGTTATAAGAGAGACACTCCACCAGCCATCTGAAGTATTGTCATATTAAGTAGCATTATAGTTACCCAAACAGCAAAACTAATACATTGAAATTATACACACATGAGCATAACAGATTCCCCCAAAGGGCACACAGAGAGATCTATGAAGCTGATCAAATACACACTAAACTCACGAGTGAGGGGTCAAGCATGGGCCATATATTAGTTAGTGCTCTGACAAAGTTAGGTTTTTGTCTGTAGCTGTGGTTTTTTAAAAGACTGCCTACTACTGCAGACTCTGTAAGCTGTGCGAATTGTGGCTGTTATATGCAAGTAAATCAGCACATTAGATTTGATTCCTTTGCATTGTTAATACCTTAGAGGGCCATGTTTTGTGCCTATGAGTGGACACCACACTTACATGATATATAACAATTTGGTGCAAAATGTGGGCAAGCACATATGAGAAATCTGTAGGTATTGATTTTCTGCAAACTGCCACTGAAGAAAAAATAAAAAAGAGAGACATTTAATTGAACTGTGGCTAACAGTGGCACTGTGCCTTTAAGCCAGTTGAATTTATATTTCCTGACTTTCAGAAAACCAAATAGTCAAAATGAAGGTCCTTCTGGAAGTCTACTGCTGCCCAGCAACAGCTGTCCAGATTAGCAGTTTTGTGGAATCTCAGCAAGATAAACCACATACCGGCTGCACAGTTGGCACTGTGGTGGAGACACAGTATCAAGACAGAAGCACACTTGTCAGTGTCCTGATGCAAGTCCTGCTGCCAACTGCATTTTTGCCAGCAGTGGATAGGGGTGCCATATTTGACCAAATGACTTTCTGCATAAGTTTTCAGAGGATGATGATGATGAGGCCTATCTCTCACATTTTGAAAGTCTTGCTGCCAGAGAATGCTGGCCACTGGAGCAATGGGCAGGCCTGTTGGCCCCATGTCTTAGTGGGGAATCTGAGAAAGCCTATGATGACTTGTCTAACAGCCAAGACGATGTTTATAACAGGCTAAAAGCAGAAATACTAAACCGCTTTGAAGTAACACCTGATATTTGAGCCCAAAAGTTTAATGCATAAAAATCCACCAGGTCACAAATGTATGACTAGTTGAGTTTTGCTAAGAAGTGGTTGCAACCAGAAATGAACTCTTCTACAGTTGTCTTGGAGATCGCCATGATGGACCATTATCTCTAGAGACTTCTTACAGGACATTTTTGGTGCGAAAGTCAGGCAGACACAAAGGACCATGAAGAGATGATGAGCTTTGTCTAGATATATTTGTCTGCTAATGAACTGCATAGTAAAGAAGCTTACCTGACTTAAAAATCCTAGAATGGGAAAACTGGGAAGATTTTTGTGAATTAAATGGACAGAAGGAGGAAAAAGGTTCTGTTCAAAAAGTGGAACAATCGGACAGTACTTTAGAGATCAATAAATTTGACATATTGCATAAAATTGTCCAGAGCTGGATGAGCTTATGCAATATCATTTGGTAACAGGGGAAACAGTGGTACATTATTTGTATGCACTAAACTGTCTGCTTTAACTAGTACTGTTTCAACTAACCATTTAAAAACGTTGAGAATGGAGGGCAAGAGTGTTCAAGCACTACTTGATTCTGGGAGGGAGGTTTGATAACAAATTACTTGCTTCTTCCATAAAAGTTGGATAGAGAACAAATGCTTGACATTTTATGTCTACATGGTGACACTAACTCATACCCCAGAGCAGAAGTAGAAATGGTCATAGATGTTGGAACTGTCAGACATTGAGTATGTGTAGTTCCTGTATTACCCTATGATATTTAGGAAGAGCATTTCCTCACTTTTGGTCAGATATGGGAAAATCACTCAGAAAAGCCAAACAATCAGGATAAGTTTCCAGAGACAAAAGCAGAGTTGGAGAGGATTGTAATAAACCCCTAGGCCATTACATGGAGGCCTTGTCAGGCCTCCCTAGAAACTCCCTGAAGAAATGACCTTCACGTTAAAAAGACTGGGTTTCACCAGGAGAACAGAGACTAAATTTTATGGTTACAGAGCCCATAGACTTTGCATGGGAAAGTAGGCAGGCTGCTGATTGGCCACCACCCATGTAATATATGCAAGGGTTCGGCATAGGTTTTGCAGGGGACAGGTAGGCGGCCTGGGGATTGGTCCCCCCATCCAGGCATCTAGCAACTCACTCGGCCAGGATTGGTCTTTGTATTTTGTCACTCTGAATCCTATTGGTCAGGATTCAGAGCAGCAAGATTAAATTATGTAGAATTCCTGTCTTTTTGTATAGCCCCATTGTGCCTTTTCTTCTACTGTTTATGTTTCATTGTTTAGATGTGTATTGCAGACAGACACCATTGATTCCCCCCAGTATGTCTTTGTACTACCCCCATTGGGTATTGTATGAACAACTGTATAAAAGAGCTGATTTTTGACTCAAAGGAGAAGTCATTTTGGACTTGAAGCTGTGTCCTGTCCTTATTCTGAATGGTTTAAAGGAACCCCTCTGTCCTCCATTCAGGCATCTGATGTTCCAGGGTTCCAGTGGGCAGATTCCTTGTGCTCCAGCCTTGTTTCCAGTGACTGTTCCCAGCCTATTAATCAGCTACAGAGTTCAAGCCAGCTTTCCCGCCTCCTTCCTAACAGGAGGGATTCCAGGTCCTTGTGCTGGATTTACCAGACTACCCACTGTTGCCGACCTCAGGAGGCAGAAACCCATCACAACAGCCCTGGACAGCGCGGCATCCTAGGGTTTCTGTTACAAGTATAGAGAATGTTTTCCCATTTTTTACATTGACTGGGATCATGTCAATAAGAAAGAGCCAATACTGGTACACTTGGGTTAAGAAAGGAAATGTAGTGAGACAGAATGCCCTCAGATTGATGAGCTCCTGGTAGAGGTAAAATTTCATGATCTAAGTTTCAGTCCAGGGAACTTTTGATTCACTCAGTGGGAGGACCAAACTTTGTAACCTGCAAGAGAAAATGTACAGGCACTGGGAGGCAGTATAATAGATCCTGAAAACCCATTGTCTTTACCCTATTTTCAGTAAAAATGAATTTGCTTTATAGAGTTGAAAAAAGAGAGGCTAAGGAGGTAGAACAATTACCGGTACAAAATTTTACCAAAACACTATCCTAAAATTGACTCACAGTCATGTGTTAGGGGTACACCTGACTTGGGGACAGATAAGACCAGGTAGAAAATTCTTAAAACTTTTACTGACCCGGTATGTCTTTTCTGCAATAGAAAGATTTTGCATTTCTTGTAAGAGAAAGGCTCCATTTAAAGCTTTCCATCACCCATTTGTATCCCTTCCCATCATAGAACTTCCTTTTGGGCAGAATATAATGGATCTAGTTGTTCCTTTATGTAAATCCTCTAGGGCGCACAAGTACATTTTGGTTGTTGTAGACTATGCTTCCCATTATCCTAAGGCAATACCTTTGCTAAATACTTCCTCTAAAACAATTGCAATAGAGTTAATGTTTATGTTCAACCGCATGGTGATTCCAAAGGAAGTGCTCACAGTCCAAAGGACCCCTTTTATGTCCAGGATTATGAAAGATCTGTGCAATATGTTTAAAAACTAAACAACAGAAAATGGTGTTATATCATCCCCAAACTGAAGGATTGGTTGAGAGGTTTAATAAAACATTAAAGGCCATGTTACACAAAGTAGTAAATAGAAATGGAAATAATTGGGATTGCCTATTACCATAGCTCATGTTTTCTGTTATAGAAGTACCACAAGCTTACACAGGGTTCTCGTTATTTGAAGTATTGTACAACAGGCATCCCAGAGGCATACTTGATATTGTCAAAGAAACATAGGAGCAGGAATACACCCCTCCCTGAAATTATTTTGAAGATGTGGCCCAAATGCATGAGTGGATTAAAGATGAAATCAGAAAAAATATGGAGAAAGAACAGGAATCCCAGAAGGCCAGTTATAATAGGAAGGCGAGAATCAGGTTCTTCCAACCTGGAGACAGGGTTCTGGTTCTCAATATCAAATTGAAGAGCTCAAAATTATTAATACCACACAAAGATTCCTATTTGTTTAGTGAATGGGATAGTATACAGTATATTAACATTTTTCCTAATAACACTAGATGCTAAAATGTTTTTAAAAGATTTGACCCTTCTGAATCAATACTAGGGGTTTAGAGGGGAAGATTACCTTTTGGTATAGGATCCTGCTGTGAAAGAGGCCAAAGAAGCATTGGATAAACATTGGCCTCTTTTATAGCAGGATCTTTGACTTAAAGATAATCTTGCCTCTTGACCCTAGTTAGATTTAGAAGGGCCAAATCTCTTAAAGGAGAAAACACTCAAAGTGTCTCAATGAATTTGGTGAAACTACTTTTGAGCATTTACCTCACATATTTTTGTCACATTGTTATTACAAAATTTGATGCTCATTTTTTAATTTGTCATAAATAGGTTAACCCTTTGCGTGCCAGAGATGTATCCAATGCTTTGCAATGTGTTGGATAGCTCTTTGGCACTCATAGGCTTAATGCTAATTATAATAATAATTATTATTGTGGGTATTTATTAGGTTTATCAATGTTAATCAATACATTATTCATTACATTTAATAATGGTAAGTAGATATCACATACTAGATTTTTTTTTGTTTTGTTTTTTTTCAAAAACTTTATTGAGGCAAAAGTAGTCAGTATATATTCACATCCTTTCCATTTGTGTCTTTATAGTGACAGTGTAGTTTTGATGCCTTTATTTTACTTTATCCTATTTCATCTAGGGTTTGGAATCATACCATTGTCTTTTAATCATATGTTCTGGATATATTAACAACATTTAGTAAGTATAGACATATATATTTTTGTAGTTATTTTTAATTTTACTTTATTGTAATTGATTTATCACAATATATGTATACTACAGTAAAAGCCCATGTATATGGGCCAAGGTCCATGTGATTTAAACCCTTTGAATGCCAGAGGGGTACGCAACGCATTGCTTTGCAATCAGAGGCATAACTAGAAGCCTCCGGGCCCTGGTACAAGAAGTGCCACGGGCCCCCCACCACCACATTGGCCCCCTGACCACATTGACCCCCTCCACAATGCCCCCATCTCCTGCCTGGAGCTCCTGCGCGGTCCTCTTAGTAATGCAAAGCGCTGGGAGATTATGTCATCTCCCAGATCTCTGCATTACTAGAGCACCGGCGGGAGATTGCTGGCGTCATGCGGAGGTGTCACAGGGGGAAGCCGAGCCCCTGGAGTGCACAGGTCCAGTCACAGGTACAACACCTATAGTTACGCCACTGTTTGCAATGCGTTGCGTACCCCTCTGGCACTCAAAGGGTTAAGAGGCCGGTCCTGCCCCCAATGCAGTCATGCACTGTAGAGACTGCCGGAAAGCACAGAATTCTCCCAGCACAGAACTCCCAGCATTCTGTGCATTTGGGCAGTCTCTACTGCGCATGACTGCTCCTGACAAACATCCTAGCAAATTATTATATAGGATGTTGTTGTTATAACATATGATTGTTTTATATATATTGACATAATTACTTTAATACATGATTGTATTTGATACATAGAGATTCTTTCTCCAATTAGGAATATACAAGCATGTGATCACTAGGGGTTTGTTATTTATAGAGTTTAGTGCTAGCATATGATTGTTTGTCCATTTTATTGATACGAGAGTGTGCAACAATCAGCTCCTGAAGAAATTGCTTGATAGATAAAAAACTCATAATGCGTGATACAGTACATCATTTCAGAGTATCAATATTTTATTTATTTCATATTTTATACATACTGTTACTCTGCGTTTTTATTAAACACTTGGATTATACATATATATATATATATATATACTTGCATTTCCTGTGATTTCTATAAATATTTGCTCAGTTTAGATCCAAAAATCAGAGTCTTGAGTGGGTAAGGCTCCGCTCAAGGCTACAATATATCCCTGCTGGCGATTACCGGAATATGCAATTCAAATAGGTGTTCATTATATGGAATTTGTGATTAATGACCTTGTTTTATAAATGTTTCTAATTTTGGATACTGGTCAGCTCCCTTTGTTGATTGAATCTCCTTGTATGTTTAATCAAATTTGCCCTTCTGCACCAGTGATGTGGTGATCTGATTTGGTGGAGCAGCAAAGGAATAGCATGAGAGCCGAGAGTTATAGTCTGGGGGTAGGAGCAATGTAATATCCCCCACAATATGGGGGATTCTATAACATGCCTGATGAAGAGACCTAAGTTGTCTTGAAAGCTTTAAATATAAAGCTATTCAGTTAATCAATAAAGGTATCACTATTACTCTACCAGTCTCCTGCTGTTTCCATGGCTAACACTTAACCAACTTTTATCAATATTAATATTTTTTAGGCATCTAAATTATCTTGGGGTTGAGGCCTGGTTCAAAGAGGGTTAGAGATAACATTCTGGTTAATGGGTTAGAGACAACATTCATCTTAACTGACAACATGATCCATATATCCAACTTGAAGGACTATTGTGTACAGTATTTTCTTCAAGATTGTTGGCAATATATTACTCCATATTAAGGTATCAATATGTTTCTGAAGCAAATGCATATCAAGATAATACATTGGGATCAGAAGTGATTGGAAAAAATAGAGAACTTTTGGAAACAGATTAATTTTTATGCAAGTCGTTTGTCCAATCAATGATATGTTACACTGCTCACAAGTTTCCAAATCTTTTTCTAAAATTATTTTCAAATAATTGAGAAAGAGCTCAAGTTATATGTACACCTAGGTGCTTCAAGGAGGGTTTACCAAATTATTTTATCAAAGTTAAGATCAATAGTATTAGTTGCAGTAGGAAAAAGGTTGAAAAAGAGGAATATATATCAAATTTGATCTTAACCCTTTGAGTGTCAGAGGGGTACGCAACGCATTGCAAAGCAATGCATTGCATACTCAGTATTAATCAATAGCATGAATGACATGAGAAGTGATTGGGTCTTTTCATGGAAAAAAAATCATCAATGTATACTGCCACTTTATATTCCTTGTCTTGAAGCTTTATATCCCTAATCTGTGGAATAGCTCTAATACTGTTCAAAAAGGGTTCCAGTTAGGGGTGGGCAAAAGCTCTCGCCGTGTTCCCATGAGAAATTCTGTGAAAACCATGTTGTTGTCCACTTTTTCACGGGAAAATACGATTTAAAACCAGCGAGTAAAATCTTTGCATTTTACGCCTATTGGCCAAAATTGTTCACCATTTTTTCATTGGCTAGAAAGTTTCCATGCATTGATTTACGTGGCTTTTGCCTTTTCGCTATAAAAACGTGACATATTTGTGGAAATGAAACACAATAAAAGCAGCTAAAGAGTAAGGTAGAGGTGCTGTGATATTATGCTGTGATCTTTTAGAAAAATTGAGGCAGTAGAGGCTCATAGTGACTGCTATCAACATGAGCAGGTTTAAAAAAGGAAAGGAAGAACTGGAAGGACCCTTATGTGTTCACTGAGTCTCAGGAAGAGGAGGAAGTGAGCATAACTGAACCAATAAAGAAGAAAAAACAGCTCAAACAATCCTCTAAGCGTAGTATTTTCTTACTAGGATGATCCTTCACCAACACCCATAGAATACTACTCACATTTGACAGAGGCCACCACTTGCCTCTCAGTGTTTTCGCTTATGCTGGTGTTCACTCCAGCTCAATGTGCTTAAATTCGGGATTTCAAATTCAGGCCATTTACCAGACCATCTTTCCTCTGGGATTCAAGAAATATATGTGTGGAAACAGCCACTCTAACCCAGGGCCATATAATGCCCAGTGCACTACTGGCTGAACCTTCTTTAATCTTAAAATTCCTTTATTTAGAGAGCTTGTAACAAAATATTACTCTCCAGCATAGAATGAATATTAACACCCGTATAGCGAGCTTAAACAAGCAACCACCAGCTGAATATTTTGAAAATAGTAAGTAATATAAAAACAATGTAGACAAAGCAATATATGTAAAAAAAAAGTCTAACGCTTTTCGTGACTCCAATAGCCACTTTTTCAGAGGCTTACAAATATCAACTGAACCAATGCTGTCCAGTGACAATCCCCCTAAATCACCCCTAGAGATCTTGGGAAATTTAATGGGAAGGGAGGAAGAAAATGGTAGTATTAGTGAGAGAAGGAGAGGTCAGCTGCCTGCGTCCGCTGCCAGATGTGCTGTCCCTGCTGCCACCATTTCTGTACCTGCTGCCACTAGTGCTGTGCCTGCTGTCAGATGTGCTGCCCCTGCTTTTATCAGTGCTGTGCCTTCTGCCAGTGCTGAACCTGCTGCCACTAGTGCTGTGCCTGCTGTCAGATGTGTTGCCCCTGCTTCCACCATTGCTGTGCTTGCTGCCAGTGCTGAACCTGTTGCCACCAATACTGTGCCTGCTGTCAGACATTCTGCCCCTGCCGCCACCAGTGCTGTGCCACTAGTGCTGTGCCTGCTGTCAGATGTGTTGCCCCTGCTTCCACCATTGCTGTGCCTGCTGCCAGTGCTGAACCTGTTGCCACCAATACTGTGCCTGCTGTCAGACATGCTGCCCCTGCTGCCACCAGTGCTGTGCCAGCTGCCAGTGCTGAATCTGCTGCCACCAATACTGTGCCTGTTGTCAGACGTGCTGACCCTGCTGTCACCAGTGCTGTGCCTGCTGCTACTGTGTCTTGAAAACTCAGGAGAAGGGGAAGGAGAAGATGATAACTGTCTAAGAGAGAAAGAAACCCTGCAGATCCAAGCACACCTTCTCTGCTCCACCCCTATTTGTTTCCCAATCAAAAAAATGGAACAAAGGGGACGTTTGGGAAAAATGTAATTAAAACTTAACATTTATTCAATCTAGCTTAAAATAACCCTAAACTCCTAGGTTAAGTATAAAAATAGACTGCATAAGTTGTTGTGGTCACATACATGATGCAGTCAAACCTTCTAATATTACTCTTAGTGTTTGTCTATTCCAGTGGGAATTAGGTTAAATCAACCTCTGATTTATAATTTCAATGTCCACATCAAAAAACTGTAGGGTTACATTGAGTGTTTATCTGTTCTAGTACCCATCGGGTTAATTTGGTCACTCGTTTATAACTGCCATATGTAATTGAATCTTGTTCCAAATGTAGTTAGCCTATATTCTATAATGTCTATAACTAGACATTAGTTTACTAAAACAAAATTAGCCATTAACAGCTTTGCTCTAAGTGTAACTATTGCATAGTGTCAAGTCAAAATGTAACGTTACATATTATCACATCTTTTTATATTTTGAACGCCTTTGACTATCAGGAGCTAATATTCTAATCATACACGTGTAAAGCGATACATTTATCAACAGTGTATAAATGAACGTAAAGATCTGTACCCTCTCTCAATTGTTACCGGTGCTGATTCCGGATTGCCGAAAAATCTATCTGAGATGTGTTACTTCTTACCGAAAAAACTCTACCATCGGCTTTTCAACCGTTAAATTGATGGCTCTAAGAGCTCCCAGTTCTCAGAGAAGAAAAAAGGGTGAAAAAAGGGCTCATTATGTTTCGATCAAGTAACCATATAACATCTAAACTGCATCTGAAACTCACAGTAACATACTCTTTAAAAATACATACAGACACCAGACATAAATGCGACATCAAAGTCAGCCTTTTAAAAACTGATGCGCGTTTCGCACATTAGCTTGTTCACAGTTAGTGTATCCGAAGGATGCCGATTCAAACACTCTTTTTAAATGTCAATGTTAACAGAGATTGGCTGATTGAGGTAACTATCAACGGCCAATCCAATACCCCCGAGTTGTTAACCTGATCTTATCCTTCTCGGTTGGGAATAGCAATACGTATACCTATATCCCTAGATTTATATTATAGGACTTTCAGAGGGGAACTGAAATGGAATTATTCCATCTTTAAATATAGATATTGAAACTGCCCAGTTAAAGTCCAGCAGACCTGATTGAGCTGTTATAAATGTAACTGCACTTGTCAATTGTCAGCAATATGTTTCTCAATTTTATGTACCTAGGAGTTTACAACTCAACGTATATTGATACTTAATGTAGAGGTGCAACTACATAATATGTAGTACCTCACCTCTAATATTAAGCAAATGCTGAATTAAGAATTCTGATATTATCTAATTATATTATATTTGATATAAAAGCTATATTTAACTCTATGTTGTAATGTACATAAACACATATTCATCTATATAGGATATTATACCATTATGGTCAAGTTCTCAACAACCTAAGGATGCAATTAATTAGTGAAACAAAAAAATTAAAAAAAGGAGAAGATGATGCCAAGTGTGACAGCACTGCCATTCCCAGGCAGTGTTGTCAGTGCTAGTAGTACTACTGCTAAGGTCCAGCAGCTTGTTAGCTTTAGAAGTGAAGGAGGGGGTAATCAATATCCTCATATTAATAGTGGGTATGAGGAGGAAGACTCTGGGGCTGAACTTGTCGTTAGTGTTAGTAGTAGTAATAACAGTAATTGTGAAGCAGCTGATGAGACTAGTGATAGGTGAGTGGTAGTGGAGCTTTTGAAAGCATCCAGTCTAGTGTCAAGGGAGCCCACACCATTCTTCTGGCCTTGGGACTCCCCTTCCCTTCACTACAGTGTCAAGGTGGAACATGATCCTGAAGAGGCCAGAAATGTTGGGGGAGGGCAGGCACAGAAATAGTAATACCAACACCAACACCAGAAGCACAGATCAGCTGCCTGTGCCTGCTGTTACTGCTGCCAGTCTGTCTTCTTCATGTCACCAAGAATGACAAGTGTGGCATTAGGGGACCCTCTGTCATATTGCTTGTCACTTCCTCCAAGCAGCAGTGAGATGTCTGTTATAGAGCTGCAACAGCAGCACGTAGGGACTAGTGGTGGTAGTGATGATGATGCTGGAGATAGCAGAAACTGAGAAGGAATGGGAGAGAGGGATGAGGATGGGCATCACTACCACCACTGGCAATGAGCTTTAGGAATTTGGGGAATCTGCAACTGCTCTAATTCCTTCTGCTGCTCAGTTGCAAGGGCAGCAGAATGCTGAGGAGCAAGCCAGTGTGCCACAGACCACAGTGGGCACAGTGGAAATGGGGTCAACAAGTGATGCAGGACTAGGACAGGTTCTACTTGCCAGTGGCAGCAATACTCCGTGTCCTGGTCCTAGTTGCAGTGCTGATTCTGAGACAGCAGCAGCAACATCATCCACTGCCACAGACAGTGAAGGGGAATGAGGAGGACAAGAAGTAAGGCGCCATTCTTCTTCACCTGTTTCCTGTCCCTATCCCCTGAACTTATGGATGACAGGTAAGTGTTACATTTCTGAGTGCTGGATGTTAGGATAATTTTAGGGTTATTATTGTTTAATTTTCATGTTAGGGTTAGTGTTTGCAAGGGTGACTGTGCGTTTGAGCTCAGAGTGTCAAGCACTGAGCATCACCCATTTTCCTTTGATGTTCCCATTTCTCACATTATTGAGCATGGGTTTTGGGGGAAAAAAAAACCAGAACGAACACATTTGGCCCAAAGTCATGTTCTTTGGCCCAAAGGTCATTGTGGTTTCTGTTGGAAGGGCAACTGAATACCTCCGGTGACACAGTATGTGTACCAGTCAGTAGCCATTTTTGCTCTACTGGCTGTTTTACCATCCAAAATTGAATTGAGGCCTTAGTCAGTGATTCTATCTGTTAGGGGCTGAGAAGAAGCTGGTTGAGGTTGATTAACTGCTTTATGCTTTACTTGCTCTCTCTAGAGGATCCACCACTTCAGAACAAGTTATAGGACAAGAATTAAAAAAAAAAAAAAAAAAAATTCTTTTGTAAAGAAATTCTGCTTAGTGAATTCATAACAGAAATCCTTATTGTTACTATTTTATTGCTGTTGTTATTATTAATAGAAGTGATGGTAGTATGCATCTGCACATTATAAGAATTGTTTGTAAAAGAATAGAAAGCATTGGCCCAATTGATCCATGTGTGTTTGTGTTTATATCAGGTAATCTCTAGAATATATCACCAATAATTATTTTATACTAATATTCAGAAGTTCTTAAAAAGGAAATAATTATTTTTTTTAATCACAGCACCACTACTTTTTAAATTAATTTAATTCAGAAGTCTAAAATATCAAAAAGCAAAAATTAAAATACATTATTTATTCAATGAGCTGTATGATTTTCTTAAAAGCAATCCTTTACAAATCCTAGAAAAATGAATAAATAAAAAGAGCAATTCATTTTTGTTCTTCTCATTTTAGCAGTTTCTGTGATGATTTAATAATTCAGAGATGTTCTCTGCAGAACCCTTACTGGCACAAATTACACTTTACTGTATTCATGGGGATATCTTTCTGCAATATGCATAATCTTACATTCCCCTGATTTGCAGTTACATTAAACATCTAAAGCATGTATCCATCTTTCTCCCAGGCTGCATTTTCACTTTACTTTTTTTTCCAAAAGCTTTTAACAGCATAGACTTGCCCCCACAAGCTGGTGAACGCAGTCTGAATTCATTGTGGCACCTGATAAGGAAGTGTTTACACGTCAGATAGTAGCATTGGTTGTCCACTAGAGAGAATGGAAATTGCTTAACTTAAGCTTACACTGTATGTAACTTTGAAAAGTGTTTCTCTCCTTCTCTGTCTCAAAGGATTTACTCTCCAACAAACAATAAATAAAAAATTAAAATAGCTAGAAAATGCTACTTTGTTGATTTATTCAGTATTACTCATTTGATTGTCATAGAGGTTTGCAACACATTATTTAGAACAGGGTTAACCCTTTGATTGCCATAGGGGTACACAAAACATTGCAAAGCAATGTATTGCGCACCTCTCTGGCATTAAAGTCAACAAAAATAATTGCAACAGGGATGTAGAACAATATGCATGTCATAGTCTAGGACAGGACTGCCCAATTTCAATTCTCAAGGGCCAGCAGCAACAGGCCAGGATTTAAGAATTTCCCTGATTAAGCACAGGTGAGTAGACCAGTAACTCATTCATTTTCATTGGCACACCTGTGCTTAAGCAATGACATCCTTAAATCCTGGCCTGTCGGTGACCCTTGATGACTAAACCTGGGCAGCCCTTGTCCAGGACATTAAATTGGCCCAAATAAAAACATTCTTTTATTTTTAAAATTTGGAGTAACAATTCTGGAGTAAAACTGTACCATAAGACAAACATAAAATTTAAATTTTTTTAAAAATGGGGCTCTAAACTAGAGATGGGCTAAAAGCCCATTTTGATACTGATGGAATTTTCATGATAAAAGTATGATTTCCCATTTTTCCCATGGGAATTCCTACCCATAGAGAGACCCATAGTTTTTACCGTCATTTTACTAACAACAAGGAATTTCCTGTGAGAACTGTTCCAGTTCCCAATTGTGGTTTCCAGTGGCAGTGAAACTTCCCGCCTCAATAATATAAAAACCCAGAATTCCCCACCATGCAGCATGGTGTAGTTTAGGACACAAAGTGAATTGCAGGAGGCAAAAAGAGAGAGAGACAAAATAGAAATAAAAGTTAAAATCAAATGTAAGTTATTTTGGCTAACACTATGACCAGCAGCAGGAGAGAAGCTGTATGGGCCCTGATTCTGCTGACGCTATTGATACAGAGGTGCAGAAGAAAGTCAACAGTAAAGTCATTGAGTGGTAAAAGGAGCACATATTTCCCTGACTCAATGATTTCCAGTCCCCCAGCATTGTCTTTCAAGGGAAATATATTTAAGAAGTCAGAACTGGGTAGCAGTATGAGCAGTATGCATATGTTAGCTGCCTGCGCCTGCTGCTTCTGCTGTACATGTGCCTCCTTTTTAGGAGATGGGAAATGTGACATCAGGGGACACTCTGTCATGCTTTTCCATCTCCAACCAGTTCCAAATAGCAGCAAGGGACTCATGGTGGTCCTGATGAAAGTGAGGGTGATGATGAGCATCTGGTGTGGAGGAGTGTATGAGAGAGAACATTTAAGGATTGACAGAAAGAGGTGCAAATGGGGATGGGAATCACCACCACCAGAAGTAACATTGAGGCATTTTCTGCTGATGTAATTCCTACTGCTCAGTAGTCAGAAGCATATGTTCTTTTGTTACAGCAGCAGCTCTTCCCATATTTCACTATAATTACTTGTGCATACTGTGCACATTGCAGCTGCTGATGAAAGGCAAAGTTCCTTCCTGCTCTCAAGGGAAACATTAGTATTCCAGCACACCTATGACTTAATATGAGTTGCAGGAGGAGAAGCATAATTGACCACCTTCTTCTCTTTAGATGCACCTGAAGTGGTGTGGGGGAATGAGGTGGTATGGCTGCCACCTCAGAAAAACTAAGGCTAGTGGCAAATATAAGCCTCATCATACATACCACCACCTGTCTTACAGTATTCCACCTATGTACTTTAAATACATTTCTGTTTTATCTATCAACCCTCAGTTCTACTGATTTATATAGCAGTTATGACTGAAATGTTTCACCTTGGACTGAAACAAGCAAAACATGGCATTTACACTGAGTGGGAATTTTTTTGTGAAAAGGACACATTTTTTGCTTTTTCCACCATGGTCATTGCATTTAAATCAATGGTAAGAATGAATTTACTCCATCATGGACATTGTTCATTCTTTTTCTACCTGAATAATATAAAATGAGAATCAAGTTACCTCAGCATATCATTCTATGTTTGTTAGAAGACAGCAGCATCATTTTGGAACTAGATAAGACAAAGCAAGGACATTTGGACTTTAGTTTAGGGACCCTATTGAGCAGGCAATTTGTTCTCTGTGTTGACTGATAAAAGACAGACAGGAGATCCAAGTTCCTTCCTGTGATGGTTGATCCCTTTGTTATGGAAGTCTGGAGGAGAGTGAAGGGAGAAAAGAAAGTTACACAAAATCTTGTTTGACTGAAAAGACACAGGCAGGTGACCCAAATTCCTTCCTGACCTGGATGTTCTATGTGTCAGTGGAGTCTGGATGAGTGTGAAGGGAGAAAAGAGATTTACCCCAAATACCCCAAAATCTTGTTTGACTGAGAAGAGACAGGCAGGATATTCAAGTTCTTCCTGAGCTGGCTGAGCCTCTGTGACTGACATATACTTTGCAAACCGATACTCAAAAAACACAGACAATTGACACTGACTCCCACAACAGCCAAAAAAAGAGGGACCAGCATATTGACTAAGGTCTATCCTCATTCTGTAGTGTAAAAATGAAGACTTCAGTGACAATGGGAAAGAGAATAGGCAGCTGATGAGACTAGTTGCACTTGCAGGAAGTGTTCTATCTTATTTTTTTGTGTGGAAGGTGAAAAATAGGGACTGTTAAAAAATTACTAGATAGGACTGGAGACAGAGACCAGGAGGACCCTTACATGAGTTGTGACTGAAGCTGACAGTGATAGATACCTGAGACTTATATGATAGATACCATATTTTGTAAGGGGCAAGACATACTCACAGTTCTGTCATATACTTTATTTTAAAATCCACACTAGTTTTGTAATGTCCAGCAAACCTTCTGTGGCAAGGCAACAGTATAGGGAAAGGAGTAGGAGCAGTGCAGGGATGTGTAAATTCACAGAACAAAAACTGACTGCAGTCATGGTTGCTGCAGTGTGTGCAATACATAATGATGGTCCTTCTCCTCCTGAGGAGGCTATTTGTAAAAGTGATATAAAAATGTCCTCCTCCACCATAAGTATTAATAATCAATTTAACAGAATGCAGCTTCAGGCTACATGTAATCTTGACTCTGGTTTTAGCATTATGATTAAAGAACAGTAGCAGGGTAGCCATACGACCAGCAAACTACTTTGCAGAGTTTTGAGACAATTACAAAAAGCCACAGATGTGTTAAATAAACTAGAACAGGTGAAAGCTGGTTTATTTTTGCTGATGAAGGCTCTAACAGGATAGCTGCCTTGAGAGTAGTTCATATTGTATATGTACCCTGCTTTGTCTATATCCTAAATTTAGTTGTGACTAGATTCATCACAGTATCTGAAATGCTCAGAGAGATGCTCTCGCTCACAAAATCTGTGATATTTTATCCGCTGTTATAAAACTCGTAATGCATTACATTCCATACAAGAATGCAACGACCTGCCTAGTGAATAAGAAAAAGGCGTTCACTGCACACGATCAATCGTAAAAACACTTTTTTATTGGAATGTTGTACATAAGACAACAGGGGTTATAGTCTCAAGCGTTTTGCACCTCCGTTCTTACTCATAGACTCTGCTATGTGACCAGCTGAAAACGGAGGTCCCTTCCAGGTGGTATTGCAAATTGTACATGCATAGGAGAAAAATGGTACTTTCCGCCTAGGTGGAAATTTCCAGTGAAAAGTGCAATGTTTCTGCTTTGTTTGCCCAACTCATTCAATTGAAATCAATGGGGAGACTGAATTTACACCCAACACATAGCAAATGTACTTTATCTCCCACAGTCATAGTATAAAAGGGGTCTCAGGGTCCCACAACATGCTCTTCTGTGAGAGAAAGAGAGAGCAGCACATTTGTCAGCTAGTGAAAACAGGCTAATAAAAAGAAGTTGAAGCTTAATTTAGGGCATCTTGTAGGTAGAACATTTTTTCTCTGCTTTAGGGGAGTCTATGGACACTCTGGGGGAAAGAAAGGGAGAAAGGACGTTGCCCCCAAATATAGTAACATCCTGTGTGACTAACTAGGAAGAAACAGGCAGCCGTGATCCAAGTTTCTTTCTGATCTGGCTGTAATCTCTATGCTAGAGGCTTCTGTGAGAGTGAGACAAGAGCAAAGGAGGTTTACTCCAAATACCCCAAAATCATGTGTGACTGATTGGGAAAGACACAGACGGCTGTGATGCAATTGCTTCCTGATCTGGCTGTTACGTCTGTGTGGTGTAGTGACAGACTGGGAAAAGAATCAGTTAAATGGGGAATGCGTTTTTTTGTTGACAGGGATAGGGGGGACAGTTAGTAAAATAAATAAATATATAAAAAATTGATATATAACATGACAGAGATAGGGACCCTGAAGAAAGCTGTGACTGGTGCAGACTGATACTTTATGAGATACAATATTATGTAGATGGCCAAGGCAAGACATCAGACATAATCAATTCTATGGTTTACTTTACAGTAAAACACACACAGTAGTTGAGTAATGTCCAGCAAACACACAAACACACAAGGGGTAGGTGGAGGGTGAAATAATTAGGAGCAGTTCAGCAGGGATGTGTGAGTAAAGGGGTAGTCCAAAAATTGACTGCAGCTATGGTTGCTGAACCATGTGAAATAAATGTTGGTGATCCCTCTCTTCCTCCTTAGAAGGATACAGTTTGTCAAAGTCACAAAAAACGTTCCACCACCACCACCATACACATGTGCTACATTAAATTTGTATGTTAGTAACACTTTATTTTAGTGATTTATTTGTTCTGCTTTATAAACAATGGCTAGTAGGCAGCATAGCAGCAGGCTTACAAAAAGATGAAAGACATTTGCATGTGTGCTGTGGATGGTACAGGACTAAGGTTAGCCAAACACAAGCCCTAAGTAGGAAATGATTTGCAGGATTTAGACTTGTAAGAGGCCCAAGCCCTGAGAAACAGTGATTTGTTAGACGTATACTTATAGGCACAAGCCCTGAGGAAAAATTGACTGGTAGGACTTAGGCTTGTTAGAAAGAAGCCCACAAATATATATATATTTTTTAGGCATCTGGTTTGCATAAAACAAGCCCTGAGACCAAAAAATGCCAGCAGGTCATTTTATGGTGGCCAGTGTCAAGTGCTGTGGTGACATTGCGGCATTTGCGACTGCTGTTTTTGCTGCTACTGATGAGTTGTCTAAGCAGCAAAATGACTGGGCAGCTCCAAGAGCAGTGATATGAGGCAGGTGATGATGGTTCTACTTGCCACTAGCTCCAGTAATGCACCTGAGGTAGTAGCAGTACCACAATTATCCCCAGCCAACACTTCAGGTATTTCTGGAGAAAAGAAATTGACCAATAATTCTTCTCCTCCTGCATCTCCTCCAAAATCATGGGTGTGTTGTTGCATTTTTCATTGAGAGCAGGAAGGAACTATGCTTTTCAGCAGCAAAGCATATATCATATAATTATGTAAGTATATTTGAGGATTACATTGCATATTTTAGCCAAAACATGTTTAAACCCATCAAGGTACCCCATATAAAGTGAGTCCCTATCTAAAATTTAAAGTATACCTGATATATTCTTGTAAATAAACTTGTAGGATTTGATAACTGAAATAAACCCATTCAAAACACATGGTTCCACTGATCATTGCTTGTAAAATGCAAAGGACTCAGTAACATTAAAATCTCACAATTTCTAATACCTTTTTTAGTGGGACTCACCTATTTCCAAAGCAGTGGTGGCCTGCAGTGAGTTGGTGGAAGTTCAAAAGGACCAAAACACTATCAGTACCTTTTTATAGGTCTTTTCCACCCACTCCTCACAGGCCACCTGAGGTTTTCTTTTTTCTTTGCTAATTTCACAACTATATATGATACAGAATGAAATGCACTTGAAATCAGTACTGGCATATTTGTTATCACTTGCAAAGAGGTTATTTAAAAGAGTAGTTTTGACCTTTTCTGTTTGGCATGCTATAACAATTGCTTTGCTATTTTCAAACCCCACGTGGCCTGTGGGGGTGGGTGGAAAAGACCTATAAAAATGGACTAATAGTGTTTTGGTCCTTTTGGGCTTCTACCCACTCACTGCAAGCCACCATTGTTTTGGAAATATGTGAGTCCCACTATAAAGGTATTAGAAATTGTGAGATGTTAATGTTTTAACTAAATACTAAATCCTATGCATTTTACAAGTAATCATCATCCCATGTTTTTAATGTGGCACAGTGATTTATTTAGTTAAATAAAGGCAGCAGAGGCTCAGACTGCTGGCTGACAGGATGAGCAGCCATCTGAAAAAAGGAGGAGCTGGAAGGACAGTGATGCATCCACTGAGTCTGAGGAAGAGGAAGTGACCACCACCAGCATAGAAGGGTCTGGAAACCTTGATTCCCCAGACCCAATGATGTCCTGTCCCCCTACATCATCCCTTGTGATCTGGGGGAAAACACTGCCATCATCCACAAAAAGCACAGGAAGAAATGGGTAGCAGTGTGAGCAGCACAAGTCAGCTACCTGTACCTGTTGCTACTGCTGTCAATGTTCCTACTAATACTCAGGAGGAGGAGGAGATTATAACAAGTGTGACAGCAGAGGACCCTAAGTCACACTTGCCATCCCTAAGCATTCCCACTACTACTACCACACAGCAGCTAGAAGGTGTTGAGGGTGAGGGGGGGTGATGGTGAAGGTGATGGAATTAAAGCAATTGGTGGTGGGACTAGCATGACTGCAGTAGATCCTCCTGCAGAGGTGGAAGGGGAAGTGAAGCCGAGCAGCCAGACTAGCAGTCAAGGAAGCCCACAACATCTCCCTGGCATGATTCCCCTTCTCCCAGCATTGTGCCTCTGGGATCTGATGCGGAGGAAGGCAGAACTGAATAGCAGCAGTAATACCATCTGAATAGATCAGCAGCCTGTGCCTGCTGCTAATGCTGCCAGTCTGCCATCCTCACCTGTAGAGATGGCAAGGGTGACAGTAGGGGGCCCTCTGTCATATTTATCATCCTTGCCGACCAGTGAAACTCTCATAGAGCAGCAGCAGCATCAGCAGCAAAGGACTGGTGGTGGTGGTAAGGAGGGTGATGGTGGGACACCTGGGATGGAAGAGACATTAATGGTCTTTCTAGCCCATCACGGGAGGGAATGTGAGACAGATATGCAAATGAGATGGGCATCACCACCACTACCAAACTTGACATTGTGTAATTTGCAGCAGGCTGATGAGAAACAGGCTAGTGTGCCACAGACCACCATGGACACAGTGGGAATGGGATCAGTAAGTGATTTGGGTCTAGGACAGTTTGCAGTTGCCAGCAGCAATATTCCTGGTCCTAGTTGCATTGCTGATTCTAGCAGCAACAGCAGCAACATCATCCTCTGCCCCAGCCAGTAAAGGGGATTGTGGAGGAGAAGAAGAAAGAGGTCATTATTTGCCACCTTTCCCATCCCACTGATGTCCTGGTGTGGGACGGGCAGGCACAATGTAGTCATCAGAGATGGCACTGTGCACGATTTGTGAGAAGTCAGTGAAAAGGGCAATGGAGCAAACGTAACTTGGCACAATCGCCCTGATAACCCACATGAAACACAGACACCACAAAATTAACGTGAAGCACGTTAAAGCCAACCCCCCAAAAAATAAATAGGGATCCACTGTTGTTGTGCCCCATCTCTCCCTAAGGGTGCCAAGAGTCAAAGTGGAAATCGAAGAGGAGGATAAATAGAGCCTGAAAGTTTGAAGGTGAGCGAAACTCCTGGCTCGCCATCATCTTCTGACACTATTGTCCGGGAGCAGGAAGATGTTGCAGCATCTTCTCGTGATCCACCTCTGTAATCATTACCTCCCCCCACCAGCTGATAGCCATTATGTAGATGTCAGGATGTGTCAGTTCATGCCCACCCATTACACATTGTATAGTGTGCTAACAACATATGGCAATGTAGTGGAGGATAATCACAACCAGGGCATCAAGCAGCATCCGATGAGATTCCATCCCATAGACTATGCTAAGCTGGTGGCAGGGAGGATCACCTTTATTATTAAGGTTGCTAGTTATCAGGTGTTCTTAGTGGAGAGGATAAGGGGCATAGGGACACTGCAATACTTGGTTTCTTGGTGGATGATTTCACATTATGGACCTAAGCAGCAGCACATTGGAGTTAGTGGTGGTGGTGATGATGATGTCGGACAAGCTGTGGTGGGAGAGACATTGATGGCCTTTTAATAGAAACTGAGAAGGAATGGGAGACAAGGATGAGGATGGGCATCACCACCACCACTAGCAGTGACATTTTAAAATTTGAGGAATTTGCAACTGCTCTAATTCCTGATGCTGCTGCTGCTGCTGCTGCTGAGATGCAAGGGCAGAAGGATGCTGCGGTGGGAATGGGATTAATAAGTGATGCGGGACTAAGGGCTCGATTCAAATGTTGGCGTCGCCAGAAAAAACTGGAGATGCTGCTTTTAACGTCAATTGAGCAATGCAAATGTTCTACTTGAAACAAGTGACGCCAGTTCTGAAACAGACATCGCCCGTCGTCAGAACAGCAAGATCTCATCCATAGAGGATAATGTACAAACGACACCAAAAGCTATTCAAATGTTGGAGTTAGGGCTAACTCGCGTTAAATTGCAACATTTCTCTCCAGAAATCTAACTCCTATTTTTTTTGGAGTACAGCACACAAGTAAGAGTAGAAAACCCACGTCTCCAGTTCTGAACAGCATTCTCTGTGCTTTTCCCTACCCAGCCACTAGGGGAACACAGAGAAGGCTTTCAGCACCATGGACAGCTTTGAATGCCATAGGGATATGCACTGCTCACCCCTGTGGCATTCAAAGGGTTAAAATCAATAAAACTAGTACACCAAGCACTACACAATGCCCCCTTCCACATCCCCCCCTTAGTATGTCACATATATTGCATATATGGGACATACTAACCCCATCCACATCCACCTCATGGACTTCCATGTAGTGGACAAATCTGTCTTTTATTCCACAATTAACCCTTTGAGTACCAGAGAGGTAGGAAAGCATTGCTTAGCATGTTTCCTACCCCTCTGGTACCCAAAGGGTTAATAGGCAACGTATGGACTACATACCTTGCCTATATATATGTGTGTGTGTGTTTTAAACTTTTTTGTAATTAAAATACTGTGATTAGACAGTTTAACTTAGATCTCATTCATTGTTAACCCCCTACCTCCTGTGTCCCATTGCTATTAGTACTTTTGCTCCACTCCTCTTCATACTGAGAGTGGAGCAAAAGTACTAAAAGCAAAGGGACACAGTAAGTAGGGCATCATGAATGGTTGAGATCTAAGTTAACCCTTTGAGTGCCAGAGTGGTTCGCAACGCATTGCAAAGCAATGCGTTGAGTACCACTCTGGCACTCAAAGGGTTAACATACAACTGAGGGAGCAGCCTGCACTGTGAATGCAGCGCTTCCCTCAGCTTTATTTATACATTCTTTATTTTTTATTATTTATTTATTATTATTCTTTATTTTTTCTTCTTATTTATTTATTATTTATCCCCTTGCTGCGGGCGGCTGTGAAGCCCGCAGCATAATAAAACCCTGGTGCATAGAGAGGCATTGGAGAAAGCGGGAGGAGGGGACAGAGACATTGGAGGAAGCGGGTGGTAGGCTTGTATTTGCTGCCCGCTTCCTCCAATACCTCTCCTCTCGCGGTGGCATTGTGCCCAGCTGCCTGGCGTCGCATTGTACAACGCCTTGTGCAAAGGGACCCTTTGAATGCCACAGGGGTGAGCAGTGCACATCCCTATGGCATTCAAAGCTGTCCATGGTGCTGAAAGCCTTCTCTGTGTTCCCCTAGTGGCTGGGTAGGGAAGCACAGAGAAAGCTGTTCAGAACTGGAGACGTGGGTTTTGGATTTTCTGACTGAACTTGATACTTTGCAGTGCTGTGATTGGATGTGGTGCTAGGTAACATTTTTATCGTGTGTTTTTAGGTAAGATTTTCTATGCGACGCAGGTTTAAGATTAACGTGTATTTTGTTGGTTATCGCTCGTTAGGCTTTCTAGGTAAGGAAGATTTGAATCTCACGTTACCTGGTCTTGCTTAACGAGCGAAGGCAGTTTTTTTCTTCACGTTGGTTTTAACGCCAACATTTGAATCGAGCCCTAGGATAGGTTTCACTTGCCAGTGTGAGCAATACTCCTGGTCCTACTAGCAGTGCTGAATCTGAGGCAGTAGCAGCAACAGCAATAACATTATCCTCTGCCACAGACAGTGAAGGGGAATATGTCACGGTTTTATTGAACACTCAGACAATTTGGTAAGATAAAACAATGAAGCTTTATTAAACAAAATAAAGAACAAAGAGGCCTTACACGGGTCCAGACTTCACACAGAGGAAAGTGATATAATTTGACACAGGTCAGGGCACAACAAATAGCAAAATATGCAAATAATAACTGGAACAGAGACAGGAACGAAACCTCAGCAGTACAGGTCCAGAGAGGCCCTAAGAGGGAACTATACTGCAGGGCAGGCACCCCAATGTAGGAAGGTGAATAGGCTCTACCGGCTTTACCTATAACCGGGTAAGGCAGCCCAGTAAATGGTACCAACAAGGAATAGAGGAGGCTCTACCGGCCTTACCTATAACCGGGTAAGGCAGCCCAGGAATAGCATAAACGGTAACATAGGAAGTGCCCTGAGGCACACAGGAGAGGCACCTACTGCACGGGACGCAACCGGTGTAAGCAGGCAGGCTGCTTAGAATAGCGCAACCGGAGATAGCGGGCCTTGTGGCCTGACAGGAGGTAGCAGCTAGAGGCCATAGCACACAGACTGGATAGTATGCCAACAGAGACTGCACGGAGGCCCAGACTGAGAGGCAGTGCAACTGGGGGCAGAGAAAAGGAGCAGACTGACAAGTGGTAGCAGCACTAGTGACTGGAGGGCACAGGCTGTATAGCACATAACAGAGGCTGCAATGAGGCACAGGCTGAGAGGTAGCACAACCGGAGGCAACCGACTGGCAGCGACCGTTAAGGCAAAGGCAGAGGGCACAACAGGGACAACAGAAGCACTAGCAAAAATCAGACGCTAGGCTGAATAGCCAAAGCCTGGATCGGTACACAGAGAGCGGTAGTCAGCCAAAGCCTGGGTCGGTACACAGAGAGAAGTAGTCAGCCAAAGCCTGGGTCGGTACACAGAGAGCGGTAGTCAGCCAAAGTCTGGATCGGTGCACAGAGAGCGGTAGTCAGCCAAAGCCTGGATCGGAACACAGAGAGCGGTAGTCAGCCAGATCGGTAACAGGTCGTCGCAAGGCAAGCCGGGTCCAGTAAACAGGCAAGGAACAGGAACACAGCTACAAGCGTCAGGTCAGGAACACCACGAAAGGGCACTGACATAGTGACAGAAGGGCGTATATAAAGGCAAGCCCTGGAAGGGTCTAGCAACCCAGAACCAATAAGAAGCAGCCAAAGCAAACCCGGAAGTAGGAATGTTGCACAGTCAGAATCACGGGCACCGTGATAGAATGTGGAGGACAAGAACAAAGAGGCCATTCTTCTCTACCTGTTACCTCACCCCTGAAGTCATGGGTGTGGAACTATTTTTCTCTTGGGGCAGGCACAGTGCAGTCATCATCAACAGCACTGTGCACAATGTGTGACAAGTCAGTGGGAAGAGGAAAGGAGAGAACACACCTTGACACAAGTACCCTGATATTACACATGAAACACAAACACCATGATGTTTATGTCAAACATATTAAAGACAAACAACAACCACAGAAATCAAGCATGGATGTTGCTGTAGCCCCTGACTCTCCAGAAAGGCAACAAGAGGTGTGGCAATAATCAAAGAGGAGGAAGAATAGAGAAACCTAGAAATAGGCTGGAAGTTCCATGATGAGTAAAAGAACTAGCTCTCCATCACCTTCTTCCACTAGGGTAACTACATCTTCTGCCAATCCACCTTAGTTATCATTACTTCCCCCACCAAATGATAGCCACTCTGTTGATGTTAGCATGTGGCAGTGTGTCTCCAACCATTGCACACCGTGTGGTGCACTGACCACACATGGCAGTGTGGTGGAGGATTATCTCAAGCAGGGCATCAAGCGGCATCTGAGGAGATTCCATCCCATAGAATATGCTAAGATGCTGAAAGGGAGGGTTTATCATTACTATCAAACTGTGAGCAAATTGTCATGTGTCCTTAGAGGGTTCTGGACAAGGGGTATAGGGACAGCGGCAGAATTTGGTTTTTGGTGTCATGGTGTTTGGATACAGTTGTGCCCCCAGATATTATTTACCACAATGTGTACCTTGCAGTTGCTGATGAGAGCCACAGTTCCTGCTCTCAAGGGAAAAATGTCTATTCTAATAACAACACACCCATAATTTTGGAGGAGGGGCAGGTGGAGAAGAATTATTGGCCAACTTTTTGTCTCCACATAGACTGGGGGCTACTTATTGTGCTGCTACTGCCTCGGATGCATCGCTGGAAACAGTCGTGGCAAGTGGAACCTTCATCATCCATCACCCATTACTGCTATTGTTGATCCCATTCCCTTTCAGCTGCCTAATCATCCTGCTGCTTAAACATCTCAGCAGCAGCAAGAACAGCAGTTGCAAATTCCACAATTATAGACTCAGACTCAGGAGGAGGTCTTTTGACAATGGTCAGTGGCACTAGGCCAGTAGGGCATTTTTTTCTCAGAGCTTGTGCTTTGTTTGTTTGTTTGTGTGTTTCTAACAAGCCTAAGCCCTACAAATCAATGTTTCCTTAGGGTTTGTGCCAAGCAAGTATAAGTCCTACAAATCAATGTTTCTTCAGGGCTTGGGCCTCTAACAACAAATCTAACAAATCATCCCCCTACAAAATATTCTATCAAGTCAAGTATCAGTCCACCCCAGTAGCAGCTTATGTCAGGGGGTTCCTGTCTCTATCACTTTACATGCACATTTCTTATTTTGTTCTACTAATTTATTTTTATTAACTGTCCCCAAAATAACAGTCAAGAAACCACCACCCCCCAAAAAAATTCCCTGTTCAACTAATTCATTCCTCAGACTCCATCCACCAACATTGGTACCCTCCTCAGAACCCTTTTATACCATGACTTATGGAGTTTTTTAAATTGTATTTAGGATTTAGTTTTTTTATTAACTGCCCCCAATCCCAGTAAACAAACCCCCCAAAAAACATTCCCTGTTCAACTTATTCTTTCCCAACACCCCACCAACACAGGTACCCTCATGCCTCTTTTATACTATGCCTTTGGGAAATAAAATAATATTTGTTATGTGTTGTGTGTAATTTCTATGTTCCCATTGATTTCAATGGAATGAGCTAGGCAAAAAAAGTGGGATAAAATGGAAAATCGGCACTTTTCATGGGAAATTATTCGCCAAATGGAAAGTGCCATTATTCGCCAATTTCATTTTGAGGCAAAAATTTTCACCCATCCCTAGTACCTGTATCTGTCATTTTTAATACAAATTTTTGCTTTTATTAAATTAATTAATTTCTTTATTTTTTATTAATTATTCCCCCAATATTGCAGTCAACAATCTACCCCCCAAAAAAAATCCTGTTCAACTAACTGATTCTTCCCCCACACTCCCAACACAGGCACCCTCAGACCCCTGCGCCTAAGGGAAATAAAATAAAATCTGCTCTGTGTTTTGTGTAAATTCAGTCTTCCCATTGATTTAAATGTATGTATTTATTTTTAAGTATTTTACCAGGAAGAATACATTGAGATTTACTCTTGTTTTCAAGTAAGTCCTGGACTCATTTTATCTACATCAGAGGGATGAAAGGCTGAGCTGACCTTGCTAGTACTAGAACCTGCGACCTTGTGGCTTGAACAGATTATACAGCTGATGCATTAACCAAATGAGCCATCTCACTGGCACCAATGCAATGAGCTAGGCAAAAAATATGCACTTTTTGAAGGAATTTTCCACTGGGCAGGAAGTGCCATTTTTAGTATATTTTGGTTTGAGGTGAATATTTTCAGACTGCAATACAAAACAAAAATCTCCAATATCGCACCGCTTCTACTAATGGTTCTATATGTGCACAAGCAAGCTGGTATGTAAAACAACATCACTTTATTGAAAAAAATATAAAAACATACTTGCTTTCCAATGAGTCCAAGAAATAAAGGATAAATGGGGTGAGACTTACAGAGTGGGTGCCACGTATCTCACAGATGATACATAAGATCCTTACAGGTGGTACATAAGATAAACACATTTCACGCAATCATTACACTTATTCATGATCAAACACAGCCTTTCTCCAAATGACTAGTTGTATTTGAATTCTCAGTATCCAATCAAATTATCGGCACACTCCATTGATTAAACATGTTGATTGGTCTGTCCCCGTTATCTACGTAACATTTCTAATTACTCAAAGTTGAATTAAAGGCAAAGCCAATCCTTAATCACTCCTTCTTTCTATAGTTCCAAACCTCCGCATTACAGTATAAGTACATCTCTACATGTGTGTCACAGCCACAGACTAACTCCACATTGTATCCATCTATATTGCAGCGATCTTGCAAATTCATCTTATATAAGGAAACATCTTTTACCTTCTTTAAACATTGTTAAATTATTGTATCACAAAGATACTCTAACATATCCCAAGATGACTGCTCACATAACATAAAAATTCTCTCATAATTAACTATCACCGATATAAATACCTGTACCATTTCAAATCAATTCAATATACATTTTCTTCGTTACTTAAAATCAGAAAATATACACATTATATCTCCACATATTTAATATGTAGTGACCGATCTTTTATTTCAGTCTCGGACTGAAAATAAACCTAACTAAACATGAGCGCTATCGTGTGTCAAATATTTCCAAATACATATATTATTCAAATGAAACAGCATCTCACTTAATTAGGGTTACATTCAATCTCGTCAACTTTATCCAGTCTATAAATCTAATTGATATGTCTTGTACCAGTACCAGAAAAAAAAATCACAAAATAGTTCTATTAACTTAGAAACAAATGATCTCTCTAACCTGCTATATAAGGCAGTATTAACAATGAGAAGATCCATCTGAAACGCTACACCCATTAATCTAAAATGAAGGAAAAGATCCAATGAAAGAAACAAAGATAATAAGTATCATGTTTATCAAATATGGAGTCTAAAGCCTACAATGTATAAAACAGTCATATTTCAATAACAAATATATATATTCAAAAGGCTAAAAACAAAAAAACATAAAACTGTTAAAATGGAGATTATATAAGGATATGATGTTCCAAAATGTGAACCAGCGTTCTATCAACACATTATACACTAATAAACACCATTATTCTAATATAATATAGTAGACATAACACATGACGTCATATTCCTTATTGAGGCCTTTAGGATGACGTGTGAATATCCAATATACTTCACGTTTCAATAGAATGGCATCCAAATTCCCTCCTCTTATGCCTAAATGATTCCTCTCTTTACCCTGTGTTTTAAATATCTGAAGATTCCTGGCATGTATTTCTTTAAAATGTGAAGAATATTGGATCTAAATTACAAGCTCCTTATTTCGCTTAGATGTTCATTGAGGCGTTCCCTTAATGTTCTCAATGTCTTCTCTATATACTCTAACTTACAGCTAGTACAACTAATCATGTAAACAATGCCTTTAGTGGCACAATTCACATAACACTTCATACTATACGTTCTACGTGTAACATAGGAGACAAAATCTTTAGATACATTAATATAGTTACAGCAATGACACCTTGAACTTCCGCATCTGTATGATCCAATATTTTTTAGCCAAGTCACTTCTGGCTTCATTCTATGGAATAAACTTGGAGAGACTGAATTCGATATAGTTGGTGCCTTTCTGGAAACAAACTTGAAACTCTTGGACACCAACTTTTGTAATTTTTCATCACCATTCAGCACAGGAATATGTTTTTTTACATTCTTAACTATATCCTTGTACTCCTTGCTTTATGGTGTAGAGAACACAACAGAATCTAATTGTTTGAACTGTGGATCAATCTTAAATTTATAGTTTAATAGACTACAACATTCTTTACTCTTGGCTATCTGATAAGCCCTAGTAATCATCCATTTTGGATATCCACGTGTCAAAAGTCTTTCTCCAAGTTCCATAAAATGTTTCTCAAAAGATGCATCTGTCAAACAACTTCTCCGTAGTCATATGTTGGCTAACGGGTACCCCCTTTATCGTGTGGAATGTCTGACAACTGTCTGCTCTTAAAACCATATTATTAGAAGTCTTCTTCCTGAAGATATCTGTAGATATAATACCATTAATTGGATCACCTCTTAAGGTCAAATCAAGGAAGATAATAAATTGTTGCTAACCAACAGTGAGAAGCTGAGAGAGAGAGACTGACTCTTCCAGGGGTTTTCTTAAAGAGCCCTATCCCCTGAAAGGATTGGTATGTAATCTCATGGACTCAGAAAAAAACTATTTAGTATTATTACAATAATGCACTTTTCTGTCTGTAAAGTCTGCCCTAACTGCTGCTGTTTCTGCTTCCTATAATTCCTCAGCTCAGTGTTCCTTGAAATCCTCCTCTAGTGTTTGCTTTAACTGCATCCTAATTCTCCTTATTTTACTGTGCTTTTATCAGTTCCTTAAAGGGATAGTAATGCTTCACAATAACAGCAGCTCAGATTAATCTTCATAGTATTTGAGCCATAGAAACTGCTATTTTAATACTGTCAGAGTTGTATTTCAAGTGTAATTGAATGATAACGTATCCCCCTCCTGCTCCTTTTACCTAGTGTAAGCCACCTCCCCTCAGATGTGGAATCTGGTCTTGAGATCAGACAGGTCACAGCAAGGAACAATCTTCTTACTGTGAACATAAGAGAAACCCTGCCCCCCTTGACAGGATTTTCCTTTATGCTAATTGAAGATTGTTTCTCTCTGAGATCCATCTGGATAGTCTTGCTAATCTGAGGTGAGCAGTGTTCCATCAGTAAAAGGGATGGGAGTGAGATACTTCATTCAGTTACTCCTGAACTACAACAGTAGTGAAATAACATTCTATTGCCCAAATACTATGAAGATCAATTGGAGCTGCTGTTTTTGTGAAACATTACTATCCCTTTAAAAACCCTCACATCTTTGCAGATCCAGCTGCTCCATGTAACTCCAACCCTCTCTGTTCAACCAAGAGAGCATAGCATTTCTTGGTGTATATTTATTTAAATTATATTGCATCTTTTAACACTAAAATAGTCAGACACATAAATGTTTAAGTCTCCCAGATATTATGAATGAACTGACATTATAAATCAAAATTTAGTGCTCCTCTTTTAAACTTTAGCTGAGCATTGGCTGAAGTTTCTCATAGAGGGCAAAGCAAGTTATATTATCCCTTAATACTGGCCTTGGCATACAATTCAACTTTCATTCTGCTCCTTCATGGCTGATGGGTCCCATCAAGTAAAATTCAATCTTCATAACCTGCACATTTCAAGAAAAGAAGTTGAAAAAAGAAGAGTATTTTTCCTGGGAGATATCATTTATTTGTGGACCTGATTTATTTTTTTTACTTGCATGGTCACACAGGAGGAACATGGCATTTTCTAGACAGTAATGAAAGCTGGAATTATTGTAAGTCTGGATGTCTTTGGGATAACCAAATTAAATCTATTTTTTTTCCATGTGAAGGAAAGACTTAACCCTTTGTACACGGTGCATTGCTCTTCAATGCATTGCGTACCCTTCTGGCACACAATGGATTAAAAGTCATCTAAAAATTATAGATGCCTTTTTAAGTGAATAAAACTAACACAGAAACTGTAGTTTGTGTCAGTGTATTGTCATTTTACTGAGAAGATATTTTAATGCTATAAATATAAAGTTTAAAGATGTAGTCTGAGTTATTAGTCCTTTTTCTGAAAAACTATTAAGATTTCTGGTGAAGATTCCATGAGTTATATGACCCTTTGAATGCAAGAGTGAAACTGCATTGCAAAGCAATGCGTTTTGCACCTTAGGGCACTCAAAGGGTTAAGCCATTTGATACACTTGTATAGTTTTGTGTACAATGTGACTAAGGACCTTATGCACAAAAGAAAAGTGGAGTCCTTATGAGGAACCAACTGCACCACAGGGGACAACTAAAATGGCTTCAATTCTAATTCAGTTAAATATGCAAAATGGAGATATCACAAATACCAAATAAAATAAAATCCCTGATCAGTCAAGTTATCAAAAACACAAAATCCTTTTGGGAGTAACAGGGTCCCCTACTGTCGCACTTGCCATCTCTTCTTCAGGTAAAGAAGAAGCACGCTGGCATCACTAGCAGCAGGCATAGGCAGCTGATCCATGATGATGCCAATACTGCTAGCCAATTCTGTCTTCTTCATCCTCATGTCCCATAGGGACAATGCTGAGGAAATGAAAATCACAGGGTTAAAGGGATGATGTGGGCTGCACTATTCTGGCTGCTCATCACTTCCCCTTCCGCATTAGGAGGATCAACACTCGAGCTAGTCCCACCACTCTCTAGCTGCTGTGTTGTAGTAGTGGGATTGCTTACAGATGACAAATGTCTCCCCTTCTGCCACATTTGCCATCATCTCCTCCTCCTCCTCCTGAGTATCAGAAGGCACATTGGCAGTAGTAGCAGCAGGCAAAGGCAGCTGACCTGTCCTGCTCACACTGCTATCCACTTCTTCCTGTGCCTATGATGACTTTATTTACCCCGATCCCAAGAGATGATGTAGAGGGACTGGGCATCATTGGGTCTGGGGAATCAGGACTCCCAGACTCTTCAATGCTGGTCGTGGTCACTTCCATCTCCTCTGGACTCATCACGGTCCTTCCAGTTCCTCCTTTTTTTTAATATAGGTGCTCATAGCGTTATCCAACACTATCAGCCTCTACTAGCCTTATTTTGCTAATTACAGTGTAGGAAATCACTTTAAAATATATCTATCTCTTTAGCTTCTTATTTTTCTGATTTACTTCCTGGTAATGTCAAGTTTTTGGTGCAAAAATACATATAGTAAATGAGCGGGAAGTTTGTAGCCACTGGAAAACATTGCAAAAAACATTTTTGGTGTAACCACAAAGGAGATATTTTGAAGGGATTTGCTGAGGATGTATTTTCTAGCTAAAAAGCAGACAACTTTGTGTTTTTTGCTGCATTTCACACACAACTGATCCTTTCAAATTTTGCTATCAGTTAGAAAGTTTTCTAATATCTTACCCAGTATGGAAGTTAAGCTCACAGTTCTATAATTTCCTGGTTTGCCCCATTTTTGAATCATGGGACTACATCAGCTTTCCTCCAATCACAGGGCACTATGCATGATGAAAGTGAATCAATAAATATTAACTAGAAGGGTCTTACTATAAATGAACTTTGTTCCATAAGTACCCTTGGATGAATGCCATCAGGCCAGGTACTTTATTCACTATTACCTTTTCCAGTCTCTTTTGCAACTGGTGGGGATAGCTTTTTATCATAGCATCTTCCTAGCTTCTTGTCTGATTCTCCCTCCAAATTTTTAGCCTTTTGAGGATCTTAGGATTTAGGGTAGAGTATATTTTTTTAAAATCATCATTCACTGTTTTGACTTAACCTGAAAATTATACCTTTGAATGCTAGAGAGTTCTCCAACTCATCCTATATTATAATTCTCTAAGGATGTTTGTCAGAAGCCGTCATTAAGGTGCACAGAGGGGACTAAGGTCTGGATTCGGAGCGCCCTACTCCATATCAGTCATGGTGTGGGCTGTCAGTACTGCGCATGACTGCAGCGCCGCCCATGTACACGGGCTTTAAAACTAGTAGCTTTATAAAGCAATGGAGAGTTTGCATTATTCGTGGGGTTAAAGGCTCCATTTAACTCAGCCTGGCTAAACTAATCCAGCCTAAAGGATCTGGGGGACTTAACGTTCCTCATCTACATCTTTATAATGTGGCTTGTTTACTCCTCTTTTCCAAAGTTTGGCTAGATGATTCCCGAGTCTATAAGGACTCTTTTAGAGACCAAAAGTTTTGTCTGTCACTCAGTCTTCCTTACATTTTACACATTCCTCTGGCTGTCCTCCAGTCTAGCAGTGCCTCTAATCCTCTTTTGGTGTCTACTGTGAAAGCCTGGCAGTATGTCAGGCACTTGATTTTTAAATCTTGGTCATTCTCTGTATTTTAACCTTTTATAAATAACTGTTCTTTTCAATGTGGCAATACAGGCAGGCATTTCTTCTATTGGGTTTCCCGTGGAATTAGGTTTGTTAGTTATCTCTTAGACCCTTTGACTAAACAGGGTAGTTCGTCTGTAAATCGACAAATTAGCAATCACTTACCGTCCAGTCATCTGTTTGCCTTTTGTACAGGCTAATCACTGTGTTCAAACTCTACTACCAGTGTTATCCACTCAACTGGATGATAATCCACTGGATTGCCTGATCAAAAAACTCTCAGCAATATTGTTTAAAACTTAACATATTTATAGAATGTTGTTCTCGATGGCTTATGTGGATCGAAACCCCTGGACTCTAGTGGTTGGCTGGTGGACTTGCCCACAATTCCAATGAACACACTTGAGTCTTGTTTGGTACGTTGTTTACGTTGTTCACAGTCGGCATATTTTCATGAACTCTCCTATAAATTATTACACAGAACTTATGTGACTCCCTTAATTGCCCATCATATCGGTCTAGCCCTCTCTCCATCCTGTCCTAAATGTAAAAACCCTGGGGCCACATTGCTCCATATGATATACTCATGCCCTATAATTCACTTCTTCTAGTCCAAAACCTTTTCTTATATTACTGATAGAATCCATATCCAAGTGATTTTGCTGTTATGGTGGCATTGAAATGCATTTTGGCACTCTGGGTGTCACCACAGCCCCCTCCCCTCAAACAATGGACTTTCCAACTGTTTCACTTTACTAGATTGCATTGGACATTGGCCCTTTGTGACAAGGAGGTGCTGGGGTCCCGTTTAATTGCCCTCTGTGAGCCTTTTATCTGCACATTGCCCAGTTATTGATAGCTTGCATTTTATTGTTTCTTTAGATACACCTCGTGGTTGGGTGAGAGGATGCTAGCGGATGATAACCTTGTCACACTCCTGGACAAAGGGGGAGGGGCAGATGTGGCCATATTTCCTCTTCCACCCATTCTGTAGTGAGGGATCCAGATATGGACAGCACCTTAAATTAAAATACTCTTTAACAACTCTGGGGATGAGGGGGTGTTGGTATCCTCTCTCCCGTGGAGCATGCACATGATTGTTAGTTTTGTGTTTTTCTCTTTTGTTTTTGTTTGTATGTTCTGTTACTTTAGTTCAGCTGGAGACTGCGCAACCACAAGACCTTGGACTCGTAAACTATTTCTCTTAATTATCTTTGTATAACTTTGCAACTTACTGGATGCAATTTGCTAATATATATACCCATCCTCCTAATAATAATTCGCTAATGTATGTTTGTCAGAAGCTGTCATGCACAGTACAGATGGCTGCATGCGCTGCAGTCATGCACAGTACAGACTGCCCGCACCGAGACTGATAATGGAGCGGGGTGCTCGAGTGCCCTGCTCCATTATCAGCCACAGCGAGGGCAGTCTGTACTGTGCATGACTGCACCGCGGCCGTTGCTGCCTGGCAATGTGGCTCATGTACACGGGCTGTTCAACTAGTTAGACATATTTACCATACTTCCTTTTATGTCTGAGTGTGGAGTAAATTTTTTTCAATGTTAAAGGGATTGTCTTCCTTTTGGCTCAGTGAGCTGGTGCTGGGATTTCTATTGCTGCAAACGTTCTTTACTTTACTGTTTTCATTGATTGTGAATCGTGTGCGTTCCTGTGTAATATTAAGGATATATCTGTTGTATTATGTTTGAAAAATGAAACTCCTTTAATAAAAATTATTATTATTTTTTTTTTAAAGATCCATTTAAATCAATGGGAATGTGAATTGATTCTCAATGGTACTTATGGTGCTTACAGAAATACTCCACTTTATCTCCACTACTTTTCTTTTGTGTATACACCCTGGTTATTTAATCATTTGAGTGCCATAGGGATGTGCAATGCTTTACTGGGATGTCAATAAGAATACTTCCAATAATCTGCGATTTCAGTCACACATTCTATAAGTTATAGAATCACATAAATGTACGTTAGCTTGGGCGTCATCTACATATAGAAGTTAATAAAGATATGAGTCACTTTTCCTTCATTTGCACAACCTATTTTGTATATGGCCATCTCCTGTATTGTATTTCAGAGGTGCTATTGAAGCAGTAAACTTTGTTTGAATAAATATATAATATATAATGTTTTCCTATTGAATAAAATAATGATATATACACTAATGGGAAATATTCCATTCCAAAGTTATTTTTGACATCAGCTGGAGCTGTTACTGAGTTTAAATGAACTCACTGAGTGCCAGACTGTTATGCAACGCATTGCAGCTCAATGATTTTGATACTTCTCTGGCAATGAAAGGTTTACAAAATAATGTGTTTGAGATGTAATGACTTTTGAGTGAAAGACCTCCAAGCAGTGGGAGTAGCTAGCCTTGTTTTCCCTCATAAAAATAGTGTACTGCTCCTTTAAAATCTCCTACTGTATAGGGATGTGCAAAAAGTGTGAAAAATTTCCTGAATGAGTTTTCACGAAAACTTGCTGATTTTTAGCCTTTCCCGCGAAAGATTTCGCCTTTCCGCCTATGCAAAAATGTCCTCCTTTTCGCCTATTTTAACAATTTTTTTGCCTATTTTAACACATTTTTCACCTATATTTCCTATAGGTACTACATTTCCCACTGTAATATTACTTCTTCTGAGGGCTGAAGTTTAGAAATAAGTGGGTGAAAGTCAAAGTTGCGAGTCCTACGGCAACATATGGCTTGGAAAATGTGTTAGCATGCAGAATGTATCTGTCCTTTGCCCACAACACTTTCTTGATTAAGTGACACTGGCACATATTCATGATGATATCAAGTAATAAAAAGAATAAAGTACATCCTACAATGTGGCATATGTGTATTGTAGTGGTGGTGGTGGACTGGAGTGGTATGATTGGTGGGACCTTGACAAACTGCATCTACCCTGGGAGGAGAGGGATCATCAACATTTATTGCACATGCTGCTGCAACCATTGCTGCATTTAGTTTTGAACTAGTACTTTACACTCACATCCCTGCACTGCTCCACCTCAACCCCTTCCCCTTCTGCGTTTGCTGAACATTACACAAGTACACTGTGTTTCTTTACTCTATGGTACACAACACAATACAAGGATCTCTGCAGTGAGCTATTTATTCCAAGGCCTGATCAGGTGACCAGGGGACACCCCTTGAGATTAGAGGAAAGGAGGTTTAAACTTCAGCAGAGGAAGGGTTTTTTTACGGTAAGGTCTGTCAAATTGTGAAATTCATTGCCCAGGGAGGTAGTTATGGCCGATACAATGGATACATTTAAGAGAAGATTAGATATATTTCTTTCAAAAGGGAACATACAGAGTTATACTGTTTATCAGTAGGTTGATCAGGAAGGTCTGATAAAGACTAATTTAATTGGTAGCAGGAAAGCTATAAAATTCTCAGTTACTGAGGTATGAGGCGAAGGTTGAACTTGATGGACTTGTGTCTTTTTTCAACCTAATTTACTATGTTACTATGTTACTATGTATGTTACAACACAACTGATGGAGCTGTATGATGCCTTGCCTAAGACCAGTCAGTTGTCTGTCACTGTCACCTAATATATTTAATTCTTTATTCTTTTTTATTTTTTTGTTAAGTTGTCCAACCTGGTGTCTTATAACAGTCTGTCCAAAAAAATTATAACTGAAAAACAAATTCAACAACTTCTTTCCTCAGACTTCCTCACTCAGCACAGAGACAATAACAGCAAGATCAGCCAGCAAATAGATCCCTAGATGTCTGTGTCTTGCCAGTCAGTCACATGGAATTTTGAGGTATTTGGGGTCAAACTCCTTCTTCTCCCCAGAGTGCCCCACTGACTCTCGTAATACACAGATCAAATGTCCTACCTAAAAGATTCCCTAAACGAAACTTCAATTCCCCTATCTTCTGTAGCTCAAAAAACCTACTGCTCTTTCCTCTCACAAACACAAAATGGCATGCTGTGAGAGCCTAACAGCCTTTTATAAGGCTGTAGAAAACATTTGTGTGGTGGAGAAATATTTTTCTTGCCATTGATTTCAATGGGCGAAAAAGGTGGTAAAAAGCAAAAAAACATAACTTTTCGCAAGAAATTATTCTCCAAGAGGAAAGTGCCATTATTCATCGATTTCAGTTTGAGGAGAAAATTTTAGCCCATCCCTACTACTGTATTGGTTTTTAGACTGGGATTTGTGGAGTCCCAGGTTTCCATGCAGATGTATAAAAAGGTGAATGGAAGAAAGGTAAATAATCAAGGACAGGACTATGGTGGCAGTAAGGGAACATTTGGTTCTGTGACTTACAATGGAGGTGTTAAAGAACGATGTACATTTCATGCAGCATACCTGCCAAGTGTCCATTTTTAGGAGAGACAGTCCCTCTTTGAGACCTAAATCTCCCTGACCCACTTTCTTATCTTGGTGTCCCTCTTTTTTATGAATTCTGAACATGTGCTGTTATATATATGTATTATGTTATATAACTACAAACCTGTAAAACTCACATTAAAAGGATAATAGTACTTAAATATTACTATCCCCCATCTTTTAGCCCTTCAAAGACTGAGTAAAATGAGCCCAGTGGCATCTCTCAAACCTTTATGGTTTGAGAGATATCCACTTTCAAAGTTCCCTCTTTTTGCCTTTCCCCTGACGTCAGCATTGTAGCTGAGAGCAGAGGAATCCTCTCCTGGGATCAGCCGGAGGCTCTGCAGCAGTGCCGAGATTGCGGTAATAAAAAAGAAATCCTTCATTAAAATGGTCTTCTACGTGTGCTTGATTTGAAAGCACACATAGAAGATCTTTTAAGTTAAGGGTTTCTTTTCTATTACCGTGATCTCGGCTCTGCTGCAGAGCCTCCGCCTGTCCCGGGACCGGATTTCCCTGCTGTCAGCTAGAATGTGGACTTCAGGGGAGAGGGAACTTTGAAAGCGGATATCTCTCAAACCACAAAGGTTTGAGAGATGCTGCTGGACTCATTTTACTCAGTTTTTGAAGGGCTACAAGATGGGGGATAATCATTTTTAAGTATTACTATCCCTTTAATGTTTTTATAAACATCATTGTGTGTTTATAAATTAGTATGTGTATATAAAATACTCTGATCTTGTTCTAAATCATTTATTCAGTTACATAAGAGGCTGACAATAGGTTCTGAAGTAACCTAAACAGTCTCAGTAATGTCCCACCTACCAGTCGCACCACCAGCAATACCTCCTAAAACAAAAGTATCCTTCTTTGGCCATTTGAAATGTTGGGAGATATGAATTACAGTGTAATTTTGTTCACTGTAAAACAATTCTTGTAATAGAGAAAAATACCCAAAAAACTGGCAATTGTTACTTTGTACAGTTAGCCTAATAATTAAATATTAAGTTAGTTTGATGAAAATACATGTGGGGGGTTTTGCACTAAGAGGTGATAAAGAGGAGATTACTTCTGCAGTGGTATCACTGCTCTGATTCCTATGTTATTCTATACAGCCTATGAACTAAGATCTCCAATGTTGCCATAGAATAACATAAAACTTGGAGAAGTAATATCACTGGAGAAGTCATCTCCCCTTTATCACGCCTTAGTGCATCTCCCCCAGTGTCATCCCCTTCGATGCCAGAGAGGTCTTCGGTGGTTCAAAAGCAAAGACCATTCTAGTATTGGCGGGATTAACCCTTTGAATGCCAGAGAGGCATGCAACACGTCAACTACTGAATATCAGAGACTATTCCATTAATACACTACTCCAGCTACAGAAAAGCATGCATTTCTGTAGACTGTCTTTCCTTAAATTGTTTGCATAGTGTCTGCAGGTCTGTATTTAGTTCATGCTTCCACGAAATAACTTTATCTACCTGACTGAGATTAGCCATTGTGAGGAAGCCCCACACATGACAATCTTCTCAAAGCAGTAAAATGTCTCTGACCAGTTATAGACTAAAGCAGTGTTAAGGAAAAACAGCTGATATAAATGGCCTCTGCATGAAAGACAAATAAAAGACAATTAACCAAGGACAATTAAAAGACAAATACCAAAGAATGTCCATCTAGTAAAATAATGAGCCACTTATTTCAGAGGGATATTTCCTCTTTAATACAAGTGAAACAACATAACCTCTCTCCTTATTCTCTTCCTTGAATATTATAATTTAGTTATATAACATTCTGTATATATACAGAAAACTGCTGTAGGCCTTATGCACAAAGAAAGAGAAGCAATTGTTGAGCAAACAAACTGCAAAATAGGGAACAGAAAAGAAATCCTCTGAATAGATACTGAGTGATCTTTAAACTCCTTGATAGCTAGAGAGGTCTTTTATGCATTGTGAATTAACACATTGGAGATCTCACTGGCATTTATAGAGTTAAACCCCATTAGAGTGTAGGGGAATTTTTATTTAGTGTACCACAGTGATTCTCAGCTCCAGTCTTTGGGACACATCAACAAGTCAGGTTCTCAGAATATCCCTAATTAAGCATAGACAGTCATAATCACTGAGCCACTGATTCCTCACCTGTGATTAAGAGGAAATATATTGAAAAGCTGACCTGGGGGGGATGCACTAGAGCTGATAAGGGGCCAGGTTGGCAATCTTCTGTCACTTTTGCATTGTTGGCATATCAACAGCATGCACTAATATGTACTTGCCCTCATATCTAGGGGTGGGTGAAATTTGTTGCCGTGTTCCCACGGGAAATTTTGTGAAAAGCACTTTATCAGTTTGAGGTGGAAAGTTTCGCCCATCCCTACTCATATCCCTGTGAAGAACACACACATATATGCTGACACCTCCATGAATTCGCCATGCCTTTGACAGATTTCCTATTTTGCATGGACTGCTTCAACAATGTCTAATTTGCATATGAAAATGCAATTTAATAAATCACTGTTACATTCATGTGCATGTGTTTCTATGTTAACAAACGTTAAAGGGATAGTACTACTTAATACTTAAAATAACTCTAAAGTTATTTTTTTAGGTGCAGTATCACAGTCACCTGAAATTGTACAGTGGCACTGTTGCTACACCATCCTATTGACAGTGCTGGTCTTTTGGCCATAATTATCCTTAGAAGAGTGTAGCAACAGCACCACTGTACAATTTCAGGCCACAGTGATACTGCACCTAAAATTCAAGCTTGAGCTGTAATAACTTTTGAATAAAACACCTTTCAGCAGTTGGAGTATCCTTGTTTTACTCAAGGGGATAAACCTTACAACATATTGTTTTTACATTTTAAGGATTAATATCCCTTTAAGTAGCAGTTGTTGTTCACAGTCCCAATATCACCAACCCGAGGTTGGTGATGTTGAGCTCCTCCTATAGTTTAGGGTGACCAGATCTCACCTTTAACCGGGGACACATAGAAAATAGCCATTTTGAAGTACTTCACTGAAATCAATGCAGTCTTGTAGTATGCATTTCTCCTATGCGTCCCCGGTTAAAGGTGAGGTCTGGTCAGCCTACTATAACTCTCTATGAAGCCAGAGGACATTTTGCTGTCTCTGCTAAATAAAAGGAACAGCAGGTGCCATCCTGTAACACTTTCAGTACCATAAGGATGTGCATTTTTCCCCTGAGGCACTGAAAGGATTATAACACAGATAGTGAGTAGTAGCAAAACAGAAGTGTGTTATTGGGGTGATATGCAGTTGTACAGATGTTGGCAGACAATATAATTAAGGCATAATAAATACTGGTGTGCTGATCTGCTTACAACATGTATTATTGCATCAATGATTGACCATAATAACATATTTCGCTCCTTGGTTAACTACTTACTCTGAAGCTTCTTCGATCTATAGCAAGCCATTACTTGGGCTGTCTGGATCCTCACTACTTGTTATTTTCTCAAATCTCTGGACTTTTCTTTTTTTCCATACCAATTCTCATTTTAACTTGAACATTCAGTAACAGAGGGGGAGCAAAAGGGATGCACTCACACATTGCCAGCATTAGGACAATCCTGCATGTTAATGACTGAAACTGATGCCCCCCTCCCCTTGCATACTTTTTGCATACAGCCCTTTAAATGTATTGCTAGCTGTTAGCAGACATAAATTTGACACACCCTGAAACTTGCCTTCAGATGGAGCTTTTGGCTCTATTTCTATCTTAACAGAAACAGCTCTATTTGAATCAGAAGTACATGAAATTGGTTCAGTTTCGGTTCTTGTCTGTCATGTATATTTTACACAGAGGGATGTGATTGGGCTCAATAAAACCTTAATGTCTGACAAATGAGATGCTGTTCAGATCTTCAGCACTCCAGTGGGAAGCGTGTGAATAGATTATCAGAGAAGCACAGGGCAATGGGGGCTGCAGATGTATTTCTGGAAGCAGAAGGCAGTGAATTTCCAATTACATGACTTCAAAGACTGACTACACCCTTTTCAAATTAAAAATATAAGCTACAAATATATTTTAATTTGCTGGACAACAAAACTGAAGTCACATTAATGAGAGCGTTGTCTCAGAAGGTGCTTATCTTGTATTTATGTTATAAAGTATATGCACAGAGTAAAAGCATTAATTAAGATGTTCTTAAACTTTTTATAATGATGAAACCCCTTCCTAGTGGAACCTTAACTGTGAAACCTTTAACCCCTTAGATGCTACAGAAATCTCCAGCATATTGCCAAATTATAAGGCTAAAATATTGTGCAACAATAATTTCAGCATGTTATCTGAAATATATATATTTTTCTGGGGTTAAGCCTTTGAGTGCCAAAAGTGCTGTGCAATGCATTGGACACCCCTCTGGCATTCGAAGAGTTAAAGTGGAAATTGTACTTTGGAATGACTAGGATGATTTTGAAAATACTTTGAATGTATTTCAGCCATTCTTTATTTAAAGCTATAGTACATGAAATAGCCAATTTTCAGTACTTCATTGAAACCAAAGCAGTCCTGCAGTATGCATTTTTCCTATGCATCCCCGGTTAAAGATGAGGTCTGGTCAGCCTAGTATAAATCTCACAGAAATTTAAATTGCAATGTTTTCATATTCCACACGTTGTGCCTTAGGTATAAAGGTAAAGTGGTAAGATTCTGGAGCAAATCAATTGCATCACAGGTAGGCTGACCAGACCTCAGATTTAACCGGGGACACATAGGAAAAATGCATACTGCAGGACTGCTTTGATTTCAATGGAGTACTGAAAATGGCTACTTCCTATGTGCCCCCGGTTAAAGGTGAGTTCTGGTCAGCCTAATCACAGGGAACAAGTAAACAAACCTTCCAATGATTTAACCCCTTAGCGTCCGGTGACGTACCCGGACCGTCACGCTGGTCCGGCACTTAAGGACCAGTGACGGTCCTGGTACTTCACGTACTATTACTCACCGCGCTCCAGCAGGAGCGCGGTGAGTAATACCGGGGACTGAATTTGATCGCTCCAAGACCGGAGCGATCTCTTTCAGTCCCTCAGTTCAGCGTGCCGCCCCACATGATCAGTCACGTGGGGCGGCATGCCGAAATTCTCTATCGGGTCCTTAAAGGACCACACACCCTGTGACCGCTGCTCGTTAAGGGGTTAAATAGATCATTTAACCTTGAATACTAAAGATATCTTTAATGCATTGTTAAGCAATGCATTGGCATCCTCTCAGGGGAGAAAAGTTCCTTTTATATAAATGGGAATTTGAGGAATTTTATTTGACCACTATGGTGCAGTTGGTGTGTTCCAGAATTGAACCACTTTGCCTTTATACAAAAGGATCTTATACTCCATCACTCCTGCCTTGCCCATCTATCTGTCATTACATATAATCAATCTGTGGGATCGCTCTTCCTACTAATGGCTCAAAGATTGCACTGTGAAGATTAACCCTTTGAGTGCCAGAGAGGCTTCTAATGCATTACAGATACTTCTCTGGCACTCATGGGTTTAAGAATAGGCTGACCAGACCTCACCTTTAACCGGGGACACATAGGAAATAGGCATATTTCAAGAGTCCACCAAAATCAAAGCAGCCCTGCAGTATGCATTTTTCAGATATGTCCACGGTTAAAGGTGAGGTCTGGTCACCCTATTTAAGAATGAATTTCACTTTTTATGTGGGCTATTTTATTTGCTTACAGAGAAATCATTACCATTAACCTGGTTGAGTCTATTTATTCTATTGTTGGTTTTGTGATCATCCAGTTTGACTTTTTTAATGTGCACTTGGCCTTGTCATTTTTCTCAAGTTTTTAGAGTCTTGTGTTGCCCCTGAATGAGGGTATTTTTTGAAACACCCCCCAAAATCCAAAAGAGTGAAATCTTGCATCCAGAATGCTTTGCATATTGACTAGAGATCAGAGAAAGAGTCTACTGAATGTTTAAAAGGATAGTAATGTTTCACAAAAAACAGCAGCTCCAATTAATCTTCATAGTATTTGAGCAATAGAGAATGTTATTTCAATACCATCAGAGTTGTAGTTCAAGAGTAATTGAATGATAAAGTATCCCCCTCCTGCCCCTTTTACCTAATGTAGGCCACCTCCCCTCAGATGTGGAATCTGGTCACTTGACCAGACAGCTCACAGCAAGGGACAATCTTCTTACTGTGAGAACAATGAAATCCCTGCCCCCATTGACAGGTTTTTCAGGTTTTTCCCATATCTTAATTGAAGATTGCCCCTTTCTGCAATTCATCTGGACACCACCCTGCTGCCTCTTACTACTGAATTCCCACCTCCCTTCAGTGCACTTCTCTGTGCATTAATTTGTGTCTTAATTGTTCTTGGTTCCCAAGAGTATTTCATGTGCTCTGTCTCTCTTGTTGCTGATCCAGTCCTTCCCATACAGCACCATGCTTGCCACTTGCCTTCATCTTCTGTCTGGTATCCAACTATTATCCTGTGTTGCCTGACTTGACCCTTGGCTTTCATCAACCATTTTGTTCCTGCCAATTTTTGTTCTATACCCAGATACAATTTTGAAGCTTTTCTGTGCTCTTTTGCCATTTTGCCAGCTATCTTGGCTTTTGAAGTTTCAGCATTTTTAATTGTCCCATTGTTGGGGAAGCTTTGCCTTAGAAGCCCTTTGTTCTGCTATTCCTTGCTTTAAAATGTCATTTTCTCTATTTGTTATCCTGCCCCATCATCTATTGGGCATTTCTAGGTATTGCGTTTTTTTTTTTTTTTTACCAATATCTCGTACTCTAATATTCTCTAACATTTTATATGTATCTGCTATACTGATACTGTCCTATCTTAACTGGTTCTGGCTATCCAACCTTGTGATGGGCAACTACGGCTGCCACATCCCACTCAAACTTTGAACCCAGCTTTGCTCACTTGCAACTATTTTAGTGGACTGAGAGACTGGTATTTTCTCCTCTGCTGTTGGGGTCAGCTATATACCCATGGCATTTTGCTATTACAATTTAGCAGAATTGCTTTTGCAAGCTACACTGTCCATGCCAAATACTCCCCTTTCCCTTGTTTGCCAGCTAAGGCCTGCCAAACCTGGGAGAAAGATATGTTCAGCCTTCAATGGCTCGATCAACATAGCTTCCATAGTGTTCCCAGATGCATCTAACCACCATTCTCACATCCAAGCATGTCCACCTTAACCACTCTGATGCCAAGTAGCAATGTATTGCTGTACAATGTATTGTAAAGTATTAACATATTAAATATAAACTACCTGGCGCTACCCAGTGGTCTAACAAGACCCCTACATTGATGGATTGACTGTGAATACATTACAGTAAATTAATTCCAGACGACAGCCCTGAAATCGAGGGGTTAAACTTGTCAGAAATTCAAACATTTCTTAAATATAAGGTCCAAATGGTCTTAAAAATATTTTTGAGGAGGATAATACCAAACCCCTTTTCTACCTCACTCATCACTTCTCTAACACCACACCCCTCTGTCAGTCCCTACACTGGCTCCCGTTAGCATACAGAGTAAAATTCAAAACTCTGGTGCTAACTTATAGAGCCCTCACTAACACTGCACCCCCCTATATTTCATCTCTCATTTCCAAATATACTCCCGCCCGCCATCTTCGCTCTGCACATGACCTTCTGCTCTCCACAGCTCTTATCACATCCTCCCACTCCTGCCTACAGGACTTCTCCCGTGCTGCACCTGAGCTGTGGAATTCCCTCCCCCGCCCCATCAGACTCTCCCCCAGCCTTCAAATCTTCAGACGCTCCCTGAAGACTCACCTCTTCAGGGAGGCCTATCAACTGCCTCCATAAACATCATCACCAAGATTCACCCCTTGCACGGACTACTGCACTCAATGGCACTTCTCACTCCCACCCACTGACTGGCAGTTCATGTGGCAGGAGGCACTTAAACACAATAGCACTTACTCCTTCTGTATCAAACCTACCTTCCTCTAGACTGTAAGCTCTCACGAGCAGGGCCCTCTGATCCTCCTGTTCTACACATCTGATTGTACTATTTAATACCTCTGTATGTCTATTCCCCAATTGTACAGCTCTGCGGAATTAGTTGGCGCTATATAAATAAAGAATAATAATAATAATAATAATACACCTGAGCATATCAGAATGAGATGTGGTCAGGGAGAGTCTTCATGCTGTAGCTATGCATTCCAGACATCACCTAATCCAACGTAAGATATTGCATAGGCTTTACTACACCCCTGTACCATTGTAGTGAAGATATGGATTTATACACCTAATCTTGGAATTCCTAATGGTTGAGAGTTATTGGAAACAAACTGTGGATATTATATCAGACTTTCTAGGGGATGGCATGCCTAGGCACCCAATGTTCGGCATCTATTCTTCCAGATGGTAATTACTCTAGACGGGATGCAAATCTAACATCTGAACTGATGGTAGGTGGAGGTCCTTGACTGGATGTCTGTCTTCCTCCTCAATGTATAAAATTGTGTAAATATATGTAAACAAAATATCCCACACTACAAATTCATATAGATAGATGGGGATATCAGACAAATTCAAAATGTTTCATGCTATCTAGTGTAGAAGCAAACAGACAAAGAGATGGAGTTGGGGTTTTGTGAATTAAGAAGTATTGGGTCTAGCTAGTAGATCTCTAGACAGATGGGTTGTAGGAAGGGTAGGCATGAAGAGTCATTTGTGGTTTGACTAACAGTAACAGAGAGATTCAGGTGATTCTACCTGAACTGAGAATGAAACTGACAAATAGGGGTGGGCGAAAGTTGTCTCCGTGTTCCCGTGAGAAATCCAGTGAAAACCACGTTATTGTCCACTTTTTCGCTGGAAAATCCATTTTTAAAACAGCAATTAAAATGTTCACTTTTTTGCCCATTGGCCAAAATTCTCAGCCAATTTTTCAATGGCTAGAAAGTTTCTGCCCAATGATTTACATGGTTTTCGTCTTTTCACTATAAAAACTTAACATATTTGCTGAAGTGAAACACAATAGAAGCAGCTACAGAGCAAGGTAGACATGCTGTGCTGTTCTGCTGTTATTTGTTTAGAAAATTGAGGAAGGAGATGCTCATAGTGCTATTGCTATCACTATGAGCAGGTTTAAAAATAGTAGAAGGAAGAACTGGAAGGACCCTTATGTGTCCACTGAGTCAGATGAGGAGGAGGAAGTGAGCACTACAGAACCAATGCTGTCCAGTCCCCATAAATCACCCCTAGGGATCTTGGGGAAATTAATGGTAAGGGAGGAAGAAAAGGATAGTAGTGAGAGCAGGACAGGTCACCTGCCTGTGCATGCTGCAAGATGTGTTGCCCCTGCTGCCACCATTGCTGTACTTGCTGCCACCATTGCTATACCTGCTGCCAGACATGCTGCCCCTGCTGCCAGTAATGCTGTGCTTGCTGTCAGACATGCTGCCTACGTTACTGCTATCATCATTGCTGTGACTGTTGTCAGATGTGCTGTCCCTGCTGCCACCAGTGCTGTGCCTCCTGCCAGAGCTGCCCCTGCTGTCACCAGTGCTGTGCCTCCTGCCAGTGCTGAACTTACTGCCACCAATACTATGCCTGCTGTCAGACGTGCTGCCCCTGTTGCAACTAGTGCTGTGCATGCTGCCAGTGCTGATCCTGTTGCCGCCAGTACTGAACCTGCTGCTAGTGTGTCCTGTAATACTCTGGAGGTATGGAAGGAGAAGATGATGCCAAGTGTGACAGCAGGGGACCCTAAGTCACACTTGCCATCCCTAAGCAATCCCGCCAGTGCTACTACTAAAAAGTTCCAAGAGCTTGTTAGTGTTAGGAGTAAAGGAGGGGGTAATAAGTATTCTTATACGTGTGGTACTTGGTAGCAACCCTTCTTCACACCCCTACTCCTCCTCATCTGTGCTGTTGTTACTACATCTGACCTCACTTTCTCTGTCATAGCTTTTGGATCCTGAATGAAGTATCTCCATACTGTGGACTTTATAGACTGATGAGTTCCCGAGGGGCTGCTACTACTACTGGGGATAGATGTTGATGTAATTCTACTGCTACTACTACTAAATGTCAAACAGCTGAGTAGGAGAAATAAAACTGGGTGATGAACAGCAAAACTCAGCTAACAAGGTGAGGTTTCTGAAGACAGTTTAATGTCAAAAGTCATACAACAAGGCAAGACCGAGTACAGTGACAAGACACAAGGGAGTTATACTGCATCAGCAAGGTCTCTCCCAGCAGATTTTTCAAAGCAGAGAGTGGTTTCCAGATGTGCTGTCCAAGCTCTTTTGAAGAAGCACTAATAAACAGGCAATTTTAAGAACTGTAGATGCAGTGGTCGACCAAGGAAATTTAGTGTAGCAGATGAAAGACACATCATGCTTATTTCCCTTCGCAAACGGAATATGTCCAGCAGTGCCATCAGCTCAGAATTGGCAGATAACAGTGGAATCAATGGACTGTCCAGATAAGCCTGGTCAGAAGTAGTCTTTATGGAAGACTTGCAGCCAAAAAGCAATGCCTCCATTATGGAAACAAGGCCAAGCAACTCAGCTATGCAGAGACATACAGTGAGGCATCTGATTGACCCCAAATGTATTCCGCAGCATGACAACAACCCCAAACATAAAGCCAAAGTCATTAAGAACTATCTTCAGAATACAGAAGAATATGGAGTCATGGAAGTGATGGTATGGACACCACAGAGCCCTGATCTCAACATCATTGAGTCTGTCTGGGAGTGCATGAAGGGAGAGAAGCAACTAAGGCTGCCTAAATCCACAGAAGATCTGTGGTTAGTTCTCCAATATGTTTGGAACAACCTACCTGCTGATTTTCTTAACAAACTGTATGCAAGTGTACCTAGCAGAATTGATGCTTATTTGAAGGAAAAGGGAGGTCACACCAAATATTGACTTGATTTAGATTTGTCTTGTGTTCACTCACTATGCATTTTTTAATTGATAAAATGAAACTATTAACATTTCTATTTTTTTGATAGTATTCTTACTTTACAGCATGTTTTCTATACTGCCTAACACTTTTGCACATTACTGTACATCATCATCAGTCATTATTAGGTCATCCTCAGTATCGGCTGCTGCTTCTTGCCCACTAACCTTATATTCGTCTAAGCTTTCAGAGGTGTCAAACAATTTCTTTTTACTTTTGCTTTCAGAAAATGTGTTACTATTTTGAGGACAGGTGTTTTGGTGCTTGTTTGTCTTATTGTCAGATGCAGCAGTTGCCATCATCAACACTAGAATGTGACTCGTTGTCGTCCCCAGTGTTCCTCTTATATGCTTTTTGTACTGGTGCTGGAACTTTTGGTGTGACCTTAACCATCTGCATCCTTCCCAGGAGGAAAGGGATCATTATTGTTTATTGAACATGCTACAGCAACCATTGTTGCAGTCAGTTTTTGAACTACCACTTCACTCCCATGTCCCTGCACTGCTTCACCTTTATCCTTCCCTCTGTCCCTGGTGATTTACTGGACATTACTGTGTGTCTAGAGTACACTACTAATGAAGTTTAATGCCTTCCTTAGCCCTCAACAAATTCTCAGTGTTAGCTACTGTCTATCAAGTCTGCCTCAGTCATACAGTTCACATCAGGCCCAGTCAGCTGTCTGTCACCAAATGTATTTATTTGTTTATTTATTTTCACATTTTTGTATTTTTTTTTTTTTAAGTTGTCTACCCTATGTCCAAAAACAAATTATAACTAAAAACAAAATCAACATCAACTTTCCCCAGACTTCCCCCCTAGCACAGATACAATAAAAGCAAGATCAGCAAGCAAACTAGACCCCACACCAGTCACACATCAAATTTTGGGGTATTTGGGGGTCAACCTCCCTGCTCCCCCAGAGTGTCCCCAGTCTCCCCTAATACAGAGGAGAAATCCTACCTAAAAGTTTCCCTAAACTTCAATTCCGCTTTATTGTCTATCCTCTCTTGCTCAAAAATGTGCTGCTTTCTCTTCTAGCTAACACAGAGGGGAACAAAAGAGAATTGTCCCAAACAAATACCCAAACATTATGTGTGACTGACTGAGAAGACACAGACAACCGTGTTCCAAGTTTCATCCTGATCTGGCTGTTGTATCTGTGTTGTTGAGTCTGGAGAAAGAATCATTTGAACAGGTAATGTGTTTTTTTGTTTTTTCTTGACTGGGATAGGGCGGACAGTAAGTTAGTTAGAAAATAAATAAATAAGAAAGGTGGCAGCACTAGCAACAGGCATAGTCAGTTGATGCTAATACTGCTAGCTAGCTGCTCATTTCCCCTTCCACCTCATCATTATGGTCTAGCAGCTGTTTCACAATCTCCACCCCCCCTCTCTCACCCCCACCACTCGCTAGCTGCTGTGTAGTAGTGAGACTGCTTGCGGATGACAAGTGTGTCTTAGGATTAGGGCTGTAACTAACGATTATTTGCAAATTCAATTAGTTGGCCAATTAATTTTTCGATTAATTGGATAAAAGTAGAAAAAATGAAATACCATTTTTAGGCTATAATGTGAGGCCTCAGTCAGGGCCGGCCTAAGACATTGTGCTGCCTGGGTCCAAGGATGAAATGCTGCCCCTCCACACCAAAGCCACGCCCACTAAAACCACACCCAATAAAACATGCAGACCTCACACCCACACAAGACCATAACCTCCAATCGCGGGACACAATCCTGGGAGGAGGAGAAGCTTCATGAAGCGTGCGTTTGGGCAGCTATGGGAATTGGGGGAATGATATCCGCAGACCGCAGCTAAGCTAATGACACACACACACACCACCCAAAATACACAGTCACATGCACACAAACCATCCAAAATAGACTGACACACACGCACCACCCAAAATAAACTGGCACACACACCCCCCAAAATAGACTGACACACATGACACCACCCAAAATAGATTGCGACACACGGAGTCTGCTGAAAGGGTTGTCACAAACCACACATAGTGATTGAAAGGGGCACTATTATAGCCTGGCAGTGGATGAGGAAGAATAATGGGATATACACAATAATTTAGAAGGGTAAAACAAAGCTAGTACAGATGAACTCATACTTGTATAAAGCGGAAGCAAGCAAGTATTAAATCAAGGGATCTTTGAAATCAAAAGTACAGCATGTAGTTAATATTAGCAAGTACAAGTGCTGGCACAAATGTACCCTCACTGTCAAATGAGAAAATGAGCCTCTTAACCCTTTGAGTGCCAGAGGGGTATGCAACGCAATGCAAAGCAATGCATTGTGTACCCCTCTGGCACTCAAACAGTTAATGTACAGAAGGATCTGTCCACTCTGTTATGGTCTGCAGCGATCCACGATTTACCTCTCTGCTGGTCCTCTTGCTTAGACTGCTTCAAGATGGCATCTGTTCACAACACTGGACAGTACAACACCAGCTGCAGATAGCAAATACAAGTGTGCTGCTGGTGTTTGCTCATTTAAGCAGCCCGTGCAGCTACTTGAGGCCAGAGTAGCATGCAGCTGTGTAGCGTGCCTTTCTTCACTTCCTGCCTTTGGGAGACTGTTCAGGAGCAGGCGCACTGGCACAGCATAGCTGCCACTCACCGTCAGGGGAAGAAAATATGTACTGTGGGGTGGGGGAGTGAACTGATTAGGAAGATGAACACATCTTGAACAGCTCCGGGGCTGAGACACTAATTTAGATGGCATAGCTGCATACCTACTCTTTGTCATTGATGCTTTTTGGGCAAAAAAGTCCCTATTTGCTATTTGGAAAGATTTCTCTGTGGACAAAGCCATGCTAGTGTAGAGGGAGACCTAAGAATTATCACGTCTCTACTTGCACACCGAGCTTGAACAATACGGCGAATGAAATGCCTTTGATGAAGGAGGACATTAAACAATTGCTGACCTGGGAGGATCTCAAGTCCTTCATGAGCGACATCGAGGCTGCAATCCGAGATGAACTGGCAAGCTTACGGTCTGACTATGTGTGGCCGAACCAGAGCCTTATTGTCTTGAACCAGGGTGCTAATATACCGATTCCTCACCATGATGAGACCCTTGATCATCTTTCTGGCCACACTGGTGAACAGAGATACTGTAATTGGAGTAGTATTCAACACGTTTACAATGCACCAATGACTAGACCTGGAAAGACTCTGTTAGCTGTCTTGGATTTACTTTCGCATAAGTACCTGGGTACTATGGAGGACTCTCTACAGCGGTTGTTTCCTGATGTGCCACTAGTGTTGGAGGGTGAGGGGTTTTTGGAGGATCGTCTGTTTGTGTTTTCTGCCCTGGAAATTCTTCTGTATTGCTGGGATGCCTACACATGGGACCCTGGACTTCTTACCCTCCAATATCCGAAACGCCTGGGGGACCTCACTCCTGAATACTGCTGTTTCAGTCCAGATGTTGGACATTCATGTGCTCCTGTTGTCCTGGTTAAAATAGCAGATGGATGTTCTTTTGGCATCATTATATTATTCTGCTATGTACTTTTATACATGCGCCTGTTAGCGCCCCCCAAGATTGCCTGTTCACTGACTAAACACATGACCCCCTAGGGCCCCGGAGGGTTATCACGTTCCAATATTTCGAGTCCTTTTGGATTACTGAAAATGTTATGGGGAAGTGAGGGTAGCCTTTTTAGGGGGTTGTTTAGTATTCTAGGGGGTACTTCTAATCTCATGTTATAGGGTCCCGCTCTTTAATAGTTGTGTGTATATCACTTGCTTTACTACTCTTATTCTGCTGGTGGCTGCTGTTAGGTTGCCTAACTATCTGGCACAGATTAACCAGCAGTCTGGGGATTGTCATGTTTTCACCTTTGCTCCCAAAGACTTGTGTGTAAGCGCAATATGCATATAATACTTGCTCTGAGAAATCTCACTTTATGCTGTAAAGTTGAATATAGGATCCTGCCCTGTTTCTTGTTCTGACAAATTGAATAACACCTGTTTCCGTTCAATTTTCAGTTATAGTTTGAACGATAATTTTACTTTTCCTTAAAGGATGAGATTAGTGTCTCAGCTTTTTGTACTTTTCAGTCCATGTATGTAATTTCCCCCGACCCCCCCAAGGACCTCCTGTAGGTCACTGCATGATTTTCTGACAGGATACAGGGTCTGTTGCCCTGCCATTCTGTCCATGCATTACTTCTGTACTAAGACCACTTGTTCATGTTTTTGAGCTGGTATTCAGTCTTTCGATATCATATACCTATGCCATTATAAGCCTTCAGAACACTTGTTTACAAGTAAGGAGTGGTCCTTTTCTCATTTTCAACAGACAGGTTGTACTTCCAACCTTAATCTTTCCTATAGGATTGTTTCCCTATTATAAGTGTACTATTTCTTAGTATTTGTATTGCATCCTGTAATGATTTAATATAATACCCATGTTTTGAATTCATCGAGCTGACTAGTTCAACCTATAACTGATCTTACAAGTATGGGTTTTTTTGTCTACGCTGAATATATTCACATAATTTTCATGCTTTTATGTAAATGCTGTATGTTACTGGTCGGATGTATGTCAAACGGAATTGGTTCGCTATTTACCTGTCATTTGATGGTTTTGCATTTATTTTTATTTTTTTTTGTAACTCCCATTCTTTTTCAATAAAGCTTTTGAAACGGAGGAAAAAAAAAATAAAAAATAAAAAGAAATACAGGAGGCAAATATAGTTGCTGATACCTTTTTTGGCTGGTTGGGCATATTTGGCATGTGGCTTTCAGGGGTTCTTGGGTCTCTTCCTCAGGCGTGTTGTCTTGAGGAAGATAACCTAAGATGTCTTGGAACGTGCCTGGGGGGGGGTCCTGGGAGGTCTTAGGGGCTTGCGTCCTGGATCTGCTTAGTTAGCCAATAGAGTATCAACAACTTGTATTCTGAAGACAAGGAAAGGGTTTGATAAGCCTGTTTTCTTGTACAGGGGAAACCGAGGTTTACTCATTGTACTGCTCAGCCAGTGGGTATCTGCTGCCTACCAGAGGGGAACCTTGGTTATTTTGCAATGTAACTATATTATGTATTCTTATGTTGTCCTATGATACTAGCCCATGTTGGTCCCTACAATTTATTCCTCATGATGGTTCTTTGTGTTTCACTTATGCCATGTTATTACTAATACTTACTTGGCCATCTGTAAAAACATGGACTTTGACAGTGGATAAGCACCACATGGAAGCTCTAACAAAGTATGCACATTTTCACCCCTATTTTAAAAAACTCAGATTTTTTTTAAAACCTTTAACCTTGTTTCATACTCAGAATAAATGTATGCCTATCCAAAGCATTCCTAACTTCCTATAAAAAGAAAATATGTACTGCGGGGGCCCCTAAATGGCAGGCAGGCAGGCAGACAAGTGGACACGGGCGATGGGACAATAAAATTATAATTTCTGGTGGAGACGGAGGGGCCCTCAGTCAGTGACCAAATGCCCGACTTGTCAGTCTGCCCCTGCACTGAAGCGGTTAAAGACACATGATTGCGAAATGCAATTGCATGTCTTTAAAATAGTCTGGGGCTGCAATTAAATCGATTATGAGAATTGTTGACAAAGATTCTCATAATTGATTTTTATCGATAATTTCGATTAGTTGTTGCAGCCCTACTTAGGATTCCCCTGATGTCACCCTTGTCACCATCTTCTCCTTCTCCTGAGAATCAGAAGGCACATTGTGTAACGGTTTGTTTGACACACAGACACAGTAGGTTTGGATAAAACACAGGTTTATTAAGCAATTAGAAATTCAATAACCCTCAAGTCCTGTAGTATATTCTCAGTATAATACAGACACAAGACAGGTTACATTTACATATGCCCACACAGGTCCAGTATAAATATAGAGTACATAACACGATATACTGACACATGTCAGGCAGAACTTGAAAGAGTCCCAGTGTATCGGTACTGCATGGGTTAATGGCTTTCAGCAAGTGTAAACAGTCCCATATGAGGTAAGGCCTGTTAAGAAGCTCACCTAGGATAGAGAGCTTAAATACGAGTAACACCCAATAATAGGTTAGCAGATAATGGTGAACTGCCTGAGCAGTAACGGAGGCTGAGCAACATAGAGCACTGCCGGAGCAGTAACGGAGACTAGGCCACGTGATCACTGCCGTAGCAGTAATGGAGACTGAGAGACATGGATACTGCTGTAGCAGTAACGGAGACCAGGCAACTTGTACTCTGCCATAGCAGTAAATCGAGACTAAGCCACTTGCACTCTGCCGTAGCAGTAAACGGAGGCTAGGTCACTTGCACTCTGCTGTAGCAGTAACGGAGACTTATCGACTGGAGAATGCCATGGCAGTAATGGAGACTGAGCAACTGAGCACTGCCGTGACAGTAACGGAATGAGCAACTGAGCAACTCGCCCTGAGGTGGCAACCAACCGGGAGCGTATAGAATGACAAGCCAATAGGAATGTCAATGGGGCGACACAGAGGCAACCAAGACCAAAACGGCACAGCTGTCACAGACAGCGAGAAAGGATCACCACCCTCAACCGAAGGCCGGGCTGGTGCATCCGGAGCAGGAACATTAGCCAATCCAAGTCGGTACATGGTGCAGGAACGTCAGCCAAGCCGGTCGGTACATGGGAGCAAGAACGTCAACCAAGCTGGGTCGGTACACGGAGCAGGAACATCAGCCAAGCCGGGTCGGTACACAGGAGCAGGAATGTCAACCAAGCCGGGTCGGTACACAGGAGCAGGAGAAGCAGAATGGTCAGGCAGTCCGAGTCGGTTCACAAGCAGGAGACGAGATGCAGAGTAGTCAGGCAGGCCAGGTCGATACACTGAGAACAATTGAGATCAGGAACAAGCGCTGGTACTGGAACACCACGAAAGGGCACAGGAGAGGTGCCAGAACCCAGTATTTAAAGGTCATACTGTGCGGGACTAGCAAAGTATAGCCAAAAGGAGTAGTGCAGGAGAGTAGACTGACAGAATGTCGCAGAAAGAGCACAGGCACCGTGATACATTGGCAGTAGTAGCAGCAGGCACAGGCAGCTGACACTGTACTGCACTGATACAGCAGGACAGCTTACACAGCTACCCACTTCTTTCTATGTCTGCTTTCACACTATTTTAGAAGAAGTCAGGGGAATGGGCATCATTAGGTCTGGTGAGTCTGGGTTCCCAGACCCTTGCATGTTGGTGGTGATCACTTCCTCCTCCTTCCTTAGTCAACACTGTGAGCCTCTGCTAGCCTTATTTCACTAAGTAAATAGTAAGGAAATTGCCTCCTGCCCTCTTTATCTCTCTATCGGCTTATTTCTCTGCTTCACTTCCTGGTAACGTCATGTTTTTAAGCAAAAATGTGAGATACACGTAGTAAAGAGGTGGTAAACTTGTAGCCATTGAAAGACATAGGCAAAATATTTTTTTTGTAGGCAAAATGGAGATTTTTAAGGGTTTTGCTCAATGTGGAATTTCTCTCGGAAAAAAGTGGAGAACCACATGGTTTTCATAGCATTTCTTGTGAGAACACAACAGGACATTTTGCCCATTTCTACTCCTATGGTCCTAAGTTCTAATTTTTTACTTAAATTGTACCATTTTGATACTCTTGCTGTTTAACATTTATATGCTTTTTACAAAATGTTTCTAGGAAAAGAAACCCTTTGTTACAGTCTAGTGATTTTGCTATGATGCACATTAACACCGTCAGGTGTATATGTAGTTGGCTGGAATTGCTACCATTAGCAAATGAGTTCTGTGCTTTCATCATTGAAATCTGCACCTAAGACTTTGATGTATGCTGACAGCTAATACAAGCACTGATATTCTTCTGAAATGAAATGGCAAACACGCATGCGAAAAGCCTAACAAGGTAAACAGAGAGGTAGCAAATTCCTAATTAACACTTCCATTACAATCTTGGCACTGCATGCTTGCTGAGATATTCTTTAAACCATGTATTGTGTGAATATTAACTGTGTCTGTACAGAAATATCTGACCAATTGCACTAAATGTAGGTGTAATATGTTAGATTCAAGCTTATTTATAAGATATATTATCTTTAAATTGATTAGTTAATCCTTTAAATTACAGAGATGTATACAAATATTAAAGAGTAGTAGAAATGAGTACTTTGGTTTTTGTGTCTGATTTTCAATAAATGACAATTCCACATTTTCACAATATACCTCAAGTAATTTCAAATAATCAACACTGCCAGGGATGTTATTTCCTATCCCTCTCTCTTTATTACAGAGGAGACACATTAAGAAAGAAATGCATTGAGTAATAGATACATTTGAAACTTTTCTCCTCAAGTGTGAAATGTGCCAAAAAAATCCCACCATGCATTGGAAAAATGTATTAATTTTTTTTTATCTTTTCCATCTCTTTTCTTGCATTGAAATGAATAATAATAATTCATGACCACAATGTTTATTCCTACCCCAGTAGTATAAAAGTGATAACATGTTCCTGTATGTTGGTATAGAGACAGAAAGCAGCTAAATTTTTATGCCAGAAGCAGCACTGAGCTGGATTTACTTAATAAGTATATTGGCAGTAGCCAGCTGTTCTCTGGATGTTGAGGTGTGAAGGGAGAAAGCAATTAAAAATAATTTTTGACTAATAGGTGCCCTTGACAGTCAGACAACCAGCTTAACCAGTTTCCTACCTGTGCTGGCTAAACCTCTATGGAGACAGATACTTTGCAGATGGCAATAAATGCATAGACAGATAGGTAAACCTTACTTAACATAATGGTTCTACTTACACACATTTACTCCTACATCCTTAAGCATATACTGAGGTGTGGTGGTGTTGAACACCTGTAACAGGTTCTGTGTGCTCTTTACCCTTTATTGCAGTCTGCTGATTGTGAAGCTAATAGGGCTATCCTCATTAGAGATGGGTGAAAATTTTTGCCTCAAACTCAAATCGTCGAATGGCACTTCCCGCTTGTTGAATAATTTCCCACAAAATGTGCAATTTTTCCTCTTTTTTGAATTTACACACAACACATAGCAAATATTTTATCTCCCAAAGACATAGTATAAAAGGGGCATGAGGGTGCCTGTATTGGTGGAGTGTGGTGAAAGAAATGTTATTTGGGGTTTGTTTACTGGGATTGGGGGACAGTTAATAAAAAATAAATCCTAAATACAATTAAAAACCCCCATAAGGCATGGTATAAAAGGGGTCTGAGGAGCCTGTGTTGGTGGATGGAATCTGGGAAAGAATCAGTTGAACAGGAAATTTGTTTTGGGGGGTTTGTTGACAGTTAATAAAAAATAAATACTTAAAATAAAATAAAAATGTTGCTTGTGATATGACAGAGACAGGGACAGGGCTGCCACTGGGAAAGACTGGTACTTGACATGACAGAGCATTTTGTAATGGATAATTTGTGAGATCTGATGTTTGAGGCCCACACCTAAAGCCCAAATTGTGCACAGTGCCATTGGTGATGACTGCACTATACCTGCCCCAAGAGAAAAATAGTCCCACAGCCATGACTTTGGGGGTAAGGTAACAGATGGAGAAGACTGACCTCTTCTTCTCCTCCACATTCCCCTTCACTGGCTGGGACAGAGTATGATGTTGATGCTGTTGCTGCTACTGCCTCAGAACAAGCACTGCAACTAGGACCAGAAGTATTGCTCCTGTTGGCAAGTGCCACCTGTCCTAATCCCAGATCACTTGTTGACCTCATTCCTACTGTGTCCACCTTGATCTGTGGCACACTAGCCTGCTCCTCAGCACTCTGCTACCCTTGCAACTCAGCAGCAGCATGAATAAGAGCAGCAGCAAACTCTGCTAATTCCAAAATCTCACTTCTGCTGATGGTGTGTGTGGGGGTGATGCCCATCCCCATCCCTGTCTCCCATTCCTTCTCAGTTTGGGCTAAAAAGTCCATTAATGTCTCTTCCACCCCAGCTTCTCCACCATCATCATCACCACCACAGTCCCTCCATGCTGCTGCTCTATTACAGACATCTCACTGCTGGTTGGAGGAGTTGACTAGAATTGTTACAGAGGGTCTCCTAATTTCACACATATTTTTGGTAACATGAAGAAGGAAGACTGGCAGCACTAGCAGCAGGCACAGGCAGTTGATCTGTGCTTCTGGTGGTGGTGGTATTATTGTGGTGGTAATAATTCTGCCTTCTTCAGGATCATGTTCCACATGGAAAGATGTGGGGGAAGGAGACTCCCAGGGTCAGGGGAATGGTGTGGGCTCCCTTGACCGCTAGTCTGCATGCACTCAATTGCTTCCCCTACCACTCTCCTAACACTAGTTCCACCGGCTGCTTCACAATCACTGTTACCAACCAGATCAATTTCAGCCCCTGAGTCTTCCTCCTCACAGTCATGTTTAATATAATTATTACCCCCTCCTTCACTCCTAATGTGAACAAGCTGCTGGACCTTCTTAGTAGTAGTACTAGCACTGTCAGTACTGCTTGGGGATGGCAAGTGTGACTTAGGGCACCCTGCTGTCACACTTGGCATCATCTTCTCCTTTGCCCCCTCCTGAGTATTACAAGACACACTGGCAGCAGCTTCTGCACTGGGGCAGCAGGTTCAGCACTGGCAGCAGACAAAGCACTGGTGGCAGCAGGGGTAGCATGTCCAACAGCAGACATAGCACTGGTGGAAGCAGGGACAGTACTGGCAGCAGGCACAGCAGTGGTAGCAGCAGAGGCAGTACTGGCAGCAGGCATAGCACTGGTGGCAGCATGGGTAACACATCTGACAGCAGGCACAGCGCATCTTACAGCAGGTGCAGCATGTCTGGCAGCAGGCGCAGGCAGCTGACATGTCCTGCTACCAGTATTGCACTCTTCTTCCTCCCTTGACATTAACTTCCCCAAGATCCGTAGGAGTGATTTATGGGGACTGGCCAGCATTCCTTCTGTAGTGCTCATTTCCTCCTCCGACTCAGAGTCAGTGGACACATAAGGCTCATTCCAGTTCCTCCTTTTATTAGTTTTAACCCTTTCAGTGCCAGAGGGGTACGCAACGCATTGCTCTGCAATGCGTTGCGTACCCCTCTGGCACTCAAAGGGTTAAGTAGCAGTGGGCAAAACTTGTTGCCATGTTCCCGTGGGAAATTTTGCGAAAACCACGTTGTTTTCCTCTTTTTCACTGGAAAATCTGCTTTAAAACTAGCAGTTAAAATTTTCACATCTTTTGTCCATTGGCGAAAATTTTTATCCATTTTTTCAATGGCTATAATGTTCCCGCCCATTGATTTACTTTGTTTTCGCACTTCCGCTATAAAAAGGTGATGTTTTCTCTTAAGGCAGACACAACAGAAGCAGCTACAGAGCCAGATAGACGTGCTGTGCTGTTCTGCTGTGATATTTTGCAAAATGGAGGCAGGAAATGCTCATAGTGACTGCTATCACTATAGGCACGTTGAGGAGGACAGGTTCCACTTGCCAGCGCCAGCAATACTCCTGGTACTAGTTGCAGTGCTAAATCTGAGGCACTAGCAGCAAAATTATCAGCTGCCACAAAAAGTGAAGGGGAATGTGGAGGACAAGAAGAAAGAAGCCATTCTTCTCCACTAGTTCCCTATCCCTCCACCCCAGAAGTCATGGGTGTGGGACTATTATTTTCTTCCAGCAGGCACAGTGCAGTCATCATCAACAAAGGTACAGTGCAAAATTTGTAAGAAGTTAGAGAAAAGGGGAAAGGAGGGAACACACCTTGGCGCAACCTCCCTGATAATACACATGAAACGCAGACACCATGACATTTATAAACAAACAAAGGGAGCCCTGCACTACTCCACACAATAGTGCTATAATGTGCCCTGTGCTAAGAATCTATAATAACTCTATATAAATAAAACTGAGGATTTAGTTATGTTTTGGCCAAAAGATATAAGCTCACCAACCCCGTCACGGTACCTCAATATATGGTGAGTACCTACACTAATATACTGAATAAACCTATCTAAGATTAAAAGTAGAATTAAAAACAAACCCTGAGGAAGTATCACAAACCACGTTGGAATGGACCCTATGAGTATGATCTGTATTTATCTTGTAAGGGTCCTGAAACATATATGAAATGTACACAATGAATGCAATTAAAAACAAGTATAAAGTGGGACTCACCTAATATGTAGAAAGCTTGTTAAACATGTCAAACATGTTATAGCCAAACACCAGTTACTGAAATCTAGCACCTCTGTTACGGTTCCCCCTGACTCTCCAGAAAGGTGGAGATCAATGACGAGGAAGAATAAAGAAACCCAGAAAGACACTGGAAGTTCCATGATGAGCGAAACAACTAGCTCACCATCAACATCACCTTCTTCCTCTAGGGTAACAAGTACATCTCCTGTCAATCCACCTCGTTCATCGTTACCTCCCCCACCAAATGATAGCCACTGCTTTGATGTTAGGATATGACAGTTCCTCTCTACCCATTGCACACTGTGTGGTGCCCTGACCACACATCCCAGTGTGGTGGAGGAGAATCGATATCAGGCCATCAAGCGGCATCTGAGGAGATTCCATCAGGCAGAATTTGCTAAGATGGAGGCAGGGAGGGTTCATCATTACTATTAAACTGTCAGCAAGTTGTCATGTGTCCTTAGCAGGGTCTGGACAAGGGGTACAGTGACAGCGGCAGTACTTGGTTTCAGGTGTCATGGTGTTTAGATACAGCTGTGCCCCCAGATGTTACTTACCACACACATACTGTGCACATTGCAGTTGCTGAGGAGACCCACTGATCCTGCTCTCAAGGGAAAAAATATATTCTAATAACAACACACCCATGATGATTTTGGAGGAGGGGCAGGTGGAGAAGATTTAATGGCCAACTTGTTCTTTTCTCCACAAATACTGAGGGCTACTTATTCTGCTGCTTTTGCTTCAGGTGCATCACTGGAGCCAGTCGTGGCAAATGGAAGCTTCATCATCCATCGTCCATGTTACTGCTATTGTTGATCCCATTCCCTTTCAGCTGCCTAATCATCCTGCTGCTTAAACAACTCAGCAGCAGCAGTACGAACAGCAGTTGCAACTCAGGACTCAGGAGGACATTTGACAGTGGCCACTGGCCAACATGACCTGCTGGCATTAGGCCAATAGGGCATTTTTATTTTCTTCTCAGGGCTTGTGTTTCGGAAAATAAATAAATAAATACTAGTCCTACAAAAAAAATAAACCATTTTTGGGGGGTTTGTTTCTAACAAGCCTAAGTCCTACAAATCAATGTTTCCTTAGGGCTTGTGCCAAACAAGCTTAAGTCCTACAAATCAATGTTTCCTCAGGGCTTGGGCCTTTAAGTGCTACAAAGGCCTCTAAGAACAAATCAAACAAATCATCCTCTACAAAATACTCTATCAAGTCAAGTAGCAGTCCACCCCAGTGGCATCTTATGTCAGGGGGTTCCTGTCTCTGTCACTTTAAATACAAATGTCTTATTTTATTTTATTGTTTAATTTTTTTATTAACTGTCCCCCAATATCAGTCAAGAAAACCCCCCCCAAAACAAATTCCCTGTTCAAATTATTAATTCATTCACCAACACAGGCACCCGCCTCAGACCCCTTTATACCATGTCTATTTACTTTATTGTATTTTTTTAGGATTTATTTTTGCTAAGTGCCCCCCAATCCTAGTAAACAACCCCCCAAAAATCAACCCCTGTTCAACTGATTCTATCCCCACACCTCACCAACACAGACACCCTCATGCCCCTTTTATACAATGCCTTCGGGAAGTAAAATATTATTTGTAATGTGTTGTGTGTAACTTCTATGTTCCCATTGATTTCAATGGGCGAAAAAAGCGGAAGAGAGGCACTTTTCGCGGGAAATTTTTTGCCAAGCGGAAAGTGCCATTTTTCGACAATTTCCATGTGAGGGGGAAAGTTTCGCCCATCCCTAGTGCCTGCTACTAATCTACAAACATAAAATATGGTATGAAGTTCCAGATTTTTCTATTATTGCTGCAGGAATTCTTATGCCCATAGAAGGCATAGGTGGAAAACAGCAAAATAATCACATGAAAATGATAGGCGTTTGTGATAAGATGGAAGAAGTGTAAAACTGTGTATTTTCTATGGAAATTACAGTTAACATAAAGGGGGATTCACACACCGTGCATATCACAGCTGTTTAGAACTGCACAGTCCCTCCCTGAGAAATACTGCTGATCAATCCTAGGTACAAACTGATCACTCTTTGGCACAAATTCAGCTTAGCGAGAATATATTCCTCAGTGCTTTTTATATACATTAAACTAGGACCCTGCTCAAAGCAAGGTAACAAATCAGTCACCATCTGGTTAATATCTGTTGTCATTATCAACAATGCTCTTTAACTTTTTCCTGCAATAAATAAATGGAAATATTTCTGCACCAGCATGACAAACCAACAAGGTGGACTCCTTAAAAGGCTTCAGCAGCAGTCAGAAGTCTGACAAAAACTGCCATTTACAAAGTAACAAAGAAGCCCCCTTCAAAAGCCTTCCATTTAAGAATTGCTTATTCATTGATGTTCTTCTTCTGCTCATACATATATGTTCTACCATGCACTCCACCTAGTAGGGACCTCATTTTCAGTTAGTGAGGGAGCAGATGGATATATAAATTGTGAGCACTGTAGGACTGGCTGAAATGTGCAATTATTTTGCAAAATGAAAGTCAGTGTTTATTCGATGGTTTTGCATTTTGAAAAAATCGATGGGCGAAAATGTTTGCCTCAGATTGAAATCTGCAAATAATGGTACTTTTCGCTTTGCAAATAATGTCCCTCGAAAAGTGTCAATTTTCTGCTTTTTTTGCATAGCTCATTCCATTTAAATCAATGGGAACATTGAATTTACACACAATACATTGCAAATATGTTTTTCCTAAAGGCATAGTATAAAAGGGGCATGAGGGTGCCTGTGTTGCTGGGGTGAGGGGAAAGAATCAGATGAATAGGGAATGTTTTTTCAGGGTTTGTTTGCTGGGATTGGGGGGCAGTTAATAAAAAATAAATCCTAAATGCAATTAAAAAAAAACCCATAAGACATGATATAAAAGGGGTCTGAGGAATGAATCAGTTGAACAGGGAATTTGTTTATGGGGGGATTCTTGACTGGTATTGAGGAGACAATTAACAAAAAATAAATAAATAAACCAAAATAAGAAATTTGTATATAAAGAGATAGAGACAGGAACACCCTGACATAAGCTGCCACTGGGGTGGACTGATACCTGACTTGATAGAGTATTTTGTAGGGGATGATTTGTTAGAGTTGTTGTTAGAGGCCTAAGCCCAGAGGAAACTTTGATGTGTAGGACTTAAGCTTGTTTGGCACAAGCCCTAAGGAAACACTGATTTGTAGGACATTGGCTTGTTAGAAACAAACCCCATAAATTTTTTTTTTTTTTTTTTGTAGTCAGCTGAAATGGAATGGGATCAACAATAGCAGTAACATGGGTGATGGATGATAAAGGTTCTACTTGCCACAACTAGCTCCAGTGATGCATCTGTGTCAGTAGCAGCACAATAATTAGCCCCCAGTATATATGGAGGGAAGAAGAAGTTGGCCAATAATTCTTATCCACCTGAGTCTCCTCCAAAATCATGGGCATTTTGTTATTAGAATATAATTCTTTTCTCTTGAGAGTAAGAACTGTGCCTCTCATCAGCAACTCCAATGTGCACAGTGTGTGTGGTAAATACCATCTGGGGCACAACTGTATCCAAACACCATGACACCAGAACCCAAGTACTGCCACTGTCACTATATCCCATGTCCAGAACCCACTAAAGGACACATGGCAACTTGCTGACAGTTTAATAGTAATGATGAACCCTCCCTGCCACCATCTTAGCATATTCTGCAGGATGGAATCTCCTCAGATGCTGCTTTATGTCCTGGTTGTGATTCTCTTCCACCACACTTCCATGTGTGGTCAGTGCACCACACAGTGTGCAATGGGTGGACATGAACTGCATCATCCAAACATTTACAGAGTGGCTATCATTGGGCGGGGGAGGTAACGATGAATGAGATGGATTGGTAGAAGATGTAGCTACCCTAGAGGAAGAAGGTGATGGTGAGCTAGCTGTTTCACTTGCCATGGAACTTCCAATCTTTGCCTGGATTTCTCTATTCTACCTCCTCTTTGATCCCTGCCATGCCTCTTGTTGCCTTTCTGGAGAGTCAGGGGGTACAGCAACAGCGATGCTTGAATTCTGTGGTGGCTGACTTTAACATGTTTGACATAAATGTCATGGTGTTTCATGTGTGATATCAGGTTGCTTGTGCCAAGGTACGTCCCCTCCTTTCCTCTTCTGACTGACTTGTCACAAATTGTGCTGAATGCACTGTGCCCACTCCAAGAGAAAAATAGTCCCACACCCATGACTTTGGGGGGGGATAGGGAACAGGTGCTAAAGAATGGGCTCTTTTGTTCTTGTCCTCCACATTACCCTTCACTGTCTATGGCAGTGTATAATGTTGCTGCTGTTGCTGCTACTGCCTCAGAATCAGCACTGCAACTAGGACCAGAAGTATTGCTGCCGCTGGAAAGCTGTCCTAGTCCTGCATCACTTGTTGACCCCATTCCCACTGTAACCACAGTAGTCTGTGGAAACACTGGCTTGCTCCTAAGCATCCTGATGCCCTTGTATCTCAGCAGCAGCAGGAATTAGAACAGTTGCAAGTTCCAGAAATTCCAAAAAGCTTGTGGTGGTGGTGGTGGTGGTGATGCCCATACTCATTCCTGTCTCCTATTCCTTCTCAGTTTCTGATGAAAATGCCATCAATGTCTCTTCCATCCTAGCTTCTCCAGCATCATCACCACAACCACTAGTCCCACTCCCTACATGCTTCTGTTGCTCTTTTACAGACATCTCACTGCTGCTTGGATGAGGTGACAAGCAATTTAACAGAGGGTCCCCTAATGTCACACTTGTCATTTATTGGTGACGTGAAGAAGGCAGACTGGCAGGAGTAGCAGCAGGTACAGGCAGCTGATCTGTGCTCCTGGTGTTGGTGGTGGTATTAATTCTACTCCTGCTCTCCACCAACAGTTCTGTCCTCTTCAGGATAATTTTCCACTAGGACACTGTAGTGAAGGGAAGGAGACTCCCAGGGCCATAGGAATGGCGTGAGTTCCCTTGACAGCTAGTCTGGACGCTCTCAAATGCTTCCTCTACCACTTTGTCACGGCTTGTTAAGACTCTCAGACGCAGAGTTAGGTAAAAACTCAACTTTACTGAAAAGTTAATGCAGCCCCGTAGGGTAATATACACGTACACATATATATATCTTTATTAGACAGGAATACTATGCAAATAAGAGTAATATTGGCTCTACCGGCCCTGCCAATATACCGGGCAAGCAGCCAAGGGATTGGAACTGGTGAGGTGAGGCTCTACCGGTCTTGCCAATACCGGGTAAGGCAACCCAAGGAAACAGGACAGGTTCTACCGGCCTTACCATATACCGGGCAAGGCAGCCCGTAGATAGGAGGAAATATCAACCACCAGCTAAAGTGACTGACTGGTGGAAAAACAGTCACTATGATGGTAAAGAGGCTGAGTCAGTAAGTAAGCCGCCAGCAGCAGAGATAATGGAGCACAGCAATGCTCTTCACAGATGGAACGCCATACCACTATAGAGCAATCAGGTATGCATGGAGCGAATCAGTACCCAGTATGTGGAACGCAATATATATACTGAGGCAGCCGGGTGGCTTGAGGGGCGAACTAGTACCCTGTACGTGGGACACTATAGCACTGAGGCAGCCGGGTGGCTTGAGGAGCGAACCAGTGCCCTGTACGTGGAACGCTATCAGTCTAAGACAGCCGGATGGCTTGAGGAGCGAACCAGTACCCTGTATGTGGGACGCTATAACACTGAGGCAGCCGGATGGCTTGAGGAGCGAACCAGTACCCTGTACGTGGAACGATGTGACACAGAGACAGCCGGGTGGCTTGTGGAGTGAACCAGTACCCTGTACGTGGGACGCTATAACACTGAGACAGCCGGATGGCTTGGGGAGCGAACCAGTACCCTGTACGTGGAACGCTATAGCACGGAGGCAGCCGGATGGCTTGGAGAGCAAACCAGTACCCTGTACGTGGAACGCTATAACACTAAGGCAGCCGGATGGCTTGGGGAGCGAACCAGTACCCTGTACGTGGAACACTATAGCACTAAGGCAGCTGGATGGCTTGGGGAGCGAACCAGTACCCAGTATGATAACCGGCAAGTTAACAATGTCGCCAAGGTGACTCAGGAACGTCTGAAGACAAGAAACGACTGGACAGGAATCAGTGAATGGAAGCAGGAACCAGCAGGGAGACGGTCAACCGGAACATCGGCGGAGACCGGCAGCAGGAAGCGGAGGTTTGACAGGGTCAGTCGAAGGCAGGAACTCTTCAACTGGAAGCACTGGAACATGTAGAATACAGGTCGCAGGAACACAGCAGAGGCCCAGGATACTCAGGAACAGGATCATATGCAACAACATAGAGACAACACGAAAGGGCACCCAAAGGGTGCCCAGGCTAGGTTTAAATAGAAGAAAAAGAAAACATCCTGCGCTTATCTATTCTAACACCTAAAAACCTAAACATATACAGCTGCCCTGTAATTAGCATATATCATAAATATTCAATAATTCATATGATCTAAAAAAGATATTAAATCTGGGGGTTTCGTACATAAGATGGCCAAATTATGGTTAAGCTCGCTGACCAACGCCAAGGTACCCCAATTTCAGCGAGTCCCTAACAAAAAAACTTCATCTTTTCTAATCTTGAAAGTCTCCAAATAATGGGGACCAGAGCTGCGAAACGTCACTTTAATTGGTCTGTTGATAACTAAAAAATTAAAATTACTGCGAAACGTTACTCAATAGGCTAGAAAATTTCAGATAAAACCTCAAACTCTAACCTGATTAAAAACACCCCAAACCCCCCTCTAAGAACTCACAATAGAAGGACACTTGCTGACTTACATGCTCAAAAAGGCTGCAATGGGTGGGAGGAGCACAAAAACACAGAACCTGGTAATCCAGTCCATCTATAAATATGTGCTCCCCCCACCCAGGCAAGCCACATGCATTTTTTCCATAAAGGGATATCCTTGACTATAAAGCTATCAAAATGTATGGTCAGTTACTATATAAGAAGAAAACCCCCTCAAGATATGTGCATAAAAGAATAGAAACAGAGGCAGACTAAATTCTGTGAACATAACTGTGCTTGAAACAGTGTAAAAGAAATCTGTGTTTAAAAGAAATCAATATTTTGAAAAAATTGCCTTTAAATAATTTTATATATAAATTATACATCTTTCTGGCATATTGAAATAAATTAAAGTGTATATATGGTGAAAATATATTAAAGTGAATATACTATTGTATATATTATGAAATTATAATGAGAGAAAGCTGCTAGAGTATATAAAGAAACAAGGAAAAAAAGGAAGGTAAAACTCCAAGCGCTAACATCTCAATTTATTGTGAAATGTTTCAATTGTGCAATTTAATGTGAAAAGTGTATAGAATAAGAAGAGCTGCAAGGATAGAAGGAACCCTAAACATTTCACAATAAATTGAGATGTTAGCGCTTGGAGTTTTACCTTCCTTTTTTTCCTAGGTTTAAATAGGCAATACAGGGCGGGCTGAAGGCAGCCAGCCAATGGAGAGCCCCCTACTGGTGATAGACAAGAAAAGAGAGCAATCACGGGCAACGTGATACACTTATCACGGTGCCCATGCTATGCTGGCGACATTCTGTCAGTCTTTACTTACTGCTGACGCTTATTGGCTGGAGGGACTTTGTCCCGCCCAGTATTTGTCCTTAAATACTGGGCCTTGTCACTTCTTCGGTGCCCTTTTGGGGTGTTTCCATTACCAGTGCTTGTTCCAGTTCTCGTGTGATCTCTGTGTACTGACTCGGACTGCCTGACTACTCTGCTGTATCTATTCCTGCCTGTGTACCGACCCTGACTTCCTGACTACTCTGCTGTATCCGTTCCTACTCCGTGTACCGACCTGACCCGGCTGACGTTCCTGCTCCGTGTACCGACTTGGATTTGCTGATGTTCCTGCTCTGTGTACCGACCTGGCCTGGCTGACGTTCCTGCACTGGTTACCGACTCGGACTGGCTGATGTTCCTGCTCGGTGTACCGACCCGGCCTGGCTGACGTTCCTTCTCTGTGTACCGAATCGGATTGGTTGATGTGTGTGAGTGTCAAATAAAACCATAACACCACTCCCCTAATGCTAGTCCCACCGGCTGCTTCACCATTACTGCTACTACTACTACTAACACCAGCCACAGCAAGTTCAGCCGCAGAGTCTTCCTCCTCACAGTCACTTGTAATTTGAGGATATTGATTACCTCCTCCTTCACTCTTAACATTAAAAAGCTGCTGGACCTTCTTGTTAGTAGCAATAGTACTAGCACTGGTGGGACTGCTTGGGGATGCCAAGTGTGACTTAGGGTTCCCTGCTGTGACACTTGGCATCATCTCCCCCCCCCCTCCTGAGTACTACAAGACACACTAGCAGCAGGTTCAGCACTGGTGGCAACATTTTCAGCACTGGCAGCAGCAGGTTCAGCACTGACAGCAGCAGCGGCAGCACGTCTGACAGCAGGCACAGTATTGGTGGTAGTAGGTTCAGCACTGGCAGCAGGTACAGCACTGGTGGAAGCAGGGGCAGCATGTCTGACAGCAGGCACAGTACTGGTGGCAGCAGGTTCAGCACTGGTAGCAGGCACAGCACTGGTGGCAGCACATGTGACAACAGGTACAACAATGGTGATAGCAGTAGCATGGGCAGCATGTCTGACAGTAGGCACTGCACTAGTGGCAGTAGGGGCAGCACATCTGGCAACAGGCACGGCAATGGTGGCAGCAGGGGCAGCATGTCTTGCAGCAGGCACAGACAGCTGACCTGTACTGCTCTCACTAGTACTCTTCAGACTCAGAGGACACATAAGGGTCCTTCCAGTTCTTCCTTTTATTAATTTTAAACTTTCTCTTAGTGATAGAAGTCACAATGAGCCGCTACTCAATGTTGCAAAAAGATCACAGCAGACCAGCACAGCACGTCTACCTTGCTCTGTAGCTGCTTCTATTGTGTTTCACTTCCTCAAATACGTCACATTTTATTGCAAAAAGGCAAAAAATACGTAAATAAATGGGTGGAAACTTTCTAGCCAGAAAAAAGGCAAAGAATTTTGGCCAATGGGCAAAAAATTTGAAGATCTGAATCGCTTATTTTGAAGCAGATTTTCTCATGAAGAAGCAGGCAACAACGTTTTCACTGGTAAATGACAGGACCTTTTGACCACTCCTAGTGAGTAATAGGTTGTGGACATAAGCAAAACAAAGTTTATGAACAATAGCTAGGAAAGAAACAAACAGGGGCACCAATAGTGCTTATCACTCAGGAACAGTATAAGAATAAAATATGCAAACTTCACTGACATTTAGATGTAGCTGTTGAACAGGCTTATGCCTCAGGGTAGCAGATCAGAGTAAAAAGAAAATAACTCATCTCTGTTTGGGCTCTCCGGGTCTCCACTTCCAGGTTCCACCAACAATAAATGCAAGGATCACTTAGTTTTAAGGCTGCTTCTTCCCATACATCCTGTAGTAATGCATACCTGCTATGCACAATGAGCTGGATACCATTGTGGCACTCAAAAGGTTGAATTATTGACTGATACTTGCCTTACTTTAAAAAAATTAAAGGCAATTCTAAAAATAACAAAAGGGTTTGGACTGGAATTGTGGACTGAACTGATAGTAAAAATGGGTTACTCGATTGCACTTGCCCCCCAGGACAAAATATGCCTCCCCTGCCCAATGGCATGTTTTAAGTATGAGTGGAAACCGACATAGGTCTTAAAGGAAATGTTTGGGTGTTAGAAAAATAATGGAAATGTTATGGAGTTTCTAAAGGAATTGCCACAGAAAAGGTAGCAAATTGAGGGATTTTTGGATAATTATTGAGTAATGACCTTGTGATTTGGCAATATGTAGATCACTGACCAATATTATGAGGGCAGTTTCTTTTGAGGGAGCAGTACCAAAAGCCATATTGTACTGAATCAAACAGGTTGTGTGTGTTAAGGAAGTCAAGCAGGATAGTGTAGGCTAGGAGTTCCAAGAGATTACAAAAAAAGGCAGGCAATGTCCCAGAGACCCCTCAAAAAGACCTCTGTTTTCTGGGTATAGAGGTCTCAATCGGGAAACTGCAGTCTGTAAACAGGGACAACTGGCCACCATAATCTAGAGGTTAAAATACAGTTCAAATCCTCCTATATTATAATTCGCTAAGAATGTTTGTCAGAAGCCGTCATGCACAGTAAGACAGCTGTGCGCGCTGCAGTCATGTGCAGTACAGATTGCCTGCGCCACAGCTGATATGGAGCGGGGAATTCCAAATTCAGACTGGAGCCCTCTCTGTGCACCTTCCTGGGACCTCTTGGCCCCAGGAAGGTGCGCAGAGAGGACTACGGTCTGAATTTGGAGCACCCGCTCCATATCATTCGCGGTCTCGGCAGTCAGTACTGAGCATGACTGCAGCGCTGCCAGTGTTTGACTGTGTACACGGGCTTTAAAACTAGTTGAAAATAAATAAATAAAACCCCCTGTAACTAGCTCTAACTGACTGTTGTATGAGTAAAAAATAGCTAGATACAACCTATGCTAAACAAATTAAAAGCCAGTATTCCCACTTGAAGCAATGTAAAATAATGTCAAACGTTAAAGTACCTCACCCTCGTTAACATCTAATAAAGGATAAAAGCCATAGATCTGTGCCTATATAATATGCCAAGCCCACTTTCTAACAGTATGGATTCTACATTCATCTTTAAGCTGTGTTTAAATAGTTACAAAGAATCTGTATAGAAGCAGGCAGGGTCATTTCTACAAAATTAAGCATCCTGTCTTATTGATTGGCATAATCCCTCCCTAACAGTAATTCTCTTTTAGAAATGCATTCAATTTTTAAATCGTGCTTAATTTAGAAAACATTGTTCATTGTAACCTGCACAATAGATATGCAAATTCGTTTGCTGCTTAGTAGAAGATTGTAAAGATTGCAGAAAAACAGAGTATTATTCTGAATTTCATTTAAATGTGTTTAACTCTTTTATCATGCAAACAGAGGGACACATACTTAAAGACAGAAATACTTTTTTTTTTATTTCTAATTCACTGTAAAATACTAAAGAGTGTGATTGCTGTCATTCACATAAATTTAATAGTCATTAGTAGTGTTGAGCGAGCATGCTCGGCCGATGCTCGGATCGGCTCGAGCATCGCTCTGCTCGGCACATGGCGGTACTCGTACGAGTACCGCATGTGCTCGCCCGCCATGTTCGGGTCTCCTCCCCGCACGTTTTGCGGCTGCTGCGCAGCCAATAAACGTGCAGGGAGGCTCTGACATCGGTGTAATGCCAGCAGCCATGTTGGCTGCTGGCATTACACTGATTGGCTGGCCAGAACCCGTGGTCAGGTGCTGTATAGCACCTGACCATCGAGTTCGGCTCAGTCTTAGCCAGGGAGAGCTGAGGATAGGAAGGGAAAGGCAGTGTAGGGAGGAAAAAAACCAAACTTGTGAAAAAAAAGAACCAAAAGTCCTTTTTAGGACTACTGTGTGTGGGGGCAGCAGGTTATTTTGAGTGGGGGGAAAAAAACAAAAAAAAAAAAAAAAAATATTCTGTTTAGTGTGCAAAGTTGCAGATTAGAGCACATTCTGTTTAGTGTGCACAGTTGCAGATTAGAGCACATTCTGTTTAGTGTACAAAGTTGCAGATTAGAGCACATTCTGTTTAGTGTGCAAAGTTGCAGATTAGAGCACATTCTGTTAAGTCTTCAAACTAAAATATCAAAGTCACATATTTCATTCAGTGTGCGTCGCCGCAGTTTAGCAGCACATTCTGTGTACTGTGCAGAGTTGCAGAATAGGAAGAAATACTGTTAAGTCTTCAAACTAAAATATCAAAGTCACATATTCCATTCAGTGTGCTTCGCCGCAGTTTAGCAGCACATTCTGTGTACTGTGCAGAGTTGCAGAATAGGAAGAAATACTGTTAAGTCTTCAAACTAAAATATCAAAGTCACATATTCCATTCAGTGTGCTTCGCCGCAGTTTAGCAGCACATTCTGTGTACTGTGCAGAGTTGCAGAATAGGAAGAAATACTGTTAAGTCTTCAAACTAAAATATCAAAGTCACATATTCCATTCAGTGTGCTTCGCCGCAGTTTAGCAGCACATTCTGTGTACTCTGCAGAGTTGCAGAATAGTAAGAAATACTGTTAAGTTTTCAAACTCAAATATTAAAGTCACATATTCCATTCAGTGTGTATCACCGCCGTTTAGCAGCCTATTCTGTGTACTCTGCACAGTTGCAGAATAGGAAGAAATAGTGTTAAGTTTTCAAACTCAAATATTAAAGTCACATATTCCATTCAGTGTGTATCACCGCCGTTTAGCAGCCTATTCTGTGTACTCTGCACAGTTGCAGAATAGGAAGAAATAGTGTTAAGTTTTCAAACTCAAATATTAAAGTCACATATTCCATTCAGTGTGTATCACCGCAGTTTAGCAGCCTATTCTGTGTACTCTGCAGAGTTGCAGAATAGTAAGAAATACTGTTAAGTTTTCAAACTCAAATATTAAAGTCACATATTCCATTCAGTGTGTATCACCGCCGTTTAGCAGCCTATTCTGTGTACTCTGCACAGTTGCAGAATAGTAAGAAATACTGTTAAGTTTTCAAACTCAAATATTAAAGTCACATATTCCATTCAGTGTGTTTCACCGCCGTTTAGCAGCCTATTCTGTGTACTCTGCAGAGTTGCAGAATAGTAAGAAATAGTGTTAAGTTTTCAAACTCAAATATTAAAGTCACATATTCCATTCAGTGTGTATCACCGCAGTTTAGCAGCATTTTCTGTGTACTCTGCAGAGTTGCAGAATAGTAAGAAATACTGTTAAGTTTTCAAACTCAAATATTAAAGTCACATATTCCATTCAGTGTGTGTCACCGCAGTTTAGCAGCCTATTCTGTGTACTCTGCAGAGTTGCAGAATAGTAAGAAATACTGTTAAGTTTTCAAACTCAAATATTAAAGTCACATATTCCATTCAGTGTGTATCACCGCCGTTTAGCAGCCTATTCTGTGTACTCTGCACAGTTGCAGAATAGTAAGAAATACTGTTAAGTTTTCAAACTCAAATATTAAAGTCACATATTCCATTCAGTGTGTTTCACCGCCGTTTAGCAGCCTATTCTGTGTACTCTGCAGAGTTGCAGAATAGTAAGAAATAGTGTTAAGTTTTCAAACTCAAATATTAAAGTCACATATTCCATTCAGTGTGTATCACCGCAGTTTAGCAGCCTATTCTGTGTACTCTGCAGAGTTGCAGAATAGTAAGAAATACTGTTAAGTTTTCAAACTCAAATATTAAAGTCACATATTCCATTCAGTGTGTATCACCGCAGTTTAGCAGCCTATTCTGTGTACTCTGCAGAGTTGCAGAATAGTAAGAAATACTGTTAAGTTTTCAAACTCAAATATTAAAGTCACATATTCCATTCAGTGTGTGTCACCGCAGTTTAGCAGCCTATTCTGTGTACTCTGCAGAGTTGCAGAATAGTAAGAAATACTGTTAAGTTTTCAAACTCAAATATTAAAGTCACATATTCTGTGTAAGATGAAGAAGGCGGGTAAAAAGGGACGGGGAAGTGGACGTGATCCTGAAAGTTCAGGGCGCGGGTCAGGACGCGGAGAAACTGTGCCTGGTGCCAGAGCACAAGAAAGAAAGAGATCCACCATACCTAGCTTCATGTGTAATTTTACAGGGCGTCGCAGGACATCATCTCGAGGTCCGACCACTGCGAACAGGTGGTCGGTTGGATGACAGCTGATACTGCTTCCAGTCGGTTAAGCACCACCCTGTCTTCCACCAAGTCCACTCTCAGTAGCCAAGAGTCTGGTCAACATAATCCTCACTCTGATCATCCTTCCTCCCACCATACACGGTCTGGTCAAAGAAGTGATCCCACACTGGGATATAGTGAGGAGCTCGTCTCATCACCAATCCTTCATTTGACCCTCTCTCCAAGCACGCTTGCAGAGGAACATGACATCTTGTGCCCTGATTCACAACCTCTAGAGGCTATCCAATCACAAGAAGATGACAGATGTGAACGGCATTTAAGGTCAAAGGAAGTAGTGGATGATGATGATGATGATGAGACACAGTTGCCATTAAATCAACCACTATTTCCGTCTCAAGACCTTGTTGAGGAGAATGTTATACAGTTGTCAATGACTGAGTATGTGGTGGGATCAAGACTTGAGGAGGATGATCAGAGTGAGGAAGTGGAGGAGGACTTGGTGGACGATGAGGTGACTGACCCCACCTGGGAAGGTGTAGAGCCGAGCGATGACAGCAGTCCTGAGGGTGAGCCATCTGCAGCACCGCAACAGGCTGGAAGAGGCAGTGGTGTGGCTACAGAAAGAAGGCGGACCGCACCAAACCGGCCCGCAAATGTTCCACGGAGCACCCCCTTGTGTAAATCTACCTTGCCAAAGGGTAGGTGTTCCGCGGTATGGCGTTTTTTTAAGGAAAGTGCGGACGACAAAAGAATTGTAGTTTGCAACCTGTGCCACACCAGAATGAGCCGAGGCATGAACACTAGAAACCTCACCACCACCAGCATGATCCGACACATGGCATCCAAGCACCGTAGTAAGTGGGAGGAACGCCTGGATCGCCCATCTGTGTCTGCAGGCCACACCACTGCCTCCTCTTCCCCTGTTTTCAGTGCCGGCCAATCGCCTGTCGAAGGCGCAGGCCCGCATACCTCCCGCCCTGCACCTGTACCATCTGAAGCACCATCAGCGACCACATCCACTTCCCTGTCCCAGCACAGCGTCCAAATGTCGTTACCCCAGGCATTTGAGCGCAAGAGAAAGTACCCAGCCACCCACCCACAGGCCATAGCACTAACCTCACACCTTTCAAAATTACTGGCCATCGAAATGCTGCCATTTAGGCTTGTGGACACTGAGTCCTTCCGCAGCCTGATGGCAGCAGCTGTCCCTCGGTACGCGGTCCCCAGCCGCCACTACTTTTCCCGGTGTGCCATCCCCGCATTACACCACCATGTGTCCCGTAACATCACCCGTGCCCTGACCAACGCAGTTACTGGGAAGGTCCACTTAACGACTGACACATGGACAAGTGCTTGTGGCCAGGGACGCTACATTTCCCTGACGGCACACTGGGTGAATGTCGTGGAGGCTGGGAGCGACTCGGACCCTGGGATGGCACGGGTGCTACCCACGCCGAGGATTGCGGGCCCTACCTCCATCAGGGTTTCCGCCAGCACCTACGTTATTGGCTCCTCCTCCTCCGTTTCCACCTCCGAATTCTCTAAACGCAGCGCCACTCCCCCATCAGCCAGTAGCTGGAAGCAGTGTAGCACTGCAGTGGGGAAGCGTCAACAGGCCGTGCTGAAGCTGATCTGCCTTGGGGACAAACAGCACACGGCCTCAGAGCTGTTGCAGGGGATTAGTCACCAGACCGAGCAGTGGCTCTCGCCACTCAACCTGCAACCAGGCATGGTTGTGTGTGATAATGGGCGTAACTTGGTGGCGGCTTTGGAGCTCGGCAAGCTCACACACGTACCATGCCTAGCGCATGTATTTAATTTAGTGGTTCAGCGATTTCTAAAAACCTACCCCAATGTGCATGATCTCTTGACCAAGGTGCGCCGCGTGTGTGCACATTTCCGTAAGTCATCTACAGCTTCGGCCGGCCTGTTGAAGCTGCAGCAGCGCTTACAATTGCCAGCTCACCGGCTGCTGTGTGACGTGAGCACGCGCTGGAACTCCACCTTCCACATGTTGGCCCGGCTTTGTGAGCAGCAGAGGGCAGTAGTGGAGTACCAGCTGTTACACGGTCGTCGCCTCTCCGTTCAACTTCCTGTAATCAGAAGTGAGGAGTGGGAATGGATGTCAGACCTCTGCGAGGTTTTACGCAATTTTGAGGAATCGACACAGATGGTGAGCGGCGATAACGCTATTATCAGTGTAACCATCCCACTTCTGTGTCTACTGAAACGCTCGCTGCTCACAATTAAAACCGACGCTTTGCATGTGGAAGAGGTGGAAATGGGGGAGGAAGAGCTTACACAAGGTGATAGCCAGAGCACCCTCACTTCGTCTTCTCAGCGACAATTGGAGGAGGCGGAGGAGGAGGAGGAGGAGGAGGAGGAGGAAGACACGGTTGCCTCCGCTACAGAGGGTAGCCATGGAACTTTAGTTCCATCTCTTCAGCGTGGGTGGGCAGAAGAGGAGGAAGAGGATGAGGATATTGAGAGTCATCCTCCTGGTGAGGACAGCGAAATCTTGACTGTTGGTACTCTGGCACACATGGCTGACTTTATGTTAGGCTGCCTTTCCCGTGACCCACGCGTTATACGCATTTTAAACAACACGGATTACTGGGTGTTCACCCTTCTGGACCCCCGCTACAAAGAGAATTTCTCATCTCTCATTCCTCCGGTGGAGAGGACAAGCAAAATGGTGCAATACCAGAAGGTTCTTGTTGAAAAATTGCTCCAAAATTTTCCATCTGACAACGCTGGCGGCAGAGTACGTGCTACCTTGGCCAACAGAGAAGGGGAGAAAAGGGGAGCACACAGCAGTTCCGAGAAAGGCAGGGCAACACTCTCCAAGGCGTGGGACACCTTCATGACACCCCGCCAGCACCCTCACCCTGATGCGCAGCCTAGTGTCACAAGGAGGGAAAAGTTTTGGAAGATGGTGAAGGAGTACGTAGCAGACCGTGTCAGCGTCCTCAATGATCCCTCTGTGCCTTACAACTACTGGGTGTCCAAGCTGGACACGTGGTATGAACTGGCACTCTACGCCTTGGAGGTGCTGGCCTGCCCTGCCGCCAGCGTTCTGTCTGAGCGGGTATTTAGTGCTGCTGGTGGCATCATAACAGATAAGCGTATCCGCCTTTCCACCGACAATGCTGATAGGTTGACACTTATAAAAATGAACAAGGCCTGGATTTCCCCTGACTTCTCCACTCCACTGGAGGAAAGCCCCGGGGGAACATAAACTCACTTTATATATGTTATTTACAATGATGTGAATACTCTGTATTCCCATTCACCCCTTCCACCCAAAAAACGGGTATATGGTTGACTCTTAATCTTCTCATCCTCCTCCTCCTCTTCCATATGCCCTGTGCTATAATTTTTATATAGGGCCAGCTCACCAGCGGGCCCTGTGATATAATTTTTATATAGGGCCAGCTCACCAGCGGGCCCTGTTTGACAATTTTTATATAGGTCAGCTCACCAGCGGGCCTTCTCATATAATGTTTTATTGGGTCAGCTCTCTAGCGGGCCCTCTCATATAATGTTTTATAGCGTCAGCTCACTAGCGGGCCTTCGCATATAATGTTTAGGATGGTCAGCTCTGCAGCAGACCCTCACCCATAATGTTTTAGATGGTCAGCTCAGCGCACGTTTCCCTCTTAATCATGGCCTCAGTTCTGAAAATCAAGGAAATTTTTGGGAGAATTTGCCTCTGCGCACGTTTCCCTCTTAATCATGGCCTCAGTTCTGAAAATCAAGGAAATTTTTGGGAGAATTTGCCTCTGCGCACGTTTCCCTCTTAATCATGGCCTCAGTTCTGAAAATCAAGGAAATTTTTGGGAGAATTTGCCTCTGCGCACGTTTCCCTCTTAATCATGGCCTCAGTTCTGAAAATCAAGGAAATTTTTGGGAGAATTTGCCTCTGCGCACGTTTCCCTCTTAATCATGGCCTCAGTTCTGAAAATCAAGGAAATTTTTGGGAGAATTTGCCTCTGCGCACGTTTCCCTCTTAATCATGGCCTCAGTTCTGAAAATCAAGGAAATTTTTGGGAGAATTTGCAGATGATATACAAGTAAATATACAGCAAATATTGTTTGGTAACAATTTTTCGCCTAAAGTCGTTTTTATTTTCCTTTTTGTGTGTTTTATGGTCAGTCTGTAAAAATGGCGTACTACGGGCGAAAGATCGTTCCCAGCAGCGATGTTGGAGTCCAAGATGCATCCAGACATCCTCCCTATGCTGTCCCTGAACCATTTCTGTAGTGTTTCCATCTTTTTCTGCCCTTTTCCTATGGACCAGGCACCCTCCCCTCATCAGAGCAGGGGGTGCCTGGTGTAATGCTCGAGTCCTCCCATTGACTTCAATGGGGCTCGGGTGCTCGGCCGAGCACTCGAGCCTCAGGGGGTGCTCGGTCAGAGCACCCGAACACCCGAGCATTGGGGTGCTCGCTCATCACTAGTCATTAGTTTAAAAGATATTAAACATTTCATATCCTTGTTCCATACCTTACCATTAAACAACCCCTTCTCCAAGTGAGATAGTTGACTAGATAAAGTGGCAACCAGACCACCCCCAATTACACTAGGCCGAGTTTTACTAAGCAGTGATAAAATGATGATAAAGTGGAGATGACTTCCCAGGGTTATGCACAAACGAGGGATAAAGAGGTGATAACATGGAGGTTACTTCTCCAGTTCCTATGTCATTCAAAAGAGTCTATGCACTAAAGTTGGAGAAATCTTAGTGCATAGGCTCCATAGAATAACATAGGAACTGGAGAAGTTATTTCCACTGTATCAGAAGAAGGGTAGGACAGACAGCGAATCACGCTCTAAGAGTAATACTTTATTGAATTGCAATCATAGACATAATCATATATAGAAAAACAATATATAAAGGAAATAAATATTGCAAATAACTTAAAGGGATAGTAATACTTAAAATGTAAAAAAAAATGTGTTGTAGGATTTATCCCCCTGAGTAAAACAAGTGTACTCCCACTGCTGAAAGGTGTTTCATTCAAAAGTTATTAATTTTCCAAGTTGAATTTTTTAGGTGCAATATCACAATGGCCTGAAATGGTACAGTGGCGCTGTTGCTACACAATTCTATGGACAGCTCTGGTCCCGGGACCATAAATCTCCATAGGATGGTGTAGCAACAGAGCCACTGTACCATTTCAGGCCAATGTGATATTGCACCTAAAAAATTCAACTTTGAAAATTAATAACTTTTGAATAAAACACCTTTCAGCAGTGGGAGTACTCTTGTTTTACTCAGGGGGATAAACCCTACAACATACAACATACAACAGTCATACGCAGTAGATACTCGCCGAACGCACTGCCCCGCTACGGATGGCTCATGTCCTGTCTCTGCTCCCGGCTCCAGGTTAGCAGCCGGGGCTTCCTGGTGCACTTTAGCCCATGTATACGGGCTTTCATACTAGTATTTGAATAAAAAAGCAGGAGCTTGCTTTCTTTCAAATGAGTAAGGCCTCAATAATATAAGCATATAGCAAACAATTGTGGCGAGCAACACAGATAGATAAATCAAAATAGTACGGCTGAGTCAAATATATCCTCAATATGTAATGCAGTTATGTCGATATAGCTAGGGGACTACTTGGACAAAAGCAGTAAGATATGTTTGATTAGGGTAAAAAGGTATATAATCAGAAGCCCTTGTTGTTTCAGAGTTCCAACATAGGCACAATAAGAACAGAGTTCCAGTACCCCGGTGTGGGTGGCTGCTTACTTGACTTCCATGGTGAGTCTTTACGTATCAAACATAGGGGTAGATTTAAAGGCAGCCATCAGCAAAAAAAGCACTAATGGGTGCGTTAACGTGTTGTAAGCCATTTAAAGGGATAGTAATGTTTCATAATAAAAGCAGCTCTAATCAATCATCATAGTATTTGGACTTTGGAGAGTGTTATTTCAATTCTGTCAAAGTTGTAGTTCAAGATAAAGTCTCCCCTCCCCTCGCCTTCTACTGATGTAACACTGTTCAGCCAGAGCAGAAGGGAGGTGCCCAGGTAGATTGCAGAGAGGGACAATCTTCAATTAAGATAAGGGAAAAAACTGAAAAGCTTGTCAAGGGGGGCAGGGATTTCATTGTTTTCGTAGAAATAAGAGTGTCCCCTTCTGTTATCTGCGGCAGCCATTTTGTGCTCTTTCCAGAACGAGTATACTACGCAGAGCTTGGACTCTTCTTCTCTCCTCTGCTGATTAACCCTTTGCCTGCCAGATAAGTCTATTTTAGCTATTTCTGGGGTGAAACTTTAATCATACACACTGTAATTGGGTGATTTCTTATACAGTAAGGTTACTCGACACTTTGAGAATGTCTAAACCATTGGAGCTTGGGGCCAGACTTAAGACTAAGGATGCTGGGGTTTCTTCATCCCCTATTGCGCATTGCTCTTCCTGTCATTCAGGGTTACCTAGAGAATTCTCAGGTCATTTATGCCCAGCATGTTCCTGAGAGTCTCCCAGGGACCTCCAGCCATGCATTAGAGCCAGTTTGGGTGGAAGAGTTTAAGGCTGCTACTAGGGACCTTAGCTCCACTTTGCAACTCTTTCCATCCCAGTTACAGGGGGTCTTTCATTTTTGACAGACCCCCTCCTTTGTCAAGTCTTTCCTGCCAAAGCCTCAGGGTGTGCCTGATATGCCAGATTCCTCTGAGGAGGAACTGCTGGTGGATTCATATGTTGAGGAATGTTCTGCGGTGCGCTCCTCTCAGATTTTTGGGGACCCTTTTGAGGCTGATCCTGAGCCCTTGGCTGAAGGCCTGATCAGGGCTGTTTTAAATACCCTAAATATTCCCTTAGTGCAGGAGGTTCCTTCTGACCCTTCTGATGTCTTTCAGGAGCCTAAAAAGCCCCTTACTTGCTTTCCACCTAACCCCACTTTTGACTGCCTTGTGTCTGAAGAGTGGAAGTCTCCGGACAGAAATCCTTCTGTCTCCAAGAAACTTGCTAAGCTTTATCCCTTTTCTGAGGCAGCGCTTGCTCAGTGGGTTCATCCTCCCAAAGTGGATGCTCCTGTCTCCAGGCTATCCAAGTCTGCTGCTTTGCCAGTGTTTAATGCATCTGCTCTAAAGGACTGGACTGACAAGAAACTTGAGGTCTCACTCAAGTCCATCTTTGCCACTGCTGGTTCTTCCATGCGTCCAGCATTCGCAGCAGCATGGGTGAACCGGGCCATTGCAGTCTGCAGTCAAGGATCTAATCAGTGAGGCTACAGGGGGTAAGAGTACACTTCAACCCTTAGTTCCTAGGAAGAAAACACTGCTTAAGCATAACCAGTATTTTCGTTCCTTTCAGAATGAAACATGCCCAGTGAACCAGACAGTTCCCTCAGCTCCGTGTACCTCCTCCCAGCCCAAACAGCAATGGAAGCTCAAGGTCTCCTCCAATCCCAAGGCTTCCAAGCCTTCTTCGGCATGACTCTCCGAACCCGGGTCCACACTCTGCTGTGGGTGGTTGTCTGCGTCACTATCACAGCATTTGGTAGGATTCAGTGATGGACCCATGGGTTTTGAAGGGTACGGGAACCCTTTTGTTTCTCTTCCTCCCTTTCGCTTTCTTCCTTCTCATACACCTCAGGGGACAGAGAAACACTGTCTGTTCTGTTCAACGGTGCTGTTCAGGCTCTTCTGGACAAGGACGTTCTGGAGCCGGTTCCAGTTCAGGACAGAGGTATGGGTTTTTACTCAAACCTCTTTGTGGTTTCCAAGAAGGATGGCAGTTGTCGTCCCATTTTGGATTTATATGATCTCAATTCCTTTGTGACCCGGACTCATTATCACCAAGAGTCTCTACGGACTGTGTTTTCTGCCATGTCCCCGGGGGAATTCCTTGCATATCTGGATCTTCAGGATGCGTACTTACACATTGCCATTCATCCAGAGAGCCGGCAGTACCTCCGGTTTGCCTGCGACCGGGGACATTTTCAGTTCTCAGCTCTTCCATTTGGTCTTCAACCGTGTCCTGGGAGCCTTAGTGTCCATCCTCCACCGAGACGGCATCAGAGTTACTCCATACATGAACGACCTGCTTCTGAAAGACTCTTCTGCGGAACTTCTTCATCAGCAGGTTCAGCAATGCATTCATGCTCTCACCCATCACAGGTGGATCATCAACTTGGACAAATCAGATCTTGTCCCATCCCAATGTCTGGTTCTCCTGGGCCTCCTCTTCGATACCCAGAAGAACATGGTGTTTCTCATGGACGAGGTGGCTCACCAGATCGCCTATAGGGTTTCTGCGATACTGGCTCAAAATCCAGTTGCAGCCAAGAAGCTGTTGTGGGGAAATTAATTTCCACCATAGAAGCGGTAATGTTTGACATGGCACACACCAGGGAACTGCAGCAATTTGTGATCCAGGTGTGCAGGGGTCAGCCAGACCTTCTGAAGATTTTGGTGTCACTTCCTCTTCATGTGGAACTGAGTTTGTCCTGGTGGCTCAACCTTTCCAATCTGCTGAAGGGCAAGTCCTTCCTGGTTTCCTTCTGGACCACAGTGACAACGGATGCCAGCATCTCCAGATGGGGAGCGGTCCTGGGTCGCCTGAGTGCACAGAATCGGTGGTCTCTGGAAGAATCTCTCCTTCCCATCAATGTGTTGGCGTTTCGGGCGATATTTCATGCCCTTCGTCATTTGCCATCTCAGCTGGAAGACTGTCCAACAACCCCACGTCAGTGGCTTACATCAACAAGCAGGGTGGAACAAGAAGTCTCGCCACTTGGTTAGAGGTCAAGGCTATTTTGTCCTGGCCAGAAGAACACGTTCCTGCCATATCCGCAGTGCACATTCCTCATGTAGACAACGTCATGGTGGACTTCCTCAGTCAACACACAGTGGACAGAGGAGAGTGGGAGCTGCACCCAGAGGTGTTCACCCTCATTGTTCAGAAATGGGGTCTTCCTTACATTGACCTGATGGCGAGAAGACACAACAGGAAGGTTCTGAGGTTCTGCTCTCGATGGAGGGACCCTCTAGCTCTGGCATGGGATGCCAGTCACAATGCAAACGTCGAACATCGAAAAACCATGCCTGTCATTCAATTTAGCATGTTCGAACATCGAAACCCCATGCCTGTCCTTCAATCTAGCATATGTTCGAACATCAAAACCTCATGCCTGTCATTCAATTTAGCATATGCTCGACATTGAAAACCCATGCCTGTCACATCCTACTCAACATAAGTGGTCGACTCGAACATGGACAAACTACATGTCACATTCTATGTTAGTACATGGGTAAAGATTAAGGTTTCATTTTCTGGTACCAGCCTCCTACCCTACTGTCCCTCTTTAGTACCCAAATTCCTCTCTCTCGTTTTCCTATCCTGATTTCCCCTCATATCAGATAACTGTATGTGTATATACATTATAGAGTTTCATACTACATCAAGAATAAACATCAATGATTGTAATGTGATAGATGTAATGTGTTAACCCTTTGAGTGCCAGAGTGGTACGCAATGCATTGCAAAGCAATACGTTGCATACCACTCTGGCATTCAAAGGGTTAAAAAGAAAAATTGAGACATTCTGTTGTGAACAAACTGCAACACAGGAGAGAATTAAAAAAAAATGCTTGACATCTATACTGAAGAGGAGTCCACAGCATTGTCTTAGTATAGCAATATCACCGTTTTCCGTGAGTGTGCAATACAGGGCTCTACGGTAATTGCTGGGCATTTCCCAATGTCATAATCAGGGGATGATGGGAGTTGTATTCTAACTACTGTTAGGAAACACATAAGTGATGCACATTCATCTCCCACCTAGAAATTATTTACACACGAGGCAACTCCCCCAAGTAATACCTAGCCCCTTTCCAAGTGAAAGGACTTCCAGAAAGGCTTCAGATCTCTTAGTGACTCACCTGTTATTGCCAGTCAGCGGGACCCGGAGAGTAGGAGGGGGTGATGCTATGGCTGCACGGCACGGTGCTCTTAGTTGGTCACTTGTCGCAATGTTGAAGCTCAGCCCGGCCAGCACCTTCTGGGTGGAGACACCTCACAGCAATCCTGTTCAGGACACATCATGCACTGTTGTGCACTCATACTAGGGATCCCAAATGTTTAGACTCATTTTGTAAAGGGGGCACCCTCCTGTATTTGTAAAACCTCTCTAGCAAATCTGGGATGGTAGACCTATTTACTCAAGTCTTGACTTTAGGTGGGCGATAAACAATACAAAATAGGCATAATGTTTCACTATCACATAATTCACGTCACTGAATCAGCCAGCAGGCATCGCCACTGAGTGAGCATAGGGCTGCCCGGCTGCTGACAGTCACACTGATGGGACACCCTGCAACACAGAAATGGCGGAAGAGCACAAAATAAACATGCTATGGGACAGCAAATTGCCGCCCCTGTGAAAGTGCCGCCTGGGTCCATGGACCCACTGGGACCCATGTAAGGGCCGGCCCTGTATTCAAACAAATACCTAATATTTTTTTATAATTTGCAGTGGCAATAACTGGAACTAATGCTGGCTGCCTACCTATGCCTAGCCTAATGCTACCTGCCTGCCTACACAACAACTGTACACTCTCTAATCTCTTCTCTCTCTGAGCTCCAACAACCCAATGAGGAAATGCAGGCAGTCTGTCTGTGTCACTGTGTCATTAGTCCAACCCCCATCATGAAACGAAGAAGGCTATTCGAATACAGACAAAAGAGGGAAGTAGTGCATGAAACGGAGAATGGAATTGGACTAGAGACATGGAGGGAAAATTATGGAGGGAAAGTAATTGAGCGCACACAGGAAGTACTAAATGTCCTGGTCAAAAGTAGTCAAAACTTTTGGAAATGTGTCGATTGCCGAAACTTCCGAAAGTTTCGACGAATTTCGGACCTGGGCTGTTCGTAGTCGGATAATTTTTTCCGAATGACCCCTGAGTTTCGGATTGGCCGAATGTCTCCGAATGACCCCATTTTCGACGAAATCCGAATGTCTCCGAATGAATTCGCACATGTCTATCAGATATTGTAATCAATGAAGCTGTGGCAAGTCAGATATGCCCTGATGATATAGTCAGGGTTTTCAGCATTTTGTTAACTGGAAAGCCGGATATGCCCCGTAATATAGTTATTATTTCTTTAAAATATATTAGGATATCGTAGCTTATTAACACGTGGCAAGCCGGGAATGTCCAGTAAATATAAGTTTTCTTCAATTATTGGCAGGCCGGTCATGTCCTGGTAATGTAATCTACAGCTCTAATATCTTTATTAATTGGTAAGCCGGATATGCCCCAGCAAACACAACTGTTAATATTTTTAGGAAGTATTCAGATATTTCAACTAATTAACTTATGGCAAGCTAGACATGCCCCGGTGTTTTAGGTTTTTAGTGGTTGGAATTTAATACAGATATTAAGTTTAGTTAACTCTACTATATCTGAGTTTCTCTATCATTTGTTAGCCTCATGTATATTTGGACAAGCCTAGTAGACTGTGGAGCCATGATCATCCAACAGCTAAGGTTTATTACTAGGCTTCTTATTATTTCCAACTCACTTTCACTGATACATTTGAGCTGATAAGCCAGTGAAGACCCTGTTTTAGAAAATTCAGCATATATGATTATATAAAAATGGCAAGCCTGTTTAATGCCCTGGCAGTACATGTACACATTAGGGATTTAACACCATAAGTTTAAATTTGCTTAGATTCTAGTTATACATTAGGTAGATTTTTATATTTTTTATTTATCTATTAAAACTTAAGTTTTAGCTCCCCATTGAGATCCAATTTAACCTATACCTGCTAGAGTTACTACTATTAGTGGAGTGTGCTAGTATAGCAGGGTTATCTGTTTACTTTTTTGTTTTATTGTTTAACTTTACCCTAAAAGCACCACTGGTCTAGTACCCTAGTATGAGAATAATTTGGGTTTTCTTGTGACAGGGGTGTTTTGTTGAATGCATCGAGGCTCCATTAGTATATATTTAGCCTATGGAATATGATACTGAGGAAGGCAGAACCTGGAGGCAGTAGTAATACCACCATGAGCAAAGAATAGCTGTCTGTGCATTGTGCTCGTGCTGCCAGTCTGCCTTCTTCAGCTCACAAGATGGCAAGTGCGACAGTAGGGGACCCCCTGTCACATTTTTCATCACTTCAAACTGGTGAGTCTGTAATAGAGCAACAGCAACAACAAGTAGGGACTGGTGGTGATGATGATCAGGGTGATGGTGGAGCGACTGGGGTGGAAGAGACATTAATGGCTTTTTTATCCAAATCCTAGAAAGAAAGGGAGGCAGATATGGTAATGGGGATGGGCATCACCACCACCAGTGAGATTGCAGAATTTGCAGAGTTTGCTGCTGCTGCTGCTGTAATTCCTGCTGCTGAGTTGCAAGATTAGCAGGATGATGATGAGAAGGCTAGGGTTCCACAGACTACAGAGGACACAGTGGGAATGGGGTCCAGCAGTAGTGATATGGGACTAGTACACTATCCACTTGCCTGCAGCAATACTCCTGATCTTAGTTGTAATGCAGCGGCAGCAACATCATCCTCTGCCCCAGCCAGTGAAGGGAAATGTAGAGGGGAAGAAGAAAGAGGCCATTCTACTCCACCTTTCCCCTCCTTCCTGAGGCCCTATGTGTGGGACTATCTTTAACTTGGAGCAGGCACAGTGGAGTCATCATCGACAGCACTGTGCACAATTTGAGATAAGACTGTGAAAGGGGAAAAGAGGGAATGTACCATGGTACAACTGCCCTCATCACACATATGAAACACAGCCACCATGACATTTATGTGAAGCATGTTAAAACCAAACACCCACCAAAGAAATTGAGAACAGTTGCTGCTGAACCCCCTGAATCTCTGCAAAGGCAATAAGAGGTGAGGTGTAAATCAAAAAGGAGGAAGAATAGAGAACCCTAGCAAGAGCCTGAAAGTTTGATGGCGAGCAAAACATCTTACAAACAGCCCTTGTTTGAGGGAATATTGGGAAATCTGAACATAAGATACTAGTTGAAGAGTCCGTTAAACGGGCCACAGTGCCACTGCCAGCCGGTTGCGGGGAAGCCCTTCACAGTAGAGACTGCCAACACCACGGCTGATACAGTGCCAGCCGGTCGTGGTGCAGTCATGCTCAGTAGAGACTGCCCACACTGCAGCTGATACAGAGCTGAATGCTCCTTCAGAGCACCCCACTCTGCATCAGCCTCATCATGGGCAGTCTCTACTGTGCATAACTGCTTTGTTACACACATTTTAATGAATTATTATATAGGATGTTCACTTTGGGAAAGAGTTGGCTATGAAAATGCTTTATGCCCTGAACCTTAAAAAAAAATTATAAAATTGTTAGAGGCACAAGAAGGCAAAACTAACCAGTCTGCTGACCTTGCCAATCTTCTGCCCTAGAACTAGGCTTACTCAGTCTAGGCCTAAATATTTTGCTGTCGATATTCACTTTCATCTCTTTCTTCTTCTTTTACATTATCTGGTGAATGCTTTTTCTTTACTTATTCTATAAGTGAAAACGTTAGGAGCATTTATGCACAAGGAACAATTGAACAGGATCAGTTCACGGTACAAGGTTTGCACAACTTGAGTTTCCCCAATCAGCCACACCCGATTTAGTAACTATGCCGATACACATCTTCACTTTATATCTAATCACAGAATGTTGGGCTCCCATAGAAGTCTATACCACCTTTTGCTGCTGGTAAATCTATAAAACTCACAGGGAGGAATGCCTATATATATGAATTTGTGTTAAAATAGTAGCAGAAACAATATTTGTATGCTGCTCCTGTCTAACACCTATTTTACTATTTACACGGAAAATGTCCTTTGCACCAAGGAGAGGGCAGTAGAGGTGTTAATAATCTCTTAGGGGTATTCCAGTCCTCTGCTTCTTGCTTAATATCATGCACTAACAAGAAGCATAGGAAATTAGCGTACAATTCTTTCATTTTACTGAATATCTTATAGGGTTGTCATTCTGGCTTCTTTTAAGAGTTAACACTGGCAGAGATGCATGAAAACATTTGTACATAAGAAAAAGTGCAGACAAATAAGCTCTTCTGGTGGATTCATACATTTTCCCACCCTCTTTGTAAGGGGACAGTATTTTCATTATTAAGTTCTAATAGTCATATCTGAAATTATGCAACCACTGCTAGAAATGAATGTGATTATCAGCTGAGTGCAGTCAACCTTTTTCTATTATTGTACAGAAGACTGGTAGCAACACACGGTTCACTGGTACATGGTTTTCAAATGTTTGTGTGTGCAATGTTCTCTGAGTGTATCATGTCACTGCAGCTGTTGAGCTCAGCAAACTAATTATTTGTATGCCACTCGGAGCAGCCAGTCTTGTTAACACTTTGGATTCATGTGTTCCAACAAAGTGCTCAGTTCAGAAGAAAGCAACATTAAGCAGTTTGGGCACTTTGAGCAAGGGTGAGATCAATGCAGTTTCAACTGTCAACTCATTCTCTTTCTCATGAACCTCTTTAACATCATACACCAAAGGCATGATAATTGATGCGGCCGTATTATTACTTGATTTATAGACTAAAATGATGTTAATGTTAGTCAATCATTTAACCCTTTGAGTGCCAGAGGGGTACGCAACACATTGCTTTGCAATGCGTTGCCTACCCCTCTGACACTCAAAGGATTAAATACAGAAATAAACTATTCAATGCTCATCAATATCTCTAAAACCTTTTTTCGGTCTAGTTGAAATCTAACTAGCACTGGTTCTCCTTTGCCCTTTAATTTCCACAATACTTTATTAGTCACAAAAATCCCACCTGCACAGAGGGAACACTTAACATCCTATATAAAAATTTGCTAGGATGTTTGTCACAATGCAGTCATGCACAGTAGAGACTGGCCACGTTCGAACAGTCTCTACTGCGCATGATTGCATTGCTTGAGTGAGGCAACGCGAGACTGCATTGTGTGGAGCAGAGAGGTAGCGTCCTCTTAACACTTTCAGTGCCAGAGGGGTATGCAACGAATTGCAAAGCAATGCGTTGCGTCCTGTACCCCTCTGGCACTCAAAGAGTTAACATTGCCCAGACCTTGGTCCGTGTACACAGGCTTTTACACTAGTTAACATTAAACTGCTTATAACGATCACCACTGCCCATATTCTGACTCAGATTGTTGTGATAGCGATCTATCCCTTGTAAGACCTCTATGCCTGGTCTGAATAAGCAGATATACCCACTGCGGACAATCCTTATCAGATAGCTGAACTCACCAATACCGGTTTTCATCCACAAGCTGGTTTATTCTGTACAACAAACAATGGAATACAGCAGAATGAATGGATTTCAGTATTATGCGGTCAAAAGATGATGCTTTCCTAGCTTAGCATGCAGAATACATGTTTCCCTGTTACATGTGGCAGGCAACCATGATACAGGAAGTGCCTCACTAGAGAGCAGGGGTGTGGTTTACATACAAAGTAAATGTGTCATAAGTGCATTACCAACAAAAAGGCCACAAGATGGCAGCAAATAACTAACCATAGAGAAATCACTAACCATAGAGAAATCCATAGTAAATGGATCAAAGAATAAACTATGTAATTCCCATCTACAATAATGAGAATATTAACTGTGTAACAGCACACTCCCCGTCTGGCATTTTAAATGTCACTATTTACACCATAACGGTAGTTATACAATTGCAAATAAACATCAGTGCAATTTGCTTTGATGTCTTGAAAACCTGGAAGACATAAAAGAGAACATGCAACAACTATAATGTAAGACTTCAAGTCGTAACAATAAAGTTCAAGACTCTTCCTTCTTGGAGTCACAGGTAGGATCCAGCAGCATACGCATGCAAGTTCATTCTCCAAAGGGCAAGAGCAAAATAAGTTCCATGATAGGTCTAATGAAAGTCTTTACAGTCCCTTGTCTTGCAACTTTCACCTCCACCTTACATATCTTACCGCCATCACTAGGAATGCTCTTTATAATAAGTCCCATGGACCAATCGATTCTTTCGGCTTGTTGATCCTTGAGCAGAACAAGATCTCCAATTTTTATGTTAGGGTTCAGGCGCTGCCATTTCCTGCGTCCTTGCAGAGTAGAAAGATACTCCATCTTCCAACAATTCCAGAAGCAGTTGGCGAGGTTTTGTACTCGCCTCCACTGGTCATAGCACAGATTTCCTGATTTAAAGTTTCCAGGTGGAACAGGGATGGACCCAAGCTTCTGGGTAAGCAGGGTAGCTGGGGTAAGGATAGTTGGGGTCTCTGGATCTGTAGACACTGGCCTGGTGGCATGATCTGCAGGATTAATTTCAGATGGGACATAATGCCATTGTTCAGGTTTAGATGATTTCCTGATTCTTTCAACACGGTTGCTGACATACACATAGAAACGTTTGGTCTGGTTGTATATGTAGCCCAGAACAACCTTGCTGTCTGTGTAGAATTTGGTGTCATTTATCAGAATGTCCAGCTCATGTAGCATGAAATCTGCAATTTCTACAGCTAGCACAGCCCCACAAAGTTCAAGCCTACGGATTGTGTGCTCTGGCTTAGGTGCTAACTTAGCTTTCCCAAACAGAAACCCTATGTGGGTTTGATTAGAGGAGTCTTTTACCTTGAGGTAGGCAACAGCTGCTATGGCCTCAGTAGATGCATCTGAGAAGATGTGAAGCTCTTTTCTCTGACTTGTAGTAAGAGAAGCTGAAGTGTAGCAGCGTGGTATACGGATTCCATCTAAGGCATGAAGAGATTGTTTCCAGGACTCCCACTTTGGAAGCTTGTCTGTTGGCAATGGGGCGTCCCAATCTTTAATAGCCCCTAAGAACTGCCTAAGCAAGGATTTGCCTTGTATAGTGATGGGAGCCACAAATCCTATTGGGTCATATAGGCTGTTCACTACTGACAGAACGCCACGCTTGGTAAATGGCTTGTCTGCAGAACTGACTTGAAAGCCGAAGGTGTCCCTTAATAAGTCCCACCATAGGCCCAGACTTCTCTGTGGCGGCATGTCCATCCCCAGGTTTAGGTCTTTGAACCCTGTGGCATGATCGTCAGGTTGAAAGGCTTTCATAACGGCAACACTATTTGAGGCAATCTTGTGTAGTCTGAGGTTAGCCTCAGAGAGCATACCTTGTGTCCTTTGGAGCAGATCTATGGCTTCTTCATCTGTAGGTAAGGACTTAAGTCCATCGTCAACATAAAAGTCTCTCTCAACGAAGTGTCGAGCGTCCACGCCATACTCCTTTTCTCCATCAAGGGCAGTCCTTTGTAATTCATATGTTGCAACAGCAGGTGAGGGACTATTCCCGAAAACATGTACTTTCATGCGGTATTCCATGATCTCATTGTCCATGTTGTTGTTACGGTGCCACAGAAACCTTAGGAAGTTCCTATGGTCTTCGCGTACAAGGAAGCAATGAAACATTTGCTGAATGTCGGCAGTTATCGCAACTGGCTCTCTTCTAAACCTCATAAGTACACCTACAAGGTTGTTGGTTAGATTCGGGCCCGTAAGAAGAACATCATTCAGGGATACGCCTTGATACTTGGCACTGGAGTCAAATACTACCCTGATTTGTTTAGGCTTGCGTGGGTGATACACTCCGAAGAAAGGTAGGTACCAGCACTCATCGTGTCTTTGAAGTGCTGGCGCTGGTTCGGCGTGATCATTGTCGAAGATCCTTTTCATAAAGGCGATGAAATGGTCCTTCATTTCAGGCCTGTTCTTTAGTGTTCGTTGAAGTGAGTTGAATCTGGATAGAGCCTGTTCACGATTGTTTGGGAGTTTGGCCCTTGCAGCCCGAAGGGGTAATGGCGCAACCCAGCTGTTAGACTTATCCTGGAAGAATTCTTTATCCATTATTTTTATGAACTCTCTGTCTTCAACTGACAAGGCTACTCTGTTATCATCACTGATAGTACTAAACACTGCAGCACCTAGGTTGTCATCACAAAGGACAGGAGTATCATGCCATACTTGGATGATGTCAAGAGGCTTCTCCTTTACTTCGTAATGATAAGGGCATTGTTTGAAGTGGGAGGCACGTCCATTTCCCAACACGTAAGTTTTGAAGGAGCGGATCGTGGCTGACGTACGCATCCTGCTCAAGCATACATCGCCCACTATTACCCAGCCTAAGTCAAGTCTTTGTGCATAAGGGGCGTCGTCAGGTCCATCACACTGTTCGCGTACTTTATGTACTCTGAGAATGTCTCTTCCTAGCAGGACCAAAATTTCAGCACTCGTGTCCATTGCAGGAATCTCATCAACAAGGTGCCTTAAGTGAGGATGATGATATGCGGCTTCTGGAGTGGGAATCTCTTCCCTTTCGCCTGGTATCTGGTCACACTCAACTAATGTTGGTAGGGGTATGCCCTCTCCCTCCTTGATGTGAGAAACCATGAACCCATCGACCCTTCTGCCGAAGGTCTCTACTCGACCAGAACACGTTCTGAGAGTATACGGTGTGGCTTGACCCTCTATGCCAAAGATCTCAAAAAATTTAGGCTTAACCAGGGACCTATTGCTCTGTTCATCTATTATGGCATACATTCTAGTAGCTTTCTCAGGATGGTCCTTCGGGTATATCTTGACTAGGCATACCTTGGCACAGCATTTGTGATCCAAGCCCTCTCCACAGACTTCTGTGCATGAAGATAAAACATTATCATTGGCTGGAGCATGACTTTGTTGCTCCCCGCCATGATTTAAGGCAGGGGGGGAGGTAGCTAGCTGCTGTAGGTTGTCTGGAAGTGGAGTAGGATGCATAGCTGTAACATGTCTGTCGCTACTGCATTCTGTGCACTTGATGACGACTTTACAGTCTTTAGCGAGATGACTATAAGAAGCACAGCACTTGAAGCAAATTCCTAGTTTCTGGAGAATCTCCCTGCGCTCTTGTAAAGTCTTTGCCCTAAGCCCACGACATTTCTTAAGAGGGTGAGGCTTCTTGTGAATAGGACACTGACGATTAGGGTCTTTATCTCTGTCATCCACAACGCCCTGATCACTAGGTGAGGTAGTTGAGGGTGAGATGTCTGTCCTCTTGACAGATATTGCTCTATTAAAGTCTCTACGTTTAGATACTGTGTTATCATACCTTGATGATGATGAGGATGAACCAGGCAAGTTGGGTTCACTGAAGCTGAAGCTGGGATCGTTTCTCATCCAGGCTTGATCACTAATGAACCTGCAAAAGTATGAGAATGGAGGAAAGGATACGTTATGGTCTCTTTTGTACCTTGAGCCCTGTTGTGCCCATTTCTCTTGCAGGCCATATGGCAGTTTAGACACCACTGGGTTGACACCATGAGCGGTGTCCAGGAAGCTTAGTCCAGGTAGACGTGGGTCTGTCTTTGCCAACTCTAGCTCCATGAGGAGGTCACTCAGATCTTGCAGCTTGCGATATTCTTTGTTTGTTAATTTGGGGAAGTTTTGCAGTCTCTTGAATAGAGCGCTTTCTATGGCTTCAGAGCTACCATAGGCTTGCTCAAGTCTTGCCCATGCAGCAACAAGACCTGCATCCGGGTGGTCCACGTGTACTGTTCTCATTCTTTTAACACGATCTGCAGATTCTGGTCCCAGCCACTTTATGAGCAAATCAAGTTCTTCCTTAGTAGTAAGATTGGGATCAGCAATAGCAGCCTTGAAGGTTGATCTCCAGGCCCTGTAGCTCTCTGCACAATCGTCAAACCTTGAGAGGCTAGTGTTAATGAGCTCACGGCGTACCATATATCTGGCAAAGTCATTCAAATCTGATTTCTCACTCTTTGGTGCCAAAGTAACTTGTGGAACCCCTTGGGTGTGAAAGTTCTCTGGTGATGTAGGGTGAGGTTTACCAGGGTAAAATGATGTTGCATGAGCGTTTAACTGTGGTGTAATCTCTAAGGCTTGTGCTGGCTGTGGCTTGAGTTGCAGCTTGTCACCGGAAATCATGTTGTTGTTGGCAGGAGTTTTCTGCGTAGAAGTACTTGTGTTGTAGACTTGACGAGGCTCAGGCATATAGAGTTGAGAGGTCTCCATGTTGAGAGTCAGAACAGTGTTGTTAGTAGGAGGTACAGGAGATGACTCTGTGTCTTTGCAAATGTTATGCTTTAGTACGTATTCACTGGTGCGTTCAACTGGATCTTCCAGTTCTGCTGGGATAAAACAGTCCAAATTAGTGCTTTGTCCCATTGCTTCTTCAAGGACTTTCAGCCTTGCCAGGGAAGCTGCTTCCTCCCCTTCCATTTGCAAAATCTTTATTTGGGAATCTGCCTCTGCTTGTTGAGCTGCCTTGCTTGCTTCTACCTCTGCTTGCTTTCTTGCAAAAGAGCTTCGCGCTTTTTTTGATTCGGCATCAGCGCGGGCCTCTATTAGCTTGTCGCTTAATGTAGAACTTCTGGAGCGAGAGGATCTAGAAGAAAGTGCAGTGCGCTTGGTTGAAGTGGATCTGTGAGATCTGGTCTCCTGCAGTTGAATAATGCGGAGTTCTGCCTTAAGCTTTGCATTTTGCACTGCGAGATCCCTTTGTTGATTCAGTGCATTGGTCCTGGCCAGTTCTGCTGAAGAATCCTCTATATTAGAGTCCTGCAAGAAAGCTGAGTATTTTACAGACAGCTGCTGGTAGCGTTCATTCGCAGCAAATAGCAATTTATAGAGTCTCTTAATTCAGCTGGTTGATCAATAAAGTGTGACAAAACTGACATGCAATGTGAGGTTCTGTCCCAGAGGTCTGACAGATTACTGGAGAACTCATCTCTAGTGGCTTCATAGTTTTCCCTGAGTTTCTGTGTTGGTATTATTGTACGTTTGGGTCTTACATTCTGTTCGGTAATATCTGCCGGATCTGCTCCCTGTACGACTGCCGGTTTGGCGGCATGATGTATCTGTGTTGATTCGGCCATAAAAGAGTGTTCAGAGCCTTGTCTAGACATTTTGCAAAAAATGGTACTGTCTCTTTAGAAAGATGAACAGCAGCTTAGACAGGTGAGGTAACACAGTTTAATGCAGAGAAACAGTTTTCAACATTCACATGAAGTGCAGTAGGCTTGCGCAACCATGTGCTTCACAAGATGGCGGATAGCACTGAGCTTGATTGCAGATTAGGTACACACATATAAACAGCAGGCTGTAGAAATTCTATGCATCTTTTGACTATTCTGACTCAGATTGTTGTGATAGCGATCTATCCCTTGTAAGACCTCTATGCCTGGTCTGAATAAGCAGATATACCCACTGCGGACAATCCTTATCAGATAGCTGAACTCACCAATACCGGTTTTCATCCACAAGCTGGTTTATTCTGTACAACAAACAATGGAATACAGCAGAATGAATGGATTTCAGTATTATGCGGTCAAAAGATGATGCTTTCCTAGCTTAGCATGCAGAATACATGTTTCCCTGTTACATGTGGCAGGCAACCATGATACAGGAAGTGCCTCACTAGAGAGCAGGGGTGTGGTTTACATACAAAGTAAATGTGTCATAAGTGCATTACCAACAAAAAGGCCACAAGATGGCAGCAAATAACTAACCATAGAGAAATCACTAACCATAGAGAAATCCATAGTAAATGGATCAAAGAATAAACTATGTAATTCCCATCTACAATAATGAGAATATTAACCGTGTAACAGCACAGCCCATTACACTTTTCTAGTGGCCATGCCTTAGAGGAAAACTTTGAAACAAGACAGAGCTACAGACTCCATTATATGCTAACTCCCTGTAAGTAATTGTGTACCCTGATCTATTCTATGTCAAGGAAACACTAGCATATGTAGCATTCCCACTTCATACTGTATTGTACTCCACACCAACACCAGCTGCTCTAAGCCATCATGGACACAATAATCAAACACATCTAGGTCTATAATTTAACCCTTTGAGTTCCCGAGGGGTACACAAAGCATTGCTCTCCAATGCATTGCGTTCCTCTCTAGCACTCAAAGGGTCAAGACAAACCTTTCCATTGTTTACAAACAACCCTGCTTCTCAATGGAGCTATTTTGAACCACTAATCCTCTTTTGGATGCAAAGAAATGATGACCTGCTTTATATACTTTCATTCTGGTTTAGCTGATTAAGAATGAGCATGTCTACAGTGAGGCCTAGAAAGAGTCTTGGCCAGTACTATGACTACATTAGGTAAAAAACTTACAAAATTAGATACATGGAGCAGCATGTAATAAACATACCTGGGAACTTTTGAAGCAGGGCTACCCAGAGGGTAACCCTGTCTGTGCTGACCGGGGAGGAAAATGACGTGAATCGCGTCATAAAAGGGGCGGGACAAAAAAAACAATAACTGCAAAATACCTGGGAATGGAGGGTAAGAGGCGGGGAGTGGGAGGAACCGGGCGGGATGGAGCACAAGTGGGCAGAGTTTCTACTTAAATTCTGCACACCCAGAGATTCACACACACTGCCCCAGAGACACAGTAATTCAGTTTGAAATCCGCAGACTCCGGGGCAAAACCGGAGAGTTCCCAGGTATGGTAATAAAGTGGAGTGTTGGTTAGTTTTCAAAGTCCATAAATTTGTGTACTATTAACAATTTTGATTCAACAAACATACTAATACATTTATGATGCATAGCTCATGCTCTTAAATTAATGCAAAGGTTAGCTAAATGCATGAAAATGAGTGTTAATTGCTTTGCTGTATTAGGATCAATCACAAATGCCTACTTTTTGAGGCACAGTTACTAAGAAAAGAATGTGTGTGTGTTGCGGGCATGTGTGTGTGTGTGTTGCGGGCATGCATGTGTGTGTGTGTGTCATGGTCTCGTGCGTGTGTGTCGCGGTCTCATGCGTGTGTTGCGGTCTCGCGTGTGTATTGCGGGCTCGCACACGTGTGTGTGTGTATTGCGGGCTCGCGTGTGTGTGTATTGCGGGCTCACGCATGTGTGTGTATTGCGGGCTCGCGCATGTGTGTGTATTGCGGGCTCGCGCACGTGTGTGTATTGCGAGCTCGCACGCGTGTTTGTGTATTGCGGGCTCGTGTGTGTGTATTGTGGGCTCGTGTGTGTGTGTATTGTGGGCTCACGCGTGTGTGTGTGTAATGCGGGCTCGTGTCTGTATTGCGGGCTCGCGCACGTGTGTGTATTGTGGGCTTGCGTGCGCGCATGTGCGTATTGCAGGCTCGTGTGTGTGTGTGTGTGTGTGTATTGGGGGCTCGCGTGTGTGTGTATTGCGGACTTGCACGTGTGTGTGTGTGTATTGCGGGGTCGCACGTGTGTGTGTGTGTGTGTATTGCGGGGGCGCGTGTGTGTATTGCGGGCTCGTTCGTATGTGTGTGTATTGCGGGCTCGCACGTGTGTGTGTATTGCGGGTTCGCGCGTGTGTATTGTGGGCTCACATGTGTGTGTGTATTGCGGGCTCGCTCGTGCGCGCGTGTGTGTGTATTGAGGGCTCGCGCACGTGTGTGTGTGTATTGCGGGCTTGCGTGCGTGTGTGCATTACAGGCTTGCGAGCGTGTGAGTATTGCAGGCTCGCACGCGTGTGTGTACTGCGGGCTCGCGCTCATGTGTGTGTGTGTGTGTATTGTGGGCTCGCGCGCATGTGTGTATTGGAGGCTCGCACTTGTGTGTGTATTGCAGGCTCGCTCGTGTGTGTGTATTGCGGGCTCGAGCGTGTGTGTGTGTATTGCGGGCTCGCACGTGTGTGTGTATTGCGGGCTTGCGCGCGTGTGTGTGTATTGCGGGCTCGCACATGTGTGTGTGTGTATATTGCAGGCTCACGCGCATGTGTGTATGTGTGTATTGCAGGCTCGCGCACGTGTGTGTATTGCGGGCTCGCGCGTGTGTGTATTGTGGGCTCATGTGCGTGTGTGTATTGCGGGCTCGTGCGCGTGTGTGTGTGTATTGCGGGCTCGTGCGCATGTGTGTGTGTATTGCGGGCTCACACATGTGTGTGTGTATTGCAGGCTCACGCGCATGTGTGTATGTGTGTATTGCAGGCTCGCACACGTGTGTGTATTGCGGGCTCACGCGTGTGTGTATTGTGGGCTCATGTGCGTGTGTGTATTGCGGGCTCGCGTGCATGTGTGTATTGCGGGCTTGCGTGTGTATATTGCCGGTATGTGTGTGTATGTGTTGTGGGAGCTTGCGCATGTGTGTGTTGTGGGAGTCTGTGTTGTGGGTGTGTGTGTGTTGCGGGCAGGTGTGTGTATTGCAGGTGTGTGTGTTGTGGGGACGTGATTGTGTGTTGTGGGTGTGTGTTGCGGCCGTGCATGTGTGTGTGTTGTGGGCGTGTGTGTGTTGCGGGCATGTGTATTTTTGTTGTGTTTATGTATTGTGTGTGTGGTGCATGTGTGTGTCTGTGTGTGGTGCGTGTATTGCGTGTGTATTTGGTGAGTGTGTGTGTTACGGGCGTGTCTGTGTGTGTTGTCTGTATGTATTGTGTGTGTTGCTTGTGTGTGTCTGTGTGTGATGCGTGTATTGTGTGTGTGTGTGTGTATATTGAAGAAAGACCCTGTAATCCCTTACCTTATAAAGTGACAGAGGTAGGAAATCTTTTTTGAAAGAGGAGAGGGTGGGAGATAAAATCACCAAGACTACGGGTAGTCAAAGAATTGTGCGTTCCATTCAGGTTCAAGTATGAGGTGATTCCAGTTTGCACGGTTTCTTCTTTTTGACCAAGGAACCATGAGACCAGTCTCTCACTTCTGAGTTCTTAGTACTGTTGTTGTGGCAGGCAAAGTGTAAGGTAAGGCATTTGTAATTAATGCGTTGCAGAGCAGTGTAATAGAGCAGCCTGTAACTCTTTTTAGGACAATGTTCTTAATGACTGGATTGTTGACTTTGCATGTGTGTGTGTGTGTATTGCCTGTGTATCTTCTATTTGTGTATTGTGCATGTGTGTGTGTTGCGGGCATGTGTGTGTTGCAGGCATATGTGTGTGTATAGTTTGGGGAAAATGTGGAAGGATGCAAGCTTGTGAGTGGAAGAGGCCATGTTAACCCTTTGAGTGCCACAGTGGTGGGAATCAAATTAGTTTGCAATACATTGTGCACCTCTTTGGCAGTCAAAGATTTAAGGCACGTGATGTGTATTAACATTGTACATTAGTGTAACAGTGCTGGACTGTGCTGAAATTTTTGTCCCCAAGAGGAGAGTGTCAGCCATTTTTTTTGTTTCTATGAAGGGATAGTGAGGGGAGCGGAAATGTAAATGGCTGTGTGTAGGAGATATGCTAATCTCCTCCTAGCTGCGCCCTGGGGTGTGTATGCTGGGCTATGGCACTCAATTGGAGATTTGCACATGTGCTCTTATGTGCCAGCCCTGGGATGTGTGTGTTATAATTTAGGGTGTTATACTAGGCTACATCAATAGATAACATATGCATATCTCCTCCTAGCTGCCTCCCTGGGGGGTGTAATTACTAAACATAATACCTTAAACATTTCTTAACAGTGGTATAACTAGTTATCCTAGGATCCAGTGCAAGTATTTGGTTTTCTGTGAAATTAAAAAAGGACATAACTAGAACCCATTGACTCCTGTTGCTGACCTTCCTACTTGGATGTGCATCATTGTCATAACTACACAATCTGTACCCTCTGTACTAGTAGAACAAAACACTCCAGGACAGTTTCCATTCACTTTATAGGAATTTCTATAGAAACAATTTTTTTGCAGTCTGCTGGATAAATGTTGTATGATGTGATTTGTTCACAGAAAAGCACTGAAAACTGTATTTTGCCTGAAAACATGCTTAGCATTTATAGTCCAAAGTCTTGTGTAATGTGGTTAAGTAAGGGTCAGGTGCTTTTTTTTTTTTTTGTTTTTCCAACTGAGATTTTTATTGAATTTTTGAAGGAATACAAAAGGATAAAGGGAGGGGAGGACAGTACAAACAGTCAAAATTGACAATATGAAATCTAAGACACGAAAAGGCCTAAAATGCGCAAATCTGTATTGAGTGAAGACATTACAGCCAGGATCGTGGCTTTACAAGGGAGGGACAAGGCAGAGTCAGAAAAGAAAGGAAAAGGTAAGTAATTAGCAATCAGTCAAGCATTGCCCTTGGGCTCAGAACCTTCATCAGAGGCATGGCATACAGTGGCTTAACCATGGGAATAGTAGGAGCAAAGCAGAGTAGCTGGAGAGGAGAAAGAGAAGACATAATAGGTCAAAGCCCACAATGGAAGCAGTGGGCACAAAGGGAGAGAGGTAAGCAAGAGGCAGAGCAAGAAAGCTGAGAAATAGTAGCTAGAGAAAGGATGGGAAAAGAAGAAGGTTCAGTGGGTGACATGACCTGAGGAAAGAGAGGAAAGGGGAGAAAGAGGGGAAAGAAAAGAGGAAGAGAAAAAAAGAATGGGAAAAACAGAGCAGGGCAGGCCACCCCCACAGGCAGTGGGGGGATGGAGCTACCCCACCAGGCCACACATATGGATGGGCAGTACGGGAACCCAGAATCACTGCGGACCAGCCGGGCAATCCTGGGAGTCTGTATATTCAATCTAGGGTGCCCAAACGGAGACAAATCTATCTAGAGAGGAAGAGAGTATCACGGTGTCCGTGCTATGCGGGCGACATTTTGACACGTTACTTCCTGATACCTTTTATTGGCTACGCTATATTGCTCCTCCCAGTGACAGCCTTTAAATACTCAGTGCTGTCACTTCTGCACTGCCCTTTTATGGTGTTTCTGTTGCCTAGCGCATGTTCCGTTATTTTCATATGATATCAGTGTATGACCCGGACTGCCTGACTACTCTGCCTGTTTATGTTCCTGCTTTGTGTACCAACCCGGATTGGCTGACGTTCCTGCTCTGTGTATTGACCCGGCTTGGCTGATGTTCCTGTTCCGTGTACCGACCCGGCTTGGCTGAAGTTCCTGCTCCGTGTACCGACCCGGCTTGGCTGACGTTCCTGCTCCATGTATTGATCGGGCTTGGTGGACGTTCCTGCTCTTGCTGGGCGGCCCGAGTTGCTCTCACTCTCTCTCTTGGTATGTACTAGACCTCCGGTTGCCTTGGTTACTGTGTAGACAGTCCTATCTATGACCCGTTCGCTCCATAATGCCTTATCCGGTTGAACCACTGTACGCTTGGTCTGTTTACTGCTTCACCTGAGGTTGGGTTACTCTCGGGCACCTCAGGCTGTCTATATCTCTAGCAGTTGCCTCAGACCGGAGCGTTCATTAACCCCTTGTGCTGTGCACTTGGGTCACTATCCACGGCAGTCTCAGTTTGGCGTCATGTTGCACCTTACGGTGCTGTGCACTTGGGTCATTATCCATTGCTGTCTCAGTTTGGCATTACACTGCACCATCCGGTGCTGTGCACTTGGGTCACGAATTATTGCAGTCCCAGTTTGGCGTTCACTATACCGCTGGTTACTGCCTTCCTCTGGTGCCCAGTAGCCAGTCACATATCCTAGCTCCGCTTGCTCCTCTGTGGCTACAGTCCCTATTGTCACTCTCTGCGTAGAGAGTATACTGTGGGCCTTCCACTATTAGGGCCTATCCGCTGTTCCTGGCCTAATAGTATCATTCTGCCATATTCTCACTGAATCATATGAACTGTACCTGACCTGTGTCAGTATTGTATATTGTTCTTTACATTCTGGATCTGTGTGGGTTAATCATATCTTTGTAACCTGTCCTGTGTCAGTTTTATATTATATTTGTATGCTGGACCCGTGAGGGTTACTGTTACTCTGTGTGTGCTAATAAAACTGTGTTTTACCAAAACCTTCTGTTTCTGAGTGTACATAAAACCGTAAGAGAGTTGAGCAGTTAGGTTTTCGACAGCATATGTGGACCAAATGTTGTGAAACAGGGCATCCTTATCTGGCTGAGAGGGTTTCCTCCAAGAGGAAGCTAGTAAATTACGAGCAGCCAGAAGCATATGTGACAATAAAGTTGAGATGTGTGCTCCAGGAGCTGCCCCAAGACCAAGAACTAAGGGTCCAGCGAGAAATTAACCTCAATGATATCAGTTAACAGAGACAGCACCATGGATCAGAAACGCTGGGCAAATGGTCAGGACCACCAGATATGAAGCATGTCACTCTGGGTTTGACAGCCCCGGAAACAACGAGATAAGGGGTAAATTCTGTGCAACCACACGGGAGTCAGGTACCATCGGTATAGGATCTTATACGCCCTCTCCTTATTAGTGATACTCAAGGAGCTCTTGGCTGCCGCTGCATGAATCTTATCCCTGGACTCAATCGGAAGCTCTGATCTCAAATCTCTCTCCCAGTCAAGCATGTATTTTGTCTTAGCATCAGAGGGGAAAGAGTGAACTCCTGTATAGATATGTGATATGAGTCCAGTAGTGAGGGTCGGGCGTAAACAGAGACGTTCAAACCAAGTCAGGCTGGGTAAAGGGAGTGCATGTTTGAAGGAGCTGAGAATATGAGAGATCTGCATGTATCTGTACTGTTTGTGAGTAGGGAGATCGGAAAGGGAACAGGGAGATCTCTGAAATAAGAGAGCAAGCGAGTTAGCAAGTTCATCTTAAAAGCGGTGACTCTTCCTAACCATGATATATTGTAGTAATGCCATCTCGCAAGATCAGCTTTCAAAGCTCAGAGAAGAGTGACATATTTGGCAGAGTATAAAGATCCGTAGGAATTTCTCAGTTGTATGCAGAGATAAGCAATCTGGGAGGCCGGCCATTTAAGGTCAAAGTTCAGTTCAAGTAGTTTCTGAGCATTGTGTGGGAGGAAAAGGCCTAGGGCCTGAGACTTTTCAGTATTGATTTTAAACCCGGATAAAGAATGGTAATGCTCCAGAGTCGCCATTAGATTGGGCAGTGAGGTAAGAGGTTTAGAGATCGTAAGTAAAATGTCGTCTGTAAAAAGGGATTGCTTAAAAGTGAGATCACCCACCAAAACCCCAGAAATGTCTGGATTAGAGCGAATGAGAGCTACCAGAGGCTCCATGCTCAGAAAGATGAGGAAAGGGGACAAGGGGAAACCCTGCCGAGTACCGCCCGGATAGGAAAAGAGGGAGAGAGAAGACATAATAAAAGGCATAATAAAAAGCTAAGACATGCCCTTTTTATGAAAGCATACTTCTTTTAACTCTTATATATTAAAGAAAATGTTCCTATTCTACCCTTTGGATATGTGGAGGTGAAACAATTGTGAAACTTATGGTCACATGTAAGCAATTCTGGTGTAAACCAAATGCACCACAGGGAAAAATGCACCATTTAAATCAACAATAATTTTTATTTGTCTCTTATAAGGCTATGTCTCCTACAAAGCTTCATTATTTTAAACTAGTTGAACAACCCGTTACACGGGCCACAGTGCTTCTGGCAGCCGGTCGCGGGGCAGTCACACGCAGTGGAGACTGACCGCGCCTCAGCTGATACAGAGCTGGACGCTCCTTCGGAGCGCCCAGCTCTGTATCAGCCGCGGCGCGGGCAGTCTCTACTGCGCGTGACTGCCGCACGTGCAGCAGTGTCTACTGAGCATGTCGGGCGTTACACACAACTTGCCGAATTATTATATAGGATAACTTATTATCAGTCACATATAGGTCTGCACACTGTTGAACGTGCACACACACAGACAAGACTCACATACATGTACACACACAAACATGCATATTGTGATAAATACTCACAGCCTTAGAGTTTCTTAGAACAGTCTTCTACGGCTATAAATAATAGAATCTGGAAGTCACTTTAACATTGTTTATTGTGTAGTCCAAAACTGTATTTTATTACAGCAACTCAAAATTAATAAACAGAAAAATAAATCCTAGCTCTCACCAGAGCACTAACTTAAACAGAGTCAATCCCAGACTATTGCTGGGTGGCTAAACCCACTTACCAGCCACAACAAAATCTCAAGGTAACATGCAATACAAAACTTTCAATTCTAGTTTGATTACCTTTAAAGGGATAGTACTACTTCAGTATTACTAATCCCTATATTAAAGCACTATTTAAAAAAAAAGTATTGCCCCCAGTGTTATCTCTCAAACCTTTATGGTTTGAGAGATGAACGCTTCTAAAGTTGCTCTCTCCCTCCCCCGTAGTCAACATTTTAGCTGACTCAGGGAAATCCGGTCAGAGATCATCAGGCGGCTCTGCAGCAGAGCCGCGATCTCGTTAACTAAAAAAAAAAACTTTCACTAAAACGATCTTCTAAGTGTGCTTGCAAGCCAAGCACACATAGAAGACCATTTCAGTGAAAGTTTTTTTTTTGTTAATGCGATCAGGCTGTGCTGGAGAGCCACCTGAAAGTAGTACGACTCTCTTCTCTGCAGTCAGCTAAAATGCTGACTACGGGGAAGGGGGAGCGAGAGGGCAACTTTAGAAGCGTTCATCTGTCAAACCATAAAGGTTTGAGACATGACACTGGGGGCAATACGTTTTTTTTTTTTAAATAGTGCTTTAGTATAGGGATTTGTAATACTGAAGTATTACTATCTCTTTAAGGTAGCTCTTTTCCTCTCTTGCAATCAGCAGAGAAATCAAAGGGGAGAGAGACCAGAACCTTTCTTGCTCTGACCATTAAAAACCATTTTCCCAATTAACGTTAGGTGTGGCTCCTAACTATCCCTCACCTGCAGTGCTACCTGCTGGGAAATTTAGTTTTCTTTCTGAACTCTAAAGTGAGTATAAACTGTGTAGGATTCTGGGTCCTAAATATCTTCCTTCTACAATTATATCTTTGATATTGTCACAATATATACATGCATACACACAGATACACAAACAAAACCTGACCCTATGGCTTACACATTCTCAGAGGAATGCATGAATCTGCCAGTGCTACCCATTTACTGATCATATTTATAACCCTTTGAGTGCCAGAGGGGTATGCAACGCATTGCAAAGCAATGCATTGCGTACCCCTCTGGCACTGAAAGGGTTAAGGTTGAAATTCCAGCAACTGTATTTATGTTTATGTACAAGCCTATTTGGTGCATACTGTTGAACTGCTTTGCCAACATTAACCCCCATTGAGAAAAGGCTCCTACTGCCACCCCATAGCAGGTGCGCAAAGATGGAAGAATATACTGTGATTTCCTTTAATTCAATAGCAAGTTCATGCAGAATAATGACATCCTGAAAATCCCACACAATCCCACAATGCCTGCCCCACAGCTCTTATATTCAATTACATCTTGTGCCGGTTAGGACTGGGGTTGACATTTTTTCACTGGAAAGAAGTATATTTCTTACCCCCAAGTATTCTTTGCCTTTGCAATTTGTGTTAGAAAGTTTTCTGTTTCCTGTAATAGCAAATGGTTTTTGATGACAGATTGACTTCAGTATAAAAGGATCAAGCAGAATCTGAGGATTTACCACATGAATGGAAAGGACTGACTGTTTTATCAATTGACAGTGTTTATGTTTCTGTTAAATTTGCCACTGTCAGTAGTTCCCTATAGTCCAGGACTCTCCCTGCCAGGCTGCCCTATTCACTGAAGATCTGACTAACACATTGCTCCTGCTTTTTCAGTATTGTTCCTCCGGGATGCCCTATTACTAGGAGGTTTATATCTTTTTATGGGTAGATATTGGAGCAGTGTAAAACAGACTGTGAGTTTGCATCGCCTGTTTTATAGGGGCACAAATCTTGCTTAGTAGCCTTGCTGTCAGACTGAATGAAATTCACCACTAAAGGTTATCATAAGTATTGCTTTCCTCCCCTATTACCATTGTGCCTGAAACTGTTTCCTAAAAAAATATACACATTCCTTTCTGCATTAGAACTCACTGTGGGCCATATGTATAAAAGCAAAGAAGAGCAATTCTGAAGCAAACCAATTGCACTCCAGAGGACAAAGCAACCTTACCATTCACTTGCAATGGGCTTTTAACCCCTTGAATGCTAGAGAGGTCTCCAAATATTGCTTTGCAAAGGGTTAACACTTTGAGTGCCACTTTGTTGTGCAACACATTGCAGGACATGAGGGAAATATAAAATCCCATTAATTTGTATGGTGCTTTTAACACTTTGAGTTCTAGTTGGGTGTTCATTGCCAGGATTCTGAAAACAACAAGCAAATAACCGCTCAGGTATACAATGTATCATCTGAAGTAGGGTAATTCACAGGGTAACGAAAACTAACAAATATATAAGTAATACTGAGATCTTCACTCACTTACTTCACTTTATAACTCCAACTCGAGAAAATCTTCCACCTATTCCAATGAGCATCACACACAGCTGATCCGTCGGTGCTGAATAGGGAATCCTCTCGTTCTCCCAAATATGAAACAATGGTAACAAAGTATCCGCACAACGATAAAATTCTTCATAAAAATAAAATACTTTATTGAATATATAAAATCTTGGAGACACAAAATGGGACCACTAACAGATCACTCTGACAACTCCCTGACGCGTTTTGGACTGAACCAGTCCTTAGTCAGTCCGAAACGCGTCAGGGAGTTGTCGGGGTGATCTGTTAGTGGTCCCATTTTGTGTCTCCAAGATTTTATATATTCAATAAAGCATTTTATTTTGATGAAGAATTTTGTCGTTGTACGGATACTTTGTTACCATTGTTCATTGCCAGGGCCAGATTTCCTAAGTGGCAGAGTTAACAACTGCCCAGTGCTCCAAATTTTGAGGGGCACCACAGCTGGGCTGGCCACACCCACATTCTGAATTATGAGTATGGCCAGAGCAATCTCAGTGTCCCTGCAACAGTTGTATACCCCTTTAGAGGCAATTATTTAAGACCCTATATTCTAAAGAAAATTCCAGCTCATTCCAGAGAAATGCCTTTTTGGTTTTTTTTTTTTTGGTTTTTTTCTTCTTTCTTGTTATAGGCCAATGGTATTTTCTGTGCCAGGAAACAGCTGATGGGACTGAGGATGTGGTCATGTGAGGAGTGAGATGTAGCTATTGGCAGATCTAAGTGCACTTAGAGTGACTGGCTTAGGGGCGTCTAGGATGTAAATCCAGCACTAAACATTGCACATCCAACTAGTCAAAGTATTAAAGCACCATATATATATATGAATGGGAATTTTCATGTCTCTCCATAGTAATGTTACTTAGATCAACAACTCTGCCTCTTTTGCTTGATATATAAGGTCACATTAGTTTTATTCGGGATGTTAAAGATGAGTAATTATGGAGCCAGCCAAGTGTACCAGAAGAGACAAAAGAAAATTGCAAGTATATTAAATTAAGCTTCTACCCCTTTAATGATAAAGGAGTCTCAAACACATTAGGGGTTATGCACTAGGACATGATAAAGAGATGATAAAGTGGAGATAACTTCTCCAGTGATATCACTTCCACAGTTCCTGTGTTATTCTATGGAGCCAATGAACTAAGTTTCTTTGGAGGTCTTAGTGCATAGGCTCTATAGAATAACACAGGAACTGGAGAAGTTATATCACTGAAGATGCCATTTCTGCTTTGTCATGCCTTAGCCCCATTGTTTTGCAAAATGTTATGTTTAAGGAGTTGAAAGTCAGTGGGAATTTCTACTTGTTTCCTAAGGTGCAATTGGTTTGCCTGAGAATTGTTCCATGTTGACTTTCAGCATATGGCCATATGCTCCAGATTTGTCCCAGAGACTTTACACTTAAAGGGATAGTAATACTTCATTTTAACTTTATTTTATTTTGTAGACATTAAAAAAACATGAAGAATGATATAAGTCTTATCTCTGAAACCTTTATGGTTTAAGAGATATTCACAATCAACGAAATCAGAAGGGAGATGCCCAGGTAGACTGCAGAGAGGGACAATCTTCAATTAAGATAAGGGAAAAAGCTGAAAAACTTGTCAAGGGGGGAAGGGCTTTCATTGTTTTCATACAAAGAAAATTGTCCCCTTCTGTCATCTGTCCTGTCATACAACCAGACTCACATCTGAGAAGAGATGGCTTACACTAGGAAAAAGGGGCGGGGAGGGGAACTTTGCTTGTGAATATCTCATAAACCATAAAGGTTTGAGAGATAAGACTTATATCATTCTTCATGTTTTTTTAATGCCTACAAAATAAAATAAAGTTAAAACGAAGTATTACTATCCCTTTAATTACCAGGTCTCCAGGCTGATTCTCCTGTGGAGGGGAGTTTCTTCCCATCCTGTTCCTCTCACTTCCCGCCCACTTCTCCTCATTCACACCCCATTCCTCCCACTCTCTGCACACATTATGACATGGATTGTTAACTCCCTCCCCCACTCACGGTTAAGCCCTGCCCCTTTTGTGACAAGAACTGCATAATTAATATCCCCCAAATGCACCAGGTGAATCCGCTATGGGGGAGGGGGGGCAAGAAGCAAACGTTCCCAGGTATGCATATGCCGCATTGTATTTCCACTGCTATTCAATATTTTATTTTGTCTTAGAAAGCCATATATACAAAATGACAGTGGAACAATTCATGAGTAAAACAACTACACCACAGTGAACAAAATCCCCAAACTCCTTGTGATTTAACTCTCTGAGTGCCAGAGGCATGCACAATGCATTGCTTTGCAATGCGGTGTGACCCAGGGAAATCATGGCTCTTAATTTGTTTAGCAAAATGACTTATTTAGGTAGGTGTCCTTCAAACAGCTGTCAGTAATATCTATATATCTATTTTTATTTTATGTTCTTGTTTTTGATCATCTCTTTTAGCCTCCTGCTAATTGTTTCTGTTTTTGACCTGATAATAGCTTGTGTCCTTTACTAGACATTAAAGTCTATTGTAGATGATTTTTTGCTGTTTGCTATGAGGAGGCATGACCTAAAAGAATATATCAAAAGAAATCACTACATATCTACATGATACTGCAGATATAGGCCTTGATCCAATTCCCCCAATGCAAAAAAAAAAAAACCCTGACGCATTTCTTCAAGCACTGTAAGCAATTCAATTACTTAAGCTATGAAGAAATGCCAGCAAAAAAAAGGACCTTGGGTGCTAATTTTACTCGTGTTTGCACCCATTGAAACACATAAAATGTTGAAATTTGCCATTTAATTCCATTAGCATTAAGATACGTGGAGGAACCCACTCTAACATGTGAAAATCTGCAGTTTTTTGGGGCACAGAGTCCCTTGAAGGAATAGTAATACTTGAAAATAATTTTATTTTATATTGTAGCCCTTAAAAAATCATTAAAATTATATAAGTCTTATCTCCAAAACCTTTATGGTTTGGGAGATATTCACAAGTAAAATAAAGTAAATTTCCCTTTTCCTGGCTGTTTCAGCCATGTCTGTCATCTAGTGGACAGATTTGGAATCCGGTCCACAGATCAACCAGCAGCTCTTTAGCAGTGCCGAGTTCATGATCTTTAAAACAAACTACTTAATTGGAACTGTGTACAAAGTGTGCCTGGCTTGCAAGCACACTTTGTAGACCATTCCAATGAAGAAATTATTTTTAAAGATCGTGATCTCGGCACTTCTAGAGAGCCACAGCCAGTCCCGGGACCAGATTCCAAATCTGAGAGCTAGAACGGTGACGTCACTCAGGGGGAAACTTTGCTTGTGAATATCTCCCAAACTATAAAGGTTTGGGAGATAAGATTTATATAATTTTTTAATGTTTTTTTAAGGGCTACAATATAAAATACAATTATTTCCAAGTATTACTATCCCTTTAATGCATCTCAAAATTTCTGATCTAGTAATTGAAACTGAAAAAAAGCCACAGTGTATGTATTGATAAGGGGCCCTAAGCCCCATATCAATACATCCAAAGCAATCCCAAAATGTGTGAAATGTTAGTAGAATTAACCCTATGCATGCTATTAGGGTATGTTTGGAATTTGCCATCTCCCCACTAGGAGCTGATTGGCTGGGAGGTGCATAAGAACACATCAAAGCCAATGGCCATCTGGGAGACATTTGGAACAAGTCTCTGTTCAAATTTCCTGAGACAAGTTCAGTTGCTGATAGGTTTGACTCTGTTTCCTGTTCTCAGTGAGTAGCAGTCTGTATCTAGAGGTGCTATCCTGCCATCAGGCTTCGTGGCCTGCACATTTACACCCGGCTTTGGCCAAAGCAAGGCACCTTTAGAACAGCCCATGATCCCTTGCTTCACTCTCTTGCCTGCGCCCCCAGCATCTTGCTCACTGAGGCCTGCCTACTCAGCAATAAAGTTTGCTTAATCTTGTGTTGCTCTTTTACTTTCATATCAATAGCTGCTTGTCATCTCTTGGCAGGACCCTATTCCTGGTCAAGTTTACCTAGCAGTTTACAAGGGCGCTTCCTGATCTTAAATATTACACCAAAACAGAAGATGTAGATAAAGAGAAAGAAAGAAAAAGGAATATGGAAGATGACAGAAGAAGACTGACTGTGGATGACAGGTAAATGTTATACAGCTGTGGCTGTTAGGCTAGTGTTAGGGGTAGTATTGTTGCGCTTCATTGTTAGGGGTAGTGTAGGGTTAGTGTTTGGCAGGATGACTGTGTTTTTGAGCTCACTATCGGTGCTTCACAGTTGGTCAGGTAATGAGTGTTAGACGTTTTTCCTATGATGTTCCCCTTACTCACTCTATTTTGCATGGGTTTTGGGAACTTAAAACACACGATGGGTGTTTGGCCACATGTCAGTTTCTATGGACCAACGTTCATTGTGTTTTCAGTTGGCAGGGAAATTGAATACCAACTTATGCATTTTTTGTGCAGTCTGTGCATTACCAACAGTTAGCAGGATTCATTGAAGCGAGGCCATAATGTAAAGAATAAATAGATAAACCTCTATGTAAGATATCTACCGTGGTAAATTGATCACTTAAATTAAGAGCCATTTACATTTAGCATATGTCCCCTTTACCTTGGGCTTTCCATCCTTGAATGTGATAGAAGTCTCCAATGCAGTAAGAAGCAATGTCTGGTAGATCTCTTTAGTGTTCCAGGGATTAATCTTTGGAGTGCAAGAAAGGTATCCAACACATTGGGGGTTATGTGGTAAGGCATGCTAAAGAGGTGATAACTCCCATAATATCACTTCTCAGGTTCCTTTCTTATTGTATGGAGCCAGTACACTAAGATTTCTCAATATTTGGGGATCTTAGTGCATAGGCTTTATAGAATAACATAGGAACTGAAAAAGTGAAATCCCTGGAGAAGTTATCTCCATGTTAGCACAATTTTGTGAATAACCCGCATTGTATTACAATGCTTTGAATACATTTCTGCCACTCAAGAGGTTAAAGCCCCATATAAATCAATGGGGATTTTTATTTGTTCCTTATGGTGCCATTGATTTGCCACAATGTTGTCTGTGAACATATCACCCAACAGTATGTCATAAACCTTGATGATGTATTAAAGACTGCAATCTCTGCTTTTTATTCAAACCGCATTTTTATGTCTCACAATCTAAATTTTTCAGCTAGAGGCTGAGAATGTAATGTAAATACAGTTTATGAAGCATAAAGTAATCCAAAATAATACAAAAAACAAAATTGCTTATCTGAACGAATAGACAGTCTTGTACAATGTACTACATTCATCTTGTTTAACCCATTGACTAGATTTACACATGTGACAATATTGCTGCATAGAAAATAGCATAAGTTTGATATAATTCTTTCCTATGGAGGTGCTCACACAAGCAAATATTTTTAAGCATGGATCAGGAGAATTCATCTTACAGCAGCTTTGGTGCATTGATAAATTATTGCACCAATAATAAAATGAGGATTAAAGTCAATGGAAGAAGTTCTCTCTTTGATAAAAAAAAAAACAGATAAAGCAATGGGACTAGATGGGATATAAATTATTAAAATAACCTAGAAGTGTTCTGGCAAAACTTTTAACAGAATTATTCATTCAGTCACTATTGACAGGAGAAGTTACTGAAGACTGGAAGGTAGCAAATGGAGTACCACTTCACAAAAATGGTAGCAAGTGAGAGTCTGGCAACTACAGACCAGCAAGTCTTAGTGGTGAAATAAATGGAAATCATGTTAAATGAAATAATTGTTAAATATGTGAATTTAAATAGCTTGCAAGATCCTAAACAGCACAGGTTTACATCAGGGAGATCTTGTCAAATTAACCTCACAGATTTTTTTTTGACTGTGTAACTAAAATATTAGACCAGAAGTGTGGGGAAGTAGCGTTAGATTTAGCTTGTCTAGATTTTATTAAGGCATTTGACACTTTCCCTCATAGAAGGTTCGTTAATAAATTGCATGTTTAGTTCTGGATGAAAAAACAGTTGAATGGATAAGGAGACAGAGAGTTGTTGTTAATGTAGAATTTTGAGAAGAAGGTCATGTTAATAGTGAGGTACCTCAAGGATGTGTACTGGGGCCCATATTTTCATTACTGATATTGCAAAAGGACTTTACGGTAAGGTATTCCCTTTTTCAGATGATATAAAGATCTTCAACATTCGAAAGGAGCCAAATGACAAATGATTTAGCTAAATTAGAAAATGGGAAAGAGTTTGACAGCTGCAGTTTAATATTGATAATTGTAAAATAATGCACTTGGGACATAGGGATCCAAAGGCAGTATACGATATTAATGGTACTGTGCTGACAGAGACAACAGATGATAGGGATTTCGGCGTAATTATTTCTAGTGACTTAAAGGTAGGCAGGTAATGTGTCAAAACAGCAAGGAATGCAAGCAGGGAGCTGGGTTGTATAGCTAGAGGCATAAGTAGCAGAAAGAGTGGTCATGCCTCTCTACAGATCCCTGGTTAGACTTCATCTAGAGTACTGTATATAGTACTGGAGACCCCACCTCCAGAAGGATATGGATATTCTTAAAATAATTCTGAGAAGGACTACTAAAACGGTGAATGGTTTACAGGATAAAAAAAAAGACAGGACAGATAAAGGATCTAAACATGGATAGCTTGGAGGAGGGAATAGAGAGGGGATATGACAGAAGCATTCAAATACATGAAGGGATTCAACAAAGTACAGGAGGGAAGTGCATTTCAAAGGAGTAGAAGCAGAGGGGACAGAATGACTCCGCTACAAGATGGATTCTTAGTTAGGAGCTCTTCGTGCCTGAATGCCATTACACCTCTTTTTATAATGCTTGGCAGTTTTTTATTGATGTATGCTACTTGCAGACTGAAGCCCTATTGATCCCTCATGCCGGGGAGATGCCAAAAAAAATCACAATCAGCTACAGTCAAGATTACAAGCTACATACCCATCCATCTCCGAGCGCACTCAGGCCTTGTCACAACACACAAGCAGAACTTGACTTCCTCCTCGCCTACTTCATAGGCTATGCAATGACTTCAAGATTGTGACTCCATGGCCGCAGTGAGTGCTGAGCAAGGAGAAATGGACACTGGATTGCAATCAACCCACTCAGAGCTGCTACAGCATCCTCCTTTTCTGACACAGGATATTATCACTCATCTTTCAACGAAGGAAGACATGAAAACTTTTGTAGTTGAGGTCCGGGTTGCAGTGAAACTGGAGGTTTCAGAACTGCGTAAGGACATATTGCAATTGGGTTCATGAAGATGCAATTTTAGGCTTCGTGGCCTACCTGAAAATGTGCCAGCAAAAGACCTTCCTGCTACTCTGCATACCATCTTTTCGGATGTACTAGGCCTTCCAGCTGATCCTCCACTTCGCATAGAAAGGGCTCACAGGACCCGCATTGAAAATGCTCACAGGACCCTTATACTTAGGGGTGCCCCCACTGACACTCCAAGAGATGTGATCATCTGTGTGCTGAGCTTCACAGATAAAGAATTGATTTTGAGGAAAGGTAGGGATATGCATAATATCTCCTATGCTGGATGTACTCTGCAGTTCTTCCAGGACCTCTCTCAGCAGACTTTGCAGCAATGTCATAGCAGAAACCACTTACCAGTCTCCTGAGAAATCTGGGCATCCACTATACCGTTTTAGCTTGTCGATCCAACACCAAGGTGTCACTGCTACTTTTAAGGATATCAGAGATGTTCCTTCTTTCTGCAATACCCTTGGCATATCAGTTCCTGATCTCTACCAAGCACCTGTATACAACACAAAACCCAAGCAGCCACCTAACCTGGCGGGGAAAGAATGAAGGGAGCTGTGGATTATGGTACCCGGACCTTCCACCAAAAAAATCAGGGCCTCCTCAACTGGGGACTAGGATAACTGAACATTCCGCAAGGTCAGTAATTGTGTTGCTGTTGATACTTCACTGTATGCAAGTTATCTTTTATTTTTTGCAAATCCTGCCTAAACTGACCTTTAGATGTTGGGTCGACTATTGATGGTGGGCGGCATTTAGTGGTGTGGTTCTCCTCTGAGCTCAAAATTCAGGAACTTCTCTCCCGGTCCTTTTTTTTGGCCACTTACGTTATATACTCTCTGGAGGCAACGGGCTAGACAATGCCCCTTTCTCTGAGACACGTTTTGACATTCTCATGTTTATATGCTTATGTACTACTGCTTTATTCATGCTGTTTCTCCTTTTCTATTCTCTCGCTACACCCTCTATTCTTTTCCCTACTCTTCCCCTACCTCCTCAGTCATGTGGGTAAATCAGATGGTGTTGGTGGCAAGCTGGGTCGTCAGGATATTGCTGCATATGTGTACATAGCTTGTTGCTTGTACTCTAGTAATGGCTCTGTCACGGAAACCACCGGGCCCTTGGCTCCTGGAGGTGCCTGGTGGCCAGCCCCCTTCCTACAGACTATGTACCCTATGCATGGGGAAGCGGCTTTCCCAGCTTCCCTGCCCCCTCATGGGTCTAACTCACCCTGTGCATCTCAGGAGCACAGGGTGTCACAGTAACAGGACTGCCTTTGGACTGGTTGGGGAAAAATAGGTGTCAGCTGATGGAGGGATTTGGGACTATAACATTTGAAATATAGCTCATTGTATTGTATATTGTGTGGTATAATGTACTAATGTGTGGTGTTATACTATAAAGTCTGTAAAGGCATTTAGTGGAATGGGGGTTGGACAAAGCTTGCAATGTACTTCAGGTCGGTGCTAAGGAATGATTGGAATGTTCATTGATTCCTGCTGTGTTTCCTTGACCAGTCAGGGAGGTTATTTATGATCCAGTTAGAATGCCCCATTTTCAAGTCCTAATTTGCATGCGTATCTTGATAAAGGTGTTGGTGGCTGATTGGTCAAGTGTAGCAACACTGTCCCAAGTCCTAGTTTGCATGCTGATTTTGATAAAAGTCTCTGTAAGTGTATATAAGCAGTGTGTTTCATTCAATAAAGGAGCTCTTATTCTAAACCTGCTTGGGGCTGCTTGCTGTCTCCAGAGTGTGTTCACGCTACAGTGAGTCCTTCCTAAGTGACAGGGTGAATGTAGCTATGATCCTGATTCCTGGCTGGTAGAGTTCCTGAGTTTTGTCCTGGGTTAAGGAAGCACAGTTTTGGCGGAGCTACTCAGTCTGAGCATGGGTATCCATCACAGGCTCCATGTAAGATCAATATACTTTCTATAAACTCAAAGGGGCTTAATTCCCCCTTTAAGCGTTCCCTCTTGATGAGGGACCTTGTTAAACTTAAAACAAATATAGCATTTATACACGAAGTGCATTTTAAGTAAAGGCACTCTCTTGCTTTCTCTACTGCGGTCTTTGATTTGCTCTGGGTCTCCTCGTCCGCATCCAAGACGCGTATCCACGTTGGTAAGGGCATCACTTTCTTGGCACCACCTGGGTACTTAATCTGACAATGAAGGTAGGAATGTTTTTATTAAGGGCTCTTTGCATGGTCACACTTATACCCTTGTCAACATATATGCACCAAATTCAGCTCACCTTACATTCTTTACATGTATGTTTATGGCACTGGATGAATTTTGTGAAGGCACATTGATAGTGGGAGGGGATTTTAACTTGGCACTCCACGCTGATATAGACTCTTCCACAGGTACATCTGCAATACCTTTCTCAATTCTGATTAAGGTAAGCTTTTTTGTCAGGGACAGAAGATTACTTGATTCTTGGAGGATTCTGTATCCGAGTTCCAGAAATTACACCTTATACTCCTTTAGTCAATACATGTACTCTAGACTAGACTTTATTTTGCACAAACCGTAGAAGCTGACATTGAAGTGATCACCTGGTCTGAGCATGCCCTGGTGAGATTGACTTTGTCCATGGGTTCTGTTGAGAAAGGTGCCCCGATGTGGTGACTGAATGAGTCTCTGTTGGAGGATCCAAAAAATGTTGCCTTTTTATCACAATGTCTTGAGCAGTATTTTGAGTTGAATGTGGTCGGGGTTTGGGAGGCCCACAAATCTGTGATTCATGGGGAGCTCATTAAGTTGGGGGTCACTTCGTAAGAGGCGCCTCCAGCAGCAGACTGATTCTTTATGTCAGCGTATTAGACTCTTGGAATGCAGGCACAAATCTACAGCCCATGATTTAAAGGCTCTGCAGGAGGCGAGACATGAGTTAGCCAACCTCCATCAGGCTAGAATTCTGAAGTCCTATCACTGGCACAGGTTTCAGAACTATCTGTATGGTAACAGATGTGGCAAAGTTTTAGCCAGACTGGTTTGTATCAAACGTAGAACTCATCACATCCCCTTCGTTAGAGACAACACTGGGAAAATAAATAGAACCCTCCCTGAAGTCTCAGGCTCCTTTAGTGATTATTACTCTATCCTGTATAATTTGAATTCTGTGTCTGACAGAGCAACTGCTGATCTACACTTGGCTCGGATCCATGAGTATTTAAGGAACTCGGGTGTAGCTAAACTTCTTGAACACATATTAGAATCACTGGAATCTCCTTTCACCCTGCTGGAGGTCATGTCAACGATCAAATCTTCCCTTTATATACATGCCCATGGCCAGATGACTTTCCTTTATCCTACTATCACATATTTGGTACACATCTTAACACCCATTTGCTAAATTATTATAATTCTATTTCTTCTGGATCACATTTCCCCTCCCCTCTCTTGAAGCGCACATAACTGTCCTTGATGCTACTGTTTGCCCGAGCTTCAGGCCCATCTCACTCCTAAACTGTGATATCAAACTATATGCCAAGCTCCTGGCCCAACGCTTGAGACCCTGTCTTGCTTCCTATATACATCCCAGTTAGGCAGGTTTTGTACCTGGCAGGGAAACTAAAGATCACACCACCAAAACTATTGTACTTATGCATTCTGCCCTTAAACAGAGTATTACACCACACAACAATCAGCAACTCTCACTTCCATTTAACGTAACGTATCACTTTAAGCCAGGTTCCAATCAAAAACATCCGTCCTTACAGCATTACTTCAAAGTGTGTTATCATTAACAGTGGAATGACCATAAGGGTGCGTGTACAAGAGCTTTCCCCATCAGCTCTAAATCACAAACCAAGGTCTTATCCAAAAATATAAAAACAACTTTATTAGTAATAAAGAAATATAATATATAAAATACCTTGAAAGAAGATTTTCATATATTCATTGACTATATGGAAATACTTGTATCATGGAGTCTCATACCAGTAGATGCAACTATGTAGCATCACATTGACCAACGCGTTTCTCGCATTAGACTCTTAATCATGATCAAAGACGCTGGCCTCGGTAAATGCTCTGTCTTTTGAACCTTCATCATCCAATCTCTGTGATCTAAGGCATGAGGATGCAAGAGGAAATGATGTATACAAAGTAACAAGTGTGGAGCTCCATGAAAAAACTAACCCTATCATGCCACCAAGTAAGAAAACCCTCTATATACCATCAAATCTAAAACCATCAACATCCAAAAGACAAGATAATGTTAACAAACACCACAGAATCAAGCTCACGTAATACATGTAATATTCGTGAATACCAATGTGAAGTATCAAAGCATACAAATTAGTGACACTAGCCCAGTGAAACTCTATACCGGACCCCCGATCCATATAGATACAAAATCTTATTAGTATTAGTATTCCCATGTTTCTAGCAACAACTGACACCAAGAAGGCCTTCAACAGAATGAACTGGGTCTATATGGAGGAACTTCTTTGCTATCTTGGACTAGGTCCTAAGTGTCTTCATTCCATCCTCAGTTTGTATAGATCTCCCTTGGCTAGGGTCAGAGCCAACGATTACCTCTCTGACACCTTTCCCATATCCAATGGTATGCGACAGGGTTGCCCCTTATGCCCAATACTCTTTATCTTAACATTGGAGCCCCTGTTGTGTACCATTCGTAGAGATTCTTCGGGGATGCCTGTTGGACAGGGAAAAGAAAAGTTAGCCAGCTTTGCAAATGATGTGCTTTTTTTCTTGACTGACCCTAAAAATTCCTTACCAAGTCTGATTAGGGCACTTGACACATATAGTTATATCTACGATTACAAGATAAATTATACAAAATCTACAGGCTTGAATGTGTCTGTTCCCCCACAACACACGGAACAACTTAAACTACAGATCCCCTTAAAATGGTCTGATGACAAAATTGTTTATTTAGGAATCAGTCTCACTCAAGATCCCCACCATATAGTTAGGGTGGACTTAGAACCTCTCTTAGCCAGATTCGACAGGGACTTTGCCAAGTGACACACTTTATAAATTTATTTCATGGCCAGATAGAGCTAATTTGCTGAAGATGATATTACTTATGGCTTCTTCATCCATGGGGTGTATGGGCTCGCCATACTTCTATCTGTACTACTTCACTGCAAATTTGGCTAAATTGATTGATTGTTATCACTGGATAACATGCATGCATCCATTTCTAAATGGGATTACCCCATACAATTTTCTATTCATACCAGGGGAACACGTACCCTCATGCCTTGCCACCCACCCGATGTTACAGCACTTGTTAAATATATAGAACAATGTTAACAGGTGATACGGCCTTTCTCCATGTCCTTCCCCATTGCTTTCTATTTGTGGACACTGTGACCTTCCACCGGGAATGAATAACCCACCCTTCTTGCACTGGAAGGGTCTGGGAGCTCACAATTTACAATCTCTGTTGGAGGGAGCCAGTGTGCGGTCATGGGATTGTGCAACTACTGATTTAGGTATCCCGAGGTCCCATCATTGGCAATATTGGCAAGCATATCATTTTGTGCCCTCACTAATTATCACGGTTCCCGTGATCCCCTGTCAATCTCTTCTGTTGTTATCTGTGCATTGTAGGAGGCTGATTGGCCCGCCCAGGATGTTCCTTTATATACTGGGTTTTGGGCACTTGTCAGATGCCCTTTCGTGGTGTTCCTGGTCCGGCGCCTTGTTGCTGTGTTTCCGCATTCCTGTGTACCGACCCAACCTGTTTGACCATTCCGTTGTTCCTGCTCATGATTGACCCGGCTCTGGCTGACGTTCCTGCTCCGTGATTGACCCGGCTCTGGTTGATGTTCCTGCTCCGTGATTGTTTCCTGTGTTCCTGTGTGATTCCGGTCGCCGTCTGGTGACATTCTGAACTGTGTTTGTGTCGCTCTGGCTAATCCTCTCTCTATTCCACCAAGCTGCTGCCTGAGCCAGTCCTCATAGTGCTGCTGAACTGTAGTCTTCCTTACCGAACCTGCATTAACCCTTGCCTTCGTTATTTGAGCCTGTTCTCATACACTTGCCAAGCCAGTGTGTTCCGATTGAGCCATTTAACACTTACTGAGCCTGTGCTTTACCGACCTAGCCTACCTATTCACACTAGCAGAGCTGTTGTCTGTCCCGGGGCTCGTGCAGCGCCGCAGTCACGCCGGTTGGCGTTGGTACCTCCATTAGGCTCTTGCAGTGTGTGCTCCGTAATGACACCGGAAGGGTGTCCCGGCTCTGGTCTTCGAGTGCTCAATGTGTTAATCGATCTGCCGTACTACCAGTTACTTTGGCTCACTATTGCTTGTGCAGTGATTGCTCTGTTCTGGCACCCAAGGGGTGTTTAGGGCTCTAGTCTCATTGGCACACGCAGGGTTACATCCGTGAGAGTATTGAGGGCGATTCAGGTTCTGGTTAGCTCCTGCAGTGACTTTACTCCTGATTATCCCACTAAGGTGGTATAGGCTCAGCTCTGGTCAGGCGCTGATCATTTTGGGGCGTTCTTTGCGAGATATCTGAGAGTGATTAGTCCAGTCACACAATACACCCTCCTTGCACCACCTAGAGACTGATATTACCTTCTGGGTGTTGGCCAATCAGTTTTCTAAACTATTCAGTTTCTCCACAGTAACCCCTGTATATATTACTTGCCTGATCTATATATCTCCGCTATACTTATTTGGGCCTGTATATTGCCATTACTATTTGTGGCCCCCAGGGGCGCTGTTCATTTACATTTATTTCAATAAAAATGTGTTTTTACCTGTGCCTGAGTGTCAGAAAACCATAACAAATATCCTCTGGTTTACTGCCAAGAGCACTAACACCATTTGACTGTGCCCTAAGCAAAGATTTTTACGCCTCCAAGACAATTTCTAAGTTATCCAGACTGCTCCAGTCCCTTAAATCCTCCTCTAAGACTGCATATACATTGGCATGGGAGACGTTATTGAACATAAACTGGCAATATGATAAATGGCTTCAAATTCAGACCTTGCTGACAACCACCCCCACTGACATAAGGACTAGTGTTGAGCGAGCACCCCGATGCTCGGGTGTTCGGGTGCTCTGACCGAGCACCCCCTGAGGCTCGAGTGCTCGGCCGAGCACCCGAACCCCATTGCATTAAATGGGAGGACTCGAGCATTACACCAGGCACCCCCTGCTCTGATGAGGGGAGGGTGCCTGGTCAATGCCCCCCTTCATCTCCGCAATGTCCCCCTTCATCTCCGCAATGTCCCCCTTCATATGTCCGCTTTCATCTCCGCAATGTCCCCCTTCATATGTCCGCCTTCATCTCCGCAATGTCCCCCTTCATATGTCCCCCTTCATCTCTGCAATGTCCCCCTTCATATGTCCCCCTTCATCTCCGCAATGTCCCCCTTCATATGTCCCCCTTCATCTCCGCAATGTCCCCCTTCATATGTCCCCCTTCATCTCCGCAATGTCCCCCTTCATATGTCCCCCTTCATCTCCGCAATGTCCCCCTTCATATGTCCGCCTTCATCTCCGCAATGTCCCCCTTCATATGTCCCCCTTCATCTCCGCAATGTCCCCCTTCATATGTCCCCCTTCATCTCCGCAATGTCCCCCTTCATATGTCCGCCTTCATCTCCGCAATGTCCCCCTTCATATGTCCGCCTTCATCTCCGCAATGTCCCCCTTCATATGTCCCCCTTCATCTCCGCAATGTCCCCCTTCATATGTCCCCCTTCATCTCCGCAATGTCCCCCTTCATATGTCCCCCTTCATCTCAGCAATGTCCCCCTTCATATGTCCGCCTTCATCTCCGCAATGTCCCCCTTCATATGTCCCCCTTCATCTCCGCAATGTCCCCCTTCATCTCCGCAATGTCCCCCTTCATATGTCCCCCTTCATCTCCGCAATGTCCCCCTTCATATGTCCACCTTCATCTCCGCAATGTCCCCCTTCATATGTCCCCCTTCATCTCTGCAATGCCCCCTTCATCTCCGCAATGCCCCCTACCTCCAGTCCCTGGTGGTCCAGCGGAGCGTCTGCAAGATCTGTGCCTCCTCCGGCACAGATCCCTGCCACCCGAACATGGCGGGCGAGCACATGGCGGTACTCGTACGAGTACCGCCATGTACCGAGCAGAGCGATGCTCGAGCCGATCCGAGCATCGGCCGAGCATGCTCGCTCAACACTAATAAGGACTAAAGAACTGAACTTAAAAATGTGTGACTCGTTTGTATTATACCCCACAACGCCTTCATAGAATTTGCACCTCAGTTTCCCTGGTCTGTCAGAGTTGTGGGACCTCGATTGGTACGACGTTTCATCTTTGGTGGAGCTGTGGAGATCTTACCAAATACTGGACAGAAATATGTTCTACAGTTGGGTCTGTACTAGGAATTAACAAACCTTTAGACCCAGCTTTGATGTGTTTGCTCTGTTTACCACCATCATTGATGCTTAAGAAACCTGTCAAGGCTTTATTAGGCATTTTTTTAATGCAGCTAAATTATTGATACCCTGACATTGGAAATCTACTCTTTCTCTGACCCATGATGAATGGACACAGCTGGTTTCTGAAATAGCCTCCTATGAGAGTTCTTCGGCCAGATTAGGTGGGGAACTGCCTCAACATCATGAAATGTGGTGGCCTTGGATGGCCTACTCTGCTTCACAACTCTCCCGGCCTTCACGTGGATATTCTGACAGTCTTGCAGATCCTGATAGACTTGGCAAGCGACTCACTGACTCTCTCTCTTTTAGAGATTAGTTTTCACAGACCATCTTCTCCCATTATTACCCATTACACCCCCCTCTCCTCCCCAGTCTGATACCCTTCCCTTTCCTGCTTTCTCCTTTTTCTCTCTTTTCTCTCTACTTTCTTTTTTTCTCCCCAGAAAATGATTCCTATATTTCTTTAATTCAGTTTGCTCTGTTTTAATTCTTCAGCTTCTAGTTGCTGGAACCAAGCTTTTCCATGTTAAAAGAAAAATTGTTTAGAATATTTTGTTATCTACTGTACGGAAGTTTCTGTGATCAAGTCCAATTTGTGGAAAATACTGTTTTTACTCTCTTTCCTTCCTTTTCTACTGTTGAGCATTATTTCTTAATGTCAGCTGAATGTTTTACAAAACAGGGTCTGTGTTTGTGGACTGTTTCTCTCCATCCTGTAACATGAAGACGGACTCCTTCTAAAGGACTTTACACCATTGAGTTATGTCTTTTTTATGATTTATGTACTCAGTTAAAAAAAAGTAGAAACATTTGGACAAGATGTCATAGTCTAAAATTAAAGTGACAGATGAAGGAAAGTTTTACTCCACTGAGATGGTAGTAGATAGGTGGAATAGCTTACCAGCAGAAGTGGTAGGGGTTAATACAGTGAGGGAATTTTAGCATGTATGGGATAGGCATAAGTCTATCCTGAACATAAGATAAGAACACAAACCAAATAGAGTTTGAGGTTTTTACTGTAGGAGAAATTGGCAGACTAGTGCCTTAATTCAAATGTTTGAGTTAAAAAAACAGGCATTCTTGTTTTTTAAGAACAATCCTGTGCTCCATACCAGTGTGCAAATGTGTACCCTAACATAACCATATATAATAATTGTAACGGAACGTAGGCTGTTACCGGGGAATAATTATGGACTTACAAAACTGCGACCCTTGTGGATAAACATTGCGACAACTTGAGACTTTGTTTGGGACTTTTATGCCAACCGATCCCTTGGCCAACACCACGGAGTCGACAGAGCGACCTTGCTCTGAACTGTCGGCAACCCTGGTTTGAACTATGGGTCTACTATTTCACCGACATCCAGTCGGAGGTTCCCGGCGTGGGGATGGAATAATCAACATCAGGTTTAATACGTTGTGGTGGGAACAGTGGGCCACCACCTAATTGGTCAAACCGCGGACCGGCTGCATTATCTGATTGGACGGGGTTGAAGCAGCATATTCAAACTAGTCGACGAATGTTTTCAACCCCCAGTCGTTGTCCCCAGAATGTGTATTCCATCCCCTCAAGCCTTTTTGCCTATTGTGGACCCAGCCCACTCCCTTTATAAACTAAACTAATCATGTCTGCCCCTTTGTCTAATGTTGACAACATATGTTACTGCCCATTGTGTTTCCTGTCTTGCATTGTATACCAATGTGTATAAAAGACCCACTTGTTGCTCAATAAAGTGTGTTCGTTTGGAGCAAGAAGTCTCCTCGTGTCATTCTCGCCCGGATGGTCTAAAGAGTCCCCTTTCACTCTCTACCTCCAGAGGTTCCCGACTGTAACCTGACTCGGAACATCGAGACTTGCCGACTGATTGCCGCTAAAAGCCTTCAACTAAGGGAAGAGCTGTTCACACTCTACAACCCGGAGTTCCCGACTGCCAATCGAGTCCGCACCTCGCCTACCTGTCGACCCACCTTTGTTCACCTCGTTCAATTCACCGTTGAATACATCCAAGCAGAGACTTCACCACACTAAGTCTCCTCAGTCAGCTCTCGACCGGTGCATTCGACATTAGATAACAATGTCATCTAGGTAGGCACAGGCAAATTCCTTGCACCTGCTAGCAGATGGTCCATCAACCTCTGGAAAGTATCCGGGCATTCTTCATCCCAAATGGCATCACCTTGAACTGGTAGAGGCCAAAGGGGGTGATGAGGGCGAATTTGGCTACCGTCTCAGGGGCAAGAGGAATCTGCCAGTACCCTCGGATAAGGTCGAGGGTAGATACAACACTGGCTCCAGCGAGCCGGTCAAGCAGCTCATCTACCCGGGCCATGGGGTAGGGGTCAGTGACCATCCTGTCTTTGAGCTTCTGGTAGTCCACACAGAACCTGGTGGTCCCATCTTTCTTTGGTACCAGGACTACCGGAGAGGCCCAAGGACTGGCGGACGGCTCAATGACCCCCATAGCTATCATGTCCTATAGTTTCTGCAACATGCTTTGCTTCACAGCCTCGGGGACCTGATAAGCGGGCTGGCAGAGGGGCGTGTTTGTTATGCTGGGTCAACTGGGTTAGGCCAGGAAGTGGGAAAACAGCTGGGGACATTTCTGAACCATCTCTGTAATCTGACTCTGCTGGGTCGCATTTAGATGGGACCCCAGGCTAAGGGGGTTGCAGCTGCCCTGGGATTATCAGCCAAGAGGTCAGGGATGTCCCACTCCTCTGGGTCGTCACCCGTCAGGGTGCATATGGCCTGGGTCACTTCCTCCCGGGGGTTGGTATGATTTCAGCGCATTGACATGACAGGTCCATTGGTCCTGTTGCTTGGCCCCACTGCAATCACATAAGTGGTGGTTCCCTGTCAGTCAAGAACCTGGTAGGGCCCCTCCTATGCGGTTTGTAGCTTGTTTTGTTTCACTGGTCCCAGAGCTACAACTTGCTGACCCACGTGAAACTCTCTGGGATGGGCCCACCGGTAATACTGGATTTTCTGTCTGGCTTGGGCTCGGGACAAGTTTTGGTGAGCTAACCCCATGAGAGCTTCTAACCTTTCCCTGAGTTCTACAACGTACGTGACTACCAGGGTTTCCTCTGAGTCGCATTTGCCCTCCCAGTACTTGCGGAGGATGTTCAGGGGTCCCTGGACTTTCCTCTTGAACAACAGTTCAAATGGGGAGAAGCCCGTGGACTCCTGAGGAACCTTTCGGTAGGCGAACAAAAGATGAGGCAGATATCGTTCCCAATCTCGTTGCGACTCTGTGAAAGTCTGGAGCATTTTTTTCAAGGTTCCATTGAACCTTTCACAGAGGCCATTAGTCTGGGGGTGGTAAGCAGTAGTGTGCAGGGTTTAACCCTGCACAGTATCCACATCTGCTGCATCACCTGGGAAGTAAACTGAGTGCCCTAATCCGATAATACTTCTTTGGGGAATCCTACCCGGGTGAAGACTTTGACCAGAGCATCTGGGACACTTTCAGCTGTGAGCTGGATAGTGCTATGGCCTCCGGAGAGCAAGTAGCGAAGTCCACAATGATAAGAATTAATGTCTTACCAGCGCAACTGGGCCACTCACTGAAAGGGTTCTCCTATAAGGGGTAAGGGCTGGAGAGGAGCTGGGGGATGATCTCCCCTTTTCCCGACCCACTGGTAAAGATCGCAGGTACTGCAAAAGTGGCAGACGTCTCGGGATACTTTTGGCCAAAAAAATGCTTGGGTAACACAATGCTCAGTGCGCCGGGCGCCCAAGTGTCCTGCTAAGGGAATGTCATGGACATGAGAGCCTCACGGTGTTGCAGGGGTACTACTAATTGTGTGCGAGCCACTGTGGTGCGGCACTGGCACCGAGTCTGGGTAGTCCTGTACAAAAGGCCGTTTTCCCCTAAAAACCTCTCCCCCCATTTCAGAACCTCAGCCACTAGGATTTACGTTATCAAGTATGAACTCCTAATTATTAGGGGTTTTTTTTACATTTATTTAGTATTCTCTTCTCACTCTCCATTTTAGCCTATTATTGATCACTTACTCGGATTCAGATACTTCAGTCACCTTCAAGCACGTGCCCCGCAGCCATCCATCCAGTCTTCAGTACTCATTAATCATCCATCCTGGTATTGTTCTATATATACACGGGCTAAGCTCTGGGTAATGTTAAGCGGTCGCTACCTCACTGCTCCACGCAATGCAGTCTTGTGCAGTAGAGACTGCCCGAAGGCATGTAGTCTCTACTGTGCATGACACTTCTGACAAACAATGCTACAGTTTTATTATATATAAACTTATAATTTACATTATGTCACGGTTGCAAGCAAGACAAGAGTCAGACAGTATTGTAAAATTCACCTTTATTAAAGTAAGTGTAATATAATAATCGTATACTGGATGGAGCAGAGGGCAAATAAGAGACAGGGACTCTATCAGCAATAGTAGTATGTCTCCAGATCCCAGAACTGCAGAGACTAAGCCGAAGTCAATGGTAGTCTCTAAGATCAGAGAGGAAGAGTAGGACAGATGGTCTCTCCTGTAGATGGTAATCGGAAAGACGACTGACTCACGCCTGCAGTCAGTTAGGAGAAGGCCGTAACCTAAAGGTGAGGAAACCAAGGAACCCACTGACTCATGCCTTCAGTCAGTTAGGAGAAGGCCGTAGCCCATAAGTGAGGTAACCAAAGATCCCACTGACTCACACCTGCAGTCAGTAGGGCCAGAGTCTACCAGAGCCACAGGTCTGCACCAGATTGGGTGTCCGCTACAAGAGATGCAAGAGAGTAGTTAGACAGAGCCACAGGTCAGCACCAGGATGGATGGTCAAACAAGTCTAGGTCATACACGGAGCGGGTAGTCAACCAGTGCCATAGGTCTGCACCAGATTGGGTGTCCACTACAAGGGGTCAGACAAGAGAGTAGTCAGACAGAGCCATAGGTCAGCACCAGATTGGGTGTCCACTACAAGGGGTCAGAAAAGAGAGTAGTCAGACAGAGCCACAGGTCAGTACAAGGATGGATGATCAGACAAGCCCGGTCATACACAAGTATTAGGATCAAGGAATAGAACTGTACTGAACACTAACGTAAGGGTAACTGGGTGGAAATTCAGTTCCCTTAAATATAAGGCACCAGAAAGCAGCTGGGAGGAGCCAGACCCAAACCGAAGTATAAGAAGGAGCCTGCGTCAAGAACGTCACCTCGCGCCCGTAATTGATGCATCTCACTACAAGATGCGTCGTATGTCTACAATACCACTGCATCAATTGGAGTCACAGAAAAGCCTAGCACTGGGGCGCAGGCGCCTGCTATTGACGCCAGTCTCTCCCAAGCCCAGTCCAACCTGCAATGTGTGGGATGACATGAAAGCATCATTTAGGGCAGTACAACTTCAGTGCCAGCTGAGGCGGTGACGCTGGATTTAGGTAGGCTGTGACACATTATCAGTACAAGTAGTTTAATGTGGTTCTGGGCACCCTATCTTTTTATTATTTCTCTTTTAGTTCTGTCATTTAATCTCTCCAAAAGTTAATGAGGTACATACTAGTTTCCCTACACTTGAAGACTCAATAATCATCACCTCAGAGCTTCATCTCCCCTCACAGAGTTCGTATCACAAACACCTCCAGGCATCTGCATGTCATTACTCTATACAAAACGTCATTCATCAAGTGCCCAGTATACCTCTCCTTAACTTCTTCTATTTTTCTAAGCTATTCTATTCATCATGCTCCCTCATCGCTATTGTTATCCCACATCCCAGAGGCCATAGCCCCCCACCACCACCGTTTCATGCCTCATTCTAACTATCAAGGCATAGCCAGTGACTGGTTACTGGTAGAAACCAATCTTCTAAATACAGTCCAGGATCCTAGCCCCCCCTGTATTTTTGGTACTCATTTTGGCCATGTGCTCATTATGCAAGCTTCAATTACATTAGAAGGTCCATCTATGTCTCTCCTATCCAATTGGCTATAAGGATACTTCTTTCATACCACTCACTGTGGTATATGCTCCCATCAATCTCATAGCCTTCTCAGGGGCTTGGTTCCCCTTAATTCCTTCCTTTCGCAGCGGTCAAGGAATCCCTCAACTCCTTACCTCTTCATAGATGTTGAAGGTCCCCCATACCTCTTTTAAATGTCCCCTAAACTCATCATTCTCTTCACAGAGGCTCAAAATACCTTAATTCCTTACTTCTTCACAGATGGCATAAATCCTCTCAATTCCTTACATCTTTGTAGAGGCTGTTGTTGCCCTTGATTCCTTACCTCTTCACAGGGGCTGAAGATTTCCCAGTTTCCTTAACTTTTCACAGAGGCGAAAGTCTCTGCATTTCCTTACTCCTTTGCAAAGGCCGAAGGACCCCTCAATAAGCCCATCTCTTCACAAGAGGCCTAGGTCCCCTCAATGCCCTACCTCTATGCAGAGGCCAAAGGACCCCTGTATTCCTTACCTTTCCGTAGAAGCAGAAGGAACCCCTCCCCCATTAACTCTCTACCCTTTTTGAGAACCTAGGGCACCTTGACTCCTTACCTTGTCACAGAGGAAGAATGACCCTTCATTGCTACCAACTTTACAGTGGTAGTATGCCCACCCACCCCCATTCCTCAACCACTCAGAGGTTGCAGGTTATTTTCAAGCCTTGCTCACTTATAGAGGTCGTACCCCCCACCTTCTACTATGCCTTACGTTCATTAGAGGCAGGTGGACCTCCTCTGACCTCCTGCGTTTCACCAGGCCGCACATCCCTCCCCTTTGCTGAGACCGGGACCTGCCCACCCCCTTGCTATTCAATATCTTGCATCAGTCATAGCAGGTCAAACCTATCGATCTATAGGGGGTCTCCAAGTTTCAGCATCTTATTCACTTTTGATCACAATTATCCTGTCACCCATAACTTTTCCTCCAAGTTAATCTGGCAGTTTACCACCAGTAGTAGCCCTGTATCACCAGCACAATGGCCTACGTTACTATTTGTCATGGTCATGGTGTAATTGGTATTCCAGTGAGCATGTTCCAAACATTTTATTTTATGCTTTTCCCCACCCTCCTCCCTTCCTTGTATTCAAGATACAGCTATGGAGGATCAAGATCAGCAACCCATCTCAGACTCCGAAGCCTCATTGGCTAGTGTGACCCCGGAGTCCATCATTATGGGACTGGACCATCCCAAAATTGATGACAGAACTAAATAGATGACACATTCCACACCCTGATTCCACTATCCATGTAGGATGGCCCTGGAAGGCATAGAATACTATAACATTTAAGATGCATATATTTTAAATTTCAAGAGTACATCTTTACTTTCCTTGTGCTGTCATTGTTTCTGTGTGTATGTCTGTGTGTGTGTGTGTGTGTGTGTGTGTGCGTGTGTCTATCTGTCTCTCTATGTGTGTGTGTGTGTGTGTGTGTGTGTGTGTGTGTGTGTGTGTGTGTGTGTGTGTGTGTGTGTGTATTTGTACACGCCTGTGTCCTTGCTTGTCTGTCTTTGTGTACCTCTCTGTATTTCTCATTTTGAGCATGATGGTTGTTAAAGTTCAGCAACAGCTGGAGATCTGAGGTGGAGTGAACTGTTGTTCATCCATCCTCTAGTCTGTGCCATAATAGCAGATGTTTTGGTAACATTTGTATAGATATATGGTTCTGGGCATAATGCGAAGTAGTAACAATTCTCTTTCATTTGTCCTGGAACATGTAGTAGTTCTAAGTGACTAAGCTGCAAGGCAACAGATTACTATATTGTAAGACTATAGTCACACTGGTGACATTTGTTCAAGGTTTTATAGAACAGTGTAAATACAAAAAGGCATGATGAATGTGGTACCTGTCATAAGCCTATAAATCAGCAATGTTCTATAAGCGAAAATTGTAAAATAATTAATATTCCATGAATGATATGACTAACAGGGGTATTGTTGAGTACTAGATGAGATAGCTAAAAAATATGCTTTGAGCCCATGGTCTTGTTGCCATCTTAGGGCATGTAAAGTTTCTTATATCCCTACTAGTAATGCATCAGTTTGGCTGCATGATGCATCAATAATGCTTTAGGTTGGACAAACACCCAAAACTCTTGGGAACCTAGCAACACACCTGCTGATTAGGCAATAAATGTGACTAGATCAGAAGTGTAATTTATCACTACAGGTGATAAGATAGCATTTTTATGGTATAAATGTAAAAAGCATCTTGAGGATCTTTACTGCATTTCCTCTTCTATGTAAAATGTGTTTAGTTCATAGGCAGTACATGTTTGAATAGTTGTATCTCTATTCTGGATGGTGTCTAAGTTCTAATACAGTGAATACGTTTTCAAGACAACTTATCTCTCTTTGTCAGTCATGTTATAGAATGAGAGCTGAATACCTCATATATGAATATTTATACAAAACATGAAATAGATTGTACAGCAGATAATCATCATACATACCGGGTGAAATAAAGGTTCTTGATTATTTTGGATTCCATTGCAGGTGACAATTTAATACCAGTTCGTCTCCTACTTCTTAGATTTCAGGAAGGGCATCTTTTATAACCTGCAATAAAATCAATCTCCCAGTATGAAATGTGGCCAGCTGATACAATAATTCTCTCTCCTTTGAAGTGTTAGTTGCTTCAACATTGGTCAGTGTGTTTTTTGGAAGTTCAAAATTTGCAATCAAATGTACCCAGAAGAAATGTCGTGGAATACAAAAAAGCAAAAGAAAAGAACAGTGTGCCATTAGTAGTTGTAAGTCACCTAAAATCTCTAACTTGAATTTTTATAAGAAATCTCAAAGGAGCTCCAAAAATACCGCATACAGATGGTAGATTCAGACAAATATACTCAAAACCTCATCTACTCCCTCATATACTGCTTGTAAAACTGAAACAATTGTTGGTAAGAGCTCCTTGGACAGTGCAACAAAAATGAAAACCTCCCTGCCTACAAATTGATGTGAAACCTGGGTACCACATATGTACCACAAATAAGGTGCCCAAATTCCCACCAAATGCGCATCAAGGGCACATTGTCCTGACAATCATATAATTTTCTCTACCTCATCACACATGTGAAATGCCTCAACACAGGATTGTATGCAGGGGAGGCAAGTTTTAAGAAAACAAATTAATTCACATAAGTTCAATGTTAACAGGAATAAAAAAATACACTTGATCTCAGGCTCATTGTACCATTGGACAGAAAGATGAAAAATGATCTGAGAGTACAAGCTGATGAACAACTTGGGCCTGAATTGTGACAATGATTTTATGGCATATTATTCTACACAAAGATATTTTAGCCCAAAAATTAAATATTAGTTGCCATTTTTACTTCCAGATTAATCTTCACAGTATTTTGGCCATGGAGAGTGTTATTTCAATACTGTCATAATTGTAGATTAAGAGTATTTGAATGATAAAGTATCCCTTTCCTACCCCTTTTACTGATGTAACACTGCTCATCTCAGAGCATCAAGACTGTGTGGATGGATCACAGAGAGGGACAATCTTCATTGAGCATAAGGAAAAACCTGACAACACCTGTCAAGGGGAGAAGGGTTTTCTTATGCTCACAGTAAGAATATTGTCCCTTGCTGTGAGCTGTCCAGTCCCAGGACCAGATTCTACTTCTGAGGGGAGGTGGGTTACACTAGGTAAGGGGGGAGGTGCTTTATCATTCAATTACTCTTGAACTACAACTCTGACAGTACTGAAATAACACTCTGAATGACCCAAATGTTATGAAGACTAATTGGAGCTACTGTTTTTGTGAAACATTACTATCCCTTTAACAGGGAGAGACACCTTGATTCAGCTGGCCACTTTTCATAGTGAGAAGGTGGACATATTTGCAGACTATAAAAATACATCTAAGTCTAAAGAGTAATTTAGAGAGAAAAACTGGTGGTAAAATTGGCAGCTACAATGGAATCCAAAGTAAATGAGGGTAAGTATGTGTGGTTATGTGGCTAGCAGCTGGACAAGACTTGGGGTGCTAGTATATGTGGTTCTATAGCTTTAAAGGAACAAGTCTGGTGGTCACAGCAGTGGCTGGCAACATGAATCCTTCCAGCTGCTGCCAGGTGGCAGCAGCTGGTGGGCCTCAAATTGTCCATCCTAGCTAGCAGACAGTAGGCTTTCAACGCCTTGAATTTTAGAGATGTCTCCAACATATTACAAAGCAAGCAGCTGTAGACATCTCTAGAATTTAAATGATTAAAAGCCACATTTAAGTCAATGGAAATTTAACACCCCCACCCCATGATGCAGTTGCCCTAAAATGATTCCAGTTCTTTTAGACCACTATGAACTCCAATCTACCTGTCTATCCATCTATCTGTCTTTCTACCTAGCTATCTACCTGTCTGACTGACTATCTCTATGTCTGTCTGCCTGTCTGCCTACCTAAGGTTACACCTACATAAGTCTTTGTATTGGTAATTATTTCTCCATCCACTGAACAGTAGGCCTGCCTAGATTTGTGTTAGAAGAATTTAATCAGTCAGCAACTGTTTGGAGTTAAAGGTTTACACTTTTGTTTGATCTATTGCATTCTGAATGTATCTGCAGAGTACAAGACATCTTTGTGTATATAAATGTATTTTTCATTATATAATGGATTTTGTTTAATAAGATTTGTTAAATTGTTAATGGGTTTCATTATCTTTAATGTTACTCCTTTCACAGGATATTAGCATCGCTAACAGGCAATAAAATACTATGATGATGGCAGCTGACAGCTCTTTTGGTGTTCCTCTGCACAGAAATATTTACCAGTAAGTCACACTGATAATGCCAGTATGAACACCTGGTATATTCTTGCTCATCAGCCACGTGGCAAATGTGAAGTTAATGCTGTGTGACATTGTACAGTACTTTACATCCCGTGGTACGCTGGATCCCTGTGTGAGTTTATTTTAATGAATTGTTCACGTGGATTAACTATTTTTTGCAGCCAGAGATCACATCAGTATACAGCACTGCTAGCCATCTTGAGGTAAATAGGGTTAAAACATACCAGTTTAAAAAAACTTTCAGAACTTTGAATAATAAAAGCTTCAATCGTTAAGTGAATGCATAAGTGTATGCAGCAGCCTCCCGTGTATAAATAAGAGGATATAAGGGAAAAGGTGAACTGCAGGGATCCTGAGAGGCCTCATTAGCAGAAAACAGACTCTAGCTGATACCTTCTGGTTTTGAAACTCAGCTTTAGTTGAACATCCAACCAAGAGACTGAAGGAAAAAAATGTATCTCATGTGCCAGACTGGAGAATAAAGCCAGAAGTGACTAAGAAGTGCTGGGCCATAGAGACACAATTACATAGTTCTCAGAGGGCATTGCGTGTAGGCTGTGCATATGCTGAGCTGCTATTGATAACGGACGCTCATGTCCCATCAGTGAGGATCTGTTCTTTTAGCTGCTAAACATATTTGAAGAAAATAAGGACACTGAGTTCTTCTTCTTAAATGTTTGTTTTAATCTTGCTCAGGCCTGTTACTTTTTGATTGCAAATTCCTCAGTGTTTGCCTGCCATCCTCTTTTACTCAAGTGATGGTTGATATCTCTGTTATTTGTTTCCATAAATTAGCACATTTTTTTAGGGGTGTGTTCCTCATTGCCGAAAAGATAGCAACTGACATATAATTCCCTGTTCCAGTCTTGACTGATTACCTTTAAGCCCGTCTTTAGCTAGTAAATATAGGCTTAAAATATGTTGGGGTATCATTATAGTCATATCAGGCCTGTACACATTGTAAGTTACATTCACACACACACACATACTTAAAGGGATAGTAATACCTAAAATGTAAAAAAAAATATGTTGTAGGGTTTATCCCCCTGAGTAAAACAAGAGTACTCCCACTGCTGAAAGGTGTTTCATTCAAAAGTTATTAATTTTCAAAGTTGAATTTTTTAGGTGCAATATCACAGTGGCCTGAAATTTTACAGTGGCGCTGTTGCTACACCATCCTATGGAGATTTATGGTCCTGAGACCAGAGCTGTCCATAGGATCGTGTAGCAACAGCGCCACTGTACAATTTCAGGCCACTGTGATATTGCACCTAAAAAATTCAACTTTGAAAATTAATAACTTTTGAATGAAACATCTTTCAGCAGTGGGAGTACTCTTGCTTTACTCAGGGGGATAAACCCTACAACATATTTTTTTTTACATTTTAGGTATTACTATCCCTTTCAAGACCAACACAGAACCATATGTATACACGTACACACACACGCACACACACATACAGCCACACACAGAGCCATCACAAACATATACACACTGATCTACAAGTTAAAACCCCTAGAGAGATTGCCTTGCATTCTGAAGCAATGTGTTAGAGACCTGCCTAGCATTCAAGAGATTAAGAACCTTTTTTGATATATGGGCATTTTTTGGAAATTTCTATTTACTCTGTATGGTGCAGTTGGCTTAATGCCTTCTTCCATTTCTTAGTACTCCAGCCTCATTGGGTGTGTGTGTGATAGTGCGTGTAGGTGAAAATGTATGTAATAGGAATGAGAATGTGTGTGGGGTGTATGTGTGGGGTATAGGCAGTTTTGCTTGAAATCCAATCAGTTTGGATATGTTCTCTTGTGGCTCTTCAGCTGTAGTTAAAATTAACCCCAGACCTCAGTGTTAGTGCAGTGTTTTTAAAAGCCCTAGGACATTACAAAGAGACTCTTGTATCTTTAAATTCTGTTTTGTGTGGATAGCAGTGAGTTAACTCTGCTTTATTGCTTTGTCTGTGTTATGGTGCAGATTTAAAGCATTCCTACCAGCACAAAACAGAATACCCCATCCGCCCCAATGCAAAAATGAATCACCTTTGGCCTCTGCAGTGTCTTTTTCTCACTCTCCGCGGGCTTCTTCTATTACATCTCACTGGAGAGTCTGTTTCATGCGTATCAATGATAATAAGTAATTTCCTCTGTTCTCACTGAAAGTGACACATTTATCACTGAGACGCACAAAATGGACTACGTGGAGGCTGAGGACAGCAGCACTTGGAGAGAAAATCATAGTGATTCAATTGACTGGGGGAGGGCACACTCCATACATTAACTTCTTGCATGCTAGAGTAATTTCCAACGTATTGCGAAGCAATATGATGTAACTACTCTAGCATTCAAAGCAGCAGAGTTTACTGACTTCCTGAGGGCTCTCAGGGCTACTGGCATCTGATTGTGAGTGTTCAGGCCTCCTCCTCGCTCAGGCTCCATTTCGCTCCCTCACTCACTCTTGTTACCAACTTCCTGCATCACCTGATTACCCCTCCGCTTCCATCTCCAGGCCAAGATGTGCAACAGCGCCACGCCGCACCACACACACAGACAGCCAATGAGAGAGAGGAGTATCCTGACGAAGCTCTCCTCTCTCATTGGCTGCAGTGCGACTGTGCAACATCATCCAACGTGCTGATGCTAAGAAGGTACTGGAGTGCAGGGCACATAAATGCAGTCTATACATTTTACAGATCAGTCAGTTGCACACAGCAGCCGCAGAGGTGTATGCAGCTCTGCCTCCCTCTGCGCCCACATAGATGTGTGCCCTAGGCCTGCTCCTCAGCATCCTGCTGCCCTTGCAACTCAGTAGCAGAAATTAGAGCAGTTGCAAATTCCAAAATCTCACTGCTGGTGGTGGTGATGCCCATCTTCATCCCTGTCTCCTATTCCTTCTCAGTTTGGGCTAAAAAGGACATCAATGTCTCTTCCAGACCAGCTTCTCCACCATCATTATCATCACCACCACTAGTCCCTATGTGGTGCTGCTGCTCTATTACAGACATCTCACTGCTGATTGGAGGAGGTGATGAGCAATGTGATAGAGGTTCCCTAATGTCACACTTACCATTTCTTGATGATTTGAAGAAGGCAAAGTGGCAGCAGTAGCAGCAGGCACAGGCAGCTAATCTGTGCTCCTGGTGGTGGTATTATTTCTGCACCTGCTATCCACCACCAGTTCTGGCTTTTTCAGGATCATGTCCCACCTGAACACTAGATTTGTGCATGGGCAAAATTTTCTATTTAATTTGAATTCGGACAGAATTTTTGTTTTCTAAATCGGATGATCCTAATTTCGGACCGGACCTATTTCGATTCTAACAAAATTCTGATCCATTTTGAATTATTCGGCCGATTTTAACATGGGTTAAATTATAGCAGTGTGCCTCTGTGCACGCTGCTATCATTCTTTCCAGACAGGGTGTGCATATAGAAAAAGATACATCCCAAAACGGACATTGTCGTACATTGCCAGTCTGTGCATGTCACCTCTAGTCCAGCATGGGTTGTTGGTCACAATCCAAAATGCACGTGTTCAAACATCGGCAACCCAAGCCTGTCACATTCAGTTTAGCATATGGTTGAACATCAAAAACCCATGCCTGTCATTCAATTTAGCACATGGTCGCACATCGACAACCCATGCCTGTCACAATCAATTTAGCATATGGCTGCAGTATGTGTGTCTAAATTAGTTTGTGTATTGAAAATACATTCATCTTGTGCGAAATCATCAACTCACTTACCCAAAGAGTTGTCAATAGGTTATGAAGTTAACTACAAAGTGACCGGAATATCCCACCAGTCACACCACCAGCAACACATATATATGATCTCTGTATATCCATCTCCCTTCACCACTTTAGGCTGTAATCTTTCAAACACAAATCCCACTTTTAAGTGTTTCATTCTCCTAAGCAATCATCATCCTGTCTTGTCCAAACCCTTAGCCGCTTTCACCCTTTGAGTGCCAGAGCGGTATCCAACACACTGCTTTTCAATGCGCTGGATTACTCTCTGATACTCAAAACGTTAAGTAATTTGTTCACATACACCAAGGACTGACAAGAGTTCAACTAATAGGTTGATAACCATGCCCCATGCACCACTAATTCAAAACAAATTTACCCCATCTTTGGCCATTTATTTTCCAGTTAGCTACATGCTCTGCTTGTGTCTTCCTAGTTATCACTGTAAGTACAGAATACATTGGAGTTGTCGTGTAGTAGTAAAATTCAAAAGAAACTGAATGCGCCGGGCCTGGAACACTCAGTTGCCTCCACGGAATGATCTCAGATTGCCACGCATAGTTTTTTGAACTTCACGAACATATATCTGTCACAGTCTAACCTGCATAGTTTGTCGAACATAACCAAGCCGTCCCACCCCGCCTACCCTGCACAGCTTGTCGAAGAAACCATCTTGTCACTTCCTGCACCTGCTTAGTTTGCAACATCATGTCATATCTTTCTCGAATTGTATTGGATATATTGGGATGGCATTGCCCATTCCAGCTCTCCCTTCCGAATACTATTGGCCCAAGTTTCAAACTCTTAGGATTCCCATTGCTGGTTGGCCAGGTTCCTTACTAGCAGTGCAAAAAAGTTAAAGATGACTCTATGACCTGGAAAAAAAGGTGGGGAATACCCAAAACAAGAACCAGCCCCCAACAGACAGCCATTTTAGAGAGCAGCAACCACCATCTTGCAAGAAAGAAAAGCAGCAATGGCCAGAGGAAGAGAAACACCCTTCAGCATGGAGGAGAATGAGCCTCTAGTGGGGGCACTGTAGAGATGTTATTCTCAGCTCTTTGGTCCATTGGCAGCTTCCACCGCAGTAGTTGATAGGAGAGAAATGTGGGATACTGTGGCAGAAACTGTCAATGAGGTGGCAGTGTCCCCACACACATCAATCAGGTGCAGGAAGCGGGTATAGGACATTAGAAGGCAGGTGCTGTGGAAAAGGGCGAGGATGGAGGTATGCGGTCATCTGGGGCCTCCAGTAGACCTGTTCAATTCCATCACTATGAACAGGTCCTGGATGGCCTCATTGCAGCATCTGAGGCAGAAGCTGCCCCTGCTTCCGGAGGTGATGGGGCTGGACCAGCTCCCATCACCCCTATAGAAGGACCAGTGGAATCCTCGGATGCTGAAGATGACCGTGCGCCTGCATCTTCCCCTGCACCTACAGCACCTGTCTTCCCTGTCCACGTGCCCGCTCCTGTTCCTGCTGATGTACATGACCATTCTCCATCAGCTGGAGGGAGCGATTCTTCCTCTGTTCTGGTGGTTTGCACCAGTTCCGCCAGGAGCAGTGGCAGTGATGCCCCCTCCCTGCATGCCTCAGAGTTAGGTACTCCAGCTCCAGATATCTCCGCAGCTGAGGAGTCAGACCATGCTGGTGTGTTTTCTGGTAAGTAATTGTATTCTGATGCATGTCTTCATGTAATGTTGTTAACCCTTTGAGTGCCAGATGGGAACGCAATGCATTGCATGTGTGTCACGGTTCCCCAGAATAACTCAGGAGTCAGTATGGTATAGTAAAAATGCAATTAAAATAACATATAAGGTAGCACACAGAGGTAAATAGCAGGAAGAAGTAGAGAGTTACAACCAGCAAGTGCTACTACCAGAAATAGTATACTGCCAAGGTGGATGACTCTACAAGAGACTAGGCCTAAGCCATTGGTAGTCTCTGCTGGAACCAGGAACAGGAGCAGTAACAGGAACACGAAGTCTTGATCTGGGGTAGCGAGGAATCTACCAGACTCATGCCTGCAGTCAGAATAGTAGTAGCAGATACTTGACTCACGCCTGCAGTCAGTATGGAGGAAGCTGATACTTGACTTGCGCCTGCAGTCTGTATAAGAACCAGTCTATCAGAGCCCCAGGTCCGCACCAGATTGGGTATCTGCTAGGTACAGGGGACAAACAAGAGGATAGTCAGACAGAGCCACAGGTCAGCGCCAGATTGGATGGTCAGAGAAGCCAAGTCATACACAGAGCCCAAGGTAACAGAACTGCTTTGTACAACAACGCAAGGGCATCTGAGTCAGGACTCAGTCTGCCCTTTAAACCCCATCACAGGATGTAGGAAGGAAGAGCCCACAGAAGGCCTAGACTAAATATAAGACCCTGCGTCATTCTGACGCATCTCATAGCCTTGCGACCATTCTGCTCCACACTGCATCATAAAACGACCGTGAGCCCAAAAATTATGCATCTCCGCGATGCGTCCGTGCACGGCGTCAATCCAGCAACACGCACGAGATACTACCATCCATCCTGAGGCCATGGACGGTTACTGACACCAACAAGTGTGCATAGATCCAGGCCATTGAGAGACACCTGGAACTCAGTAGAAGCGCCAAGATGTAGGATAAATTAGGTACGCTAACCCTCTGGCACTCAAAGGGTTAAATATCTACCACTGACCAGATAGGTATGCAATGTATGGTAAAGCACTGCAAATCACACATATCTGCTCTGTGTAACTTAATCCTTTGTAATGCAATGTCCATGTGTGTGTACTGTAATGTAGTACCTTATTATGTAGTGTCCATGCGTGTGTGTAATGTAATTTAGTACTTTGTTATGCAATGTCCATGCATGTGTGTAATGTAATGTAATGTAGTACTTTGTTATGCAATGTCCATGTGTGTGTGTAATGCAATGTACTTTGTTATACAATGTTCATGCATGTGTGTAATGTAATTTAGTACTTTGTTATGCAATGTCCATGCTTGTGTGTACTCTTCTCATTACACATGAACCTGATGGAGTACCTAGCTCTGGCAGGGAGGGGGAAGAAGAAGTCATCACCCTCTATCTGGAGCTGGTCACTGCCACTGCTCCTGCCAGTGTGGAGGAAGAGGTGGCTGCTGGTAAGTTGTTTTTAAGATGTCTCCCTCACGTACAAACATGTTTCTAGTCATGTTAAAATGTTCTTTATGTGTATTAGCAACCCCAGCTTGCTTTAGCCATATATAGTTTATATAACTATTGCATTGCCACAGGGGTGAGCAGCAGCGCATTTCTAAGCTATGCTTTGCTCACCTTTCTAGCACTCCAAGGCAGGGCCAGACTGGCCTACCGGGATACTGGGAAAATTCCTGGTAGGCCACTTGCACTGGGCTTCCCTGGGGCTGCTTCAAAATCAAGAAGCAATCCATGGCCACGGTCCTGTCACCTTGCAGCCGCGGATTGCTTCTTGATTGCAGGTGTGCTGGCTGTGACCACAAGGTGACAGGGCCGCGGCCGGGAGATTTGAAGGGACACTCAACATGATGAGGTCTATGCCTTCTCCGGCACAGACCCATAGCAGCTGAGCTCCCTTGTCTGATCTTTAGTAATGTCGAGCGCTGGGAGATGACATCATCTCCGCTCTGCATTACTGAAGAGAAGACCATGCGGGAGCAACAGCAGTAAAGAGGTCTGTGCAGAAGGAGGCACAGACCTCTCATGCCACACCGCTGGACCACCAGGGAGGTAGGAAATGAACACGGGAGGCAATGTGGAGATTGGGGGGCAATGTGGAGATTGGAGATCGGGGGGGCAATGTGGAGACGGGGGGCAATGCAGAGACTGAGGGGCAATGTGGAGATTGGGGGGGCAATGTGGAGACTGTGGGGCAATGTGGAGACTGAGAGGTAATGTGGAGATGGGGGCAATGTGGAGATTGGGGGGCAATGTGGAGAATGAGGCGCAATGTGGAGATGGGGGCAATGTGGAGACTGAGGGGCAATGTGGAGATGGGGGGCAATGTGGAGAATGATGGGCAATGTGGAGACTGAGGGCAATATGGAGATGGGGGCAATGTGGAGATTGGGGGCGCAATGTGGAGAATGAAGGGCAATGTGGAGACTGCGGGCATTGTGGAGACTGAGGGCAATATGGAGGTCACCCAGTGACATCAAACGCAGTGTGAAGAAGAGCACTGCATCTGCGCACCAGGTCGTCCGCACTGCAATGATATGGGGCTGGTAAGCAATTTTTCCAGGGATGGTTTTTATTCCCAGTCTGGCCTTGCTCCAAGGGTTAAATATCCCATTAATGCACATATGGAGCACATGTAAAAAATGTTTGTCATTCTCCTGCCATTCACATGATGACATTGTAGGCTTGATGAACACAAGCTAATGCACCATGATGGAGGTCTTGGTATGTTGAAGCCCTGTCATGCATTACAGTGATGCTTCGTAGGCCAAATTTGCCTCTCTGTTGTTGAGTAAATCCTGATAACTAGGTTATCCCACCTCGGTGCAGTTGTTGTGAACCTGAATGCTTACACAACTGAAGCTTTTAATGAAGCCAGTGTTTCTTGTCACATGTTAATTCCATTAATATCCAAAATAGGTCCAGCTGACATGCTGGAGGAGGTGGGGGAAGGGGCAGGAAGATGGTGGCGTGCAGGCCCCCTTTGGTGTACCTAGGGATCACCACGTGGAAAGGGCAGGTGAGGATAGTAAATTGTAATATGTCCTCCAGCAAAAACATGTACATCCGTTCAATGTCTAATGTTTGATGTGTGTTGTTGGTTTATGTTTGTGGAAAGGGTTCTGTGTTTTGTGTTTCTGGTTGTTGTAACCATTTCAATGGCAGAAGGGTACCCAATGCAGTCTCAAAATTGTTGTGCACTCCTCTGGCACTGAAATGGGTTAAAGCTCCATACAATTATCTCACCCTTGTGAAAATGTCATGTATCTCCTCAGGGTCATCGCGGGCTGTGTCTGGTGATGAGGATGAGGAACCACTTCTGGGGGTGTCAGCCTCTGCTCCTGAGGCTATGGAAGGGGATGTGCATGGTAAGTAAAATACTAAATCTGCTGTCCCATGTGTGTTCCACCTGTCTCCCCTTCCCTTACAAAGACCCCAAATTCCCTGTAGTGACTGTGTTCTTATCACATATACCTGTGACAGTACCATGGCATAAACAAATATCATTATGTGATTTTTGTTCATGCCATGATCTTGTCACACATGTATGCTTGGCTCCAGGCCATAGCACACACCTACAGTTCCCATTTGCAGGCTAGCACTAATTGAGTGTTGGTGGATCAATCACAATGACAGTGATGATCCACCTGTGTCCAATTAAGGCTAAAGGGCAAACCTGACCTGTCAGTTTGTTCATAGCAGGGGTGGTCAATCCTGTTCTCTGGCCAGAACAATGCCACATGTTTGCTGCGTCCCCTCAAATTAAAGTGGATGTGTCACCTATATATAACATAGCCTAAATAGTTAGGCTACACATTGAATAATTGTAAAACGTTATATATTATAACGTTTTTTTTTTTAAGTTTAATTCATTGTAAGTTTAACTTAGAAAATCTGTCCCCTACCTACTTCCACATAGATTGCTCTGCCTCAGCTCTCCTCTTTCCTCCAATGACAGAGGCTTCAGTCTGGAAGCTGGAGCACTCTGATTGGCTAGATATCAATCTCTGCCAATGAGACCTCTCCAGCTTGCAGACAGAAGCCTCCATCATAGGCAGAAGGAGGAGAACAGAGGCAGAGTGATGGACTGCGGTTACAGAGCAGGTAACCACAGTCTATACAGAAGTAGGTAGGGGACAGATTTTCAAAGTTAAATTTACAACAAATAAAACTTAAAAATAAAAGATTAACAACGGTTTAGAAGTATTCGATATGTAGCCTATTTAGGCTATGTTATAAATAGGAGACACCTCCACTTTAACACATTCTGTGTGGTGATTCTCAGCAATGGTTTTGTTGTCTAGAACGCACAATCATGTCCTTTAACCACCACAAAAGTGAATGTTGTTAGTTGAACACAAGTGGATGTCAATACCGCTTGCGTTTAAGTGAGCACATCCTGACAACATGCACTGTTGGTGTGGTTAGGGGACATGATTGTGCATCCTAGACAACAGGACCATTGCTGAGACTCACTCTGCTAAGTGCATCAAACATCTGTGTGACAGAGAGGTGCTCACTGCTTTGCATTTCTTCTTTCCTAACAGCTGCATCTGAAGAAGAACAACAGCAGCAGTCCCCTTCCAGCCAGGAGTATGCAGAGGCCCTGGATGTCTTATACGGGATCTCAGCTGATATTAGGGGCTTACGGCGTCATCTGAGAAACGACATGCGCCGTCTGGAGGCTCTGCTCCAACAAATGGTGGAGCAGAACAGGCTGATGCTGGGCCTTCTCACAGCGCATGTTGTGCGTCCAGGGCCAGCCCCCGCCCCCAGAAGTTCCTTATCAGACAGCAGCCTGGCATCATCTGATGCCCTGCCTGCTGCACGTGGTGGTAGGCACCACCTACCCAGACAGGGGCCTTGCACAAGAGGAGAAAGGAGGCCCCCCCCCCACTGACACCATTCCCTCAAGAGGGGGATTTTTCAAAAATGTTTTTTAAGTTTATTATTATTATTATTTATATTTTTGTATTAAATTTTTCAACTTCAGCATTGTTGTTGCCAATTTATTTCAAATACAAACAGGGTGGAGATACACCAAAGTGTTATGAGGAGGTGATGAATTGGAGATGACCCTTCCAGTGTGATGAACGATCCTTGCTTCCACTCCGACATCGTTGGAGGGAGTGGGGAAAGCCATAATCTAGGAATGCATATGCGAGCAGCGGAGAGCAAAACAGTGCATGTCTGCTTCCAATGGATGGGGAGAGCGTGACCAACTGTGTGAGGGGGCAGAATGCTGAATAGCATGAAAAGTGGATGGAAAAGCAAAGATAATTCTAGAATAGCACATATAGAAGTGTGGATATGAATCCATAATGGTTGTATAAGTGGGCAAGACCACCATATATGTGGTGAGGTCTGCAGCGGGAGACAGACATCTCCAACAATTAGAGGAGGAGGTGGGTTTGAAATTATGCAGAAGAGAGGGGCTCGGTACCATCTCGTGTGAAGTTTGTATGAAACCTCACGGTAAGTAGTATTCTTGAGAAGAAACCAATGTCGGTGGAACAAAAGTAACCAATCCTCATTAGCTATGGAGAGCCCTAGTTCGGTCTCCCAAAGAGCTTTCTTGCGAAGTAAAAGTGAGTGCAATAGGGTCATAGTGTTTGAAGCTAATAAAGCGTATATTTTCGATATCCCTTTGGTTATAGGTAGTGTGTGTAAAAACAATTTTTCAAAAGCCGAGAGAAGTCTAGGGGAGAAAATACCAAGATGCAATAGGGAAAGATAGTGTCTGACTTGGAGATATCTCCATACCTCACATCCAGGTAGGTTATGTTGGGATTGAAGATATTGAAAGGAGGGGAAGGTAGATGCAAGATATAAATGGTCTAAATCAGTAACACCGGCTTCAGACCACATACGAAAAGCTGATTTATGTAATCCCGGAGGAAAATCAGGATTTCCAATGATAGAGAGGAGGGGTGATGGGAATGTAGCTAAAGAATACAGCTTCAGACATAATTTCCACAATTTCAAAAGCTGAGAATAGATCGGTGAGGGATTAGACTGATTCAGCAAGTGGAGAGATTTAGATAACAGAATTTGCCTGAATGACACCGATGGAGCTAGGGAGAGCAACATCTGGACCCAGTCCTTCTCTGGAGGCTCACGCGCCATGTCAAGTATGGCTAACAAAGAAGTTGCATGGTGATATCTAAATAAATCAGGAACCTCAAGACCTCCCAATAGAGGAGGCAAGGATATCACAATCAGTTCAAAAAACAAAATAAAAACTAAACAACAAAATCAGCACTTCTTTTCCTAGACTTTCCCAGCACATAGACAATAAAATTAAATCAGCAAACAAATTGGACCCCAGTTGGCTGTGTCTTGCCAGTCAGTCCACCAAATTTTGGGGTATTTGGGATCAAACTCCTTCCTCTCTTTTTCTACCCCAGAGTGCCCCTAGACTTCCCTAATACAGAGATCAAATGTCCTACCTAAAACACTCCCTAAACTAATTTTCAATTCCTATTTATTTGCCTATCTTAAATGCCTAGCTTAAAATGTACTGCTTTCTCCTCTCACAAATACAAAATGGCATGCTGTGAGAGCCTGACACCCTTTTATATGACTGTAGAAAAGTAGAGGAATCTTTCATGTGGTGAGGAAGAGCAATAAAATGGCAGTTTCACAGGAAATTATTAGCCAAGCAAAAAGTGACATTTTTTGCCGATTTTGGTTTGAGGCAAAAGTTTTTGCCCATCCCTAATAATTACTCACAATTTAACATGCAAAAGCTTTTAAACATATATATCAGGGTATGCATAGAATCTGTGCACCTAATTATGCATCCTCAGATCTAGCTTCTATACTCAATTGTTGGCCCTGATGATTAAGATTTGGTCCTGCTATTTTGCTTGTCTACTTTCTGGATCTCATGGCTTGCAATTTTGACTGTTTTGAATCTAAAAACTCTGTGGGAGAAATGTATTCCAATGGCAGAATGCCAGGTGTAGAGACAGGAAGGCTGGAAGTATCTGCTATGAGGTTAGGAACAAAGCTAGTGAGTGACACTTAAGAACTTAGCCAGACATGGGTTTACCCTTGTTGCAGCACCTAGTAACAGTGTTACAGTCCAGCCGGGCCAGATCAGTATACACATGACTAGAACAGGGAAATGCAGAGACAACTTTGATATGGCGTTAGAAGAGGAGTTTGGGGCAGGCCAAGGTCAGTTCAGGAAGTTAAATCTTTAATGGTAGATGGGCAGAGTTCACATTAAATTGTTAGATGACCCAATAGTCAGAGACAAAAGGAGAACAGATTTCAGGGTACAGAGAGATGTCAAAACCAAAAGATCCACTTACAAATAGGACCAAGTCTTTACCAACAATGGTTAACAACTGGGCACAGATGAAGAGAAAAAGGGTGTTTAAATAGGAACTTACATTCAAATATACGTGTTGTGATGCCTGTAAGTTAAATTGTGGGTAATCATGGGAATGTGCCCATAGAACCCATCAAACACTCTGGAATGCCAGCGAACAGGAACACTATTGGAGATGCACTCACACATTTTCAGACAACTGGGCAAAAGCAGATAGTAAGCCTGGTAAGTTGTGACATGATACCTCTCAAGGACCCCTCCAGGATGGCAGTACCAAGATGATCAAGATGGTCTCAGTGAATGACCCAAATAATGACAGGTTATCGAAGTAGAGAAGCCAGTTCATATAAGCAGTTCTCCAGATAGTAGGGCCCTTTGGAGCCTGGAATGAATTATTTTGTTTGCTTCAGACTCCTCAGAAAACTATCAATGGACCACGGAGGTAGAAGAATATGAACTCTGTTAGGACAAGGTAGGGTAACCTGCTTAAGTAGAAAAAAAAATCTGATGTACTCATCAGTGACAAGGAAGATCCAACTGAACTGCATCAAGACTAATCTTGTAAGGGCCAGTGAAATGAGTGCTTAACTTCTTGAAAGTGACCAGGAAGTTAAGGTTCTGAGTAGAAAGCTACCATACTTTGTCAACATCTTGATAAGGCCTTGAAGTATTTCAGAGAGCAACTGCAGAAGACTTATATGTGAACTGTGCTACAAAAAGATTGAAGGAAAGATGACAAGGTGCAAACAACAAGCTGTATTCTCCAAAACTGGAGCTGCAGGAAGGAATCCAGGAAATTAAACAGACTGAAATCTTTAATTAGCATAGAATAGTGACAATAGCATAGAATAGTGACAATGGTGAATACATATAATTATTATAAGAGAACTGTGCTTGTCATCTTGTCGATAAGATGTGAAATATTGCTACAAGGTCTGGTTAGTAGGGATCAGAAAAAATTTTCATCTCAAAAGAGAAACAGGAGAAAAATGGCACTTCCTGCATGGTGGGAAATTTCCAGCAAAAAGTGCAGTTTTCTCTCTTTTTTCGCTTAAAGGGATAGTAATGTTTCATAATAAAAGCAGCTCTAATTAATCTTCATAGTATTTAGGCCTTGGAGAGTGTTATTTCAATTCTGTCAGAGTTGTAGTTCAGGAGTAATTGAATGATAAAGTGTCCCCCTCCCGCGCTTTCTATTGATGTAACACTTCTTGGCTTAGAGCAGCAGGGAGTGTCCTGGTAGATTGCAGAGAGGAACAATTTTCAATTAAGATAAGGGTAAAAGCTGAAAAACCTGTCAGGGGGCAGGAATTTCATTGTTCTCACAGTAAGAATTTGGACCCTTGATGTGAGCTGTCTGGTCTATGGACTGGATTCCACATCTTGGGAGTGGGGGCTTACACTAGGTAAAAGGGGCAGGAGGGGGAAACTTTATCATTCAATTACTCTTGAACTACAATGCTCACAGTAATGAAATAACACTCTCTAGGGCTGAAATACTATGAAGATTATTGGGGCTGCTGTTTTTGTGAAACATTACTATCACTTTAACTTGTTGCAGCGAAATCAATGGAAAGGCTGAATTTCTACCAACCACATGGCAAATTTTCTTTCTTTTCCCACAGGCATAATATAAAAGGGTTCTCAGGGTCCCACAGCATGCCATATTTGTGAGAGGAAAAGAGAGCAGCACATTTGTCAGCTAGTGAAGACAGGCCAATAAAAAGGAGTTAAAGTTTAATTTAAGGTGTCTATTAGGCAGGGCATTTGTTCACTGCATTAGGGGAGTCTGGGGGCACTTTGGTAGACTGGAAGGGAGAAAGGAGGTTGACCCAAAATTCCCCAACATCTTGTGTTTCTGACTGGGAAGACACTGTCAGCCATGATCCTAGTTCCTTACTTATCTAGCTGTTATTATTTCTGTGCTGGGGGAGTCTGGGGGAATGAAATCGTAGCAAAGAAGATTTACTCCTGTACCCCAAAATGCTGTGTGACTGACTGGGAAGAAACAGGGTAGATAGAGTATTTTGTAGAGGGCCAAGGTAAGACATCACACACAAGCAGTTGTATTGTGTATCTAACAGTAAAAACGCACACAGAAGAATAATGTACAGAAGACACACCATGGGTAGGGGAGGGTGAAAGGGTTAGGAGAAGTGCAGAGATGTGTATCCATAAATGGAATGCAGCCATGGTTGCTGCAGCATGTGCAATAAATGATGGTGATCTCTTTTTTCCTCCTCATGAGGAGAATGCAGTTTGTCAAATTCCCACCAAAAGTTTCACTACCAGCACCAGTACTATTAATCAAAATCAATCTAAAAACACTGAGAATGGCAACAAATCATGCTCCTCTTCTTCATATACAGATGAAGTTGAGCATTAGAGAGATGATAACATTGCCAGAAAGTTAGCTGAAGGGGAAAGGCTCAATCTCCCACCACTGAAAGGAACACTCCTGTCTATAAACTGTCCTGGCCCTGGACAAGCAAAGAAGGACAAAAATACACAGTAGAGATGCACCGATATCAATTTTTTAAGACCGAGTACCAATACTTTTTTCAAGTACTCACCGATACCAATTACTTATACTTTTTTTTGCGGTCATTTGCCAGTTTTCCAAGTATCTAAAGCATATATGGTATCGGTGAGTACTTGAAATATATACACACACACATACACACACCACTTCTTGACTCTTGATTCTCCCCTTTTGCCTCTTTCTCCCCCTCTTGATTTCCACCCTTTGCTTCATTCTCCCCCTCTTGAGTCCCCTCCTTTTGCCTTGGCTTTTTCTCTCCCTTTTGATCCCCCTTTCTCCCCCTCCTTGACTCTTGATCCCACCCTTTTGCCTCTCTCTCTATCTCCCTCCTGATCCCACCTCCTTTTGCCTCTTCTTGGCCCCCCTCCTTTTGTCTCCTCATCCTTCCTCCTTTTGCCTCTTTTTTTTTTCTCCTTAGTCCCTTTTGCCTCTCTTTCTCCCTCTTGACCCCCCTCTCTGCCTCTTTCAACACCCGCTCTTGATCCCCCTTTGCCTGCCTTACCCTCCTCTGCTGGGTGCTCGCTGTTCTCTCATGAGCCCCGGCAGAGGTCAGCATCGGAGCGTTGCCATGGCAATGCTCTGATGCTGCAGGAGGGAGAGAGGTGACCGGGGAGCATTGTGAGCAGCTCCCCGGGCTCCCTCTCTGCAGCACAGACCCTGACACAGGGTATCGGTGCTGGCATTGGCCGCATTTGCACGAGTACGAGTACTCATGCAAATTCCGGTATCATCACCGATACCAATATTGGTATCGATGCAACCCTAATACACAGCCATCCTGTCAGTCATCATCAGCATCATCACCAAGTCCAAAGCCCACTAGTGTTGACTAACCAGCCGCAACAACAAAGGCTATCAGCATCCACAACTTTAACTATGATCAGTGTCTCTGTTGTTGTTGGAAGTGCAGGACCATTGACACCTAGTAGTAGTAGTAGAATTTCATCAACATCTAGCCCTTATAGTATTAGCAGCCCCACAAAAACCCCACAACTAGCAGCAGCAGAAGCATTCCAAAAAGTTCCCTGGGCTCTGAGGCACATAGGAGGAATGATGTTGATATGTCAGAAAGTGTATCAGGAGTATGACTCTCAGTTTGTTGTAGAAGATGATAAGAGTCTCATAGCTTGCCCATGCCCACACGTGCTGCCTTCACCTCTACTACCTCCTACATGTTACAGTGCTTTGAGCAAGAGCCTCGCAATAGTCTAAATTACTTCTTCAGAGGTAAGTGGAGGTAAAGTAGAGAATAATTCTTCAGTTTATCACTTCTCCAGTTCCTGTGTTATTCTATAGAGCCTATGTACGAAGACCTCCAAAGTTGAAGAAATCTTAGTGCATAGGATCCATAGAATAACATAGCAATGGGAGAAATGATAAACTGGAGATGTCATCTCCACTTTATCATCTCTTTATCAGCGTGCAGTGAATCTACCCCCAGGTGTCAATTTGAACCACATCTTCTATAAATCTTAGTTCTTTTTTTCAAGAGCTTACGGGGTCATGAGTAGAGCCATCCAGTCTTTCTAGTTCTGGCTTTAGTCTCATGTTAAAGTCACCCATACAAATTATTAACCTTTTGAGTGCCAGAGGGGTACAGAAAGCAATGTGTTCTGTACCCCTTTGGCACTCAAAGGGTTAAGCTTCCCGTCTGGTGGAAACATAGATAAGAGCCTCCCTCAAGATATCAGGTGCAAAAAGTAACAGCATATATTGGGCCAATATTATCACAGAGATACCTCACAACCTACATTCCAGGAAAACGTGCCTACCCATTACATCTGTTTTAAGATAAAAAAACTCATAGTGGAGTGTTTTGTTAATTAGAACCGAAACCCCCCCTTATAGTTGTTAGAGAAAGTAAGTTGGTAGTGGTTTAAGTGTTAGTATTTTACTCCCAGTTACGTATGTCCCCTGTAGCAGCAAAACGATAGTTTCTTTACAAAGGAGAGGGCTAGCATTGATTTGATAGTGTCATTCAGACCGCTCACAGTCGAAGAGAGGAGTTTAATAGGTTGACAACTCATATTTTGGATGTTATATGCTCAAGCTGATGCTAAGCCCTCATAGAGTTAGTGGTGTCCACCTGTCTGCCTACAAACATACAAAACCATAGGGAAGAAACAAGCCCAACCCCCCACCCTGCCCCCATCCCTGGCAACACGATGGAGATTTGTACCCCGAGCAAAACCAAAGGATATAAGGAGATAAGCTCATGTATAAACATAGTAACTGTCTTATCTGTTACACTCAGCATAGCAAGGGAAAACTGGGAATATTACCTTACTGCCTTTGAACTTTGACTTTAAAGTAAGGAGCCATCCTATAAACCATCTCTGGCCTTGACTTTTATCTATCACACTACTTTGGTCCAAATAATTCACCTACTCACTACACTCACAGTGATCTCACCACTACTTTTTTTCAGCTGATGATGGAGTAGGTTTTTACACTCATGTATGTAATATAGAGCATTGTGTACATTGTAGATTTTTCAGGCAATATTAAGCATCTCTCTGAGGGTTTCAAATTTCACATTTGTGTCGCCGCTGCCGCCGTCCTCAAGGCCGATCCAAGCGGCGGAGACACAAATCACTAAGCTAAGTGTCATACTGGGCATTAAGGAATAGCACTGATTTATGTCTATGTGGATCATTTTATTTCTTGGCATTATTTCTTGGCATTTGTATGCTTTGGAGCATTACATGGAGGCATATATGGGTATCTTTGTGGCTCACTACTATTGAACCCTTTGAGTGCCAGTGAGGTACGCAACACATTGCTTTGCAATGCGTTGTGTACCCCACTGTCACTCAAAGGGTTCTGGAATGTATTCATTAATGCTTGATAATACTTCTTTTTTTTTCTTTTAGAGGTAGAAGACGGAAGACTGAAGAGAAGGAGGAAGAAAGAAGAGAAGACAGAAGGACAGTGGATGAAAGGTAATTGTAACATAGATCAGTTAACGATCGTTGCTTGGCAGTGTGTCAAGCACTGATAGTTAATTATTTTTCACTGTTCAGTTCCCAATATCGCTGCTTTTAGTGGAGTTTGGGGAACTAAACACACAAAATGGACGTTCAGCCACAAGACTGTTTATGTGGCTTAACGTCCTTTGGAGTTCTGTCTGGTAGGGCTTTTAAATACTGCGTTAAACATGTAAGTTTAACAGCCAGTATTCACTTTGGCCCTACCGGCTATGTTAAATCCTACCATTAAATCTAGCCCATGATCTCTTCAGCATGGTTTGGGACAAAGATTAGAAAAAAGGAACAGATAGGAGGAAATCAAAAATATGGTGCTTTAACAATCCAAAGACACGCCAAACTCTTAAGACTTAACTTTTTTTCTGACTTAGCCTTTGAAATAAACTATTGATCCTTAAAGCCCCAAACCTAGTCCCTGTAATAGATAGGCTTAATTAAAAATATACAATGGTCTTATTAACTGCGTGTGCGTTTAAAGTGCTATAATAAACAGATAGTTCTGCTAAAAAAATATGTCCTGTAGCATGTATAAAGTTAAAGTATCAAAATAAGTGACGGATGATTAATTGAATGGTACCTATACTAGGGCTCTTGTGGAATGCTACATTCTAATGCTATCTTAAACTCCATCCCAAGAATAGTATATAATCAGTTCTAAAGTAAACTATATGCTTAGACAGTATTCAAGGAGCAATAGTACTCCTACATCCATTGCTTCACAGATGGAGTACCGATTAGTAAGAGAAACTGTAATGTATTGAACGGATGGTCTCTCTACTTAGTCCCTCATTGATTGTCCACATTCTAAGTTCTACCTCAGATTCCATCCATAGTATCTATGTGTCACAGTGCTCCACTAGCATGTTAATAACACAGTGTTTGGACCATTGTATAAATTGCCCAACATGTTTCTCTGCATCTGCTTCTTCATCACTGTCTTGTATAGGCATTATAATTGTCTTATATATCCCTCTTTCCGGTAGTGTGGGTTAATTAAAATGTGGACCCATCCATCGTTCGTTTAATTAGTGGACATGTATAGCTCTACTGCTAGCTGTTTGGTAGGCTTTACTATGTACAGGTCTGTTCATTGGTAAATTATAATCCAATTATTATATCAAGAAAAGATACAAAGACTTACTTGATTCACCTAATAACATGGCCACAATAAGTATTTCACTAACAATTCTTACAGTGAGTATGTCTTAACTATACATTGTTCCTATTGTAAGCAAGTGTTTCTATTAACCATTGGTTTGCAGTGCCCTAGTCAATATCAAATATGGCATCAACAAATTAATGCAAAGTGCATTTGGATCTCAGATATTCAATAAAAATTGTTACAAAATGTTGTAGATGTATAAGGGGTTTAATGGCAGTAATGTCTTAATAACTGTGCGCATGTGTTGGTAAGCACTACAGTGATCATAGGCTCTGATATATAGTGGCTTTTATCTCTAAAGAGACAAGGGGGAGATGCACTAAAGTATGATAAAGAGGTGATAAATCAGAGATGATTTCTTCTGTGATATCACTCCAAGTCCTATGTTAGTCTATAAAGCCAATGCACTAAGATTTCTCCAGCTTTGGAGATCTTAATGCATAGGCTCTTTATAATAACACAGGAACTGGAGAAGTGATATCACTGGAGAAGTCATCTCCACTTTATCACCTCTTTAGAATGCCTTAGTGCATAACACCGATGATGTCATCTAGACTTAGGACAGCTTGTGTTGCCAGCAGTTATCCCATTTCTAGACAGATCTCTCTTGGGATATGTTCGCTATACTTTACCCTTAAGAATGAAAGACTTAATATGCAACATAACAAAGATGTAATATTTTGTGTGTTTTTTTTTTTGCTAAGGGGATTATTTTTTTTTATTCAACAGCTGTTTCCTTCTTTTCTTTATCTTTTCTTTTTTTTAGTATCATGAAAACAGCAGGCAGTAGCAGAGAAATATTCTGTAGCCTGAGCACATCCCAGAAGGGTATTTGGGGAAATAATCCTTTCTCTCCTGCTATGAGGAAAATGCAGCTTTATTATGAGAAAATGGCTCTCTGAGTGAGATATAGTGGAGAGCACTAAATGCCTATTTGTCTAGCCTGGCAAAGTTTTGTTCTAAAAGTTGATGAATGTGCCTGCATATTTTGATTAACTCATTCAGGAACAGAGAACTCAGCTTGAATTGAGCAACGTGTCTGCAATCAAGTTAAATACACCAGGGGGATTCACTATTATGATTCTATGCTAAAAACTGCGCTGGAATCGATTTTTATATCCTACACCTGTCTACCATTTATGTTTTAATGTAAGTACACCTAAAGTTGTCCACTTAACAACACATGTCATGGGAGGGTAGGGTAAGAGTGTATAATGACAACAGAAAAATGGAGAATAGACCAATATGAGGATAGATTATTACACAATATCCAAAAAGTAGAACATTTGACAAATACATACTCACATTAATTTGAGACAAACAACATTTCAATAGATAAGCCATAAGCCATTATAAGTATTATTATAATCATGTCTCCTCTATCAGCACTCCCCAGTCCAAATTCTCATTTAATATACATTTTATGTTTCCCACAAAGGATGGCAATAATTATGGAGGAAAACAATTGGGTGGTGGTGCGGGGTTGACATTAAAGAGATACCTCTAAGTGTAAACCTGTAGTGTTATATAAGTACCACACTACAAGTGGATGCTTGCCTTAATAAGTGGTTTTAACCTGTTTCTCAGTATACAAATGCACAGAAAGTGCCCTCCAACTCCCAGTGTTTTCTTTCTTCCATGTGGTTCATACCTATTACTAGTGGTTTTCATATGATATAATAAAAACAAGAGGTAAAAGATCCCACTAAGAGTAAAACTGTATAAAAATGGTACCACCAACATCTTAGCCATGGCTAGCTCCCTGGACTTTTATTTGGGGATCCTGAGGTTGGTACTAGGATTCATGCGAAAAAGGCACAGACAAGGATCACTCTCTCTCTGTGAAGTACTAAGGTTACCCTGATGGTTCAGATGGAAAGATGCTTTGCTTTATTTAACTCCTTAATGGCTAATTTCCACAAATGTTGGAATAGGTGGCTCCAACTTAATTTCATCCCTCAGGACCCCTTGCATTAATAGGATACGCCTCCTTGGGCCCCCTTAGGGACTCCTTTTTTTCTCCTACCTCAATTATTTGCTCACTCTGTTAATCAACTAGTTGTTCTTTCAAGGCCATCAATTGCCTGCCTTCTTGGGACATTCATGTGACTCAATTGGTTCACTTTTACTTTGCCTATCTGACCTGGCTGTCATCCTGACCTTCCTCCTGCCTTCTTCTTCTTTGTTCTCCCCACAATTCCCTTACATTTACTCTCTTCTCCTCTTACCTGATCTATTTCTCTCACTTTCCTTCTGTCTCTAAGGTTATTACCTTGATTGCTCCCTTCTGATTTATTGTTTCTTGAACCTGTTTATGGTTATTTCAGCCACCCTGCTTTACTATATACTGTATAGTAAACTATTTTATTGATTTTTTTTGGTTGACTATTACGTGGTTTGAACTGTAACATGGAATGTTTTGTGGAAACCCTTGAGTTTCCAATTTTCTACAGCTGTAACTCAATTTACTTCTATTAATAATGCTGTTTTAAAAAAAAAGTTTTGGAGTTAGTGTTCATTTGCCCCTTTGGGTGCCTGAAGGGTGCCCAGCACATTGTAAAGTGTTTCAATTGGTACACCTCTGGTGTTCGGAGGGTTAGGTGAACAACAATAGTATATACATATTAATCTGGCTGATGTATGAACAGTACAGTTCATCTATAATGTTTTACAGATTTTTTGTTATGGTTCCCTGTTCTTATCAATGTTTCAAATGAGGATGTCTTAAATTGAGACTATGAACTGGGTAATTAATTTTGTTTAAAAATAAATGTTGAAATCTTCTATACATTTTTTTTTTATTTATTTTGTTTTGTTTTGAAAAGCTGTATTGAAAAAATGAGTACAATAGTAGTATACAAACATACTATAGGAATACAATATAGTTTACACAGCAGGTAGAGTCCAAAAGCTCCACCTAAGCTGTAAAGGCATCAGAATCTACATTGCCTATTATAACATTTGGTACAAGTGAATTGTTGCCAGCAAGTGGTATATGAGACATTAGTATGACAAGGTAAGAAAGGACTAAGAGAGGTCTTGTATATAATGAGCTAAGAGGAGGAAAAAAATGGGGGGTAAGGAAGAAGGAGGGTGAAGAGGGAGGGAAGGGGCAAAGGAAGGTGGAGGGGAATGTAAAGGAAAGCCTGAATCAGAGGAGGCAGGAGCTGGGGACTGGATGCTGAACCACAGGAATACTGCCCTCAGAGTCCAAACTGACTTCGTTGGTGACCATAGGAATTTCGAAGTGTCAGTGCAAGGCAATATACCCTGAGAGGTCAGCAGGAGATGCAGGGTAAGTGCACTCCCAAGAGAACCCTCTGTTAGTCAAGAAGGAAGGAAGACTATAATACTGGTAATTCCTAGTAAGCAATAAAGGTGGGCACCTAACTGGAAGTATCTTCTAAAATAGATGACGTATTTCTTTGTTGAGTCGAGGTTTTCATTCTAATCCAAGGGTCTCAAGTTTTGTAATTGGAATCGAAATTTCCAGTTTACCCAGCATGAGTCCTTTCAAGTGCAGCTATCAGATCAACGCTTATGTACCAGTCTTTCACCCTCAGAGGCAATTGCAGCATTAAATAGTATTATTTGAAGTTGAGGTTTCAACAGTTTGAGGCCCACATCACTCCCAGTTCAGTCTCCCATTGACTGGCAAAGTATGCCTTGAGTTCTTTAAAAGGGGATATAAGCAGTTTACAAAGTTTGGAGACAGAGTGCGAAGCAAATAACCCGTTACAAAGTTGATCAAAGGGGATCAAGTCCCTACATATCAGGCTTTTTAAAGAGTGCTGTGTTAAACAGTGTGATAGTTGTCTGTATTGTCACTGGTGAGAGCCAGGTAGTTGAGAGATTCATAAGTAATAAGGCCAGTTGTAAGTGAGCAGAGTATCCAGCCTATGTCTGTTCAGTTGTTTCCATAGTCTATTTGGGATGTTCAGGTCATCAGTTGGGAAATTTGGGCTCCTTAGAATGAAAAGAAAGCGAGATGGGTTGGACGTGAGGTGTGTGTCTCTGAAAACTTATCCCATACCCTATGGATCTATTTCAGAATGGGATGGGTTGCAAGAGTTGATGGTCTGGAATTTCTCTGCAACCATGGCAGGTTATAGGGTTCTACATTAGGGAAGTGATATAAAAGTGCATAGCAATCGAGGAGGCATGATTCACTCTGTTGAGGTCTGGTGACCCAGTCCCCCTTGTCAACAGGGTAATAAAGCCACAATACTACCAGTCTAGGTTTTTTGTAGTGTCATTAAAAAGGAATTCAAGAACCTAGGAAGTATGGAAGCGGTGGGGATTGAAACAGGTATTGCTTTGAAAAGGTACATGATCTGAGGAAGGGCTATCATATTCAATAAATTTGCTCTTCTGAACCACAAAACAAGAAGTGAGTTCCAGTGGGTATGTTTTTGTTGAAGCTTTTGGGTCAGGCACACAATATGAAGAGTAAGCATATTGTTGAGATTTGCAGTCAACAATATTCCCAAATAGGTAAGAGTCTTATTTGTCCATGTATAGAAGTGTGAGAGTGAGGTTAAGGGCCTCAGATTGTTGGAAGTTAATCTTAAAATTAGAAACCTAACTATATTCATTCAAGATAGTAAGAAGCAGAGGAATGGAGGGGTTTGGTAAGAAATGAAGAATAGAATATTATCAGTGAAGCTTGCAATCTTCATGAATACATTTTGCATTGGTAGGCCTTTAATATCCTGGAGGGGCCGTATCATGTTCAGTATTGGTTCTAAGGATAGAATAAATAAGATGGGGGAGAGAGTGCATCCCTGATATGTTCCATTTGTAATAAAGAGAGTCAGACACCTCCTGAGATTAGAGGTAAGGAGGTTTAGACTTTAGCAGAGGAAAGGCTTTTTAGAGTAAGGTCTGTTAAATTATGGAATTCCTTGCCCAAGGCTGTGGTTATGGCAGATATAATGGATACAATTAAGAGAAGATTAGATACATTTCTTTCAAAACAGAACATACAGGGATATACTGTGTATTAGTAGCAAATCAGGAAGGTCTGATAAAGACCAACTTATTTGGTAGCAGGAAAGCTATATAATTCTAATTTCTCTGGGTTATGAGGCAAGGGTTGAACTTGATGGACTTGTTCTTTTTTTAACCTAATTTACTATGTTACTATGTTACAAGAGAGGAAGCCAGTGATCATCAGTCTCGCTGAGGGGGCAGAATAAAATATCATAATACTGTGGACTGTCCTGGAACTGAGGCATATAACATTAGCAGCTCCTCCAAATATATCCAATTTACTCTATCAAAAGCCTTTTCTGCATCGACTGAGATCAAGATGTATGCAATATGTTGTTGGGAGGCTTTTTGAATGATAGAGGTCGCCTTGATGGTATTGTCCCTAGTCTCACATTCTGGGACTAATCAAATCGGTTGGGATTAATACATTTAGACAGAGAATATTTGTCTGTGTGCAATGAGTTTAGAAAAAATGTGATGTCCAGATTAAGGAGAGATATTGGGCAATAATTAGAGCATATACTAGGATCTTTGTCGGGCTTAGGGATCAGAGCTATATGTGCGGTCAGACTATGTGGAGGAAGGGATGCTCCCTGAGAGAAAGTGTTGAAAGCATGATAGTAGATAGGGTATTAAAATATGGGCACATTTTTTGTAATAAGCCACCATAAAGCCATCAGGTTCCGTGCTCTACCCCATAGTTTTGATAACTCTGGATAATTCCTCCTGGGTGAATGGTTCTTCAACAAAATCAAAAGTGTCAGGAAGTAAACAGTGAATTCACAACAGATAAAGAAAAGAATATATTTTTTGTCTGAAGTGGGCAACATTAACAGGTGGCTCTGCATCTCTTAAATTATATAACAAGCGGTAATAATGCAATAAGTGTCCACTGTTTTGTGGAATGAGTATTGGGGTGTTTGGTTGGTATCCTTGATGCTGGCAATATAACAAGCTTTTTGTTTGATCTGCAAGATCCTGCCTAATAGTTTCCCACATTTATTCCCCTGTACATAATTTGCATATTTGTACCAGTGGTAAGTCTTGAGTATCTCAAACCTGTAAAGGGTCACAGGATCCTGTTTAGATTGAATGAGATGCCTTTTAGTTAAGTCTGAGTGGGTGTGTTTATGCTTGAGTTCCAACAGTTTAATCTTGGTTAGTAGGTCTGTGATACGTTTCCTTCTGTGTATAGCCATGAAGGAACCCAGTTTAATCAAATTGCCCTGGATTACACATTTGTGCACTTCCCAAACTGTTACTGGGGAATTGACAATGTTGGTGTTAATCTGAAAGTATTCAGTAATACTATGTTATACATTCCAAATTTGATTCGTCATTCAGAATCCGGTCATTAAGTTTCCAAGCAGAGAGGGGTGAATTGGCAGAATCTAAGTGGAAATAAACCCATACTGCACCATGATCGGACCATGTGATTGGTTCGATAGATGTGGCCTTAAGATTGTGGCTTTGAAATTGAAGATATAGTCAAAGCGAGAATACCGGTCATGGGTTGTACAGTAATATGTGTAATTGAGGGAGAGGGGTGCAAGCAGTGTCCAAGTGTCTAAAACACAGTGAGTCTAAGATGGGTAGGTATGAGTCAGGACCATGATGGGGCAAAAATAAACTATGGGTGATAGCCTAGAAGAGATAAGGAGCAGTGATAGGGAATAACAACCTGAACCAGCTGTCAAGGTGGTTGAAGTCTCCTGGGGGTCCATGCCAGACCCACCCATGGAAAGCAAAGATCAAGTGATGAGCAGGTCTGGCATGCCACCCCACCCCCAAGAACAATACATAAAAATATATGACAATGTAGGCACAGCAGGTCGAAGAATGGAACACACTGTCTGTCCAGCCACCAGTTCCCCCCTGTTTCTCCTACCGTGAGGCCTGGGAAACAGCTGCCCACTAGTCCAGGCAGCCCTCCAAAGGGGAAATGATAATTAACTCACATTAAGTTAATGTTTCATCATATCACTCTTCAGTCCAAGGAACACACCATTCATCAGTAAGAGTTGAGGAAGGAGTAGTCTGTTAGATATCTAGATAAGTCAGCTTCCACCTGTGTGTATGTGTTCCCCCCTACTGACTGTGTGTCATCCCAATACTGAGGCAGATTTTGGAAGACTTGTAGAACCTGTCCCTTAAAAGCCACATCTCCCATCTCTCTGCGTCTGTGAAGAATAAGTTACTTGTCTTGATACTTCAAGAGGCAGCAAGTTACATCTCTAGGCAGGTCCAGTGGAGACCTCCTAGGTTTAAGTGCTCTGTGTTCTCGCTCTATTGCAATCATTGGCTCCTTAGGAAGGATCCTCAGATTATTTCTTCTTCCCCTGTCATCCTGTTGAGCTATAATTTTCTGAAGATTATATTGGTGTTAGAACATATCCTCATGCTCTTGCTCCATATTGTTAATTCTCCCTCAGTTGAGAGAGGTCTTTGAGAAGCTCCAATATTTATTTCACCAGACTCTTTAAGTTCTCTTTAGTGACCATTGTATGTTGTGTAGGCAATGTTAATGAGGGTGAGTGAGGGCCTGCAGCAGGCTGTAGAGTAGCAGGGCTAGGGTCTGCAAGATGAGCCAAGTCCATTTCTTTATCCGGACTGCATCCTTCCTCGGCATCAGCTGCCTTGTGTACTGGTAGGAAAGCTAGTACCAAGCGATGTTTGATGGGCATATATTGGGTTACTGACCTGGACCCATTGCCCAGGAAGAGCTTCTTTAGAGTCGAGGGCATACTACAGTAAAAGCTGTGGAAGGGGCAAGTTTGATAAGGTGAAGTTGAGGTATATGTGGAAAAAAGTGTAAATTAATGTACAGCCACATGGAGCTATCCTTCTACAAGTCCATCTTCACGAGCAGCCGCTCCACCCCTCCCAAGTTTTTTGTTCTGTGCTGATTATTACCAAGTGGAGTGCTTGTAACATGAAGACATGGAGGACATTGTGACTCTGTTTCAGAGAACAAAATAATTATTAGGGAAGACCCTAATTTACTTGTGATACAAATGAGAACTTTAGAACTGTAATAAGGTTGGGCTGGTGGTTTCTAATCCCCGCGAGGTCAAATCTGATCCCTTTATTGCAAGGACTGGTATAGCACATATATGCTAATAAATACAGCATAGACCAGTCTCACACACAACTCGCTTGTACTCCATAAATGACCATCTGTCATTATCTCTACAACTACTCTTATCACATAATTAATTTATCTTAAAGTCCCATGTAATTTTTCCCATTGTAAAAAATACAATTCTATTGACTATTTCTCCTCATACCTTATTTTTCAGTTGATTGTGTTTGATTGCCGACTTTTTTTTCAAGACTTTAACAGGTGCTAAATACCTGGAAATATTCAAGGTTCAAAATGTATGTCATGCTTTATGATAATAAAAAGTTGAATGCATTGGGCCACATGCAGAATAATTGTAACACTTTTGGAGCAAACTAACTGCATCAGTGGAAAAATGACCATTCCAATTTATTAAAGTGTGATTTTCAACAGCTCTATAGCATTCAATGGGTTCAGAAACCAATTTAAATTAGTTGGAATTGTGGACATTTTTATTTGTCACCTATGATCAAAGTTGAGAACTAAGGATGGGTTTAAATTTTCCTCCTCGGTGAAAAATGGCACCTTCTGCTTCGTGAAAAATTTCCTGTGAAAAGTGCCATTTTCCCACTTTTTTTTAGCCTAGCTCATTGCATTGAAATCAATGGGTAGAAAAAATTTTCTCGACCACACTAAAGTTTTCTACAGCCATATAAAGGGGTGTCAGGCTCTCACAGCATGCCATTCTTTGTTTGTGAGAGGAGAGAGCAGCATGTTTTGAGTTAGAGAAGATTTAGGGAGTCATTTAGGTAGGACACTTGTTCTCTGTAGTAGGGGAGTCTGGGGGCCCAATGGGGGAGAAGAAGGAAGGAAGGAGGTTGACCCAAAATACCCCAAAATTTGGTGTGACTGACTGGCAAGACACACGCAGCTGGGGTCCAAATTGCTCGCTGAATTTAATTTTATTGTTTTTGTGCTGGGGAAATCTGGGGAAAGAAGATGTTGATTTTGGTTTTAGCTATATATATATATATATATATATATATATATATATATATATATATATATATATATATTGGCACTAGATGTGATAAGATAGGGTAGACAAGAAAATTAAATAAAAAAGAAAAAACATAAATAATTAAACAAATAAATATATTAGACAGCCGACTGGGAGCTCTGTGACTGAGGCAAACTTGATACGACAGACAACATTGAGAATTTTGTTGAGGGCCAAGGCAAGATATCACACTCCATCGATTGTGTACTGTAGAGAGTAAAAAATTTGCTGGAATAGGCAAAAAGAAGAAAAGGAGAAAACATTCATGAAAAAAATAGTTGAATCGTCTGTTTTTCACGAAAAGTCATTCAGGAAATTTTTTGAAATTTTCGCCCACCCCTACTGAGAACTTGCCGTATTTGACCCAGAGTCTCCAGATTTTGTGCAGTGACTCCAGGTTCAACATGAAGTTCTTCATGTTCAGGAGAACATTTGCTGCTCATGTAAAGCTTCTTATTTTAGTCATGTTTAGGGTTTTAGGGTTAAGGAGATTATCTTGAGCTGTTGGTATGAAGCTGCAGGCAAGACATTGTCCTACCTCTAGCTATAGGACGTAATCTCGTATTGTTTCATTGGACAACAATTCAGTCACACAAAGATAGTGGGCAGAGCAAAAAATGAATATGTGAAAAGAATCTTTCTAAACCCTGCAGGTATCCCCCCATCCCCACAAACACATGTGACTACCCTCAACAGATCTCATCCACCAAAAACAGGTGCCCATCCTCCTAAAACCACCCACAGGCTCACATTATACAGAGAGAAAAGAAAAATAACAAGTCGGAGACACTTAGGGCTCAATTTAATATACTCCGGTGAAAAAAATAAAACTACCGTTGGCAGTTTTAAACCATAGTCAGGTATGCAATTACCTGTGCTGTGACAAACTACTGAAGGAAAAAAACATGTTGGGAGTTTAATTTGTGCCCATTGGAAGCCATGAAAAAAATGATGAAATTGTGATTCAATTCCATGTGTTGGGTAGTAACATGCGTTAAGGAACTCTACTTTATTGCCAGAATTAGGTTTTGAGTCCCCTAACGTATGTTAAGAACTATCTTCACTGGAACTGAAGTGTGTAAAAGCTAAATGACTTATGGATGTATTAATATGATGCCATAAGTCCCATATCAATACATCTAAGGATCTAAAACATGAGTGAAAAGGAAAGAAAATTAATCCTATGAGTGCCAGAGGGTTATGCAATTCATTACATTGCGTGGTCTTCAGCACCCTGGTCATCCACTGTAAGTATTCATCTTTAAGGTTCTTATCTTCCTTCTTCTTTCATCTTATCATCCATCTTCATATTTTTCTTCTTCTCTGTCTTCTAAAATAGTGTGCTGCAAGAAAGAAATATATATAGGTTAAAAGTATTTAAGCCCCCAAAGTTGTATGGGCAATAAATGTAGGATGCCACCACTAAAGGCAGCAGAAAAGATGAAAAATCCCACCATATACCTCTTGGGCCTTTGGCTGAGCCGTACTGAGGTAGATTTGAACAGAGACTGGCTTTTATATGGTTCCATGCTTCCATTGGCTGGGGTGTGGGGTTATGCATCTCCCAGCCAATTAGAGGGAGAGCTGATGAAATCACTAGAAGTTGATTGGCTGGGAGGTGTGTAACCCCAAATCCCAGTCAATGGAAGCCTGGGAACCATTTTGAACAGAGACTGGCCATATAAAATCCAGTCTCTGTTTAAATTTACCTCAGTATGTCTCGGGCCACAAGATGGGTTCTGTGACCCAGCAATTGATGTGGTTCCTTATGTGTGTGCAATTTGGTATCCACTTTTGCCCTACCAACAGTTTACCGGGAGCAGTTAAATTAAGCCCTTAATGCCACATGTTCAAAAGAAAAGTGGGGTCAAAACATTTGCACTATAGGGGAGAAGTAAACATTCCAAAAATTCACATTGATTTAAATGTGGATTTTGACCCCTTGAAGGCTAGAAAGGTTTCCAATACATTGATTTGTAATATGTTGGAGACCTCTCTAGCATTCAAGTGGTTAAAATCCCAGTTTAAATCAATGGTAATTTTAGCTCTACCCTATAGTGCAAGGGGTTGTTCCAGATCTCCTCCACTTATTTTGAACATACTGCCCATAGTGTACTACAAAAAAAAGGAGGAATTATGTGGCAAACCAACTTCATCGTAGGGGTTAAATAAACATTCTCATCATTTTAAATTAGGCTTTTAACCACGATGCTTTGGATGCCTTGGAGTCTATATTGAATTGTACTCCTATTTATCATTCACATTTAAATCTCTACGTAAACCAACTGCAATTTTAAGAATTTTCATCTACCACATGGTGCAGTTGGTTTCTTGCAGAATTGCCAAATAAAAATGTTCATTGCTTTAAATGAGACCTTTAACCCCTGAATGCTAGACAGTAGACAGAAGTAGAATTCATTGCTTTGCACTGTGTTGTAGACCTCTTTATCATTCAGTGGTAGAAATGGCAGAAAACTGGACAGGTGGCAACTCTAGGCTGTGATAAGGAGGGCTAGGGAAAAGTACTGGGCAGCAGGGCATTTTCACTCTATGGAGAAGCTGCAAATTAGCCACATGTTTGACACGTGTAATAGGTTACCCACTGGGGTAGTATATTCCCCTGGAAGAGAGTCCACTCTGTAAGGTTGTTCCAGTATTTATAGAAAAGAGTCACAATTTTTAGTGTACTTAAAGGAGTAGTAATCCTTTTTTTATGAAAAAATATATGTAGGGCTTTTCCTGTTGAGGAAAATAAGAGTACTCCCACTGCCGAGAGATGCATATTATTACAGTTAAAACCCATTTTTTTTTACATTAGCAGTGCCCTCTAGTGGTCAAATTCCAATTATTTTTTCTGTTACATTCTAATGGAGAGGAAAGTCAGTGACATACAGTTCCCCATTGAATGTGATAGGAACTGCCAAGTCACTCCCTGTCAGTTACAACTATGAGGAAGCAAATGCATAGTAAATTCACTTCCTGATTATTTGAACTGTTATACATCTTATAATATAAAATGCCAGATGTATGTTTGTCCGAAGTAGAGACTGCCAGAACACACAGAATTCTGGCCCGTGTACTCGGGCTTTTTCAGTCATGTGCAGTACAGATTGCCCGAACGCACAGAATGCTGGCCTGTGTACGCAGGCGTTTACACTAGGCTGACCACACCTCACCTTTAACTGGGGACACATAGGAAATAGGCATATTTCAGGACTGCACTGAAATCAAAGCAGCCCTGCAGTATGCATTTTTCATGTGTGTCCCTGGTTAAAGGTGAGGTCTGGTCACCCTATTTTACACTAGTTTTGAATAAAACGACTGACAGCAGTGGGAGTGCACTTGTTTTACTCAGCAGGAAAAGCTCTATAACAGGTTTTCATAAAAAGTTTACTGCTCTTTTAAAGGGTTGCTGGACAAGGATACAGAAGGTTGGGGTGTGGTGCCAGAGAGGAGCATGTGTTCTTATAAAAGGACTTCGCATTAAATGTATTTCACATGCAAAATGGCTATTAAAAAAAAGGCTTGTTGAAAAATCTTTCACTTTTTTCCTGTGGGAATGAACCTTTAAATCACAACAATAATGCAGTTAAAAAATACATCTATCTTAATTCCCAGACCTCCCATGACAAAGTAATTGCTGTAAATGTCTGAGGTTTAAATTAATTCAACTCTTTAAGAGACATTTTCAGTTTTATGAAAAGTAAATGGTGTGTTTAGCAATTGAAGAGTTAACCTTTTCCACTTCTCTCTCTGTCTCTCTTTCTCACTCTCGTGTCATTAAAGCACAAGAAAAACAAGAAAAGAGCCAGAAAAACATGCTTGAGTTTAATTATTGATAAGACATGTTTTAATAATTCAGATATGTAAATTAAGTTGGATATCAGATTTGTCTGTAAAAGAGATCACCTGGGGAAAGCTCATTTGTGTGAAGCAGCAGAAGTGAACATGTCCTTAATTCAGAGAGAAATATCTTAATGAATCTCTGTGTCATTAGCAAATCTGGATTCTTACAAGATAATGTGTGAGGTGAATAAACACAACCGCCCCCACCCAAAAAAAATGAAATATTAGCAGTGTATTAACTCTTGGAGGTCAGAAAGGATGCCAATGCATTGCTAAGTGATGCACTGTACCACATTCTCTGTAAATAATAAAAATAGGATGTATGTGAACTTTTGTCCCTATTCAATTATTTGTAATTCTGGGGCAAACCAACTGCCCCATAGAAAACAAATACAATTAACCAATCACTGGGTGACTGACTGTGTGGAACTGGGTGCTACCAACCAACATTTCTTGAGGAAATACTATTGCTGAGGACCTGTGCCAGCCACTATGGGTCCTGGGGATGCCATCTGCTGTTGGAGACGAGTACTACATCCTGTTTATCATATTCCACTGGGGAATGGGATCCATCACCTCTGCTTTCAGTGAAGTAAACGACTGGGGAAATTAAGGGCCACCAGCCCAGATTCCTGGAGAGACCACTGCAACTGGGGATCTGTGCCAACTGAGATGGATCCTGGGGATGCCATATGCTGCTGGGAACAAGTGCCAACTGCATCCTGCCCTCAGTTAAAGACCTGCCCTGCCTCTGGGTATTCAGATGCATCATTTCTGCTCCCAGTGAAGTGCTGGTTGGTGAGTAGGGTGGGCGAAAGGTCCCACCATGTTCCCATGAAAAAATCTGCAAAAACCACATTGTTGTCTGCTTTTTCATGGGAAAATCCACTTTAAAAATAACAATTAAAATCTTTGCATTTTTCTCCCATTGGCCAAAATTCTTTGCCATTTTTTCAACAGCAAAAAGTTTCCACCCACTGATTTACGTGTTTTTCGCTGTGAAAAATGTGATGTATTCCAGGAAGTGTAACAAAATAGAAGTAGCTACAGAGTGAGGTTGATGTGCTGTTCTGCTGTGATCTTTTAGCAAAACTGAGGCAGGAGAGGCTCATAGTGAATGCTATCACTATGAGAAAGTTTAAAAGTAATAAAGGAGAAACTGGAAGGACCATTATGTGTCCACTGAGTCTGAGGAGGAAGTGAGCACTACAGAAGCAATGCTGGCCAGTCCCCCTGAATCCCCCCTAGGGTTTTTGGGGAAATTAATGTCAAGGGAGGAAGAAAAGGGTAGTAGTGGGAGAAGGACAGGTCAGCTGCTTATGCCTGCTGCCTTAAGTGCTGCTTCTGCTGCCAGACGTGTGGCACCTGCTGCCAGACATGCTGTGCCTGCTGTCAGACATGCTGCCCCTGCTGCCAGTGCCACCAGTGCTGTGCATGCTGCCAGTGTTGAACCTGTTGCTTCCAGTGCTGTGCCTGCTGTCAGACGTGCTGCCTCTGCTGCCACCATTGCTGTTCCTGCTGCCAGTGCTGAACCTGCTGCCACCAGTACTGTGCCTGCTGCTAGTGTGTCTTGAAATACTCAGGAGGGGGGTGAAGGAGGTGATGATGCCAAGTATGACAGCAGGGGACCCTAAGTCACATTTGCCATCCCCAAGCAGTCCCACCAGTGCTACTACTACTAAGAAGGTCCAGCAGCTTGTTAGCATTAGGAGTGAAGCAGCGGGTAATCATCATATTAATAGTGACTGTGAGGAGGAAGACTAAGGGGCTGAAATTGATGTGGTTGGTGTTAGTAGTAGTAACAGTGATGGTAAAGCAGCCGGTGGAACTAATGTTAGGTGAGTGGTAGGGAAAGCAATTGAAAGTGTCCAGACCAATGGTCAAGGGAGCCCACACCATTCCTCTGACCCTGGAAGTCCCCTTCCCCCATGGCATTGTCCATGTGGAACATGATCCTGAAAACGGCAGAAATGTCACCACTGCAATAATACCACTACTGCCAGGAGCAAGGATCAGCTGCCTATGCCTGCTACTAGTGCTGCCAGTCTGCCTACTTCACATCGCCAAGAAATGGCAAGTGTGACATTAGGGGACCCTCTGTCACACTGCTCTTTACCTCCTCCAACCAGCAGTGAGATGTCTGTAACAGAGCAGCAGCAGCACATAGGGACTACTGGTGATGGTGATGATGGTGAAGAAGCTGGGGTGGGACATTGATGGCCTTTTTAGCAGAAGCTGAGAAGGAATGGGAGACAAAGATGAGGATGGGCATCACCACCACCACCACTAGTAATGAGCTTTTGGAATTTGTGGAATTTGCAACTTCTCTAATTCCTGCTGCTACTGAGTTGAAAGGGCAGCATTATGTTGAGGAGCAGGCTAGTGTGCCACAGACCACAGTGGACACAGTGGGAATGGGGTCAACAAGCGATGTGGGACTAGGACAGGTTCCACTTGCCAGCAGTAGCAATACTCCTGTTCCTAGTTGCAGTGCCTACTCTGAGGCAGTAGCAGCAACAGCAGCAACATTGTCCTCTGCCCCAGACAGTGAAGGGGAATGTGGAGGAAAAGAAGAAATAGGCCATTCTTCTCTACCTGATCCCTACCCCCTGAAGTCATGGGTGTCGGTCTATTTTTCTCTGTTGGGGCAGATGCAGTACAGTGATCACCAACGGCACTGTGCACAATTTGTGACAAGTCAGTGAGAAGGGGAGAGCAGGGAACGCTCCTTGTCACAACCGCCCTGATAATACACATGAAACACAGACACCATGACATTTATGTCAAACATGTTAAAGACAAACACCCACCACAAAAATCAAGCACCACTGTTGCTGTACCCCTTGACTCACCAGAAAGGCAACAAGAGGGGAGGTGGAGATCAAAGAGGAGGACGAATAGAGAAAACACGGCAGAGACTGGAAGTTCCATGATGAGTGAAACAACTAGTTTACCATCATCTTCTTCCTCTAGGGTAACTACAACTTCTGTTAATCCACCTCGTTCATCATTACCTGCCAAATGATAACCACTATGTTGCTGTTAGGATGTGGGAGTTCATCTGCAAAAAAACACAAGAAAGAAACAGCGCAAGGGATTCCTCTAAGTGTAGTATATATGCACTCTTGATCCTTCACCTTCACCACGTGCACAAGAATGGTACTCATTTATTAGAGAGGTCTTATACTGCCTCTCAGTATGTTCCACGTTCCTGGTTTAAACCCCAGGTCGGTTATCACCACTTAGTCTCCCAGGATTCATCCACTGCCTTCTCTTCCTATAAAAGATCTTCTCAACAGAATAAATTCTCCTTAAATTAGGGGAGCAGATCTCCTCTGGGTCTAAATAGACTACTGGGTGTCCTCTAAATTATTATTAAATCGTACCATGTGCCGGTGAATTTGGATTCCAAATTTATTAAAGAGTAAGCAATATAAATATACAATAAAATAGAATAACAATATTGATAAAAAAATGTTTAAAACAATATTTCGCTAAAATACATAAACAAATGTATTGGCAATATACCGCTAACGTGTTTCGTAGGACCTGCCTACTTCCTCAGAGCTGCTAAATTAGTTTAGTTAGGCAGTTCATCTGCACCCAATGCACACTACGTGGTGCACTGACCACACATGCGAGCATGGTGGAGGAGAATCACAAGCAGGGCATCAAGCAGCATCTGCAGAGATTCCATCCCACAGAATATGCTAAAATGCTGGCAGGGAGGGTTCATCATTAGTATTAAACTGTCAGCAACTTGTCATGTGTCCTTAGCGGGGTGTGGACAAGGGGTATATTGACAGCAGTAGTAGCGGTTTCTGGAGTAATGGTATTTGGATACAGTTGTGCCCTTAGGCGTTATTTACCACATACACTGTGCACATTGCAGGTGCTAATGAGAGGCACAGTTTCTGCTCTCAAGGGAAATTTTCTATTCTAATAACAACACGCTCATGATTTTGCAGGAGGGGCATGTGGAGAAGAATTATTGGCTAACTTAATTTCTCCACATGTACTGAGGGCTACTTATTGTGCTGCTACTTCCTCAGGCGCATCAATGGAGCTAGTTGTGGCAAGTGGAACCTTCATCATCAATCACCCACGTGACTGCTTTTGTTAATCCCACTATCTTTCAGTTGCCTAATCATCCTGCTGCTTAAAGAACTCATCAGCAGCAGCAAAAACAAAAGTCATAAATTCCGCATCTACATCAGGGCATTTGACAATGGCCAGTGGCCACTGTCCAACACAACATGATATGCTGGCTCTAGGCCACTAGGGCATTTGTTTTTCAAAGGGCTTGTGCTTCAAAAATATATATAAAAAAATATATTATTTAAAAAACCCATAGTCCTTCGAAAAAAATAAACAATTGTTGGGGGTTTATTTCTAACAAGCCTAATTCCTATAAATCAATGTTTCCTCAGAGCTTGTGCCTCTAACAACAAATCTAACAAATCATCCTCTACAAAATACTCTATCACGTCAAGTATCAGTCTACCCCAGTGGCAGCTTATGTCATAGGGTTCCTGTATCTATCACTTTACATACAAATTTCTTATTTTATTTTATTTATTTTTTATTAACTGTCCCCCAATACCAGTCAAAAAAACACCCAAAACAAATTCCCTGTTCAACTGATTCTTTCCCCAGAGTCCACATACCAACACAGGCACCCTCCTCAGACCCCATTTATTTCATGTCTTATGGGGGGGATTTTTATTGTATTTAGGTTTTATTTTTTATTAACTGCCCCCCCAATCCCAGTAAACAAACCCTCCAAAAAACATTCCCTGTTCAACTGATTCTTTCCCCAGACTCCACCAACACATGCACCCTCATGCCCCTTTTATACTATGCCTTTGGGAAATAAAATAAAATTTGTTATGTGTTGTGTGTAAATTCAATGTTCTCATTGATTTCAATGGAAGGAGCTAGGTGAAAAAAAGCTGAAAAACTGCACTTTTTGTGAGAAAGTATTTGGCAAGTGGGAAGTGCCATTATTCGTCGATTTGAGTTTGATGCGAATATTTGCTCCCATTCCTATTTGTGAGTAGGGCCGGGAGAAAATGTTCGCTTCAAACTGAAATCAATGAAAAATTGCACTTTCAGCTTGGCAAAAAAGTTCCAGTGAAATCATTGGGAAGTTGATTTTGTTTTTTAGTTAAATAAATATTTTTTTTTTTACTATCTGTGATAAGATAGGGTGGACAACATAAAAAAAGAAAATAAAATAAATTTGAAAAAATACATACATAATTAAACAAATAAATATATTAGCTGACTTGAAGCCTCATGTGAAATCTGTGACTGATGCAGACTTGATAGACAGCAGACAACATTTAGAATTTTGATGAGGACCAAGACAAGATATCACACTCCATCAGTTGTGTACTGTAGAGAGTAAAAACACACACAGTACTTGAGTAATGTCTAGCAAATGCACAAGTGGGAGAGGGAAAGGTGGAGCAGTACAGGGAAGTAGGAGTAAAATGGTAGTACAAAGATTTACTGCAACGATGGTTGCTGTAGCATGTGCAATAAATGATGATGATCCCTCTCCCCCCAGGGTGGATGCAGTTTGTCAAGGTCCCACCAATCACACCCTGCCAGTCCTCCACCACCACTACCATACACATCTGCCACATTGTAGGTTGTATTTTATTACTTTTTAATCACTTGACATCGTCATACCTGAATATTTGCCAGTGTCACTTAAGCAGGAAGTAAGTGTTGTGGGCAAAGGACACGTGCACTCTGCATGCTAACACATTTTCAAGGTTTATGTTGCTGTAGGTCACACAACTTTGACTTCCAGCTACATATTTCTCCACTACAGCCCTCAGAAGAAGCAATTTTGTGCTGGGAAATTTTGCACCATATTAAACATAGGAGAAAAATGTATTCAAATAGGAGAAAAATGTGATGGAATTGGAAAAAATGTGTTGGAATAGGAGAAAAGTGTGTTGGAATAGGCAAAACATTTGCTGGAATAGGCGAAAAGGAGGAAAATTTTGCATTGGAGAAAAGGAGAAAACTTTCACGAAAAAAGTTAAAAATCTTCTAGGTTTCGCAAAAACTCATGCAGAAAATTATTCTCACTTTTTGCCCACTCCTATTGGTGAGGAAATAGCGGCTACTACCCCACATTCCCTGAGGGAGCAGTGTAGCTGTGTACTTCTTCCAGCTATGACATTTCGGGGTGCCATCTGCTGCTGTGGACTGGTGCTGAAAACATTCTGAACTAGGAAAAGCAACTACCACTAGGGAATGGGATCCCCAGTGGAATGGGATACCCAGTCAAGTGCCGGGCTGTCACATCACCTGCACTGAGGGAACTCTTACACTGTGGACCTTCACCACCTTTTTCAGGTCCCAAGAAAACCTTCTACCACTGGGAACAGGTGCCAGCTGCAGTCTACCTCATGAAAGGTCTCTATCACTGGGGATCTCTGCCATCTACCTAGTTTCCCATCTGCACCATATTCTTATTTAGGACTCTTGTGCTGGTGGCTGTGGACTTCCATATCAGCATTCCTGATCAATTCTTTGTGTTGCAGCTCCAGTCCCAATGCCACCATCCAATAGCTCTACTTATCTCTAGGTCAACTACCAGCCCATCACACTGCAGCATCATGTCCACAATACCTACAGCCATGTAGGGCTCCCATGTGAGAATGGGATCAGCAAATGATTATGGCCCTTGGATATAGCAAGGATATTCAGGATGAAGTACTTATCAGCCAACCAAGTACTCTGGTTGCTTATGTAGCCATTCACTGAGCTTTCCCAGAATTATCCCCCACCAATACATCAAAGTCCTGGTGCACTTAGTGTAGTCCTCCATTCTGTCCACTGAACTGTCCTTCCAAATGAACTCTAGATGGAGCGGGTCCCAGGTGGTAATTTTGACCCTCTGTGGAAGATCCCACTGTTGCCACTAGTTGTGACAAAACAGGGGTTCGCCGGAACCAAGGAATCATTGTTCCACCTTCACCTACCCTGTCCACTAAGACTGGATCTATTGCACCTTCTGAAAGAGAGCAAGTTCAGCAGACTTACAGAATCAATAAAAAAATCAGTGGGTCCCTCAGGGGGTTTGTGAGGACATGGTGTAAATGGTAAGAACTCAGCAGTGTGCCTGTCCAAAGCACCTGAGGGTCAGTCTGTGGTATGTCACAGTCTCCAACATATTTGAAGCCTGAAAGTTGCCTCTGTACCAAAATATCAAAGCCTAATAACATATTATAAACCTGAAGTCTAATCCTACCATGTCTAGACTTAATTGTTAATCCAATTTAAATTCTACACCAGTGGTTCTCAATCTATTTTTGCTTAAGGCAGCCCTAACACAGTCTGAATTTTTCAAGAGGCAAATATAGTCAGATTTAAGATGCAATCTTTCAAGCCCTCTCAGGTCTCTTCCTCGGGTATGTTATACAGATAAATATGAAAACATCTGTTTTAAATAAAAGTACACATTGCATGGTTTAGAATGGAAAGCAGATAAGATCCAGACCCATATTCTTTGATCAGTTAATGTAAAAGTAGTGTAATGTAAATTGCAGTCATCCTCTGGAAGGTATTAACACCTCTCATACTTTGCCTCCCTTTGAGTTCAAAACAGTCCCATCAATACAGTCAGTTTAAAGGGATAGTAATGATTCATAATAAAAGCAGCTCTAATTAATCATCATAGTATTTGGACTTTGGATAGTGTTATTTCAATACTGTCAGAGTTATAGTTCAAGAGTAATTCAGTGATAAAGTGTCCTCCTCCCGCCCCTTTTACTGATGTAACACTGTACAGCCAGATCAGAAGGGAGGTGCCCAGGTAGACTGCAGAGAGGGACAATCTTCAATTAAGATAAAGGAAAAAGCTATAAAGCTTGTCAAGGGGGTCAGGGCTATCATTGTTCTGATTTCATTGTTCTGAATATTGTCCCTTGCTGTTTTCTGTCTGGTCTATGGACTGCATTCCACATCTGAGAAGAGATTGCTTACACTAGGTAAAAGGGGCAGGAGGCGAACTTTTTGCTTGTAAATAACTCTCAAACCATAAAGGTTTGAGAGATAAGACTTATATCGTTCTTCATGTTTTTTTAATGCCTGCAAAATAAAATAAAGATACAATGAAGTATTACTATACCTTTAATGTCCCTGACACTGTGTCCATTTTGGCAAAATGTTCTCCCACTGGTGTCTCTGTCTTTTTGTTGTTAACACTGGATCTGTGGGGATTAAAACTTTTGTGTAGTGATTGGCATGTTTCACCCACATAGAGAGCTTTTGGGAAATTTGCACACATGATGAGGTATATGACTTGTAGGTGAAGGTACCATTGATCTTATGGTGTAACTGGGAATTTGGTATGGGTACCTTGTCCATGGTGTAAATGTGTGCACAGGTTTCACACCTTCTTTGTAGGCAGGGACTTGTGCTATTGAGAGCATATCACTGTGCCCGTGTGTTTTGGCGACATTTTAACACAAGATGCCTGATGCTTTCTTATTGGCTAAGTGTTATGGCTCCACCCAGTGGTAGCCTTTAAGTACTGTGCTCTGTCACTCATGCAGGGCCCTTTCGTGGTGTTCCCGTTGCTTTGTGCTTGCTGCCGTTATCGTGTGATTTCCAGTGTATGACCCAGACTGCCTGACTATTCTCTCTCTGATCCTGTTCCTGCTCTGTGTACCGACCTGGGTTGGCTGACGTTCCTGCTCCGTGTACCGACCCTGCCTGGCTGACATTCCTGCTCCGGGAATTGACTTGGATTGGCTGACGTTCCTGCTCCGTGTACCGACCCGGCCTGGCTGACGTTCCTGCTCCTGTGTATCCAGTCCATTGTACTACTGTGTCCGGTAGTGAGTTACTACTGTGCTCTGCCTTGAGCGTACTGGCCCAGTTGGTTGCCTCGTGTACTGCATTACCGTTCCGTGACTGCGACTCATTAAGTGCCTTGCTGCCTCCTTGCTCCATACCCAGGGTTACGCTCAGCTCGTTGCACCCTATACGCTTGGCTTGTTATCAGTTGTCACTGGGGTTGGTCTCCAAGGCGCCTCAGTTAGTCTCCGCTCCTGTTTACCATTTAACAGCCAAGCGCCCGTTACCAGGGCCTTCCGGTACTCACCCGTGTAGGAGCTTTACTATTGGCACTGTATACGCTGGCTTGTCAATCCACCATAGCGAGGTTGGTCTCTTGGGCGCCTCAGTCGGCTCTGTCACCCGGCAGTTGCCATCAAGCCTGGCGTATCAACATCATTGTCCAGTACCGTTACCGTGGGTCGCAGTGTATGTATATACAGGGCGTTCTGTTGTTCCACCGGTTGCAGTATCACTATAATCTGTGTTCCCTCCAGGGCCTCATTCAACCTTCCTGGGCTAGTCACTATTTTGGCACTTATCAGCATTTCAGTGCTTCCTTGGCCTCGCTATTAGGGTCTCCCAGTCTCCTGGCCTAATAGCATTAACCATTTGTGTCTCACTGTATCACATGAACTGTTCCCGACCTGTGTCAGTATATTTACTACTTGTTATATATGTATATTGAACCCGTGTGGGCTATTGTGATTTAGTAACCTGTCCTGTGTCAGTTCCGTTTGTACTATTACTGGACCCGCGAGGGTTACTTTATTTTGCTAATTCAATAAAACTGTGTTTTACTAAATTGCCTGTCTCTGAGTGTACTGAAAACCGTTACAGAGCACCATCCTGGCCACTATGGATGAAGAATCCCTTTATACAAACATTCCACACACAGTTGGCATAGCAGCATGCCAAGAGTATCTGGAACAAAACAACACATCCATGGAACCAGTTATACATCTTGTAAAATGTATATTCACTCACAATTATTTCAAGTTTGAAAATGAGGACTGCAATTGGTGCCTGAATGGCACTGCAATATGCCAACCTGTTTATGACAAAATTAGAAGAGGACTGCATGACTACTTGCCAGAAAAAAACCCTGGTCTATATCCACGACATATATGATGTCCTCATTATTTGAACTGCAGTGAGGAGCAACCTCTCACATTCCACAAAAACAGCAACAATGCATTCCACCCCAGTATCAACCTAAGACTCAGTCACTCATGCACAAACATTAACTTCTTAGACACTACTCTCACTAGGAACAACTACATCAACACATCCCTGAACAGCAAACTAATGGACAGACCAACCTACCTGAAAAACAATAGCTTTCACCCACACAATACAAAAACCTCCATCATATACCTCCAGGGCATCAAATACAACCGCATCTGTTCTGACATGACGAACCATGACGAGCACCTCCATAAACTCATAGGAGACTTTATAAAACAGAATTACAATGCCAGGATTATTGATATTCAGATAGAGAAAGCTTCTTGCATACCAAGAAAAAATCTTTTGAGATACAAAGAACAATATAATCCACCGGCGGTCACTTACCACCCCCAAGTTGAAGTTCTATGCAAAATACTTCAAACAACATTACATCTGGATGAAAGTCAAGAATATATTCACACAGTCTCCCTTACTCTCCTTCAGACAGCCTTCCAATTTAAAACAACTGATGGTGAAGAGTGCTCTGAATTAAAAAACAAGAAATGGAACATGTCCCTGCCTACAAAGGAGGTGTGAAACCTGTGTACACATTTGCACCATGGACAAGATACCTATCCCAAAATTCACCTGCAAATCATCCAATGTAATATACCTCATAATGTGTGCAATTCCAAACAGCCCTTTATGTGGGTGAAACATGCCAACCACTGCATAAAAGGTTTAATTCACAGATCCAGTGTTAACAACAAAAAGACAGAGATACCAGTGGGAGAACATTCTTGCCAAAATGGATACAGTGTTAGAGACATTAAACTGATTGTATTGATGGGACTGATCACACTCAGAATGAGAGAAAAAGATGGGATGTTAAATGATTGCTCAGTTGAATACTCTAAATAATATCCTGAACATGGATGGGCAATTTCTGTCACATTATCACATTGTTGATTAGCCTTTACAACAGAGTCCCATTGGAAGTGTAAATAGCTTTGAAACTTACAGAGGATGACTGAAATTTAAATCACACTCCCTTACAATTGACCGATTAAAGAATCTGGGTCTGGACTGAGCTGATTTTGTCTGTTTTCTATTCTAAACAATGCAATGTGTACTTTTATTTAAAAGATATATTTTCACATATATCTGTATCACATACCTGAGGAAGAGACCTGAGAGGTCTTGAAAGCTTGCATCCTAAATCTGCTTAGTTAGCCAGCAAAGGTATCAACTTGGCTATATTTGCCTCCTGTATCTCTACGGCTAACACGGTACCAACTCTCATCTGGGTTTTTCAAGGCGCACTTAACTTTTGTATATTTTTTGCCATATTGAAGACATTTATATAAATTGTTATTCTTAGGTCCCATAATCAGCATGAGTATAATTAGCATATAAAGTATAGAATGTTCGATCAGTATTCATTTCAAAATGCTACTGTACCCGGTTTGAGAAACACTGCTCTATACTGAAACAATTAGTAGTCAAAAAGTCTCGATTTTCATGGAAAACCTACAATTTGATACCATTACTGTGGAAACTAACACACAGAAACCCCATAAAATGTCCACTTTTTTCTAATTCAAAAAATTCCTTTGAGAATATTCACCAATTTCTGACTACACCCAAGACATCGTGCTAGGATTCAGACTCTGTAGCATGTGCAATCTATGACTATCAACACAGATGGGCAAGGTTGGAAATCGGAATTCATGTGGCTCTATGACTACCAGCCAGTAAAACAAGGCTGGGGGGGCAGTATGTGTGGTTTTGTGGGTACAGTGGGATAACGTTGGACAACAGTATAAGTGATTCAGTAGCTACTGGTGTCGTGGGACAAGGCTGGAGGTTCAGTATGCATAGTTTGATGTGGTGGTGAAAGTGAGGCTCTCCAGCTGCTGCCAGACAACAACACCCATCATTCTCCATGATCCATTGGTGAGGAATGATGGTAGTTGAAATTTGGCAGCAGCTGGATGGCCTTATATTGCCATCTCTATGGTTTCCAGTGTAGTGAGACAAGGCTCAGGAATGTGGTTCTATGGAAACCGTTAGGCAAGGCTGGGGTCACGCCTGTGCATGCATGTATATTTTAATTTATGTGGAGACACACAGTGTATGCATTACCTTAAACAGTAGTATGTTACAATAAATAAATGGGGATAGAATAAGTGTAACAATCATAGAAACAATAGAAGAGAGGTCCCTGCCACAAGGAGCTTACAGTCTAAATAGGATACAGACAAGGTATTAGCTTGTCAAGTGCTGTGTGAATTCAAATGCTGAGTTTGCCAAAAGGCAGCACATGTTGCTAGTGTAGAAAATAGGATTTTAGGGTAGACGTACATGTATAAACACACACACACATATAAAAAGCCATGCACTTTTGCAATTTGTTAACAATTTTCTATTGACCTACTAGCTGATTTTATTTAGAAATTCCTATTGCTTCTGCATATATACACAGTGTATGTTATTTAAATAAATATCAAGTGGAAGAGCACTCAACAGGATTTCTAAAAAATAGATTGAATTTTATTAGTCGACGTTTCGGCCCCAAAAGAGGAAGGCCCTTTTGGGGTCGAAACGTCGACTAATAAAATTCAATCTATTTTTTTTAAATCCTGTTGAGTGCTCTTCCACTGGTTATTTATTTAAATAACATACACTATATGTATATATATATATATATATATATATATATATATATATGTATATTAGATGATAGGCACTCCACTCTGGGGTCTTGGTCTTGAGGAAGGCCAAGAATGGGGTTGAAACGTTGACAAATAAAACCTTAATTCTTTTTTTCTAATTTTAAATCCTAGTGTGTGCTTCTTTTGGGATCCAGGTTCCAATAACTCTGTTTTATAAATATAAATATATATATATATATATATATATATATATATATATATAAAAGGAGAGGAAAAGACACGCACTTACAGGGCTTCTTATAGTTGCAAAAAAGTGCTCATTTAGAGAACTGATGTTTCAACACTAACTGGGGTCTTTCTCAAGATTACAAATAAAGGTGTAAGTGCACCATTAAATATCCATTACAGTGATTGAATTTGGTGCCAAATGACATCACAGAAAGAGGGGAGGGGATGGGGGGTGAGCAAATGTGCATAATCTGTAACAATAATAAAGAAAGAAAAAAATAGATAATTAGGTGAAAAAATCAGTCACCCGAAGTGTGATCGGGTCTAGCTTGACCACATAAAATGAAAATTTACAATAATATACAGTTATATATAGTGATAATATAGGCAATACAATGAACGATACCCAGGGTATTAAAGTACACCATGACATCGCAAAGCAGTAAGGAATAGATGCAGTGATACAGTAGCCAAGTGTCAAAGTGATCAAACAATGGAATATCACTGAACAATGGGAACATTGATTGTGTTATCATCAGACACAATAGGAACTATTAAATCTAGTTTGTAATATAAGTGGACTCAGCAGCTACTTTTCCAGGAAATGAAAAGGAACACATTGCCTATCAGTGCTGTGATATTATACCAGAATTCTATATGAAATATAGCTCGAGTTGGGAACATTAATCACAAAGATATCAAAGAACAAACAAATGAATAATATGAATTAGGACAAGATCACATAGATTGACTGTAAGAACCATGAATGAAAACACAATCAAGCAAAACCAATACGGAAAACCACACATTACACAAAAAAATGAATTATAATAATTACAAAAAGTAACATAAGTGTATGGCCATAACAGTACTAAGATGCGTGAATTCACATAAATGGGGATGATCCCGAGTATGCGTCTAGGGGCACAGGCTGAACATCAACACGTGTCACCGCGGCGCAATACACCACACACATATCCCACACTGGAGGCCAAAGAGACAACTGGGGATTGGACTGTATGCTTCAACATAATAATATAACTGCTCCAACATAGTAGATCAAGGAAATGGCCATAAGAATTCATAATTGAATGGGGATGAATGGGGATGATCTCGAGAACGCGTCCAGTGGAACAGGGTGAACATCAACATGTGTCACCGTGGCGCAATGTATCGCAAACGTACCCCACATAGGATCCCAAAAAACACATCTATGCAATCAGTGCACCCAGTGTTCAGCGATATAACATTCTTTGATCACTTTGACACTTGGCTGCTGTATCACTGCATCCTTATTGCTTTGCGATGTCATGGTGTACCGTAATAACCTGGGTACCGTTCATTGTAAATTTTCATTTTATGCGGTCAAGCTAGACCTGATCACAATTCAGGTGATTGATTTTTTCACCTAATTATCTATTTTTATTTATTTATTTATTTTTCTCTTTCATTATTATTTTTACGGATTATGTTAATTCGCTCACCCCCCCATCCCCTCCCCTCTTTCTGTGATGTAATTTGGCGCCAAGTTCAATCACTGTAATGGGTATTTAATGGTGCACTTACACTTTTATTTGTAATCTTGACAAAGACTTACCTCCCTTTATCTCCAGACTGAAAGCCCTGTAAATGCTTTTTTCCTGTTTTGGACGTAAGATTCAGCCATACTATAGCATCAAGGCATTTTTGACTTTTTAAATGTGAGTGCTTCCCAACTACAGGTGTGTATATCTATATACATTTCTGTACTGCCTGTCCATGACATACAGGTGGAGTGATTTTTTCTACAAGGAGTTAGCCCTCCCCCACTATCTCCTCTTCCAAAAAACAAACATGCCCTTTCCATCCCCTGCCAGTCCTGTGACAATCTCTGTAAGGAATTGCAGGGGTTTTCAATACACACACTCAACGCATATACCACAACACATACAACACACAAACAATATATACCCACAAATGCAATACGCACACAACACATATGTACAACACACACAAACAATACACACATGCACCACATACACCACACACGCACACATATGCACCACACATACAATACATACTTGCATACAATACACATGCAAAGCCCAGATAATTCATACAGACAATAAACACACACAATAAACACCAAACACTCAACACACAAAACACACACACACACACTACAATATGCACAACACACACATACAGAATACACAATAGACACAAGCACAAAAAAAAAATGCATGAAAAAACATACACCAAACACTGAACACACAGAACACATACACATACACACATACCATGGACAACACACATACACAATATATACATGAAATACACACACACACACAAAAAGCGCACACACGAAAAACACACATGCACAAAAAACACACACACAACACACACACATACAAGCAGTATACAAAGACACAGAATACACAATACACAATAAACTACAACACACACAATACACACGCACAATACACACACAACACAATACAACACAAACAATACATACACATGCAATACACACACAATACACACACGCAATACATATGCACAAAACAGACAATACACACACAATACACATGCACAATACACATGCACAACACATACACAACACACACACAACACACTCATGCACAACACACACACAACACACAAGCAATACACATGAACATACAACACAAGACAAGACAGACAACACACACAGACAATACACACACACACGCATCACACTCATGCACCACACACACAATAATTACATGCATGCAATACACATGCAAAGCACAAACAGACAATACACACAGACAATAAACACACACATTAACCCCTTAAGGACCCTTGACGTACCAGGACCGTCACGGTCCTTGAAATGCTCAAGGACCGATGACGGTCATGGTACGTCACGTACTTTTTACTTACAGTGCTCTACCGGGAGCGCTGTAAGTAAAAATAGGGCCTGAAATTGACCGCGCCAAGATCGGAGCGATCTCTTTCAAGTCCCATAATGACGCGCCGATACACGTGACAGGTCACGTGTACCGGCGCGTCCAAGTGCGCCTATGCGGTCATTATGGGACGGAAATGTCCCATGACCGCCAGTCTTTAAGGGGTTAAACATCAAACACTCAACACACAAAACATGCACAAACACGCACATCACACACGTACACAATACACACAAGCACAAAAAACACATGCATGAAAAAAACATGCACAACACACACACATCATAAACACCAAACAATCAACACACAAAACACACATACACATGAAATACACACACACACACAAAAGCACACACACACACACATGCACAAAAACACACACAAGACACACACACATTCAAGCACTATATAAAGACAGAATACACAACACGCACAATACACTACAAAACACGCACAATACACATGCACCATACACACAGAACACAATACATCACAAACAATACAAACACACACAATACATATGCAAAACACAGACAACACACACAGACAATGCACATGCACAATACACATGTGCAAAACACACACAACCCACACATGCACAACACACAAGCAATACACATGAACACACAACAAGACAGCCAACACACACAAAAAATATACACACACCATACACATACACCACGTGCACACACACGCACCACACACACAATACATACGTGCATGCAATACACATGAAAAGCACAAACAGACAATACACATACACAATAAACACACACACAATAAACACCAAACACTCAACACACAAAGCACATACACACAACAAGCACAGCGCACACATATACAATACACACAAGCACAAAAAAATGCACAACAACACAGACACCATAAACAGCAAACACTCAACACACAAAACACACACAAACACACCATGCACAACACACACACAATATACACATGCACAAAAACACACACAAAAATATGCACACATGCAACACACACATGCACATGCTGTAGAGACAAACAGGATGCAGAGTATAAGAAAACACCTAAGTCATGCATCCTGCTGTCACAGGGAAGAAAGCCCAAGAGTCAGACGGTATAGTAAAGATCACTTTATTAAATAATAATGGTAATACTAGACAGGATCTTGAAGGAGCAGATGGTGACAAAAGAGATCAGAACCTCTATCAGCAATAGGAGGCAGTCTAAAGTCAACCACAACTGCTAAAGACTAGTACATAGCCAATGATAGTCTCATCAGCACAGGAGGCACCAAGGAATGAGTCTCGCAATCTCCCCTAAAGGTGGCAACAAGGGAGAGAACTGACTCATGCCTGCAGTCAGTCAGCTAAAATTCGCTAGAGCCCCAAGTCTGCACCAGATAAGACGTCCACTGATCAGGAGGCAACACAGATAATAAAGCTGGACAGAGCCCCAGGTGAGCACCAGTTTGGATAGTCAGACAAGACAGGGTCATACATGGAGTGATTAGTCAGACAGCCACATGTCAGCACTATAATGGAGGATCAAACAAGCCAGGTCATACACTGGATAACAGGAATAGAAACTGGAATTAGAACTGTACTGGACAACAACACAACAGTACTGAGTAAAAATCCAGTGCCCTTAAATACTCTTCCAGGAAGTAGGAAGGTGGAGCAAAACTAAAACCTCCTGCATAAGATTGAGGCCTGTGTCAGAGCGCAGCCTCATGCCCAATAATGATGCATTGATCAGCGATGCGTCCATCACCTCCATCAACCCTGTGTCTGCCGGCTCAATCCTTCTGCTTTGGAAGAGGACATGGCAGGCCACTCCATGCCCTAAGTGCGCCCAGATTGAACGCTCAAAGCGAATCTTGGGATGGCGCTGAAGCGTCATTTCGGGCACTCCATTCCTAGTGTCACTCAAAGCGGCAGCACTGGGTCTAAGGTACGCTGTGACAGCACCCCCCTTCAAGGACCCCCCTCCACGGTCCAAGTCAGGGTCAGTTAAGAAAACGAGTATGAAATCTGCGTACCAAGCGAGGAGCATGAACATCTCCTGAAGGTATCCAGAGCACTCCTCTGGACCATACCCCCTCTAGTGAATCAAGTACTGCAATCACTCTCGGAACCACCTGGAGCCCAGAATGCTCTGTACTATGTACTTCTCATTATCACTGACCTTGACAGGAGCTGACCGGACCTTACTCTTGGTGTACAGGTTACAGATCAGGGGTTTTAGCGAGGAAAGGTAGAACACATTGTGAATGCGCATTGATGCTGGAAGATCCAGGGCATATGCCACAGGGTTAATTTTATGCAGTACACAGAATGGACCAACAAATCGAGGAACCAGTTTATGACAGGGAACCTGTGGTTACGGGATGACAGCCAAACTTTCTAGCCTTTTCTGCCGTTGCGTGGAACAATGTAGGTATCACAGTGCCTGTGATTCTTGTCACTCTTTCCTGTGGCTCGCTCTGATTTGCTGAGCTAGTTTGGCCTGCCCCTGGTGACCTTCTTATGCCTGGCCCAAACACCTGTCAGATGCCCTTTCGTGGTGTTTCTGAGCCAGTTGTACTGTTGCTGTGTTCCTGTGTTCTGGATTTCTGTGTACCGAATTGGCTTGTCCTGACTATTCTCCAGTGTTCCTGTTTGTGTATGACCCGGCCCGACTGCGTACCACCTTTGGATCCTGACCCGGCTTGGCTGACGTTCCTGTTTGTGTATGACCCAGCTTGTATGACTACCTCCTACGTGCTCCGACCCGGCCCGGCTGACTTCCTGCTCCGAAGATCGACTTCCAGCTTGTTCCAGTGACCCGCGTTCCTGTTGGCACCGCCGCGACATTATCATCTGCTGTTACCAGTCTCTGTGTGACTGCCTTGCCTGGTGTTGCCTACTATCAGTGCAGTGTATCGCTACCCGTGCAGAGCTGTGTGTGTCTCAGTGCGCCTCCCTCATTCTGCAGAGCCTCGCTGTTTCACTGAAGCCTCGAGTAAATGTGCTTATTAACCCTAGCAGTGCTGCCTTGATCTCACTCTCTCTACCTCCAGTACGAGCCTCTTTCTCGGTGCTACTTCTGCTGAGTTGGCCGCTCACCATAGGCGACTCTATTCATCCATTGCAGAGTAGTCACGTCTTTTGGGCCGGTTGGGCGCCTAAGGCTCTCCCCTATTGTCAGTTACTGGGCGATATCTGTTAAGCAGAGTGGCGGCAGAGAAAAGGCTTCAGCGCTAGCAAATCCAGTATAACGCCCGTGGGGGCTATTGGCTCTAGCACTTCAAACTCCAGTATCCAGTTAAGTCTGAGGAGGCTTAGTAGCTCTTGCATTGCAGGCTGGTTCCTGTTACGCCCGTGGGGGCTATTCTCACTTGTACTAGCAGAAGCAGATCCTGTAGGTACGCCCGAGGGGGCTAGTTGGATTCCTGTTCTGCTTATTACCCAAACACTTTGGCGAGGCAGTCACGTCTCCAGTACATGGTGAACTTTGTCTTCCAGCGCAGCCTTATAACACCCAGGGCGTGCCAAACATCCACATCTGAGACTGACTGTTATCAAGTTCTTAACCCTTTGGGGTGATAGTCCATTCTATTGCTTAGTATATGTACATGTCATCTTATTGTGCATTTACACTTGTAACCTATCAGTCTATACTGTATGTGTATATTTAACCGCCACTAGAGGGCGAACATTTGCATTATTTTTACTCTAAATAAATTGTGTTTTATTTCACATACTGGTCTGAGTGTCCTAAAAACCGTTACAGTAGGGTACGCTTTACCCGAACCCAAGAGGAACGGAGAGTGATCAAATGCTCATCCAGAGCAGGAATTTCCTGTGCCTCAAAAACTTCAGGAAGGACAGAGGGTTGAAACCCATAGTTGATCAAGAACGGGGAACTCAATGAGGAAGAGTTCATGGCAAATTCCAGGCAAACTCTGCCCAAGCTAACAAGGTAGCCCAATTGTAGTGGTAATCAGAAATATAGCAATGGAGAAATTGTTCTAAGGCTTGGCTTGACCTTTCTGCTGCCCCGTTAGATTGAGGGTGGTAAGTGGAGGAGAATTGTAACAGTTTTGTTTGACACTCAGACACAGTAGGTTAGGTAAAACACAGTTTTATTGAATAAACTCAGAATAACAATAACCCTCACGGGTCCAGTAATATATATGCACAATATACTGACACAGGGCAGGTTACAGTAATAAATACCCACACGGGTCCAGTATATGTACAATTCAGCAACAATAATATACTGACACAGGTCAGGTAAAGTTCGTGTGATATTCAAATGAGGCAGCAGTGAATGGGTTACTATTAGGCCAGGAAGACTGACAGGCCCTAATAGCACAAGGCCCTTATGACTCACACTCTGCAGAGAGTGAACAAATAGTGAGTATTGCCACAGGAGTAAACGGAGGCCCAGGACAAGCTTGTGGATTGCCAGAGCAGTAATGGAGGACTGCGACTGTATGCTCGGACGAGCAACCAACGGAGACTGCAATGACTGAAATTCGGTGGAAATTGGCACCTTCCCCGAAGGGGTTAACAAACGCTCAACCCAATGTCGACTGCCCGACAGAGCTGGAAGAGTCACACCGGAATGTCGCCCGTGCAACACAGACAGATTACCGAGACTAGACTGCTAGGAACGACAATGAGGAAACAGTGACTCTGTCCGGAGACAGAGAGGAACCCAGATGACAACCTCAAACCGAGGACCAGATAGGGCAGCAAGCAGGCCCTGATACATGGACAATGGAGCCCAACCAGGCCGGTACACAGAGCAGGAACGTCAGCCAATCCGAGTCAGTACACAGAGCAGGAACGTCAGCCAGGCCGGGTCTGTACATGGAGCAGGAGCGTCAGCCAACCCGAGTCGGTACACAGAGCAGTAACGTCAGCCAATCCGAGTCGGTACACAGAGCAGGAACGTCAGCCGGGCTGGGTTAGTACACAGAGCAGGAATGAGATAGCAGAGTGGTCAGGTAGTCCGGGTCGGTACACAGAGCAGGAATGGATGCAGCAGAGTAGTCAGGCAGTCCAGGTTGGTACACAAAGATCACACAGAACTGGAACAAGCGCTGGTAACGGAAACACCACGAAAGGGCACCGGAGAAGTGACAAGGCCCAGTATTTAAGGACAAATACTGGGTGGGACAAAGCCACTTCAACCAATAAGCGTCAGCAGGAAGCAAAACTGACAGAATGTCGCCAGCATAGCACGGGCACCGTGATAAGAATGCCAGCTGAATCCCCATCTGAGCACAAAAGCACCCCCAAAAATGAGAGATGAACTGGCTTCCTCTGTCTGCTACAATCACCCTGGGGGCCATGGAGTAGAGAATACCACCACCAATTCCTACATGGATAGTAAGCCTTTGAGTGGTACAAAGTGAGCCATTTTCGAAAATTTGTCCACTATCATCAGGATGGCCGTGAAGCCCATAGAAGCCGGATGATCAACCAAAAAGTCAATGGACAAATGTGACCAGGGATGTTCCTCGCTGGCCGCAAGTTGGAGGAGCCCGAGAGGCTTACTTTGAGCACAAGTGGTGCATGCTGTGGTAAAAGCAGCACAATTGGATCTGAGGGTAGGCAACCAAAATAGTCGAGATAACGACCAAATCAATTGGTCTCGCCCAATGTGAGGGTGACAGCCCTACAGGGTGACACACTAAGGGGCTCCCCATCTGAAGTGACCCATCTTAAGTGATAAGAAGACTTAAGCAGGAATATATGATGGAATGTTGTTGCTCTCATCTCTAATTATCTCCATTTCTCTTCCCCAGGTATGATATTAACCCTTAGCATCACAATATCATCTGTCTCTCTGCACTCCTGCTAACTACATCTAAACTCCTGTTTACTGGGTATGATATTAGCCCTTAGCATCACAATATCATCTGTCTCTCTGCACTCCTGCTAACTACATCTAAACTCCTATTTACTGGGTATGACATTAACCCTTAGCATCCCATATCTGCTTGTCTGCAACTATTGTTATTAATCTCATTTCTGTTTGATCAACCCCCTTCCCCTTTCATCCTGTGTTCCTACTGAGGTCTGATTTTGGTCATTTCTTTCACATGGGTGTGAAATAACTTGCTTATCTTCTCTGATAGTCATTTGGTCAGCCTTTGATTGTTAATTAAGCCAAATAAGCCTCATGTGTATAAGACTGCTATATAATACCTTCAGTATAGGGTGACAGTCCTACAGGGTGACACACTAAGGGGCTCCCCATCTCAAGTGATCCATCTTAAGTGATAAGAAGACTTAAGCAGGACTTGAGCAGGAGTGGAGCAAGAGACAGAACTGATTACACTGGAAAAAGAACACCCCCCTAAACAAAGCTACAAAGCATGTGAAGCAAACACCTAAATGAAAGTTCTGTAATTCTACTAAAACTTCAAGACTCTCTGTACAACACCAGCTTGTGGACAAAACAAACTCTTCCATCATGAGAAGGTGCACTCGGCCCATTTGGACTGTTTCAACACTATGCCCTCTGCAAACAGTATCTAAATACCTAATATTCCTTCTCTCCATAGCTGCAGTTCTCACTAAAATATCTGGTTCCTTCTACCCTCCACCATCTCCTCCACCCTATGTTTATATCTCTCCTTCACTTCTACCATCCACACTCACCTCTACACACCAACTACTTACTCTTCTCCACTCCAACACTCCTCCACACCACACAATCCAAAAACCAAATACACACAAATCACTCTCTCATCTCCTGTCTCTCTCTCTTCTTCTTTTAATGGCAGCTGGAGATATCTCTCCAAATCCTGGCCCCATCTCCATTCACAAACACTCTACCTCCAGTCAGCATAGGAACAATTCAAATCTAATCACCATTCCCTGCCTTCAACCTCAGTTTCTTCCCTTTTCCTGTGCTTTGTGGAATGCTCGCTCCATTTCTAACAAATATAACACTGTGCATGATCTCTTTTTCTCTCGCTCCCTCAGTTTACTTGCTATTACTGAAACTTGGCTCTCTCAATCTGACACTGCTTTAGAGGCAGCAATCTCCTATGGTGGTCTCTCCTTCTCTCACACTCCACGCTCAGCTGGACGTGGGGGAGGAGTGGGTTTGCTGCTCTCCAAACATTGTCATTACAAACCAATTTCTCCCCCATCTTAACTCCGCTTCTCTTTTGAACTGCATGCTGTCCGTATCTTTGATCCAGTCTCTCTACAAGTTGCAGTCATCTATCGCCCACCTACCACTACACCTTCAGACTTCCTTTCTGACTTTGAATCATGGTTCTCCTTCTTTCTCTCATCAGACACACCTTCACTTCTTCTGGGGGACTTCAACTGTCATGTGGATGATCCCTCCATCTCCTGGGCATCCCGTTTTCTCTCTTTAACATCTGCATTTGGACTAACCCAGTGGACGAATGCTAGTACTCACAAGGACGGTCACTTCCTAGACCTTGTGTTTACTAGAGGCTGTGCACTCTCGGATTTTAATATCTCTCCTCTTCCACTATCAGATCACCATCTTCTAACTTTCAGCACTACTTATACAACTTCCGCAATCCCTGCATCCTCTCCCCGCTTCACGCGTAAACTCAAATAAATCCCTTAATCTCACGGCTCTCCAGTCCTCCCTGGCTACTGGACTTTCATCTATTCCCATTAATCCTGACACTAACAGCCTTGTCAAAACATACAACTCAGTCCTATCCTCCTCTTTGAACCTGCATGCGCCTCTGTCTCTCCGATCGGCTTGCAGAAATAACCCGCGGCCGTGGCTTAATAAAGACACCAGCTTCCTCCGCTCCTGTACCCGTTCAGCTGAACGACTGTGGAGAAAGTCTGGCTCTCTGGCAGACTTTCTCCACTACAGGTTCCTCCTTTCCTGCTTTAACTCTGTCCCTTGCAAAAAAACATTACTTCTCACAACTAATCAACACTCATAAATCCAACCCCCAACGACTTTCCTCTTCCTTTGACTCCCTCCTTCGCCCTCCATCTGCTTCCCCCGCTAACTCCATACAGCCACAAGACTTTGCTGACTACTTCAAAGCCAAGGTGGACTCCATCCGGGATAATATATCACCTTGTATATCTCCTCCTAGCCTCCCTCGTTCCCCTCCTGGCACTCTGGACTCTTTCTCACTAGTCACGGAGGAGGAACTGACTAATCGACTATCCTCCGCTGCGTCCACTACATGTGCACTTGATCCGCTCCACTCTCACCTCATCCAATCCCTCTCGCCCACACTAATCCCTATCCTATTACAAATCTTTAACTCCTCCTTTGCCACCGCTACCTTTCCTGATGACTTCAAACATGCCTTAGTAAAACCTATCCTTAAGAACAACTCTTCTGACAGTAACACACCCTCCAGCTATCGACCAGTTTCTCTTCTGCCTTCTGCCTCTAAACTCCTGTAACGCTTAGCCTACTCACACCTGCTTGACTTTCTCAATGCATACAACCTGCTCAACCCTTTACGATCTGGATTTCGTAATGCTCACTCCACTGAAACTGCTCTTACAAGAGTTGTCAATGATCTTCACATTGCCAAATCTCAAGGTCACTATTCAATTCTTATCCTGCTTGATCTCTCAGCAGCGTTAGAATCAAGATCGGAGAGCTAGTACCCTCCAGGAGATGCCACCATTCTTTCAAGGCCAAGATGATGGCCAGTAGCTCTCTGTCCCCACTCTGATAGACCATCTCTGCATTGGACAGTTTCCTGAAGAAATAGCCACTTGGGTGCAAGGCCTCCCTTGTTGCCGAGTGCTGCAAAAGGAGGGCGCCTATTCCTATCTCAGACCCGTCAACCTCCAGGGTAAAGGGCAGGGCGGGATTCGGGTGCACCAAGATGGGAGCTCCTGCAAACACTGCCTTGAGGTTTTCAAATGCGAGTAGCTTACTAGCAGACCATTCAGAGACCTTAGCACCCTTACAGGTCATATCAGTGAGTGGTTTGACTATAGTTGAGAAATTTTTAATGAACTTCCTGTAATAATTAGCAAACACCAAAAATCTTTGTATAGATTTGAGTCCATCAGGACAAGGCAACTGCAACACTGCGGACAATTTCTGGGGTCCTTGGCCAATCCAGATGCAGAAATAATGTACCCTTGAAAGGGTTTGTGAAATTCACATTTTTCCAGCTTGCAATACAGGTTGTTTTCTCCTAGCTGTGAAACTTTGGACACATCTAAACAATGAATCTCCAAAGTAGGACAATGAATGAGGATGTCTTCCAAATAAACCACCACACAACTTTGTGATAGATCTCTCAATACCTCATTAATAAATTCTTTGAAGACAGCAAGAGCATTGCAGAGGCCAAAGGGCATAACTAGATACTCATATAGCCCGCTCAGGGTATTAAATGCTGTCTTCCATTTGTGGCCCTCCTTCATTCAAACAAGGTTGTACGCTGCCCTTAAATCGAGTTTTGTAAATATCTTGGACCCCTTTAAACAGTCAAACAGCTCAGTAATCAGGGGTATAGGATAAGCATTCTTAACCATCAAATTGTTTATCCACGAAAGTCAATGCATGGACGTAATTCTCCATCCTTTTTTTAAAAAAAAAAGTCCAGCGCCAGCAGGTGACGTTGATTTTCGAATAATACGTCTAGCCAAGGCATCAGAGACGAACTCCTTCATGGCCCTGTTATCCTCCATAGACAGAGGGTATATCCAACACTTAGGAGGGGTCGTCCAAGGCAGTAGCTCCATCGAGCAATCATACTGCCTATGTGGAGGTAATACCCCGGCCTGGACTTTGTTAAATACATCAGCGAAACTTGAATAAGCCTCAGATAGACCAAAGGAACTGGCACATGCTAGTGTCACTGGGAGATAGAGACAAGACTTGTTACACTGTGGAGCCCATGATAGTATCTCACACGTACGGCAATAAATCCTAGAGTTATGTGCCTGAAACCAAGGAAACCCCAGTATGATGGCATAATGAGGGGAAGTAATCACCTGAAACTTCAGGGATTCTTTATGGAGGGCTCCCACCCTCAGGGTAAGGAAGAAGTTTCATGTATAATGTGTGAAGTTAGAAGGGGTCTACCATCAATTACCTCAACAGCCAATGGAGAGGAACGCAACTGTAACGGAATAAAATTTTTAGCCACAAATTCAGAATCCATAAAATAGCCAACAGCACCTCAGTCCAACAATGCTGGGACTGAAACAGACTCGTTGGCCCAAGTTGACCACTTCAAGAAAGGGTTTATCCTGGGTGTTTTCAGGGGACTGAGAGATACCACATAAGATCTGTCCCCGACAGGATTTTAGGTGCAAGCTTTTCCCAGACGTACCGGGCAGGACCTTAATATATGTCCTGGTCTCCCACAATACAAACACTGTCCCGCCCTCCTCTGGAAGGCCCTCTCCTACACAGAGAGCCGGGTAGCACGAACCTGCACTGGTTCACTACCCCCCTGAGTCAGAACCAGGAGGCATGGGAGGTGAGGGAGGACTGGGTGGGCAAGTTACATGAGCAGTTGTTCTGGGAGAAGGCCTCCGCAGGTGCTCCATAAATGAGGGTCTCTCTTGGACCCGATTGTCAATAAGGATAATAAATGATATCAGTTCATCCAGCTCCTTAATGTAGTCACCAATCCCTGGGGAAAAGGTAGCAACCAGAGGCTCATTGTTCCAGCCGACCTCGGCTGCTGGTGGGGTGGGGGGGGGGGGGTAAGCTGGTGTGAAGTGGGGTCTTGCCTTTCACTTTGGTATTTGACTGTCCTTCTGGGTGGGATTACTCTAATATGTATGTGAAAATTTCTCCTCTGTAATGGTACTAGAGATCTAAAATGTGATACTTCTGAGAAATAACTAGCCATAGAAATGGCCAATGTATTGTTTGTTCATTCGCAGAAGCCTCACATTTTGCATGCATATTTTACATACTTTTAGGGGGTCTCCCTAAGTGTGAAGGGTAATCCATATGTGGAATCCTTGCTCTCCCTTTCTAAGGAATCCAGCTGCACATTCCTGATGAGGTCCTAAAAGGCTGAAACATATGTTGGGTGCTAGCTGGTTTTCCTATATGTAGGAGGCTTGATCACTCTTCTGACCAGGGTTAATCTTATATGTGTATGGAAATATCTGTTCTGAAATGTCATAGAGAGCTAAAATGTGATGTTTCTGAGCAGTAGCTAACCATAGAACAGGCCATTGTGCTGTTTGTTGTTCCCAGAAGCCTCTCACATTTTTAATGCATTTTTCAAATACTCTTAGGGGGTTTCCTAGGAGTGAATGGTAATTCTGATGTGAACCCCTTGCTCTCAGTGCCTAGGGAATCCAGCTGCAGGTCCCTGGTGAGGCCCAACAAGACTGCAACATACATCAGGGTTTAGCTGGTGTTACAGTGCAGAGGAGACTTGCCCGCCCTTCTGGGTGGGATTAATCTAATACATATATATATGGAAATTTCTCCTCTGTGATGACACTAGACAGCAGAAATGTGATGCTTCTGAGCAGTAACTTGCCATAGAACAGACCATTGTGCTGTTAGTTTGTTCCCAAAAACCTCTCACATTTTGTATGCATTTTTCAAATATTCTTAAGGGGTTTTCCTAAGAGTAAATGGTAATCTTGACATGGACCCCTTGCTCACAGTGCCTAGGGAATCCAGCTGCACCTTGCTGATGAGGCCCAACAAGATTGCAACATTCATCGGGAGTTAGCTGGTGTTCCAGTGCAGGGGGGACTTGCCTGCTTTTCTGGGCGGACTTAATCTTATATGTATGAGGAAATTTCTCCTCTGAAATGGCACTAGAGAGCTAAAATATGTGATGCTTCTGAGTGGTAACTAGTTGTAGAACAGGCCATTGTGCTGTTTGTTTATTCCCAGAAGCTGCTCACATTTTGTATGCATATTTTAAATACTCTCCCTAAGTGTGAAGGGTAATCCAGACGTGGACTCCTTGCACACAGTGCATAGCCATTTCAGATGTACATGCCTACTAAAGTCTAATAAGCTTGTTATGTAGGTGATGGTTTAGTACTTCAGGGGTTAGTACTTGGCTTCTGATCACTTTTGCCATCAGGCCAGGCATCATTCAAATCCTTGTAATTTTGTTGGGTGGAAAAGATGTGGTCCTGAAGTGTTGGAATGAAAGACTAGTGAGAGTCAGACAGAATTTTGGACTATGGAGTCTCAGGGACCTCACCATAGAGCAAAAAATACTGGGACTGCAGAATGAGATCCTTCTAGTTCTGCAGTATATGGCCCAAGCTTGGCCACCTTTGGCAACACTTTGCAGAGCCATCACAAGGGCAGTGTTTCACTTCATCTGGGGCTCCAAAATGGACAGAGTGAAGCTTGACGTTATGTACAAGGAGCCCCACAAAGGAGGAAAGGGGGTGCCAGACATCCCCACCATGCTGTGGGCCTTCTTTGCGTGCAACTGTGTGAGGAGGACTTTAAGAGAGAGTGACCAGGGATCTGCCGGTAATGCCATGTCCCATTTCTTCCTGCTACCTCTTTGGAGGGGACTCGGTTGGGACTGGTGGGACAGCACAATCCCTTACAACTGGACTACCCCCTGGTTCTACCAGGATGTTTGTAGATTTGTGAGGGAGAACCAACTGGAGGGTGTTAAACCAGAACTGTGGACCCCAAAGGTCATATATCAGCTCATCAGAGCAAAAGACATTGTAGAGACAATTTCAGGACTCCCAGCTGCCACTTCCAAGATGGTATGGCAGAATGTGTCATCAAGGAGACTCACGACACAAAGACACTGCATGAATGGCCATTCAGGGAGGTCTGCCTCTCAGGTCATTCATGTATGCAAGGAACTTATGCAGGTATAGATACTGTATATAGAAAGGTGAGAGATGCTCAACTAGGCTCATGAGCTAGCAAATACATGCAAGGAGCTCACTGGGACTGTGTCCTGACAGCCAGAGTGCAATCTCTTTTAGCTCATCAGTGCCATACACAGAGAGAAAATCTTCTGAAGCATATCATAGTGGTCCTGCCAAACAACAGTCCAACCATGAAACGCTAGACAAATCCTCTCTGAACAAGAGAAACAGCTAACCCCAGTCATACGTTTCAGCCTTTTTGAGCCTCGTCAGTGAGGTGCAGCTGATCCCTCTAGGCGCTGTGAGCAAGGGGTCCATGTCTGGATTACCCTCATTACTCTTAGGGTGACCAACCCCAAGAGCAATTTGCATATGTAGAAAGAAAGGTGAGAGATGCTCAACTAGGCTCATGAGCTAGCAAATACATGCAGGGAGCTCACTGGGACTGTGTCCTCGCGCCCAGGGTGCAATCTCTTTTAGCTCATCAGTGCCATACACAGAGAGGAAATCTTCTGAAGCATATCATACTGGTCCTGCCAAACGACAGTCCAGCCACAAAATGCCAAACAAATCCTCTCTGAACAAGGGAAACATCTAACCCCAGACGTACGTTTCGGCCTTGTTGGGCCTTCCCTTGTTCAGAGAGGAATTGTCTGGTATTTCGTGGCTGGACTGTCATTTGGCAGGACCAGTATGATATGCTTCAGAAGATTTCCTCTCTGTGTATGGCACTGGTGAGCTAAAAGAGATTGCACCCTGGGCACGAGGACACAGTCCCAGTGAGCTTCTTGCAAGTATTTGCTAGCTCATTAGCCTAGTTGAGCATCTCTCACCTTTCATTCTACATATGCAAATTGCTCTTGGGGTTGGTCACCCTAAGAGTAATGAGGGTAATCCAGACATGGACCCCTTGCTCACAGTACCTAGGGGGATCAGCTGCACATCAATGATGAGGCCCAAAAAGACTGAAATGTACATCTGGGGTTAGCTGCTTCCCTTGTTTGGAGAGGAAATGTTGTTTGGCAGGACCAGTATAATATACTTCAGAAGATTTTCTCTCTGTGTATGGTACTGGTGAGCTAAAAGAGATTGCACCCTACAAATGAGGACACAGTCCTAGTGAGCTTCTTGCAAGTATTTGCTAGCTCATTAGCCTAGTTGAGCATCTCTCACCTTTCAGCCTACATATGCAAATTGCTCTTGGGGATGGTCACCCTAAGAGTAATGAGGGTAATCCAGACGTGGACCCCTTGCTCACAGTGCCTAGAGGGATCAGCTGCACCTCACTGACGAGGCCCAAAAAGGCCGAAATGTACATCTGGGGTTAGCTGCTTCTCTTGTTCAGAGAAGTACTGTCTGGCATTTTGTGGCTGGACTGTCGTTTGGCAGGACCAGTATGATATGCTTCATAAGATTTCCTCTCTGTGTGTGGCACTGGTGAGCTAAAAGAGATTGCACCCTGGGTGCGAGGACACAGTCCCAGTGAGCTTCTTGCAAGTATTTGCTAGCTCATTAGCCTAGTTGAGCATCTCTCACCTTTCGTTCTAGGTATAGAAACTGCCCTAGAGGATGCGTGGCAGAAGAAACTGTCCTGCATGTTTTTTGGCAGTGCTCCTTTGCCCAAGCTTTGTAGGATGACATGGAAAGTGAACTCAAAGACTCTGTTCCAACGAGACACTTGTTGTACCACTCTGTACTGTATGGACTATTTCCAAGGACACATTCGTATGGTGCTATCCAGGAAGCCTGGTGCATCATGTGCTGTGTCAAAAGATGCTCTGTGGTTTGCAAGAAATCATCTGGTGCTGGGGAGAGAACAGGTGACAACACAGGACTGTCGCAGACTGATCCACAGCCTGCTAAGAGACTATACCATCTTGGACAGCCCTGAAGAGGAGAAGGACTAGCATCCCCTCCAATGGCCCAATACCATTGTTACCTCCCCTCAGCCCCCTGCCCCACCCTGACCCATTCCCCATATCCCCCCAACACACACACACACACACACACACCTAGTCCCCCAGTCGAATGCCCACAGAGACATTAATACAGTGAAATGTAATGTTACAATAAAGTAATGTTACAGTAAATTTCAAATGTACCTGTGTGCTGCCAAACTGCACTGCATCGCAGGTATTACGAATATTATTGTATCAAATGTATGAATGTACTCTGTATTGAAAAGCATTACTGTATAAAGAAATGTTGTGTTGTATTTTCCATGTCCAAATAAAGATTATTTAAAAAAAAAAAAAAAAAAAAAAAAAAAAGTATGTCGGGGTTTAGCTGGTGTGCCTGTCACTTTGGTGCTTGACTGCTTTACTGGGCGGGATTACTCTAATATGTATGTGGAAATGTATTCTCTGTAATGGCACTAGAGAGCTAAAATGTGATGCTTCCAAGCAGTAAGTATCTGTAGAACAGGCCAATGTGCTGTTTGTTCGTTTCCAGAAGTCTCGCACATTTTATGTGCATGTTTTAACCCTTTGACTGCCAGAGGGGTATGCAATGCATTGCAAAGCAATGTGTTGTATACCCCTCTGGCACTTTAAGGGTTAAATTCTCTTAGTGGATCTCCCTTAGTGTGAAGGGTAATCCAGACATGGACTCCTTGCTCTCAGTTTCTGGTGTTCCAATGTAATGGAGGCTTGCTTTTCATTTTGGTATAAGACTGCTTTCTGGCAGGGATTAGTCTAAAGTGTATGTGGATGTTTCTATTCTGTAATGGCACTAAAGAGTTAAAAAGTGATGCTTATGGGTGGTAATTAGCTGTAGAACAGGCCATTGTGCTGTTTGTTTATTCCGAGAAGCTGCTCACATTTTGTATCCATTTTTCCAATACTCTTAGGAGTCTCCCTAAGAGTGAAGGGCAATCCCGATGTGGACCCCTTGCACTCAGTGCCTAAGGAATCCAGCTGCAATTTCTTGATGAGAACTAATAAGGTTGAAATGTATGTCGGGGTTAGCTGGTGTTTCTGTGCAGTGTGGATTTGCTTGTCACTTTGGTACTTGACCGTCCCTTTTGGGTGGGGCGGGTCTAATATGTATGTGGAAATGTCTTCTCTGTAATGGCACTAGAGAACTAAAACATGATGCTTCTGAGCGGTAACTAGCTGTAGAACAGGCAATTATGCTGTTTGTTCATTCCCAGAAGCATCTCACATTTTGTATGCATTTATTAAATACTCTAAGGGTGTCTCCCTAAGAGTGAAGGGTAAGGAGAAAGCAGATGCACCTCCCTGGAAAGGCCCAAACAAGATTAAAGCATACATTTGGGGTTGGCTGGGTTTTTTTTCCCCTCTGCATAGGATACTTGCTCCTCCTTTTGGATTTGGACAGGCATTATGGGTGTGATTTGTCTAATATGTACATGGGAAATTCTCCTCTGTAATAGCACTAGAGAGCTAGGTTATCAGAAAGTCGAAGGCTGAATCTTCCACCACTTTTAAAGAGCACTGTGCCTGTCTATAAATTGTTTGAGAAAGCCACTGGAAAGTCTAGCCCTGGACATGCACCCTATCAGTCATCAGCAGCATCATCACCTCTTCAAAGTCCAGGTCCCACTCAGCCACGCACACCTGTTTTGAGTACCCAGCAACAGCAACACAGGTTATTAATATCCACAATGTTAGATATGACAAGTGCCTCTTCTGCTGTTGTACATTCTGCACATTTGACACCTAGTAGTAGTGGCAGTAGAACTGCATCAACATCTAGCCCCAGTAGAAGTAGTAGTAGCAGCAGTACCACCACTTCAGGAACCCCTCATTCCATGAAGTCCACAGTATGGAAATACTTCACTTAGGATCCTCAAGCTAAGCATGTTGCTATCTGTTGACTGTGCAAAAAGCACATGAGCAGGGGGAAAGCAGGCTCAAACCTAGGCTCCTTCTCTATGAGATCCCACCTGAAGCAAAACCACAGGTCTGACTGGGAAACACACTATCAGCAGGCCAAAGGTGCCACAACTAGCAGGAGCAGATGCACTTTACAAAGTTCCCAGGAATCTAGGGCAAAAAAACCAGTAGTGAAGTTATTTATATGTCAGAGAGTGTGCTACTGCCAGTGCCAACAGTTAGTTCAGTCCACAAAACACCTATGGCTCCTGCTGCAGAGGACTATGACAGACAAAGCTAGGGCAAATATATTAAAAGCAGCACAGATGAGGAGGTAGAGGAGGGATGTGAAGAAGGGTTTCCACCATCCACCCCACTTGGGATCACTGCTGTGAGCGACAAGTAATGTGTGTCAATAATCTGAGATGGAGGCTATAGATTTGACGCAAACATGACAATAGTAAAAACTATATACATACACAAATCACACCATACCAGCCTGTCCCCCCCACCACCACTACAATACACATCTGCCACATCTCTTGACATCATCATTAATTTGTGCCAGTGTCATTTAAGAAGCAAGTTGGTGTTGTGGGCAAAGGACAAATGCATTCTGCATGCTAACACATTTTTCAAGGTATATGTTGCTTTCAGACACTTATTTCTAAACTGCAGCCCTCTGAAGAAGTAATATTACAGTGGCAATTGTAGCAACTATAGGAAATATAGGCGAAAAATGTGTTAAAATCGACAAAAAAATTTGTTAAAACAGTCGAAAAGGAGGACATTTTTGCATAGACGGAAAGGCAAAAACTTTCATTGCAAAAGCGAAAAATCGTCAAGTTTTCCTGAAAAGTCATGCAGGAAATTTTTCACACTTTTCACCTGCCCCTACTCTGTAATGGCACGTTTTGTATGCATATCCATAATCACATTACCAGACTCCATTAGCTTTGGACTAACAGCCAGATAAGAATGGAACTTGCATCACAGCTGCCTGTTTCAGTCAACAAAGATTGTGAGGTATTTTGGATCAACTTCCTTTCTACCTTCATCATCCTCCAAGTGTCTCCCAGACTCCCTTAAAGGGATAAAAATACTTCGTTTTATCTTTATTTTATTTTGTAGGCATTAAAAAAAGCATGAAGAACGAAATGTCTTATCTCTCAAACCTTTATGGTTTAAGAGATATTCACAAGCAAAGTATCCCCTGCCCTGTTTGCCAGATCAGAAGGGAGGTGCCCAGGTAGACTGCAGAGAGGGACAATCTTCAATTAAGATAAGGGAAAAAGCTGAAAAACTTGTCAAGGGGGGAAGGGCTTTAATTGTTTTCATACAAAGAAGATTGTCCCCTTCTGTTATCTGTCTGGTCTTACAACCAGATTCACATCTGAGAAGAGATGGCTTACACTAGGAAAAAGGGGTGGGAGATGGAAACTTTGCACTGTGCAAAATATAAGTATACTACATTAACATCAATTCCCTTGTCCAAATTACTACTTACTCTTTTGTAAAATACAAGTAAGTTAGGCTGACATGATCTATTTTACATAAAACCATGCTGACTCCTACTAATAATATTGTTTGTTTTCACATAGTTCTGAATATTATCAGTTATTAACCCTTCTAATATCTTACTCACTATGGAAGTCAAGCTCACAGGTCTATAATTTCCTGGTTTTGTTCTTGCCCCCTTTTTGAACAATGGAACTACATAAGCTTTCCTCCAATCACAGGGCATTATGCCTGATGAAAGTGAATCAATAAATATTAAGTATAATGGTTTTGCTATTATTGAACTAAATTCCCTAAGCAATATTTTAGATATTAAAAAAATAAATTAACTGGTACAAGTCCTGTCTCTCAAACATTTATAGTTTGAGAGATATAAGGTTTTAAAGTCCCCCCTACCCTTTCACTGATGACAGCTGTAAAGCTGACAGAAGGAGATTCGAGTCGTGCAATTCAACGGCGGCTCTTCATCAGAGCTGAAATAGAGATATCTAAAAAGAAATACTGAATTGGAATGGTCTACAAAGTGTACTTGAAAACCAAGCACGCTTTGTAGACCGTTCCAGTGAAGTGTTTCTTTTTAGATAGCACTATTTCAGCTCTGCTGAAGAGCCACCGGCTGGTCCTGGACCAGGATCTCCTTCTGTCAGCTTGGCAGCGGACGTCAGTGAAAGGGAATGGAGGGGGAACTTTAAAACCTTATATCTCTCAAACCATAAATGTTTGAGAGACGGAACTTGGACCAGTTAATTTATTTTTTCTAAAATATTACATGTTCTTAAAATAAGACATTGCTAACCCTTTAACCCCTTAATGACCCATGACGGTCCAGGACCTTCATCGGTAGAATCCCGTTAAGGACCCATGACGGTCCTGGACCGTCATGGAATTCTGGGCTCCCTGTATGGCTGCACGCAGTTCGGGGAGCCCAGAAGCAGATTCGGCAAAAGAAAAAAAGAGATCCGTGGTCCTTAAGCGACAGCCGCATGTGCAATCAGCCATCCTTAAGGGGTTAATATAAGTGTAGAATTATTCAGGATTTTTTTTGGCTTTCATTTGCAATATTTCTCTCATTTTCAGTTTTAGCTAGCTTAATTGCTTGTTTGCATAGTTTTACATTACATTACATTCTTTATATTTTTTAAATGTTGCATCAGGCCCATTTCACTTAAACACTTGAAAAGCCTTTTTCTTATTTCTAGTAAATCTAGTTCTAGTTCAACCAAATTAGTTTGGGCATGAGTCATATGCATTTTGCAGTGATGTACTTTCTGTAAAGATAATTGGATTTTGGTGAAATTATGAGCTAACTGTGTACCTCTATTGTTTTGTGAGACCCAAACAAAGTAAATAAAGTAAACCATCATGATGAAAGGCAACACATATGTGCCTGATAAATGGCAGGTAACATAATCACTTAGACAGCTTCACATATGGAAACTGAAATTCTTTGTAAAATCTCTAACCTAGTATTGCCTTTTAACCTGCAAATATTTCTTATCAGTTGAGCCCATAACTCAGGGATGGGCAATGTGGGGCTCTCCTGCAGTTGCTGGATACATGCCTAAATCCGGGATGCTGGGATTTGTACTGCAGCCCACCTAACCCATTTACTGTTTTCTAGCATGCTTAGCTTCTGTATGTTCATAATCCCATAATGTGTATTTTTTTAATCACTCACTCAGCAGGAAGAGAAATGTTCCTTCTGTACACTCTGGCATTGCAGGGGTAACATGCCCGTCATTCAGTATACTGAAAGTGGTAATGCCAGAGGAATTTATTGGAGTGTGCATCACAGTGGTTGCAGAATATTTGACCTTAAATTTTTTGTGAGCGTTTTCATTGAACAATTCCATTATTCCAGATGGCTTCACTGATTTAATCACATGGAACAAGCTCTTTGTGCTAGAAAGAATGGATTTTGAATTAGACCACAGAGTCCAGAAGAAAAGGGACAATTTTAATTATGTAGTTACATATAAGGTGTGTGTGTATACTATAGGTACCAGGAAGACAAAATCAGAGATGTTCAACTAGGTTTATGAGCTGGCAATGTTTGCAAAAATGTACTAGGACTGTGTACTGAGCCCAGGGTTCAATCACTTTTAGCTCACAAGTGTCATACACAGAGAAGACATAGTCTGAAGCATGTCATATTGGTCCTACCAAGAGAAGAAAAAGTCAGAGATGCTCAGCTAGGCTTATGAGCTTGCAAGGTATGCAAAAGTGCACTAGGACTGTGTTCTGCATACAGGGTGCAATCTGTTTTAGTTCACAAGTGTCATACACAGAGAAGAAATATTCTGAAACATATCATATTGGTCCTACCAAAATGACATTCTAGCTACAAAATGCCAGACAATTCTCCTCTGAACAAGGTAAGCAGCTAAACCCATACATATGTTTTGTCCTTGTTGGGCCTCATCTATGAAGGGCAGCTGATCCCTCTAGGCACTTGTGTCTACATCTGGACTCCCCCATCACTCTTAGGGTAACCAACCCTAAGAGTGATTTGCATATGTAGAAGAAAAAGTCAGAGATACTCAACTAAGCTTATGAGCTTGCAAGGTATGCAAAAGTTCACTTGAACTGTGTCCTGCTCCAAGGGTACAATTTCTTTTAGCTCACAAGTGTCCTAAACAGAGAACAAATATTCAGAAGTATGGCATATTTGTCCTACCAAAATTAGATTTCAGTCACAAAATGCCAAACAACTCTCTTCTGAACAAGAGAAACTGCTAAACCCAAACCCAAACCCAAACCCTTACCCTTACCCTTACCCTTACCCTTACCCTTACCCTTACCCTTACCCTTAGGCATTGTTGGGCCTCATTTGAGAGATACAGCCAATCCCTCTAGACACTTGTGAGCAAGGGGTCTATGCCTGGATTCCCTCATCACTCTTAGAGTAACCAACCCTAAGAGTGATTTGCATATGTAGAAGAAAAAGTCAGAGATGTTCAACTACACTTATGTAAGTAGCATTCTATTACCCACACTCAGTATTACCTCCTGTTTTGTGGTTACATTTTCTGTCGGCAATCCTGCGCCTCAGAGTGGAGGCGTAGAAGCCACAACAATGGTTTCAAAACCATCGTTGTTCGAACAAAAGCAGTGCAGAATATAGTACACAGTCTAGAAATCCAACATAGAGTACTCCCCTTCGACAAATTAACCCCCCCTTTGAAATTCGAATTACAGTGCTTTTTTTCACCATTTTAATTTGACTAATATTGTTCACAGTCTACATTTTAACCCCTCTTTGAAATTCAAATGATAGTGTTCCCATGACCTTCTTTTTCCATTTTAATTAAAATAATATTGCTCCCATTCAACATTGTTTATTCTCAAATTTTACTGCAAAATACAGACTCTTTATGTGTCACAATGATTCCTGTACAACAATGTATAACTTGCCACGCTAAGTGTGAAAGACTTCTCACGCCTACTATTTGTTGGCTAAACCGGTTTAGGGGTTAATATCACTTCTTATTGTAGTATTAACACATCAAACATTGTTGTACAGGAATCACTGTGACACATAAAGAGTCTGTATTTTTCAGTACAATTAGAGAAGAAACAATGTCAAATTTAAAGTCATGGGAGCACTATAAGTCGAATTTTAAAAGGGAAGGGTTATAATGTCAAATGTGAACAGTATTTATCAAATTAAAATGGTGAAAGAAAGCACTATAAGCCAAATTTTAAAGGGGGAGGGTTAAAATGTTGAATGTGAACAATATTTGTCAAATTAAATTGGAGAAAGAAGGTCATGGGAACACTATAAGTCGAATTTCAAAGGGGTTAATATGTCGAAGGGAGGCACACTATGTTGGATTTTGATATTGTGGGTAACACATCTAGGGCTGGATTATATTACAGGTGCTAATGTTACCACTGCTTTTATCTCCAGTTTTCCCCATGACTTCAATAGGAAAATGTTTGATAAAACGGGTGTTAACATTTAGCACCTGCAATAGAATCTAGCCCCTAACGCTATACTTGATCTTTCTGTCATCAAACGTATGCCTATTTCCTTGGTCTGACATTTTGCATGTTTTTTTTTTTGGCTGTAGTTGAATAGAAGTAGACAGCACCATGGGCTAGATTCTATTGCAGGTGCTAAATGTTAACACCCATTTTATCAAACACATTCCTACTGAAGTCTATGGAGAAAACTGGAGATAAAAGCAGAGATAAAATTAGCACCTGCAATAGAATCTAGCCCCAGTTTTGTTAGTTCGTAGTAATGTGCTGTCTATGGGTCTGGATTCTATTGTAGGTGCTAATTTTATCACTGCTTTTAACTCCAGGTTTCTCCATAGACTTCAATAGGAAAATGTTTGATAAAATGGGAGGTAACATTTAGCACCTGCAACAGAATCCAGGTCTATGCCGGTTTTGTTTTACTGTGGTTATGCAATAGAATACCGGAGTAACACATGTTTGCAAAATACACGTTGCTTGATTTTAATGTAATGCCGGTTTTAGCTCTGGTAATAGAATCAAGCCCTAGGACTAGGAATTGTTAATGGTTGCATTTTTGGTGGATTCATTTTTTTATTCACAGGTACAGAACTAATGTTTTGGGTTTTTAGTTTAAAGGGATAGTAATGTTTCATAATAAAAGCAGCTCTAATTAATCATCATAGTATTTGGACTTTGGAGAATGTTATTTCAATATTATCAGAGTTGTATTTGAAGAGTAATTCAATGATAACGTATCGCCCTCCCGCCCCTTTTACTGATGTAACACTGTTCAGCTAGAGCAGAAGGGAGGTGCCCAGGTAGACTGCAGAGAGGGACAATCTTCAATTAAGATAAGGGAAAAACCTGAAAAACTTGTCAAGGGGGGCAGGGCTTTCTTTGTTCTAATAGGAAGAATATTGTCCCCTTCTGTTATCTGTCTGGTCTTAAAACCAGATTCCACATCTGAGAAGAGATGGCTTACACTAGGTAAAAGGGATGGGAGTGGAAACTTTGCTTGTGAATATCTCTCAAACCATAAAGGTTTGAGAGATAAGACATATCATTCTTCATGTTTTTTAATGCCTACAAAATAAATTAAAGATAAAACAAAGTATTACTATCCCTTTAAAATAAGAAAGAAGACTGAAGAAAAGAAGAGAAGATTTATGAAGAAGCCAGACAGTGGATGACAGGTGAGTGATACTGACTAGCTTTAGCTCACTCTCATTGTTTGACACTGTCAAACAACAAGAGTTTGTTTTTTTCATTTGATGTTCCCACAATTTGAACTATTTAGGGCAAGTTGTGGGAGCAAACACCAACAATGAGCATTTTGATAAAAAGTGCATTTACATCCTGAATCTCCCTCTACCAAGGGGGATATAAAAAATCTCTTAACAGACCTCAAACTGTTTCTGAAAGAAGAACTAGCCAAAGTTAAAAAGGAAGTTTCGGTCCTAGGGGACAGGCTGGGATCTCTGGAAGATGATAGAGCGTCTCTGTTGGCGTTTCGAGATCAGACACGACTACGCCTATCTGCGCTTCACAAATTTCAAGTAGATACTATACTGAGGATGGAAGACGCAGAAAACCGGAGTTGGAGAAACAACCTCCGCATTAGAGGTCTCATGGAATTGGTGGACTCTGACATGTTACCTACAGTCCTTCAGAACTTGTTCTCTTTTCTGCTAAAACCAACCGCTCCTACTGTCTACGAGATTGAGAGAGCGCATTGGATCTCCAAAGCTAAAACAGCGCCAAAAGATGCCCCTAGAGACGTTATCATGAAGCTATTACGCTACCCTGACAAAGATGCCATTCTCCAGGCTGCTAAGAAGTTGGCTCCGATCACGTTTGAAAACCAACCTATCCTAATCTTTGGAGATTTCTCTCATCTTACTCTTCGTTGGAGGAGCGAACTTCGCCCCCTTACTATGGCTCTACGCTCACAAAATCTCAAATACAGATGGGGCTTCCCCCTTCTACTCCAAGCTACCAAAGATTCCCGCAAGTACACCTTACGTTATGGGGATGATCCCTGTACCTTCATCGCTGATCTCCACTTGATCCTGCCGGATGGAGCCACTGTTCCTACAAGAGATAGAGAAGACCCGGTTTGGAGAGAGGATATGGACACCTCAGAACCATGGACTCTAGTCCACAAACGGAGGTGTACTCCGGGATCTCCTCCAACTCCTGAGAATGCTGCGAAGCAAGCCCGCCAGGCAATTGGATGAACTCTGTTTCTGACCAACTTTACTCAGCTCATTGTACTCCATTTGTACACCATTTTATATCTTTCAGATGAGTATTACAATTGTATAACTATGTTATCTGTTCATATACCTCTGGTTCCTTACATATATGGTGCTGCGGTATATACAGCACATGTTCACCATGCTGGGGTGCTCAGATGGAACGTGGGGGGGATTGTTTATACCAGATTCTTGGACGGACCTCTCTTTTGACGGTTCTCCCCCCTGTCTTGCATCCGGGCATCACCTCAGCAGGTTTCAAGGCCGCAGTTGCAACCTTCAAGTTGTATTTTTCTACCGACAATTTGTTGTGATACTCTCTTTGCCTACTTTTGTTGGGACAGTTTCTGTTCCCACCGGGACTTTGTTGGGTAATTGGGCCACGCTTTGGTACTGGTTATGTGTTTATTATAGGCGATGTTGATGCTCTTGTGTACATTTGCTGTACTGTCATTTATGTAATTTACCTGTGTATACTTAACTTGAGGGTGAGAGCTGCTCCATTTGCTGTTGCCTCAGAGGATTGACGAGGGCTCCTTCCCCCCCCTTTTTTTTTTTTTTTTATCTATCCATTGGATGGGTCGAAACCCTGTTCCTCACGTCCCTTCCCTCGCCACTCTTCTGAGGTCACGCCTTCACCTTCACGTTATACTTATTGACAGTGTTGTATTCTTCTGTCAGTCCTTCTCTGGACCCTCAATGCCCTATTACACTGCAATAAACCATCCACGTGTTTACTATTGACCTGCTGTTTCCCGGTCCATTTCTCTGAGATACCCCCCCCCCGTGCTATGATCCCTGCTTTTTACTGTGCTCTTTAATGACCATTACGGTTAATTTCCCTTGATGGCCTGCGGAGTCATGTTGGGGTATATTGGCTTTTCCCGCGTCTGTGTCCTTTTCACGGAGCGACACACATGTGGGATAAGGTTCGAGTTGGTTTCTGAGAGATACCTTGTTTTCTAGTCCCCTTCATGACTCGGTGGGCTCATCTACTCAGGCTACTCATACCTACTTATACTCTTTTCTCCACTCTGAGACCGCCTTCTACCAGCTAACCTCTCCTTCTATAGGGTTCTCATACCGGGCCCATGCTGTCTTGTCCTTATCCATCTGATAACTAGTCACGGTACTAATGTTTTTAGGTTTTGCCAATATAGGGTGATCTTTATATACTATCTGTAATACACCGATGTCCTCAGTGGCACGTCTGCTACTGCTTTACTCCCGTTATTGCTGAATGTCTATGTTTTGTGACATCTCACTAGTTCATCGCTCTCAGTATCCGATGGGAGTTCCCCCGTGGAGCTCTTTTGTACATTTGTTTTTCAGGATCGGAATGTCAATCTCCCCCCATCCTGAAAAGAGCAATTTCTACTCATTCTCTCTCTTTTTTCTTCTGCTCTTTTCTATTTCTCTCATACTTCTCCCCGCGCTACCCTTCCCTTTTCCTCACCCTTTCCTCCCCCTCCTTGGGCTGTGGTCTAGGAGACCCGCTGGCTATGTGGTGTCTACTCAGGTCAGTATACTGACATATGCCAGGGTCATAGTACACAAGCATACCACTAATTTATTATTTGATGGCTGCTCCTAAGGCTAACCATCTTACTGTCCTGTCTAACAATGTTAAAGGGCTCAACGCACCTAGGAAACGTTCATTGGTCCTTAAAGAATTGAGGAGGCTGAAAGGAGATATAGTCATGTTACAGGAAACACACTTACGGCGGGGAGCCTCAGTGAACCTTGTCTCAAACCTTTACCCTTCAGTTTATCTTAGCTCTGCTCCCATCAAAAAGAGAGGAGTAGCGATACTCATTCACAAAAATTCTAAGTTCAACCTTTCCTCTGCGAAATACAATAGGGAGGGTAGGTTCCTGTTCATTAAGGGCTCTCTTAATGGCTCGACTTATACTTCACAACTATCTATTCCCCTAACTCCAATCAAATTCCCTTCTTATGTAAAACTCTTGACTTACTGGCTGACTTCCAGGAAGGTGTGGTCATCCTGGGGGGGATTTTTTTAGACTGCTTTTCGGGCACATCTTCTTATTCGCAATCCTATCTTAGCAGATTTGCCAAATATATTCATGGTTTATCCCTACTGTACTCTTGGAGAATTCTCCACCCCCAAGACAGGGATTACACCTTCTATTCACATCCACACTCTCTTTACTCAAGGATTGATTATATCTTTTTTTCACATTCTGCGATATCGGCCTTGAAACATGCCTCAATAGGCAACATCACTTGGTCAGTCCATGCTCCAGTTTCCATTGTCCTGGACCTCCCAACCACCCGTACCTCCCCATCTCCCTGAAAGTTTGATGAATCCTTACTTTCTTAAATCTCATATTGAGAAGGCTTTAAGGTTATATTTAGCGGAGAACGATACGGTAGGAATGTCCCCACTGGAATCCGAGGCATTCTCCTTAACCTAGCTGTGAGACGGAAAAAACAAATTGCCTCAAAGGTCGACTCTCTCTTACGAGAGATTAATACTATCGAGTCCTTACACAAAGCTTCTGCTGTTGGTGCAGCTTATACACGCCTTCTTGCCTTACGGTCTAAGTTCTTGTCCCTTCTTCAAGAGAAAGTGGAACGTACGTTTCTTAAGTTTCGCCAAGCCCACTTCGAGCATGGCAACAAACCGGGCAAGCTTTTGGCTCGCCAATTAAAAGCTAAACAAAGACTCACGTATATTCACTCAATCCGTTCTTCTTCGCGGGTCATCTCACACTCTACGACAGATATCGGGGCTACGTTCCGAGCATACTACTCCGCCTTATACAACTTGCGCCAGGAGACCGCATCCCGGGACCTTCAGACGACTGAGCCTGATCTAGCTGAATACCTGAAGTCGGCTAATCTCCCAAGAGTCCCTACAGAGGCAATGGCTTCTCTGGAAGCCCCGATTACTGAGCAAGAAGTGACTCAGGTGATTTCTTCTCTCCCCGCCGGGAAAAGCCCCGGACCCGATAGACTCTCACAACCCTACTACAAAGCTTTTCACTCAATCTTGACACCCTTGCTGACCAGATCCTTTCTTAATCTGCCGGATGATATTCGATCCCATCCTCATGCGTCTACGGCATATATTACGGTTATCCCGAAACCTGGGAAGGATCCGCTCAGTTGTACGAATTATCGCCCTATCTCACTGCTTAATCTAGATCTGAAAATCTTTGCAAAAGTCTTAGCCAATAGACTCCAACCTTTACTGCCGTCCCTGATCTATTTGGATCAAGCTGGTTTTATCCCCCATCGTGAAGCCAGAGATAATACCAGGAAAATTCTGAACATTATACATCACGTAAATACATATAACATACCTTCAATTCTACTCACTATTGATGCCGAGAAGGCTTTTGATAGGATTAATTGGTCTTTCATGTTGGCCTCATTACGATCTTTTGGCTTTGGTCCTCAATTCTTAAGGTATGTTATGAGCTTATATACTAATCCCAATGCTAGAGTTAAAGTTAATGGCTCACTTTCGGACCCATTTAACATCTCCAATGGTACTCGTCATGGTTGTCCACTTTCTCCTCTATTATTTGTCCTCTTGATGGAAGTGTTTGCACAGAGAATTCGAGCTACTCGTGCTATCCCAGGGATCTCTATAGGGGACTCGGTTTGTAAACTATCTTTATTTGCTGATGACGTAATCCTAAGTACCCGAGACCCTGAAGTTACTATTCCGGCGTTACTTTCTGAATTCGACATCTTTGCTTCCTTCTCGGATTTTAAGATCAACGTACATAAATCTGAAGCTCTATGTTTTAATCTTTCGACTGACTCTCATGCCTCCCTGACTTCATCATTCCCTTTTAAATGGTTATCTAAGTCGATCAAGAATCTTGGAATATCCCTAACTTCAGATCTGAACCTGTTTTATGGAGCCAACTACCCACGTCTTCTAACAGACCTTCACAACCATACTACCCAGTGGAGTAAATTGTTCCTCTCTTGGACTGGCAGGATTCAGGCCTTCAAAATGATGCTTCTGCCGAAATTAATATACCTGTTTCAGACCCTCCTGGTCTCTCTCCCGAGATCCTTCTTTATCAAAGCGACTCGTCTGCTTTCTAATTTTGTCTGGGGTTGCACTAGACCTCGGATTAACCGATGTTCCCTTTACAAACATAAACTATCTGGAGGGCTTGGGTTCCCCAACTTACGACAGTATTATGAAGCTACATTATTGGCCAGCATTCCTGATTGGAGACTGAATCAGACTAATAGACTATGGGTCCGGATGGAACGATCTGCTACCTCTATAGATCCACTATCTCTAGTATTTTGTAACACCATTCCCAAACGAGTGATACATCTACTCAACCCTATTGTCCAAAATGTTCTTTCTCACTGGTCATTAGTGAACAAATCACGCCACCTTCTCCTTCATCCTTCTCCCCTGTCTGCAGTGTTTCTGCCCTTACAAACCCCCTACACTCTCCCTATGAACCAATTTCGAAATTGGAGTCCCGCTTACTGCATGAAGTTACGGCACTTTTATCTTGACTCTCGTCTGAGGGATTTTCAATCCCTTAAATCCCAGTTTGATTTACCCTCCGCAGAGATATGGAGATATCTCCATCTTAAAGGCCTTCTCTCCCAACCTTACTTCTCACAATCTCTGCATAAGAAATTGTCTCCTTTTGAAAGCTTATTAGACCCTTCCCCCTCTCCTCCAAGAAGCTTTATAGGAAGGATCTACAATATACTTTCTGATAATGATCCTACATTTAGTCACCATTACACTGAAGCATGGGAAATGGAGTTGGGGTCAGTCCTAACGCCAGCCGAATGGTCAAGCATTTGGAAAAATACCCATGCCTCCTCCATCTCTAACAGATATGTCGAGATGAATTGTAAGCTCCTTTTCCGTTGGTACTATAAGCCTGTTCGGCTACATTCATTTGACAAACGAATTCCCCAATCCTGTTGGCGGTGCAAGACTGGTGTTGGTTCTTTCTACCACATCTGGTGGGACTGCCCTGTATTATCACCATTCTAGTTTTCTTGTCTTACCTACATAGAAAATACGCTACATATATCACTCACACGAGACCCTTGGCAGATCCTTTTGTTCAGGAACCTCCCCTCCGTTGATTCTGTCAATAAATTGTTTTTGTTCTCTATGTTAAATGCTGCTAAATCTCTTTTACCATTGTTGTGGAAAACCGCCTCTTCACCCAGTATCATGACTTGGTGTGACAAGGTTGATGAACAGCTGTTATTTATCCGTATGACATTGAGATATAATCATAAGGATACGTCTGTGTTAGACCCCTTGCTGTCCAGATGGCACTCTCTCAAAACTGACATGGTAAGATCAGGGCAGGCCCGACGGCTGTGACTCCTAGACTTCAGCCTAAGTTCCCTTCCCTCTCCCCTCCCTTACTTCCCGTTATGGGTTCCGTTCTTAATCCCGTCTCTTCTCTCTTTCTTTTTCCTTTTTCTCTTTCATTCCTGCTTCCCTTTATCTCTCTTCTCCTCCTGTCTCTACCGTTTAAACTTCTTTCTATTTAAAGGCTCTAATAATTCTGTTGTATAGTCAGGAGGAATGACACTTTATTCCTGATGTTACTGTTCAGTGAGTCTGTGTGATTATTAACAGTCAGATCATGCTCTGTTTTTTTTTATAACACATTTTGTTTTTATCATATCTGGCTCTTTTTTACTTGAGTATTATACTTCCTTGATGTACGGCTTTATATGCTTCTAATTATGTAAGTTATCTTTCTCTTTAATGTTACTGTTTCTTTTTATCTCTGTAATGCTTCAAGAGCTATCAATAAAGAGTTTAAAAAAAAAAAAAAAGTGCATTTAGGCCACCAATGCTTGTTTTGCCATGTACCTCTCCAGCAATATGTAGAAGAAAGTTCTTTACCCCAGCATAACAGGTTCTGTATCCGGTGCAAGACATCAGAAGGATCAGTGCCATGTTATGACCCACAGCAACAGCAAAAAAGAAAGATGATGTCTGCACGCGGCATTGTAGTTTAAGCTCTACTGAGCATATTTATTAATCACCATTTGAACAACATTTCGGGTCTAAAACCTTATTTTCTTATAAAAACAATTAAGATTTCTACACGTGTGCAGAGTTAAAAAGTTAAATTTCGTTTTGTCTATCTAAAATAAAATTACTTTATTAAAAATGGATAATTTGTGCAATGTATTGCTGATTTGCATATTATTAAGCAGAACTTTATGTTATTTTAAAGTTTGTATGTTTTCTAAGAGGTGTAGATCTCTATATGAAATAATTAATTAAGATGATGTAAATAATGTGTGCTAATTGATTTGATTTTCAATTAATGCTGTCATTCATCACTGTAGTGATTTTGCTGCACATTTGTGTATTTAAACATCTTGAGAGTGTGTTTTGCTTAGCACCTGAGGAAGGGAAGATTTCCCCGAAACGTTGTGCAAATGGTGATTAATAAATATTCTCAGCTTAAACTACAATTCCGTGTGCAGACATCATCTTTCTATTTTACCTCTCCAGCAATAGAACAGCTGAGGTACATGTGGGAGTTTTTTAGGCGGTAGTGTTTTTACTATTACCTCCAGTTTTATCAGCGGTAATAGAAACAAGCACCTGGTGAGCTCTTTGCATACCCTTTCAAGCTCATGAGTTTAGGTGAGCATCTCTGACTTCTTCTATGTATGTGCACAATGCTCTTAGGGTTGATCAACCTAAGACATGGACCCCTTGCTCACAAATGCCTAGAGAGATCAGCTGCACCTCACTAATGAGGCTCAATAAGGCCTAAGCGTATGCCTAGAGTTAGCTGGTTCTCTTGTTCAGAGAAGAATTGTCTGGTATTTCATGGCTGGACTGTCATTTTGGCAGGACCTGTGTGATGTGCTTCAGAATATTTCTTCTCTGTGTATGGCACTTGTGAGCTAAAAGAGATTGCACCCTGAGTGCAGCACATAGTCCTAGTGAGCTTTTGCATACCTTGCAAGCTCATGAGCCTAGCTGAGCATCTCTGACTTCTTCTATATTATAGGTACCATGATCTGTCTGTCTATCTATCTATCTATCTATCTATCTATCTATCTATCACTACATTGATGTATAATTTCAGGAAACATGGGCCACTGCAAATGTTAGATCAGTGAAATATGCTATAATTGCATGGTGCCTCTACTCAGACAAGGCATTCTAGATCAATGTTACTCAGTTCACTGCTTCATATACTTAAGCATATGTACACTACAAAGTTAGACTGTAATAAGAGTAACAGAGTTTAACAAGACAATATACACACATCATCCCCAAATATCACAGCACCTGTGTAAATGGGGGCACCAGAAAAATGGGTTGTGAGTGGTATATATGCCAAACTTCTATTTGTTAGGCTAGTCAGAATTAAAGTGACAGTATTAGCTCATTCTCGCCATTCGAATGGATTCCACAGTCCACAGCTTCAACAGACATCTGTGAGATGAAACCACCAATAACATTTATCACTAGCAATGGAATCTAGGCATTGAATGTATCATTAGCCCTACTTATCTGGCTCTAATGGTAAATTAATTTGTATACAAAAATAATAATAAGATTCCCAATCGTACTAAATATGTAATAGTACTGCAGTTCTTATAGCTGACATACAAAAGAAAAAAGATAGGTGCATTCCTATATCAATTCAGCTGTAAATTCCCACTGATTAAATTCATTCTCCAAAATTCCTACCCTAAAGAGACCAGTTCAGTACAGAAAGAGTTCATGACCAAGGAAAAATAGTCTAACTTTTATTGAACGCTATAAAAGTAATATAATATGTTACATCTTTTAATCATAATGATTCTTTAACTAATACTCAGAAAAAATAAAAAATAACTGATGATTCTATAAAACAATAACTCTGCATGACAAAACATAGCTTACAGTCTGATAGTAGAGTGTCATTAGTCCCTAACAAGCTGACATAATGTTGAATCAATCTATACTTATTAATCTAAATCCAATATTCTTAGGGACAAATATGGTAAGTAGCATAGTAATTACTTATAGAAGATGATGTAATCAACAAGTACTATATGGTTAGGGATAATGGTTTGTGCTACATCACCCAGATAGTTATTTATAATGAAATAGCAGTGTGGGATAGCATTACCCATTTGTTTTTTAAGCAATGCTTATTCCTTTGAGTGGCAGTGGGGTACACATTGCAATGCATTGTGTACCCCTCTGCCACTCAAAGGATTAATGAGAGCCTCAGTGACACAACAGTGTATATATATTGAATATTAAATGTACACACAGGACTGTATATATAATGTATATTAATCTAAACAGTGTACATACAGAATTATATATAATGTATATTAATGTACACGAATTAATATATATATATATATATATATATATATATTAATGCACACAGGGTGTACATTAATATACATTATATATATATTCCTGTGTGTATAATGTATAGATTAATATACATTATATATACAGCCCTTTGTGTATAGTGTGTATATTAATATACATTATATATACTCCAGTGTATACAGTGTGCTGATTAATATGCATTATGTATACTCCTGTATGAGTCAGCCTCACATAAACCCTATGAGTGCAAGAGGAGTACACAATTCATTGCAATGCATTGTGTACCCCTCTGGCACTCCAAGGTTTAAACATTGGATAAAAAGGAAAGAAACAGCCGAGCAGCGCCATCACACACTGGTAGTATGCAATCTAAGCATCTGTTTCTTTTATGTAGTAATGTTTTGGAGTGCGTCTGTGGCTATTTTGTGTTTAGGCAGGAAGGCGCGCCATATGGTTAACCATTTGCATGCCAGAGAGTTGCCCAACTCATCGACACTCCCTTTTATTCAAATGGTTAATTTCCTAATTTAAATCAGCTGCAACTTTTATTTGTCCCCTGAATTCCACAGTTTTTTTTATTTCTGCATATTGTCCCCAAACATACATCCAAAATGGCAATCCATTGATAAACACAAAATATACAGAACAAGGTGCTACCAGTGTTTGCACACTATCAGGGATGTAGAAATATATTGTTCTTTGGTAAGTAACCTACATAGAGATTTGAATGTGAATCCATTAATTCAGGTCATTATGCAACATCAAAAGTGCACACATTGTGAGGCAATCTAATTGCAGCACACAGAACAAATTAAAATGGACATTAATTTAATTTTGTGGGGTTTTTTTTAAACACTTAATGCTAGAATGTGTCTAGTGCATTGCAATAGAAATGCATACACCAGCAGAATCGGAGACCACACCAGACATCACACCTTGAGGAAGCCATCCGGCAACCAAGGGTTAACATCCAAATACTGTCACCATGTCTGCCATACAGCTGTAAAAGAGAATGAAAAGTATGGGGCTAAATTCTATTGCAGGTGCTAATTTTATCTCTGCTTTTATCTCCAGTTTTCCCCATAGACTTCAATAGGAAAATATTTGATAAAACAGGTAACATTTAGCACCTGCAATAGAATCTAGCCCTTATTATTTTCGTTCTTCAGCTGTATGGTAGACTCAGTGACACCTCTTGTCTGTTAACCAGTTGGTTGCCGGATGACTTCTCTCATGGTATGCTGTGTGGTGACATCTCCAATTGTTTACATTCATCTGAATGAATTTAATTGTATTGTATGTAAAGGAGATTTTTCCCACTGAAAGAAAAAATCATGCGTTATTGTTGATACGGGCGCCTCGGAGGGAGGCAGTGGCACAGCAAATTAGTCTTTGTCCTTAGCAGTTTATACGATTACTTTAACCTTTTGAATGGCACAGGGGTTTACAGCACATTGCAAAGCAATGTGTTGCACACACCTCTGGCACTCAAAGTGTTAATTATCCATACAGGATCTGAAGAGGCTTAGGATGAAGAAGTGGAAGAACTTGGTGGATCAGACATGGCTCCGAGAAGAGAATGCAAGCATCATTTGCTAAGATATTCATTCCACTGTGCTACTAAAATGAAGTGTTTTATAATTCCCAGGTGGGACAGCGGCACATTACAACACCTACAGAGTGTGGTACTCTGAAGCGCTGACTAATAAAAATTATATATACAACGAGAAAAGCCAGAAAAAAGATTCAAAATACAATAAAAATAAAAAAAAAAAGAATATGAATGATGGACCTGTAAATCACAGTAGTGGGAATTTGGACTTCTTATAGGAAAAAAGGGCTTAACAATTTGAGTGGCAGAGGGGGTATGCAACACACTGCAAAGAAATGCTTTGTGCACTCCTCTGTCACTCAAAGGGTTAAGCGCAGAACCTATGCATGCCGGTTTGACAGAATACTGCAATATATTATTTGGAAAAAAGCAGTAATAACAAGGAGAACAATAGTAGAATTGCAAGTTAGTGTATGTCTCGTAAGAGACACCCCACAGTGGGTGTACTTCAACGAGTTAGTAGTCTTAAAGTCAAAGTGGCAGCATACTCTAATGTGTATTGCTCTGAGCCGACAGTAGTGTTGAATGCAGGCACTGAAAAAGTGGATCCCGTGGTCCCACTCTGCTTGTCTCCAACATTACTGGAGAATTGTTGTGACGTTCTTATAGTGTGTTGCTTGTCGGTGTCGAGTGGGTTAGAGGCCCAATTCTCATGGAAACAGTGTGAGGGCTGTAGAGATGTGGGTAGTCATGGCAATGGCAGCAGAAGCTCATGTTCTCAGTCAGTGCTGGAGCCTCCTGTTGCATTCCTTTAGACTGCTCTGTCCCTGCTTGCCAGATCGCAAGTGCATGCAGGGGCAGAGCAGGTTTAAGGAATGTAAGAGGAGGCCCCAGGAGTGACAGAGAAGAGGAGCAGCTAGTGGAAGAAGAAGAAATCTGGGTTAGGGCATTGTGCATGCTGGTGGTGGTAGTAGAGCATAGTATGTGTCAGACATGTTGTTTTTTCTTTCAGTGGAAAGTTGAGGGAGGGACAAGTCCACAGGGAGTGTGGGGGAGATATGCATATCTCCTCCTAGCTTCTGCAGGGGTGTATCAGGCATGGCTATAGAATTTGTGGTCATGTAACCACGTTGTCTTTTATAGTATAGATTTAATTCTCTGAATATGTATACACCAGCCCTCCAGTTTATCTGGCTGACAATTACAAAAGCTTGATAGGTGTATCTTGATTATAAAGTTACACTGAAATTGCTATGTTGTATCTATAAAGTAAACTCATGTTATTCATCAAACGAGGAATCTGTATGACTGTATTATGACTTCTACAAAGCAATCTGACATCAAATTCTCACTCCGTATTAACAGATGCAGGTCAGATTGTGGCTTAAAAATAGTGGAAAATAAAGGGTTCATGTAGATGATTATCAATACATTCCCTACACCATACTATGGGCTCAATTCAGTTGTCTCCATTAGGCCAAAAAACCTCTGATGGAATTTTTTTAAAGCACACCAGTGCTATGAAAAATGCCGGCAAAAAAAACCCCTTGCCGGGAGATAAAGTCAGAGGTGTTTTGGCCCATAGAAAAGTGAAACAAAAGCCTTAAGTTGCAATTCAATAGACTGTGTTAGCTGTTAAGGGGCTAGATTCTATTGCAGGTGCTAATTTTATCTCTGCTTTTATCTCCAGTTTTCCCCATACACTTCAATAGGAAAATGTTTGATAAAACGGGTGTTAACATTTAGCACCTGCAATAGAATCTAGCCCTTAAGCTCTTAAATTGAAGACCTATTTTTTTCTTACTAAAGCCCCTTATTAGATCTTTAGTCAGCTGATGCAGCTATTAAAAGTAAATAAAAACCTATGTCCTGAGTGTATGTAATGATGTTGGGCCCTTAGCCCCACATCAATACATCCAAATTACCTAAAATGTGTCCAAAGTTAGTAGAATTAACCCTATGAGTGTTAGTAGAAACTTAACTCATAAACCGGACTTTTGGCCACAAGACCTTTTCTGTGGCCTCAAGTCCATTGTGCTTTTAGCTGATAGGACAATTGAATGCAGACAGACATTTTCTTTTGTTGGTCTGTATCCATTTTGCCCTACCAACTTTTTTAACGGGTTCAGTTGAATCTAGCCCTATATCGCCTATATATATTCACTATAGAAGATTGGAGCAGTTACTGATTCCAAGTTAGAAAGTATGAGATCTGCTATCGCACTAATATAAGGAATATTTGGTATACCATGTCACTGGAATTAAGTTGAATACAGCATTTTCTCACCCTGTTCTTCTAAATGCACCCAACTGTGTGCTTCAGTGGTAGGCCTATTTATTGGGGAGAGTCAGCTGATTGTATTACTTTTGTTGCTGCTATTTGTATGTAGTATTATAGCTAATATGTATCTATTATTAGGACATGTCTCTGAATTATGTCAATCTTCTATATTGCTAAATCATGAATAACAATGTTTTCATCTTCAACCTCAATGAATAAAGCCCTATATGATATTGAAAGGTACCAGTGAATGGACCTCTGTGGAGGGTCACTAAGATAGTTCCCTCTGGCCGTCTAAAGTCTGCGTGCCACAAAGCTATGCTCTGATTCAATTTCAACCACAGAAATCCCATTGTAACCAGTTCCTGATAGCCTAATAGACACAGCTAATGTTATTATACAATATGTGCAGCATTTCATCCCAACAAGTTTCACCTAGTTAGTGGCTTCCCTTTGGCCTTATTTATCCTGAAAATATGAGGCATGATAAAGTGACATCACAGCCTCATCATCACCTAAAGAGATAGGTCTATCACCTCCGACAGCGCTATGTCTGGTCAACTCTTGGTTGGGTCAATTAACCCTTGCAATACATCATGATATTTGAGTTAGTATCCTAGTGTGATTAATAACACGAGTTTACCATATGGATATAACATAGTAATTTGAGTGTAACTTTATAATCAAGAGATATCTATCAATCTACTCTAATTGTCAGTCAGATAAACTGGAAGGCTGGTTTATACATATTCAGAAAATTAAATCTCATTGTAAATAACTATCTGTCTGATTCATTATCCATAACCATATATTACTTGGTGATGTAATCTCATATAAGTCATTCCTATGCTACTTACCATATTTGTCCCTAATAGAGATGGGCAAAAATATTTGCCTCAAACTGAAATCGGTGAATAATGGCACTTTCCGCTTGGCAAATAATTTCCAGCAAATGCAGTTTTTCCGCTTTTCTCTGCTTTTTGCGCCTAGCTCATTGCATTGAAATCAATGGGAACAAAAATGTTGCCCTATCACATGAAAGTGGTAGCCATATAAAAGGGTGTCAGGCTATCACAGCATGCCATTCTGTGTGAGAGGAGAAATCAGCATGTTTTTTGAGCTAGAGACAATAGGAAATTGAAGTTTAGTTTAAGGAATCTTTTAGGTAGGATATTTGCAGGTCAGATTGTGGCTTAAATATTGTTGCAAGCCACAGGCAGCTGGGGACCTATTTGCTTGCTGATCTTGCTGTTAATGTCTCTGTGCTGGAGAAAACAAATTTTGTTTTTAATTTATATTTTTGTTTTTGGACAGACTGATAAGAGAGGGTAGAAAAGTAAATAAATAAATAATAAAAAAAATGAAATAAAAAAATAAACAAAAAAGAATAAAGAAATAAACAAAGAACTAAATATATTAGGTGACAGACAGATGACTGGGCTAAGGCAAAATAGCATACTCAGTCAGTTGTATTGTGTACTGTAGAGTAAAAACACACAGAGTAGTTGAGTAATGTCCAGCAAATGCACAAGGGGCAGGAGGAGGGGGAGGGTGGAGCAGTGCAGGGATATGAGAGTAAAGTAGTCAAAAATTGACTGTAGCAATGGTTGCTGCACCATGTGCAATAATTGATGATGATGATGATGATACCTCTCCTCCAAGGGAGGATACAATTTGCCAAGGTCCCATAAAAACATCCAGCACCACCAGCACCAGTACAAATAAAGAACCATATAGGAAGACATATAAGAAGAACACTGAAGATGACAACACGTCATATTCAAGTGTTGGTGATGACAATAGCATAATAGAGAAAGGTGTAGCAGCTGAATCATCTGCTGCATCAGATAGTGAGACAAACAAGCATCAAAACACCTGTCCTCAAAGTAGTAGTGAACTTTGTTACAGTAAAAGTAAAAATAAATTGAGACATCTAAAAGCTTAGAGGAATATAAGGGTACAGGGCAAGAATTGTCAGGTGATACGGATGATGTTGAGGGTGACCTAATGTTGACTGATGATGATGCAGATCTAGAATATATGCCTCCAGCATTCTTCTCTTGTTCATATACAGATGAAGGTGAGAGTGAGGATGATGACATGGCAATAAAGTTAGCAGAAAGGTAAAGGCTGAATCTTCCACCACTGAAAAGGAGCACTGTGCTTGTCTATAAACTGTTTGAGAAATCCATTGGAAAGTCTGACCCTGGACAAGCAAAGATGTCAGAAAGTACACAGTCACCCTAACAGTTATCATCAGCATCATCGCCTCTTCAAAGTCCAAGTCCCAGTCACCTGTGTTGAGTACCCAGCAGCAGCAACAACAACGGCAACACAGGTTATTAGCATCCACAATGTTAAATATGATGAGTGCCTCTGCTGCTGCTGGAAGTGCTGCACCTTTGACACCTAGTAGTAGTAGTAGTAGTAGAATTACATTAGCCCCAGTAGTAGTAGTAGCAACACCACCTCAGGAACCCCTCATTCCATGAAGTCCACAGTATGTAGATACTTCACTCAGGATCCTCAAGCATATTGCTATCTGTTGTCTGTGCAGAAAGCATGTGATCAGGGGCGAAGCAGGCTCATACCTAGGCACCTCCTCTATGAGATGCCACCTGAAGCACAACCCCTGGTCTGACTGTGAGACACACTATTAGCAGGTCAAAGGTGCCACAACTAGCAGCAGCAGAAGCACTCCAAAAACTCCCCAGGGCTCTGGGGCAGAAAAAATAAGTAGTCAAGTTATTTATGTGCCAGAGAGTGTGCTACTGTCAACAGGTAGTTCATTCCTAATAACACCATGGCTCCTGCTGCGGAGGACTATGATGACTCTGGCTTTGCTGTAGGAGATGGTAAGAGTCATAGACTGTCCACACATGCTGCCTCTACCTTCACCCCCTCCTCTAGTCATGTTGTTAAAGCAATAAAGTTCCAGGGTTCTTCTGTCATGTCGTGCCAACCCACACTGACTGAGTTCCTGGGAAGGAGTCAAAAACTTCACAAAAACAACCCCAAAGTATGCCTGTGGAATGGTCAGGTTGCCAAGATGTTGGCAGTGGACATGCTGACTGTATTCTTTTGTAGAAAACTGAGTTTTCAGAGATCTGATGTCATGTGTAGCTTCATGCTGGCATATCCCAAGCTGCAGTTATTTTTCAGGATGGCTGTGCCTGAATTATCCAAGTAGATGGTTAGTGTGGTAGCTGAAAAGTGCTTATGGTAAGAAAATCCACCTGGCAACAGATATGTGGACAAGTGGGCAGAGCAGAAACTATATGACTGTGACTGTTCACTGGGTATCCCTCCCAGCACCAACAGTGGACAACACTAGCTTACAGCATTAGGTGACAGCTTCTGGTTCTGGCAGAGTGATTAAAAGGTGACAGCAGCACCAGCAGGATAGCCTATTGTCACTCCATCTTGTGCATGCATATTTTTGAGATACAGTCCCACAAAGCTGTAGAGGTTTTAAGTAATCTAGAACAGGTGATAGAGGAATGGCTTGTATCCCTCTCCTTAAAAGCTGGTTTTATGTCTGCTGATAACTAGTGTTGAGCGAGCATGCTCGGCCGATGCTCGGATCGGCTCGAGCATCGCTCTGCTCGGCACATGGCGGTACTCGTACGAGTACCGCATGTGCTCGCCCGCCATGTTCGGGTCTCCTCCCCGCACGTTTTGCGGCTGCTGCGCAGCCAATAAACGTGCAGGGAGGCTCTGACATCGGTGTAATGCCAGCAGCCATGTTGGTTGCTGGCATTACACTGATTGGCTGGCCAGAACCCGTGGTCGGGTGCTGTATAGCACCTGACCATCGAGTTCGGCTCAGTCTGAGCCAGGGAGAGCTGAGGATAGGAAGGGAAAGGCAGTGTAGGGAGGAAAAAAACAAAAATTGTGAAAAAAAAGAACCAAAAGTCCTTTTTAGGACTACTGTGTGTGGGGGCAGCAGGTTATTTTGTGTGGGGGGAAAAAAACAAAAAAAAACAAAAAAAAAATATTCTGTTTAGTGTGAAAAGTTGCAGATTAGAGCACATTCTGTTTAGTGTGCACAGTTGCAGATTAGAGCACATTCTGTTTAGTGTGCAAAGTTGCAGATTAGAGCACATTCTGTTTAGTGTGCAAAGTTGCAGATTAGAGCACATTCTGTTTAGTGTGCAAAGTTGCAGATTAGAGCACATTCTGTTAAGTCTTCAAACTAAAATATCAAAGTCACATATTCCATTCAGTGTGCGTCGCCGCAGTTTAGCAGCACATTCTGTGTACTGTGCAGAGTTGCAGAATAGGAAGAAATACTGTTAAGTCTTCAAACTAAAATATCAAAGTCACATATTCCATTCAGTGTGCTTCGCCGCAGTTTAGCAGCACATTCTGTGTACTGTGCAGAGTTGCAGAATAGGAAGAAATACTGTTAAGTCTTCAAACTAAAATATCAAAGTCACATATTCCATTCAGTGTGCTTCGCCGCAGTTTAGCAGCACATTCTGTGTACTGTGCAGAGTTGCAGAATAGGAAGAAATACTGTTAAGTCTTCAAACTAAAATATCAAAGTCACATATTCCATTCAGTGTGCTTCGCCGCAGTTTAGCAGCACATTCTGTGTACTGTGCAGAGTTGCAGAATAGGAAGAAATACTGTTAAGTTTTCAAACTCAAATATTAAAGTCACATATTCCATTCAGTGTGTTTCACCGCCGTTTAGCAGCCTATTCTGTGTACTCTGCACAGTTGCAGAATAGTAAGAAATACTGTTAAGTTTTCAAACTCAAATATTAAAGTCACATATTCCATTCAGTGTGTTTCACCGCCGTTTAGCAGCCTATTCTGTGTACTCTGCACAGTTGCAGAATAGTAAGAAATACTGTTAAGTTTTCAAACTCAAATATTAAAGTCACATATTCCATTCAGTGTGTTTCACCGCCGTTTAGCAGCCTATTCTGTGTACTCTGCACAGTTGCAGAATAGTAAGAAATACTGTTAAGTTTTCAAACTCAAATATTAAAGTCACATATTCCATTCAGTGTGTTTCACCGCCGTTTAGCAGCCTATTCTGTGTACTCTGCAGAGTTGCAGAATAGTAAGAAATAGTGTTAAGTTTTCAAACTCAAATATTAAAGTCACATATTCCATTCAGTGTGTATCACCGCCGTTTAGCAGCCTATTCTGTGTACTCTGCAGAGTTGCAGAATAGTAAGAAATAGTGTTAAGTTTTCAAACTCAAATATCAAAGTCACATATTCCATTCAGTGTGTATCACCGCCGTTTAGCAGCCTATTCTGTGTACTCTGCACAGTTGCAGAATAGTAAGAAATACTGTTAAGTTTTCAAACTCAAATATTAAAGTCACATATTCCATTCAGTGTGTATCACCGCCGTTTAGCAGCCTATTCTGTGTACTCTGCAGAGTTGCAGAATAGTAAGAAATAGTGTTAAGTTTTCAAACTCAAATATCAAAGTCACATATTCCATTCAGTGTGTATCACCGCCGTTTAGCAGCCTATTCTGTGTACTCTGCACAGTTGCAGAATAGTAAGAAATACTGTTAAGTTTTCAAACTCAAATATTAAAGTCACATATTCCATTCAGTGTGTTTCACCGCCGTTTAGCAGCCTATTCTGTGTACTCTGCACAGTTGCAGAATAGTAAGAAATACTGTTAAGTTTTCAAACTCAAATATTAAAGTCACATATTCCATTCAGTGTGTATCACCGCCGTTTAGCAGCCTATTCTGTGTACTCTGCAGAGTTGCAGAATAGTAAGAAATAGTGTTAAGTTTTCAAACTCAAATATTAAAGTCACATATTCCATTCAGTGTGTATCACCGCCGTTTAGCAGCCTATTCTGTGTACTCTGCAGAGTTGCAGAATAGTAAGAAATACTATTAAGTTTTCAAACTCAAATATTAAAGTCACATATTCCATTCAGTGTGTTTCACCGCCGTTTAGCAGCCTATTCTGTGTACTCTGCAGAGTTGCAGAATAGTAAGAAATACTGTTAAGTTTTCAAACTCAAATATTAAAGTCACATATTCCATTCAGTGTGTATCACCGCCGTTTAGCAGCCTATTCTGTGTACTCTGCAGAGTTGCAGAATAGTAAGAAATAGTGTTAAGTTTTCAAACTCAAATATCAAAGTCACATATTCCATTCAGTGTGCTTCGCCGCAGTTTAGCAGCACATTCTGTGTACTCTGCAGAGTTGCAGAATAGTAAGAAATAGTGTTAAGTTTTCAAACTCAAATATCAAAGTCACATATTCCATTCAGTGTGTATCACCGCCGTTTAGCAGCCTATTCTGTGTACTCTGCACAGTTGCAGAATAGTAAGAAATACTGTTAAGTTTTCAAACTCAAATATTAAAGTCACATATTCCATTCAGTGTGTGTCACCGCAGTTTAGCAGCCTATTCTGTGTACTCTGCAGAGTTGCAGAATAGTAAGAAATACTGTTAAGTTTTCAAACTCAAATATTAAAGTCACATATTCTGTGTAAGATGAAGAAGGCGGGTAAAAAGGGACGGGGAAGTGGACGTGATCCTGAAAGTTCAGGGCGCGGGTCAGGACGCGGAGAAACTGTGCCTGGTGCCAGAGCACAAGAAAGAAAGACATCCACCATACCTAGCTTCATGTGTAATTTTACAGGGCGTCGCAGGACATCACTCTCGAGGTCCGACCACTGCGAACAGGTGGTCGGTTGGATGACAGCTGATACTGCTTCCAGTCGGTTAAGCACCACCCTGTCTTCCACCAAGTCCACTCTCAGTAGCCAAGAGTCTGGTCAACATAATCCTCACTCTGATCATCCTTCCTCCCACCATACACGGTCTGGTCAAAGAAGTGATCCCACACTGGGATATAGTGAGGAGCTCGTCTCATCACCAATCCTTCATTTGACCCTCTCTCCAAGCACGCTTGCAGAGGAACATGACATCTTGTGCCCTGATTCACAACCTCTAGAGGCTACCCAATCACAAGAAGATGACAGATGTGAACGGCATTTAAGGTCAAAGGAAGTAGTGGATGATGATGATGATGATGAGACACAGTTGCCATTAAATCAACCACTATTTCCGTCTCAAGACCTTGTTGAGGAGAATGTTATACAGTTGTCAATGACTGAGTATGTGGTGGGATCAAGACTTGAGGAGGATGATCAGAGTGAGGAAGTGGAGGAGGACTTGGTGGACGATGAGGTGACTGACCCCACCTGGGAAGGTGTAGAGCCGAGCGATGTCAGCAGTCCTGAGGGTGAGCCATCTGCAGCACCGCAACAGGCTGGAAGAGGCAGTGGTGTGGCTACAGAAAGAAGGAGGACCGCACCAAACCGGCCCGCAAATGTTCCACGGAGCACCCCCTTGCGTAAATCTACCTTGCCAAAGGGTAGGTGTTCCGCGGTATGGCGTTTTTTTAAGGAAAGTGCGGACGACAAAAGAATTGTAGTTTGCAACCTGTGCCACACCAGAATGAGCCGAGGCATGAACATTAGAAACCTCACCACCACCAGCATGATCCGACACATGGCATCCAAGCACCGTAGTAAGTGGGAGGAACGCCTGGATCGCCCATCTGTGTCTGCAGGCCACACCACTGCCTCCTCTTCCCCTGTTTTCGGTGCCGGCCAATCGCCTGTCGAAGGCGCAGGCCCGCATACCTCCCGCCCTGCACCTGTACCATCTGAAGCACCATCAGCGACCACATCCAACTTCCCTGTCCCAGCACAGCGTCCAAATGTCGTTACCCCAGGCATTTGAGTGCAAGAGAAAGTACCCAGCCACCCACCCACAGGCCATAGCACTAACCTCACACCTTTCCAAATTACTGGCCATCGAAATGCTGCCATTTAGGCTTGTGGACACTGAGTCCTTCCGCAGCCTGATGGCAGCAGCTGTCCCTCGGTACGCGGTCCCCAGCCGCCACTACTTTTCCCGGTGTGCCATCCCCGCATTACACCACCATGTGTCCCGTAACATCACCCGTGCCCTGACCAACGCAGTTACTGGGAAGGTCCACTTAACGACTGACACATGGACAAGTGCTTGTGGCCAGGGACGCTACATTTCCCTGACGACACACTGGGTGAATGTCGTGGAGGCTGGGAGCGACTCGGACCCTGGGATGGCACGGGTGCTACCCACGCCGAGGATTGCGGGCCCTACCTCCATCAGGGTTTCCACCAGCACCTACGTTATTGGCTCCTCCTCCTCCGTTTCCACCTCCGAATTCTCTACACGCAGCGCCACTCCCCCATCAGCCAGTAGCTGGAAGCAGTGTAGCACTGCAGTGGGGAAGCGTCAACAGGCCGTGCTGAAGCTGATCTGCCTTGGGGACAAACAGCACACGGCCTCAGAGCTGTTGCAGGGGATTAGTCACCAGACCGAGCAGTGGCTCTCGCCACTCAACCTGCAACCAGGCATGGTTGTGTGTGATAATGGGCGTAACTTGGTGGCGGCTTTGGAGCTCGGCAAGCTCACACACGTACCATGCCTAGCGCATGTATTTAATTTAGTGGTGCAGCGATTTCTAAAAACCTACCCCAATGTGCATGATCTCTTGACCAAGGTGCGCCGCGTGTGTGCACATTTCCGTAAGTCATCTACAGCTTCGGCCGGCCTGTTGAAGCTGCAGCAGCGCTTACAATTGCCAGCTCACCGGCTGCTGTGTGACGTGAGCACGCGCTGGAACTCCACCTTCCACATGTTGGCCCGGCTTTGTGAGCAGCAGAGGGCAGTAGTGGAGTACCAGCTGTTACACGGTCGTCGCCTCTCCGTTCAACTTCCTGTAATCAGAAGTGAGGAGTGGGAATGGATGTCAGACCTCTGCGAGGTTTTACGCAATTTTGAGGAATCGACACAGATGGTGAGCGGCGATAACGCTATTATCAGTGTAACCATCCCACTTCTGTGTCTACTGAAACGCTCGCTGCTCACAATTAAAACCGACGCTTTGCATGTGGAAGAGGTGGAAATGGGGGAGGAAGAGCTTACACAAGGTGATAGCCAGAGCACCCTCACTTCGTCTTCTCAGCGACAATTGGAGGAGGCGGAGGAGGAGGAGGAGGAGGAGGAGGAAGACACGGTTGCCTCCGCTACAGAGGGTAGCCATGGAACTTTAGTTCCATCTCTTCAGCGTGGGTGGGCAGAAGAGGAGGAAGAGGATGAGGAGATTGAGAGTCATCCTCCTGGTGAGGACAGCGAAATCTTGACTATTGGTACTCTGGCACACATGGCTGACTTTATGTTAGGCTGCCTTTCCCGTGACCCACGCGTTATACGCATTTTAAACAACACGGATTACTGGGTGTTCACCCTTCTGGACCCCCGCTACAAAGAGAATTTCTCATCTCTCATTCCTCTGGTGGAGAGGACAAGCAAAATGGTGCAATACCAGAATGTTCTTGTCGAAAAATTGCTCCAAAATTTTCCATCTGACAACGCTGGCGGCAAAGTACGTGCTACCTTGGCCAACCGAGAAGGGGAGAAAAGGGGAGCACACAGCAGTTCCGAGAAAGGCAGGGCAACACTCTCCAAGGCGTGGGACACCTTCATGACACCCCGCCAGCACCCTCACCCTGATGCGCAGCCTAGTGTCACAAGGAGGGAAAAGTTTTGGAAGATGGTGAAGGAGTACGTAGCAGACCGTGTCAGCGTCCTCAATGATCCCTCTGTGCCTTACAACTACTGGGTGTCCAAGCTGGACACGTGGTATGAACTGGCACTCTACGCCTTGGAGGTGCTGGCCTGCCCTGCCGCCAGCGTTCTGTCTGAGCGGGTATTTAGTGCTGCTGGTGGCATCATAACAGATAAGCGTATCCGCCTTTCCACCGACAATGCTGATAGGTTGAAACTTATAAAAATGAACAAGGACTGGATTTCCCCTGACTTCTCCACTCCACTGGAGGAAAGCCCCGGGGGAACATAAACTCACTTTATATATGTTATTTACAATGATGTGAATACTCTGTATTCCCATTCACCCCTTCCACCCAAAAAACGGGTATATGGTTGACTCTTAATCTTCTCATCCTCCTCCTCCTCTTCCATATGCCCTGTGCTATAATTTTTATATAGGGCCAGCTCACCAGCGGGCCCTGTGATATAATTTTTATATAGGGCCAGCTCACCAGCGGGCCCTGTTTGACAATTTTTATATAGGTCAGCTCACCAGCGGGCCTTCTTATATAATGTTTTATTGGGTCAGCTCTCTAGCGGGCCCTCTCATATAATGTTTTATAGCGTCAGCTCACTAGCGGGCCTTCGCATATAATGTTTAGGATGGTCAGCTCTGCAGCAGACCCTCACCCATAATGTTTTAGATGGTCAGCTCAGCGCACGTTTCCCTCTTAATCATGGCCTCAGTTCAATAAAATCAAGGAAATTTTTGGGAGAATTTGCCTCTGCGCACGTTTCCCTCTTAATCATGGCCTCAATTCTGAAAATCAAGGAAATTTTTGGGAGAATTTGCCTCTGCGCACGTTTCCCTCTTAATCATGGCCTCAGTTCTGAAAATCAAGGAAATTTTTGGGAGAATTTGCCTCTGCGCACGTTTCCCTCTTAATCATGGCCTCAGTTCTGAAAATCAAGGAAATTTTTGGGAGAATTTGCCTCTGCGCACGTTTCCCTCTTAATCATGGCCTCAGTTCTGAAAATCAAGGAAATTTTTGGGAGAATTTGCAGATGATATACAAGTAAATATACAGCAAATATTGTTTGGTAACAATTTTTCGCCTAAAGTCGTTTTTATTTTCCTTTTTGTGTGTTTTATGGTCAGTCTGTAAAAATGGCGTACTACGGGCGAAAGATCGTTCCCAGCAGCGATGTTGGAGTCCAAGATGCATCCAGACATCCTCCCTATGCTGTCCCTGAACCATTTCTGTAGTGTTTCCATCTTTTTCTGCCCTTTTCCTATGGACCAGGCACCCTCCCCTCATCAGAGCAGGGGGTGCCTGGTGTAATGCTCGAGTCCTCCCATTGACTTCAATGGGGCTCGGGTGCTCGGCCGAGCACTCGAGCCTCAGGGGGTGCTCGGTCAGAGCACCCGAACACCCGAGCATTGGGGTGCTCGCTCATCACTACTGATAACGGCTATTAAGGTGAGATGGTGCATGTGCCTTGTTTTACCCATCTGCTTAAAGTGATAGTAGTGTCCTATAATAACTTTATGTGGTATTGTACATTTTAAAAAAGTAAATTATGTGCAGAAAATCCCATGAAGGTTTGAGAGATCTTCACATCTAAAGTTCCCTCCTCCCTCCTCTTCTCCGGATGTCAGCTGTAAAGCTGACAGCAGGAGATTTGAGTCGGCCGAGTCGAGGCAGCTCTTCAGCAGAGCCAAAATAGCGATCTTTAAAAAGAACTACTTCATTGGAACGGTCTACAAAGTGTGCTTGCAAATCAGGCACATTTTGTAAACCGTTCCAATGAAGTAATTCTTTTTAAAGATTGCTATTTCTACTCTGCTAAAGAGCTGCTGGCTGGTCCCAGAACTGGGATCTCCTGCTGTCAGCACAGCGCTGATGTCAGAAAAAGGAGAGGGAGGGGGAACTTTAGATGCAAATAACTCTCAGTCCATAAAGGTTTGAGAGATGGGATTTTCTGCACATTTTTTTAAAATGTACAATACCACATAAAGTGTCACAACAAAGTTTGTCACAACAAGGAATCACGATCAGCAACAACTCTCTAAAGAATCAGATTCTGTCAAGGAATATTGAGATATGCTTATTGATCGAGTGGAGGATTGCATTGTGGAGGATGAGAGGGAGAAAGTGAGGGCACACCAAATATCTAGACAATATAGTGAAAAGGAAGGCAGCAAAGCATTTCAACCATCAAAAGCATTTACATCATCAACCATAATATCCCATTCTGAACACAGGGCAATCCATGGGTCTCAGCAGAGGAGGCAAAAACCCAACATTGGTGGTGCTGTTGGCATATCTCTTTGGGACTTGCTCCCTGAGTATGGGTTGGTAACTGACACACAGGAACACTGTGTAACTCCTAGATTCTGTCAAGTAATATTGAGATATGCTTATTGATCGAGTGGAGGGTTGCATTGTGGAGGATGAGAGGGAGAAAGTGAGGGCACAACAAATATCTAGACAGTATAGTGAAAAGGAAGGCAGCAAAGCATTTCAACCATCAGAAGCAGCTACATCATCAACCAGAATATCGCATTCTGAACACAGGGCAATTCATGGGTCTCAGCAGAGGAGGCAAAAACCGAACATTGGTGGTGCTGGTGGCATATCTCTTTGGGACTTGCTCCATGAGTATGGGTTGGTAACTGACACACAGGAACACTGTGTAACTCCTAGAAGTGGTCCCACTGTATGTGAGATGGTTTTTGCATACTTGCAGGATAGCTATGTTCTAGACAGAAACAATGACCCAATGGACTACTGGCAAACAAAGCAGTGTGTGTGGCTAGCATTGAAATGTACTGCAGTGGATACCCTTAGTTGTTCTTCAGCAAGCGTTGAGTCTGAGTGGGATTTCTGTATGGCTGGTTTCCTTGTCATTGTCTGCAGGATGCGGTTATCAAGCAGCAATGCTGGGAGACTAACATTCTTAAAAATGAACATCTCATACCATCTGTGTATCAGGTAGCAGAAACCACACATGACAGAGGAAGCCAGGACAAATATATTAACAGCAGCACAGATGAGGAGGAGGGATGTGAAGAAGGGTTGCCACCATCTACCCCAATTGGGACCACTGCTATGACTGAAAAGTAATGTGTGTCAATAATCTGAGAAGGAGGATAACAATTTGACACAAACAAGACAATGGTAAAAACTATATACATGCACAAATCACACCATACCAGTCCCCCACCACCACCACTACCATACATATCTGTCACATTGTTGGTTGTACTTTATTTTTGTTATTTCTTGATATCATCATCATGAATATGTGCCAGTGTCACTTAAGCAGGAAGTTAGTGTTGTGGGCAAAGGACAAATGCACTCTGCATGCTAACACATTTTTCAAGGTATATGTTCCTGTAGGACTCACAACTTTGACTTTCAGCCACTTATTTCTAAACTACAGCCCTCAGAAGAAGTAATATTGCAGTGGGAAATGTAGTACACAGAAAATATAGGCGAAAAATGTGTTAAAATAGGTGAAAAGGAGGAACATTTTGGATTGTGAGAAGAGAAAACTTTCACGAAAAATGAGAAAAATCAGCCAGTTTTCACAAAAAGTAACGAGGGAAATTTTTCCCACTTTTCTCCCACCCCTAGTCCCTAAGAATATTGGATTTAGATTACTATGTATTGATTGATTCAACATTACATCAACTTGTTAGGGACTAATGACTAGGAAAGGGCAAAATATTTTTGCCTCAAACCAAAATCTGCAAATAATGGCATTTCCTGCTTGGCGAAAAATTTATTACAAAAAGTTTTTGTGCTTTTTTCACCTTGCTCATTCCATTAAAATCAATGATGATACTGAATTTACACATAGCACATAGCAAATGTTATTTTATTTCCTAAAAGCATAGAACAAAAGGGGCACGAGGGTGCCTGTGTTGGAAGCGGACAACAAAGTATTTTTCTCTGATTTTTTCATGGGAACAAGACAGAACCTTTCTCCCACACCTAACCCCAACCCCACCTATGAAATTGGTTAATTGACATGGATTGCTTCTTTGATATTGGATTTCAGTGTAGTAACATAATCCCCAATCCTGAAGAGGAAAATCTCTAAGAATTACTGGAGCACAAGGTAATAACACTAATTCTTTAATTCAACTGAAACCTAAATCAATATTTACTCCATCTGTACAAATATGTCCCCAAATAAAAATATTTGGTGAGTTGGTCATGAAAGACATTATTCAGCTACCCTAGAAAAAGGGTCCATTTAACTTAACAAGAGTACAAAATGAGGTCAGTAAGGAGATATCCAACTGTCATGATGTTGAAATAAAACCTTCTAATAAAGGAGTTAATATAGTTATCTGACCCAAGTACTTATATTTGGCTGAAACATTAAAACAGGTTAATGACAAGGAATGCTACAGAAAACCATATTCTGATCCCACTAGGGTCTTTTTGACCTTATACTATAATATTAGTGAGGAGGCAGCTAACAATGACACTATTTTAGTTATGCTCCCAAAAATACATAAAAATTACGCACTGCCATCAGGCAGGCCAATCATCTCAAGCATTGGAAGTCTGTGTAAAAAGACTTCTCAATATTTGGATATGAAATTGAGAAATTACATAACTACATTACTATCATATATCAGAGACGAGTGATCTTCTGTTCAGATTAGATAAACCACCAGTAGACAATTGGCCAGTTGTGATTTAGAATCACTCTATACCTCCATACATCATGACATGGGCCTAAAAGCTGTACAATATTTTCTTGACAATGATTCAAGTGTAAATGATAACTATAATACCTTTTTTGTTTAGATTATTGCATTTTATATTAAAGCATGATTCTATAGTTTTTCACAATCATTTCTACCTGCAAATCAGAGGCAGAGCAATGGGGGCTGTCTGCTCCCCCAAATATGCCAGTATATCTTGGATGGTGGGATCATATGACAACTTTCAGTGAGAAAGTGTTTGTTGATACAAAACACATTAGGATGTATTTTTATTTGGATCATTTACTCAATAAATGGGATTTACTGATTTGGCAAACTCTTTTTCATCTGGGATTTCATATAATATACCTGATGAAACAGTGGATGAGTGGTGATTATAAGGCTTTATCAATTCATAGATGTGGTGAGCATAACTCATACTGTAGGGTTAATTTTCCTTACCACACAGTTTATGCTTTTAGAGGTGTCTGCACCCCTTTTCTTCTTAAAATTCTAAGTTCTATCTACATATAGAATAAAAACATTTTTTCAGATGTATTCATTTAAAATTACATATTTAACACTGTATTCCCATGTATGCGCCAAAAGTATTATGGGTAAATAACTTGGCCCCCTTAACCCAGTACCACTGGGAGTGGAATAACAGGTAGGCATTCTACACCATACAAGCTATTGGATTGACAATGGAATCTGAAGTATGATAATTTGCTTTTTATGGAGCCTATGAAGTGAATATTCCAAATCCAGGTTTATACTGGCACCCAGTGGCTAAACTCGCCTGTTATAAGAATAAATATACTTTTCAAAACACCAATAGAGCACATGTGCGTGTTGTATGTAGCTCCTCCCCTGAGATGACTACTTGTTGATCATAAAATACATTGTTAATCACAAACTGCAGAAGTATAAAATACAGGATACCAAAAAATAACAAGACTGACAAGAAGGAAGGTCACAACTAAGAGACTATCTGCCCACTTTTTTGCATTTGGTTGTCTTAGTGAGAGAGTAAGCTTGGGGAAATCGAATAGAGGGGTGTTATGGAGGGAATTTAACCCTATAAGAACCAGAGGAGTACTACTGTATATTTATGACATCCAATGAGGGCCTTTGACCTTTTAAGGACAATAAGGGTGTGCTAATCTTTATAAAACAATGCATTGCACACCTATCTGGTCCTTAAAAAGGTTAACTTGTTCATGTTGTTGTTCATGTTGTGGGCCAGATTTAAGAAGCAAAAGATAATCAATTCTACAGCAAACGAACTGCACTGTAAGGGATAGATAAATATCTATTGATTACTAGAGAAGTTTCCAGTGCATTGTGAAGCAGTGCACTTGATGTGCCACTAGTATTTAAGAAGTTAAGAACAATTTAAAGGGGAACATTATCTAAAAATGAAACTGGGTTATACAATTTTAAATAACACGGACACCCAGTTAACAAATGTAAAATGTTATTTTATATTAAATCACTAAAATCTAATCCTAAAATTGCTGTTTTAATGCATGTGTATATTATCTTAAACAGACACATTGTGATTAATTGTTTATACAGGGATAATACTGTTAATGTGCTGATATTAAAATCCACTGATTTTTCTACTGTTCAGAAAGGTTGTTATCTTATGTCAGTCCTGTGACCGCCCCTGCAGCAGGCACCCGCCCCTGTAGCGTTAGGGGGTCGCCTACCAGGTGATTTACACCGGACAGACCTGGGCCTTTTGCTACTGAATCTAGCTGCACCACCCAGAGGAGGAACGGTCAACCAGATTGCAAGACCTCCAGGTGCAGCCAGCCCAATGGAGAGCAGTGACCTTAGTAGGGACTTGCACTTCTACCCACTGGAACAGGTCACTGCAGAGCAGACATCATCCCCTCTGCTGTGAACCCCTCTACCTTGTTCTGGGGAACAAGCTCAGTCCCCACTGCAACACTTCCAGGAAAGAACCAGCCCACCAGCCCTGATAAAATGGCACTGCTTTTAACAAGGCACTTTTGGCTACACATCAAGCACCACCCTCCATAACAGAACCTAAACATCTGCTTCAGAAGTAGAAAAAACACATCGCATGCACTTATATTTCTTGAAATTGAATACAAGGTATTTCACAACATACATTTAACTTGGGGCGACATGACTATAACAAAATATCACAATACACAGAAGACAAAACATACAACAAACATAACAGAGTATCACAATTTTGGGGCGTAGGATGGGGGAGTATAATTAAAACACTGACAAGAAACCGAAGGTACCAGAATGCAACTGTGACATATTTGCATACTCGAATGGGAAACAGCAATGCTGCAATGTATGTCACCAACCAATAGATGGCAGTTCACCGAACAATGCTGCTATGCTTGTCACCAACCAATAGATGGCAGTGCATAGATCAATGCTACTATGCTTGCCATCAACCAATAGATGGCAGTGCATAGCACAATGTTGCAATGCAAGATTCAACCAATAGATGGCAATGTTGAGTTCAAAGGACTTGAGATAGGAAAAGTCCATAGCAGATGTATTGTTTTAATGTCCATGTAATCCCACAGTCCTCATATATCACAGGGACATGAAAGTTTAACCTACTGTTTCTTCATACTCCTCCCCCCTCTCAAATAAGAGAGTGGCGGAGCGGTCTCTCACAGGCCCCATGCAGGCTCACTTGATTTACAGGGGGAATTAAAACACAATTTTCCACCAGTCCTGCTTGTAGGACCAGAGTGTGCATCATGTCGAGTCCCACAGTCTAAAATAAGGGTGAGTTGGGTGAGACATGCACCAGGCGCACCTTTCTGTCCCACCTCCTTTGTTCAAGGGTAGCGAACTGTTAGTCCTTTGGGCCACACTAAATGGCTCCCACCCCTCCAGCCAAAACATAAAACTTTGAGGAGAAACAGAAGCCCAGGTATCTCCTAGGGGAAGAGGGTCATCTGGTCCATGAACTTGGGGACCAAGGATACATGTGTTGGTTGGTCCCAACCCTAGGGCAGAAGGTGACTCATCACTCCTCCCAAATGCGGTCCTCTGAAAACATCCACAGGGGTCAGGGGAACCAACAGGGGGAAAAAACTCTGGGGATGTTCCAATCCTTTGGGACACCCTCCAACTTGGGTGACTGGAGCCCGAGGGCTCCCAAATCAAGACAATATTTTGGGCAAATGTACCAAGGCAGGCATCCAGCTCCACGGCGCTGGAGGCTTCCAATATGTCACAGGAGTGATCAGTTCCTTGGCATTCCCATGACCTACGCTCTGGGTCCAATTCCAAGGTGCTGATGCAGGAATCCAGCACATTGCACTCTGCCATCTCCACTGCTGCAACAGCACTTGTACCTGGCATGTTGGTGGATGGAGGAAGTGTGTGGCTACTTGCTTCACAGCCATCTTTTTGAGGAACTGCCTTCCTCTCCGTGACACTTTCTGCCACTTGACCAGAGACTTTTGGGTCATCTGTCTCCATGTCCTGCAGGAGCTGTTGGGAAGCAGTGTCGTCCCACTGGCTTTCATTCTCCAGTTCCAGGACACTACTGGGCAACAATCTTGGATATATCGCAGTGGATCTCCTCAGGCATCTCTTTGCAGTCTGCTGGTTGGGGAACCAGACTGGTTATCTGGCATCCCTCCCTGAGATTCACCTCAGCCTCCTGATCCTTGAAGGGCTGGTGGGTTACCTTAAGATTAGTGATGATCGAGCACCCCAATGCTCGGGTGTTCGGGTGCTCTGACCGAGCGCCCCCGGAGGCTCGAGTGCTCGGCCGAGCACCCGAGCCCCATTGAAGTCAATGGGAGGACTCGAGCATTACACCAGGCACCCCCTGCTCTGATGAGGGGAGGGTGCCTGGTCCATAGGAAAAGGTCAGAAAATGATGGAAACACCACAGAAATGGTTCAGGGACAGCATAGGGAGGATGTCTGGATGCATCTTGGACTCCAACGTCGCTGCTGGGAACGATGTTTCGCCCGTAGTACGCCATTTTTACAGACTGACCGTAAAACACACAAAAGGAAGATAAAAACGATTTTAGGCGAAAAATTGTTACCAAACAGTATTTGCTGTATATTTACTTGTATATCATCTGCAAATTCTGCAAAAAATTTCATCGATTTTTCGGAACTGGGGCCATGATTAAGAGGGAAACGTGCGCAGCGTAAAGCAGGTGTTCAACGTGGTTATGGCCCGGGTAAGGTACAGCATTCAGGAACGGAGGCCGCAGCTACCACAGGTTTTACAACATGTCCGTTTGCCCTTGTTAAGTCCAAAATTTATAGTCGGAACAGTGGGGTCTGATCCATTCAGTAAAAGTGACGAAGTGACTTAGTGGATGAAGCCAAGAGCTACCTTCTGCTCTGTCGAACACCCCAGCCCTATTTAATTCAATGGGAGGACCTGAGGCACTCCGATACAACCTGTATATCACAAAATGGAGGGCCTCATTCACATTGTGGTACAATAGTTCAGGTAGTGGTCCAACACGCATAAAGCCTATGCACTAAGTGAAAGGGCTGCCAAAAATTAGACTGAAATGTCACTCCAATACACCCTTTATTACACATAAAGGAGGGCATCATACACACCCTTGAAAAATTAGGATTAATGGCCTGCTGGTGATCCTCTAAAACATTAGGGGCGAGGGCATGCCGCTAAGCTGACCATCTAAAACATTAGGAATGAGGGTCTGCTGCTGAGCCGACCATCTAAAACATTATGGGTGAGGGTCTGCTGCGGAGCTGACCATCCTAAACATTATATGCGAAGGCCCGCTAGTGAGCTGACGCTATAAAACATTTTATGAGAGGGCCCGCTAGAGAGCTGACCCAATAAAACATTATATGAGAAGGCACGCTGGTGAGCTGACCTATACAAAACTTGTCAAACAGGGCCCGCTGGTGAGCTGGCCCTATATAAAAATGATATCACAGGGCCCGCTGGTGAGCTGGCCCTATATAAAAATTATATCACAGGGCCCGCCGGTGAGCTGGCCCTATATAAAAATTATATCACCGGGTATATGGAAGAGGAGGAGGAGGATGAGAAGATTAAGAGTCAACCATATACCCGTTTTTTGGGTGGAAGGGGTGAATGGGAATACAAAGTATTCCCATCATTGTAAATAACATATCTAAAGTGACTTTATGTTCACCCGGGGCTTTCCTCCAGTGGAGTGGAGAAGTCAGGGGAAATCCAGGCCTTGTTCATTTTTATAAGTGTCAACCTATCAGCATTTTCGGTGGAAAGGCGGATACGCTTATCTGTTATGATGCCACCAGCAGCACTAAATACCCGCTCAGACAGAACGCTGGCGGCAGGGCAGGCCAGCACCTCCAAGGCGTAGACTGCCAGTTCATACCACGTGTCCAGCTTGGACACCCAGTAGTTGTAAGGCACAGAGGGATCATTGAGGACGCTGACACAGTCTGCTACGTACTCCTTCACCATCTTCCAAAACTTTTCCCTCCTTGTGACACTAGGCTGTGCATCAGGGTGAGGGTGCTGGCGGGGTGTCATGAAGGTGTCCCACGCCTTGGAGAGTGTTGCCCTGCCTTTGTCGGAACTGCTGTGTGCTCCCCTTTTCTCCCCTTCTCGGTTGGCCAAGGTAGCACGTACTCTGCCGCCAGCGTTGTCAGATGGAAAATTTTGGAGCAATTTTTCGACAAGAACCTTCTGGTATTGCACCATTTTGCTTGTCCTCTCCACCGGAGGAATGAGAGATGAGAAATTCTCTTTGTAGCGGGGGTCCAGAAGGGTGAACACCCAGTAATCTGTGTTGTCTAAAATGCGTATAACGCGTGGGTCACGGGAAAGGCAGCCTAACATAAAGTCAGCCATGTGTGCCAGAGTACCAACAGGCAAGATTTCGCTGTCCTCACCAGGAGGATGACTCTCAATCTCCTCATCCTCTTCCTCCTCTTCTACCCACCCACGCTGAAGAGATGGTACTAAAGTTCCATGGCTACCCTCTGTAGCGGAGGCAACCGTGTCTTCCTCCTCCTCCTCCGCCTCCTCCAATTGTCGCTGAGAAGACGAAGTGAGGGTGCTCTGGCTATCACCTTGTGTAAGCTCTTCCTCCCCCATTTCCACCTCTTCCACATGCAAAGCGTCGGTTTTAATTGTGAGCAGCGAGCGTTTCAGTAGACACAGAAGTGGGATGGTTACACTGATAATAGCGTTATCGCCGCTCACCATCTGTGTCGATTCCTCAAAATTGCGTAAAACCTCACAGAGGTCTGACATCCATTCCCACTCCTCACTTCTGATTAGAGGAAGTTGAACGGAGAGGCGACGACCGTGTAACAGCTGGTACTCCACTACTGCCCTCTGCTGCTCACAAAGCCGGGCCAACATGTGGAAGGTGGAGTTCCAGCGCGTGCTCGTGTCACACAGCAGCCGGTGAGCTGGCAATTGTAAGCGCTGCTGCAGCGTCAACAGGCCGGCTGAAGCTGTAGATGACTTACGGAAATGTGCACACACGCGGCGCACCTTCGTCAAGAGATCATGCAAATTGGGGTAGGTTTTTAGAAATCGCTGAACCACTAAATTAAATACATGCGCTAGGCATGGTACGTGTGTGAGCTTGCCGAGCTCCAAAGCCGCCACCAAGTTACGCCCATTATCACACACAACCATGCCTGGTTGCAGGTTGAGTGGCGAGAGCCACTGCTCGGTCTGGTGACTAATCCCCTGCAACAGCTCTGAGGCCGTGTGCTGTTTGTTCCCAAGGCAGATCAGCTTCAGCACGGCCTGTTGACGCTTCCCCACTGCAGTGCTACACTGCTTCCAGCTACCGGCTGATGAGTGAGTGGCGCTGCGCGCAGAGAATTCGGAGGTGGAAACGGAGGAGGAGGAGGAGGAGCCAATAACGCAGGTGCTGGCGGAAACTCTGATGGAGGTAGGGCCCGCAATCCTCGGCGTGGGTAGCACCTGTGCCATCCCAGGGTCCGAGTCGCTCCCAGCCTCCACGACATTCACCCAGTGTGCCGTCAGGGAAATGTAGCGTCCCTGGCCACAAGCACTTGTCCATGTGTCAGTCGTTAAGTGGACCTTCCCAGTAACTGCGTTGGTCAGGGCACGGGTGATGTTAAGGGACACATGGTGGTGTAAGGCGGGGACGGCACACCGGGAAAAGTAGTGGCGGCTGGGGACTGCGTACCGAGGGACAGCTGCTGCCATCAGGCTGCGGAAGGACTCAGTCTCCACAAGCCTAAATGGCAGCATTTCGATGGCCAGTAATTTGGAAAGGTGTGAGGTTAGTGCTATGGCCTGTGGGTGGGTGGCTGGGTATTTTCGCTTGCGCTCAAATGCCTGGGGTAACGACATTTGGACGCTGCGCTGGGACAGGGAAGTGGATGTGGTCGCTGATGGTGCTTCAGATGGTACAGGTGCAGGGCGGGAGGTATGAGGGCCTGCGCCTTCGACAGGCGATTGGCCGGCACCGAAAACAGGGGAAGAGGAGGCAGTGGTGTGGCCTGCAGACACAGATGAGCGATCCGGGCGTTCCTCCCACTTATTACGGTGCTTGGATGCCATGTGTCGGATCATGCTGGTGGTGGTGGTGAGGTTTCTAGTGTTCATACCTCGGCTCATTCTGGTGTGGCACAGGTTGCAAACTACAATTCTTTTGTCGTCCGCACTTTCCTTAAAAAATCGCCATACCGCGGAACACCTAGCCCTTGGCAAGGGAGATTTACGCAAGGGGGTGCTCCGTGGAACATTTGCGGGCCGGTTTGGTGCGGTCCGCCTTCTTTCTTTAGCCACACCACTGCCTCTTCCAGCCTGTTGCGGTGCTGCAGATGGCTCACCCTCAGGACTGCTGTCATCGCTCGGCTCTCCACCTTCCCAGGTGGGGTCAGTCACCTCATCGTCCACCAAGTCCTCCTCCACTTCCTCACTCTGATCATCCTCCTCATTTCTTGATCCCACCACATACTCAGTCATTGACAACTGTGTATCATCCTCCTCATCAAGGTCTTGAGACAGTAATAGTGGTTGATTTGATGGCAACTGTGTCTCATCATCATCATCATCCACTTCCTTTGACCTTAAATGCCGTTCCCCTCTGTCATCTTCTTGTGATTGGGTACCCTCTAGAGGTTGTGAATCAGGGCACAAGATGTCATGTTCCTCTGCAAGCGTGCTTGGAGAGAGGTTCAAATGAAGGATTGGTGATGAGACGAGCTCCTCACTATATCCCAGTGTGGGATAACTTCTTTGGCCAGACCCTCTATGGTGGGAGGAAGGATGATCAGGGTGAGGATTATGTTGACCAGACTCTTGGCTACTGAGAGTGGACTTGGTGGAAGACAGGGTGGTGCTTAACCGACTGGAAGCAGTATCAGCTGAAATCCAACCGACCACCTGTTCGCAGTGGTCTGACCTCGAGAGTGATGTCCTGCGACGTCCTGTAAACTGAGACATGAAGCTAGGTATGGTGGATGTCTTTCTGTCTTGTGCTCTGGCACCAGGCACAGTTTCTACGCGTCCTGACCCGCGCCCTGAACTATCAGGATCACGTCCACTTCCCCGTCCCTTTTTACCCGCCTTCTTCATATTACACGGAATATATGCCGCTAATCTGCGGCTAGGCACACTAAACAGTATGTGACGCTAATCTGCGGCTATTTTCAGTGAACGGAATATGTGACGTTAATTTAAAAATTTGCACACTAAACAGAATGTGAAAATAATCTGCGGCTAGGCACACTAAACAGAATGTGACGCTAATCTGCGGCTAGGCACAGTGAACGGAATATGTGACGTTAATTTTAATATTTGCACACTGAACAGAATGTGAAAATAATCTGCGGCTAGGCACACTAAACAGAATGTGACGCTAATCTGCGGCTAGGTACAGTGAACGGAATATGTGACGTTAATTTTAATATTTGCACACTAAACAGAATGTGAAAATAATCTGCGGCTAGGCACACTAAACAGAATGTGACGCTAATCTGCGGCTATTTTCAGTGAACGGAATATGTGACGTTAATTTTAATATTTGCACACTAAACAGAATGTGAAAATAATCTGCGGCTAGGCACACTAAACAGAATGTGACGCTAATCTGCGGCTAGGCACAGTGAACGGAATATGTGACGTTAGTTTTAATATTTGCACACTAAACAGAATGTGAAAATTATCTGCGGCTAAGCACACTAAACAGAATGTGACGCTAATCTGCGGCTAGGCACAGTGAACGGAATATGTGACGTTAATTTTAATATTTGCACACTGAACAGAATGTGAAAATAATCTGCGGCTAGGCACACTAAACAGAATGTGACGCTAATCTGCGGCTAGGCACAGTGAACGGAATATGTGACGTTAATTTTAATATTTGCACACTGAACAGAATGTGAAAATAATCTGCGGCTAGGCACACTAAACAGAATGTGACGCTAATCTGCGGCTAGGTACAGTGAACGGAATATGTGACGTTAATTTTAATGTTTGCACACTGAACAGAATGTGAAAATAATCTGCGGCTAGGCACACTAAACAGAATGTGACGCTGATCTGCGGCTATTTTCAGTGAACGGAATATGTGACGTTAATTTTAATATTTGCACACTAAACAGAATGTGAAAATAATCTGCGGCTAGGCACACTAAACAGAATGTGACGCTGATCTGCGGCTATTTTCAGTGAATGGAATATGTGACGTTAATTTTAATATTTGCACACTGAACAGAATGTGAAAATAATCTGCGGCTAGGCACACTAAACAGAATGTGACGCTAATCTGCGGCTAGGCACAGTGAACGGAATATGTGACGTTAATTTTAATATTTGCACACTGAACAGAATGTGAAAATAATCTGCGGCTAGGCACACTAAACAGAATGTGACGCTAATCTGCGGCTATTTTCAGTGAATGGAATATGTGACGTTAATTTTAATATTTGCACACTAAACAGAATGTGAAAATAATCTGCGGCTAGGCACACTAAACAGAATGTGACGCTAATCTGCGGCTAGGTACAGTGAACGGAATATGTGACGTTAATTTTAATATTTGCACACTAAACAGAATGTGAAAATAATCTGCGGCTAGGCACACTAAACAGAATGTGACGCTAATCTGCGGCTATTTTCAGTGAACGGAATATGTGACGTTAATTTTAATATTTGCACACTAAACAGAATGTGAAAATAATCTGCGGCTAGGCACACTAAACAGAATGTGACGCTAATCTGCGGCTAGGCACAGTGAACGGAATATGTGACGTTAGTTTTAATATTTGCACACTGAACAGAATGTGAAAATAATCTGCAGCTAGGCACACTAAACAGAATGTGACGCTGATCTGCGGCTATTTTCAGTGAACGGAATATGTGACGTTAATTTTAATATTTGCACACTAAACAGAATGTGAAAATAATCTGCGGCTAGGCACACTAAACAGAATGTGACGATAATCTGCGGCTAGGCACAGTGAACGGAATATGTGACGTTAATTTTAATATTTGCACACTAAACAGAATGTGACGCTAATCTGCGGCTAGGCACACTAAACAGAATGTGACGCTAATCTGCGGCTAGGCACACTAAACAGAATATGACGCTAATCTGCGGCTATTTTCAGTGAACGGAATATGTGACGTTAATTTTAATATTTGCACACTAAACAGAATGTGAAAATAATCTGCTGCTAGGCACACTAAACAGAATGTGACGCTAATCTGCGGCTAGGCACACTAAACAGAATATGACGCTAATCTGCGGCTATTTTCAGTGAACGGAATATGTGACGTTAATTTTAATATTTGCACACTAAACAGAATGTGAAAATAATCTGCGGCTAGGCACACTAAACAGAATGTGAAGCTAATCTGCGGCTAGGCACAGTGAACGGAATATGTGACGTTAATTTTAATATTTGCACACTAAACAGAATGTGAAAATAATCTGCGGCTAGGCACACTATTAAAATGCCCCTTTTTGTTGCTGCGTTGTACACTATTTGTCCCTGTGCACCTAGTACAATGTCACCTAAATATCCCCCCCCACAAAAAAAAAATGAAATTGTGCCCCCCCAAACAAAATATAAATGCTGCCCCCACACACAACAGTCCTAAAAAGGACTTTTGGGTCTTGATATGGTGTTCCAACACTTTTATTCTCCCTACACTGACTTTCCCTTCCTATCCTCATCTCTCCCTGGCTAAGACTGAGCCGAACTCGCTGGTCGGGTGCTATACAGCAACCGATCACGGGTTCTGGCCAGCCAATCAGTGTAATGCCAGCAGCCAACATGGCTGCTGGCATTACACTGATGTCAGAGCCTCCCCGCACGTTTATTGGCTGCGCAGCAGCCGCAAAACGTGCGGGGAGGAGACCCGAACATGGCGGGCGAGCACATGCGGTACTCGTACGAGTACCGCCATGTGCCGAGCAGAGCGATGCTCGAGCCGAACCGAGCTTCGGCCGAGCATGCTCGCTCATCACTACTTAAGATCCATTACTGTTTTGCTGCTTCTCCAGGACCCCGCATCAAGCGGGGATCTGTTATTGAACTCTGTGTCTCCTGCACGGTCCAGCTCTACCCGAACCTACCGCAGCATTACCATTATGCTGCTGATACAGAGGTGGAGGAGAACGTTAGCAAGACTAGCAGTAAGGGGAACTTACATCTAATCCAATGATTTCCAGTCCCCAGGAGGTATTGTAGCTCTGGGGAAGTATATTGAATTGAATAATTCAAGTATATTGAATTGAATAAGGGGGATGTTCTTGTTGATGTTATTGCTTGTTATGATACTATAAACATTTTGCTGACTTTGTTTTCATTATGCTTTTGATCTTTTTTTGGCCCTAACTTTCTCTCTTTCATCCTCCACAATGCAATCTTCTGAGCGATCTATAATCATATCTTTATATTCTTTGATAGAATCTGATTCCTCAGAGAGAGGCTGTTGCTCATCACTTTTGTCACAAACTGATCATATTTTGGCAGAAATTCAGAAAGTCTTGGTTAAAAAGCAGGGGTCCAGCAAAGTTGCAAGAATGTATTCCTCGTTTATTTTAATGGACATTATGCAAAGCATGCTAATAAGTCTTTCAATAGCTGGTGCATGTCTGTGCTTTAATTACGGTAAGATTCATCAGCCATTTCCAATGTTTTTTTCTGCAGTAAATTTTTCAGTGGGAGAACCTCACTAATTCCTGCCCCAATACAACTAACCAGCAAGGTGGCCTCCTCAAAAGGTTTCAGCAGCTCAGATAGTTCACACATTAGTTGCCATAGCCCATGTGAAAAAAATGCTCCCAACAAAGCTTTGTATTGTATACTCCACAATGGTGTCAATTAGCCCATACAAATACTATAGCATGTAACATGTGGAATTCTACCAGATAGGGACCTCAGTTTTCAGCTGATGATGGGGCAAGTTGTTACTCTCTTGCATAGAATGAATGCATTGCAAGCACTGTAGGAGTGGCTAAAATGGGCACAAACTTTGAGGGCGATATTCACCATCCCTCTGAGGGTTTAAGAATCTAGTCACAATTAAATTTAGGACATGGGCAAAGTAGGGTACATGCACTGTATCAAAAGTAAGGAAACTGAGCAAAGTACCACCCTCTAAGCTTAGTATATTCTGATACTGTATAGATGTCCCCTTTTTCCCCTCCTATTCACTCACATGCAATAGAGGCTTTTTCTGCCTCTCAGTATATTTACTTATTCTGGATTCTGGGTTACTCTAGATATAACACCAATCACTTGTCTTCTTACCCTATTACATTGTAAGTGTAGTTCCTATGTTTCAGACCACATATATCAGATGGATATGTAGACTCACTTCTCCAAAAGGAGTGTAGGAACCTATAATGGTTCAGAAATAAAAATATCTGAGTGGGGGTCAGATCCAATATATCATAAGACATATAGGGTAGGAAAAACACCTTCTAAAACAGTGTCTTTATTATTGGAAAATATATATTAAAAAAAAAATAAAAAACAACATATAAGTGTAATCCTCTAAAACACCGAAATGTATGTAATGATAAATGACAGCATGTATAGGTATTAGTGTTGAGCGAGCATGCTCGGCCGATGCTCGTATCGGCTCGAGCATCGCTCTGCTCGGCACATGGCGGTACTCGTACGAGTACCGCATGTGCTCGCCCGCCATGTTCGGGTCTCCTCCCCGCACGTTTTGCGGCTGCTGCGCAGCCAATAAACGTGCAGGGAGGCTCTGACATCGGTGTAATGCCAGCAGCCATGTTGGCTGCTGGCATTACACTGATTGGCTGGCCAGAACCTGTGGTCGGGTGCTGTATAGCACCTGACCAGCGAGTTCGGCTCAGTCTTAGCCAGGGAGAGATGAGGATAGGAAGGGAAAGTCAGTGTAGGGAGAAAAAAAGCAAAATTGTGAAAAAAAAAGAACCAAAAGTCCTTTTTAGGACTACTGTGTGTGGGGGCAGCAGGTTATTTTGTGTGGGGGGAAAAAAACAAAAAAAAAAAAATTTCATATATTCTGTTTAGTGTGCAAAGTTGCAGATTAGAGCACATTCTGTTTAGTGTGCAAAGTTGCAGATTAGAGCACATTCTGTTTAGTGTGCAAAGTTGCAGATTAGAGCACATTCTGTTTAGTGTGCAAAGTTGCAGATTAGAGCACATTCTGTTAAGTCTTCAAACTAAAATATCAAAGTCACATATTCCATTCAGTGTGCGTCGCCGCAGTTTAGCAGCACATTCTGTGTACTGTGCAGAGTTGCAGAATAGGAAGAAATACTGTTAAGTCTTCAAACTAAAATATCAAAGTCACATATTCCATTCAGTGTGCTTCGCCGCAGTTTAGCAGCACATTCTGTGTACTGTGCAGAGTTGCAGAATAGGAAGAAATACTGTTAAGTCTTCAAACTAAAATATCAAAGTCACATATTCCATTCAGTGTGCTTCGCCGCAGTTTAGCAGCACATTCTGTGTACTCTGCACAGTTGCAGAGTAGGAAGAAATACTGTTAAGTCTTCAAACTCAAATATCAAAGTCACATATTCCATTCAGTGTGCGTCACCGCAGTTTAGCAGCCTATTCTGTGTACTCTGCACAGTTGCAGAATAGGAAGAAATACTGTTAAGTTTTCAAACTAAAATATCAAAGTCACATATTCCATTCAGTGTGCGTCACCGCAGTTTAGCAGCCTATTCTGTGTACTCTGCACAGTTGCAGAATAGGAAGAAATACTGTTAAGTTTTCAAACTCAAATATCAAAGTCACATATTCCATTCAGTGTGCGTCACCGCAGTTTAGCAGCCTATTCTGTGTACTCTGCACAGTTGCAGAATAGGAAGAAATACTGTTAAGTTTTCAAACTAAAATATCAAAGTCACATATTCCATTCAGTGTGCGTCACCGCAGTTTAGCAGCCTATTCTGTGTACTCTGCACAGTTGCAGAATAGGAAGAAATACTGTTAAGTCTTCAAACTCAAATATTAAAGTCACATATTCCATTCAGTGTGCGTCACCGCAGTTTAGCAGCCTATTCTGTGTACTCTGCACAGTTGCAGAATAGGAAGAAATACTATTAAGTTTTCAAACTCAAATATTAAAGTCACATATTCCATTCAGTGTGCGTCACCGCAGTTTAGCAGCCTATTCTGTGTACTCTGCACAGTTGCAGAATAGGAAGAAATACTGTTAAGTTTTCAAACTAAAATATCAAAGTCACATATTCCGTGTAAGATGAAGAAGGCGGGTAAAAAGGGACGGGGAAGTGGACGTGATCCTGATAGTTCAGGGCGCGGGTCAGGACGCGGAGAAACTGTGCCTGGTGCCAGAGCACAAGAAAGAAAGACATCCACCATACCTAGCTTCATGTCTAATTTTACAGGGCGTCGCAGGACATCACTCTCGAGGTCCGACCACTGCGAACAGGTGGTCGGTTGGATGTCAGCTGATACTGCTTCCAGTCGGTTAAGCACCACCCTGTCTTCCACCAAGTCCACTCTCAGTAGCCAAGAGTCTGGTCAACATAATCCTCACTCTGATCATCCTTCCTCCCACCATAGACGGTCTGGTCAAAGAAGTTATCCCACACTGGGATATAGTGATGAGCTCGTCTCATCACCAATCCTTCATTTGACCCTCTCTCCAAGCACGCTTGCAGAGGAACATGACATCTTGTGCCCTGATTCACAACCTCTAGAGGGTACCCAATCACAAGAAGATGACAGATGTGAACGGCATTTAAGGTCAAAGGAAGTAGTGGATGATGATGAGACACAGTTGCCATTAAATCAACCACTATTACTGTCTCAAGACCTTGTTGAGGAGAATGTTATACAGTTGTCAATGACTGAGTATGTGGTGGGATCAAGACATGAGGAGGATGATCAGAGTCAGGAAGTGGAGGAGGACTTGGTGGACGATGAGGTGACTGACCCCACCTGGGAAGGTGTAGAGCCGAGCGATGACAGCAGTCCTGAGGGTGAGCCATCTGCAGCACCGCAACAGGCTGGAAGAGGCAGTGGTGTGGCTACAGAAAGAAGGCGGACCGCACCAAACCGGCCCGCAAATGTTCCACGGAGCACCCCCTTGCGTAAATCTCCCTTGCCAAAGGGTAGGTGTTCCGCGGTATGGCGTTTTTTTAAGGAAAGTGCGGACGACAAAAGAATTGTAGTTTGCAACCTGTGCCACACCAGAATGAGCCGAGGCATGAACACTAGAAACCTCACCACCACCAGCATGATCCGACACATGGCATCCAAGCACCGTAATAAGTGGGAGGAACGCCTGGATCACCCATCTGTGTCTGCAGGCCACACCACTGCCTCCTCTTCCCCTGTTTTCGGTGCCGGCCAATCGCCTGTCGAAGGCGCAGGCCCGCATACCTCCCGCCCTGCACCTGTACCATCTGAAGCACCATCAACGACCACATCCACTTCCCTGTCCCAGCACAGCGTCCAAATGTCGTTACCCCAGGCATTTGAGCGCAAGCGAAAATACCCAGCCACCCACCCACAGGCCATAGCACTAACCTCACACCTTTCCAAATTACTGGCCATCGAAATGCTGCCATTTAGGCTTGTGGACACTGAGTCCTTCCGCAGCCTGATGGCAGCAGCTGTCCCTCGGTACGCGGTCCCCAGCCGCCACTACTTTTCCCGGTGTGCCATCCCCGCATTACACCACCATGTGTCCCGTAACATCACCCGTGCCCTGACCAACGCAGTTACTGGGAAGGTCCACTTAACGACTGACACATGGACAAGTGCTTGTGGCCAGGGACGCTACATTTCCCTGACGGCACACTGGGTGAATGTCGTGGAGGCTGGGAGCGACTCGGACCCTGGGATGGCACGGGTGCTACCCACGCCGAGGATTGCGGGCCCTACCTCCATCAGGGTTTCCGCCAGCACCTACGTTATTGGCTCCTCCTCCTCCGTTTCCACCTCCGAATTCTCTGCACGCAGCGCCACTCCCCCATCAGCCGGTAGCTGGAAGCAGTGTAGCACTGCAGTGGGGAAGCGTCAACAGGCCGTGCTGAAGCTGATCTGCCTTGGGGACAAACAGCACACGGCCTCAGAGCTGTTGCAGGGGATTCGTCACCAGACCGAGCAGTGGCTCTCGCCACTCAACCTGCAACCAGGCATGGTTGTGTGTGATAATGGGCGTAACTTGGTGGCGGCTTTGGAGCTCGGCAAGCTCACACACGTACCATGCCTAGCGCATGTATTTAATTTAGTGGTTCAGCGATTTCTAAAAACCTACCCCAATGTGCATGATCTCTTGACCAAGGTGCGCCGCGTGTGTGCACATTTCCGTAAGTCATCTACAGCTTCGGCCGGCCTGTTGAAGCTGCAGCAGCGCTTACAATTGCCAGCTCACCGGCTGCTGTGTGACGTGAGCACGCGCTGGAACTCCACCTTCCACATGTTGGCCCGGCTTTGTGAGCAGCAGAGGGCAGTAGTGAAGTACCAGCTGTTACACGGTCGTCGCCTCTCCGTTCAACTTCCTGTAATCAGAAGTGAGGAGTGGGAATGGATGTCAGACCTCTGTGAGGTTTTACGCAATTTTGAGGAATCGACACAGATGGTGAGCGGCGATAACGCAATTATCAGTGTAACCATCCCACTTCTGTGTCTACTGAAACGCTCGCTGCTCACAATTAAAACCGACGCTTTGCATGTGGAAGAGGTGGAAATGCGGGAGGAAGAGCTTACACAAGGTGATAGCCAGAGCACCCTCACTTCGTCTTCTCAGCGACAATTGGAGGAGGCGGAGGAGGAGGAGGAGGAAGACACGGTTGCCTCCGCTACAGAGGGTAGCCATGGAACTTTAGTTCCATCTCTTCAGCGTGGGTGGGCAGAAGAGGAGGAAGAGGATGAGGAGATTGAGAGTCATCCTCCTGGTGAGGACAGCGAAATCTTGACTGTTGGTACTCTGGCACACATGGCTGACTTTATGTTAGGCTGCCTTTCCCGTGACCCACGCGTTATACGCATTTTAAACAACACGGATTACTGGGTGTTCACCCTTCTGGACCCCCGCTACAAAGAGAATTTCTCATCTCTCATTCCTCCGGTGGAGAGGACAAGCAAAATGGTGCAATACCAGAAGGTTCTTGTTGAAAAATTGCTCCAAAATTTTCCATCTGACAACGCTGGCGGCAGAGTACGTGCTACCTTGGCCAACCGAGAAGGGGAGAAAAGGGGAGCACACAGCAGTTCCGACAAAGGCAGGGCAACACTCTCCAAGGCGTGGGACACCTTCATGACACCCCGCCAGCACCCTCACCCTGATGAGCAGCCTAGTGTCACAAGGAGGGAAAAGTTTTGGAAGATGGTGAAGGAGTACGTAGCAGACCGTGTCAGCGTCCTCAATGATCCCTCTGTGCCTTACAACTACTGGGTGTCCAAGCTGGACACGTGGTATGAACTGGCACTCTACGCCTTGGAGGTGCTGGCCTGCCCTGCCGCCAGCGTTCTGTCTGAGCGGGTATTTAGTGCTGCTGGTGGCATCATAACAGATAAGCGTATCCGCCTTTCCACCGACAATGCTGATAGGTTGACACTTATAAAAATGAACAAGTCCTGGATTTCCCCTGACTTCTCCACTCCACTGGAGGAAAGCCCCGGGGGAACATAAACTCACTTTATATATGTTATTTACAATGATGGGAATACTCTGTATTCCCATTCACCCCTTCCACCCAAAAAACGGGTATATGGTTGACTCTTAATCTTCTCATCCTCCTCCTCCTCTTCCATATGCCCTGTGCTATAATTTTTATATAGGGCCAGCTCACCAGCGGGCCCTGTGATATAATTTTTATATAGGGCCAGCTCACCAGCGGGCCCTGTTTGACAATTTTTATATAGGTCAGCTCACCAGCGGGCCTTCTCATATAATGTTTTATTGGGTCAGCTCTCTAGCGGGCCCTCTCATATAATGTTTTATAGCGTCAGCTCACTAGCGGGCCTTCGCATATAATGTTTAGGATGGTCAGCTCCGCAGCAGACCCTCACCCATAATGTTTTAGATGGTCGGCTCAGCGCACGTTTCCCTCTTAATCATGGCCCCAGTTCAGAAAAATCGAGGAAATTTTTGGGAGAATTTGCCTTTGCGCACGTTTCCCTCTTAATCATGGCCTCAGTTCAATAAAATCAAGGAAATTTTTGGGAGAATTTGCCTCTGCGCACGTTTCCCTCTTAATCATGGCCTCACTTCAGAAAATTGAGGACATTTTTGGGAGAATTTGCAGATGATATACAAGTAAATATACAGCAAATACTGTTTGGTAACAATTTTTCGCCTAAAGTCGTTTTTATCTGCCTTTTTGTGTGTTTTACGGTCAGTCTGTAAAAATGGCGTACTACGGGCGAAAGATCGTTCCCAGCAGCGATGTTGGAGTCCAAGATGCATCCAGACATCCTCCCTATGCTGTCCCTGAACCATTTCTGTGGTGTTTCCATAATTTTCTGCCCTTTTCCTATGGACCAGACACCCTCCCCTCATCAGAGCAGGGGGTGCCTGGTGTAATGCTCGAGTCCTCCCATTGACTTCAATGGGGCTCGGGTGCTCGGCCGAGCACTCGAGCCTCCGGGGGCGCTTGGTCAGAGCACCCGAACACCCGAGCATTGGGGTGCTCGCTCATCACTAATAGGTATGGCTGGAATATCACTAAATAACCAACCCTATACCCTACAGCTCTAGTCACACAAATACAGTACAGTATGATTAAAAAATAAAAATTTAGTAATACAGCAATACTGATATGTATGAAAACAGCAACCTGATTGTTCCTCTGCTAGGCTCAATGCGTTTCATGAAGTATTGGCATAAAGGTCACTTCATCAGGAGCTTGTTATAATGGACTCACCTTGTGCACTGTTAGTTAATATATCCCCAGTGGCTCCACGATGACATACAGGAAACCATGTGTATGATCCTTGCACTCCACCCATGGAACACATAATTTTACGTTCTCTTTCTCCCCAACACGTAAGAAATCCAGCTTAACCCTTTCTATGAAGCAACACAAATAAACAGAATGCCCATTAGATAATTCCATTGTATAGCATTCTTTATGTCCCCTTTGGAAAAGTCTTACTGTCTTAATTCTAACCCTGATAGGGACCTGTACAGAAAAATATTAGTGATGCTAACCACCGATAGAGAAAGACATCATCTCATGACTTTGTTCCCATACATCCATAGATGGGCCATTTGGGGCATTCTACCATTGCACTTAGTGTGAGATCCATGGACTAACATATGACGCCAAAAAATATATACAGCAAAAAATATAAAAAAGTAAAAATATATATATTTATAAATATATATATAGCAATATCTATTCAAAAATCATTCACATTTTTAAAGAAAAATACTAATAAAAAATGCTAGTAAAAAAATAAAAAAATCCATTATAAAAATATTATGTATATACATATAGAGAGAGTTATACTATATATATCTACACATAAAAAGCAGCCTAGAAAATATAAAAGTGTCTGTATGAAAAATATAAGACATATGTTAAAAATATAAAAAACATAAAAAAAATCTAAAAATCTAAAAATATGTATGTGTATGGGACTATAAAACAATCATTTTTAAGATACAGAGAAACAAAAATATGTTCCTCTATATATGCTCCCTATATTCCATATACGTTTTTATAAATTTTATACATTTTATAAGCAGGATGCGATGTCCTTTTCTGCATTTATCCCTCCTGTATGTACTGTATCTAATGTGTAGATCCAGTATGCCTCCCTGGTACATAGTTTGTTATATCTTCCACTCACACCAATAGGTATATGTTCCAAGCCAATCATTTTAAAATTTCCTTATCGTCCTTGTATGCAACTATTCATATGCCTGAGTACTCCATGGTTCTCTTCTTTTCTTTTAACTTTTCCCTGATGTTTACAGATATAATTTTAGTGCCCGAGTTGTTTGGTCTAGGTATTTTGCACCACATCCGCATATTAGCACGTATATTACAAAATCCGTGTTGCAGTTAATATGCTGTTTTATAGAATACGTGGTGGTGTTTCTTTTATTAGAAAAAGTAGTAGTACCATGGGCCATATGATGGCAATTTTTACATATTTGTTTCTGGCATCTATATGTTACCTTTGGGGGATTCTTTTCGTATTACTCGTTTTTATGATTTTTGGACGGCTGGGGGCTATGTATGCTCTTATGTTTTTGTTTTTCCTGAATATCACCTCTGGATGTAACCCTATGCTGCTTCTTAGTCCTGGATCCTGTAGTAAGATCTTTCAATGTTTTTTAAAAATGTTCTTTATTTGATGAACATGTGCATTATATTGCGTATCAAATGCCGCATTATTTCTTCATTCCGTATTTGCTGTTTTGTCTTTTTCTGTAAAATATTTTCCCTATTTAGGTTTAGGGCTCTGTTATAAGCCGAGTTCAAAAGGCCTTCACCATATCCCTTCTCTTTAAATTGTTCTTCTACACTGCTCCTTCTTTTTTATTCTAGCATGTAACATGTGGAATTCCACCAGGTAGGGACCTCAATTTGCAGCTGATGGGGCAAGTTGTTACTCTCTCGTATAGAATGAATGTACTGCAAGCACTATAGGAGTGGCTAAAATGGGCACACATTTTGAGGGTGATATTCCCCATCCCTCTGAGGGTTTAGGAATCTAGTCACAACTAAATGTAGGACATGAGCAAAGTAGGGTACATGCACTGTATCACCTATTCTCAAGGCAGTTATTATGTTGAAGCCATTACCAGCAGACACAAAAGCAGCTTTCAACGAGTGAGGTACAAATCATTGTTCTATCTGGCTTTGTGGAATTGTCTCTCAAAACTCTGCATGCACAAAGTGGCATGCCAATGGTATGGGCTATCATGCTGCTTTCCTTTAATAATAATGCCAGAACCAGAGGAAAGATTACTAGCACCTGATGCTGCAAGCTATTGCTGCCCACTGGTGGGTTTGGAGGAATCCAGTGAGCAGAGACATCATATAGTCTGTACCCTGCCCACTTGTCCACATATGTGTTGTCAGGTGAATTTTCTTTCTGTATGAGGTTTCCAGTCCCTTGCCCACCAAACTAATCATCACCTGCTTGTACATGCTTGAGATTTGCCAGTAGGGTGCAACACATTACATCAATTGTTTAAAAGTTCAGCTTTCTACAAAAGAATAAAGCAGCAGGTTGTATTCCAACATCTTGGCAACCTTGCCATTCCACAGGCGTACGTTGGGATAACTTTTGACATTTTTGACTCCTTCCCAAAACTCAGTAAATGTGGGTTGCCTGTACATGGCAGAAGAACTATGCAACTTTATTGTTTTAACAACATGACTTGTGCTAGTGGTGGGGTTTTCTGCAGTGGCATGTGTGGGCACTAAATGACTCTTCTCACCTCCTACACAAACTCTTAGATAAGCTCCTCTTCAGCAGGAGTCATAGGTGTTATTTCAAATAATCACAATCTTGGCACACTCTCTGACCCATCATCATAATTTCTATTATGTGTACCAGTGCTCCAGGGAAGGAGTGCTTAAGCTGCTGCTGCTAGTTGTGCTACCACTGACATGTTTATAGTATGTCTCCCAATCAGACCTGTGGTTGTGCTTCAGGAGAGATCTCATTGAGGAGGTGCCTAGATGTAAGCCTGCTTTCCCCCTGCACACATGCATTTTTCACAGACAGCAAAATTGTTAGCTTTTGGATGAGTTAAGTATCTCCTTATTGTGGACTTGATAGACTGAGGGGTTACTGAGGGCTAATTCTACTACTGCGGCTAGATGTTGCTCAGATTGTTCTATCACAGGTCAAAGGTGCTGCACTTCGAAAAGCAGCAGAGGCACTCATCACATCAAGGGTTGTGGATGTTATTGATTACCTGTGTTGCTGATTACTCAACACAAGTGCGTGGGTGAGTGGGGGTTGAAATTGCGCCGATAACCATGCTGATGATGTTTAACAGGATGATTGTTCACTTTGTGGCATCTTTACTTGTCCATAATTATAATTTGCAATGTATTTCTCAAACAGTTTATAAACAGGCACAGTGCTCCTTATCAGTGGTGGAAGATTGGAACTTTGGCTTTCAGAAAATTGTCTGGGTCTGTCATCATCTTTCTTATTTTAAACTTCATCTATATTTGAAGAAGAGGAAGATGCTAGATCAACATTGCCATCTGTAATTAGGTCTTCCTCCGGATTACCCACTGCTTCTTCCCCACTACTTTTATCCTCCTATGGATTTTTTATTAACTGTGATGTTCATAATGTTTTCAAATAATTTCAGAACAGGTGTTGTACTTATTTGTGTCACTGTCAGATGTAGCAGTTGGTTGAACTGCTACATCTTCTTCAGTTATGTCATCAACACTACAATGAGTCTAATTGTCATCTTCAGTGTTCTTACATGATTTGTTAATATTACTAGTGGTGGAAAACATTTTTAATGAACTGCATCCTTCCCAAGAGGAGAAGGATCATAATAATTTATTGAGCAAGCTGCAGTCGGTTTTTGACTACCACTTTACTAATATGTCCCAGTAAATCTCTTACTCCTTTCTCCATTCCGCTGCCCCTAGTACGTTTGCTGAACATTATTAAACTAGTATGTGCATTTTAACAGTGAAGTACACAATAGAACTGATTGCGTGTGATGTATTGTCATTTACAATCTACTTCTTCTCTTCTAGTATCTGTCTGCCTCAATCACATCTTACATCAGGGTCATTGTCTCGGTCACCTGTCAGTCAAATTATTTGTTTATTTAACTTTTTGTGATTTTTAAGTAACTGTTTCTATCAGAGTTGATAAAAAAAAAACATACTCCTTGTGCAATTGCTTCTGTCCTAACATAGAACAGCCAGCTGGAAAGATCTTGTATCACAGCTGTTTGTGTCTTCTCAGTATCTTTAAGTAGTTTGGGTATATCTACTTTGCTCCCTTCACATATCCCCAGACTCCCCTAACACAGAGATAACAGCCAGATCAGAAAGGAACTTGGCTTATAGCTCTCTGTGTCTTCTCAACTATACAAAATGTTGGGTTATGTGGAGTAACTCTACTTTGCTCACTTCTCACACCCTCAGACTCCCATAACACAGAGATAACAGCCAGATCACAAAGAAATTTGGATCACAGCTGCCTGTCTTATTCAACCAAGATGCATTTGGGGAAAATATCCTTTCTCCCTTCACACTCCCCCAGAGTCCTCCAGGCTCCACTAACAAAGAAACCAAATTGCCTGCCCACAAGACTCCCTAAATGACAGTCCAATTTTGCTTCATTTGCCTATCCTGCCTTAAAATGGTGCTGTTTCTCTTGCTAACAAATACTTTCTGATATTACATGCCATGGGAACCTGACACCCTTTTTATACTATCCCTATGGGAAAAGAAGGGACAATTGCAATCTAGTGGGGAAATTCAGTCTTACCATTGTTTTCATTGTAGAAAAAAAAAAAAAACAGAAAAAAAAATTCTAGTTTGGTGGGAAGTGCCATTTTTCACCTGTTTCTTGTTTGAGCAATTTCACCCCGTCCCTATTTTCCTCAGGAGTAATTCAATAAGCTAAAGTATTACAATTATGGAGCAAACCAGCAGTACCTCTGGGGAGCAATTAAAATGCCAATTGATTTAAATGGGGCTTTTAGATCCTTGAATGCTGGCGATTTCAATAATGACTTGCAAAGCAATGTGTTGGAGACCTCTCTAGCATTTAAAGGGTTGAAAGCCTTATTGAAATCTATGGGAATTTGGTGAGTTTTTATCTGTTCATTAGAAAACATAACCATGCAAGCAATAATCTTGTCTACTCTGTACAAAAACATATATTTGTTTAAATATATCATAAAAACTTGGGGAAGCCAAACACAAATACCATAACTGCCTTCTCCCCAAAGTGGCTTAATTATGATAGTGAACAACAATGTTTTTTAAAGGAAAAAAAGGTGGAAACAAGATCATGACATCATCAGTTTACAAAACCCTAGTAATTAGGCTGGTGAGATAGCTCAGTGGTAAATGACCTCACTACAGAGCCTGGTCAAATTGCACGGTTGCTGGTTTGAATCCCAGTAGGATCAACTCAGCCCTTCCTCCTTCTGAGGTTGATAAATGAGTACCATTAATTGGGTAATAATAACATCTATTACTCAGCTGCTGAATCGGTTAATTCTGAGAGTGCGTGCTAAAAGTTCTTTGAGTCCCACTGGGAGAAAGGCGTTATATAAATACTAGTTATTATTATTAAGTTAAAATGGATCCTATAGGATATATACCAAATTAGTTTATCTCATGATAAATATAAAATTTTTATGTCACGGTCATTTGATTAAATAACCTTACTGATATCCCATTTTGAATTCATACCAGAGGGTTTTCTAGTAACTAAACTGAGGGTCCAGAAAGAATCCCTTTTGAGAAAGAGAACTAAATGATCATCCCTGTATCAGTTTTTTTAACCATTTTGATACCTACAACCTACTTAAAGATACACCACAGTGTTGATAATCTGTTTGTTTGATGGCTTGTCGGGCTATGTTTGCTAATGAATGGATCAGTGGAGTATTTTGAGACACTTCTCAGGCCTAACATGAGCTGTGAGACTGAGGCAGACTTGATAGATAGCAGATGAGACTGAGTATTTTGTTGAGGGTCAAGACAAGAAATCACACTCCATCAGTTCTGTTGCATACTTTAGAGTAAAACCACACACAGTAGTTGAGTGATGTCAAGCAAACGCATAAGCCACAGAGGGAAGGGGAAAGGAGGAGCTGTGCAGAGATGTGGCAGTAAAGTTGTAGTTCAAAAACTGGCCGCAGCCATGGTTGCAATAAATGATGATGATGATCCCTCTCCTCCCGGGGAGGATGCAGTTTGTCAAGGTCCCATCAAAAGTTCCACCACCAGTACTATAAAAAAAACATAAAGAACACTGAAGATGACAATGAGTAGCATTTTAGTGTTGATGATGGCATAACTGAGGAAGATGTAGCAGATGTACCAACTGCTGCATCTGACAGTGAGACAAACAAGCACCAAAACACCTGTCCTCAAAGTAGTAGCAAACTTTGTGAAAGAAAAGTAAAAAGAAATTGTTTCAGACCTCTAAAAGCTTAGAGCAATATAAGGGTAATGTGCAAGAAGTGGAGGGCAATGCTGAGGATGACCTAATGATGACTGATGATGTAGATCTAGACTATATCCCTCCAGCATCATCTTCTTTGGATACTGATGAAATTGAGAGTGAGAGAGATGATGACATGGCCAGAAAGTTAGCTTAAAGGCAAAGGATCACTCTCATACCACTGAAAAGGAGCACTGTGAGTGTTTGAAAAAACCATTGGAAACTCATTCTTTCAGTTATCATCATCAACACCACTTTTATGTTCAAGCTCCACTCAGCCACTCAACCAGCAACAACAACAAAAGTAGAGGTTAGCAATATCCACACGCTTAGCTATGATGAGTGCCTCTGCTGCTTCTGGAGGTGCACCTTTGACACCTAGTAGTAGTAGAATTGCATCAACATCTAGCCCCGGCAATAGTAGCAGGCCTTCAAGAATCTTGAAGTCCATGAAGTCCACACTATGGAGATATTTCACTCAGGATCCAACAGCTAAGCATGTTGTTATCGGTTGTCTGTGCAAAAAGAACATGAGTAGGGGGAAAGCAGGCTCACACCTAGGCACATTCTATATAAGATCCCACCTGAAGCACAACCACAGGTCTGTCTGGTAGACACATTATCAACAGATCAAAGGTGTCATAACTAGCAGCAGCAGAAGCACTCCACAAATTTTGCAGGGCTCTGGGGCAGATAAGAGAAGTAGGGATGTGTCTGAGAGTGTGCCTGCTGCAGAGCAGTGTGATGATTCTGGGTTTGCAGTAGGAGATTGCAAGAGTCATGGAGTGCCTAAACATACTGTCACTGCCCCCACCCCTCCACCCCCTCCACAAGTGATGGCAATAAAGAAATACAATTACTCAGTTCTTCTACTATGTACTTCCATTACACCCTTACTAAGTTCTAAGAAAGAAGTCAAAACCTGTACAAACATAATGCAAAACTATATCTATGGAATAGTAAACTTGCCAAAATTTGGGTGCAGGTTGCTGCCCTTTTCTTTTTTTTTAAACAGAGGCATTAAAGAACTGTTGGCATGTGTTGTACCCAGCTGAAATATCCCAAGCTACAATTATTTTTCAAGGATGGTTGTGTCAATGTTACATAAGCAAAGGACAAAATCACTCAGCCTGCTAACAACCTTTTCCAGACATATGTTGTCATAGGACTCACAACTTTGACTTTCATCTATTTGTTTTTTCACTTCAGCCCTCAGAAGATGTAATATTGTGGTGGGAAATGTTGCTGTCATAGGAAACATAGGCAAAAAATGTATTGGCAGTGGCGAAAAAGGAAAAAAACTTTTGCAGTGGCAAAAAGGACAAAACTTTCACGAAAAAAGTGAAAAATTATTGGTTTTTCATGAAAAGCCATGCTGGAAATTTTTCTGACTTTTCTCCCACCCCCAACTCTGATATAGCAAAAAATATGCCCTGGAAAGAAAGCAAAGAGGTGAATGAGTACATGATGACTTGTACATTAGAACAAGGCCTGCTGTCTGCCATAAACAGAATGCCAGCAGCACTCAGAAAATGTCTGGTGTCCAGAAAGGGAAAACAAGCAGTACTCATCTTCAGCCTTTGTCGATCCACTGCAGGATAAAGGCCCCCCCAGCAAGCTTCTAGCAATTTTTGTGTTGTGCTTACTTTTGCCACTATGCACCAATACCTCTGGTAATTTTAACAATGCATCCAGATAATGGCATCTTATTGAGGAAGAAAATTATATAAGACAGACCCTAAGTGATTTAGGAATAGCAATAACAGGTCTGGAACTCCAGCTTCTGAAGTATTCAAGTACTTGTATTCTTCTTTGAGCTCTAGGGACTTTCAGTTTCTATATTGAGATACACTAGTGTCTATACATACTGATAGGCTAGAGGGTCTATCTTATATAATGTTCTCCCTCTACAAGTATCTGGATATACTGTTCTCCACTATACTGTTAGTATTGTACCCTTCTGTCTCTCTGTTCAGGTAAATTGCTCTCTTCCTGCTGTGCTTATCTCATTGCTCTCTCTCTCTCTGATGTACTAATTTGCTTGAACTGGCTTCAGCTGTACAGACTAACATGGCTTAGGTTTCCCTATATAAGGGCTCTAACCTAGCAGTGTGCCTGCTGTAGTGTTCCTGCTTTCTAAGTCCTGGTTCTCAAGTCACAGAAGAATAGTTTTCACCGCACTCAATGGGATAGAATAAAAATCACTTTCTTTATTAGAACATGAAACACTGAACACAGGAGATTACAGTCTCATGCATTTCGCACCAACGTGCTTACTCATAGATCTGGTTCTCAAGTCTCCATAAGAGAGTTAGACTGAGTTGGACAGAGGATGGACTGAGGACAGCCTTCTATCTACAAAAGAAAAACGCACACACTCAGAGCATGGAAACATTTATGTAAACAAAGCACTAACATTGCACCTTCTATCAAAACTGCTGAACACCTGATGCAAGTAACCAGAATTACCAGGACTGACTTTGCAAACAGCACAGTTAGGGCTCGATCCAAATTTTGGCGTCAGCAGAAAAAATTGCAGAGAGTAGTTTTGTACATCAAGTAAGCAATGCAAATGTTCCCACTATTAAGAAATAACGGCAGTTCTGAAACACACATCGCCCATCTCCAAAACATCAAAATCTCACCCATAGAGGATAATGTACAAGTGAAGCCAAGAGCCATTCAAATGTTGGAGATAGGGCTAACGCGAGTTAAATTGCATAATTTCACTCCAGAAATCTAACGCCTATTTTTTTTTGGAGAACATCACACAAGTCAGAGTACAAAACCACCGTCGCTAGTTCTGAACAGCATTCTCTGTGCTTTCCTACCCAGCCAGTAGGGGAACACAGAGATGGCTTTCAGCACCATGGACAGCTTTGAATGCCATAGGCATGTGCACTGCTCACCCTTGTAGCATTCAAAGTGTTACAATAAAGAAAACTAGTACACCAAGCACTACACAATGCCCCCCTTCGACACCCCCCACTTAGTATGTCACATATATTGCATATATGCGACATACTAACTCCATCATCTCTATGCTGATGACACTCAAATCTATCTTTCTTCCCCAGACCTTTCCCCTTCCCTCCTGTCCCAGGTATCTGACTGTCTGTCTGCTGTGTCTTCCTGGATGTCCTCCCGTCAACTCAAACTTAACCTTGGCAAAACAGAACTAATTATCTTCCCTACCCCAGATATTACCCTCACTGTCAACAACACTATTATCACACCAACCCCTACAGCACGTTCCCTGGGGGTCACATTTGACTCCGCCCTACCATTTATTCCTCACATCCAGTTAATCTGCAAATCATGCCGCCTCCACCTCTGCAACATCTCTAGAATCCGACCATTCCTCACCCAAGACACTACTAAAATTCTAATCCAAACACTCATCATGTCCCATCTTGACTACTGTAACTCACTACTAACTGGCCTTCCTCTGGCCCGATTAACCCCACTACAGTCCATAATGAACTCAGCAGCACGACTAATCTACCTCACCAACCGCTTCTCCAACACCAGTCCCCTCTGCCAATCCCTACACTGGCTCCCATTAGCACACAGAATTACATTCAAAATCCTAGTGCTCACTTATAGAGCCCTTACTAACACCTCACCCCCCTATATCTCATCTCTCATTTCCAAATACACTCCCCCTCGCCATCTTCATTCTTCACATGACCTTCTCCTCTCCACAGCTCTTATTACATCCTCCTACTCCCGCCTACAAGACTTCTCCTGTGCTGCACCCGAGCTCTGGAATTCCCTCCTGTGCCCCATCAGACTCTCCCCTAGCCTTCGGATCTTCAGACACTCCCTGAAATCTCACCTCTTCAGGGAAGCATATCAACTACCTCCATAAATACTATCACCAAGAACCAACCATTCCCTGGGCAACTGCACTCAATAGCACTTCTCTCTCCCACCCACTGACCGGCAGCTCATGTGGCAGGAGAAACTTACACCCAACAGCCTTATACCTTCTGTATCCTGCCCACCTTCCTCTAGACTGTAAGCTCTCACGGGCAGGGCCCTCTGATCCTTCTGTTCTCCACATATGATTTGTACTATTTAATATCTCTATATGTCTATTCTTTATTGTAAAGCGCTAACGGAATAAGTTGCCACTATATAAATAAAGATTATTATTATTTATAGGTTTCACTGCAAGAATCGTTAAGATCCAAAATGGTGAAAAATCAATTGAACCATATAGAACAGGAAAAATAGACATAGAGACCATCAACTGATAGAATTTGCTGAAGAACAAAATTTGTACATTATGAATTTATTCTACAGGAAAGAGGCCTATTTCTTTGCAATGAGTTGTATATCCCTCTGGCACTCAAAGGGTTAAACAAAAGCTATTATGGGGAGCCTCAAGCATGTAGAGATGGGGCCTCTTGTTAGACATGCCTACTCTATGGTAAATGGAAGACAATGTAGTTGTTGCACATGGACAGTAGAGAAGAATTAAGAGCTGCAAATGAGCCATTACTTTATTTTCAGAAATTCTCTTATTTTAGTAGCTTAAAAGAAAGACATATAGGCTGGGATTCATCAAACTGCAGGAAGAGCAGCATATCAAATACGCTGCTCTTCATGGTGATCATTGATGGATAGCTTCGGGTATTCATCAATGAATTTGAGTGTTTCCCTGCTTTGCGTATGCGAAGCAGGGAAATTTGTGTAAATTGGTCAGTCATGGGATAAACACACGTATACGCATAAGCGAAAATGTGTATGAGTGTGTTCACCCCATGCATTTAAATGGGATTCGCCAGTTTGAAGCTAGCGGATCACATTTGCGGATCTATCTGGCCATCGCTTATTGAAGAATAAGCGATGACCAGATACAACCCGTAAGTTGATGAATGGGTGAATGGTTAATACGCAGAGAAATCCTCCGATTTTCCTGCACATTAATTCATTTGCACCTTGATGAATACCAGCCGTAGTACTCATCAGGACATCAGTTATGGTGACAATCCATCAGTTAATTTTAGGTTATATGTCTGAGTTAAATGCTTTCATAGCCCCAAACTGGAAAAGGTATTTTGTTCTGCAGTTTAGTACTTACAAATGGCATAACCAATTTTTATGCAAAGGGATTGCCAGTTTGACCTGAAATCCACAATTCCATATTAAAAATTATTAATTAAAAGTCATCAGCAAAATAAATATGGCAAACAAAAAGAACCTTTGTTCAAACATAACTATCAGGCCTCCATGATACAATACGTTTTAGTTATCTTTAAATTTGCCTAAATTTATCTTATGGTGGCAGGCCCTCTTCAACCCTTCTAGATCTCTCTAGAAATCAAGGTGTTAAAGGGATAGTAATACTTAAAATGTAAAAAAAATACATGTTGTAGGGTTTATCCTCCTGAGTAAAACAAGAGTACTCCCACTGCTGAAAGGTTTTTCATTCAAAAGTTATTAATTTTCAAAGTTGAATTTTTTAGGTGCAATATCACAGTGGCCTGAAATTGTACAGTGGCGCTGTTGCTACACCATCCTATGGAGATTTATGGTCCCGAGACCAGAGCTGTCCATAGGATTGTGTAGCAACAGCGCCACTGTACAATTTCAGGCCACTGTGATATTGCATCTAAAAAATTCAACTTTGAAAATTAATAACTTTTGAACGAAACACATTTCAGCAGTGGGAGTACTCTTGTTTTACTCAGGGGGATAAACCATTAAACAACATTTTTTTTTTTAAAATTTTTTACATTTTAAGTAATACTATCCCTTTAAGGGTTAGCTCTAGATAACTTTTCTTTTAATGTCAGAGTGAGGCTATTTCAGACCCTCTAACATGGGAATTTCCAAACTGAGACTCTGGAGCAATATGTGGCTTTCTGAAATAGCCATTGTGACCCTCCATGCAAATTGTAAATAACAAAAATGTAACTTGCTGCAAGACAGATATCCTTTCTGGATCTTTAGCAATGATGTACACATTTAATGCGTAATATGTAAATGTACATAGAAAATGGAAATTATCTTTTTAGCTGTATATGGATTGAATATTGTAGTGGCCATAATATCTCATTTTATGCATGTTTGTCTTTAAAGCTGTTATAATATTTAATAGTATGTAGCCCTTAGTTCACTGTTCTTCTTTCAGTCTGGCCCTCGAGGAAAAAAGTTGGGCATCTCTGCTGTAACAGAAAAAGAGTTACGGGATTCCCTAGCAAGACTGATATAAACAGCCTGTTTTGAAGACATGAAGAATCTGACAGTAATATTATGTTTAAATATAATCTTCACTAATGTTGTCCATAAAATCTAAAGCACCTAAATGTGCAGTTCATCCCAGTGAATTACATTCTGCAGTAAGAAGTAACCTAAATCTAACAGGTGGGGAGACTGTCAGCTTTTCTTTTTTTTTTATCTGTAGTGTTTCTAAAATGTTCTCTGTTTAATCTTAACATTTAATAGCTGCCAAGGATAAGAAGTTCTCATTGTGTTAAACAATCAGAAATACTACCTAAAAGCCTTTTTTAAGTCTGAAAGGCAAATATTAATATGTTTAATGCTTTGCGGCAAGCAATGGCTACTGCTGTTTTGTTTGGGAGAAAAACAAATGTTCCTGAAGCAATATAAAGGGGTTTTGTGTATAACTGCTTCCATTATTTGTACTGCTTTGTGAGGGCGATTTAAAGGGATAGTAATACGTAAAATGTAAAAAAAAATATGTTGTAGGGTTTATCCCCCTGAGTAAAACAAGAGTACTCCCACTGCTGAAAGGTGTTTCATTCAAAAGTTATTAATTTTCAAAGTTGAATTTTTTTAGGTGCAATATCACAGTGGCCTGAAATTATACAGTGGCGCTGGTCTGGTCCCGGAACCATAAATCTCCATAGGATGGTGTAGCAACAGCACCACTGTACAATTTCAGGTCATTGTGATATTGCACCTAAAAAATTCAACTTTGAAAATTAATAACTTTTGAATGAAACACCTTTCAGCAGTGGGAGTACTCTTGTTTTACTCAGGGGGATAAACCCTACAACATATTTTTTTTACATTTTAAGTATTACTATCCCTTTAACTTCTTAAAGACCAAACAGGTAATTCTGGAACAAACCAGCTTTATCATGGGGTCCGGGAGAAGAGAAAAAAGTCTATTGTTTTAAATGGGGTTTTTAATCACTTTTTAACAACTTGAATGATAATACTGCAATAGTAGTAAAGACATTTAAGGTTTTTTTTTTTTTTTGAGAATTCAGATTCTGTCTTAAAGGAGCAGTAAACTTTTTTTATGAAAACATAAATGTTATAGAGGTCACTCCCACTGCTGTCAGTTGCCTTATTAAAAACTAGCAATGTGGGACTGCGTTGCCTATCATATTATGACCGTTGGGAGTACATGTGTGAAATGTAGACAAACTAATAAACACAGACATATGCAATGCACGGGCAGACACTTAAACACAGTGAGCGGCAGAAACATGCAAAATACATACACACACAAACTGGAGATGCACACATATAGAAACAAATGTAACAGATGTACATACATGCAACAGACATGCGCAGACACACATGCATGCAACAGACATGCTCACACACAGGCAAAAGACATATACATACACACACACACATGCAACAGACATACACCCACACACACACAGAGGGGACACTGACACAGTGATAGCCACCCCCTGTGTGTGGAGGTTCCGGCTCTTGCTGGACCCCCCGGATCTGTAGGTTCTAAGTGTAGAAGTGTGGGCTGTGGCCACCCTGGGATTAGTGTAGGAGCTTTACGGTGCTTTGTAGGTAACAATGTTGTATTGAAGTGAATATCTGCAGTAATCAGAGAGTTAAAAGCCAAATGTAGCCCTCTATGGACCAGAGGACATTTCTTCACAACATGTTGCCATCCCCCGTCTGCTCCTGAAATTGTGAAATCAGTGATATTTGTTATTTCCTTTACTTTCGGGCAGAATTCCAGTATTATGCCGCTGTATGTTTGGCATGTAGAAGTGGAAAGCAGAAAATAAAAGGAGATTATGTGAGAGAGACTTATAACAGCAGGTTAAGCTATAGAGTACCATGCAGTGTACAATGGTGCGTCATGTCAGAGTTAACCCTTTGAGTGCTGGAAATGCATCAAATTCATTGTGGTGTAATGCATTAGTTACCTCTTTGGCACTCAAATGGTTAAATATAGTGCTGTTAATGTATAAAGAAGTTGTCCCAATGACATAAATGTAGATTCAGTGCCCCATGTTATTGTCCCTGGTACAGCGGAGACACTCTTCTCTGTACAATGTGACTCGCAATGTCCGGATCCAGTGCGGGAGGAAGAAACCGCTTTTGTTTCTGAGGGAGCAGGCCTGAGCCTAGTGGCTGGCAGTGTTGGGTGTCTGTGAATTGAGGAAAGACCAGGGATTCTGGGCATCCACTGTCCATCCAAAAAACAAAAAAAGCTCCATAAAAGCCCAACATGGTCACACCGGTAAAAGTCAAGAGTACATCAGTTTTAAACGTATAGTAGTATTACCTCTATTAACATTTATCTCTGAGTCTTCTTTGTATTTTTTTTTACATTACCTTATATTTAATTACTTAGAGTATTGTAGTTCAAACTCTGTTCAAGCCGAAAGGATCCTCCTCCTGCCCCTTCTGGCCACCTTCCATTAGATCTGGAATCTGGTTGTTGGACTTGATGGATGCAGCGAGGGACAATCTTCATTCAGTAAGTATAAGGACAACTTTGCACCCCTTGAGTACGGAGGGTAGGATTTTCCTTTTGCTAACTGAAGATTGTCCCTTGCTGCGCTCCATCAGAACCAAACTGAGTGACGCATGGAAAGGGGCAGGATGGAGATCCTTTCGGCTTGAATATCGCTTGAACTACAACACTGAAAGTAATTAAGTATAGTGCTACATGTTAAAAAAAATATAAATAAGACTTGGAGCTAAACTTTAACAGAAGTATTACTATCCCTTTAACCAGCAGAGCGTTTCTCAACACATTGCAAAGCAATGTTTTGCATACCCCTCTAGCACTAACAGTTTGGATAGCATAGGCTCCATCAGAACCAAACTGAGAGACGCATGGAAAGGGGCAGGATGGAGATCCTTTCGGCTTGAATATCGCTTGAACTACAACACTGAAAGTAATTAAGTATAGTGCTACATGTTAAAATAAATATAAATAAGACTTGGATCTAAACTTTAACAGAAGTATTACTATCCCTTTAACCAGCAGAGCGTTTCTCAACACATTGCAAAGCAATGTTTTGCATACCCCTCTAGCACTAACAGTTTGGATAGCATAGGCATCTGTGCAAGTTAAGAGTCTATAAAGGTTTTACCCTTTGAGTGCCAGATTGGTTTGCAACACATTGCAAAGAATGCGTTGCTTACCCCTCTGGCACTGAAAGGGTTAACAGAAGAAGTGCAGGTGAGGGCATTGTGTGTGTGTGTGTGTGTATGTGTGTGGAGCAGGAGGTCATTTTGGCAAGTAGTTTCTTGTATTCCAAGCCTTTTTTTCATGTTCTGAGAATGCTCATTCAGTTCCTTGTATTCCAATCCTCTTATACATGTTGTGAGCATGCTCATTCAGTTTCTTGAAATCCAATCCTCTTTTTCACATCCTGAGCACAACCATACAGTTCTAAACAGCCTAGTAAGTACTTCTACATCCCTACGAGACCCACAAGAGAAAATATCCATGTATGTATTTGACAGTGTGTGTGTATGAATATATCGCCAGGGCTGGCAGTAGGGAGGAGACATGAATATCCCCTCCTTACTGCCACCCCTGGATATCTTAGGCTTCGGACAAGTTTTTCAGTCACATGATGCTTTCTCTTTTATATATATATTATAACAGTTCAAATAAACAGGAAGTGGATTTACTGTGTGTTTACTGAATTGGATGTCACTGATTTTCCTCTCCAATACAATGTAGCATAAAAACAAACTGGAATTTGACCACTAGAGGGCACTACTAATGTAAACAAACATTGGATTAAATTGTAATAACTCTGGAAATATGCTTCTCTCAGCAGTTGGAGTACTCTTATCTTAGTCAACAGAAAAAGCCCTTTGACATATTTTTTCATCAAAAAGTTTACTGCTCCTTTAAATCTGTCTGAGTCAAGAACATAAAAAATGCTAAGTAGAGAGCTTGTGTGTGTTTATATATGATTTTATTTTCAGACACATAGTGGTAGTGCTTGGTCACATTAAAAGCTGCCTGAATTGTTGTTACTTTAACTGTTTATTGAATTAATATTACTTAACCCCTTAGGGACCCTTGATGTACCAGGACCGTCAAGGGTAAATTTGCTCGAAAGACCCTTGACGGTCCTGGTACGTCACGTACTTTTTACTTACAGCGCTCTACCGGGAGCGCTGTAAGTAAAAATAGGGCATGAAATAGACCGCTCCAAGATCGGAGTGATCTGTTTCAAGCCCCATAGTGACGCGCCGATACACGTGACAGGTCACGTGTACCGGCTCGTCAAAGTGCCCCTATGCGGACGTTATGGGACGGAAATGTCCCATAACGTCCGGTCCTTAAGGGGTTAAACTATGAGCAAATATTTTTTTTACCCTCTTCAAGTTTCAAAATTCCCATTGAGCTAAACTGGGTTTTTAACAGTTTGATTTCTAAAGAGGTCTGCAACACATTGTTCATAAATGCATTGGAGTCCTTTTCAGGATTCACATGGTTAAAAGCTCCATTTTACCCATTGAGGGTCAGAGGCAATCAAACTACTAAATCAGTGGGAACTTATGGTAGTAATAGCCCCTGTGGTATAGTTGGTTTGCTTAAGAATTGGTTCAGTTCTTCTTGGAACATGAACCTCATGAACATTCATAAAAAATGCCATACAGAGCAGTAAGTATATCCTCAAGGAATTAACAACCTCTACAAACAAGTTGGTTTGCAATCTCCATAAGCTTTGGCCCAAATACAGTGGTGTTGGGGATGTAGTAAGAAGAACTGGGGGATGATTCACTAAGTGGTGATAAAGAGGTGATAAAGTTGAGATGACTTCTCCGGTTTATCACTTCTCCAATTCTTATGTTATTCTATGGAGCTTGTGCACTAAGATTTCTTCAACTTTGGAGATCTTAGTGCATAGGCTCTGTAGAATAACATAGGAACCGGAGAAATTATATTACTAAAGAAGTGTTCTCCAATTTATCACCACTTTATCACTGCTAAGGGAATCTCCTCTCTCGTGTATTCTGGAGCAAACCAACTGCATCACAGAGGACAAATAAAAAAATCCCATTGATGCTAAAGATACCTCCATCACTTTGCTATATTAGAATTTAAGGAGTTAAAAATGTAACTTAAATCAGAATTTTGTGGATTTTATTTGCCCTCGTGGTGCAGTTGTCCTAGAATTATTCCATTTCATATTAGAATCCAGGGCTGTCCAAGGTTGGTCCTCAAGGGCCACCAACTGGCCAGGATGTAAGGATTTCCCTGATTAAGCACAGGTGAGTCAGTCAAAATGAATGAGCCAGTAATTAACTCACTTGTCCTTAATCAGGGAAACTCTTACATCCTGGACTGTTGGTGGCCCTTGAGGACCTTACTTGGACAGCTCTGTATTAGAACATCAACTTGAATTGGGAGAAGATACAAAATCTGCCATTTTTTGTGCTATTATGTTGGCTTCTTACTCATTCACCTGCATTTCAAGGTATAAATTCTTTAGTGACAACCACTCCCCACATGCATTGGATAAGGAAAGTTTGGGTATTTAGCAAGAAACTGGAGGAAATCTGGGGCAAACCAAGTACACTATAGGGGATAACTAAAAATTCTCATTCATTTAAATGTGAATTTTAACCCCTTGACTGCTATAGAGCTCTCTAATGCATTGCGAAGCAATGCAGTAGAGACCTCTTTAGCATTAAAGGAGTTAAAATCTCCATTTAAGTCAATGAGAACTATTTTGCAATCTTTATTTTTCCCTTTAATGCAATTGACCTGTGCAGGAATTCCTCCAGTTATCACTTATCCCATAACTGTTCCATTTCATCTTAGTATATCAGCCACTGTGTGTTTATTATACATTAATAAACTGAGTCTCTGAGCAAGTATATTCATCCTTCCTTTCATCTACAGGAATTACATATGAACTGTATTACACCTATATAACATAGCAAATTTGCAACAAATGTACCTTAGTTTAATGTGACTATAACAGAGCTATTAAATTCATTACATATTTTTGGCCTCACCAATATTCTGTGGTCTAAAGAAATCTATTTAGTTCTTTATTACACTAGGAACCATTTAAGTGCAATAGGGGTGTCCAGTGCATTGTGCAACAATGAGTTGTCACCCCTCTGGCACGCAAAGGGTTACATGCAATTTAAATATTTTTCTTGCAGAAGAAATGTTAATTTCTTCAGGGCCAGAAGGTTCTATAAAGCATTGTTTCCCTACGAATCGAACACTCCACTAGTCCTGATGGAGTTAAGATGCTTCGCTTGCTGAATAAATATTATCCTCACTCATACCCATCTCCTTACTCTGAGTACAGAATATGTATGTTCTAATAACAAGTGTACCAGTGCATTACTTTAACTGCAATTTAAAGGTGTGGACAGTCCAAAACAGGGTCTCTAGAGGCCTTATTAAGGTGAATTCTGGTCTTCAGAATCACCTCTCATAGCTGCCCATTTCCAGCACACAGTGAAGGGCTATTTAAAATGTCTGAAATCCTACAAATTGCTTTTTTCTTTGTGTTCCCCTAACAGCCAGATGCCAAAATGGATGAATTACAGTCACTGAGTGTATGTGGAGAAATCGCTGACCGTACGCTTACTGAAGCACAAAAGAAAACGGTCTGTGAGATGCTATTTTGGTGCATTTTATTGTTTAATGTATGGTAGAAATTACAACAGTTTTTTCTATTTACAGAACCAAAGTCTCGCTATCATATGCTCATTTCCAGTTTTTATTTTTATCTTAACCCTTTAGACAGCAGTGATGTAAGTATGTGCTTAGAATTTGATGGGTTAAAACGGGTAGTCAACTTTTGCTTCCCTGGCTGTATTTCCCAACATTCACTATCATCCATTTGCTTGTTGTGGATGATAGGAGTTATAGTCAACAGCTTGAGGAACGCCAAAGATTGCCTTACCTACTCTAGGATTAACCCTTTGAGTACCAGAGACATATATAATGCATTGCAGCACAATTCATTCAATACCTTTTTTGGCACTGAAAGGGTTAAAACATATTATAATAAAGAAATCAAAATCAAATTTTAGCTAGAAGCACGGCATTGTTGCTCTCTCTGCTCCATCTAAACTTATAACACTAATGTGGAGTCTCCCTGCCCATTCAGTCAATCAGTATGTTGTTCCGTAACAATGCAATGTAATTGTTAACTGAAAGGGCACAATGAAGTTACATTACTGGTATAAAAGCCAAAAGATGTGAGAGGCTCTAAGCAGTAACAAAGCAATGTTGCCTGTTCTATGACTAATCACTGTTTAAAGCATCACATTTTAACTCTCTAGTGCCATTACAGAGAAGAAATGTCCACATTCTTATTAGACTAATCCCACCCATAAAGGTAAGCCAGATTCAAAATGACGAGCAAGTCTCCTCTGCAAGGTAAATATCAGCTAACCCCAGAGATACATTTCAGACTTGATTAGTCCTTGTCAAAGAGATGCAGCTGATTTCACTAGGTCCTGAGAGCAAGGGATCCATGACTGGATTACCCTTTATCTTTAGGGTGAGACCCAAATAGTTTTCAGAAAAAGACAAACAATGTGAGAGGCTCTGAACATGATCAAATAATCACATTTTGTTCTGTAGTGCCATTATAAAGGAGACATTCCCACATAGGTATCAGACTAAGAGCAGTCCAGATCCAAAATGCCAGCAAGTCCTCTTTGCACAGGAAATACCAGCTAACCCCATCTGTACATTTTGACCTTTTAGGGCCTCATCAAGTGAGATACAACTGGTTTCCCTAGGCACTGAAAGCAAGGGACCACGTCTGGATTACCCTTTACTCTTAGGGTAAGAAACTAAGACATTTTTCAGAAAAAAGCCAAAAGATGTGAGAGGCTCTGAGCAGGAACAAAGCAATGTTGCCTGTTCTATGGCTAGTCACCTCTCAAAGCATCACATTTTAGCTCTCTAGTGTCACTACAGAGGAGAACCTTGCACATACATATTAGACTAATCCTGCCCATAAAGACGGTCCAGATCCAAAATGATGGGCAAGTGCCCTCTGCAAGGGAAATTTCAGCTAATCCTAGACATATGTTTTGGCCTTGTCAGTGAGGTGAAGCCGATTTCCCTACACACTGAGAGCAAGAGGACAACATCTACATTACCCTTTACTCTTAGAGTGAAACTTTAAGAGTTTTCAGAAAAAAGCCAACATATGTTAGAGGCCTTGAGAACATACAAAGCAATGTTACCTGTTCTATGGCTAGTAACCGCTCAAGTCTCCTACGCACAGAAAATACCAGCTCACCCCAGACATATGTTTTAAACTTGTTTGGGTATCATCAGTGAAGCACAGATGGCTTTCCTAGACACCAGAGAGCAAGGGTACCATGTCTTGATTACCCTTTACTCTTAAGGTGAGATAATAAGAGTTTTTCAGAAAAAAGTAAAAAAATGTGAGAGGCTTTGAGCAGAAACAAAGCTATGCTGCCTGTTCTACAACAAGTCACTGCTCAGAGCATCACATTTTAACTCTCTAGTGCCATTCCAGATCCAAAATGACATGCAAGTCCCCTCTACACGGGAAACACCAGACATGCATTTTTGCCTTGTTTGGGCCTTGTTAATGAGGTGCAGCTGGTTTCCCTAGGCATTAAAGTAAGGGGTCCACGTCTGGATTACCCTTTACTTTTAGGGTGAGACACTAAGAAGCTTTTCAGAAAAAGCCAAAAGATGTGAGAGGCTCTGAGCATGAACAAAGCAATGTTGCCTGTCCTACAGCTTGTCACCCCTCAGAGCATCACAGTTTTGTTCCATAGTGCCAATATAAAGGAGACATTCCCATGTACATATTAGAAAATAAAAGGAAGAGGGCGCCCATGGTATAGTATGTTCAATGAAATCATCAAGACTTCTACATAGTCAATTTCATACTCACAATTCAAATGGGTTAGCGTTTCAGCCCCAACCTCATGAGCATGTGGTAATCACAAACCTGTCCCCACACAGGTATCAAGATGCTCTCCTCAAAGAACTTCTCTGCTCTGGATGTATATAAAAAGTATAAAATCTATAATAATGTATTAAAAAATACATACAATTACATTACATATATGTTTTTATATATATATAAGCCTGCTGATGCGTTTCATGACTTCCCCAGTCACTTTTTCTAGGCCACTGTTCATTTTTTATTGTTGGCCAGTGGCTTAGAAGAAGTGACTGGGGAAGTCACAAAATGTGTCAGCAGGCATATATATATATATATATATATATATATATATATATATATATATATATAAAAAAGGACAAGCACTCCCGCTATAAACATAGACTAAATACCGGGTGCACCAGAGCAAAAAGATCTATATACAAAAAACTGGGCACTCACGGATTTTAACAAAAATAAAGTACTTTACTGGAACACAAACAAATGCAACGTTTCGATCCACACTCGGGACCTTTGTCAAGCAAACAGAACAAATTCAATAATACAAGATTTATATACATGTAAGGGGAACTCACCTCGCGTAGTCCCAACGCCCCGCAAAGATGACGTGACTCAGAGTGTAAACGAGAAGGACAAACAGAGGGAACCGACACCAGAAAATCCAATATACCAAACAGAACCTATTCACGACAGTGCCACTCTGTGTCGGGAAAGAGGAATCTAAAAGGTTAAAAATGATATACAATAACTCATTGTATAGTGGAGCTTGTGTGAATTATTTTTATTTTTTTATTTTATTATTTTTTTATTTAAATTTATTTTTATGTTTTTTCTTTTGTTTGTTTTCTTCTATTTTTTCTTTAATTTTTCATTCTTTATTTTTATTATTATTATTTTAATTTTAATTTTATTCTTATTTTTATTTTATTTTCATTTATTATTGTTATATTATATTATATATCTTATTATTATTTTTATTTATTTATTTTTATTAGCACCACTATTTAGTTATTATTTGTATCTATTTTCAACTGTAGGTTGCAATGAGTTATTGTATATCTTTTTTAACCTTTTAGATTCCTCTTTCCCGACACAGGGTGGCACTGTGGTGAATATGTTCTGTTTGGTATATTGGGTTTTCTGGTGTCGTTTCCCTATGTTTGTCCTTCTCGTTTACACTCTGAGTCACGTCATCTTTGCGGGGCATTGGGATTACACAAGGTGAGTTCCCCTTACATGTATATAAATCTTGTATTGTTGCATTTGTTCTGTTTGCTTGACAAAGGTCCCGAGTGTGGATCGAAACATTGCATTTGTTTGTGTACCAGTAAAGTATTTTATTTTTGTTAAAATCCGTGAGTGCCCACCTTTTTTAATACATTATTAAAGAGTTTATACTGTTTATATGCATCCAGAGTAGCAAAGTTCTTTACGGAGAGTATTCTGATACCTGTGTGAGGACAGGTTTGTGTTTCCCACAAGTGCACAAGGCTATTTTCTTTGTTTTGTATGTTTCTCAGCCTTGTGGGTAAGGTTACTGCATAGGTGAGCAGCCTACATCTGGTGGTACTTTGATGTTCAAGACACTGTAGAGGGGAGCAGCTAACTGCCCCCAAGTCTTTTATGCTCTGTTTGTACATATTTATACCTCCAGCTATTATCTAAGTGAATATCAGTCCATTGGTGGTGTTGTGGTGTTCCACTAAACAGATGATATTGCACTAGAGGCATCTTCTTTTCTTTGCGTTTCACCTTTACTCTTAGGGTGAGACCCAAAAGTTTTTCATAAAAAAAAAACCAACAAATGTGAGAGGCTCTGAACATGTACAAAGCAATGTTGCCTGTTCTACATCTAGTCACCATTCAGTGCATCATATATTTGCTCTTTATTGCCATTACTGAGGAGTAATTCCCACATACATGTACGACAGGCATACGAAAGTGTTGGACATTTATTACATTACACTTGAACACTTGGCACTGTTTTGGTGAAGAACAACAATAAAGAATTGATTCCTATCTTGGAGGCGGAGTTCCAATTACTGAAGGTTTTAGAACGATCCTTGGGAAAAGATCCATTTAGCAGATCATTTGACTCCTACATGTGACTTGAACCACTGATATCTGGTGAGCGATATTTATAGGGGGGTCACATATTTGGAATACATCAAACAGATATACTCTTAGAGGGGTCTGTGTCCTTTCTCTTCCTTTTTGTTTTTCAGTCGTTGCCTACACTGACCACTGGTATTTAAAGAGGCTGTGACTCCTATGAGTATATGAAGAACGATCTAATAAGATATATTGTGGACCCACTACCCTAAGACTGTTTATACAATCTACAGTGAAGGCCATTCCCATTTTTTATCTATACTGGGCTGTATTAATATTTATTCAGTAGCCAGTACCCTATGGAGATCTTGTAAAGAATTTGTTTATTACCACCCAGGTTTATAGTGCTCTAAGAGAATACTCTGCCACAAGTCTTTTTGGTATTGACATTTTAGACTAATCCTGCCCATAAAGGAGGTCCAGATCCAAAATGATGGGCAAGTCCCCTCTGCACAGGAAATACCAGCTAACACCTGTTGGCCTTGTTTGAATCTGGTCAGTAAGGTACAGCTGGTTTCCCTAGTCACTGAGAGAAAGGGGTCCATGTCTGGATTACCCTTTACTCTTAGGGTGAGACTCTAAGAGGTTTTTTAGAAAGAAAGCCAAAAGATGCGTGGCTCTGAACACAAACAAAACAATGCGGATTGTTCGATGGCTAGTCACAGCACAAAAGCATCACATTTTAGCTCTCTAAAGCCGCTACAGAGAAGAAATCAATTCATATTAGATTAATCCCACAGATAAAGGCAGGGCAAACCCAAATTAACAAGCAAGCTCCCTCTGCAAACAAACAAACAAACAAACAAACAAACAAACAAACTCAAGAAATAAGTATCAGCCTTGTTTGGACCTTCTCATCAAGAGGCAGCTGACTTCCTTAAGCACTGAGAGCAAGGGGTCCACATCTGGATTACCCTTTACTCTTAGGGTGAGACCACTGCTGGGCAAGTCCTCTTTGCCCAGGAAATACTAGCTCATCCCAGCTGTATGTTTTGGCTTTGTTAGGGCCTCATCAGTCAGTGGAGTACAACTGATTTCCCTAGGCACTGTGAGCAAGGGGTCCACGTCTTAGTGTGAGACCCTAAGAGAAGGGATGGGCGAAAGTTGTTGCTGTGTTCCCGCAAGGCAGACACAATAGAAGCAGCTACAGAGCAAGATAGACGTGCTTTGCTGTTCTCTTGTGATATTTAGCAAACATTGAGGAAGGAGAGGCTCATAGTGACTCCTATCACTATGAGCAGCAAAAAGAGGAACTGGAAGGACCCTTATTATGTGTCCACTGAGTCTGAGGAGGAGGAGAAGGAGGAGGAAGTGACTAGCAGTACTGAACCAATGCTATCCAGTCCCCCTAAATCACCCCAAAGGATCTTGGGGAATTTAATAAAAAGGGAGGGGGAAAAGGGAATGTGAAGGAAGGGAGAAAAGGGAAGGAAGAGAGGAAAGGGAAGGAAGGGAGAAAAAGGGAATGGGAAGGAAGGGAGAAAAGGATAGTGAGAGCAGGACAGGTCAGCTGTCTGTGTCTGCTGCAAGATGTGCTGCCCCTGCTGCCTGTGCCACCATTTCTGATCCTGCAGCTGCTAGTGTTGTACCTGTTGCCCGGCGTGCTGCCTCTGCTGCCAGTGCCACCATTTCTGTAACTGCAGCCACTAATGTTGTACCTTTTGCCAGATGTGCTGTCCCTGCTGCCAGTGCCATCATTTCTGATCCTGCAGCCACTAGTGTTGTACCTGTTGCCAGAAGTGCTGACCCTGCTGCCAGTGCCACCATTTCTGATCCTGTAGCCACTAGTGTTTTACCTGTCGCTAGTACTGAACCTGCCACCAGTGCTGAACCTGCTGCTTGTACTAAACCTGCTGCCGGTGCTGAACCTGCTGCTACCAATACTTTGCCTGCTACCAGTGTTTCTTGTAGTACTCAGGGGGAAGGAGAAAATGATGCCAAGTGTGACAGCAAGGGACCCTAAATCACACTTGCCATTCCCAAGCAGTCCTACCAGTACTAGTACTACTGCTACTAAGGTGCAGCAGCTTGTTAGCCTTAGGAGTGAAGGAGGGGGTAATTAACAATATCCTGATATTACTAGTGACTGCGAGACTGAGGGGGAAGACTCTGAGGCTGAACTTGATGTGGTTGGTGTTAGTAATAGCAGTAATGGTGAAGCAGCCGGAGTGGTAGGACAAACATTTTACAGCATCCAGACTAGCGGTCAAGGGAGCCAACACCATTCTCCTGACCCTGGGACTGGGAGTCCTCTCCTTCTCTTCACTACAGTGTCCAGGTGGAACATGAACCTGAAGAGGCCAGAACTGGTGCTGAGGGAGGAGTGCAGGCTGAGAATTAATACCACCACCACCAGCAGAAGCACAGATCAGCTGCCCGTGCCTGCTGCTATTTCTGTTAGTGCTAGTCTGCCTTCTTCTTCAGGTCAAAAGGCAATGGCAATGGTGACATTAGAGGACCCTCTATCACATTGCACATAACCTCCTCCAAGCAGCAATGAAATGTCTGAAATAGAGCAGCAGCAGCAACAACGGCATGTAGCGACTAGTGGTGGTGGTGGTGATGATGCTGGAGAAGTTGGGGTGGAAGAGACATTGATGGCCTTTTTAGCAGAAACTGAGAAGGAATGGGAGACAGGAATGAGGATGGGCATCACCACCACCACCACTAACAAGGACATCTTGGAATTAGAGGAATTTGCAACTGCTTTAATTCCTTCTGATGCTGAGATGCAAGGGCAGCAGGATGCTGAGGAGCAGGATAGTGTGCCACAGACCACCGTGGACACAGTGGGAATGGGGTCAACAAGCGATGCAGGACTAGGACAGGTTCCACTTGCCAGCAGTAGCAGTACTCCTGATACTAGTTGCAGTGCTGACTCTGAGGCAGTAGCAGCAACAGCAGCAACATTATCTGCTGCCACAGACAATGAAGGGCAATGTGGAGGACAAGAAGAAAGAGGCCATACTTCTCCACCTTTCCCCTTCCCTCTGAAGTCATCATGGGTGTGGGACTATTTTTCTTTTGGGGCAGGAACAGTACAGTCATCAGCAATGGCACTGTGCACAATTTGTGACAAGTCAGTGAAAAGAGGAAAGGAGGGAAACACACCTTGGCACAAGTGCCCTCATATCACACATGAAACACAGAAACCATGACATTTACTCCAAACATGTTAAAGACAAACACCCACCACAGAAATCAAGCACCGCTTTTGCTGTCCCTGACTCACCAGAAAGGCAACAGGAGGTGAGGCGGAGATCAAAGAGGAGGAGGAATAGAATAATCCAGGCAGAGACTGGAAGTTTCAGGACGAGTGAAACAACTAGCTTGCCATCACCTTCTAGGGTAACTACATCTTCTGCCAATCCTCCTCGTTCATTACCTCCCCCGCCAAGTGATAGCCACTCTGTTGATGTTAGGATGTGGCAGTTCATCTCTACCCATTGCACACTGTGTGGTGCACTGACCACACATGCCAGTGTGGTGGAGAAGAATCACAATCACTGCATCAAGTGGCATCTGAGGAGATTCCATCCTGCAGAATATGCTAAGATGGTGGCAGGGAGTGTTCATCACTACTATTAAACTGTCAGCAAGTTGTCATGTGTCCTTAGCGGGTGTGGAAAAGGGGTACAGTGACAGTGGCAGTACTTGGTTTCGGGCTTCATGGTGTTTGGATACAGTTGTGCCCCAAGATGTTATTTACCACACACATACTGTGCATATTGCAGTTGCTGATGAGACCCACTGATCCTGCTCTCAAGGGAAAAAATATATTCTAATAACAACACACCTATGATGATTTTGGAGGAGGGGCAGGTGGAGAAGATTTAATGGCCAACTTGTTCTTTTCTCCACAAATACTGGGGGCTTATTATTCTGCTGCTACTGCCTCAGGTGCATCACTGGAGCCAGTTGTGGCTAATGGAACCTTCATCATCCATCTTCCATGTTACTGTTATTGTTGATCCCATTCCCTTTCAGCTGCCTAATCATCCTGCTGCTTAAACAACTCAGCAGCAGCAGAACGAACAGCAGTTGCAACTCAGGAGGACATTTGACAGTGGCCACTGGCCAACATAACCTGCTGCATTAGGCCAGTAGGGAATTTTTATTTTTTTCTCAGGGCTTGTGTTTAAAAAAAAAAAAAAAAATAATAAATTAAAAAAAGAAATAAATAAAAACTAGTCCTACAAAAAAATAAACAATTTTTGGGGGAGTTGTTCCTAACAAGCCTAAGTCCTACAAATCAATGTTTCCTTAGGGCTCGTGCCAAACAAGCTTAAGTCCTACAAATCAATGTTTTTTCAGGGCTTGAGCCTCTAATAAGTCTAAGTCCTACAAAAGCCTCTAACAACAAATCAAACAAATCATCCTCTACAAAATAATTTATCAAGTCAAGTATCAGTCCACCCCAGTGGCAGCTTATGTCAGGGGGTTCCTGTCTCTGTCACTTTAAATACAAATGTCTTATTTTATTTTATTGATTTATTTTTTTTATTAACTGTCCCCCCAATAGCAGTCAAGAAACCCCACCAAAACAAATTCCCTGTTCAAATGATTCATTCATTCATCAACACAGGCACCCGCGTCAGACCCCTTTATACCATGTATTATGGTTTTTATTTTATTTTATTTTATTTAGAATGTCTTTTTTATTAAGTGCCCCCCAATCCCAGTAAACAACACCCCAAAAATATTCCCTGTTTAACTGATTCTTTCCCCACACCCCACCAACACAGGCACTCTCATGCCCCTTTTATACAATGTCTTTGGGAAATAAAATATTATTTGTAATGTGTTGTGTGTAACTTCTATGTTCCCATTGATTTCATGGGAAATTTTTCACCAAGAAGAAAATGCCATTTTTTGACGATTTCAATTTGAGGCAGAGAGTTTCACCTATCTCTACCTAAGAGTTTTTCAGAAAAAAAAAACAAAAGATGTGAGTGGCTCTGAGCAAGAACAAATCAATATTCCTGTTCTACAGCAAGTCCCTGCTCCAGCATCCAGAGTCGGATAAAGATTCTATCGGGCCCTAGGCAGGACCCCAAATTGGCCCCCCAACTCCTGCCACAATCTTTTCTGAATTTTCCACACATTGTACCCATAGTGCCCCTCCACATTGCCCACCTCTGCATTGTACACCTCCCCATTGGTCCCATTGGCCACTTCCCAATGCCCCCATTGTCCACATTGGCCACCTACACAATGCCCCCATCGTCCACCTTCACATTAGCCACCTCCACAATGCCCCCATCGTTCACTTCCACATTTCCCACCTCATCAGTCTTTTCGCATCAGGAATGGATCTGGATGGTGACGGCAGGAGAGCAGTGCTGTACTTCTTGCATGCCCTGCTTCTGTTTCCCCTATATCCTGCGCAGTCAAGGAACTAGCTTCTCTTCACTGAGTTCCCTGGCTGCGCATGTGTGTGGGAACTTGTGGTCTGCACAATGTGCTCTGTATAGGCAAACAGAGGCAGAGGGTGGACAAAGCAGACACTGACAATGATTCAAATTAGTGGAAGGTCCAGATCCAAAATAACGGGCAAGTCCCCTCTGCACTGGAAATACCAGCTAACCGTATGTTTCGGCATAGTCAGTGAGGTGCAGATGGTTTCCCTGTGCACTGAGAGTGAGAGCAGGGGGTCCACATCTGTATTACCCCTTACTTTTATCAGAAAAAATCCAAAAGATGTGAGAGGCTCTGAGCCTTTTTAGGCCTTGTTAGTGAGGTTCAGTGGATTTCCTTAGGCACTGAGAGCAAGGGGTCCATGTTGGGATTATCCTTTATTCTTAAGGTGAGACCATATGGGTTTTTCAGAAAAAAAAAAAAAATATGTGAGAGGCTCTGAATACAAAAATCAATGTTGCCTGTTCTATGACTGGTCACTGCTCTCAGACCATCACATTTTAGCTCTCTACTGCCATTACAGATGAGAAAATTCCAAAAACATAATACATTAATCCCACTCATAAGGGTAGTCCAGAGTCAAAATGACAAGCAAGTCCCTTCATCATGGGTAATACCAACAAACCACAGATGTATGTTTCTGCCTTGTTTTGGCTTCATCAGTGAGGTGTAGATGGTTTTCTTAGGTACTGAGAGCAAGGGTTCATGTCTGGATTACCTTTTACTCTTAGGGTGAGATCCTAAGAGTTTTTCAGAAAATAGCTAAAAGATGTGAGAGGCACTGAGCACAAACAAAGCAATGTTGCCTGTTCTCTTGCTAGTCACCACTCAGGGCATCACATTTTAGCTCTCTAGTGACTTTACAGTGGAGAAATTTCGATGTACATATTAAACTAATCCCACCCATAAAGACGGTCCAGATCCAAAATGATGGACAAGTTTCCTATGTAAGGGAAATACCAGCTTCCCCCAGATGTATGTTTTGGCCTTTTTGGGCCTTGCCAGTGAGGTGCAGCAGATTTCCTTAGGCACCAAGGTCAAGGGGTCCAAGTCTGGATTACCCTTTACTCTTAGGGTTAGACCCTAAGGGTTTTCAGAAAAAAGCCAAAACATATGAGAGGCTTTGAACATAAAAAGCACTGTTGCCTGTTCTACGGCTAACCACTGATCAGAGCATCACATTTTAGCTCTCTAGTGCCATTACAGATGAGAAAGTTCCACAAACATAATAGATTAAACCCACGCATAAGGGCGGTCCAGATCCAAAATAACAGGCAAGTTCCTTCTGCATGGGAAACACCAGCAAACCCCCCAGACAAATATTTCTGCCTTGTTTAGGCTTCATCAGTGAGGGGATTTTTCTCAGTACTGAAAGCAAAGGGCTCACATCTGAATTACCCTTTACTCTTAGGGTGAGACACAAAGAGTTTTTCAGAAAATAGCCAAAAGATGTGAGAGGCACTGAGCACAAACAAAGCAATGTTGCCTGTTCTACAACAAGTCACTGCTCATAGCATCACATTTTAGCTCTCTAGTGCCATTATAGAGAAGATATTTCCACATAAATACTCAACTTATCCCACCCATAAGGGTAGTCCAGATCCAAAATGGCAAGTCTTCTCTTCATAGGCAATACCAGCTAACCCCAGATAGATATAGATAGAGATAGAGATATAGATATAGATATAGATATAGATATAGATATAGATATAGATATAGATATTCGGCCTTATTTAGATCTTGTCAGTGGCATGCAGCTGGTTTCCCTACGTAATGAGATCAAGGGGTCCATGTCTGGATTACCCTTTACTCTTAGGGTTAGACCATAAGAGTTTTTCAGAAAAAAAAAAGATGTGAGAGGCTCTGAGCAAGAACAAAGCAGTGTTGCCTGTTCTACTGGCTGGATTAGGCTAATACGTACGTGGAAATTTATTTTAAGTGTTTTATTCAGTACACATATTAATACTAGATGAGTGGAAGGGCATTTTCCTGCTTCAGTAGTGTGCTATGAACTCTTTAGAGAAATAGACTTATGATATGTTGCACAACTAGGTGGACTATGAGACTGCTTGAAATGTGTACAAGTGGTGTATGTCTGCCTTGCAAAATGCCAACCCATGCCATTATGCTGGGAGCAGACACACAGTGGCATTGGATGATACATACTTTCCCATGTCACTGTTTAGCACTTCTACAGACCATTGTCTGACCATTGTGATATCCTAGACAGGCCTGGGACTTTTCTATAAAGAACAAAGATCTCTATTCCTGACTCCAGTGGAATGAGGCACTGCACCATTCTCATGAACATGATGTGTGTGATGGCAGTAGTGGTAGGCCTTGATGTGGTCTTGTCTGGATACCAACAGTTGTGCAACTGATGTTGAATGGCCCAGCAGATGACCCACCTATCCTGTTACCCACATGATCCACAACCACAGAAGTGTGCTTATTTACCTATTTCAAGCAGCCCAGCTTGGTTCAATTTCCATACATCTATGTCTCATTCTTCCTGGTGCTGTAATCTCACTGTTCAGCAGTGAACATTTACATACATATATATACATATTAGAATTTACTGCTTTATTTATCTCTGTTTGTCTATTTAAACATACATTTTCTAATATGGGCCTCAATTAAATTTGAGCTAAATGGACACGTTGAAGAACATTCTCTGAAAAAAAAGCCCTTTGGGGGCCCTTTACAGTATGAGCCATTAGATTATAGCAGTTCAGCATCTCAGAAACATACTTTGGGGCTCATCAGCTCATGAAAAAAGCTCCATAAAAACAGCCAGTTTAGCCATTATACTGCAGCCAATTGGTGTTTTTTATATCACTTCAACTCCTGATCTGACAATTTCTGCTTAAATGTCTTGAAAAATGAAAATGTTTAAATGGCTTAAAGAGATGATAACATCAAAAATTAAATTGGGTTATATAATTTTAATGTGTCGATGTACTGAACTTATAGCTCGCAGATCATTAAAAATGTATATATTTGTTTGATAAACATTGATAATCATTACTAATTAGCTTAATTATATGTTCACATCCATTTAACTTCTTTGCATATCTAACCTAAATAGGCATACAAAGGGTTACAGCACATTACTGATTCTATTCAGCTAAGTTGAAGTTACCATAAGACCTGCTGAATCTGCAGGTCAAGGTATTAGGGGACTCAGTCCACAGACTCCGGACTCAGTCTTTGCTTATCTAGAAGATCTGTAGGCATTATTTGAGTGGGAAAATTAGGAAGGTCATTAGGGCCGAAATGCAAAAGTAATATCCAGACACTCAAATCCTAGCTGTTTTGGTCCTCTAAAATGTTTCTTAAAGGGATAGTAATACTTTGTTTTATCTTTATTTTATTTTGTATGCATTAAAAAAACATGAACGATATAAGTCTTATCTCTCAAACCTTTATGGTTTGAGAGAGATTCACAGGCAAAGTTTCCCCTCCCACCCCTTTTACCTAGTGTAAGCCATCTCTTCTCAGATGTGGAATGCAGTCCATAGACCAGACAGATAACAGCAGGGGGACAAGCTTCTTTCTATTAGAGCAATGAAAGCCCTTCCCCCCTTGACAAGTTTTTCAGGTTTTTCCCTTATCTTAATTGAAGATTGTCCCTCTCTGCAATCTACCTGGGCACCTCCCTTCTGATCTGGCTGAGCAGTGTTACATCAGTAAAAAGAGGCGGGAGGGGGATACTTTGTCATTGAATTTCTCTTGAACTACAACTTTGACAGAACTGAAATAACACTCTCCTATGATGATTAATTGGAGCTGCTTTTATTATGATACATTACTATCCCTTTAAGAAGAAATGAATGAAGTGCCACTTTTATCTTTTGGCATCAACTTGCAGAGTCATCCATTAAATCCAAATCTGTTTGCTATCAGTCAGCATCTCAGATTCCAGGACTGATACCTGACAACAGGAGAAATAACCAATTTTGTTCATAGCACAAATACTTATAGAATATGGCACATGTTTTAGCACTAGTATTACAGGATATTTTAAAATCTAGGAAGCAAATATTCATGTGACTGTAATGAAATTATTGCTTAGTCACTTCTTATTTTTCCCTATGAGTTTTATACATGCAGCTGATCAGAGTAAACAGTTTGATTTGCACATTTTGTGTGGCTATTTGATCTATCATTGCAATAGATTATTTTATCTTTTACATAAATTGAAACTGTTATAATCCAGTTATTCAGATGGTGGAGGATGACTGCAGTGCACTAAGGATATCTTTTAAAAATTGTACCACTGGGCACTGGAAAAATTCTGAAGCAAACCAGCTCTACAATAGGTGTAACTATCTATCTTGTACTGAAGGCGGATCTCGTCCAGAAGATGTATTCTCTAGGTAGGGAGGTACACACCCATTCAAAAACAACACCAAAGAAGGGCCTGTAGATAGAGATAAAGCCCACCACAGTGAGTATCCACACAGGTGGAGGTTCAGATGTCCAAGGTACTAGGAAGCAGGTAAGGAAACTGGAGTCCATGTGTCAAAGGTACAAGGGCAGCAGGCATGGACAAAGTCAGATGATCTAGATTTGGTTCAGGTGCTGGGAACCAGGTACTGAACCAAGACCCAGGAAGTGCAATCTGAATGATGACCCACTAGTGGCTAGACTGGAAAGTGCAGGACCCATAGCCACAAGATTGGAAATTCAAGTCTGGGAAAAGACAGGATAGCTGTGACGTGTCACGTGGCCCCCAAAGTGTGGCCTGTGGATGCACATAGACTGAAACTATGATGGCAGGTTAGGCTACTCCAGGAAATGGACAGCACAGCCACAACAGTGCAGGAAAAATGTTTCTACTCAATGCAAAACAGGAGAAAAAAATGCACTTCCTGCCTTCCTGAAAAATTCCAGCAACAGTTGATGATTTCCTGGTTTTGTCAGTGCACTTAAAGCAAAATAATGGATCCCTCTCAACATGGAGATTTTCCCCATGTGTTCCTACAGTGCTAATATAAATGGGGTGTCAGGTTCACACATATTGTCTGTCTGTGTCTGGGAGAGAGAGAGAAAAAGACAACAGCAGAATGTTGATTCTTGATGAGATAGACAAAAAGAGTGGAGCTGGAGTTAATTTTTAGGAGTTGGTGGTAGCCAACTTATTCTATGTCTGTGGGAAGTGTTAAGGGAGAAAAGAGAGTTAGCGTTCTACCTCAGCTAGCCGAGCATCAACTTTGACTGACACTTTGCAGACAGGTAAAGGTACCTCATACACCCAAGAGACTTGGTTGTGGTCTGTGTGTGGACCAGCTTTCAGAGTGCTTATATCATTACTATACTATATCCTAAGATTTACAAGTAAGAGGGTTAAATCTTGGTGGCATAAGGTGGTTTTCCTGGGGTTACACTGGTGGGAAGTTAATGGCTCTTGCCTGTGAGAAGAAACAAAACACCTGAGCTACGTGACAGAGACAAGATAGTTCCTGTGGAAAGAAGATAGACTGCAGGGTTGCCAAAGGTGAATGCTGACTGACAGCAGTAATGCCACATGCAAACCTAAGTGACCAGGTTTGTGCATGCATAAATTTAATGATGGTTATAGACATAGGCTGTATATCAGTTGATGTTATGCTTGACTTCTCTGTGGCCTTTGATATTATTTATCATAGTATATTGGTGGGGACCTGCAGAGCATGGCATCTACTCGGGGGTTGCTTTGAAGTGTTTGTCCTCTTTCCTGCTGGGCAGCATCAAGCAAGTGGTAATGGGTTCCTATTTGTCATAGCCTGGAGCTATTCCTTGTGGGGTTCCCCAGTGTTCCTGTCACACCCCTATTGTTCAGTGTGTATATGAGGCCCCAAGGGAAGTCCTCTGTATGTGGATGACACTCAGATCTATGTTTTTTCCCAGGGTACCACAGAAACAGGCCTAAAGGTGCTGACTGATTATTTGGCTGACATTGCCAGGTGGCTGGAATCTAATGGTCTGAGGCTGAACATGAGCAAGACCTGAAGTTATGTTTGTATTCTCTGAAAGTAATCTGCAGTTGGGAACAGCAGGCGAGTCTTATGGTATTGGTTATGGGGTGAGTCCTGGTAGTTCTCGACCTCAAGGTTCTCTTTTACTGTAGCCTGAGCATGCAAGTACAGGTTGCAGCCACAGTTGAAGCTGGATTCCATTATCTAAGAATTATCTGGGCTTTGGTCCTTTGGTCTCTCTTCTAGGGCCCTTGAATTGTTAGTTTATGCCTTGTATCAACACGGTTGGACAATGGGAATGCTTTCTATGCAAACTTTCCTTTGTGCCTCACTTGGAGACTTCAGATGGTACAGAAAGCAGCCATATAGATTTTGAGAGATCTCTAAATTTGAGCATATCACTCTCATCTGTTGTGATCTGCATTGGTTGCCAGTGGCCATTTGTGTGAGGTACAAATTGGCTGTTATGGATTATAGAGCTTTGCATAGCATTGAGCCTCAGCACTTGTTAACTAGACTACAGCAGAGTGTGTGATAATCATTGTCTAGTTTCCTAAGGAAATGCCCTGTTGGTGGGGCCTAGTGTTGCCATTCAAGGCAAGACATTTTTGATTGCTACTTCTGTGATCTGGTACTCCCTACCACTGAGTCTCACGTATGTTCGAAATTTCCAGTGTTTCCATAGCGTAAGTCCAACTTTTTACTTATGTCCTTCTGTAATTGATATATGTTTTATGTATTTAATTATTTATGTAGACTATTATAATGTCCCTTAAGTGGGTATAGTTTACTATAAATAAATGATTGATGGATTGATTGTTTGACCTTTGATTGATTTTTAGGGTCAATTAAAACTCCCAGTGATTTAAATTGACCTGCCATCCTAAAATGGGGACTCACTGGGGGTATTTCTAATAATACAAATGGCAATAAGTTTGGCTTAGTATCATGTGCAGATAATTATTTTACAGAAGAATGGTTAGTACAATATACAGGTAGATTTTATTTATCTGTAAAACAAGCTAGACTTGTTTTACAGTAACATGCATGCTTTAAGTGGGTCTTCTTTAGAATAGATATGAAGCAATTTACATTTAACCCTTTAAAGACCCTTCTCTTGTCTGTCAAGTCTTAAATAATTCTTCAAAAAAGTTAAGTCTATTACTCTGTCTTCAATAAACCATGTGCTATTTTTTATCACTTGTTCTTTAGAAAAAAAGCATACTTAAACATCCAATTTCCATTCAGAATAACACCAATAGTGCATGCATTTGCCCTCTATTCTACAGAGCCCTCTCTAAATTACTGACAAGGCACTTCTGAGCAATTCAAAGAGTTGTCTACAGGACATACAGAGATTTATACAAGCTCGGAAAGGAGCCCAGAAAAGGATTATAAGCACAAGCCATCAAAATGCAATGAATAACTCACCAAGTTTATCTACTTGAGTGCAGGATGTTAGTAATATACCAGCTTATCTTACAAAAGGAATTGAAAAGTGTATGTCTATCACCAATTCTGCAGGTAGTTAGGGGGGGCAATGTGTGAAACTGCTGTAAAGTCATTAAACCTTTCACCATAGTGGTGGCTCCATGAGATTTATCATAAGTTTATACTGTATAAAGAAAAAAATGTGTTGGAAAAACTTCACGAATCAGTGGTACCACAAAGTCTGGTAATTGGACTGGTCAGTTGTCTGTAGTATGTTGGTAATGTTTTAACATTAAAAGAGTAGTAGGAACCAAGGTGACCACATGTGTCTTCAAATCAGTAATGCTTATATAAAACACATGCTGCAGATCTCCACTGATTCCTATGCAAAACTGCAGAATGAAATGAAATAAGCATCCTTGATTTAAAAAGCATCTCAAATGCAACACATTTAACATGCATCTCTATTACATATAGGAATTAACATACATGCTACATTGCACAATGTATCTAAAATTAGAACATGCACACAAATGGAGAAAGAATTCATCTTGTGAAATCTTGCCTTATTCTACACTCCTTATGCAGAATAACCAATCTATGATAGTGGTGCAATAATTTTCAACTTACAATAGTCCAAAACAGAGTTTCCCAAGCACAGTCCTCATTTATCCCTAATAGCGCAGGGTTCTGGACCTGACTGCTTGAATACAGGTGTGAAGTGGCTCTGTGCTCAGACAGGGACATTCTTAGTACCTGTACTGTTAGGAGTATTTAAGGACTGAAGCTAAGAAACTGCTTACACACGTGGTGTACATATTTATCTCAGTAATATGTATCAGCAACAGAGTAATAGATATTTGGATTTTTCCATGGCAACTGATTAGCTGTGAAAACAAATAAATGCTACAGAGATCTAATGTACAAATAAAAGTTAGTTTACATTGTTTCATGGTATTACTACCCCTTTAAACACATTTTTCTCCAGACTTAAGCAATACAACTACATCCTATACAAATTAACCATATAACACTATTCACTTTTGTGCAGTCTGTCCCATATTTTTGAGATTGATGTACTATGAAGAACAGGGGGGAGATTCACTAAGCTGTGATAAAGTGGTGATATAGTTGAGATGACTTCTCCATTTTATCACTTCTCCAGTTACTATGTTTTTCAATAGTCTATTCACTAAGATCTCCAAAGCTGAAGAAATCTTAGAGCATAGGCTCCATAGAATAAATGGAGAAGTGATAAACTGGAGAAGTCATCTCCACTTAATCACTTCTTTATCACCGATTATCCACTCTGGAGTTATTGTGGGGTGAACTATGGATGGGTGAAAATACTGAAATAGGTGAATAATGGCACTTCCTGCACTGCAAATAATTTCCTGCAAAAAGTGTCGATTTTCCACTTTTCTCGCATAGCTCATTCCATTGAAATCAATGGGAACATTGAATCTACACACAGCACAAAACAAATATTATTTTATTTCCCAAAGGCATAGTATAAAAGGGGCATGAGGGTGCCTGTGTTGGTGGGGTGTGGCGAAAGAATCAGTTGAACAGGGAATTATTTTGGGGGGGTTGTTTACTGGGATTGGGTCGGTAATTATTAAAAAAATAAATCCTAAATACAATTAAAACCCCCATAAAACATGGTATAAAACGGGTCTGAGGAGGTTGCCTGTGTTGATGGGTGGAGTCTGGGGAATGAATCATTTGAACTTGGAATATGTTTGGGGGGAAGCTCTTGACTGGTACTGGGAGGACAGGTAAAAAATAAACAAATAAAATAAAATAAACTTGTAAGTGATAGAGACAGGAACCCCCTGACATAAGCGGCCACTGGGGTGGACTTATACTTGATGTGATAGTGTATTTTGTAGAGGATGATTTGTTAGATTTGTTATTAGAGGCCCAAGCCCTGAGGAAACATTAATTTGTAGGCTTGTTAGAAACAAACCCCCAAAAATTGTTTATTTTTTTTTGTAGGTCTATGTTTTTTTTACTTTCTTTTTATTTTTTTGTAGGACTATGTTTTTATTTATTTATTTTATTAATTTTTTTTTTTTTTTTAAAGGACAAGACCTGAGGTTTTTGACTGCATTTTTTCATGGCATTGATCTTTAAATCACTTACTATGCTTGAAAAAATGCTGACACCTGTTTTTTTTGTTGTTGTTATTATTGTTGTTTTTGCATCAGCTGCCTTTAAATTGAGCCTTTCCACCAGCAATCATAGGGTAGTGCACATGTAAGCAGAAGCCCATGGTGGAGTAAAGGTTTATGGTGCAAGTGAGGAGCATGATTGTGGTGATAGGAGGAAAACTTTTAAAAGAGGAGATGAAGGGGGACATTGTGGAAGAGGGGCATAGCGGAGATGAAGGGGCACATTGTGGAAGAGGGGCATAGCGGAGATGAAGGGGGACATTGTGGAAGACGGGCATAGCGGAGATGAAGGGGGCATAGCGGAGATGAAGGGGGACATTGCGGAGATGAAGGGGGCATTCGGAGATGAAGGGGGCATAGCGGAGATGAAGGGGGCATTGACCAGGCACCCTCCCCTCATCAGAGCAGGGGGTGCCTGGTGTCGCCCCATTGAAGTCAATGGGGCTCGGGTGCTCGGCCGAGCACTCGAGCCTCAGGGGGTGCTCGGTCAGAGCACCCGAGCACCCGAGCATCGGGGTGCTCGCTCAACACTACTGATAACTTGATAGTAATTTGCCTAGTGCATGTGTGATAAGTTGTGTTTATTTTTTGCCCCAATTTCTTCCACTAAAGCCTTTCTTTACACTACTCTCCCCTTTGCCTCACACTATCTCTAAGTTCTGTGGTATCACTAGGGTAGCTCCATTTCAATTCTAAACCTGGAGGTATCACTACAGTGGCTGAATTTAAATTTTAAGCTCTGAGGTATCAGTACTGTGTCAAGGGTGAGTATCTGGGTGTCCAAATGTCTGAACAATAATGTAGCTGGAGAGCATAGCTCAGGAACATTCACAGTGGCACCTATCCCTTGCTGATGCCAAAGCCTGATAAAGGTGCTGGTCGTGAAGCCAAATGTCCAATCCCGATTGAGCTGGGACCCTGACCAGGATGGTAACAGATGCATACTAGTGAGGGTGCACTATTAAAATGTTGCCCTTTATTTGGTGACCAACTCAACAGCGAGTTAAAAATATTGCTACCATGAAAAAGATGACAGCAGAATGTCGCCCTAAACAAAATAGCAACATTCTTATGTTGCAGGATTAAAGGTCACATGGAGGGAGACATTATAATAAACTATAACTGTTGGTTTGCTCCACAATTCACTCATTTAGCCCCATGAAATGTTATTTATGCAATCTGAAGAATCCAGCTTCAGCTTCATGGAGGACCACCACAATACATTAGATACCTTTGTAGCTCCAAAATGGTTAAACTCTCATATTCCATGCTTTCCTGCTGTTACTTGCCTCCTCCTCTGCATCTTCTCTTTCTTGCTTCACCTACTTCTCTATGTCTGTTTCTCAGTGGTGGCACAGATTTTGTTGGTTTCCTACAAGCATCGGTCACATGATTTTGTATGCTTGGAAAGGTCCTTTAGATAACTAAAGGCTAACCACCAAGAAACAGGTGTAGAGAAGTGGGTGAAGCGAGAAAGAGAAGATGTGGAGGAGGAGGCAAGTAACAGCAGAAAAACATGGAATATGAGAATGTAACCCTTTCTGTGCTACAAAGGTATCTAATGTATTGCAGTGGTTCTCCTTGAAGCTGAACTGGCTTCTTTGGATTGCACAAATAACGTTTCATGGGGCTAAATGAGCGACAGAATTTTGGAGCTAACCAACGGCTATAGTTTATTATTGCAATGTGTCCCTCTATTCGACCTTTAATCTTGCAACATCAGAATGTCGCTATTTTGATTAGGGGAGACATTCTGCTGACGTCCTTTTCATGGTGTCAACATTTTTAACTCGCTGTTTTGTTGTTCACCAAATATAGAGTGACATTTCAATAGGATACCCCCAGTGAGGATCCCAAAAGCTCACACTCAACCACAAAGCATCTGCCCAAGATAGCAGATAATAGGCAATAGGGACAAACCCTTTAAATGTAGCAGGCTGGGACTGCTTAAGGTTTAACTGTAGGGCAATAGGGAAAGGTTCAACGATAGGGCAATTGAGACTAGCCCTTTAAATATTGCAGACTGGGACTGCTTAAGGTTCGCCCAAATCACGTGAGGAATATCTTTCACTACACAACGGTGAAGGAGATGGAGCTGGACAGAAATGACAATTGTGAATGAAATTCAGCCACGGTTTGAACAAAATACGACTAGGATCTACAAAACTCTAATAATCCCAGAACTGATCAACAAGTACTAGTATGGCTCCTACACCACGTGTACCCAAAGGAATATAGAGCAAACAGATTAAAAGTAACAGATCAACATGCAGGATAAATATACTCACCCCTGCTACTTCTGACATCTAGGTCAGTACCACAGCTATTAGTCAAGCACCCCTGAACTCTAAGAGTAGGGACAGCTGAGAGATGCAGCATACCCAGCTTCAACTTGCCCTGCAGTAGAAACACTGTCGAGCTGAGTCAGCCAGGGGCAGCCTAGGCAGATGTGGAGGCCTAAATTAAAGTTAGCTATAGGGGTGTATGTAGGAGAATATAATAATAGCTCCCTGAGGCCCAAGCATCACGGTGCCCATGCTATGCTGGCGACATTCTGTCAGTTTTGCTTACTGCTGACGCTTGTTGGCTGAAGTGGCTTTGTCCCGCCCAGTAATTGTCCTTAAATACTGGGCCTTGTCACTTCTCTGGTGCCCTTTCATGGTATTTCTGTTACCAGCGCTTGTTCCAGTTCTCGTGTGATCTCTGTGTACCGACCCAGACTGCCTGACTACTCTGCTGTATCCGTTCCTTCTCTGTGTACGGACCCGGACTGTCTGACTACTCTGCTATCTCATTCCTGCTCTGTGTACCGACTCAGCCTGGCTGACATTCATGCTCCGTGCAACGACTCGGATTGGCTGATGTTCCGGCCTGGCTGACGTTCCTGCTCTGTGTACCGACTCGGATTGGCTGACGTTCCTGCTCTGTGTACCGGACCGGTTGGGTTCCATTGCCCGTGTATCTAGGCCTGCCTGCGGCCCCATCCGGTCCTCTGTTTGGGGTTGTCATCCAGGCTTCTCTCTGTCTCCGGACAGAGTCACTGTTGTCTCATTGTGTTTCCCAGCAGTCTAGTCTCGGTATCTATCTGTGCCGCGCAGGCGACATTCCGGTGTGTATCATCCATCTGTGCACCACGGTACGCTTGACCCTTCTTCCTGCCGTAAAGCTGAGGTTTGTTATACTCTGTGTGCCTCAGGCTGTTCTCTCTATCGGGCAGTCGACATTGGTCTAAGTGTTCATTAACCCCTTCGGGTAAGGTACCATATTCCTCCGGCTTTCTATCCGTGCAGTCTCCATTGGGTGCACTTCCGGGCATACTTTCACAGTCCTCCGTTACTTCTACGGCAGTCCACAAGCTCGTCAAGGGCCTCCGTTTACTTTTGTGGCATCACTCGCTATTTGTGCACTCTCTGCAGAGTGAGAGTCTTAAGGGCCTTGCGCTATTAAGGCCTGTCAGTCTTCCTGGCCTAATAGTAACCCATTCATTGCTGCCTTGTTTGAGAATCACACAAACTTTACCTGATCTATGTCAGTATATTGTTGTTGCTGAACTGTACATATACTGGACCCATGTGGGTATATATTACTGTAACCTGTCTTGTGTCAGTACTATATTTTGTATATATATTACTGGACCCGTGAGGGTTATTGTTATTCTGAGTTGTTCAATAAAACTGTGTTTTACCTAACCTACTGTGTCTGAGTGTCAAATAAAACCGTTACACCAAGATATGAACATACCAGATGGTGTGGATGAAATCAATTGAAATCAATTAGAAGAATAGTCAAAACAAGCCAAGGAGCATACGGGGTATATGGTATATATAAGAGATTAGCAGAATCCGTAGTCCCTAAATGTAAGCCAAGGAGTAAACAACTGGGAGGACAATCCAAATACACAAGTCAAGGTCAAAGATACAAACAAAGTTAGGTCTATTCTCAAACAAACTCAAGTAATCGTGCCAGGAAGTGACAGGGACCTAAGGCTAAAAACCCTAGCTGACCAATAGGATCCCAGTAGGAAGAGAAGACAGACCAAAATAGGTGCAAATGGAAAAACCAGACAGCGACAAGCCAGAAGGTTGAACAGGAGAATCCAGACAGAGGCAGACCAAAATAGATGCAAACAGGGAAACCAAACAGATAGGCCAGAAGGGTGAACAGGAGAATCCTGACATACAGTGACTGAATTTAAATTTTAAGCTCTGTTGTATCACTACAGTGGCTGAATTTCAATAGTAAGCTCTGTGGTATCACTAATGTAGCTCCATTTCATTTGTGAAATATCACAGAGCTTGCAACTTAAAAAGGTTTATTTCATGTGCTTTTATTCTTAGAAAAAACAGTTTACATTTGTCTGATAACATTAAGGGTACCCACTGTATACAGCTGTCTTTTCACATATATATTCACCAAAAAACCTCCTTCCCATGGTAAATTTTCAGTACTGGCACTTATATTTTTCCATTGTTGTTTCCATTCTGTAAACTGGGCACTCAGGCCCAAAAATATTCCCATCACTGCTTTATAGGGACAGAGAGTGTCCTTCCTTATATTTATTATTACTTACTCTTACTCTTCATTTTTTGGAGTAGATTTATATTCACTCCATCCAAATCGGTTATAGTTTAAATGTAGATCAAGTGCTAGTTAATCTACTCATATACTCCTTTGTGCTCACTGATTTTGGAATTTCATAATTTTCACTGAGCATCTATTATTAAATTTTTAACTGACATTAATATTAACCCTTAATGTTGTCAATGACTAAAGCATGTTTTATGAATTTGTTCACTGAGCACAAATCTATATTTATAAGGTTAACTACTGTTTAAAATCGAATCACATGTGCTGAGTGAAAAAAGACATTCATAGAATAAGCTCCTTTAATTGACATTGTGTTAACTAATATTGACTTCTGTTTAAAATGTAACCATAAATGCTCACTGTGGTGAACTGAACTCAGAAATTCATAACATGTTCTTGTCATTGACATAAGGGTTAACATTAACTTTGGATTAAAACAAAACCCCATGCTCACTGAATAAATTAATAAAACCCTTGACTAAAAACCAAGAATTTAAAACCCTTGGAATGCAATGGCAAGAGCATGTTTTATGAATTTTCTCACTGAGAACATGTGTTTCTGTTTTAAACAGAAGTATAAGAAATCAGCAAGAAAGTGTATTTTAAATAATACAGATACCACTGTTACTGTATAAACAAGCTGTTATTTTTGACCAACTCAATTTATATGTAATCATGATTATATAAAAAAATATATATATCTACATATCCATCAGGTTTATTTTGTTGTTTTTGTTTTGTTTTTTTTTTTGTTTTTTTGTTTTTTTTAGACTAATTGAGAGACTAGGAATGACTTCTTGGTATCGCCATCTCACATTCACAGGAATCAGAGTCAGAGGTTTGTGCACAGAATTTATTTTGAATATAATTTATTCTCCCATATGGTGCAGTTGATTTTCTCTAAAAATTCTCCAGTACTAAAGAGCCTTATACCATATGCACACTGAAATACAGAATAAACAACCAATAGATAGCAATACGATTCAGTGATCTAAGCTCTTATTTCAGTTTTATTATAACTATGAGAGTCCAATTTGCACCTAATGTCTTGGACATTTCTGTATAGGCAATGTATTAAGAATTGTAGCATAAGACATTGCACAGATTAAATCAGCTTGAAGCTTTTAATAAATAAATAGCACACTTTTTCTGTGCAGACAAACTATTGTTTTTGAACAATGTAATACCGGATATAAAGAATTTTTTTTTTAACTTTAAAACTTATAGAGAGATTAGAAATGGCTTCTTGAGATTACTATCTCACAGTCACAAGAATGTGATTCAGTGATTTGTTGTCCCTGTCTTACATCTCAAATAAGGGGGAAATGCACCGAATTGAATTGGATATCATTTATTTTTTTATTTTTTTTTGTATGAGAGCAATGTATTCTGGCACACATATTCTGCTTGAATTGAATTCAGCTTTGACTCCCTTGAAGCTCAGAATGGTCTCTAATGACTTTATTCATAATGAATTGGAGACTAGGGAAGAGCAGAATATTTCACACCAGTGAAATTAGTGAAAAACTTAACTTTTCTCTTTTGCAGGGATTTCCACAAAAAGTGCAATTTCCCACAACTCATGATAACCATACAACCAAATACCTTCTTCCCAGGCTTGTTCCATTGCAAATTTAGAACCACACAGACTGTTCCCCAGCCAAAGTAAATATACAACCACAGAGTGTCCCCACAGCCTTTCCCATAGTAACCACAGAAGCACCCACTCTACCCCCAGATTTGTCCCAAAGTATCCGTATATGTACACTCTGCCCCTTTAGCTTTATCCAGTAGTAAACATATAACCACCTGCCTTGTCCAATAGTAATCATAGAATCACATAGTGCCACCTCCAGTCTTGTCCTGTACTAACCATAGACTCACACAGTGCCATCTCCAGCCTTGTCCCATAGTAAGCACAGATCAACACAGTCTCCCCATCCTTCTCCACAATAACTACAGAACCACACACTGTACCCTAGTCTTGTCCCATAGTAAGCACAGACCATCTTATTCCCTAGCCTTGCCCCATAGTAACAACAGAATCACTCATTTCCCCTCTACAACATATATCATAGTAACCATAGAACTATACAGTGCCCCTCAGCCTTTCCCCACAGTAACAATAGAACCATACACTGTCTGACATCCCTGTTACATGGTAATATCATAGAAGCACAGAGTATATCCCAAGTCTCTCCCCACAGTAACCACAGAAGCACACAATGTTCTCCAAAGTATTGTCCCATGATATCTGCTGAAGAATCATACTGCCAGCCTGTCCTTCCACTCTAGTAGCCATAGATGCACACTTCTGAGTCTAATCCCCACAAGAACTAGCAAAAATTTCAAGGGGTTAGAAAAAAAGCAAATATTTTAAGAATTTCAAGATGTGGGGATTTTTGTGGGAAACACTGCAAATTGACAAAAAAATTTCCAAAGGGAAAAATTACTTTTCTCCCACGCCTATTGGTGACTCCCAAAGATTTAAAGATTTTAAAGTGCTTATTAAATCAGTAGATAATGTAGAGAATATTATTTCTCAAAAAGTACTGGTCAGAGACTTTCAACTAGGAATGAACCTGCTATAAAATTTAACAGGCTCTATACAAGTGGTGTCCTACCAAGTGTGCCGTCTCTTTTAGTTCATTAGTGACTTCTATAGATAGAAGATATCCTAATATAGAAAATAATAGAAAAGAGCATGAGAAAGAGAGTGAGAGAAGGAGCAAGAGCACAAGAGAAAGAGCGAGAGAGAGTGAAAGAGCAAGAGAGTGAAAAAGCGAGAGAGAGAATGAAAACGAATGCAAAAGAGAAAGAAAGCAAGAGAGAGGGAGAGAAAGAAAGTGAAAGAAAAATTGAGAGAGAGAGAGAAAGATATAGATTTCTGCTAATTAAAACAAAATACATAACGCTCTAACAAATAACTCATTTTTCAGTGCATGTGCCTCTAACAAACCTGAGTCCAACAAATAACTGATTCTTCAGGGCTTGTGCTTTTTTTTTTATTAATTTTAATAACTGTCTCGCTAATCCCAGTCAACAAACCCTCCCAAAAAAATACCCTGTTCAACTGATTCTTTCCCCAGACTCCACCAACACAGGCATCCCCAGACCCCTTTTATACAGTGTAAAGTGGAAGTCAGAGATGCTCATCTAGGAACAAGCCTGCAATACAAATTTGCAGGATCTCTAGGAGTGGTGCCCTACCAAGGGTTAAGTCTCTTTTAGCCCATTAATGTCTTTAACACAGAGAAAATATCCTAAAGCATATCATACTGGTCCTGCCAAGACAGCAGTCCAGCCACGAAATGTGAGGCAATTCCTCTCTGAACAAGATTTTTCTAGGAGTATACTTCTGTAGGACTCTCAACTTATACTTTAGCTATTTATTTCTCCACTTCAGCCCTCAGAATAAGTAATATTATGGTGGGAAATCTTGCAGTCATAGAAAACATTGGCAAAATATGGCTAATTTCTAGCTCAAAATGTATAGGCAGTTGCCAAGGGGAAACATTTTATGTATTGTTTATAGATGGGAAGTTTGGCAAAAAATAAGCGGGAAATCGTTTTTCAAGAAAAATCTTTTGGGAAATGTTACTAACTTTATGCCCATCCTTAGCCACAAACTTGCATAATCCTGTCTGTAGATGATCCCTTATTCCCTTCATTCTATTGGTCTTCACCACATTGCCATGTGTGGTTGGTAGGGATGGGTGAAAAATTTCTCCTCAAACTGAAATCAGCAAATAATGGTTCTTCCTGCTTTGCAAATAATTTCCCGCGAAAAGTGCAGATTTTCCAAATTTAGCTCATTCCACTGAAATCAATGGGAACATTGAATTTCCACACAAGACATAACAAATATTTTATTTTGCAAAGGCATAGTATATCAAGGGCATGAGGGTGCCTGTGTTGATGGTGTGTGGAGAAAGAATCAGTTAAACAGGGAATTTTTTTGGGGGGGGTTGTTTACTGGGATTGGGTGGGGGCAGTTAATAAAAAAATAAATCCTAAATACAATTACCCCCCCCCCCATAAGACATGGTATAAAATGGGTCTTAGGAGGGTGCCTGTGTTGGTGGGTGGAGTCTGAGGAATGAATCAGCTGACTGGTATTGGGGGGGGACAGTTAATAAAAAACTAAATCAATAAAATAAAATAACCCCCTGACATAAGCTGCCACTGGGGTGGACTGATACTTGACTTTATAGAATATTTTGTAGAGGACAATTTGTTAGATTTGTTGTTAGAGGCCCAAGCCCTGAGGAAACATTGATTTGTAGGACTTAAGCTTGTTTGGCACAAGCCCTAAGGAAACATTGGTCTGTAGAACTTAGGCTTGTTAGAAACAAACCCCCCAAAATTGTTCAAAATTGTTTATTTTTTTTTTGTAGGACTGTGTTTTGTTTTTTGTTTTTTGAGAAAGAAAAATACCCTACTGGTTTAGTACCAGTAGGTCGTATTTGCGGAATTTGCAACGGCTGTCCTTGCTGCTGCTGCTGCTGAGTTGTTTAAGCAGCAAGATGATTAGGCAGCTAAAAGGGAATGGGATCAACAATAGCAGTAATATGGGTGGTGGCTGATGAAGGTTCCACTTGCCACAATTGTCTCCAGTTATGCGCCTGAGCCAGTAGCAACACAATAAGTAACCCCCAGTCTATGTGGAGAAAAGAAGTTGGCCAATAATACTTCTCCATCTGCTCCTCCTCCAAAATTATGGGTGTGCTATTAGAATATAAATGTTTCCCTTGAGAGCAGAACTGTGCCTCTCATCAGCAACTGCCATGTGCATAGTATGTGAGGTAAATAACATCTGGGGGCACAACTGTATCCAAACATCATGACACCAAAAACAAAGTACTACTGCTGTCATTATACCCCTTGTCCAGAACTTGCTAAGGACACAGGACAACTTTCTGACAGTCTAACAGTAATGATGAACCCTCACTGTCAGCATCTTAGCATATTCAGAGGGATGTAATCTCCTCAGATCCCGCTTGATGCCCTGGTTGCAATTCTCATCCACCACACTGGCATATGTGGTCAATGCAATATACAGTGTGCAATGGGTGGACACGAACTGCCACATGATAACATCAACAGAGTGGCTATCATTTGGTGGGGGAGGTAAAGATGAACGAGGTGAACTGGCAGAAGATGTAGTTACCCTAGAGGAAGAAGGAGATGGTAATGGTGAGATAGTTGTTTCATTCGTCATGGAACTTCCAGTCTCTGCCTGAATTTCTCTATACTTTCTCCTCTTTAATCTCTGCCTCACCTCTTGTTGACTTTCTAGAGAGTCAGGGGGTACATCAACAGTGCTGCTTGATTTCTGTGGTGGGTATTTGGCTTTAACAGGTTTGACATAAATATCATGGTGTCTGTTTTTCATATGTGTTATCAGGTCAGTTGTGCCAAGGTGTGTTCTTTCCTTTTCTCACTGACTTGTCACAAATTGTGCACAGTGCCATTAGTGATGACTGCACTGTGTCTGTCCCAAGAGAAAAATAGTCCCACACCCATGGGAGAGGTAAAAGTTGGAAAAGGTTGAGAAGAATGGTCTCTTTCTTCTTGTCCTCCACATTCCCCTTCACTGTCAGCAGATAATGTTGCTGCTGTTGCTCCTACTGCCTCAGATTCGGAAATACAACTAGGACCAGGAGTATTGCTAGCACTGGCAAGTGGAACCTGTCCTAGTCCTGCATCACTTGTTGACCCCATTCTCACTGTGTCCACGGTAGTCTGTGGCACACTAGCTTGCTCCTCAGCATCCTGCTGCTTTTGCATCTCAGAAGGCAGCTGGAATTAAAGTAGTTGCAAATTCCTCAAATTCCAAAACCGCACTTAGTGGTGATGCCCATCCTCACCCCTGTCTCCATCCCTCATCATTCAGTATCACAAAATAGTGAGACTGATGTACAAAGAGGAACTGGAACAATACTGGTACAAACCAACTATGCCATAGCTGAAAAATAAAAATTCGATTTTAATTGGCTAGAGGTCTCCAGTACAGGGAGAAGACTTCTAATCCTCAAGAGCTACAAACAGGTCAGGTTTCAAGGACATGACAGCTTGAGCTGAGGGGTCTTATGTTATCCCATATTTATTCATTTAATTTGAATCTATTCTTGATCTTTGTAATTTATCTCAAATAAGCAAGGACATTTTTAAAGTACTGGATACCATGGGTTGGAGTGCTCCAACCCTTGAATTAAAAGGCCAAACTCCCCAGTGTGGAAATACTTTCCAGATCCTTCTTGGAAAAAGATAGGAAATGGATCTCTCTCACACTTGAAACTGTCGCCACCTGATTAGTGGTGAAAAAGATTGAACTGCCGATAAAGGGATTATAGTAACAGGAAAACGGGTGAACACTGGAGAATAAAAAAAGAGAACAGACAGGGCTGAAACTTAAATGGAAACTAAACCTACAGCGCAACCAGTATTTCAATGTCTTCCATACTTCTCCGTTTCTCCGTTCCTAATTTTTTAACACAAGGGGTAGATGACTGCTTCAGTGATACAACCTCTCCAATTCCTATGCTATTCTATGAATGTACTAAGATTTCTCCATCTTTGGAGATCTTAGTGCGTTGGATCTATGTAATAACATAGGAACTGCAAAAGTGATCTCCACCTCATCACCTCTATCATGCATTAGTGCATAGCCCCCAAGGGTTACTTAGTGAGGTGTTAATTATTTTAACACTCAGGTATTTCTGATATTATTGCAATTTGTCTGAAGTCTATAGCTACACAAACTGGCACTGTCTGCAGAAAAATGTGTGGATGGGAAATTAAAAGCAAAAGTAACACCACAATTTGTAATAGATAATGCAAGAATGGATCAGATTATAAAATAGACTAGCGCTATTGAGCAGCTAGTCGCCAGATGAGGAATTATTTGGGGCCATCTTTGTTAAAGGTGATAGTTCGGCTTTTCAAACTTTGAGTGTTTGAAGTGAGTGCATACCTCTGTCACGCAAGGTAATAAAGTGGTAATTTAATATTTTTTTCTAAAAAGCAATTAAAATATCTTGTCATGAATCTTTCAATTTGTTGAGGTGAATAAATGTGACAGTTTATTATGTAATTTTCCTTGAGCTTTATGAAGACAATGTGAGGTAACAAGAAGACATTAGAAACATGGATAAGTGAGCAGGTGGTTACAGTGCAGAGAGAGAGCTGTGCATCGACTACTGTGACAAAAAGTGACACCTTTGCTGGTTACAAGAAAATGACTGCCCAGCCTGAAAATAGTAGTACTTTATTAGAAACTAGTTGAAGAGCCCGTTACACGGGCCACAGTGCCACTGTCAGCCGGTTGCGGGGTAGTCATGTGCAGTAGAGACTGCCCGCGCCATGGCTGATACAGAGCTGGATGCTCCAAATGAGCGTCCTGCTCCGTATCAGCCATGGCATGGGCAGTATCTACTGTGTATAACTGCAGCACACACAGCAGTCTCTACTGCTCATGACTTCGTCGTTACACACGTTTTAGCGAATTATTATATAGGATATGCCCACATACGTATAATGTAAGAAACAAAATGCAATATAGACTCAATTGCTGTATATAGGATTCCTAGTCTTACCCAGTAAAGAGTGTCTGTTAAATTAAGAATCACTTATTCCTATAGGTATCATTTTTCTTTAAATACATTTTCCCTTCACTGTACTGCATTCAACTCCCAGTGCATAAAAATTAATTGTTTAAACTACTTTTCTTTGAAACTGCCTTTCGCTGAATTACTACTGCTCATTTATCTAGTTCATTCATCTATCCCCTGGTAGAAAAATAATAATTAAATATATATATTAGATTATTGATTGCCTGCAATCATTACCTCTCTCTTGCTTCATCCCCTGATAGAACGAAGTACATTTTAGTTTTGTCCAAGTCATTTTGTATTCCAAGCACTTTAGGTTTTAAATCACAATCCATTTTAGTCAAAAAATGTACTTAAAAGTCATGTACAAATAAAGTGGATTTTTTTAGATATGTAAATGATATGGATTTATGAAAGATAACCATATTGCTTCTTTATTCCCATCTTACTGACCTTCAAATCTGCTGAAGTATTTAAATCTGTTGTATTTTGCTTTTCCGTTTGAACTGTCTCATTGCAGGAATGCTTAATACTCATCTCGTTAGTGAGCAAAGAGGTCAACTAGCCTAAGAGAATAGTGATGTAAGTAATATTATGTAGAACCATTTAAATGCTGAATTGTAATGTTTGAATGATTATGAGTCCATAATAAATGTCTGAAATATTTTACCCAATCAAAATGCCCTGACCTATCATGCATTATTTATATACATGACAAAAGTTACAATTCTTTGGTGTCAGTTTTTTCTTTCAAAATCTATCTCTGTGCTATTATGTATGCAATTATGTACATAGTAAGGATAGGTGAAAAAGTAACATTTTGTTCCCATGGGAAATCATGCAAATTTTTCCTCTTTTCCTACTGGGGATTAAGTGCATAGAAAATTAATTATTTGCCTGCTTTCCTTCTAATGCTTTAAATGTTCTCACAAGAAGTTTTACATTTCCTGCCTATGTTTCTCTATGGGACAGGATTTCCTATATAGCCTGAACTTCACTTTTTGCGGAATAGTGTTCAGAGATCCCTACAGCCATATAGGTGAAGAAAAAAAATACAGAAAGAAAGATAAAAATAATGAGCAGGCCTACATAACACAGTAAATTGTATTAAAAAAATATGAGCAGGCTTGCAGGTAAGCCTTTAAGAACAATTGGTAGATGCCAAGCCAGCTCAGTAGTACATAGGAGTTTCTGAGGGAGTGACCGTGTGTCATGAAAAGCATCAAGCTATTGTTTTTTTATATTTTGTTGATTTTTGTTTTATTTTATTCTTTTTTAAAATGTCTTCATTCTGGTTAACCAACAGTTTTATATTAAAAATTTTATATATATACTAGCAATGTGGGACGGCGTTCCCCGTCAGGATATATAGGGAATTAATGCGCACACACACGGATGCAAGACAAACACACACAGAGACACACACGCAAATGCACACGCTTTCACTGAGATACATAAAGATTGACACAGTCATACATACATACATACATGCAATGCACAACATGCAGACACATAGAGTGTGATACAGACATGCAACACTCACATTGAGGAACACACAGGCACACACACAGAGACACACATGCACACACAGAAGTGAGTCATAAGGGGGTGACTTATGTGTCACTGTAATGAGTTTGTGTTTGTAATTATGCCTCCACTGTGGCATTCATTCATATAGTTGAAATGCATGTGGTAATTGCACATACTATGATGGAAGGTGAATCGTGCTGGCTCCCGGGGTGTGAGTGAGTGTGTGTGAGCAAGTGGCATTCATTCATGTAGTTGAAATGCATGTGGGAATTGCAAATACTATGGTAGAAGGTGGATCGTGCTGGCTCCCGGGGTGTGAGTGAGACTATGGTAGAAGGTGGATCGTGTTGGCTCCCGGGGTGTGAGTACGAGAGTGAGTGATTGCGTGAGTGTGTGTGATTGAGTGAGAGTGTGTGAGTGTATGAGTGTGAGGGAGAGAGTGTGAGTGAGAGAGTGTGTAAGTGAGAGAGTGTGTAAATGAGTGTGATTGAGTGAGAGTGTGTGTAAGTGCAAGTGTGAGTGAAAGAGTGTGAGTGTGAGTGAGTGTGAGTGTGTGAGAGAGTGTGAGTGTGTGGGATTGAGTGTGTGGGATTGAGTGTGTGATTGAGTGTGAGTGTGAGTGAGAGAATGTGAGTATGTGAATTATTGTGTGTACGATTGTGTGTGATTGAGTGTGTATGACTGAGTGTGTGTGAGAGTGTGTGTGAGAGTGTGAGTGTGTGATTGAGTGAGTGTGAGTGTGTGTTTTTTGTCTGATGTGTTTGTGTCTGTGGTGTAGGAGCGAGTGGCAGCCATTTTGTTTTTTCAGTTACTTAGATAGTGGTGGGCGGGCTGGACAGTGGGGGCAGGCCAACTCCCTGCATGATTTAAATCACTCCCCCATTGAATCACCCAATGGGAGCAGTAACTCTTCCTTACTTAACCCTTTGATTGCCAGAGGGGTACGCAACACATTGCTTTGCAATGCATTGTGTACACCAGGGGCGTCGCTAGGGGTGGGCTAAGGGGGCTGAAGCCCCGAGTGTGTCAGTGGGCAGCCCCGAATGTCAGACAATCAGCAGACACACTCCTCCTGCTGTTTATCCTGAGGCTGGCTGGCTGGCTGCTGCCCAGCAACTTGTGGGCATATATAGCTTGGAACAGCAGGCTGCTGCCTTACTCTGTTCTCAGCTTCAGCCCACAGCCATCCGCTCCACACTGGCTCTTCTAGCACTTCCTGGTGCTTTGCGATGAGGTCATCAACATGCACCTGAAGTACCAAAGGAGGCAGTGTGGAGCCCATGGCTCTACACTGAAACAGAAAGCAGAATGGGGCAGAGCAGAAGAGAAGGTATGAGGGACAGTATAGATGGGGGAAATATATGGCTACCAGTGGCAGGTAAACAAGGCTGGTAGGTGTCACATTGTATATGTGGATAATTTGTGGGCTGGCTACCAGAGGGCAGGGGAACAAGGCTGGTGGGGTCACACAGTTTATTTACTGTGTGGGTACTGGAATAAGGATAGTGGTGGTCATATAGTGTATGTGTAGAAACTGTGGCTTTCAGTGGGCAGGATAATAAGGCTGGTGGGGTCCTATCACAGTGCCCGTGATTCGTGCTATCCTGTGTCTATCACTTGCTGGAAGTTCCTCATTGGCTGTCTGCTGTTAGCCCACCTCACACAGCCTTTTTAAACCCAGTCTGGGCACTCCCAGGTTGCCCTTTTGTGGTGTCTCTGACATTACTTGTTCTGACCTGCTTGTCAGGCGCTTGGGCCTGAGGATCCTGCGTTCCGGTGTTCCTGTGTTCCAGTGGTTCCAGTGTTACAGCCTCGTTCGTTCCTGAGTTCCTGAGTCTCCTGCCTGCTTGTCTCTCTAGCTGGTTCCGGCTGCTTTCCGTGACTCCTTCTGTTCCGGTCATCTGTCAGCGTAGCGGTGCTCGTTCCGGTTAGCCTCCGCTTGGTCTCAGGGCTCTCGCTCCTTCCTCTGTCGCTGAGGCGACATTGTGCTAGTTCGCTCCGGCGATATAGTACTGTTGGTCCAGTGTGCGGATGCTGGTTTACTCCATTTAACCTGGTGGCTCAAACACTGTTGGTCCAGCGTGCGGATGCTGGTTTACTCCATTTAACCTGGTGGCTCAAATACTGTTGGTCCAGCGTGCGGACACTGGTTTACTCCATTTAACCTGGTGGTGCAATTACTGTTGGTCCAGCATGCAGATGCTGGTTTACTCCATTCAACCTGGTGGCTCAATTACTGTTGGTCCAGCGTGCGGACGCTGGTTTATTCCATTTAACCTGGTGGCGCAATTACTGTTGGTCCAGCGTACGGACGCTGGTTTACTCCATTTAACCTGGTGGCTCAATTACTGTTGGTCCCAGCATGCGGACGCTGGTTTACTCCATTTATCCTGGTGGCTCAATTACGGTTGGCCCAGCGTGCGGGCGCTGGTTTACTCCATTTAACCTGGTGGCTCAATCCCTGCTGGTCCCAGCGTGCGGACACTGGTTTTCTCCTTCTAAGCTAGTAGCTCATGATACTGTTGGTTCCAGCTTGCGGACGCTGGTTTACTCCATCTAACCTAGTAGCTCATGATACTGTTGGTTCCAGCGTGCGGACGCTGGTCTACTCCATTTAACCTGGTGGTTCATTTTACTGTTGGTCCCAGCGTGCGGACGCTGGTTTTCTCCATTACACCTGGTGACTCTGATTACTGTTGGTCCCAGCGTGCGGACGCTGGTTTACTCCATTAAACCTGGTGGCATTATATACTGTTGGTCCCTGCGTGCAGACGCTGGGTTACTCCACTAAACCTGGTGGGTTATGTTACAGTTAGTCCCAGCGTGAGGACGCTGGTTTGCTCCTTGACTATTCTGACACTGAGGACCGGTTGCTGTCCAACTTATTATTGCAGTTGTCTGGAGACTTCTGCTTGAGCGAGACCATTGATTCCTATTCCACTCTATTGTCATTGTCATCTGACAGCCTGGTCTCCTCGTGTGGGCTGCCCTGCCCGGTATTGGTAAGGCCGGTACAACCTATGTACATTACATCTCTAAGGTTGCCTTACCCGGTATAGGCAGGGTCGGTAGAGCCTACTATCGGTGTTCCCTCAGGCTGCCCTGCCCGGTATTGGTAAGGCCGGTAGAACCTACTTACGGTACATCTCTAAGATTGCCTTACCCGATATAGGCAGGGCCGGTAGAGCCTACTCTCAGTACTCCTTCAGGCTGCCTTGCCCGGTATTGGTAAGGCCGGTAGAACCGGTACGTTACACCTCACAGTTGCCTTACCCGGTATTGGCAAGGTCGGTAGAGCTTACTGCTATATTTGCAACTGTCACTTGGTTGCCTTGCCCGGTAGTATTGGCAAGGCTGGTAGAACCTATTCATATTGTCATTACTTGTTGTATTGTTATATATGCATGATTCCCTATGGGATTGCCTTAACTTTTTAATAAAGTTACGTTTTTACCAAACCTTAAGTCTGAGAGTCTTCAAATACCGTGACAGGTCCACAGTGTATGTGGGGAATCAATGGCTACCAGTGGACAGGGTAACAAGGCTGGGGGAGGTCACATAGTGTATGTAAGGAATCTGTGGCTACCAGTGGGCAGGGGAGGAAGGCTAGGGGGGGTTATATAGTGTATGTAGAGAATCTGTGGCTACCAGTGGTTAGGGGAATAAGGTTGTTGGGGGGGGTCACATAATGTATGTATGGAATCTGTGGCTATCAGTGGGCAGGGGTAAAATACAGTTGGGAATCACATAGTGTATGTGAGGAATCTGTGGATACCAGTGGGCAAGGGGGGCACACGCAGTGTATGTGGGGAATCTGTGGCTTCCAGTGGGAAGGAGAACAAGGCTGGTGGGGATGCACAATGTATGAGGGGAATCTGTGGCGACCAGTAGGCAGTTGTAGAAGGCTGGTGGGGTAACACAGTGTATTTGGGGAATCTGGGCAGAGAAACATGGCTGTGGCTACCAGTGGCCAGTCGAACAAGGCTGTGGTATCATAAGGTTTATGTGCGTTGTTCTGTGGCTACCAGTGGCCAATGGAAAAATGCCGGCAATCAGACAGTGTATGATTGGCTACAGGTAACCAGTGGAACAACGATGGGGTATCACACAGTGTATGTATGGTTCTATGGATACCAGTTGCCAGTAGAAGAAGACTGAGATATCAGGTCATGTGTGGGCCTGGTGCTACCGGGGGCTAGAAGCGCAAGGTTATCAGGCAGTATATAAGGGGTTCTATGGCTACCAGAGGGCAATGGAACAATGCTGGGTATAAGCATACCTCCTAAGTGTCCCTCTTTCACACCCTGGTGTCCCTCTTTATAGGACAACAGACTGTGTGGTGGGTAAATAAGTGTATCACATTGCTCCACAGCAATAAAACTCACATTAATGTTTGTTTAAACATCGTTATATTTGTTTATACATTATCTGTGTAAATAAAATAATTTGGTGTTGCTCTTGATAACTTATTCAGTTACATCAATGGCCCATATGTATTAAAGCAACCTGGTTTTATTCTGGAGTAAACCAAGTGCACAATAGGGGACAAATAAAAGTTCTTAAAATCCATTGCACTTGAATAGAGTTTTTAACCTCTTGAATGCTATAGAGGTCTCCAATGCATTGCTTTGCAATGTATTGAAGACCGCTCTAGCATTCAAGGAGTTAAAACCCCTATTTAATGTGACAGGAATTTTGATTTGTTCCCTGCAGTACAGTTGGTTTACACCACAATAACTTCAGTTAGTTAAAACAAAAAACAATGGCAAGAGTTAAACATAAAATGGCTTACTTCTTAACTCTTTGCATTGCATTATATATAGATTAGTAAAATAAACATATATGTTGTGTAAGGATAACTAACTCCACACTATAGCGTTATCATCACTACCACTGGTGGCAGGCACTCTGTTGAATTTTGCTGTGGGCTCTAGCCCCAGATCGTTTTGGAACCTAGAAACGCCCCTGGTGTACCCCTCTGGCACTCAAAGGGTTAAGTTGAGGTAAAATAGCAATATAACACACGGTGGCTCTTCAGTTGAGGCAGCATAGCAATATGCTGAGGGAACAAATAAAAAATAGTGTTTGAGGCTTGCCCTCTGTAACATACAGCAAAGCATCTCTCTCCCTTTAAGGAGAAAGGGCGGGAATCAGGAAGCAGGAAGTGGAGGAGTGACAGTTGAAAACAGACAGTGAAGTGACTGAAGAGATGAAGAGTTAAATAAAAGAGTTGTTATTAAGTTTATAACTGAGTTTGTATTTTATAGGCACATTACACCCTCATACTGACACAGAGTGTATGGAGGGCTACAATTATCTGTGGGAGGTGAAACAGTGTGATTGTGGGGTCATGATCCTGAGTGAGAGTGTGTGTGGACCGGGAGAACTTACTGATATCCCCTACTTCAGGAGCAAGTGGCAGCTATATTTTTTTTGTCAGTTGCATAGTGGTGAGCGGGCTGGAGGGGGTGGGCCAACTCCCTGTATGATAAACATGCCCCCATTCAATCACCCAATGGGAGCAGTAAAGTCCCCATTCAATCACCCAATAGGAGTTGTGTCTCCTAATGAGACATAAATTATGTAATGAGGCATTCTGTTCAATGTGTGTTTGTTTTCTTAGGAGACATAAATTATGTTCTGTGTGTGAGGTACCATAAATTATGCAATGAGGCTTATTCTTTTATATATATATATATATATATATATATATATATATATATATATATATATATATATACTAGTTGAACAGCCCGTTACACGGGCCACAGTGCCACTGCCACCCGGTCGTGGGGCAGTCACGTGCAGTAGAGACTGCCCGCGCCATGGCTGATACAGAGCTGGATGCTCCTTCAGAGCGCCCAGCTCTGTATCAGCCGCGGCGCGGGCAGTCTCTACTGCACATGACTGCAGCACGTGCAGCAGTGTCTACTGCGCATGTAGCGGCGTTACACACGATTTAGTGAATTATTATATAGGATAGATAGATATGTACATCACCGGAGTTTGTGAAATTACTGGCTCTCTTTTAAAGCTTTGAGCTCTGACCCAAACAAAAGGGTTTCTTTTAAAATAAAATAGGTTTCAACTTTATGCAGGTTGAAGGTATGATATAACCTCCAGTCCGGATAGCTGATCCCACATAAACCCATTTTGAAGGAAGGAAGAGCTGCGAGTACCCACAAGTATCCAAGTCGTATTCTGGTGGATATCGCTATACTGGGGTGAGAGCCAATACAAGTGAGATCACTGTAAGGCAAATCTTGGCCTCTGAAGAATGTGAGTAATTTTTTAATATTTTCCTATGGTGTTGGTGAAGGATCATGCTGAATATTGATTTACTACGTTTGCTTGTCTTTTTTTCTGTCAGTGGTACATATGCCAATGCAAACGGTGCCAACCAGAAACATATGTCACCAATCTGTGGCTTTATGGTGATTGCTGCAAACTTAGTTCCTGCTGCAGAGTTCTCTGAATATCATATGTGACAGAGGATTCTGTAGCAGTAGAAACAACCACAGCACAACAAGCCACTTCAAGTGCAGTCAACATAATTATTCTCCTCCTCCCAATCCCTTAGAATCATGGATTTTGGAATATGAATCCTTGGGGGCAGAGAGGGACTGATCAGATCTCAATAACTGCAATGTGTATAGTGTGTAAAAACAAACTTTGTGAAGAGGGACAAGGACTGAGATCACACAAATGGTACATCAGTACTCATAAATATCATCCAAAACATCAATATCAACCTAGTACTGCCTCTTGTAGATGTTAAACTGCCCCTCAATACATCATGTGTGGTCAGTCACTAACTGAGGCACTTGTCTGCTCAAAAACATATATGTCAGCCACTTGATGGAAAGTGGGTGAAGGACTTGGTCTACAATTAATAAAAATGATGTATCCCCCTCAGATCCCATGCTGGGACATTTAGCAGGGTGTGCCATCTCCATATGCTCCATTAAGCCCTGCAATCTGTTGCTCTCAGCATCATTGCCTTGTTTGGTCATCATAGTACATTGCGCACAAAGCTGATGTTAAGTATTGAACAGTCTCAGTCTTCAAAGTAAAATTATCTCATATCCATGATTTCAGTTCAGGGAAAGGTGGAGAGGGATTTGGTAATCTATTGTCATTTGAAGTGCCTCCTGTGCTGTTGCTCCTGTATTTTCTGGCATGGAAGAGCCTGCTGCTAGCTCACTAGCACTACTGCTAGTACTAGAAATTGGAACAAGGTCTTCTACCACTATCTGCCCCATGACACTATCACTAGGTGGAAATCCATCATCATCTTCCTCAACACTACTCCCAACAGTAGTTCTTACACCCATTCTGGGAAATGTGGATGCATCGGCATCATGTTGATCTTGCTGCTCTGCCTGCTGCTGCTGTGATATAAAATATATAACTGACAATCCAGCAGCAGGAAATAAACTGCAGTGAGCTCCATAGCTTCAGCAGCACTGGGGGTAGTGGTAATGAATTGGATGATACTCAGTCCTACCAGATATGACCTCCAAACTTCATGCTTGCCCCACTATCAAGAACATGCTATGAGGTATCATTAATCTTCTCCAGCTACAAATGGTGGCAGCCTGTGAAGGCTAGGTGTAGCTCTCAGGACTTGATCACTCACTGTTTCTGCGTGTTGTGGAAGGATCTTCCTCCACATCAGAAGCAGTACCCCTCTAACTTCTCCCACGGGCAATAGCTCCTCACACTTTTTTATATTTCTCTCCATTTTTATCTCTCTTTAAATCTACCAATATGGCTCTATGGTACTCCAAAAACTGTTAATACCTGCTCATGATTTTTTTTGCATTGCTACTATACATAAGCGCTTCACACATTTTTACTTACACCTTTCCTCGTCATAATTAAGCCTGGAAACAGTAGCTATAAAGGATTGCCTTATATGCATGACATGCTTTCACATACACCTAATGTGAAAGCAAAATGTAGATTTAAACCTGGTAATAAGGATGGTGGTATTGTGGCACTGGAAAAAGATAATAAATATGTTAGCACTTGTCTCTCCTGGTGTCTGACAAGCCCTCTGTTGTCAGTGCTACTTTTAGTTGTACATGCACAATCATTTTCTGTGCTTACTTGTTTCTTTCCACTTTGCTACATGAAACCTGGATAGTAAATGCTGGTTCTTTTTTTAAAATGTTAGTCTACTACACTGCTTTTGGAGACACATGTCCTACTCTTATTAACAATAGAACCAACAGCACTCAAAACGCTCTCTGACCGCAATAATTGCTGGTGGGCAACGGTCTCCACTGAAATCCACACCAGTGCTTGCCAGTACCACACTGATTGTTGTGTTTGCCAGTACTCCAGTGGGTCATCATTTCTTCCAAACACAGTTATCCTGCATTACATAAATCTAGCACTGTAACCGTAACCCCTAACTCTCCAGAAAGGTGGAGAACAAAGAGGAGGAAGAATAAAGAAACCCAGACAGACACTGGAAGTTCCATGACGAGCGAAACAACTAGCTCACCATCAACATCACCTTCTTCCTCTAGGCTAACAAGTACATCGTCAATCCACCTCATTCATCGTTACCTCCCCTGCCAAATGATAGCCATTCTGTTAATGTTGGGACATGGCAGTTCATCTCTACCCATTGCACACTGTGTGGTGCACTGACCACACATGCCAGTGTTGTGGAGGAGAATAGATACCAGGTCATCAGGCGGCATCTGAGGAGATTCCATCCTGCAGAATATGCTAGGATTCTGGCAGAGGGGGTTCATCATTACTATTAAACGGTCAGCAGGTTGTCATGTGTCCTTAGCAGGATCTGGACAAGGGGTAAAGTGACAGTGGCAGTACTTGGTTTTGGGTGTCATGGTGTTTGGATACAGTTGTACCCCCCAGATGTTATTTATCTCACACACTGCGCACATTGCAGGTACTGACGAGAGCCACAGTTCCTGCTCTCAAGGGAAAAATGTATATTCTAACACACCCATGATTTTGGAGAAGGGGCAGGTAGAGAAGACATATTGGCCAACTTCTTTTCTCCACATAGACTGGGGGCTACTTATTGTGTTGTTACTGACTCAGTCGTATCACTAGAGCTAGTCGTGGCAAGTGGAACTTTCATCATCCATCACCCATGTTACTGCTGTTGTTGATCCCATTCCCTTTCAGCTGCCTAATCATCCTGCTCAACTCAGCAGCAGCAGTACGAACAACAGTTGCAACTCAGGACGACATTTGACAGTGGCCAATGGCCAACATGACCCGCTGACATTAGGCCATATTTATTTATTTTTTTTCCTCAGGGCTAGTGTTTTGAAAAAAGAAAAAAAACACAAACTAGTCCTACAAAAAAATTAACAATTTTTGGGGGGTTTGTTTCTAACAAGCCCAAGTCCTACAAATCAATGTTTCCTTAGAGTGTGTGCCAAACTAGCTTAAGTCCTAAAATCAATGTTTCTTCAGGGCTTGGGCCTCTATTACGTCTAAGTCCTACAAAGGCCTCTAACAGCAAATCATCCTCTACAAAATACTCTATCAAGTCAAGTATCAGTCCACACGAGTGGCAGCTTATGTCAGGGGGTTCCTGTCTCTGTCACTTTAAATAGAAATTTCTTATTTTATTTTTTTATTAACTGTCCCCCCAATAGCAGTCAAGAACCCCCCCCAAAAAAAAAAAAAATTCCCTGTTCAAATGATTCATTCATTCATTAACACAGGCACCCTCCTCAGACCCCTTTATTCCATGCCTTATGGTTTTATTTTCTTTTATTTAGGATTGATTAACTGCCCCCCAATCCCATTAAACAATACTCCCAAAAATCATCCCCTGTTCAACTGATTCTTTCCCCACACCCCACCAACACAGACACCCTCATGTTCCTTTTATACAATGCCTTTGGGAAATCAATTATTTGTTATTATTTGTAACGTGTTGTGTGTAACTTCTATGTTCCCATTGATTTCAATGGGCGAAAAAAGCAGAAAATTGTCACTTTCTCGGGAAATTTTTCACTAAGCAAAAAGTGCCATTTTTCACCAATTTCAGTTTGAAGCAGAAAGTTTTGCCCATCCCTTCATGTCACTAACACTTTGTTGGATGGTTTTCTCTCTCCTTTCTTCGATCTACAACACAGAAAACCGGCAGTGTCTCCCCCGGCATTCCTCTAACTCCTCTACAACTATTTACTTTAGTTTTATTTGGCAAAAATCACCAGAAATCACCAGTATGCTACTTTTTTTCACTCCCAAGCAGCGATATACTGCTATCCTTTTGTACTAGCATTATGGGAATACTTGCCACAGTGGTAGTGGTGGTGGGGTAGTTCTGCCATTGACTTCACTCCGACACATAAGCAGAAAATCTGAATTTTTCAGAAACAAAAAGAAGCAACAGAAAGTGCTAATCTATATCCCTTACAATACCTGCCACCTCTCTAGAGCAACAGTGGTTTTCTTTTGCCTGTTTTTACAAGCCTGCTGCATTAAAATTGAAATGTTTGTTGTTCTTCTCCCTGCTACAAAATTAAGTATGTGTTCACTCCTAAGAGAAAAAAGTATGCCCTTATAATTTAAGACTATTGTTTTAGGGTGGTTATTCACAGACATTACCAATACACTAAACCACACTGACTGGTAAGCACTTATCAATAGGCTCTTACCACTATAATTATATATATATATATATATCTCTATCAGACATTACTCCGTTTTGGTGAGAGTCAAATCTATTGTTTCCTTGCTACTTGCATCCTAGCAAAGAATCCAGAATGTCCATGTTACTGTAGCAGTGAGTAATAAGGACCTGCCAGCCCACATCTGGTATATTAAAAGTTCCCATAATTAATATATCACCATTCATTGACACCATCCACATCTAATAAAAAAAAATAAAAAAATAAAAAGTTTTATAAAATTACTCCTATTGCAACACACACAATGAAAGGCCAGTGTGCCTTGTTTAACCTTTATTAAAACTGGCACCTTATAACATCTAGACTGACATAGCACTGGTCACAGGATAACCAAACAGAGATGAGATAAAGAACACAAAGGCTTAACATTTATTATGCTGGTGCCCTGCTCTCCTGCCAGATGCTTTATAGAGAGACATGACAGGAAGGATATAATGACTTCACTTTACCAGTAAGTGGCCATGAGCCAGCTTTGAGTAGGCCAGTTGCAGCCTCACAAAAGTCTCCTTGCCTGGATCCCACACAGATCCAAGATAACACATTATTTTTGTAGTGCAGCTCTCTAGACAAGAGTAAAATTACAATTACTTCAAGGTAAATCTCCACAGTAGAAGTTGTCTACTGGCTACTTTGCTCAGCAAGAGTTATTGTCTATATCACACATTTAATTTTAGCTATGACAAATGCAATTTTTCCACTGTACCACAGCCTGCCAACTACATTTTTGCAACTACAGTGCTGGGTGCGCTTTCACAACAGGCTGACACTTGACTTGAGTACTGTGGCCAAGTAATAGGTGTCAAACCAATAACATTTCTTTCAATGGGGTATAACAGAGCTAGACTGAAGACTTATTTAAGTCATAGTTGGGCCTCCACCCAGGCATGCATCCAGCAGGTCAGTTCATAGTCATTTCTGCCTGAGCCAGTTCTTGTTTCAGTCATCTACTCCCTACCAGATGTTGGTAATCACAGTCTGACAATTATTGGAATGGACAGTCAGTCCCTCCTTTTGGATTTGGTCCAGGCCCAAGGTCAGATGTTCTAGAGCAGCAATTCGCTTTCTTCTATACTGCAACATACTTCGTATTCTATGGTCCTTATTGCTGAGCTGTATGTCTACTCAGCAGGTTTTAAATCAACACTGCCAAGGCTTCTGGCAAGCAAAACAAAAGCATAGTGCTAAAGTTGTCCCTGGGCAAATGGATACCAGACATTAGTACAGATACAGGATTCTGCAGGCCAGCATCTTAAAAGATACATCTGAGCAGTAGAAGCTGGCATGGTCCAAGGGTTCAGAGTTTGAGATGATGGTGCTGCTCTATGTTCAGACAATTTGAAGTCAGGCTTAAGTTGTACATTCTCATTTGTTAGCTCTGCCACTTTCTTCAGCCACTCTCAATCATTCTCATCCCCTTGGTACACAACTGAAAATGCCAGGGGGACCTTCCTCAGTCATGGTGTTGCCTTTAATTGATGTTAATGAGATGCCAGTGCTTATCTTCTAGTGTTTAATCCTTCCCATAATCACAGATCATCTCAACCACGCAGATCAAAAAAGTCTGCTACCAGAATTAGGACAGTCATTAGTGGGTACCTCATTTAACTGCCATTTATTAGATCATAAGAAACCATAGAGGACACAAATTTCTCTTGAAGGGTTTGTATTTTTTGGCAATGACACATGCTCCCATACTACAGGTTCTCCAGTCTCTGGAGATGCACACTTGGTTTTTTTGGTGGGAGCTACTTCTCTGTGCCTGCATGTAGTACTTGCTCCAGGACAAAATGGACTACATTGCAACACTCATCACTTCTCCTCCCAATCATTTTATTTTGCCATACATTCAGAATAGATCAGTTTCAGTCTGGATTCAATGGTCAAAAGAGTAAATAACCAGGAAGGCGGCTGAAGTGTTCAAAATAGATGTATTTCAAAATAAGGACCAGTGTGTTGGAGCACAGCCAAGACTAGTGTCAATCCCTGACATGATACACATGAGTAACACCAACCTTTGCCACAAACACTTTTTTTTGTTCTTCTACCGGTCTCTGAAATACCCCTGATGCACTCAAAAGCACCAATAGACAGATACCAAGTCAGACCACCACCCAAACAGTTACAATTCAACTGTCCCAGTAGAATTACTGCTGGCAATCTCAATGTTAAGCAAAGCCTGGCCCATACTTCAATGTAACAAGCGATTCACCCAGTCAAGGGGTGTGCAGGAACAAGAGACCCAATTTGGATATCAGCTGTTTCAGTGAAATTTACTCACAACATAGCCAGAATCTAGAGCAAGAAGTGTTTTTTTTTGGAAACAACATACACCTCTACACACAGTTATTTTACCTGATAATTACATAAACATTGCAAACACTGTAAACAAACCAATGGAAAATGGTAGAACAATAGCATCTAGGAGTAAAGCATTGTGATAAAAAGAAAAAGGAAGATTTACTATGATGCCATGCTAGAAATTTTATTTGCTGTCTCCATATGGGCAATAACTAGCACGATTCCTGGCAGTCTGTTCATGCCACTTCATTCAATTTAATCAGTTCTTTCACAGGGTCCTGAATCCTGGATCAATGGGCAATGTGAACTGCACACTAGCTATGCAAAGTTAATGGGAGGGTAACCAGGGGATACATAGTTCAAATAAGATGTAGTCTGGGTGGTCAGGGCCTCTGGGGGTCTGTCCATCACCCACCCCATGATTCCTGCACTTCCTGGCAGTCCGATTAGGAGTAACACATTGTTCTCAAAGGGAGTCAGCACTTGCTCAGATAAAATATTGTCTAGAATTAGTTGCAGACTGGCAAGGGCCGGAGTTTTTTGTACTGGGAGAATATGATGCCATGTTACTTGAATCTGTAGGATGGAAAAGGTTATATCCTTTGAGACTGTCTTGTCCAGTATAGCTGGGCAGGTAACAGTCCCCTACAATACAATCTGATAGTTAGAGAATTGCTGTTCTTTGCATTCAGGTACAGAGAAACATATGTACAGATGCAAATTAATGCATTTCTGAGGGCAAAAAATAAATAAATAAATAAATAAATAATATTACATTGAGTAGAAAAATTGTTCCCAAACATTATTTGAATTAACTAAGGATTTTAATCCCCTAAATGTTAGCGATGTCTCCAATGTACTTCGTTGCAGTGCACTGGAGACCTCTCACTCATTTAAAGTGGTAAAATCTCCTACATACATTGTAACGTTTATCCCCAATAGTATTTTGTTGGCCCCAGAATTGATCCACTTTGCTTTTTTTCCTTCCTTCCTTCCTTCTTCTTCTCATAAGGACCAGGGAGTCTTAAAAAAAAAAAAAAAAAATTAAAAAAAACAAACAAACAACAACAAACAGCCCAGACAAAAGCTTTTAGCAGTACATTAACATACCCACATGCATGCTCTTTTCATCTTGTACATTAGATCAGGCTTTTCAAAGACAGTATTCAAACTTAAACTATGAAAAATCCATATCACAGGGCTGTACTGGCCAGCATTCAGTTCTGCAGTATTTGTTAAAAATATCCTTTAACCCTCTGAGCTCTAGAAGTATCTCACTCATTGTGCAACAATGCATTGGATACCTGACACTCATGTTAAAGGGATCTCTGTGCTAGAGCTCTGCCTAAACTTTCATCCAACCACAGTTTATCAGCTTGTTATTGTGATACCCATAGGAAGCAGCAGCAGTGTCTCTACCATGCCTGTGAACTTACACAATGAAAATTCACTTGATCTCGAGCTCCAGCATGGATATCTGGGAGCAGTGGGGGAAGGGTCACTTGTCGCAAACCCCCCCCCCCCCCCTAGGGTTTTGTGCTGCCCTAGGCCTGACAAAAATGATGCCCCCCCCCCCTACAATTACCAATTAGAAGCACATAAAATGGGCTGATTAGAAAATAGGCAGTAGAAATGCCATGGGTACAACCAGTATTCTCTGTATGTATGAATGACAATCATTTAATCCTTTGAGTGCCAGAGGGTTGTCCAACACATTATGGGGCAACATGCTGGACTCTCCTCTAGCTCTCAAAAGGACTATCAGTGCCAGAGATGTAACCAACACAATGCATTGGAGATCAAGCACTGAAGTGTTTAAGACATCCGTAGGTGCTCTCTTTTCAGGCAAACCCATAAATCCCACAAGCTCAAAATACTGATACCATAAAAACATCAACTGTTACAAGCTTACACCATGCCATATGCACAAGAAAGTGGAGCAATTCTAAGGTGAACCAATGCACAATATGAGAGAAATAAAACATCCAAGTGCTGCATTAAGCAAAGAGTCGCATTGCAGTCAGGGACATTTTTAATAGAATAAATCTATGCTTGTATAGCCTTGACCTAAACAAGTTAGTGAGACTGATTTATTGCATATTACTACGCATGCAGTGCTGGTTATTAACTCTAATTATTACTGCAGTCAATCCATCAGTCTGTACTTGGTTGGACTACAGCATGTAAGTCAGCAAGCTGTGTGGTGATCATGTAGCCACATATGGCAGGTGCAGACAACTGATTTAAACGTGATGCACTGAATGCCAAAAAAGTTCAATTAGCTCCTGGGCCCGCCGTGGTCCTGTTTGTGCGTCGCAGCCTCTGCCAACTTCCACTGATACAAGTCCAACTCCAGAAAGAAAGAGTGGGCGGTAGCTCTCCTAGCTAATAGCTCCACTGCCATGTGACCAACTTCTCCATCCCTCCCTCCCATAAGTGCGCATGCTCCAGGATCCGATTATAGGAAGAATCCTGACACATGCACACTTGACACTAAGCGGTGCACAAACCAAGCATTGGTGGGCATCCTGTTTTAAATGTACTTGACCTTGATGACCATTTTCTTGAGGATCAAGACAAGTTCAGGCGGGTGGGGGCGTCCAAGCGGGCAGATAGGGGCAACTTTTTATGCCACCCCCTGTAAAGTGCCACCCTAGGCCTAGTTGGCCTAGGCCAAGATACAGCACTGCCCACAAATAAAAATGCATGAAGTTTGCTTGATTAGTACCCATAGAAATCAATGAAACAGCACATACTGTTTGCAATTCTATTGTATGCAATGGCAGTTAACAAATGTTAAGGGGATGTCTTTTCTGCAGTTATTCTGTGCCTACAAAACCCAGGAGAAGAGAGCCCAATGCATGTTTAAAACAAAAACAAACAAAAAAAACCACAAAAAAAAACAAACAAAAAAAAACACACACCACACACCACCGAACAATAGAACAGCAATAAAATTACACACGTGCAACTAGACATACCTACACTAGTAGCCACAGATTAATGGAGATGAGGGCCATAAGGATGAGAGGCAGCCCAAAAGCAAAATAAGTGAAGATCAGTACAGACAAACTGTACAAACACTCCAATTGATTTAAATGAAGCTTAACTTCCTGATTGCTAGATAGGATTTGGCATTGGAAAGGAGGAGGTTAAATTAATAGGAATTCAGGAAGGTGGGGTTAGATTTTCATGTGTCCCCTTTGGTGCAATCTGTTTTCCCCAGAACTGCTCACTTTTGCACAAACAGTTTTTCTGCCAGTTTAATGAATTTCAATTTTGTGTCACTGTACTTTATTATGCATAAAAAAGTGGAAAACTTGTTTTTAAAATATATACACGTTGAAAGATAAATAGGATAAAATGTATGAAAATGTCCCAGAACCTTGAATGCATTACCTTGTGTTATTGAGATAATGCAATGAATTATTTCAACTCTGTTGAAAGCCTAGAACATGTTAAGAGCTGCTGGCAACAGCAGATACATGATAGAGTTAAAAGCTACCATTTTGCTGAAGAGAACATTATACTCCCTTTAATACTGGCCATTCTACCCCTCCTCTCTCCAGTAGCAATGGCATATTAAGTAAGAGGAAATAGGAGACTGAAATGAGCCCGAGAAATGCTGGAAGGTATTCTAATGAAATGGAAGGAATACTGAAAGATTGATGGAGATTTTCTTCTGAATGCCCAGTGCCAGCAGAGGTTGCTACACTCATATGCAATCATATGCAAGTGTTACTCAGTGGAAATCAGGCTGTAAAGACAGGACATCCATGGAAAGATTAGACCCTTTTTCCCCCATTAAAAATAAGCAGCACAGGTCAGTAGTAGTCTAATCTAGAAAGAGGTTTACTATAGTCTGACATACCACATTAACCTATGAAAGACACATCTCAATAAGATAGTTAACAGGATTAGCAATCTTTAAAGGCTTTTCCCCACTGGAATCACTAGAATGGTTAGGTTATGATCCATGAACAAAAATATAAGAGCTGTTTACTATATGCATATTTCTTCAATTTTAACTCTACAGTTAGTCTTCACTCGCTCTCCTTCATACTGCTGAATGCTGTTGCCTAGGGATGGATGAAATAGCTCACTTTGTTTCCACCAGAATTTCAAAAAAATCTCTGTAATAGATAGAGATTACATACATATATATACACACATACATACATATACACACACACACATACATATACATACATATATACACACACACACACACACACACACACACATATATACATATATACACATATACTAGTTGAACAGCCACAGTACCACTGCCTCCCGGTCGCGGGGCAGTCACGCGCAGTAGAGAGTGAGACTGCCCGCGCCACGGAGCGCCCAGCTCTGTATCAGTTGCGGCGTGGACAGTCTCTACTGCGCAGCATGCGCAGCAGTGTGTACTGCACTTCGCGGCGTTACACACAATTTAGCGAATTATTATATAGTATATATATATATATATATATATATATATATATATATATATATAATCTCTATTATAGAGAGATTTTTGTATATTTTTTTTATTAGATAGATAGAGATAGATATTATATATATCTATCTATCTATATCTATCATGAGGTCCTACTTTCTCAGCATCCCATCCCCTTAGCAAAATATTGTTATCTTTTAAGTCTCTATTACCTGCCATGTACATCCTCAGTTCACATTGGGTCCCTTTCACCTATCAGTCTTGATTTTATCCCCATCTCTCAAAAAAATGTATATATAAATAATTTGGAGGCCTAAGCCCCACGCAGTATCAGCCAGTTGAGTCTCACCATGCTCTTTTGCTAACCAGAAAATACAATGTGGGCCAGTCTAACCCTGATAATGGGTGAAAACTGAACATTTGTTTCTATAATTGGATATTTTTTGTGCAGTAGCTGAACCGTAATTGTGTGAATGTTTGCTTTTTAAAACACAAGTTCAGAAATATACCAAAGTTTCGCTAGGTTTTCTAGTCTTGAATGAAACTCCAATGTTGTCATGTTTCAGAAAATTAGAACCACAATCCACATCAATGAAGAGGATTCAGAGGGCTAATATTTTAGCCTGGTTCATATATTGGCCCAAGATATATGGTCAATCAACAGGGCTGGATTTCCCATAGACAGAGCAGGTAACTGCTCAGAGAGCCATATTTTGAGGTGCCAAAAGATGGCCAGGAAACAACCCACAGAACACAGAAGTGCATTAGCACCAGTCACATCACATTATTATAGAATTCTCACAGAATGGAACATATAGCGCTTGATTCTCCACTGGTGTAAGAAAGCTTGCAGTGATTTATTATATGCCTATCAGTTCTCCAGCTGCAACAATTCTTGTGTCAATTTTGTATCAAGTTTTTTGTAAGTACGATCTCCAACATACAAAAAAAAAAATTACTTATATTAGTATTGATTAAAACAAATTATGACTGTGCCTCTTTTTTCAGCTATGTCCATTTTTTTTTTAATTTTTGTTATGAACTGTGCAGCCTTTGTCCATGTACAAGCTTGTATATCCTTGCACTAGCTATTTAACCTGTTCAATTAGAGAGGTCTTGAAACCTCTCTTGCAACCAAGTTTTTCTTGTGCTTGTACAAAGGTAGTCTAAGGTTGTCATGCCAGTGAATGGTAATATGGGTGGAATGTGGGTGTGACAATGGCAGACCTAGGGGCACCCAAGGTGCTTTGACTTGGTGTGCTTGAGATGCAAGTCTAACCTTTTCATTGATTCATTGAACCTTCATATGTGATGACTACATCTCCCATCTTTGTCAACCAACCAAAAGACAGGATGGCAACGATAAGAGTTTAATTGTCAACACTGGTGGTCCAAAGATAAAACCATCCCTGGCATCTAACAATCCCCATTAGTTCCAAGTGGGCAGAAACATTTTTTTCTTCTTCAAAACTGTAAAGTTTTAAAACTTAATGATTCTGATACTTAAGAAGATCATGGGTAGACATAATATGGATTTATTAAATATAATTTTATTAAATATAAAAACCATTACGCTTACATTTTACTCTATAAAAAGGGAAAAGTGGGGTAGTACGAAAGCCAATAAAATAGCTACTTAACATCTTAGAAATCTGTAGCCCAGTCTAATAACTAGGTAGGTATGCAATAAATGTTATTTCTTTCCTCTCCAGTGCCAAAATTAGACACCAGTTGTCCTTTAAGAATGCCAGTGTGTTCCAGACAACAGCTCAGGGTATCTTGGTCTTTTTCTTCCTGCCCCTTTTGGTTGGTTTCTTTTGAGTAGCAGAGGTAGTAGCTTTATCTGGATTTTTTTCACTTTCACCATCCTTCACCACCTGAAAAAATGGGTATTAACACTGAATGTCTCTTAAAAGGAAACTACACCTATAGGAATAAATTCTGATTCCTATCCTTCAGTTAAGTAAATTCTCGCTAACTGAGACGCATTGCCTAACTAAAATGTATCTCACCAACAATTCTGAGGAAACAAAACAAAAAACACATTGTATTCACATGTTAAGTATTGGGCATCCAGAGCAATCACAATTTTTTTTTCCCCTGTCTCAATCTCAACCATTCTGCCTTTCCGAGGATTAAGGTTGATAGCAAGTCTAATCCAGCTCCATCCTTAACAACTGGCCAATCAAACCATTATAGAACACATATGGTACTCTATTCTTCATTAGTCCTACTAATTAAACACACTACCAAGCCTGGGGGTGATCTCCCAGAGTCTACCACACACTTACCTGTCAGATTTTGACCAAGGCATTCAGCTTTTGTGTTCACCTGTTCAGGTTTTATCAACACTGTCAGTGTTTCAAAGGTTCTGAATCCTGAACATCTTCATTCAGTTTCAGGCTCTTATGTTCCCATTGGATAGAGCACACATCACCAGAGCAATAAATTCTAATTATCTGGTTGTGCAGCTGCCTGATGATTTAAATGATGATTTAACCCTCTGAATACTAGAGATGTTCCCAATGTATTACTTGCATAGGGTAGGCCTGCAAGGCATAAATTAAATAATCCCAGTGGAAATCATTTAAATTTAGAAATTGAACACTATATATATGTGGCGTATTGCTCAGACTTTTAAACACAAAGCAAACCATTGTGCCTCTATTCAGGTTTTGGTACTTCAGAAATGGTGGACAACAGGAGATCCTCCAGCTGCTGCCAGATGTCATGTTGTCCATCACAGCTATACTACTTTGGGTTGAAGCTTTCCCTCGGAAGGTCCTGAAAGGGGCACACAAAAAATTAATAATACACAAACTGTTGAATGGCCTCCACCTGTTTTTTTTCAGGAGCCAAGAATGCAAAATCTGTGACCAATTCATTCAGGTCAAAGTTAACTGTGTGCATCTGACCCCTCCCTGCCCCCTGCTTCATATTTGAACCCTCTGACTTTGCCCATTTACATTTCTAACTCCTTGTGTGTGCATCTCCCTACCTTTCAAGCAATCTGCCCCCCCCCCAATTTAATCTCTCCATTCACCTTCCATGATGCTTCCACCTCTTCTGTCTTATGTACCATAATGTCAAAGTTGCCTTAAACGAAACTAAATCCTCACTCAAATACACAAAAACCAGGAAACAAAGATTAATTGATAGTCATTTGAGATATAACGGACAATGATGTATGCAGCTTGTGCAAGTGAGAACTTAAATCTGGCTTTATACTTCAGTTTTTGGCCCAATTATGCATATTAAAAATAATACATACACACCATTGATGCATGCACATCCATAGTATTAAGGTTTTCCACTGCGGCATAGTGCCTGTATAACAGTAATATATTTAAGAATGTTTTAGTCACATATGACCATGGTGCTGTGGCAAGTTTGGCACACTAAGGTAACCCATTATAAGCAAGTCATGGTTGTAATTTGCTTTATCCTTTGAGCTTAATATCTGTGATTTTACACGTCTTAATTTACTTAATTGTGAGTGCTGGATGTGCCCTCTTTATTCATTAATGGAGGGGAACTGGCAGGCATTCTATAAAGTCCTAAAGACAACGAACGTTGCACCTTGGTGTGTGAGGGCTGCCTGAACCAATATAAGCTGGTCAAAGATTCCAAATGTACAGTTCCAGTCCAAGTTTTGCCAAGTGGGGATATGCAGGAAATGCCACAGAAAGCATTATTGGGTAAATATGGATGTGCAACTTTTAAAAAAAAAAAAAAAAAAATGCAGATTGAGGAAAGATGAAAACAGATCTAACAGATCCAGAAGAATCCCATGGATGAGTTACATGTCCATTTTTTTTTTTTTTTTTTTTTTTTTTTTTTTTTTTTTTAAATTAATGTAAATGGACATGTAACTCATCCATGGGATTCTTCTGGATCTGTTAGATCTGTTTTCATCTTTCCTCAATCTGCATTAAAAAAAAAAAAAAAAAATTTTTTCCTCTTGATCCCAAATTTTCCCATCATTTAAAATGGGGCTTTAAACTCAAAGATTCTAGTTTGCCAATGCATTAGTGACCTAGCATTGAAGGAGTTAAAAAGCACCAAATAAAATAAAACTATTTGTTCCCTTTAATAGTGCGTTTGAGTACAAAATTGCTTTGTGTTTTCAGAAAGAAAAAGATTTAAAAAAAAAAAAAAAAAGTCTATTTGACTAGTATCAAGATTCATCCAGGTCATTTGTTCTCATTGTATTCCTATTGGGCACAGCTTAGTCACTTTTTTTTTTTTTTTTTTGAGCTACAGTGCAGCGTGCCAAAGGGTCAGTCAATACCAACATTCCATCAGAGCACAATGATAAACAGACTTCAAAATGTTGCATTACCATTGTCTTTCCATTGTTTGTCTCCTTTATTGAAATCAAGTCAGCAATATTTTCCTCTTGTCCAGTTTCCTCTTCCACAGCTGAATCTGGGAGCTGGTTTTGGTTACCACCCATCTTTTTGCTTCGCTTTTTAGTTTTCCCTTCATCAGAAGCCTTTAATATCTGAACATTATTTTCCTTTAAGAATAAAAAAAATGCATTAAAAAGTATAACTGCACAAGTTTAAAGTTGGAATGATACCTAGAGAGAACACTGTACTGTATTCTGGTCACTCCCCCCCCCCATCCTTCCAAAGGGAGCCTCTGAATCCGGATGTGCAACAGTCATGTACAATATGTTAAAACTACTTTTAAAGGCCATGTACACGGGCCAGCACTGGCAGCGCTGCAGTCATGCGTAGTACTGACTGCCCGTGCCACAGCTGATACGGAGTGGGACTCTCTGAATTCAGACCATGGTCTCCTCTGTGCATCTTCCTGGGACCACTTGGCCACCCGTAAAGTGTGCGGAGGGGACCATGGCCTGAATTCGGAGCGCCCCTCTCCATATCAGCCGCGGTGCAGGCAGTCTGTACTCTGCATGACTGCAGCGCACGCAGTCATCTTTACTGCACATGACGGCTTCTAACAAACACCCTTAGTGAATTATAATATAGGACGGGTGGCTAAAAAACAAACAAAAAAAAAAACAGATCGGCAGGCTCCAGTAACAGGTGTTTTCTTCATGTTTTCTAAAGTTTCTTTCTAGTTGAAACACCTCTAACGGAATCTCTTAATTGGCACAATTAAGCTGACATACTAAGAATTATTGGAACAATTATGAAGCAAAACCAACTGCACTACGGGGAACAAAAAAGGTCTTTAGTTTAGTGATGACAATGGTTCCCCCCCTCTTGTATTGTAAACCAGTGTTTCTCAACGTTAGTCCTTGGGGCACACCAACAGTGCAGGTTTTCAGGTTGTTCCTGCTTAATCACAGGTGAGTAATTAGTGGCTCAGTCATTGTGATTGATTCACCTGTGATTAATTAGGGATATCTTGAAAATGTGACCTGTTGGTGTGCCCCGAGGACTGGAGCGGAGAATCACTGTTGTAAACTATGAGTGGGATTCAGTCACATTCAATAGTTTAATATATATATCAGCATTTACCTTTACTCCCTCCCACCCATTTCCACAACATTACCAAAGAAAGTTGACTGAACCCCTTGATAAAGCAGGTACAATGACAACACTGCAATCCTTCACTTGAAGACATCTCTATAAGATTAGCATTGATTATTTCTGAACACACACAAGTTCAGAGTGTTCATAATTAAAACTACTCAGGCAAAAAGACAACATTTCTGCATATACAAGTTCTGGGCAGGTGGTCATCATGACAAATGCTCAATGGAGCGACATCCACCTAACAGGTAGAAGAGGCTGAGGTCATTGAAAGTGGAAGGAGGGGGGTATTGAATGTTAAATATATTTTAAACCAGTGGAGTATTGGCATGTGATGTACAATTAGTTTATCAGCAAAACAAATTGCAGTGTCTGAGGCCATGTAAAACACGTAAAGCAAGAGGGAAGAGTATGGAGATCAGAGAAATTGTGAAAGGGTGCAGAGTTAGGGGAACTGATGGAGATCAGGAGGGATCTAGACAGACTTGCCTGAAGTTCTCCTTTTATGCTAAGACAGCAGCCTCGCATAGGTTGTTGTGACTGATGTCTGACAGAGTGAAGACCCTACCCTTTTTCAATGGTGATCACATGATTATCATTCCCAAGTGGTGGATAGTTTCCACCCCACACACTTTAAATTGGGGGTTGATTTTAATAAGACTTTTTAGCTCCTTGAATGCTACATCATATGCATTTGATACCGCTCTAGCCTTCTAAGGGCTAAACGTCTCAATAAAGGGGACCTATTAACCAAAGCAAAGTTTAGTTTGTTTTATTTAGCACTTGCATTGTCTTGTGTTACTCATTTTTTGTAAAATACTTTTTGAAAAAGTAACCTTTATTTTGGTGGCCCTCTGTGTCTACCGATTCTGGTCAAGCTCAAGTGAATTGCTTGCTGTTCGGTTGGCAATGCTGAAAAGCAAATCTAGAAGCACTCCAAGTAGTTTAATTCCTCAATGGTCAAAGGGGCATTGAAAGAGTTGCATTCCCTCTGGTCCTTATGTGGTTAACCCATTGAGTGCCAGAGAGGTACGTAATACATTGCAATGCATTGAGTCCCCCTTTTTCACTCAACGGGTTAATAGTTAACAGTAAATACTCAGCAGATTCAACTGGCCATTCACTTTGGCTCTCCACATCCACTGGTATATGAAGAAAATATCCCCTGTACCCCATGGGTGAACGCATAAATGGTAGCCACCCACTCAAATAAAAACTTATGTATTGTGTAATGTGACCACACACAGCTAAAAAGATTAGAAAATTAAGGCATATCTTCGCAAGAGAAAAAAAAAAAAAAATTGGTCTCCTGTTTCACACTATACTCACTCATATAGAACTTAAAGGGATAGTAATACTTGGTTTTAACTTTATTTTATTTTGTAGGCATTAAAAAAAACATGAATGATATAAGTCTTATCTCTCAAACCTTTATGGTTTAACAGATATTCACAAAGTATCCCTTACCTGTTCAGCCAGATCAAAAGGGAGGTGCCCAGGTAGACTGCAGAGAGGGCCAATCTTCAATTAAGATAAGGGAAAAAGCTGAAAAACTTGTCAAGGGGGGGGGAGGGCTTTCATTGTTTTAATACAAAGAAGATAGATAACAGAAGGAGACAGTCTGGTCTTACAACCAGATTCACATCTGAGAAGAGATTGCTTACACTAGGTAAAAGGGGCGGGGAGGGGAAACTTTGCTTGTGAATATCTCAAACCATAAAGGTTTGAGAGATAAGACTTATATCATTATTCATGGTTTTTTAATGCCTACAAAATAAAATAAAGTTAAAACGAAGTATTACTATCCCTTTAAATGTAAGTGTCTATAGCACAAACTTCACAAGACCAATTTGTTTCCTATGAAGCTATACTTTGACAATTTGCTTTCTAATTGTGTGTGGTTGCATCAGGCAAATACAAGTTTTTACTACCAGAGTGTGATTGCCATTTATATGTTTACCCATAGAGCACCAGATATGGTGTTTAGGTCTATTAGAAATGCCCCCAGTTTGTGGGCTCTGCCTATTAATAGCAACACACATTAACATTGATCCAGTACATAAACAATAGCATTAAATGCCATCAGTATAGCTGTATCAAGCTATATTACAAAGAAATGGCTAGTACAACAGTTTAGTGCTCTTTAGAATTAAAAATACAAAGTGACAGGTCCACTATATTATTATATTATCCTATAACAAAGTCCTAGAATGTGTTGCTCACTGTGTGCATAACCACACATGTGCAGTAGGGACTCGCAGAATGGGCTGATCTGGAGAGGAACTCCAGGAGGCTGACAACCTGTCTGTGCTCCCAGCTCCGGGGCAGCAGTGGAGGAGGCTGGGTGACAAACTGTCACCCAGCGCCTCGGCTGCTGCCCCGGAGCCGGGAACACAGACAGGCTGTGAGCCATCCAGAGCTCCCCACTCCAGATCAGCCAGTGTATATGGGCTTTGTAACTAGTATATAATAGTTAATTTATGTTTGTTCCTTGTTTACTGTTGGTTTGCCCCAAAATTGTTCCAGTTTGTATGTCAGCTTCAAGGATTATTTCAAATCTTGACAACATGTACTTGCTGGGACTCTCTCCTTCTACAGTTCAATGCTTGATACCAGTTTCCACTCAGAATACCTTTTTGCCACTTTCCTTCTCTTTACCCTCCAAAGATTCAGAACTATTCAACATCAGAACAGAGACCTGTTTCTTCTTCCTACCCTTCTTACTGTGTCTGGCATCTAGTTGGACAAGATTTTCAGTTTCCTAAAGAGAAGAAATGTTTGAGAAGTGGATTCATTATTCTATCGTTCACTCAACTACAGCATTAAAGAGCTATACCATAAAATTGTCAAGTTTATACCTAAAAGTGCAAATGTATAGCAATGTAATAAAGTATAAATTCCTTTTAAAGGGATAGTAATGTTTCACAAAAAAAGCAGCTCCCATTAATCTTCATAGTATTTGGGCTGTGGAGAGTGTTATTTAAATACTTTCAGAGTTGTAGTTCAAGAGTAATTGAATGATAAATAGTGATGAGCGAGCACCCCAATGCTCGGGTGCTCGGCCGAGCACCCGAGCCCCATTGAAGTCAATGGGAGGACTCGAGCATTACACCAGGCACCCCCTGCTCTGATGAGGGGAGGGTGCCTGGTCCATAGGAAAAGGGCAGAAAATGATGGAAACACCACAGAAATGGTTCAGGGACAGCATAGGGAGGATGTCTGGATGCATCTTGGACTCCAACATCGCTGCTGGGAACGATCTTTCGCCCGTAGTACGCCATTTTTACAGACTGACCGTAAAACACACAAAAAGGAAAATAAAAACGACTTTAGGCGAAAAATTGTTACCAAACAATATTTGCTGTATATTTACTTGTATATCATCTGCAAATTCTGCCAAAAATTTCCTCGATTTTCTGAAGTGAGGCCATGATTAAGAGGGAAACGTGCGCAGAGGCAAATTCTCCCAAAAATTTCCTTGATTTTATTGAACTGAGGTCATGATTAAGAGGGAAACGTGCGCAGAGGCAAATTCTCCCAAAAATTTCCTTGATTTTATTGAACTGAGGTCATGATTAAGAGGGAAACGTGCGCAAAGGCAAATTCTCCCAAAAATTTCCTCGATTTTTCAGAACTGGGGCCATGATTAAGAGGGAAACGTGCGCTGAGCTGACCATCTAAAACATTATGGGTGAGGGTCTGCTGCGGAGCTGACCATCCTAAACATTATATGCGAAGGCCCGCTAGTGAGCTGACGCTATAAAACATTATATGAGAGGGCCCGGTAGAGAGCTGACCCAATAAAACATTATATGAGAAGGCCCGCTGGTGAGCTGACCTATATAAAAATTATATCACAGGGCCCGCTGGTGAGCTGGCCCTATATAAAAATTATATCACAGGGCCCGCTGGTGAGCTGGCCCTATATAAAAATTATAGCACAGGGCATATGGAAGAGGAGGAGGAGGATGAGAAGATTAAGAGTCAACCATATACCCGTTTTTTGGGTGGAAGGGGTGAATGGGAATACAGAGTATTCCCATCATTGTAAATAACATATATAAAGTGAGTTTATGTTCCCCCGGGGCTTTCCTCCAGTGGAGTGGAGAAGTCAGGGGAAATCCAGGCCTTGTTCATTTTTATAAGTGTCAACCTATCAGCATTGTCGGTGGAAAGGCGGATACGCTTATCTGTTATGATGCCACCAGCAGCACTAAATACACGCTCAGACAGAACGCTGGCGGCAGGGCAGGCCAGCACCTCCAAGGCGTAGAGTGCCAGTTCATACCACGTGTCCAGCTTGGACACCCAGTAGTTGTAAGGCACAGAGGGATCATTGAGGACGCTGACACGGTCTGCTACGTACTCCTTCACCATCTTCCAAAACTTTTCCCTCCTTGTGACACTAGGCTGCGCATCAGGGTGAGGGTGCTGGCGGGGTGTCATGAAGGTGTCCCACGCCTTGGAGAGTGTTGCCCTGCCTTTGTCGGAACTGCTGTGTGCTCCCCTTTTCTCCCCTTCTCGGTTGGCCAAGGTAGCACGTACTCTGCCGCCAGCGTTGTCAGATGGAAAATTTTGGAGCAATTTTTCAACAAGAACCTTCTGGTATTGCACCATTTTGCTTGTCCTCTCCACCGGAGGAATGAGAGATGAGAAATTCTCTTTGTAGCGGGGGTCCAGAAGGGTGAACACCCAGTAATCCGTGTTGTCTAAAATGCGTACAACGCGTGGGTCACGGGAAAGGCAGCCTAACATAAAGTCAGCCATGTGTGCCAGAGTACCAACAGTCAAGATTTCGCTGTCCTCACCAGGAGGATGACTCTCAATCTCCTCATGCTCTTCTGCCCACCCACGCTGAAGAGATGGAACTAAAGTTCCATGGCTACCCTCTGTAGCGGAGGCAACCGTGTCTTCCTCCTCCTCCTCCTCCGCCTCCTCCAATTGTCGCTGAGAAGACGAAGTGAGGGTGCTCTGGCTATCACCTTGTGTAAGCTCTTCCTCCCCCATTTCCACCTCTTCCACATGCAAAGCGTCGGTTTTAATTGTGAGCAGCGAGCGTTTCAGTAGACACAGAAGTGGGATGGTTACACTGATAATAGCGTTATCGCCGCTCACCATCTGTGTCGATTCCTCAAAATTGCGTAAAACCTCACAGAGGTCTGACATCCATTCCCACTCCTCACTTCTGATTACAGGAAGTTGAACGGAGAGGCGACGACCGTGTAACAGCTGGTACTCCACTACTGCCCTCTGCTGCTCACAAAGCCGGGCCAACATGTGGAAGGTGGAGTTCCAGCGCGTGCTCACGTCACACAGCAGCCGGTGAGCTGGCAATTGTAAGCGCTGCTGCAGCTTCAACAGGCCGGCCGAAGCTGTAGATGACTTACGGAAATGTGCACACACGCGGCGCACCTTGGTCAAGAGATCATGCACGTTGGGGTAGGTTTTTAGAAATCGCTGAACCACTAAATTAAATACATGCGCTAGGCATGGTACGTGTGTGAGCTTGCCGAGCTCCAAAGCCGCCACCAAGTTACGCCCATTATCACACACAACCATGCCTGGTTGCAGGTTGAGTGGCGAGAGCCACTGCTCGGTCTGGTAACTAATCCCCTGCAACAGCTCTGAGGCCGTGTGCTGTTTGTCCCCAAGGCAGATCAGCTTCAGCACGGCCTGTTGACGCTTCCCCACTGCAGTGCTACACTGCTTCCAGCTACTGGCTGATGGGGGAGTGGCGCTGCGTGTAGAGAATTCGGAGGTGGAAACGGAGGAGGAGGAGCCACCAATAACGTAGGTGCTGGCGGAAACCCTGATGGAGGTAGGGCCCGCAATCCTCGGCGTGGGTAGCACCCGTGCCATCCCAGGGTCCGAGTCGCTCCCAGCCTCCACGACATTCACCCAGTGTGCCGTCAGGGAAATGTAGCGTCCCTGGCCACAAGCACTTGTCCATGTGTCAGTCGTTAAGTGGACCTTCCCAGTAACTGCGTTGGTCAGGGCACGGGTGATGTTACGGGACACATGGTGGTGTAATGCGGGGATGGCACACCGGGAAAAGTAGTGGCGGCTGGGGACCGCGTACCGAGGGACAGCTGCTGCCATCAGGCTGCGGAAGGACTCAGTGTCCACAAGCCTAAATGGCAGCATTTCGATGGCCAGTAATTTGGAAAGGTGTGAGGTTAGTGCTATGGCCTGTGGGTGGGTGGCTGGGTATTTTCGCTTGCGCTCAAATGCCTGGGGTAACGAAATTTGGACGCTGTGCTGGGACAGGGAAGTGGATGTGGTCGCTGATGGTGCTTCAGATGGTACAGGTGCAGGGCGGGAGGTATGCGGGCCTGCGCCTTCGACAGGCGATTGGCCGGCACCGAAAACAGGGGAAGAGGAGGCAGTGGTGTGGCCTGCAGACACAGATTGGCGATCCAGGCGTTCCTCCCACTTACTACGGTGCTTGGATGCCATGTGTCGGATCATGCTGGTGGTGGTGAGGTTTCTAGTGTTCATGCCTCGGCTCATTCTGGTGTGGCACAGGTTGCAAACTACAATTCTTTTGTCGTCCGCACTTTCCTTAAAAAAACGCCATACCGCGGAACACCTACCCTTTGGCAAGGGAGATTTACGCAAGGGGGTGCTCCGTGGAACATTTGCGGGCCGGTTTGGTGCGGTCCGCCTTCTTTCTGTAGCCACACCACTGCCTCTTCCAGCCTGTTGCGGTGCTGCAGATGGCTCACCCTCAGGACTGCTGTCATCGCTCGGCTCTACACCTTCCCAGGTGGGGTCAGTCACCTCATCGTCCACCAAGTCCTCCTCCACTTCCTCACTCTGATCATCCTCCCCATGTCTTGATCCCACCACATACTCAGTCATTGACAACTGTATAACATTCTCCTCAACAAGGTCTTGAGACAGTAATAGTGGTTGATTTAATGGCAACTGTGTCTCATCATCATCATCATCATCCACTACTTCCTTTGACCTTAAATGCCGTTCACATCTGTCATCTTCTTGTGATTGGGTACCCTCTAGAGGTTGTGAATCAGGGCACAAGATGTCATGTTCCTCTGCAAGCGTGCTTGGAGAGAGGGTCAAATGAAGGATTGGTGATGAGACGAGCTCCTCACTATATCCCAGTGTGGGATCACTTCTTTGACCAGACCGTCTATGGTGGGAGGAAGGATGATCAGAGTGAGGATTATGTTGACCAGACTCTTGGCTACTGAGAGTGGACTTGGTGGAAGACAGGGTGGTGCTTAACCGACTGGAAGCAGTATCAGCTGACATCCAACCGACCACCTGTTCGCAGTGGTCGGACCTCGAGAGTGATGTCCTGCGACGCCCTGTAAAATTAGACATGAAGCTAGGTATGGTGGATGTCTTTCTTTCTTGTGCTCTGGCACCAGGCACAGTTTCTCCGCGTCCTGACCCGCGCCCTGAACTATCAGGATCACGTCCACTTCCCCGTCCCTTTTTACCCGCCTTCTTCATCTTACACGGAATATGTGACATTAATATTTGAGTTTGAAAACTTAACAGTATTTCTTCCTATTCTGCAACTCTGCACAGTCCACAGAATGTGCTGCTAAACTGCGGCGAAGCACACTGAATGGAATATGTGACTTTGATATTTTAGTTTGAAGACTTAACAGAATGTGCTCTAATCTGCAACTTTGCACACTAAACAGAATGTGCTCTAATCTGCAACTTTGCACACTAAACAGAATGTGCTCTAATCTGCAACTTTGCACACTAAACAGAATGTGCTCTAATCTGCAACTTTGCACACTAAACAGAATATATAAAATTTTTTTTTGTTTGTTTTTTTCCCCCCCACACAAAATAACCTGCTGCCCCCACACACAGTAGTCCTAAAAAGGACTTTTGGTTCTTTTTTTTTTTTCACAATTTTGCTTTTTTTCTCCCTACACTGACTTTCCCTTCCTATCCTCATCTCTCCCTGGCTAAGACTGAGCCGAACTCGCTGGTCAGGTGCTATACAGCACCCGACCACGGGTTCTGGCCAGCCAATCAGTGTAATGCCAGCAGCCAACATGGCTGCTGGCATTACACCGATGTCAGAGCCTCCCTGCACGTTTATTGGCTGCGCAGCAGCCGCAGAACGTGCGGGGAGGAGACCCGAACATGGCGGGCGAGCACATGCGGTACTCGTACGAGTACCGCCATGTACCGAGCAGAGCGATGCTCGAGCCGATCCGAGCATCGGCCGAGCATGCTCGCTCAACACTAATGATAAAGTATCCTCCTCCTGATGTAACACTGCTCACCTCACAGCAGAAAGACACTCCCTCTCTGCGATCCATCCGGACAGAGAGCATAAGGAAAAGTCTGCAAAAGCTTTTAAGGTGGCTGGGTTTTCCTTATGCTCATAGTAAGAAGATTGTCCCTTACTGCGACCTGTCCGGTCAATAGACCAGGTTCCACATCTGAGGGGAGGTGGCTTACACTAGGTAAAAGGGCAGGAGGGGGATACATGATCATTCAATTACTCTTGAACTACAACTCTGACAGTACTGAAATAACACTCTCCATGGCCGAAATACTATGAAGATTAATAAAAACTGCTGTTTATGTGGAACATTACTTTCCCTTTAAACAAGCATTAACATACAACTATAAAGTGTTTATTAATTCTAGGGGAAAGCCACTGTACCATATACAGAAATTCTCTAAATCCTCAGTGATTTTTAAAGTCTCCAAAGCTTTGTGAATCAGTAAATTTGAGATATTGCTAGCATTCATGCTGTTAAAGGGATAGTAAGAGAGAAAAAAAAAAAAAAAAAAAAATTTATATTGTAGGGTGATCCTCCTGTGTAAAACAAGGGTGCTCCCACTGCTGTAGTTTCACACGTTATGGTAGCTATAGCCGGAATGTTTTAAGTACAACATCAATTGCCTAAACATTTACAGTGTTGCTGTTTCTACATCATTATTCTCAAGTGATGAGAGCACAGAGCAGAAGCAACATTAGATTTTCAGGTTGTTGAGAATACCAAGGGGGAGAGAGAGAAAAAAAAAAGTTAGCTGTAAGAACTTTTGAATCAAAACATTTTTGAAATGGAAATACCATTGATTTTATTCAGTATAATAATCAGAATTTTACCTGTTACTATCCCTTTAAAAGCTCAATTTAAAATACAGTGGAAATTTTTACTTGTCCCTGCAGTGCAAAGGATTTGCTCTACTTTGCCTTATACATATGGGGCATTGGGCTTTTTTTTTGTTTTTGTTTTTTTGTTTTTTTTTTTTAATAAAAAAAAACAAAGTTAAGCAGTTCCGGACCAATGCAGAGGAAAAAAAATAAAATAAAGGTTAGCAATGCATTGTGAAGCAAGGCATTACAAACTCTTAGCATTCAGTGGTTTAATTTGTATCCTTCAGTGTTCTGGGTTGTCCCAGAATTGCATTACTTCTAGTAGTCTTTGTAGTATACCTTCTGGCCACCACATCATACCTCACAAATCCAACTCCATAGCCACAATCAAGAGATTGGAGTTATCTCTATTAATTTTCCCCACATCCTTGCAACATCTTAACTCAATGTCTTGTCCTAAGTAAGCCATGGCAGTCCTGAAAATGGTGTACCTGCAAATCCATGCCACGCCTGCTGAATCACATTAGCACATAATACAATGCATCCAGAAATGTTTGTGTATTGCAGAATGAATGCTTCTCTCCAGACTTTGCACAATACAAATTCATTCTCTGTTCCCACAGTTCTGCCCTCTCCTTGGCCAAGTGGAGTCTTGGGGAAGAAAATATGCCTATGTCTAACATCAAACACCTTCTCAAACCACATCTTCTATGCGCACTAACACAACCCCCTTCAAATACCTTCTCTGACCAAGATCTTGCCTCACACTTAGAGAAGAGAGACACTTCTATTCCCATCCAGTTTAGCCTTCTCCTACACACCAAAGATTTAATTTCACCTGTGACAGAGGAAGCAGTTTTCCTCCTTCTTAATTAAACCCAATCCTATCATAGCTCATTTAAGAAGTATTTCCTATAAGAATTACAATCCTTACTCACTTATTCCACCTTTTCCTAAAAACAAAGACCTTTCTATCCTCTTTCAAGCACGTACTATCTCAGTCATCTTGACCCCTTGAGGACCAGGGGTTTTGTGCACCATATTCATTTTATTCGCTGAGCAATCACATGTAAAGGCTCACCTAGGGAAAGGCTGAAACTGGCTGCTCCAGACATGGAGCAGTCAGTGTCAGCCTCCTGGCATGATAACAGCATGCCTTCAGGAGTGCTGTGATCATTTAACTCCTGATATGCCAGGTCACTGGTCATTAAAGGACCAAAAGCTGTGACGGTCCTGGCAAGTCCACAGTCCCATAGTGGTTAAAGAAATCTTTTTTTTCGATACAAACTCAGTTTTGAACTGCAGGGTGATTTATCTAGAATTGCTTTGTGTGTTACAATTCCTATTCCCTCATCTTCTGTTAGGTCCCTTGAAATCTGTGGTCCACTCAATCTAGGCTGCTGTCACTAAAGTGGCCAAGGACTTGTGGCCTTTTGACTTGGAAGATAACTACTGCCTACTTATTCTCCCGGCTCATCTGTTTTTGCTACAACAATTGCTCACTCACTGACCTCAGTTTTTATCTTACCTCTCCAACTGCTACTTTAGTTTTTCCAACTCTAGCTCCACCTCTTCACCCCTACCACTGTCTGTTGATGTACCACAAGGCCTCTTAACCCTTTAAAGCTCCTCTTCCTTTGGAATACTAAAACTCCTTTGGGTTTCACCATCATCACTATGCTGATGACAAACCATTTCTTTCCTCCCTAGACATAAACACTCATTTCTGTCCCATGCATCTAGAGGAGTCATTGCATGTCCTTCCACAATCTAAAGCTCAACCTGTAATATTCCTCCCCTCTCCAACCAGCTTTACCCACATAGCTTTTCCTTCACATAAAACTATAAATCATGCTGCTGGGGAGGGAGGGCACATCACACTTGACTGTGCCCTATACTTCATTCCCCACAGTCAGTATCTATCTAATGCCACCTCCATCTACATAATATGCTAGAATTCAACCTACCTTTTCTTACAAGGGAGCTAACAAAATTGTAATACTAGCACTCCTGTTTAGTGCAAGACTCCTCACCTTCCTTTCACCTGACTAATCCCTCTACAGACCATAATGAATGCCTCATACACTAGAATAGAGTGGACCAATCCTTAACACCAGCTCCCCTTATCCTTTAGAAAGAAATTCAAACTACTGGCCCTTACCAACACTGCACACTACTACATTCATTTTCTTGTTTCCAAATACACTTCTACTTGCCATCCTCTGCATCACTCATAGCCTCCCATTCCACCTTTCAGGACTTCTGCAGTACTGCACCAGAGCTCTAGAATCTACCCCCATCCCATCACTCTCTCTTCAGCCTTCAGATACTCCTTGAAGACTTCTCACTTCAGGGAAACCCATCAACTGCCCCATAACTGTATAAAGCAAGGCCAGAACATAAAATCACCCTTGTTCCCTTTCTATAGCACTCTCCCACCCCCAACCTCATTGCCTATACAGATTTCCTCCTGGACATTGCTGCCATATGACTCACTGTAGTGAAAACACTTTTCTCCCAACCACTGGCATGCAGGTCATGTGGCAGGAGGCACTTGGACCCCATAGCACTTATCTAGAGGAACATAGGTTGGGATGCAGAAGATGAAACCTCATGTGAGCAGGGCCCTCTGACCCTTTTGTTTCCTGTGTTCTGTTTGTACTGTTTTACATCTCTATGTCCATCCACTACTGTACAGCACTATGGAATAAAGTTTGAACTTTATAAGTATAAGGATAATGTCCAGGCACTTGCATATGTAGAACTAGGGGAAGACTGAGCATATTTGCTGCTTTGAGTCTGTCAATTTGCAAGATAAAAAGCACCATTTTAAATATTTGCAACTCGAGGTTCAGTGCTCATCAGTACATCTTAAAGTAAAGAAATACAGTGGGATCTTCATAAGTCACATTTGTCAAATGCCACACACACACACACACACACACACACACACACACACACACACACCTTGATGCTAGTTATTTTTAACCTATACAGGACAGAAGCCCTCTAGTTTGATATTCAGGCTTATAGGTGAAGGGATATGACCTCAGGAAGGGACCAGATAATGTGAGTGTGTGAGACAAAGTTTGAAGTGCATTGGAGAAGAGAAATGTACGCCCTTGTTTGGGCCTAGGTTACAGAAAGCCTAATTATGTCACAGAGTCCAGCAGCAGCTGGAGGGTTTCCTGTTGCCCCTGATAAAGGAAAGGCAGTTTAGCTATGTAGGATAGGAACATTTTACAAGCCTTGCTGTTCTTCATAATATATTAGGTTTCGGAACATGGAGAAATACAGCCAGGTGATGTACATTCAAAAGAGTTTCCTTCAACACAATGCTGATCAGTAACACAGCATCTTCTATGATTATTCTAATTTCTTATTTTACAGCAATTATTAATTTATCTCAGGAATCTCATTTTAAGCTGCCAACACCACATTGCATCTACAAGCATTATTAAGGGAGTTTAGGAATTAAATGAAGACTTAATACAAAATGCACAGAGGCCCATACTGCTGTGCAATTAATTACATCAGCCTGTGACAAAACAACAACTCTGCTTTGGATTCCAGCCAAACACGAGCATGAAACTGTACTGGGACATCCTGAGAGTCTAGACAAAGGAAGAATAAAGGTAAATTATTTAGTTAGAGAGCAGTTACGCCACACTTATCATCAGGCATGACAGGCAGAAATTGCAGACATGCAACCTGAAGCAATACAAGACTGCCAGGCCAACTCCTACTCATCAAATCGATCACACATTCATGAAAGACCATCAGTTCCACTTAGCAAGAGAAAAGTGCTTTATCATTAACCCTTTGGATTAAATATTTGCATCAAATATACTAAAAGTAAAGAATACAAAAGGGTTAAACAAACCATTTTTAAACTATTTTTTTTTCTTTTCTATTTCAAAGTCCCTGGTTGCGTTACAGGAGATGGAGATTATGGGCTCAATTCAATTGAGCTCGTTAAGACAGCCAGTAGGGCAAAAAAAGGCCAACGTTCAGTAATAATAAATAATTAACACCTAATTCAATACATAGTCTACAATAGCAGCTAAAAGGTGTAGGCCCAACAAATCCACATCTCAAAAAAACACGTTGCACTTTTTTTTTCCCCCCACATCACCTCCTTGCATCCCAATCAGCTGATAATTAACATATTATACATCTCACTACAAAGAAAGAGTGAACTCAACATTTTCTAGTGACCCTGATAGCTGTCAAGACTCTCAGCCCCCCCCCCAAAAAAAAAAAAAAAAAAAAAAAAAAAAAAAAAAAAAAAAAACACACAGATATACCTTGTCTGTGGTTCCGAGTTTTGGAAAGCTAGAGCACAGGACCCAGGATAAAGAGAAATACATCATTGAAGTGATATAAAAGGAATTGTGAGCAGAGAGAGTTGGTACACCTTGGCACATATTCCTTACATGCATACAAACAGACACACACTGTTTATTTATAAGCACTACACATTTTTGTCTTTTAATTTGATAGTGTGAGTGAGAGTGGGATAGAGTGCGTCTAATGGCCTGCCTGAGTAACAGAGAGGAGCAAGGAGAGCAGGGCAACCCCAGTCAGGGTAGACGTGGGAGATCCGTTGGGTGGAGGGGGACCCGGCCAAGAACAGGCACACTGGGCACAGGGAAAGAACTGCCAGTGGGAAGAGGGGTAGTGATCAGTGAGCACCCTACATAGCCAGGGACACCACAGGCAGAACATTCAAACCAATGCTCAGACATCACAGGCTGGAGCTGATGAGTAGAGGCTGAGGGACCCTAAATACTCCTATGAGGAAAATAGGGTCCTCATCCAGACTATCCTGGACAGGGAGAACATCCTGTTCCCAAAAGAGAAGGTCAGTGGTCTGGGGGGGGCTCAGAAGAAGATTGCCTGGAGTCAGGTTCTCAACTAGATGAATACAGTCTCTACCTGCCAGAGCGCCCTGGATTCCATCAAAAAGTGCTGGGGTGACAGAGTCTGGTCAAAAAAGATAAGAGCAGTTGCCATGCACGCACAAGCTACCGGAGGTGGTCCCCCACACATCACCTTTAACCTCTGGAAGGAGATTATCTGGCTGAGTGTGTTGGCAAGTACCATTGAGGGGATTCCTAGAGGATCAGAAACTTGGGATGACAGCACCCTCCACACTATTGATAAGTGCATCATTCCATAAACACACACACACACACACACACACACACACACACACACACACCCCTCATAGCTACTACAGGCCAATACAGTCACACCATGGGCAGCATTCATTCACACAACTGCACCAAAACAGCTCTGAGAGGATTCAAACTAGAACAATATACAGGGCAATCCAAGTAGATCTGGGAAGGGTACAGCAGAACAAATCCTGTCCAAGACCATCTTTAAAACACCCTTGTTGCTGTTATTCATTATACCCACTCCACACAAAACAATGTGCTTCATTACATTGTTATGTAAAACTTTGTCATGTTCCAACACAATGTTAAACATGTAGCCATGAGGCGGTCATCACCTACCCCCTTGACTGCTAGAGGGATGATCAACACATTGGTCAACAATGCATTGGCTACCCCACTGGCACTAAGAGTTAACCAACGACTAACACAATGCAAAAGGATTACATTGCACTGGTCCATAGGGATCAGATCACACACAGTTCCACTGAGACAAACTGACTGAATATACAACATTCAGGTCTCGAAATAAAGAACAATAGTGCCCCAATGCAAACCAATGCACTGCTCAAAAACAATGACAACTAAGAAGATTAAAGGTGCTAAGAATCAAATGTATCCTGAGGTGAGGGAATGGCATGGATGGGAATTTGTGTGGTTCGAGGCCATATTGTTGTTTTCTTGGCCTATGTATTGTGTATTCAACAGTTTGCTGCCAGTTGTACTGTGATGGTTAAGCTGTGGTGATCACATATATCCTGAAGAGTGGAGATGGCAAGAAAGTATTTCAGGCCATGCATACACTCTTGTCAGGACACATAGGAGAACCAGACACAAACTACTGTAGATTGCTTACATCAATGAATAGCAGGGCTGTCCAAGTTTAGTCCTCAAGGGCCACCAACAGGTCAGAATTGAATGATATCCCTGATTAAGCATATGTGGGTCAGTCAAAATGAATGAGCTACTGTGAGATAGCCCAGTGGTAAATTCCCTGACTATAGAGCCTGTTCAAACCTCAAGGTTGCAGGTTCAAATCCTGGCAGAGTCAACTCAGCCCTTCATCCTTCCGAGGTCGATAAAGGAGTACCATTGATTAAGAACAACATCTATTATTTCAGCTGCCGATTTGGTTAGTTCCAAGAGCGTGCACTGAAAGCTCTTTGAGTCCCACTGGGATAAATAAATAAATAAAAAATGCTCCCTGGTCCTTAAGTGACTGCACCATGCATGCACAGCCGGTCCTTAAGGGGTTAATATTTATTGACCAAGTTATCAGGCATAGTGCCTATAGTGGACTTTGGGCAGCTTGTTTCTGTTGGGCTGGGCCTTTTCTTGAAATCAGAGGTTAGGAAAAACATTTGGAATAAGGAGTTTGTGGAAATTTAATTTTGCTTCTTCCCTTGGATGAGGTGCGCCTGACAGGGATGAGGGGAAGAGGCAATGGGACTGGAAGATATCAGAGTTTTTGGGACCGGTGTGTGGACATTTTCCAGCTTTGCTAGTGTATTTGGTGAGCGTTTTCCCCAAAAATGCTCTTCCTGATGGATTTATAGGGGTCTGTCATGGTGGAAATAGGACAAGCAGTTCTGCTAACAGATGGTGCTTCGGCCATCCGTTTCTTGGGACCAGAAGGACATCAGCCACTGACTTTCCATTAGGACTCCTCCCAGGAGGAGCTACAAGGGGGTGAGGAGATCATGAAAGCGTCGACAAGTGCTCGGGATGCAGAGGCTCCCACCACTTTTCCAAGTGTTTCAAGAACGGCAGAGGGGGAGGGAGGACACTGGTATCTGTTGAAAAGATGCAGCCATGGCTAAGAGAAGGACGCGGCGCACCTTTTAGAGAAGGGTTCCGATTCAGAGTAGGGGGGATTTTAGGGTGTCTGAGGCTGAGAATTTGCTCTCTGTGGTTGCAGATCCAGAGGTGTTGAAGCAAAATAAAATTGACAAGTCTGTGTCCTTGGGGAGGATGGCAAAGCTGTTGGGTGTGGTTCCCAAGAAAGAATCTGGCAAATTCCACTTGATATAAAATTTGTCTTACCTTCATGGGGGAACCTAATAACGATGTTGTAGATCCAGAGTGGTGCAGTGTGTCTTATGCGTCATTTGGCATTGGTGACTGGGCACGATCTGTGGTTTGCCAAGGTTGTCATGGAGTCAGCTTTTTGGCTACTTCCAGATAATCACCTACTGGGGTGTAAGGTTGATTACTTCCATTAGATTTATTTGTGCCTCATCATGGGTTGCTCCTTGTCCTGTGCCCTCTTTGAAATTCCTTTCTGGAATGGGTTGTCTGGAAGTAAGCAGGGTTTTCTTTAATTTTATACTATTTGGACAACTTCTTGTGCATTGGACATGGTGGCCTCAATGTCTTATCATTTGCTTGTCACATTGAAGAGGGGTGGCACAGGATTTTGGAGATTTGACAAAAAAACCACCACTACCACAGACAGAGTCCTATGTTTTTGGAGGTTTTTTTTTTTGTTTTTTTTTGGGGGGATTGAACTGTATTCTGTTTCTATGGAGTGTCTTTTGCTTCTTGAAAAGCTGGTCAATTTGTGGGCAGTTGTGTCGGCAGGGAGTTGCAGTCGCTCCTGAGCAAGGGGAACTTTGCGTGTCTCATTAACCACCGCCTAGCTCAGGCTATGGTAAGTGTGGTCCAGCCTCATTGCTATATTCGTAGAACTATGTCTTTGCGGGAGGATTTACAAGTTTGGAACTTTCAACGCGTACAATGGTCAGTCTTACTGGCAGTCACGGATTTGGTCCAATGACGAGTTGGACTTTTATACTGACTGGGCAGGGTCTTTGGGTTTTGGAGCCTTGTTTGGTTCTGACTGGCGTTCAGCTCCTTGGCCTGATTTGACAAGAAATCTCATTTTTTTCTTTAAAATGTTCCTGATTGGGGTCTGTTTGTGGGGGGGAATAGGATGCAGGATAGCCAGGAAATTTTTCATTCTGACAATATGGGGGTGGTTATGGCAGTCAACCATTTGTCCACCTCTTCACCTGTACGGTCTTGTCTTCATCTTATCTTTTTTGGACACGCCAAGAGCCTGGAATTCTAGATGGCAGTAGATGCACACACTCCATTTCAGGGGAAGAAATTCCAGAAGGCATGTCCGGGGGCGAAGGTAGTGGGTATGCCTTTCCTTGCCCATTTATAGGAACCTGGAAGAAAGACATCTCCTGGGTGAGGAATTCACTGGCACTGGACACTTAGGCATAGTACACATCAGCTTGGGACTGGATACGTTTGGAGGGCCAGGTGGGATCACTTGGTGTAGAAGACAATAGGATTGATGGGGCCCTGTGGTTGGTATGGGACTGGTTTGGTAAGGGTTTCTCCAGCAGCCATAGTAGGTAATGTGTCGGGGGTTGGCTTTTAGGTTTAAATTACAGGGCTGGAGAGATTACACAAAGGAGTTTGTGGTACATATGGCTCTTTGGGGAGTTCGCCATTTTCAATGGTGGGTTCTGGAGGTTTGTACAGTCATTTGGGCTTGGCATTTTTATGGACATTTGGGTTTCAGCTGGGGGTCCTCCTCTCGTGCATTAGAATGTTAGTCCTTTAGCTAGTTTTCCGTTTTTACAGGTTTTTCAGTTGGGGCTGTTGGTTGTGTGTTTGTGCAGGCGATATTGGGGCATTCCTTCCACACTGAGGTGGCCACTGAAGAGGTCAGGTTGGATTTGGGTGAGGAGTCTATACTGCAGATTGGGCATTGCAAATCTTCCTGGCGACGGTTAGTCTTACTTTAGGCCTGGACTGTTGCTTGGTTTGTGAGGGGTTGGGTAGTTAGGGTGGAGTCGTCGTGTTTTCTTATTTCTTTTACAGGTTTGCATCCTTGTTGATGTTGGCTCCTGGTTCATTCCTTCATTTTTTTTAGGCACGGCGGACAGCAGTAGTACTGGTAGCAGTTTGCAGTTGTCTTCTGACCTGTTGCTGGCTCAGGTGTCCTTGCTTGGTTTCTGTGGTATGCGGTAGTGCTCAGTTTGTTCCTGAAGTTTTGAGGTGAATGAGGATGTTGGGTTTTCACCCTCTGGTTCTTGTTGTACATTTGGCCGGGCGGATAATGGGTGAGTGGATGGTTCTCACTGTACATTTTGGTGTGGCTTTTGGGTGAGTGGATCATGGGTAGGGGTGGGGGGGGGGGGGGGAAGGTCCCATCATGTTCCCATGAAAAAAATTTGCAAAAGCCAAGTGGTTGTCCAATTTTTTGCTTGAATATCCGCTTTAAAATAAAGCTATTGAAATCTTCTTGCAATGGCTAGAACGTTTTTCGCCTTTTCACTATAAAAATCTGCCATTTCCCAGGAAGTAAATCAATGCAAGCAGCAGAGCATGAGAGAGGTGCTAGGCTGTTGTACCCTGATATTTATAGCAACATTGAGGCAGGAGAGGCTCATAGCGACTGCAATCACTACGAGCAAGATTAAACAAGAATAAAAAAATGGAGATGAAGGATCCTTGTCCTGTGAGTCTGAGGAAGAGGTGGTGACCACTACCAGCATTGAAGGGTCTGCATTCCCTGCATTCCCCTCAGTACTGGCAAGTCCCCCTAAATCACACTTAGGGATCTTGGGGAAATTTATCTCATGGGAGGAAGACGATAGAAGTGTGAGCAGGACAGGACAGCTGCCTGTGCCTGCTGCCATTATGTCTTGTAATTCTCAGTGGGGGAATGGGGAGGAGAAGATGATGACAACAAGTGTGAAAGCAGGGGACCATCCCCCAACAACCCTGCCACTAGTAAAACTTCTAAGAATTTGCAGCAACTTGTACAGAGTTTTAGGGAGGGAGGGGCGGGGTGATCATATTACTAATGAGAAGGAAGACTCAGCTGGGTCAGGGACTAAAATTGATGTCAATGGTGTTAGTAGTAGTAAGTGATGGTGAAGAGGGGACCCTCTATCACATTTTTTGTCACCACCTTCAAACAATGAGATGTCTGTAATAAAGCAGCAGTAGCACGGAGGGACTGGTGGTGGAGGAGAAGCTGGGGTGGAAGATACTGGAAGAAACCAAGAAGGAATGAGAGACAGGGATGGGGATCACCACCAGCAGTGAGCTTTGGAATTTGCAACTGCTCTAATTCTGCTGCTGTCGATGTGTAAGGGCAGCAGGATGTGGAGCAGCAGGCTAGTGTGCCACAGACCACCGTGGACACAGTGGGAATGGGGTCAACAAATTATCTGGGACTAGGAAAGATTCCACTTGATAGCAGCAGCAATGCCTCTGCTCCTAGTTGAATGGCCAATTCTGAAGCAGTAGCAGCAACATCATCCATTTCCCCAACCAGTGAACTACAATGTGGAGGAGGAGGAGTCAATTCTTCTCCACCTTTCCCCACCACCCTGAAGGAGGGAACACACCTTGGCACAACCGCCCTGAAAACACATGAAAACAGACACCATGACATTTGTGTCAATCATGTTAAAGCCAGACACCCACCACAGACTGGACACCACTGTTTCTCTGCCCTCTGACTCTCCCCAAAGAGAACAAGAGGAGAGAGAGATTAAAGAGAAGGAAGAATAGAGAAACCCAGCCAGAGGCTGAAAGTTCAATGAGGAGTGAAACTGGCTCATCATCACATTCTTGTTCTAGGGGTAAATACATCTTCTGCCAATCCACATCATTAATCGTAACCACCCCCACAAGTGATAGCCACTATGTAGGATATGGCACCTTGGGTCCACCTACTACACACTGTGTGGTGTACTGACCACACATGGCAGTGGAGTGGAAGAGGATTGCAAGCATGGCATCAAGAGGCATCTGAGGAGATTCCATTCTGCAGAATATGCCAAGATGGTGGCAAGGAGGGTTCATCATTCCTATTAAACTGTTAGCAAGTGGGCGTGGAAAAGTGGCATAGTGACAGTAGCAGTATTGGTTTTCTGTTGGGGGGGGGGGGGATTTCACATTATGAACCCCAAGTGTTATGGTGTTTGGATAGATTTGTGCCAGAGTGATGAGAGTACCAATTGTTCCCGGTCCTTTCCTTACTTACCACACACACTGTGCACATTGCAGTTGCTGATGAGATGCACAGTTCCTGCTCTCAAGGAAAACATTTATATTCTAACTAGCAATGTGGGACAGCGCTGCCCATCAGGCTATATAGGGAATTAATGCACACACACGGATGCAAAACACACACACACACATGCAATGCACAACATGCAGACACAGAGATGCAACACACACAGTGAGGAACACGCAGACAAACAAACACACAGAAGTGAGTCATAAGGGGGTGACTTATATGTCATTGTAATGAGTTTGTACTTATGCCTCCACTGTGGCATTCATTCATGTAGTTGAAATGCATGTGGTAATTGCACATACTATGGTGGAAGGTGGATCGTGCTGGCTCCCGGTGTGTGTGTGTGTAAGAGTGCGTTTGTGTCTGATGTGTTTGTGGTGTAGGAGCAAGTGGCAGCCATTTTGCTTTTTCACTTGAATAGTGGTGGGTGGGCTGGATAGTGGTGGCAGGCCAACTCCCTGCATGATTTAAATCACTCCCCCATTGAATCACCCAATGGGAGCAGTAACTCCTCCTTACTTAAGCTGAGGTAACATAGCAATATAACACACGGTAGCTCTTCAGTTGAGGCAGCATAGCAATATGCTGAGGGAACAAATAGAAAGTGGTGTTTGAGGCTTGCCCTCTGTAACATACAGCAAAGCATCTCTCTCCCTTTAAGGAGAAAGGGCGGGAATCAGGAAGTGGAGGAGTGACAGTTGAAAACAGACAGTGAGGTTGACTGAAGAGATTTAAATAGAGTTGCTATTACGTTTATCCCCGAGTTTGTGTTTTATGGAAACATTACACCCTCATATTGAAACAGAGAGTATGGAGGGTTACAGTTATCTGTGTGAGGTGAAAGTGTGTTTGTGGGGTCATGATCGTGTGTGTGTGTGTGTGTGTGTGTGTGTGTGTGTGTGTGTGTGTGTGTGTGTGTGTGGACCGGGAGAAGTTATTGATATCCCCTACTTCAGGAGCGAGTGGCAGCTATATTTTATCAGTAGGATAGTGGTGGGCAGGCTGGAAGGGGCGGGCCAAATCCCTGTATGATAAACATACCCCCACTGAATCACCCAAAGGGAGCAGTGTCTCCTAATGAGACAAAATTATGTAATGAGGCATTCTGTGCAATGTGTGTGCGTTTCCTGAGGAGACAAATTATGTTCTGTGTGTGTGAGAATAATTATTGGCCATCTTATTTTCTACATATGTACCTGGTGGGGGATAGTAATGGTTTAGCTACTGCCTCAGGCACAATCACTGGAGCTAGTCGTGGCAAGTGGAACCTTCATTATCCATCAACCATTTTACTGCTGTTGATCCCATTCCCTTTGAGCTGCCTAATCATCCTGCTGCTTAAACAACTCAGCAGCAGCAGTCAAATTCTGCATGTACAATAAGTTATTTAAAAGAAAAAAAAAAAAAAAAAAAACACACAAAAATAGAGAAATTTACTAACAGATATTGCCTTTTCTTCTGTGTATCCAATCTTGTGCATCTAAACCCTTTCATACATGATGCCCTATCTGTTCTTGCAGAATCTAAGTGACAAATTGCACACAAGGATTCAAGTAGTTTCACACTACATTTAGCATGTTTTTTTTTCTGCAGCCCAAATAATAACATTACATTTATCTTGTCTTCAACATGTAGCAACGTTCCAAGTAACACACAACCCATATATATGAATTTAAAACCAGGCAACAGCTTTATTAAATTATTTAAAACAGAATTTCTTCTGTGTACTCCACATCACCATTAGAAGTATGGTATTTACCTCCTTCCTCCAGCTGGTAGGACCGCTTAATTTTAATTTAAATAGGCTACACCCCCAACCTTCCTCAGTTATACTTTTGTCCAAGCTGTAAAACATTAAAAAACATAGTAAGGTTAAGGGTGGGTGTGACGTGGAGATACACAGAAGAAAAGGAAATATTGATTAGTAGATTTCTCTCTTCTGTGTATTTCACATCACCATTAGAAGTATGAGAACTTCCCAATAATCATATAGGGAGTCAAATCCACATAAATCAGACATGTGAGATTAATATATGGCATATCCATATAATAAATATAATAACCATATTATGTTACCATATAAATGAAACATTTAAAACAAGGGGAAAAAATGCTCTATGTAGGATCAATGCTTGTAGTACTCTGCATCCAAATTTTGCATCTGCAGAGGCATTAATAGCCAACTTATATTGCCTTAAATAGATGGAAATGGAAGTCCATGTGACAGCTCTGCATCTCCCTCAGGAGAAGAGTTAGCCTTTGTTGCCCAGAATGTGGCCGTGGCTCTTGTTGAATGAGCTTTTACCTTAAGTGGAGGATCCAACTTGGCTTCACTATATGCTGTGATAATATACTGCCTGATCCACCTGGCAACGGACAGTTTTGATGCTGCTGAACCCTTCCTTTTCCCCCATATATTGCAAAAAAACAGGTTATCTGGATTTGACATTTTAGTCCTTTCTAAATATATAAACAGCTGACCAGATCTAAAGAGTGGAGTCTTTTCTCCTCGTCACCCCTTGGAGAGGCACAAGAAGGAAGGCAGAATAATTTATTTAAATGACATTCTGAAATTACCTTTCCCCTAAAGGAGGGCTTCATGCTAAAGGATAACCTTATCTTGCTGAAAGGTTAAATATGGAGCCTGGGAAGATAAAGATTGCAACTCATTAACCCTTTTAGCAGAAGTAATTGCAGCTAAAAAGACAGTTTTCCAAAACAAGTGCTGAGACACCTGCTCCAGTGGCTCAACAAGAGGAAAATTAACAAGTTGTGTTAAGACAATATTCAACTCCCATGCAGCCATAGTTTCTCTGATCCTGGGACGCATCTGCTCTATGGCTTTTACATATCTGATCAGATCTTCTTCCGCCCAATGCCTGGTCATGACTGCTGAGAGGGCTGAGATCTGTACCTTCAGAGAGGCAGGGCTTAGTCCCATACGAAAGCCATTTTGCAAGGAATCAAGGACTGCTGGCACAGTAACTATCTTTTTGAAACTTGTTCTTAATGCACCATATCCTGAAAGTCTTTCAGACATGATGGTGTCTGCCACCTTATTAGAAACTCCCTAGCGTTTTAAAATTTTGCCGCTCAGTCTCCAGGCTGTCAGACAGAAAAAACTGGGACGTGGATGGAACAGTGAACCCTGTGACAATAGATCCCTCCTGTCTAGCAAAGGCCAAGGTTTTTGACTGGACATTAACAGTTCCGAGTACCAGGTGTGTCTTGGCCATCTCAGGGCAATCACGATGACTTCCGCTCCCTCAGTCTTCACCTTCCTGAGTAGCTCTCTGATCAAAGGAATAGGAGGGAAAATGTATGCTAGTGAGAAAGTCCATGAATGTTTCAAAAGCATCTTGACCTAATGCACTGTTTGTCTTCCATCTGGAGAAAAACTTGCTGCATTTGCGGTTTTTCAGGCTGGACATCAGGTCTACTACTGGGGTTCCCCATTTCTGGATGATTTGTTGAGGGACCCTTCTCCTGGGTGTACCTTGGTTCTGTTCAGGTAGTCCGCCTGAACACTGTGCCCCTGCCATGTCGGAGGGGATATGGCGGTTAGGTTTCCGTCTGCCCATCAGAATGTGTGTGCTAGTTCTCTGTTCAGACTTGCGCTTCTTGTTACTCCTTGATTCCTGACATGCATAACTGCCATCATATTGTCTGATCTGATGTTGGACGCAGTATTTCTTAGAACTGTTTAAGAGCATCTCTTACTGCCCTGAGTTCTAACACATTTATGGACACGTAGGTCTTGAGCTCTGGCCTCCCGAGATACTATATTGATATTTTGACGAGCATTGTACCAGTTTCTCCTGACCTACCTGACTGTTTATACCTGTCTCACTATGCCGGGTGACAAAAAGGCAAAGATAGATAAAGGGATGCACTTTTATTTTCAGAAAGGAGCAGACACGCGACAACATAGCGAATCTTCCAAGATGGCCGACCGTCACGAGGATCCTATTACTCACCCGCAAGCAGAGGTTTCTGATGGAGGAAATAGAAGCGATTCAGATGCAGACTCCTCCTGGGATCAGACGGACTCTCCCTCCACCAAAGGAGATATTAGTAATTTGCTTCGGGACTTGAAGTTGTTCCTGAAAGAAGAATTGCAAGAAGTAAAGAGAGATTTGGAGCAACTTGGAGATCGAGTGAATACCTTAGAGGGTGACCGTCAGTCTTGCAAGGCCTTCATGGAGTTGACGCACCAACAAATCTCATCTTTACAAAAAGCTCAATTAAACCACACACTCCGGCTAGAAGATGCGGAAAATAGGAGCAGGAGGAACAACTTACGCATTCGGGGTGTATCGGAATCGATGGAAGGAGAGGGGTTACTCTCTTTTCTACACAAGTTATTTCACTTTCTACTCCAACCTACTCACCCTACGGTTTATGAGATTGAGCGGGCACACAGGCTTTCGAAAGCGTCATCGGCACCCAAAGAGGCCCCAAGAGACGTAATTGTCTGGTTCCTGCGATTTCAAGATAAGAAAGCTGTACTTCAGGAAGCGAGGAAACTAGTTCCACTTACCTTTGAAAACCAACCATTGGTGATCTTTAGTGACTTCTCACGTTTAACAGTGCAGTGGAGACGAGGCATGCGGCCACTTACAAGGTACCTACGCCAAGCGAACCTTCGCTATAGATGGGGATTCCCCCTCATGATCCAGGCGACCAAGGAAGGCCGCTCTTATTCTTTGAAATATGGCGAAGACCCTAAGGACTTCATATCCTCTCTCGGACTGTCTCTACCGAGTGATTTCCTACCTCCGATATTTCCACTGGACTCAGCGAGCTGGTCTGAAGGGATGGATATTACTACCTCGTGGCAAGTGGTTTCTAAAAGACGCCGTTCTCCAGATTCTCCACCTCCAGTGGGAAATGTGGCCAAGCAAGCTCGTCAAGTAGCGGGGTGATTCAGGGACAATTCTATCTGTTGCCTTAGCAGTTATTCCCGCCATAACAGAAGCTATTGCCTGAGACTGTTGCCAAGTACGTCTACTCTGTGTGGATGGTTATCCCTGATGGTGGAGGACTATAACTCAAAGGACTTTGTCCTTTTGTGAGCCTCTGGTACACTACATTAATGAAGGTTAATTTTTCATTTTTCCTTTTTTTTTTTTTTTTTTTTTTTTTTTAATTGGTATGCGTATTCTAATAGACCAAAGCTCTTTTTTTTTACTAATGTATAACTTTTCGTAGAACCAGTCCCCGAGGTTCGGTCAGTTGCAGGGGGTGACTGGAGGTACACTTGATATAATTTGGGTGATTTCATCCGCATACCAGGTACGTTTACTAATAATACACCACAGTCACCAACCTGTAAGATCTTGCCTGTGGATATGGTCCTCCAACTTAGAAATAGATATCTCCCGTCAGGGAGTTTTGGTATGGTCTAATCAGTAATAAAACGTGTTGTTTAAAGAATAGATGTATAATTTTTGCACTGTTTTGGGGATTTTATACTTAATTTGGGATAAAGGGGATAGTAGCGTTAAGTTTACAGGTGGGTGGGAAGGTTTCTGGGGAGTGTTGAGACGGTATGTCTCAGTTTGATTTCTCTGTAGGAGCTAATGTTCTGAACTGCTGTTTATATTGGTTACACTACCTCCTGCCAGTGGAAAGGTTGATTACCATAAGTCTCCCATTTGGTTAATCATATCCTACAGTTTGTTCCCTTGTTGGGATATTCAGACACTTCCTTTCTTTGCAAGGGTTCATGAGTGTAGTCCCCTGTAGTATCATAATTTAGTCTTTCATTGCTGCAAGTAGGTGCGCATCACACCTAACTAGAATGCATAATGTCCCCTTGAGATGTTCATTATAGATTCCTCATCCCTCTCTTTAGCTACTTATGAACAGTTAAGCAGAAATAAAAATTTAGTAAGCCTTGGATTTTACTCTAACTGGGCTACTGGAGGGTATTGGGTATTTAACCGATTGTGGCTCGTTCACTGATTACTTACTGTTGTACAGATGTCTCTGGGGAGGCTGAAGCATCTTCCTATACCTTCTCTTGGTATTTGTGTTTCAGTTTACCCCTAACTCATATGTATATTTCACTCCAAGAGGAGAGCCGTGGCTCATTAGGCCTCTTGGATCGAGATTGATTACTTCTTGGGTTCGTGTTGTGTTGTGTTGTGTTGTGTTGTGTTGTGTTGTGTTGTGTTGTGTTGTGTTGTGTTGTGTTGTGTTGTGTTGTGTTGTGTTGTGTTGTGTTGTGTTGTGTTGTGTTGTGTTGTGTTGTGTTGTGTTGTGTTGTGTTGTGTTGTGTTGTGTTGTGTTGTGTTGTGTTGTGTTGTGTTGTGTTGTGTTGTGTTGTGTTGTGTTGTGTTGTGTTGTGTTGTGTTGTGTTGTGTTGTGTTGTGTTGTGTTGTGTTGTGTTGTGTTGTGTTGTGTTGTGTTGTGTTGTGTTGTGTTGTGTTGTGTTGTGTTGTGTTGTGTTGTGTTGTGTTGTGTTGTGTTGTGTTGTGTTGTGTTGTGTTGTGTTGTGTTGTGTTGTGTTGTGTTGTGTTGTGTTGTGTTGTGTTGTGTTGTGTTGTGTTGTGTTGTGTTGTGTTGTGTTGTGTTGTGTTGTGTTGTGTTGTGTTGTGTTGTGTTGTGTTGTGTTGTGTTGTGTTGTGTTGTGTTGTGTTGTGTTGTGTTGTGTTGTGTTGTGTTGTGTTGTGTTGTGTTGTGTTGTGTTGTGTTGTGTTGTGTTGTGTTGTGTTGTGTTGTGTTGTCTCTCTCTCTCGTCGCCTCAACTTTCCCAGCCTCAACCCATGTGTGGCTGTGTAGTTTTGACATCGTGTTGACTTTTTAACTAAATATGGGTACCCCACCTAATAGAATACTACATGTAGTTTCACAAAATGTTAAAGGGCTTAACTCTCCTCAAAAAAGGTCTTTGATGGTTAGGGAAATGAAGAAATTAAAAAGTGATGTTGTCATGTTACAGGAAACACATTCAGAAACATTCTAATATTTCTCTTGTTTCCTCCACCTTTCCTCAAGCTTTTCTTAGTTCTACCACAGGGAAGCGTTGTGGAGTTGCTATTCTAATACACAGAGATCTCCCCTTTTCCCATGCCAAGACCGAATTTAGAGACTTATTACACGGTTGCTTTATTATCTAGCATCCCAGACTGGACTCATAACAAAACCCACAAAATTTGGGTACACTTGGAATGTGAACTATACGCCCGAGATCCTCTGGAGATGGCTTTGACAATGACTCAAGTTAAGACTCAACTTGCGATTAGTAATCCAATTGTTCACACAGTATTACTGTGCTGGTTTTGCATCAATAAAGATCTTAAGCTCTCTTCTTGTCCCTCCTCCCTGGCAAGGTTTTTCTCAGTAACTCCTACACAATACTCTCTACCTGCTCTCCAATTTCCTAGATGGTCTAGTATACCCGGCCTCTGCATGAGGGATCTATGGGACGCGACAGGAATGCGAGATTTCAAGTCTTTACAAATGGCGTATAACCTTCCTCCTGAGGAAATCTGGCGTTACTTACGAATCAAACACTTTTTGCTTCAACCTTCTGTACAACGTTGTTTGTCCTCCCCCCTGTCGAAATTTGAAAATCTATTGACAATTTCGATCAAACATCAGGAGGGATTCCTAGGGCGTATATATAAATTACTTAATGATATTAGGTCTAATACTAAACCCTCTTATGCCTTGGCATGGGAAAGGGAACTGGGAGATACTCTGAGGCTTTCGGAATGGCAGGCAATATGGAAACGTACTAATGAGTCCTCTATATCCACTGGCTTTCTCAAAATGAATAGTAAACTGCTCTTTCGATGGTACTATACTCCTACAAGGTTACATTCTTTTGATCCCAAGATTTCTAGACTGTGCTGGAGAGGTAGATCCGATACAGGCTCTTTCCTGCACATATGGTGGTCATGCCCTAAAGTTACAGATTTTTGGTCCAGATGTTTAACTTACATTGAAAATTTATTGGGCATCATTTTAACTAGAGACCCATGGCAGATTCTCCTTTTTAGGGATCTCCCCGCCCTACCGAAAGCAGAAACTCTAATGCTTTTATCGATGCTAAATGCAGCCAAAGCTATTATTCCTATGTTGTGGAAAACAACTGACATTCCTTCTATACCCTCTTGGTGTAAAAAAGTGCAAGATCAATTACTTTTTGCCAGGATGTCTTGGTTGAGGAAGGGGGAGACACTAAACACCTTAATGATATTTTCTTAAAATGGCACTCCATACAAGCCTATTGTCTTCCATCTTCACTATCAGATCACGTTTAGGCCTGCTTACTATTCTCCCTCAGAGTCCCCGCACCCCTGGGTCTGTATCCTCTTTTTTTTTTTTTTTTTTTTTTTTTTAAATCTCTATATTCCTCATCTCTGCTCTGTCCCTTTCTCACCTTGCTCCTACTGTTTTGCTATACCCTTCTCCTCTTATTCTCTTATATCTTGTCCTTTTGCTTATCTCCGTGTATCTCAACATAATAATCAGGTCCACTGTTTTCAAAGATTATGTTTCATCCCATGTTCTTGGCATCTACGAATTGTTATTCTTATATATGGAGACTATTATCTTATTTATATAAAACTTCTATAGGACAAAATTCTGCTCTTCTATGTAAGGGGGGAAAAGGGATTCTCTCTGTCCTGTACTAGTTATGATTGTATTCCTGTACAACTTGACTACTCTGTTGTATATTTGAAAACTGAATAAACACAATTCTATAAAAAAAAAAAAATAGATGGGCTATGTGACTTCTTCCTGAAAACTTATGATTTTCTTCACTATGTTGTCTATTCTCTTCTGAACGAGTAATCATTGACCATTCTGTGTTGAACCTCATTCCTAGGAATATCAAGTTCTGCATTGGAACAAGATGGCTCTTTTGGAAATTGATCAACCATCCTAGATCTGAAAGATGGTTGACTATCATTCCCATGTTCATGATGGCTTGTCTCCTGGATTGTGTTATAATTAAGAGGTCGCCCAGATAGGGGATGACAAATACTCCTTTTTCCCTTATTGGCTCTATGACAGAGGCCAGTACCTTTGTGAACACCCTTGATGCTGTGGAGAAGCCAAATGGAAGCACTTTGAATTGAAAAGGTTTCTTTTCTAGAGCAAATCTTTAGTATTTTCCATCTTCTCTCTTATCAGGATGTGATAATATGCATCCTGCAAATCCACCTTTGTGAGGAAACTGCCTGGAAACACTGACCTTATGACTCATCTTACTGACTCCATCTTGAATGTTCTCTTGGCCAGAATGGCGTTGAGCCTTTTGAGATCTAGGATAGTTCTGCAAGAACCCAAAGGTTTTGGAACTGTAAATAAAAGTTGAATAAACTCCTGCTCATCTCCTATTCACTGGAACTGGTTGAATTACCCCTTTTTCCAGTAAGTTCTCAACCTCTTGTTTCAGTATTCTCTTCTTTGCATTGTTCGGAATCTTCGATGTTATGAAATTGCGAGCTCTTGGGGTCTTTGAATGAAAGCGGGTATCCCATCTCCAGAATTTGTTGGACCCAGATGAATGATGTTTTCTACTGGTCATGAAAAAAAAATTGCAGGTGACCCCTCCACCTGTTCTGGAATTGCAATCCGCTGTCTTTCAGAACTCCTTTTTGAACTGTTGTTTTTTGGGGTAATCCTTCCGGTATCCCTCTCTGGCTACCTGATATGAAGACTGTCTCTTCTTATCAAAGGCCTTGCCTTGGTATTTCTTGGAGTAATGAAAGGAGTAGGGTCTGCTTCTGTAGGAGGATGATCTAGGTGGCAAGAATGCACTTTCCACCCGATAGTTTATAATCTCCTCCAGCTGTTCACCAAAAAGCATTTGCCCTTTAAAGGGAAGATTGACCAACAATTTTTTTTTTTTTTGGACGAACCATCCGCTCCCCAGGATCTAAGACAGAGTGCTCTTGAATTCACAGATAATGTTGAGGATTTTGTCCCAGATTTGATTGAATCAATGGAGGCATCACAAATGAAGTTGTTGGCTTCTTTAATGGCTGATACTGCTCTAGCCAGTTTAGATCTAGAAGTGCCTGATTCAATATTCTCTTCCAGGTTAGTTAGCCAAATGCAAATAGCTCTAGACAAACATACCATTGCAGTAATATTGCTACCAGTGAGGGAATACTACCTTTTAAGGGCTGATTCTAACTTCTTTTCCATAGGGTCCTTTAAGGATGATCCATCCTCTAAGGGTATGGTAGTATACTTGGCTAACCTGGAAACCGCTGCATCTACCTTGGATGGAGATACCCAATCCTTAACCTTAGCATCCTCAAAGGGGAACATCTTAGTGACTCTTTTAGTAACCAAAGAGCTTCTATCAGCCATCTGTCATTCTGAAGATACTATGTCTGAAATGGACTGATGATTAACTGGAAAACTAGGTGCGTGTTTTTTTATTCCCAATAAATGGTGCATCAATAATACCCAAATCCTTTTTTTTCGTCAATCAAACCTAAGGACTTTCTAATGGATTTAGCAAACCCCTCTTTCTTGTCCAGAGAAAAGGCCCCTGAATCCTCCACAATCTCTCCCTCTTCTTCCTCAGATGATTTTTCTATCCTCATTATCTATTCCCTTAGGGAAGGATGTGCCTTCTCCAAGGTCCTACTTCGCCAAGAAGGTTTCTTGCATAGAAAGACAGAAAATCCTGAAACTGATCTAGCATTTCCTGAAATGCTGCTTTCTTAAGACATTCTTGGCCAAGTTTAGAATTTTCTGAGGCTGGCAGTTTTTTCTCACAATTACTGCAAGATTTTGCTTTCTGAATAATATCTTCCTTAAGGGGAACTGGAGCTATGTTACCTTTACTGGATAAGGACTAAGGATGGATGAAAATTTTCGCCTCAAACTGAAAATAGGAGAAAAATGGCACTTTCCACTTGGGGAAAAATTTTCTGAGAAAAAAGTGCAGATTTTCCATTTTTTTTTCACCTAGCCCATTCCATTGAATGAATCATTTCAACAGGAAATTTGTTTTTTGGGGGGGGGGGGGCATTAAAAAAAAAAAAAAAAAAAAAATGCCCTACTGGCCTAATGCCAGCGACCACTGTCAAAAGTCCTCCTGAGTTGCAACTGATGTTCGTACTGCTTCTGCAGAGTTGTTTAAGCAGCAGGATGATTAGGCAGCTGAAAGGGAATAGGATCAACAATAGCAGTGACATGGAAGATGGATGATGAAGGTTCCACTTGCCACGACTGGCTCCAGTGATGCACCTGAGGCAGTAGCAGCAGAATAAGTAGCCACTAGTATATGTGGAGAAAAGAAGAAGTTTACCATTAAATCTTCTCCACCTGCCCCTCCTCCAAAATTGTCTTGGTTGTGTTATTAGAATATATTTTTCCCTTTAGATCAGGAACAGCGGGTCTCATCAGCAACTGCAATGTGCACAGTGTGTGGTAAATAACATCTGGGGGCTCAACCGTATCCAAAACACCATGACACCAGAAACCAAGTACTGCCGCTGTCACTGTACCCCTTTTCCAGAGCCGCTAAGGACACCTGACAACTTGCTGACAGTTTAATAATGAAACGTGGGCAAATGGCACGGGAGTGGGCTTTTTTACAGTTGGAGCATGTGTGCGACAGCCGGTATCCACTAAAGAAGCACCCCCGAGAGTTAAAGTTATTACATATCGGAGTGTTACCATTGTAGATGATTGGCCGGCCTAGCTTATCAAAAGCTGGGGGGGTGAGGTGGTGCTGGGCTGTGGTGGAGGTAGCCGAGTGGAGTTGGATGACTGGTTTGTCTGACTATAGGTTGGGGGGGGGCTGATGGGTAGAGAGCGGAGGAGTGATAAGATGATTGGCAGTGTAGACACAGTGGGGTTTTGAGGCCAGAGAAGTGCCTACAAAACAGCTCTGTATCCAGGCTACTCCAATCGGTCACGAAGTTGAACTGGGCCAAAGTGGCGGCCGACTTGGCTGCGAAGCAGCGGTGATAGTCGTAGAAGGCTCTATCATCGTACTTGTGAGCCAAGTAGACTACTAGGTGTAGATAATGATCCAGCTCCTGGCGTCTGTGAGGGAACGCCAAACATAGGATGTCTATCACAGTGCCTGTGATCTTGCTGTCACTCATCTGTGGCAGACTGATTTGTTCGGTTGGTTTGGCCCACCCCTTGGTGACCTTTTTATACCTGACGCTTACATCTGTCAGATGCCCTTTCGTGGTGTTTCTGAGCCAGTTTTGCTGTTGCTGTGTTCCTGAATCCGGATTCCTGTGTACCGACCTTGGCCTGTTCTGACTTCTCTCCTGTGTTCCTGATCGTGTATGACCCGGCTTGTCTGAGAATCCTCTATGTGCTACGACCCGGCCTGTCTGAGAGTCTTCTACGTGCTACGACCCGGCTTGTCTGAGAATCCTCTACGTGCTACGACCTGGCCTGTTTGAGAACCCTCTACGTGCTACGACCCGGCTGGCTGACTTCCTGCTTCTAGATCTTCGCGGCTGCCTGGCTCGTTGTCACCGCCGCAACATTCTGAATCCTGCATTGCTGTGCCGAGCTAGTGTGACCATTACCCTCCGGGGTAACCCATCCATCTGTGCAGAGTTCCTTGCCGACTTGCATAAGCTGGGCCTCTTGTACCGAGCCTTCATACGTTGCAGAGCTAAGCTACCATACCGAGCCTGGGAGATTCAAACGTACCTATTAACCCTTGCACTGCCTCTTCTCCTGTTACCTTGTAAGTCTACTGCTGCTGAGTTGGCCGCTACTTGGACGGTGACTCCCGGTTACGTTTGCAGAGTAGTCAATCCCGGTAGGCCGGTTGGGCGTCCTTGGCTCTTGGTTTCACGGTTAATGACGGAGGTGTCCGGTGCGGCTATTGGTGGCAAGGTTAGGCTCCAAGCTCTTGCTCAATCCGTAGGTAAACACCCGCGGGGGCTATTGGCTCGTGTTGTGCTTACAGTGGTCTCCGGTTATACGCCCGTGGGGGCTAACACGCCAGCTTCGCATCTCAGGCTAGTCTCGATTACGCCCATGGGGGCTACATACTCTTGCAGGCTCACTGTTCTATTGACGAACGCCCGTGGGGGCTATCTTGGGTTACTGTGCTGCCATAACTCACATTGGTCACTGAACATCTACTACTCATCTTTATATGAACTCTGTGCTGTGCACATTTGCTCGGTTTATCACTACACCACACGGGCGTGCCAAACCCCACAGCTGAGACTGATAAATTGTTCTCATACACCCTTTAGGGTCCTGTTCCCTATTCTCTGTTCCTATGTTGGATGCCTTCTGTATATTATATTAAAGCTATGTGTACTGTGTAATAGCTTGCAATTGTTGCTGTCAACTGTAGAGGGTGATCCTTTGTATTTTATTTCTTTCAATAAAAGATTGTTTTATTTTACCTACTGGTCTGAGTGTCAAAACAATCCGTTACAATGTCCCTGTAGATGCCAAACGCCAGAACGAACTCCGTGACCGATAGTTTTTTGGAGAGCTTGGGGAAACGTCACCACAATTTATAACTTTACTATCAGATAGATCTTGGGAAGAAATTAAAATGGAGACTAAATTAACTTCCTTCCCTTCTATTATATCTTTCCTTAACTGGGGTGGGGTCATGTGGGCTGGAGATATTTTGGGGCAAGCTGAGGGGGATGTACCTGGTTGGATGAATTCTGCTGGCCGGGGCTCGTTACACGAGGGGCGGTAGTTTTGTTCCAGGGTGGATACTCTTTTGTAGATGTCGGCTATAGCTGACCCCATTTCTGTAAGTAGATGGGTAATATGGGCAAACTGTTCGTTGGCTGAAGGAGACGGGGGGGGGGGGAATTAGATGGAGAGGGGGGTTGTAATTGAGCTGGGGTGGGGGATGCCATCAAAAGCCTGTATAATTTGTCTTTCCTCGCGGATGCTGGGAATGGAATATGAAGTCTAGTCAATTCTGCCATGAGCTTCCCTATGGTCCATCCTCGTAGAGAAGGGCTACAATATCAGATGCGGCATGATTGTCTGAGTGTTCCATGCTGATCTGTGCAATAAAGAGAGATGGGGTGGACTTGTTTAGGATGGTTAGCTGCCGTTAGGGTGGCTGCTTCCTAGAGTTCTGGTTAGGGGTCTACATGGGGAATCCTCTACTCCTGCTAAGAGGTGAGATGTCCGATAGATAATTACCTTCCAGTAGGCAGCAGGTTCTCCTATCTGTGGAACCTACTGAATTTGAAGGCGGCGATGATTCTGACTGTGGGGCTTCCAGTTCTGTAAGAAGTGAGGCATCTATCTATTGGGACCTCCGGCCTCTGCGAGGAGGTGAGGCATCTATCTATTGGGACCTCCGGCCTCTGCGAGGAGGTGAGGCATCTATCTATTGGGACCGCTAAGAGTATCTGCCTAACGAGTTCAGTCCCCATCAATGAGGTAGGAGACTGAACTGAGAGTGACTAAGATTGAGGTGCAGACTAAGGGGATGGGGGAGGGGTGAAGTGCAGAGTGCCAGTGATGGACTTGAACAAGCGGTGCATGATCTTGTCATGACTCAATCCTGTACCACTTTGACTGATACCTGCCCTAACGCGATATGCATTGGCTTGATCGTCTAATAGTGCTGGACCAAACACTGCTTACATGATCGGAATAGTGTGGTAGTGGCTAGCAAGAGACATGCCTCATGACCGCACTGAACCCATTTATGTGCTGCTTGCGGCAAGGGTATGTTCTTCGTGCCCTCACTACCTAAATGGTGACTAGTGATCCGGAGAGATGAAAAGCTCTCCTGGATGTAAGTGCTTAGTGAATAGCAGTATGAATGACCGCTTCCCTTACCTGCTGTAGGATGATTAAAATGCCTGTAGGTAGAAAATAAGTTAGCTGCTTGTTAGAGATGCTGCTTTTCAGAAAGAGGGGGGGGGGGGGGGAGAAACTGTACCTTAGAAGAGCGAGTGAACTGAGCAATATGAAATGGATTACTGAATGAATGACTGGTTGTATGGATCTGAATCCTGCTGTAGCGCAACTTGGATTATGATTGGCTGTCCAAGGATCTGTGGGTGATATTGCTGACATCATGAGAATGTGACTTAAAGGGAATGACGTGACCTGGAGGACGAGTATAGCGTAGCTAAAGGGAGATGGAGCCCTAGGATCAGCTAAGGGATGACTGAAATGAGGGACTGATATCATGGGCCCTGATTCTTGAGTGGCTGGAACTGGTTCTAGCTGAAATAGGAACGCTTGACAAGGGAAACTGCATGATCCACATATTGAACAAATATGCACCTTGAATATAAAACAAACTAGTATATGTCTCAGATACTTAATGTATCATAAAAGGTGAAACAATGAAGCAAAGTATAAAATGTACAGCTGGAAATATGCAATGTAGATGAGATATGCATGAAATTTATGAGTGTATACTATCCTATATAATAATTTGCTAAAACATGTGTAACGCCGCGTCATGCGCAGTAGACACTGCTGTGCGTGCTGCAGTCATGCGCAGTAGAGACTGCCTGCGCTATAGCTGATACAGAGCTGGACGCTCCTTAGGAGCATACAGATCTGTATCCGTCGCGGCGCAGGCAGTCTCCACTGCGCATGACTGTCCCGCGACCGGGTGGCAGTGGCACTGTGACCTGTGTAATGGGCTCTTCAACTAGTAGAGATATATTAGATCATCATGTTAACCTGCTGAGTACCTTGGATAATATGCAAAATGCAGATGAGACATACAGGAACTTCATGAATTATATACCATGACTGTTTGAGGAACTGGGATATACTAGCGTGTCATTAACATTCAGTTAGATTAAGCACTTCTTAATGCATTAACCTATGCTATAATTATCTTTAGATGCTGAACTACTTGTGGCTATATGCACAACATGATTGATGTAGAAGGTGCCAATGTTGATGAATAGTAACGTTGCTTATTGTACTGAATATAGCATTAGTTGTAACTTCTGCTAGATGGGCTGCAGTATAGCATGATCAGAAGATTGACATTCCCGGCTATGTGCGGCAGGTTATTGGATGCTATGACTGTTAACTGCATGTATGACATACAGAGTTAACCAGTAGTCGTAAAATGGAACAAGTGTGGGTACCTGAAATAGCTCCTATTGGGGCTTTACTTCAATAGCGTTGGCGGAGGTTTACCTCGTGAGAATCTTTTAATCTGTGGGGATCTTGATTAGAGAGAGACACGTTCTATACGCTATTGGTCAAAGGATATACATGCCAGTAATGAATATGGTCCAGTATTGGACCCTGGTTGCCGTTTTCACTACACAAGAGTGGTACCTGGAGTGCTCTCGGGTTGAGCACTTACGTCCGCTAAAGCTGACTGGGAATCGGGTATCAGGAGGAACAGTTTCCTCGCGAGAAGTGTGGGTTTCATAGAACCGGAAGTGACGCAACATGCACGATCCTTCCAGCTGAAGACTGACTGGACGCTCTGGCTCCCTCTTCGAGACGCACAAGTGACGATGTGTCCCGTGGGAGAGGCTGCTGCCCATCTTATAGGCCTGCAGCCCCTCCTACAAATACGGGCCCTGCCCTTCACTTATACTATATATTTTTTGTACACACACACACACACACACACGAAAGGAGAGACTACACTCACAGGGATGATTTTGCTTCAAAATACAAGAGTTGTTTATTTTGACGTCTTCTTTATAAAGGCCGCAATCTCTGGCTGAAATAAACACCACTTGTCTTTGGAAGCAAAATCATCCCTGCAAGTGCAGTCTCTCCTTCCATGAACTGTATGTATTCTACTCTTTGATGAGCACCCAGGTTTATATGTCTCCTTACAGAGAGTGCATCTCATCACACACACACACCTCCTACCATCTGTTTTAGTTAACTCTGCATGCAGAATCCATTGCAGATACAGGAAGGGCAAAACAAAATATACATACACGTAACAGTAATGAGCAACCTACAATGCTATGTCTGTTGGACTACAACTCCAGCTGAGAAGGGCCCATATGCATAGTAGTGGGAAACAAGGGTGACTTCCATACTTTGGTGGAGTAAAAGTGCAAGGGCATTCAAGGGGGTTAAAAGCCCATTCTCCCCCCCAATGGTGCAGCTGCTTCAGTGCAAAATTGCACCTCTAGCCAATGAAGATGTAAATAAAATTAGGAAAGCTTACAAAATGTAGAATAGTATATATAAATAATATAATATAGAAAGGATATGAATAGCACGGCAGAGTATGTTACCAGCCTAAACTAGAAAGGAAAAAAGTTAGAGAAGCAATGTTTTTCTTTAGTAGATGGATCAATTCCACAAGGTACCTGAATTTTCATCCCTGTGATCTCCCGCTCAGAACTTCTCATTTCAGTTCCTGTGAAGAGTGTAAAAACAGTGAACAAGAGGATAAAAAAATAATGAAGATTTGTAGAGCTTTAAAACGTCTGAGAAGAGCATAAAGGAGATGTCACTGAGTACAATATCATTCTCCAATTAACAGAATGGTCAAAAGAAACAAAAGCCCTGCCCTGCAGAAATAGTATGCTCAGGTTTTTGTTTCAACAAAGCAAAATTAGAATCTTCACGAGGGTGATAAAGAAAGTAGTGATTCTTTTTTGCAGCCTCTAGTAACTAGCTGACCCACATGGGCATCAGTAATTTGGCGGATGTGAGCCAGCCATCATATTCCAGCCCTGCCATGTCCACTCCTCTTCCCCAGCAAGAGAACAACACATTGCAGAACAGTGAACATTCAACATTTCCAAGTATAGTAGAAATGCATTGGAGACCCAGTATAAAACATGGTTACAAGGAAAATAACCACTGTCTAAAAACATTTCGCTTCCCAACCATGGACAGAAAATCCTAATGAACCTTATGAATTTTTATCTAGGATTCATCAGGATTTTCTATCCATAGTTGTAATGCAGTTTGTTTGCACCTCTAACTTTTAAAATACAACCAACGGATCTGGGAAACAGGATGATTGTGCCAGTTTTCCCTCTACATATGCATGGAGAAGATCCTTACCTCTGCTTGCCATTGCCATGCACTGGATAGACCTCTTGTATGTATTATAGGATTAAAGACTAAAGAGCGATACCGAAGGTCCTCTATGCTAGTAGATTAGCAACTGCTGTATATAGTATTACGTCCTCAAGGAACGCATTCATATAATAATTGGGATTCCCCCACCCCCTTTTTTCATCAAGGCCTTGGTGCACTTTAGCTCCAGAATATCACCTCTTTAGCTTGAAGAATAAGACCATCAACTGCAAGTCTGAGAAAGTAGCATACTACCAAGGTCCAGGTGGCAACAGTATATGTAATGTGCATTGCAGGAATCCAAACACCAACACCTAAAAAAAAAAATAACTGATGTTCTACGCTCTTAAAGGCTGTACTTCACGATAACCTCTATTATTCTTGAAGCCTATAACCTATATATGCTCAGGGGGAGCAGACCACCTTCTACTCCCATTAGATTGTCCATCATCTTGATGGCTCAAACAAGATAACAGAATTTAAATGAAGGGCCAGATTGGTCAGAGTTGAAGGCAATGGTCCAAGACCTTAATCTGAACATTTGAGCAGTAAAGAAACGTAATGAGAGAAGAATAATTTTCTGGTTGGACCTTAGTAAGTCAGCCTCAATATCTTCTTTAAATAGGAAAATGGGATCAACTCATTGGAGTCCTATTTAGCATTCAAGGAGACAGTACCCCATTTCAAAGGGAATTTGTATTTATCCCCTACAGCGCAGTTTGTTCCAGAATTACTCCAGTTCCAGTTTGAAGGTCTGTCCGATGCTTGTGTTTGTTTCACAAGCGAAAAGTATAGCCCATATTTATAAAAGCAAACTGAAGTTATTCTAGAGTAAACCAACTGCCCCAGAGGGTACACAACAACAATTCCTAAATTCCCCTGAACTTAAACAATTCTTTTTAAACTTCTTGAATGCCAGATAGGTCTCCAATGCATTAGAGATCTCCAGCATCAAAGGTTTTTAAAAAAAAAAAAACAAAAACACATTTTTGGGAAACAGGGATTTTTGCCCCCTATGTTGCAGTTGGTTTACCTCAGAATTACTCCAGTTTGCTTTTATAAATATGGGCCTTAGTATCTCACAGGCCAATAGTTGTGGATTTAGATGTGTAAAACCCATGAAGGAGGAACAGGGTATAGCAAATGACTCACAAACAACATGGGTATGAACAGGCCAGTTTATTTCTTATATTACCATTATCATCATCTTTTACCAACACACAACTATTTCTTCACCTTAACACACACTATGCTGAATAATTAAAACTTCTCCCAACTCTTAATAACCCCCCCTTGCATGGCCAAATGTCCCGGGCTCATGCTTAGCATTTATATTAACAAAGCTCCTCTTCCAGCCAAGAGAACCAATTATCCCACTTGGGCCATACCAAACTAGCTCCTGCAGGTAACGTTACTTCCTGTGACCAAATTCTGGAACATCCTTCCCTAGGGTTACCTTCCTAATGACCCATCCTTCTTTATTTCCCATTTCCTATTTAACTTTCAAAAACCCCAGTCAAAGATCACACTGCCATAGAGCCACTGACTAACCCCTTAGAAAAAATCTAAACCCAAATCATTAGGGTTAACACCCACTGGCGTGAAGTGCACCAAGAAACCTGTGCAGCCCAACCAAGACCTCCCCAGTTGTCCCTTCCCCCCAACATTAGTAACACCTCCAGAAGTAGCTCTCACTCCATGAGTCAGAGCCACAGTAGTACTTGCTGCCAACTGTTGCTCCAGTGCCACCACATATCCAGTTTCCAACACCACTGTCCCAAAGAGGATCTTGCAACAATTTGAGACATCACATCAGAAGCTGCCACAGCCCGGCCAAGTGGTGCACACGCTGCAGCCCCCACACTTGACTCCACAACATGGGCAACATACCTGGTTGAACCTACAGCACCGCCAGCTCCCACAAGGCCCCCACTGCTACCAGCTCCCACTAAAGGAACTTGTGAGGGCTCTTTGTGTCCCATCTGTTTGCATCCCTGCCGCAGGGGGTCCTGCCAAGCTGCCATACAGTGCTAAAGGGTTCCTCCCCAGGTGCACCACACCAGAAGGCCACTCTGGCCCGAGAAGGCCTCCTATTGGGTCTTCTAGGACTCCTGCTGCAGTCCCGCCCCTGACTTTGCCTCCTGCCACCGCTACCATCACTCGCATGCTGCCTTCCACCAGCAGACCTTGCCACCTCATGTTCTCCAAGCCTGGTGGGGGACAGGGCTCCTGCTCCATCTCCTAACCAGCCGACCCTCAGGACTTAATCGCTTGGGTGGGAGTGCCCTCGTCCTAAGCACAGGCTACCCAGCCGCACCACTTCCCAGAGTAGTGGCTGCCTCCTTCCCAGCCAAGGGCCTCCATTCCATCAACTGCGCCTGAAGCCAGGCACCTCCATTCTCCTCTGCCAGACATTCTCCAACAGCCCAGCAAGTTCAGCCATCACGCCCGTGCCCAGCTTACTTATATAGTTCACTTCTTCCTCTCTCTTCTGCTGTAAAAAGTACCCCATTTCCTGTCTGTCCCCCCCTTAATGCTACTGCTCCATCCCCTCCCACCTCTACCTCATTTCCCAACCCTTCCCTTCTTCATGGGATCCGGGGAGTTACTGGCATTCAATCCCTCTTTGAGCACGTGAGTGAATCTGGATCAGTTACTCATGCTTTACCAAGTGTCTGAGCCATCATTCAAACTAGTACTGAATACCTTGACTGGACTGCCCTAGAGAGCACTTGCAGGAAAAACACATTACTTCAAGGACCACATAAGTGGCTCTCAAGTCCACAGAATTATTAAAAGGTTTTAATTATGGGCTGAAAAAGTAGATTAACCACTTGGGTGTTCTGCAACACATTGTTTCATAAGGTTTACGAGACCACTAGCACCCAATGAGTTAACCATTAGTGCTTTGCAATGCGTTCCGTACCACTCTGGCACTCAAAGGGTTCAAAGGTGGAAAGGATAAGAATGTTCTTTCCTTTGAATCAGAGAATGTTGCATTTTGAGGTTGAAATAGAGATTGTGGTGTGGTAGAAGATAAAAAAAATTAGACCTTACTCATTGTACCAAATGAACAGACTGGAGCTATTAGTCACTGTATTGTCTTAAGTCTAGGTCTTAGTGAAGAAGTCTAACCAGACCTCACCTTTAAACAGAAACACATGAAAAATACATTCTTCAGAGCTGGAGTAGGTCTCTCCCCCACTCTACTCCTCAAGACAACACTAAAATATACAAACGTAATGTGTATTTAAAGGGTTGATCTGGTCACAGAGTCCATTCAAAACATCCCTGTAATATGCCCCCACCTAGATATCCACATTAACTCCTAGGATACCGAAGAGGACTCAGATGCATTGCAATTCTGTATATTGTAAACATATTTAGCATTTGAGAGATTAAAGGGTTAGTAATGTCTAACATTAACCCTAATATTGAAGGTATTAAAAAGATATTAATGTACCATGTTGTACCTCTCAAACCTTTACGGTTTGAGAGATATAAGCTCTGAAATTTCCCCCTCCTGCTGACGAACTGTAAAGCCGTCAGCAGTGGATCTGTGTCGGCCAACTCGGCGGCTCTTCAGCAGAGCTGAATGAGCGATCTAAAAACAGATACTTCACTGGAAAGGTCTACAAAGTGTGGGACTGGCGTCTGACATCAGCTACATGCAGACTTCTGGAAGGGGGGGGGGGGGAATTTTCAGTGCTTATCTCTCTCAAACCACAAAGGATTGTGAGATACGACTTGGCACATTAATATTATCTTTTTAATAACTTCAATAATGGGGTTAGTAAATGTTAGACATAAATATGTAATGTCTAACATTTACTAACCCTAATATTGAAGGTATTAAAAAGATAATATTAATGTGCCAAGTCGTATCTCACAATCCTTTGTGGTTTGAGAGAGATAAGCACTGAAAGTCTCCCCATTCCTCCCGTTTTCCTGAAGTATCTGTTTTTCAATAGCACTCATTCAGCTCTGGTGATGAGTCGCCAAGTTGGCCAACACAGATCCACTGCTGACAGCTTTAGATCTCACAAACCGTAAAGGTTTGAGAGATACGACTTGGCACATTAATATTCTCTAATACCTTCAATATTAGGGTTATTAAATGTTAGACATTACTAACCCTTTAAGAGACATATTTTCAAAAGCAAGTTAGAGTATGATCATTCTGGGGAAAAATATATAAAAGCTCACAACACACACACACTACATCATAGTGGACAAAAACAATTTCCCAAATGTCCATTTTAAATGAGGCTTTTAACCCCATGAATAAAAGAGGACTCAAATGCACAGCAATGGACTGGAGAGGTCTAGTATTCCATTGGTTAAAACCCCATTTAAATCCATAGAGATGTTTAGTATTCCATTATAGTGCAGTTGGTTTGCTTCAGAATTACTCTAGTTTTCTTTTGAAAAATTGGTCTTCAGAGGGTATCAACAGAAGCTTTAAAAAAAAAAAAAAAAGTAACAATTATACTTTTATATATATATAGACAAAACTACTAACCTGGATCACAGTCATGTAATTGGTTTCCAGTCTCTTCATTGAGATTACATTTTGGATTAATAACATAAGTCAGACGTCTGTCATTTTCCATGATTCTACCAAAACCCACCTCCTGCACGAGAGATGCCACCCAAGGTTCACTTTTCAGAGCTGGGGCGTCATCTTTGTCAATAAGGTATGTTTTCCTTCTGATTTTAATGAAGTCTTTATCTTCCTGCAGTATAGTAGTCCCACATGGTAACACAACATTATCTCTCACTGTATCAATAGGAGGGATAGGTTTTCTATTTTCCACAGGACCTCCACTATTTTCTGAGACTGAAGGGATACTATTAGGAACATCTACTTTCTGTTTCTTTCGTCTTGGTGGCATTTTCCTCTGATTATATATTTCTGAATAACCACTTGAATATCTCAACTGGAGAGCCAAACAGCTCTTGTGTTATCCAACTCAGAGGATTTTTGTTTAATTAGATGTAATCACTTAATTTGTCATGTTTTATTATGTCTCGTTGACAGGTTAGTTTTTCTAATTGGGGCAACATTTGATAGTCAGGTGCAGACCTTATGTTGGCTGTGTTTGTTGTTAATTAATTAATCAGTCAAACATTTGAACTGCTGCATTGAGGTTTTTAAAACTCAATTGGGCAAAGGATAAAAGTGGTGCAAACATGTATTTCACAATTTTCCACATAAAAAAAAATGGGGACATTATGTATAAAGGTGTTTGTGCATATAAATAAATGAATACCTCTTTACATACTGTACACCACCTCAGTTCTGTGAGTGTTTTAAGTAGAAATCTTGTCACACACAATGTGTAAACATTTTCATATTTTGGGACAGTTTTAAGATCAATGCTTGCCTCTGATTTGTGCCCCTCCATCTCCTTGGCATAATCACAGTAGTGTGAATCTATGGAAAAGATATGCTGGGAAAAAAGTCATAGAAAAGTCTCAGTTGAGGCATTTATTTAGCTTAGTATACATGTATAAAATTCAAGCTGACATCTATACATATCATCTAGCACAGTGGCTCCTCAGGCCCCACTAACAGGCCAGGATTTGATGATTTCCTTGTTAGAGCACAGGTGAGTTAATCAATGTGAATGAGCCTCTCATTACCACACCTGTGCTCTAGCAGAGAAATCCCTAAGTCCTGGCCTGTTAGTGGGTCCTGAGGACAGGAGGTGAGAACCACTGATCTAGAAATTAGCTTTTATTTTGAAGTATGCTCTGGTCTCATTTTATCTACCTCAGAAGGGTGAAAGGCTGAGCAGACCTTGCCAGGACTAGAACCTGCAACCTTATGGTCTGAGCAGATTCTACTGTTGGTGCATTAACCAACTGAGCCATCTCTACAACATAGATAATAGATGTTATTATTACCCAATCAATAGGACTCATTTTATCAACTTTGGAAGGATAAAGGGCTGAGTTGATCTTGCTTGGATTTGAACCTGTAACCCTTAGGTTTGAACATGCTCTATGGTCAGAGACTTTACCTCTGAGCTATCTCACCAGCTACCACTGATCTAGAATTCATTATTGTGCTTGCCTTAGAAAATTTTATACATCTCACCCACAGTCTTCAGGACATTCTAACAGTAAAGATTTTCACCCTATGAGTGCCAGTGAAGTAAGCGATGAATTTCTCCTGGTTGTTCCTCAAACAACTAGTGCTGAAAGAGTAGGCTGACCAGACCTCACCTTTAACAGAGGACACATAGGAAATAGGCATATTTCAGGAGTGCACCAAAATCAAAGCAGCCCTGCAGTATGCATTTTTCATATATGTTCCCAGTTAAAGGTGAGGTCTGGTCACCCTATGAAAGAGTTAATGAAGCATAAACTCATGCGCACAGGAGGCTCTAGGATTATTTGCACATATGAGCAGTATTCAATATGTTAAGAAATTCTGGGACAAACTATCTGCAAAATATTGATGATTAAAAAAATTGCTATTGGAAGGTGATTGATGACCTGCACTAATAAATGGCTGCACCACTTAATGAGTTGGTGGTTTAACAAATTGAGATTGCTGATGTGGGGGCTGGGGAAAGCTAGATGGGACAATTTTTTTTCCTCCAGGTTTTCTAACTTTTCTTTTGTCTTCTTTACTGTTCTTGTTTAATTGACTGTCACAATGTATTGATGCATATTATACTATGATTTAAGTCCATGTGTACATGTTAGAACTTAGAATTTAGCAAGGTAGTCATTAGGCCTCCTGGTTGATCCTTTCACCCTGTTTAAGGCTATACTTTTGTTAGATATGTTTTAAATCTATTTGTGGATGCTTTGTTGACCAATCATACAGATACTTGGATTTGTCTAAATGCATTTCCAATAAACAAATGTTTCATAAAAAAAAAAAAAAATCCATAAATTTCCATTAACTTAAATGGGGCTTTTATTTCCTTGAAATCTAAAGAGGTCTCTCTCATTACTTTGGAGATCTTTCTAACAATGGGTTAAAAGTTTAACCCTTTGAGTACCAGATATGTTGCCAGTGCATTGTGTTTTCCCCATAGTGCTTTGTTTGTCTCCGGTATTTCACAACTATGTACTCAAAGGTGTAAAACGGGCCATGTCTTTAGGATTCACCTGCTTGTGCAGCACAGGTGAGTTTGTCCTAGTTCACACTGGTGTCTGGGTTGCAACAATCTGACTGCATGAAAAACTTGGAATTGGTGTTGTGTAACTGTTCACACTGTAGAAAACCACAGTGCATGTCACAAGGTTACACCTCCTGCTGCAACTTAATTGTTAGTGCTAATACTTGCAATTTGTTTTGGTTTAAGGGTAGGGTGACCAGACCTCACCTTTAACCGGGGACACATATGAAAAATGCATACTGCAGGGCTGCTTGATTTCATTGCAGTCCTGAAATCTGCCTATTTCCTACCTGTCCCCGGTTAAAGGTGAGGTCTGTCCTGCCTATTTAAGGGGTATTGCGCCAAATATTGTAGGTTAAAAAAATGATTGTTCAAAGACTAATATAAAGAAAATCATTATGGGTAGAAATTTTTTTTTTAACCCCTTAGTGACGGCCGTCACTTAACGCCTGTCTAACATTTTTTTTTTTTTTTTTTTTTTTAAGAATCCGGAGTCCCCGAACGGCGTGCAGAGCCGGATTTCCGGGACGTACATGTACGTCCTCTGTCACTAAGTGACAGCCACAGAGGACGTACATGTACGTCCTGTGTCGCGAAGGGGTTAAATAATGGGATTTCAGAACATCAAATCACCAATGTGAATCCTTAATCGGGGCTCAGTCATTCAATTAGCTCCCCTCAGTGTTGTAAACCACTACTTTAGCTTATTGAAAACAGACCATAAATCTGTCAAAATGTCTGAGCCATCGATTGATTTACCTGTGCATATGATATAATTATTAACCCCTTGAGTGTCATTGCCATAAACTGGACACTCATGGCATTCAAATGGTTAAAACCTGTAGTAATAATAGCAGTTCCTAAGAACCTTTTTTCTGTTGCATTAGATAGTGCTCTGTACAGCACTGTATCCCCAACCCTGTCCTCAAATTCTCACAATAAGGTTGTTTTTCAGGATATACCTATCTGAACATAGGTAAAGGAGTAGCTCTCAAACATCTAAACATGTCCTTGGCCTATATAATAATTCGCTAAGTTTTGTCAGAAGCCATCTTGCGTAGTAGAGACGGCTGTGCATGCTTTAGTCATGCACAGTACAGACAGCCCGCGCCATGGCTGTTACGGAGTGGGGCATTCCGAATTCAGACCGGAGTCGCACAGAGAGGACTGTGGTCTGAATTTGGAGCGCTTCGCTGTGGATCAGCTGCGGCGCGGCCACTCTACTGCTCATGCCTACAGATGTGAAACTGTGGCCTATGTAAATGGGCCTTTCAATTTGTGTCAGAATAAAAGGATAGGATTTAGAGTGGAATTGTAAGAAATAGGGGATTATGAAAGTGCTTTCAATAGCACTTACATTAAAACATTTAGCTTTATTTATGCATGAATGCCACAGTGATCTTAAAGTTCAGTCCTCAAGGGCCACCAACAGGCCAGGATGTAAGGATTTCCCTGATTAAGCACAGGTGAGTTAATCAGCAGCTCACTCATTTTGACTGACTCATCAGGAAAATCCTTAAATCCTGGCCTACCAGAAATTCTATGAATAATCCAAACTACTCCTCATCTGTACTGCCACTTTCTACCAGTCCGTTTTAGCTCTTATCCAAGTAAAGATAAATATCTCAAACTATTGTTTGACAAATAAAAAAGCTAACATAAATGTAGGCAATTCTGAAAGCTCTTTCAAAATCCCCTTTTTCTTACAAAGTGACGGTTCCACTTTAAAGATTTCTTCAGCACAGGAGATTCAAGATGATTGTTTCAAGTTGTTAAGTTGCTTACTGGGGACACGGGACCCCTGGTTAAAGATGAGGCATTGTCAGATGTTGGCCACCTTTGACTATCTAGCTGTTTGGGACTACAGCCTCCATCATCCCCAAACAACCTGTCCTTGGTTGGGGTTGTTCGTAACTGTAGTCTCCAGTAGTTGGAGGGTTAAAAACTGCCTACCACTAACCTCTTTAAAGTTCTTTTCACATTGATGACATTAATGCTGTCAGTTGCTAGATAATCCGTAGGGTTGTCAGTTCTTACTTTTGAGTGCCAGATAGTTATCGAATTCATTGTGTTGCACTGCTCTGGATACCTCTGTGGCAGTCAAAGGATTGCAAAAAACATGACTACATGCTGCTGGGCTATGCTAAAATAGTTTCCATGTAACCATGCAACATGGATTTTTCAGGGTTATTTTCCTTAGATTTAAAGGGATGGTCTGGTAACCCCATATATGAATTTATGTGCCTAGTTCATAGCATGTGAAAGAAATATAAAAAAAAAGAGACCTCAAATTACCCCTTGCCCGGCCACCTTTTTTTCTGTTGATCTGGGAGAAAAAAAACACTAAAACCACTTCTGCCTTAAAGAAAATAAATAAATTAGAAAAAAAGCCTCCCTGACTGCAAAAATGGCAATCAGATTGCTGTTACTAGGTAACAGAATATAAAATGATTGTGCTTGCCTATAACAGCCTGAGCACGTAACACTGGCCTCATACCTCTTTGTACAAATACAGAGGTGAATGAATGTACCATGGAGATCCCATGTTAAATGAGGCGCTGAAATCAATTTTCAAATGTTCAATTAAATCACGCATTGAAATCAATTTTCGGTCCCTATGCCTGCCTAATGTCAGTTTACTAAGCTATGTATGCCATATTTCCTTCCCTTAATGCCATCTGAGACAGTGGCAAGGCAATGGGACAGTCTATGGGCATTATGGGGTGTTTCTTTCCTCTGTCATATTTAACATAATGTATTAACCCCATCCTGACAATTGACGTACATGTACGTCCCACAGAAACTGTCACTTAGTGACAGAGGACGTACATGTACGTCCCGGAAGTCATTGAAGGTAATGGGGGGAAAAAAGTTCAGCGGGCGTTAAGTGCCAGCTGCGTGTGTGCACAGCCAGTCACTATGGGGTTAATCAAGGTGCAGAGGTCATGACGTGATTTTAAGCCATTTCCCTGCAATGTTATGGGGCTTGTGTATGAGGCTTGTTAGTATTAAAGTTCAACAATGGCAGAGATTGTCTCCTGCTATACACTACAATAATTACACTGTAGAGTATGCACCAGTGAATGAGCACTGAAGAATCTGTACATTCTTCTGACTATAGGCTAGATTATATTAACCCTGTTATTTTTCAAAACAATTGGTAGTGGTTTTGACAGTACAGTTTATAATTCTATAAACTGTGCTGTCAACCTCCAAAGCTGTGCAAAATGTGCACCATTTGGACATCACATAAAAAGTAGACTTTGCTATTCTATTCCATGTGGTGGCCTCACCGCATTTTCAGGACCACACTTCAAGGTGAAAATCCTGCACCATGAAACGGAGACGCAGAGTCCGTAAACCTAATGGTGAAAAACACTGGTATGTGTTAGAAAACGGGTTTCCAACGCATACTTGTGGTGGGGGGGGAAACAAAAACCTATTAACCCCATGAGTGCCAGTGGGGTATGCAACATATTATCCAGCATTGCATACCCCACTGGCACTTCTAGGGTTGATCTAGAAACAGTTCAGACATGTCCTGACAAATAAAAACTTACCAGTAATCCTGATGTCCAGTGGGGTCCCAGCCATCTTCTTTTCTTCAGTCTTCTTTCTTGTTTTAAATAAAAAAAAAAAAAAAAAAAAAAATTAGCAGTGTAACTGTGAATAAAAAATGAAGCCCCCAAAGATATGACTTCTAACCCTTTGAGTGCTGGAGGGGTAGACCTCTGGTGCTCAAAGGGTTGATGAGTGGCATCTTAATGCTGTAAATAAAAAATAAAATGTCTTCAAAATTGCCCCCCCACCCAGAAGCTGATTGGATGGAAGCCAATTGGAGGCTGCCAATTTATTTTGAACTGAGATTGGCATATAAAAGCCAGAGAGCTGATCAATCACGTGTGCCGGCACGTCAAACTTCGCTAACCGGTCCTTAAAGGAACACACCCATGGACTGATGGTCCTTAAGGGGTTAATCATTTATAAATCAGACCTAACATTATCTCCACTTGCCATGCCGTAGGAACAGTTACTTTAAAAAGTAGTAAGAACGTTTTTTATAAATCTCCCCCACAGTACCTAGGATCTACTTTTTCTTTCCCCCCCCTCAGAGTGTTAAGGGTTAAGATATAAAAGATCTCAGGGTGAGCTTATTTCAAAGGTTCACAGGTATGGCTGTGATTGTACATATGGGTGTGATTGTGTTCATACATGTACATAGTCACAGATGCCACATTGCATGTAACTTGATAGGAGTGAAGTCCCCACTGTTCTATCATTTGGTACATTGATCCCTGTATGGAAGAACTTGATTTTAGGTCTATGTTTAAGCACAATGTGACCACATATTGCTTATAAAATGTTCATCCTGGAGCACTGCACAGGAATCAGTGAAACCCTGTAGCTTATCTATTCATTTATTTACCCATGGAATCCTTTATTTAATAAGCATCCCTTATTTACAGGTCACCTTATTCAGGCAGCATTTGTAAGATGCAAAACTACAGTGGTTATTACTGGGTTGCAATGGTTCTCACATAAGCATGCATTTTTTGAATGTGCTCCATTTTAAACAAATGACTGGCATACCTAGTCCAGGCTTCCACTTTAATGCAGGATACACGAAAATGTAATTTCAACATCCAGCATTTAAAGGGATAGTAATACTTAATAATTACTAACCCCTGTATTGAAGTCATATTAAAAAGAAATGTATTGCCCCCGGTGTCATCTCTCAAACGTTTATGGTTTGAGAGAAAATTGCTCCTAAAGTTCCCCCTCCCTCCCCCTCAGCGTTCTAGCTGACTGCAGGGAAGCCTGTCGTATGACTGTCAGGCGGTTCTGCAGCACAGCCAACATCTCGTTAATAAAAAATAAATCTTTCACTGAAATGGACTTGTACATGTGCTTGGTTTGCAAATACACGTAAAAAAACATTTTAGTGAAAGATTTTTTTTTTATTAACACGATCTTGGTTCTGCTGCAGAGCCGCCTGATGATCGTAAGACCGGATTTCCCTTCAGTCAGCTACA